>JAUDYJ010000006.1:7500-1207500 GCA_030761175.1 Masticophis lateralis | reverse complement strand
TCAGTCTTCCATCCTTCTGAGGTGAATAAAATGAGGACCCAGATTGCTGGGGGGAAGAGGCTGACTCTGTAAACCACTTAGAGGGGCTGTGAAGCACTGTGAAGTGGTATCTAAGTCTAAGGGCTATTGCTATTGCTATCCCTCTTCTTTGTGGCAGCCCCTTAGATATTGGTAGATTACTACCATGTCTCCCCTGATCCTCCTTTTCACCACACTAGTCGTACCCAATTCCTGTGACCATTCTTTGTATGTTTTAGCCTCCAGCCCCTTACACTGCCCAACAGACACTGGCCAAACCATTATATAGTCCATAGAATACTTGCACTTCAGACTGTCTGAAAATCATGATCTTTGCTCCCTTTTCATGCAGTCAGCCTAGTGGCCCTCTACTTCAGCCCAGCCAGAGGGGACTTGGAGGGTCTTCAAGGCTCTGCCTAGACTTTTCCTCCCCCTGGACCAAGATAAAAGCCCTTCTAACCTCTGCATCTAACCAGGTCTTCAGTTCAGGGAAGGCCTTATAGCAAAGCCCGTTCTTGGGGTGCCAATCGGCAGGACAACGATAGCCTTCGGCTCCTGTATGGGAAGAGAGGAAGCCAATGAGAAGATTGCCAGGAGAAGAGAAGGAGAAGGAGACAGCTGGGTCTGCAGAACATGCTTAACCTCCTGAGTTGCAAACATCTTTGATGGCAGGAAATTGAAACTGACTTGGGCCTCGGACAGAGTGGCTGCATCTGCAGATAATCCAAAACTTGGTTAGGGTTGGCCTTGGATAATTCCCTTGAAGCTGCAAGTCTTGTGTGAATCTTTCTGCCTTTGTTGGTCTATCCTTCCCTGAACTTTGCTAAGCTGTAAAATGGATTCCTGCAAGAACCAGGCTGTTTACTGGTGCAAAATACAGGGATCTAGTGGGTCTCCCCTGAAGGATCTGCATTGGCCTCCTGGACGATCCGTAACTATTCTAGCCCTGAATGGCCGAGTGGCCAATTTTTGGTGGACCTGCCCACCTCTGCCCACCGCCCAGGAGGGGTCCATCTGAAAATGCCCCTTTGGATCCTCAGCCCTGAGGTCCCTGGAAAAGGGTCTCAGCTCTTGTGGGCTCCTACGGACAGGGATCCCAGCCCCACTCGGCTTTTACTTCTTTCAACTCTATTTGTTCATGTAATAAATTTATATGCTGCCCATCTCACTATCAAAGCAGCTTTTTAAAGTATAAAAAAGGACAGATATTTTGCTAAACTTTAACTGTTGACTAAAGATTCAGAATTTCAATTGTATTAATTCTGCTTTGGTTCCATGGTTGTAAACGGCCCTGAGTTTTGGAGCAGAGAAAAATGGTGAAATCTAAATTGCACCATAAACCAAATGGGATGAATGTAAATGAAGACTCAATCATCCAGGCCAAAAGTATGTAAAAAGGTTAAATCACAGCAACTGGACTGAAGTTGATTAAACATCTGAGATTAATTTTCATTTCCAGATTGCAAAAAATGTTCCCTTTGACGGAAGAAGTTACTCAGATCAATCACAAAACACCTCCTTTGAATACACTTTGGTTCCCGTTGCCGTGATTGAACCCTCTTTCTTAGCAGCCGAAGAGGAATAAACGCAATTCCAGAGAGAGGCTACTAGAGAGGGTCGAATCAGGAAGGGGTTCAAATGCAAGAGCTTTGGTCTCTCCGGACACCAGAGACTCTGCTGGGACTCACCACTCAGGGAGAAGAACACGGCCAGGAAGCCCAGGCTGAGGAAGGTGAATGGCCCCATGGTCTTCCTTCCTTCCTTCCTTCCCTGCAGAAGAAGAGCAAAGAGGGGAGGGGAAAAAGGGGGAGCAAGGATGCTGGGAGGGATTGTTCAGGAAAGGGGACCCCACATCCAACCTGGGGGTCCCACACTTTGGTTTGCACTTTTTCTCTTGCCAGCTGAACCCCCTTCTTCCTCCTTGGTCATTCAACAACCTTGGTGGGACACAGTGGATTCTATACTGCTGGGTAATGGGAAAGGGTGCCTTATCTCCCTCCCTCCCTCCCTCCTTCTCTGTCTCTCCCCTAGAGATCCCCAATAGATCTCTTCCTCCTTGCCTCAGGGACCCTCCTGCAGTTCCCCTGCTGCAACCTGGACTTTGCCTGCAGCCCCCTGCAAGAGGTCCCTTCAGATGGAGAGAGAGAAAGTGGAGGGATCTGCTGCAGGGGCCTCACCTGTCAAATGTCCACAGGAAGAAGACCTGAACTCACCTGTCCCTTTGCCTCCACAGGTAGAAAGTCTGCTCAGTGGCAACTCCAGGCCTTTCCTCCAGCCAAGTGAACGGAGGCATTTATAGGCAATTCAGGGGGTGGAATTCTTTTGGGGGTGGGTGAAAATACTTTTCTTGAGAAAGGAGTGTTGGTCTCACAGTGACAGTTTATTTATAATATAATACAATTAATCTTGTTTGCAATAGCTTCCAGGGAAAGGCTATGTACAGTGTACTTGAATTCCCAGAGATTAATCAGATTTATTTATTTTAGATATTTATTCAAAATATTGGTGTAACTTCCCCATCTACACTGAATTCTGTCTGGCAACGATTATGTCAATATGAATCATAAAACATATACCTATTATGAAATAACCATTTAAAACCTGGCACAAATGGAGGATTCCTCCTGTGGTCCTTCCCCTGTTCTTCTTCTCTTCTCCCAGCACTTGGGTGCAAATCCTGCTCTTAAGAGCTTCTTGGAAGGCCAAGAGGGCAGAGGCTTGCAGAATTGCGGAAACTGGGTTAATGAAAAGAAGGATTGGGGTGACATGATAGCAGTCTTCCGATGTCTCGGGGTCTGCCCCAAAGAAGAGGGAGTCAAGCTATTCTCCAAAGCCCCTGAAGGCAGGACAAGAAGCAATGGGTGGAAACTCATCAAGGAGAGAAGCAACCTTGAACTAAGGAGGAATTTCCTGACAGTTAGAACGATTAATCAGTGGAACAGTTTGCCGTTAGAAGTTGAGGTGGGCACCGACACTGGAGACTTTGGAAGAAAGGAATGGACACACATTTTTCTGAAGTGGTGTAGTATCTCCTGCTTGAGCAGAGGATTGGATCAGAAGACCTCCAAGATCCCTTCCAACTCTTCTCTTCTCTTCTAATTACAAGGGGAAGGGAACTTCGTTAGGGCAGGGGCTGCCCCCCAAAAGGCTCACTCATCTCCTAGAACCCATAAAAATAATCTTTGAGAGAAAGGACTAGGTGCCCATCCTACGTGTGATGATGAGTGGAGTTCCTTAAGGAGGCACTGTCAACAGATAACCTGGATCTGTGTCATGTAAGGCTTTAAGGTAACAACTGCACCTTGAGTAGTACCAGAAAGGAAAGCAGGAGGCTGAGCAACTGAGGGGTTACATGGGTCAACCTGGGACAATCAACCATGGCACCTAATGCTGCATTCTGGACCAGTTGTAGCTTCTGGATGATCTTCAAGTCTTCAACCCTCACAAAGAGGCATTCATTCCCCCTTGCACCCAGCCAAATGCCACCTTTTGGGAAGCCTCTGCAAAGCAAGGAGGGACAAAGGCCCAGCATAGAGGAGTCAAAAGCTCCCTGACCACTTCTTTAAATGCAACTGGCTCAAACTGGCCAGATGAGAAGATTCAGAGGTGTCTCCATCCCTTTCAAAGGACCTACAAGGGTGACCAATTCAGACCAAAGACTGGCCTGAACCCAGACTGAAAAGGGTCCAGAACACAGGATCGGTCTTAGGGACGGAGCCCCCCTTCCCTGGGAGTGACCTCCTACCCTCCCCCACCGTCTTCCATCATACATTCTCCTGTATCTCCACTGGAGGCTCTCTTTCCGCACTCTGACATTATATTAATTAATTAATTAATTAATTAATTAATTAATTAATTAATTAATTTAGCTTGTATGCCGCCCTCTCTCCGACAAGGCCTCAGGGCAGCTCACAGGAATAAAAACAAGCAATCAATATTTAAATGTTAAAACTGTTAAAATTCCCCTTAAAAAGCCCCTTCAGTCCCATCCAGCTTGGTAAAATAACCATGTCTTAAGGTCACGGCGGAAGGAGTGCAGGTCAGGGGCCACCCAGAGCTCCAGGGGGAGTTGATTCCAGAGAGTAGGTGCGCCCACAGAGAAAGCCCGTTCTCTAGGAGTCGCCAGATGACACTGCCTGGCCGACGGCACTCCAAGAAGGCCCTCCCTGTGGGAACGCACCGGGTGATGGGGAGCTGTCGCTGGCCGCAGGTGGTCGGTCAGGTACCCCGGGCCTAAGCCATGTAGGGCTTTATAGGTGATAACCAGCACCTTGAATCTCACCCGGAAGAGAACCGGTAGCCAATGCAGGTCGCGCAGGAGGGGTGTGACATGAGAGCGTCGGGACACTCCCATCACAACCCGCGTGGCCGCATTCTGCACCAGCTGAAGCCTCGGAGTGGTCTTCAAGGGCAGCCCCATGTAGAGAGCATTGCAGTAGTCGATCCGGGAGGTCACGAGCGCATGAGTGACTGTATGGAGGTCATCACAGTCCAGGTAGGGGCACAACTGGCGCACCAGAAGAATCTGTGCAAATGCCCCCCTGGTCACGGTCGCAACATGATCTTCCAAAGTCAGCCGTGAATCCAGGAGGACGCCTAAATTGTGCGCCCTTTCAATAGGGGCAACAGCTCACCCCCCTATGACCAAAGATGGAATATTTCCTTGGAACCGAGATGCCGGTACCCACAGCCACTAGTTTTGGTGGGGTTGAGCTGAAGCCTGTTCCTCCCCATCCAGAGCCACACCACTTCCAGGCACTGGGACATCACGTCGAGGGCATCACTGGGCTGGTTCGGGGTGGATATATTATAGATGGCATAATTTATTTTTTTGGCCCCCGCAGACATGATGAGTGTATTTTGTCCCACTTACAGAGTGCATCTCCACATCTGTCATGGTCAAGAAGAGAGATTTGCAATTAGAAAGGGGACCTTAAGGTCATCCAGTGTGGCTCTTGACTGGTGCAGGAAGACAAAGGAAAGCACCACAGAAACACTGCTATGTAGCAACCCCCTTGAAGACTTCCAGCCAAGGCGAGACCCCACCTCCTCTGGGTGTTGGTTGGTGCAGAGGTCGACATGATGGCAGGTGGCAGCCCCATCAGCTGCAAGGAGGGCTGTTCTGGGGCACTCAAAGGACATCTCCTCAGACCCACATTCTGGAGCTCAGTGGGCTGGCAAGAGGACCAACGTACTAGAAGTTGGCTTGGGGAAGATGACCACCGAGACAAGGGGGGAAAAGGCAGTCCCCTTTCTATGCATATTTGAAACTGGTTCTGTAGGGTCTTAGCTGAAATCACGCTCAGTTTAATTCACTTATTCATTCATTTATAAAATTACCAAGTTATTGGCTGTCCATCTTCCCACAGGGCAACCCTGGGCAGCTTACAATATTTTAAAAAAAGCGTCTTCCAGAAGTCTTCCCCATCTTGCTTTGAGTTAACCTTGTTTTTTATTTGGGTAGCTTAGATGGTGGAGGAAATTTTGACAGCTTCCTTAACTTATTGGGCAATTCGTCATTCATCGCTCTTCCTGTGAATTAGAGCTTATTGACCCTGATCTGTTGTACAAGTAAAAGTTAAGGAAAAGGGCAAAGGTAAGTGCAGATTAAGAACACAAAAGCTAATCACACGCATAGCCACAGTTTAAACACACAAAACCAGCAACCTCCCTCAGCTTCAATATAGGACTGATACAGTAGCATCTGTATGAATGTAATGCAACCAGAGCTGGTTTCAGCAAGTTCTAACAGTTATGGAGAACCGGTAGCGGAAATCCTCTATTCTCTGCCTCCCGAGTCCCAGCTGATCGGGAGGAAATGGGGATTTTGCAGTAACCTTCCCCTGCCATGCCCACCAAGCCACACCCACAGAACCAGTAGTAAAAATACTTGAAACCCACCACTGAATGTAATCACTGTATAAAATACGCGTTGTGGTAAAATGTTCCAGAACCTAGAACCGTAGGGGTGGAATGGATCTCAGAGGACGTTAATTGTTCTCCCTGTCAGAAAATTCCTCTTTACTTCCAGGTTGGATCTCTCTCTTTGATAACCTTCCACCCATTGTTTCTTGTCCTGCCCTCAGGTGCTTTGGAGAAGAAGTCAAGCCCCTCAAGCATTGGAAGGCTGCTATTGTCCTTCTCTTCAAAAGACCAGTTCCCTCAGCCGTTCATCTCACGATTTAGTCTCCAGGCCCTTAGTCGTCTTTCTTGCTTTTCTCTGCAAACTTTCAAGGGTCTCAACATCCTTTTAGTGTCATGGAGGCCAGAACTGGATGCAGTAGTTCACGTGTGGCCTCAGTGGTAGGATATAAAGTGGTCTTAACACTTCACGTGATCTTCATTCCATCCTTCTGAAGATGCAGCCTGAGACTTCATTGGCTCTTTTGGAGGCTGCAGCACACGACTGTCTCGTATTTAAGTGAACTCCTGGATCCTTCTCACCGTTACTACTACTGAGCCAGGTACCAACAATTCTGGACCTGCGCATTGTGTTTTCCTGCCAAAGTGTAAGACCTAAGTTTTCTCACCACTGAGCTGCCTTTTGTTGGATAGGGCCCAAGTCTGTCAAGGTCCTTCTGGATTATGAGCCTTTCTTCTAAAGAATTGGCTATTCTCCTTGGCATGGTGTCACCTACAAATTTGATAAGTTCCCCTTCTATCCCCTCATCTAGATCGTTTATGAAGATGTTGAAGAGTGCTAGGTCCAAGACACAATCCTGAAAAAACCCCACAGAGAAAAGAATGGGGAGAGGGTACTCCAGAAACAATCTTGCAGGGATTTCTATCTATAGACAGGTATACAGGTACACACGCTATTTACTTTCAAAGCAAGAATTGTTTCAACTGAATTCAACCCAATATAGTAAGAATATTTAATCATGTATGCCAATAAGGTGTATCTGCTAGTAGGGTGAAGGATTGGCTGGGGGAAAGTGCCAAGGACATGAGTATTTTCTAGAGAAGGCAGATGGCTCTGCCCAAGATCAAGAGCACATAGGCAGAAAAGTGGCAAATGCTAGAGATACACCTGTAAAATGAGACCCACGTGCCTTAGATGTAGAAAACAGGAAAGGAGCATAGAGAAGAGGGGTCTATTTCTGATGGGGCAGGACTGGAGACTCTGCAGTGAGTGTAGAGAAGAGCAACAAGAATGATTAGGGGGCCAGAGGCTAAATCATATGAAGAACAGTTGCAGGAAGTGGGTAATGTCTACACTAGTGAAAAGGAGGACTGGGAGAACATGATAGCAGTGTTCCAATATTTGAGAGGCTGCTCGAAAGACAAGGGGATCAACCTATTCATAGCGAAGATCATGATTTTAGGACAGCCCCTCAGATACTGGACTCCAGTATCTGAGGGGCTGACCCAAAAAAGAGGGAGTCAAGCTATTCTCCAAAGTACCTGAGGGCAGGATAAGAAGCAGTGGGTGGAAACTAATCAAGGAGAGAAAAAACCTAGAACTAAGGAGAAATTTCTTGGCAGTTAGAACAATTAACCAGTGGAACAGCTTGCCTCCAGAAGTTGTGAATGGTCCAACACCAGAAGTTTTTAAGAGGATGTTGGATAACCATTTGTCTGAAGTGGTGTAGGGTTTCCTGCCTGGGCAGGGGGTTGGACTAGAAGACCTCCAAGGTCCCTTCCAACTCTGTTATTCTAACTCCCTGCTCAAGCAGTAAATCTTATACCATTTCAGACAAATGGATGTCCAATCTCTTCTTAAAAGCCTCCAGTGATGGAGCACTCACAACTTCTGAAGCCAAGCCATTCCACTGTTTAATTGTTCTAGTTGTCAAGAAATCTCCTTAGTTCTAGGTCCTTGATTGCTTCTTGTCCTACCCTCGGGTGCTTTGGAGAAGAGCTGGACTCCCTCTTTTTTGGGGCAGCCCCTCAGATACTGGAGTCCACAAGTCCATAAAAGTACATATAGAGTCCAGAGAATACTTGCATTTCAAACTGTCCTAAAATCATGATCTTCGCTATGAATAGGTTGATCCACTTTCATTGTGGGAACCCACAAATGTGAGGTTCAAAGAGAAAAGCACCTCAAAATGAAGAGAACGCTGCTCTCCAGCCGTTGAAAACCTTCCTCCTGGCTTCCTTCACCTCCTTCTTGCGGAGGCTGTAGTTTAAGGGGTTCAGCATGGGGGTGACAACGCAAAACATTATGAAAATCAGGGTGTCGCTTTCTAGGGAGTAGCCAGAATTAGGCTGGTTGTAGTTCAGAAACCTGTTTCTAAGCCCCCCTCATCTGTGAGCTTGTTCAGGAGGGGGGTGCAGACCTGGCAGGTGTTACGGAGACCTGGTTGAGCCACGAGGGGGGGTGCCCCTCGTTGAAATGTGCCCACTGGGTTTCCAAGCATTTCATCAGCCGAGGTCATGGGAGGGGCGGGGGGGTTGCAGTTATTATTAGAGAAGGTCTGAAACCGAGGGAGGCCACTGTTCCTCAGACGGCCGGTTGTGAATCCCTCCTTGTGAAATGGGGTCATGGGGTTCAGATGGGTTTGCTGATCACGTACCTGGCTCCCTGCCACGTGGCAGCAGCCCTGCCCGAGCTTCTCGGCGTCATCGTCGCGGTGGCGGTTGATACTCCCAGGCTTATGGTCATGGGGAATTTCAACCTGCCATCCGTGGGGGAGATGTCTGAGGTGGCTCGGGAGTTCATGGCTTCCATGACGGCTATGGACCTGACCCAGTTAATTCATGGCCCTACCCACACGGGGGGAAACACACTGGACCTGGTTTTTGTCTGGACAGTGGTTGAGAGATCTTGATATAGGGGACATAGTCATCGAACCCTTGTCATGGTCAGATCACTCTCTCCTTCGTTTTGACTTTCGAACCGCAATACCCTGCCGCAGGGAGGTGGAGCCGGTAAGATGGTTCCGCCCCAGGCACCTGATGGAACCTGATAGGTTCCAGATGGAGCTTGGGCCATTCCCTGAGGCTCTGGCACACGCCTCGGCCGGAGACCTGGTGGCCGCCTGGGATAGGGCGGCCGCCGGAGCTCTGGATCAGGTCGTGCCTTTGCGGCCTCTGACCTGGCGTCAATCTCACTTGGCTCCTTGGTTCACTGAGGAGCTGAGGGAGTTGAAGCGCCGGAAAAGACGCCTAGAGAGTAGTTGGAGGACCAGTCTTGCTGAATCTGACCAGACACTGGTGAGATCCCATATTAGGACTTACTTAGTGGCGATAAAAGCAGCAAAATGTAGCTATTTTGCTGCTCTTATTGCATCATCAGATAATCGCCTGGCTGCCCTGTTTAGGGTGACCCGCTCCCTGCTCCACCAGGAAGCGCGGGAGGACCCCTTGGAGGGTAGAGCCGAGGATTTTGTTAAATATCTGCATGACAAAATCACTCAGATTCGGGAAGATTTGGACTCCGACTGGGTGGTCTCGGGGGAAGGGACCGGGGCAGGTCTTGAGAATTTTATCTGGACTGAGTTTGATCCTGTGACCCCTGAGGATGTGGACAGGATACTGGGTGGACTGAACGCGACCACGTGTTTATTGGACCCGTGTCCTTCCTGGTTAGTGCTGGCTTCCCGGGAAGTGACACGAGGCTGGCTCCAGGGGATTATAAAGGCTTCATTGGGGGAGGGTGTCTTTCCTGCCACCTTGAAAGAGGCGGTAGTGAGGCCTCTCCTCAAGAAGCCTTCCCTGGACCCGGCAATGTTGGTAAATTATCGTCCGGTCTCCAACCTTCGCTTTGTGGCGAAGGTTGTTGAGAGCGTGGTTGCGAAACAGTTTCCCCGGCACCTGGATGAAGCGACATATCTAGATCCGTTCCAGTCAGGCTTCAGGCCCGGGTACAGCACGGAAACGGCATTGGTCGCGTTGGTTGATGATCTCTGGAGGGCTCGGGACAGGGGGTGCTCCTCTGTCCTGGTCCTGTTAGACCTCTCAGCGGCTTTTGATACCATCGACCATGGTATCATGCTGCACCGGTTGGTAGAGATGGGGGTGGGAGGCACTGTGTTGCGGTGGTTCTCCTCCTATCTCTCCGACTGATTGCAGTCTGTGTTGGCAGGGGGGCAGAGGTCGACCCCGAGGCCCCTTATATGTGGGGTGCCACAAGGATCGGTCCTCTCGCCCCTCCTGTTCAACATTTATGTGAAGCCGCTGGGTGAGATCATCCGTGGTTTTGGGGTGAAGTACCATCAGTACGCTGATGACACTCAGCTGTACATCTCCACCCCAGACCACCCCAACGATGCCCTTGAAGTGATGTCCCGGTGCCTGGAGGCCGTGCGGATCTGGATGGGGAGGAACAGGCTCAGGCTCAACCCATCCAAGACCGAGTGGCTGTGGTTTCCGACGTCCCGATATAGTCAGTTGGCGCCATCACTGACTATTGGGGGCGAATCACTGGCCCCCACGGAGAGGGTTCGTAACTTGGGCGTCCTCCTGGATTCACGGCTGTCCTTGGAAGGGCATCTGATGGCCATGGCCGGGAGGATTTTCTATCAGGTCCGCCTGATCCGCCAGTTACATCCCTTTCTGGATCGGGTCTCCTTGCTCACGGTCACTCACGCCCTTGTCACTTCCCGTCTAGACTACTGTAATGCTCTCTACATGGGGCTCCCCTTGAGGAGCACCCGGAGGCTCCAACTGGAGCAGAGTGCGGCCGCGCGGGTGGTGATGGGAGCGACATGGCGTTCCCATGTGACACCTCTCCTGCGCGAGCTGCACTGGCTCCCGGTGGTCTTCCGGGTGCGCTTCAAGGTCCTGGTTACTACCTTTAAAGCGCTCCATGGCTTAGGACCTGGATACTTGCAGGACCGCCTACTACCACCAATAGCCTCCCACCGGCCAGTACACTCTCATAGAGAGGGTCTCCTCCGGGTGCCGTCAGCCAAACAATGTCGGCTGGCAGCCCCCAGGGGGAGAGCTTTCTCTGTGGGGGCACCTACTATCTGGAATGAGCTCCCCCCAGAGATACGGAGGATCCCGGATCTGCCCACCTTCCGCCGCGCTCTTAAGACTTTTCTATTTCGCCAGGCGGGCCTGGTCTAACCACTCCCCGTTTTTAGTGTTAAATTTTTAAAAAAATTTTAAATTATATTGGGGTGTTTTAATTCTGTCCGGGCCAAATTCATTTAATTTGTTTTTAGTTGGTTTTAAAATTTTGTACGTATGTATTTTTATTATTGGCTGTACACCGCCCTGAGTCCTTCGGGAGTAGGGCGGTATATAAATCCAATAAATCCAAATCCAAATCCAAATCCTAATATAAAGAGTTTCCACAGCAATGTGTGATGCACAAGTGGAGAAGGCTTTGCGTCTGCCGGTATTGGAAGGAACCAGGACAATGGAGGCCAAAATACAGAAATAGGACAGGATGATGAAGAGGAAAGGACTGAGGCCAACCAAGAAGCTGGTGATGTGATTGGCCAATTTGTTGACCTGGGTATCACTGCAGGCGATTTTCAGTAGTGGAGGAACTTCACACTATCTGGACATTTTGTGGTCCCTTGGCTGTATAGAGAATTGGGCTGTGAGAGCTTAGAATCCATGGAAGTCAACAAAGGCCATCAGTTGCCCACTGTTGGGTGTCCCAAGATGGATGAAATAAGTCCTTTGGGGGTCTTGAGTTTGGGACCTCAACAGTTTCCTGGTTCTGCAGAATAAAGGAGGGCAGTCATGCTAGATAGATTTTATTTAACTTTCTGGCCCATCAGGAGGAGCAGGGTCAGATGCAAGCTACAGAAAGCATCCATTAAAGCAGGGATTCCCAACTGGGGGTGCGAGACGATATTCCAGGGGGTGCAAAAACTTGGGTTTAGAAGTTTCAAAATTAAAGCATATAGGTATAATTCTATGCATATAATTATGTTTTTAAGGGGTGTGAGAATATATCAGTGGGGTTCTAGGAGTGTGAGGTATAGAAAAGTTTGGGACCCCCTGCCTTAAGGGAAGGGGTGCAGTGCAGAGAGTTTTGGCAGAGCTTCGTTGCTTCTCCAGACTTCGCCAGGTGCTTCGCTCACTGCAGAGCAGGGAAAGGAGCCATTTGCACTAGAATTTGCACTGGCAGAGGAAAGGATGCAGGTTCTCACAGGGCGTATCATTCCAGCTCTTGTAACCTGGACAGCAAAAGAAAAAGGTTTGCAGTGACTCCCTCAGAGTCCCAGGAGAATATTTCAGGGGCTCCTCCCTCATCTGCAGGGGGACAGGAAGATACCACAGCTGGAGAACTTCATGTGCGAACGTGGGCTTTGAGTTCGGCAGGTTGGTGTAACCAAGATAACTTACCTAGCCAACAAACCAGGATACGGCAACCAGGCTTTGGCTATCAACTTCTGTCAGCCACAAGAGGGCAGCAAAGAGCTTGAGTTTTTGGTCCATCTCTTTGGCAGGTGTAAAGTGGGAGGAGCTATGATTTCACTGTCATGACTGTTACATTGACCCTCCCCCCTTTTTTTACCATGTGCTCAGGGCTTCCCTGGATCACGGGTGTGGGAACTGGCTTTCAAAGAGGCCCCTCAAGTAGACATCATAGCATGCACAGAAGAGTATGGGCATGATGTGGTTGTCCTTGTGGTACCCTGGCCAAATTGTATCATTGTTAGCTGGGACTGTCCTGACTCTCGGCAGGGAATCTGCTTGTAGCATGGATGCAAGTGAGGCTGGTAGCCTCAGCTGCACCGTCTCTCCTTCACTGCAAAGCACATCAGGAAAGCTTATAGGCTGAGTCCTTCTTTGTGGATACTAAACACTAAAACCGTCTGAGATCCTTCTGGCTGCAATGGGCTAGAGGTTTGATGTATATTCAAGCAAGAAAAGAAACAACAGAAAGCTAAATGTCCTGTGACAACAATGGCCTTTGGGAAGAAGGTTAAGACGGAGCTTGTGTGATGATGGTCCTGTAATGTGTTCCATCGCACTTGGCCAGTAAAGAATCCCTATATAATATGCTATCTAAGCTATGCTATTTTCCCCTATCCTTTTCTCTATTATTCTCTGTATTCCCTCTCATCCACTTAAAAAACCAAGGGATCAATAAAGATCATCAGTTGTCAAGGGGTGAGCATCCCAAGATGGATCAAATGGGTCCTCATTGCTGGAAGCACAGCCTCAGTTGCGTCCCCACCATCTTGCCATACCTGCTGGGGTCCAGAGGTGGACACAGAACTCTTTGTTGTCTTTGTTGTTGGGCTCTCCTGGATTCCAGGACAGGTAGTCAATGCAGGATCTGTCTGACCACTCCCAGGTGCGTTGCTGGAATGACAGGGGAAACACCTTACCCAACAAAGGCAAGGGCTTTGATTCTGTAGGGCCCAGGTCAGTATAGAAATCTAAATGCTAGTGCTACGATCAAGCATTTTTCAGGAATTGAAAATGCAACCGAGCACAAGATGAAATCCTGCTGGTAACAGGAATGAGCAAAATCTGCACACACCCAAAAGAGGAAGAAAGAACAATCCTCCCAGGCCAGTCCCTGTAGTCCCTGAGTTAATGGCCCACCAGAGTATCAAGAAGGTTTAGAAGCCACCCAATGGGCCAAGGAGAAGTCCAAGACAAGAGTTTTGGGCAGAACAATCCCTACTCCCCATTGGACGAGCCTTCCAAAAGCCCCTTGGAAATGGTAAATATGGATCTGGGAACATTATCAGCAGAAAGAGACCTACTTTCCGTGGATCATGCAGTCCAATCCAGACATGGGTTTTGTTTGTGAGATAGTCAGAGATGTACTCGGCCAAGTCAGCTGATTGTGCCATGCTGTGGATGGAGGCAAGGTGGCAGCCTGGCTTGTGTTTCCTGCAGAACGTCTGGGAGAAGAACAGAAAAAGACCCTCTTTCAGCAGAGAAGCAGACTTGTGGGCATGTGGGAAAGAGCAGAGAGCTGACTGAAAGGTCCTAGCTTCCCATCCAGGGGTGGGCTGCTGGGGTTTGCAGGGGTTCGGGAGACCCTCTAGCTAAGATTCTGTGCAGTTCAGAGAAAACCCAAATCCCACTCCTGGGTGACCCTGCCAGGAGCTTGGAGAGGGCAAAAAATGGGCCTACTGGAAGTTTGGGAAGGCCAGAAATGGGCTCGTTTCCAGCCTCCAGAGGGCCTCCGGAGCCTGAGAGACCATTTTCACCCTCCCGGAGGCTCAAAGAAAACCTCCAGAGCCCAGGGAGGGCAAAAACAACCCCCCTGCTGTGGTTCAGGAGGGCAACTGGCCATGGCCACACAGCAACCAGGCAGAAAACCCCTTGAAGCCCATCCCTACACCCATCTTGATTCTGTTGACCCCTGAGGATGTCCTTGCTGGAGTCTGCAGCTCTTGGACAGCTCCTTACATGTGCACCTGGGAATAAATCATGAATGTATTCATTGGTTAAAGTCTCAGATCCCCATCACTTCAGAGGCAAGGCGGTCCCAAGATGTCTGAGGAGGCCAGCCAGAGTTGGTGGCAAAACCTCAGGAGGTCTATTGTCTGGACGGCGTTCACTCAGCACTGCACACTGTCCATGAAAGACTGTATCTGTTTGAAAGCCCATATTTTCCATAGGTGCTTGCATTTGAGGCTATCCTAAAATCATGATCTTTACTGATTGTTCACACACCCTTGGCTCTGCCTACACTTCTCCCCTGCCTGAACTAGGAAATTCACAAGCACAAAAACACTTCTAACCTCTGCATCGTTCCAGTTCTTTTGTTCCTCGAAGATCTTGTAGCAAAACCCATTCATGGGGAGCCAATCACGAGGACAACAACAGCCTTTGGCTCCTGTGCGGGAAGAGAGGAAGCTGAATGGGAAGATGGCCAGGAGAAAAGGAGGAGGAGGAAGAGGAAGAAGAAGAGGAGAAGGAGGAGGAGGAGGAGGAGGAGGAAGAAGAAGAGGAAGAGGAGGAAGAAGAGAAAGAAGAGGAGGAAGAGGAGCAGGAGGAAGAGGACCAGAAGAAAGTGGAGGAAGAGGAGCAGGAGCAGGAGGAGGAGGAGGAAGAAGAGGAGGAGGAAGAGGAGAGGGAGAGAGTAGAGGAAGAAGAGGAGGAGATGGAGGAAGAAGGGGAGGAGGAAGAGGATAAAAGCAGTAGAAAATAAGTATGAAAGCAGTATGAAGCAGTATTTCCTGCTTCATACTGCTTCATACAACTGCTTCATACAACAACAGCCTTTGGCTCCTGTGCGGGAAGAGAGAAGCTGAATGGGAAGATGGCCAGGAGAAAAGGAGAAAAGGAGGAGGAAGAGGAAGAGGAGGAGGAGGAGGAGGAGGAGGAGGAGGAGGAGGAGGAGGATACAGCTGGGTCTGCAAATGAGAAGATGGCCAAGAGAAAAGGAAGAGGAAGAGGAAGAAGAAGAGGAGAAGGAGGAGGAGGAGGAGGAGGAGGAGGAGGAGGAGGAGACAGCTGGGTCTGCAGAACAGGCTTAGTCTGCTGAGTTACAAACATCTTTCATGACAATAAATTGAAAATGATTTGGATTACAGACACAGCAGCTGTATTTGCAGGATGTCCAAACTTTCCAATTAGCCTTGATGAATTTCTTTGAAGCTTCATGTCTTGTGTGAACGTCTCCACTTTTATTGGTCTATCATTCACTGAACTGTGCTATGAAGCCAGTAAATGGATTCCTTCAGGAACCAGGCTGTTGACTGAGGCAAAGGATAGAGCCCACATGGGTCAGTCCTGGAGGCTCCGCAGTGGCCTCTTGGATGACCCATAACTGCTCGTGGGGCTTCAGGCGTGATTATTTGTGGGGCAGCCCCTGCAGGGAATGGGAGGCACTCAATGATAAATGCATGAATGTTTTGCCAAGTTTTCAACCAGCTTGCCCCAGAGGCTGTGAATGCTTCCACGCCGGAGGTTTTAAGAAGAGGTTGGACCATCGTTTATCTGAAATGGTAGAAGTTCTCCTGCTTGAGAACGGGGCTGGACTAGAAGACCTCAAGGTCCCTTCCAGCCAGAGGTGGGCTGCTGCCAGTTCTGCACAGCTCAGTGAACCAGCAAATCCCACCACTGGCTAGCCCCACCCACCCCACCATGCCACACCCGACTCTGCCCTATCTCACCTTGCCCACCTTGGCTCAGCTACACTCTGGATCCTTTGCTTGCTGGCTTGCCCAGACCATGCGCCCCAGCTGATCTCCACATCTTGCCTGCTTGCCTGCCTTTGCTGTGGCCTACCATGCTGGCCACGTGGTCTTGCTGACCTCCACACCTTGCCCGCTCTGCTCACCACAGCTGCCCGCGAAGGTAAGGTGCCAGTTTCCCTCCTTTGGCCTTCTCCGGGGCCTACAGGTGGATGCCTCCCACTCGCCCTTCACCTCGGGTCAAGGGACATGCCAGTTCCTGCCTTTCTAAAGGGCCACACCTTCCTCCTGCCAGTGCCCTGCCGGATCGGCTCGTTTACCTTTGCCCCGGCTGTCTCTCCTTTCCGCTTCTTCCCCCATGACTGCCTCTTTCTTTGTCCTGTGTCCTTACCTTCCTCCTGTGGCTGGTGGCAAAGGGGAAGGTGAGCCAGGGCTGAGCCGTCACCACTTGGCTTCCCCCCCAGCCTGCATCGCACCCTCTGCCTGGATTCTCCACAGCTGCTGGACCTCTCCTGCCTATGGAAGGGGGTGACCAGGAAGAACAAAGCTATGCAACCCTCTGCCAGCTGCCCCTTCCCCTTGCTCGCCCACTGGCCCACACACTTTAGATGAGCATGGACCGCCACTGTTAGAATGGTGCGAGCCCCGTGGGCTGCTGGAAGGTAAGGCTTGTGGTGCTTAGCTGAAGGGCCACTGGGACCTTTTATTTTGTCAGCCCAAGAGAGGGGGAGGGGCTCGGAATGGTAAGTAGGAAATCACCCTGTATCTGCAGCATCAGCCCACCTGCAACCCCCCCACCTTGTCATAAGTGATATTGAGTTGGATATGCCCACTCAGTCACATGACTTCCCAAGTCACGCTCACCCAAGCAGTCAGTAGGCGAAGCAGTTGTTAATTTCCCTGAAGCCCACCACTGTTTCCAGCTCTATTCTACTCTATTCTAATGCTGGGGGTCTCATTAGGAGGAGATTCAGATGCAAGAGAGTTGGCCTCTCTGGACATGAGAGACCCTTCTCGAACTCACCACTTAGACAGAGGGCCACAACTAGCACGCTGAGGCTCACAAAGACGGATTGCGCCATGGTCTTCTTTCCTTTCCTGCAGAGGGGAGCAAAGAGGAGCAAATTGGAAGGGGAGATAAGAGCTGTTCAAGGTCCCCATCAGAAAGGGGAACCCCACATTCAATCTGGCGCCAAGTTGAAAGTCCCAAATTCTGTCTTGCTGGTTTGCAGTCATTCAGATGGACCCTATTTTTCCCTTCATGGTCATGCAATATGTGCCTGAGAGGGAGGCCACAGCTGCGATATAAGGATATCTGCAAGAGGGACCTAAAGGCCCTGGGAATGGACATTAACAACTGGGGAACCTTGACCTCCGATCATTCAGCTTGGAGGCTAAAGATGCAGCATGGCCTTCTCCAATTCGAAGGGACCCTTGTTCGGCAGGCTGAGGCAAAGAGGCAGTCCCGGAACCAGCAGAATCTGGGGGCTGGGCAGGGGACAGAATGGATCTGCCCTCCGTGGGGAAGGGATTGATTGCCACTCTCCAATTGGCCTTTTTAGTCACACTAGATGCTGTTTTGGGATCTCCTTCCAGAGAACAATGCCATCGTCTCTTGAGACTGAAGGATGCAATGACATGCAACAGCTTTGACGGGAGCCCAGTGGCTCTCATCAAATTGCTGCACAATGGCCGGTTGGGGATGGGTTTCCTGAGAAAGTCTCTCACAGGAAGACCTCTCTCATAGAAGAAGAAGTCCATCTATTGTCCAAAGCCCCGGAAGGCAGGACAAGAAGCAACGGCTGGAAACTCATCAAGGAGAGAAGCAACCTGGAACTAAGGAGAAACTTCCTGACAGTGAGAACTATCAACCAGTGGAATGGCTCTCATCCAGAAGTTGTGGGTGCTCCAACACTGGAACTTTTGAAGAAGATATTGTACAACCATTTGTCTCAAATGGTATAGGGTTTCCTATCTAAACAGGGAGTTGGACTAGAAGACCTCAAAAGTCCCTTCCAACTCTCTTATTCCGTTATTCTCTCCCAGAGATTCCCAAGAGATCCCTTGCTCTCTGCCACAGAGACCCTCCTCCAGATTTCCTGCTGAAGAGAGGCACGCAGGAATGGTCTTAAGCCAGGACCTCACCTGCCATGTCCCCTCAGTGGGAGAGCAGCACTCACCTGTCCCTAGGATGCTTCGGTCCAACTCTGGGTCCTTGTCTGGAGTTTTGAAGCCCAAATAAACAACCCCAGGTGGAGACTGAAGTAGGATGATGTTACTCTGTGCAGAAGGAGGACATGGGTAGGCTATCCCCAGTCAAGTCTTTTATATCCCCAGCCACATAATCCACAAACTGAATACTAGGGTGTTAACAGTTGCCCTCTTTTCCCATATATGGCTTAAACTTCTATAGCAGTTAAAATATGGAGAGACTGTGCATAGGTTGGCCAAAAGCTTTCATAATGTAACGGTTATTTCAGCCAGTTGATACATTCTACATGCTTAATTTAGTAATATTTTAGCAATCTTTGAAAGGCTGTGGTTTGACTTTTTCCTGCCCACCTTTCCTCAATTCTTTTTTTTTTTCCTCTGAAGACCTTGTAGCCAACACATCAATCTTCATCCACTCCTGGGGACAAGTGCCTTTGGCTGCTATGTGGGAAGAAAGCTCAATGAGAAGACAACCAGGAGAGCAGAAGGAGGAGGAGGAGGAGGGGACAGCAGGGTTTACTTGCTGCTTTGCAAACATTGGTGAAGGTAATAAATTGTAACTGACTTGGGTTACAGACCCACCGCTTCTCTCTAACTGTCCCTGTTCCCAAACTGCACAGTGGCCAGTTATCTCTATTTCAATTCTTTCGCCTCCCTAATTTTGCTTTACTGCCATCCTTGGAATAATTACTTTCCCTTTTGGACTCCAAATTTTATCATTTGCAGCTTGTGGTTTTTCCACTTGTCTTTTTCCTCTTATGCTGCATCTTCCTGCAGCCAGATTGCATCTACACGTTTCATGCAGAATAGCAAATGCAATCATTTCTTTTGAGTCTGCTGAGCTGCTCCATCGCTAATTCATTTCCTGAACGTGCTTGAACGTTGGTAATTGCTAAAGTTTTTGTGGTTTGGATAAGATCCACGCTTGCTTAATGTCTGCCCCATTGCTTGCCAGGAACACCCTGTTTGTCCATGCTGATCCTAATCTGGGTGTCTTCCCCAGACACCTCTTCAATCTGAATAAATGTTTCCTGGTTTTATCCCAATGCAAAGCTCCCAAATTTGCTCCTGCTACTGCAATCAGAGGCTGAAGGCTGCCAGCTTCTGTGGTGGAATCTCTGCGGTGACTGCATCTCCTGCTTTGCACTCTGATTAACATTGGGCCCTCTTCTTACACCCCTCCCCGTGGCTTTGTTGCCTGTATTGTAGAAGACACACAATCCCCAGGCTCTATCCTGGGAGGCAGGAGGGCTTCAGCGGGCTTTTTAAGAGGACCTTGGAAATTGGCACACCTGGATTTAGCAGACCTTGAAGGTCATAAGATGCAAAAATGCACTGTGACCTCAAGCAGCATCAGAATATCCTTTGCACGGGTCATTAAATAACAGAAGAACAGAGTTGGGACCTTAGAGGTCTTCTAGTCCAACCCCTTGCCCAATCAGGAGACCCTATAATATTGCAGACAAATGGTTGCCCAGTCTCTTCTTAAAAACTCCAGTGATGGAGCAGCCACCCGCAGCTTCTGGAGGCAAGCTCAGAGGTGGGTTTCAGTAGCGGAAATTATGAGTAGTTTGGAGAACGGGTAGTAAAAATGCTGACTGGCTCCGCCCCCATCTATTCTCTGCCTCCCAAGTCCCAGCTGATCGGGAGGAAATGGGGATTTTGCAGTATCCTTCCCCTGCCACGCCCACCAAGCCACGCCCACAGATCCAGTAGTAAAATAATTTGAAACCCACCACTGGGCAAGTTGTTCCACGGGTTAATTGTTGTCACTCTCAGGAAATTTCTCCTTAGTTCTAGGGTGGATCTCTCCTAGATTAGTTCAAGCCATTGCTTCTTGGCTGGGTTGAGACATTAGCCCTGAGTTCAACAGGACCTGGATAGCTCAGCAGACTAATGCATTGTAATTTAACTCCAGCTGTCTGCAATTACTAGAAGTTCGAATCTCCCCAGGCTCAAGGTTGACTCAGCCTTCCATCCTTTCTAAGGTAGGTCAATTGAGGGCCCAGTTTGTGGGGGCAATAAGCTGACTTGGTATAAATATACAAAAGTATGAAGGCTATTGCTTAATGCATTGTAAGCTGCCCTGAGTCTCTGGAGAAGAGCGGCATATAAATCTAATTTTAAAAAAAAAACAGACCTTGTGTGTCATCAGATGGAAAAATCTACCATGACCCTCAAGCAGCATCAGGATATTCTTTGCACAGATCAGTCATTAACTTGCTTTTGAGTCTGCACATTGCTGAGTTGAGGAAATAACCCTTCCTTTTGGTTGCAAACAAGTGAAAGAGACTGTGGCTTGGACCCTGTTGGGCCAAGAGCCCCCTGCTCACAGCTACCAGGAAGTTCTAACAAAACGAAAGATGAGTACTGGGACAAAACTTCTGTGTCAAAGTGCTTCTGTACCAGGATATTAAAATGGAAAGTTTGCTTAAATATAATGCTTTTTGGCATCAGGATGTGCCTGATGTCTGGCCCCTGGGTGGTGATGGGAGATAAATAGACTTAGAAGTCTTTGAGAAAACTTTGGGAGACTATGCCCAAAGAGGCATGGATACAGAGCAGCAGTTATACACTGTTCTGGAGCCTGTGAAGGAATAAACAAATGTTGAAAGTCTGTGACTTGTGGCATCCTCTTGTGCCTAAACCTTCTGCTCCTTTGGCTCCTGCACTCTATAAGGGACTCTACCCCTCTAATGGACCATGTTTCTACCGGAAGGGGGGAGCTTAAGAAGGTCCTTGTTTATACTCCTTGTTTATGCTGACTGTGATGCTGATGGGAGTGTCCACTCCACAGGTCATAAAAGGGCCATGGTTCCCCACTCTTGTGCTATAGGGGGGACTATATGGAATGTTTCTACAGAATAAGAAATAAGAAATACAGAATAAGGAAAAAGGAAATCAAAAGTATTTTTTTAAAAAAAATAATGTACATAAAGGTATTGATTTCAGAATAGTTTGGGGTACAAGTAAACCTGTCATTCGTTCATTCATTCATTCGTTCATTCGTTCATTCAGTTTGTTAACCATCTCACCAATATAGGAACTTATTTTATACAATATACTAGTGAATTCCAAAAGAAGAGTCAAGAGAAAATGCAAACTATTTTGGATGAGATAAAACAGAAAAGAAGCCAAAGTAAAGAAATGTCCACAGAAGAGAAGCATTTCATATCCACAGAGCAGAAGAGGGTAACAGCAAAGGGTAATTTTTTTCCCATGGGCTCTTCCCAGACAGCACGAGAAATGTTTATTGCCAATAAATGAATGAAAACTATGCTATTCTCTAGCAGCTGAGAACCTTCCTCAAGGCCCCCTTCACCTCCTTGTTGCGGAGGCTGTAAATCAAGGGGTTCAGCATAGGGGTGACGATGCAAAACATGGTGGAGATCAAAGTGTCCACCTCGAGAGAGTAGCCAGCACTGGGCTGGTTGTAGTTCACAAAAGCATTTCCAACAAAGAGTGTTACTACAGCAAGGTGTGAAGCGCAGGTGGAGAAGGCTTTGCGCCTGCCGATCTTGGAGCGGATCTGCAGAATGGAGGCCAAAATGTAGAAATAGGACAGGACGATGAGCAGAAGAGGGAGAAGACCCACCAAGGTGCCAGTGATGTGAGTGACCAACTCATTGACAGAAGTATCACTGCAGGCAATTTTCAGTAATGGGGGACCATCACAAAAGATGTGAGGTATCTGGTGATTTCCACAAAACTCCAACCTGGAAGCCAGAGCAGTGTAGATAGCTGAGTCCAGGAAGCCCCAGAACCAGATGGCCACAAACAGCTGGATACACAACTTGCTCCTCATCAGGTGGGCATAGTGCAAAGGTTGGCAGATGGCAGCATAGCGGTCATAGGCCATGACGGCCAGCAGTGCTGGCTCACATCCCGCAAATCCAATCAGGAAGAAGGCTTGTGCCAGGCACTGGTCATAGGAGATAGTGTGATGTTGATGTAGGAGGTTCACCAGGATCTTTGGTACCACCACAGAAGAAAGGCAGATATCCAAACAGGAGAGCTGGCTGAGGAAGAAGTACATGGGGTTGTGAAGGCAGGAATCCAGGAGCACCAGGGTTATGATCATGAAGTTGCCCATCAGTGTGGCCAAATAGGCAGCCAGGAACACCAAGAAAAGGTGGACCTGGTGGCTCAAAAGGCTGGAGAAGCCAAGGAGGATGAATTCTGTCCCTTTAGTTTTGTTCTGTGAATCCATGAGGAAGAAGAAGGGGGACAGCTGGGAAGAGAGAGGAACACACGAAAGAAGCACAATGAGAAAGTGATTAGTTGAGCTTTCAATCTATACAGAATGAAATTTGAGGAATCTCTTATACCTGAAGATAACCTATATTAAAGGTCAAATATATACAGGTGGATATTTTGGGTCCTTCCTTCTTTCCTTCCTTCCTTCCTTCCTTCCTTCTTTTTCTGCCTCCCTGCCCTTTCCTTCCCTCTTGATTCTTGGGGGGGGGGGCGGGGTTGTCATGCTGAGAAACTCTAAGAAACATACCTTCCAAGCTTGGTATCAGAACCATTTTGCACAGCCAACATACTTTCCAACTCTATTATTCTATTATTTTGAATTAGAATTAGCACCAGGGTGAGATTGGCACCAGGGTGATGTCAAGGAAACAATCAGTCCACTAAAAAAAGAAGACGTCAAGAAAGTGACAGGCAGCAGAGAGAAAGCAGAGCTGCTCAACTCATTCTTTGCATCAGTCTTCACACAAAAAGAAACTATAACCCATGACTGTAAAATACAGATTAGAAATAAAATTTTTAAAAAGCAAGAAAATGGTAAGAGAACACCTATTAGATCTTGGATGAATATAAATCACTAGGACCTGACGGATTATATCCCAGAGTTCTGAAGTAGCTGGCGGATGTTAAGTCAGAACCTTTGTATCATATATTAAAAAATCTTGGAGCACTGGGGAACTACCAGAGAATTAGAAAAGAGCTGATAAGGTTCCCATCTTCAAAAAATTGGGGGGGGGGGGACGGGACAGATTCAGGAAACTACAGACAAATCAGCCTAATATTAATACCTGGGAAGATACCGGGAAAAATAATCAAAAAACAGATCTAGAAACATCTAGAAACAAATGAAGTTATAATTAGTAGTCAGTGTGGGTTTGTTAAAAACAGATCATGCCAAACCAATCTTATTGCATTCTTGTACAGAGTGATAAATTAGTAGACCAAGAAAATGCGGTGGACATAGTATATTTAGATTTCAGCAAGGCATTTGACAAAGTAGACCACAACCTACTTCTTGGTAAACTAGAAAAATATGGGATAGACAGCATCACCACCAGATGTATCTGTAACTAGCTGACAAACCATACTCAGTGAGGAAGGAAGGAAGCAGTGGGGTACCACAAGGTTCCGTTTTAGGCCAAGTACTCTTCATTATCTTAATAAATGACTTAGATGAGGGAATAAAAGGGGAACTCATCAAGTTTGCAGATGACACTAAATTGGCAGGAATACCCAACACCCCCAAAAGACAAGCTAAAGTTCTTCATAGACTTAAATGAGAAGTTCTATCCAACAACATGGAATTTAATGTGGAAAAAAGCAAGGATTTACACTTAGGCAGGAAAAACCAAAGGTACAAGTACAGATTAGGCAAAACCTGGCTCAAGAACAGTAACTGTGAGTGGGGCCTTGGAATCCTCAAGGAAGATCACTTAAACATGAGACAGCCGTGTGCGGCAGTAGACAAAAATGGAAACACAATCCTTGATTGTATGAACAGAATCATGAAGTATTAGTACCACTTTATAAAGCCTTAGTAAGGTGACACCTGGAATACTGCATCCCGTTTTGGTCACATCACAAAAAAGATATTTAAACTTTGAAAAAAAAAGTGCAAAGAAAAGCAACTAAGACAATTAAAAGCCTGGAGAGAAAAACATATGAAGAATGGTTGCAAGAGTTGGGTATGGCCAGTCTAGAAAAAAGAAGGACTAGGGGGAGACGGGACATGATTTAATTTAATTTAATTAATCATATTACTATGCCGCCCAACTCCCAAGAGACTCTAAAAGCAGGATCCCAGTATTTGAGGGGCTGCCACAAAGAGGAGTGGGGGTCCACTTATCTCCAAAGCATCTGAAGGCAAGGCAAGAAACAATGGATGGAAACTCTTCAAGGAGAGTTAAGGAATTAAGAAGAAACTTCCTAACAATGAGGACAATTAACCAGTGGAACAGAAGTTGTGGATGCTCCAACCCTGGAGATTTTTAAGAAGAGACTGGACAGCCATTTGTCTGGGATGGTCTAGAATCTCCTGCTTGAACAGGGGGTTGGTCTAGAAGACCTCAAAGGTCCCTTCCAGCTCTATTCTGATTGATTGAAGGCCCATTTGGCTGTAGTCACATTTTCTCCATTTATTTATTTATTTATTTATTTATTTATTTATTTATTTATTTTATTGAATTTATATACTGCCCTTCTCCCCGAAGGGACTGAGGGCGGTGAACAGCTGAAAATTAAAATAACACACAATATAAAAATTTAGATTACTAAAAATAGATTAAATTAATCGGCCTCCCAAAATTTAAAACCCCAAGCTATACAATTAAAAACTAACTCATAAAACCTATTCAGGCCAGGCGGGCTTGGTGAAATAAAAACGTCTTCAGGGCCTTGCGGAAAGTGCGGAGATCTGGGATCAATTTATTCCGGGAGGGAGCTCGTTCCAGAGGGCGGGTGCTCCCACAGAGAAGGCTCTCCTCCTGACGGTCGCCAGCCGACATTGCTTGACCGACGACACCCTGAGGAGGCCCTCTCTGTGAGAGCGTATTGGGTACTGGGAGGTTATTGGTAGCAGAAGACGGTCTCATAAATACCCTGGCCCTAAGCCATGGAGCGCTTTAAAGGTGAGAACCACTACCTTGAAGTGCACCCGGAAGACCACCGGAAGCCAGTGCAGCTTGCGCAGAAGAGGTGTTATATGGGAGCGCCGGGTCGCTCCCATATAACACCTTTCAGGGTTCCTTCTCCCTCCTAATCTCAGTAAGTTCTTTAAATTCTCTCAATAAATGTGATGCTCAGCCCAGCTGAAATTATGCCCCTGGACATGTTGTAATCTCCATGGGAGATGAATGCTTGTCTTATTCTTATTCTTATTGTCTTATTCTCAGCTTCAACACAGGAGAAGGCTACCCTTTCTTGATCTTCAAAGTCTTCAAAGTCTTGGTAGGACACTACCTCTCTTCCCTTCCAAGTTGAAATTGAGGATGCTGGATGGACCACAAAGCGACTCACCTGTGCTGGTTGACCCACCCTCAGAAGACCTCAGCTGTGGCAGAAGAAGAGTCACCTTCTCCCCAAGTTCTCCCACAGTTGGCTTTGGACACAAAGAAATGAGAGATGGCTCAGCCAAAATTCTGCCCACAGAGCAGGAAGGGAGATGTTTAGAAGCTCAGTCTCACAACAGAAGCAACACTCCTGGTTCCTGCATTATTTGTGACAGGTGGTAACTCATGGGGGGAAATGTGCCTTGGTGTGCAGGCCTTGAGCATATTCCTGCAGGGAGTAGAGCTGAGAGGAGACTCAGCAATGACCCTCTAGGGGGAAACTCACAGCTGGGGCTTGTTAGTTGGCACATGGTTCATTAAGTTTTACCAGAGCTGGGGGAGACAGCGGAAGAAAGAGAGCAAACCTGGATATGTTCTACCTTGAAATGTAGCTAGTCAGGAAGAGAAATCAGAATTAAAATGTAATGTTTAAATCCTCCCTCCCTCCACAACAAAACCAGCAAGGGCCATTGCCTTCTTGTTAAGGCTCACGGTTCAGTGCCTGAATTCTCACAACTTTTATCTGGTCAGAGAGATGAGCATAACCAAAGTTGGAGCCAAAGTTAATCCCCTATGTTCACCCACTGGAGTCAGACTTGAGAGGTTCGACATACGAGGACAACATGATCCAACTCGTTGCTTCTCTCTTGTCTCTGTTCCCAAAACACAACAATCTGTTTTACATGGGTAACTTCTGAGGTCGTCATCCAAGAGTCCACTGTTAGTTATCCCAGAATCCCAGTGGCCGTTTCCCCCATCCCACTGATGGGTTTATCATCAACTCCCAGGAAAACCTCAACCCTGAATGACACAATGAATTTCGCTTAACTACGACTCCTGTCCTTTCAAGTCTTGCTGGGATGTCTCATTGTGCTGCTCCTGAGAGTGGTAGGGTGTTCTTGGGAAGGATGAGCAAAGGATGCTGGGAGTGTATGTATATCACCTACCCAACTAAATCAGTTTTGGGGACAGAAAAGTGGTGTTGAGATCCAGCTGATTCCCAACACTCCAATTGAAGGGAAATGAACATGCAAGAAAGCATTGTAGCATCAATGGATGTTCTTGAGCTTCAAACCTCAACAATCTTCTGGCTTTGCACAATAAATGAGACTTCTCATGCTGGACAGATTTTATTTGAGCTTCTGGCCCATCAAAAGGGGAAAAATCAGATCCAGGCAACAGAAAGCATCCATTAAACCAGGGGTCTCCAACCTTGGCAACTTTACGACGTGTAGATTTCAACTCCCAGGATTCCTCAGTCAGCATATGCTGGTTTCCTCTCCATCTCTCCCTCAACCTCCAGTTGATCTGGAGCATCTAAGCATTGATGAAGGCTTGGATAGGTGTCTATCAGGAGATCCACAAGAGAAAACACCCCAGAAGAAAACCATCTGGAGGTGTCTGTGATGTCACACACTCAGCTTGAGGGCCTATTGTGGCCTGTCAGCCCCTGGCCCCTCCAGCAGCCGAATCAGATGAGGAGGAGGCGTGGGAATCAGGGTCAGCATCAAGGCAACCTGAGAGCTCCAAGGGGGAAGAGGGAACGGAGCTGTCAGAGAGGAAGACAGAGGCGGAGCCTGGGCCATATAATAAAATGCCTGTCATGCCTCCATTGGAGCCTGAATCTGCGGGGGAAGACGAGCAGGAACTGGAGCCAACAGAGATCGAGGGGGCAGCTTTGTTGGCTTTGGAGGATAATGGGGAGGAGCAGGGCCAATCAAGCCAGGGCCTTTCAGGATTAGAACGGCTTGTAGGCAGGGAGGAAGGGGGCAGGATGACCAAGAGAGGCTAAGCAATGAACATGAGAGACAGAGCTCAAGCGGTGAGCAAGGACTACCCCCTCCTGATCTTCGAGCACAGAGAGTGGAGAGAAGGCAAGAACAGTGCAGACTAACCTGGCTACTTGGGAAGAGAGCACCCAGTTCTCTACACAAGGCACACCTGGGGACTGAGCCTTAAGGAGACAATGTAGGGAGGGGCATTTGTTGGGAACAAATGCTGAATTCATGGAGAGTTGAGTGCCGACGTTTCAACTTTCCTGAATTCCTTGCATTCTTTCTGGATTTCTGGATACTTGCCTTGCTCCTTTGATTCCTCAACTTGCCCTGTTGGGCTTCTTGCTTTGCAGCTGTAGTGCTCACAACATTGGGCTGGACTATTTGCAGCCAGAGGCAGCTTGAGGTGTGTGTGTCATCACTTTGCTCTGGGACTTGCCAGAAACGTGGGAGCATTTGCGGACCTTTGGAGCAATAAAGAGGTGGTTTGAACTGTGTTGCCTGTGTTACCTCTGTGCCATGCCCTGGGTCATCACAATGCCTTAAGGTACCCCTTATCAACTATAATTAAAAGATGGGGCAGAAGGGAGAGAGTAGGATGAGCAAGGGGGAAGGGGAGATCTGATATTAATCTATAAGCCACCTCCAACATGAAGCACGTCCCTTGGAGCCCCACGCCAGCTGGCAGAGCCACGTCTTCAAGCTTTGGTGGAAGAGGGACGAGATGTTCCAAAGGGCAGGAGTGTCCACAGAGAAGGCCAGCTGGAATATTGTGGCTGATGGGCCCCACAGCATGCCTCCTGTACCAGCCTGAGTGGGGCGGGCGAATCCCATTGGGATGAGACTGTTCAAGTAAGCTGAACCATTGCCATGAAGGGACCGGAGCAGAATCTGTCCCTTTTGGGGCTTTAAAGATAGGAATCCGTTCTTTAACTGGCCAGGAAAGGTTGGTGAGGAGCAGGAGAGAGAGCATTGGAGTAGGAAACATTTGTCAATGGTTTGGTCCAAGAGCTTTTAGCAGAGATCCCTCCCTCCCATTGAGGAGCCTTCGAATAGCCCCATAAAGATAGTAAAAATGAATCAATGAATATTAGTAATAGAAGGGGACCTATATGCTGTGGGTTGTTCAGTCCAATCCTCCTCCTCCTCCTCCTCCTCCTCCTCCTCCTCCTCCTCCTCCTCCCCTGGCTGTCTTCTCATTGAGCTTTCTTCCCATATAGGAGCCAAAGACATTTGTCCCCATGACTGGCTGACGGGCAGTGTGATAGGCTACAAAGTCTTCACAGAAAAAAAGACTCGATGAATGCAGAGTTAGAAGTATTGTGATCCTGAGAATATCCTAGCTCAAGCAGAGGGGATGTCTAGGCAGAGCCCCCAAATCCCTTCTGGCTGGGCTGCAGCAGATGGTCACTAGACTGGGTGCACGGAAAGATAGAAAGGATCATCATTTCAGGATAGTCTGAAATGCAAATAATCTCTGGTCCTTATACTGGTATAGGCTTTCATGGCCCGTATCTATTGGGCAGGGCTGAGTTTCAGGGTTGAGGTAACACCTTGTAGACAACTGATTTCCTGATGTCTCACTGGCATCTTCAGATCTCCTTGACTCTGGAGTGAGGCCTTAGATTTTAAACAATGAATCCTGAATTTAAGTCAGGAACTGTTCCAGAGCTGTAGATATCAGCAAAGATATCAGGAGAGGTCAAGAAGGTGGCTAGAAACCATGCAATCAAATCCCTGCTCATTTCTTAAATGGACATGCATACACACCATACACACGTAAGATTCTGGAAAGAGTAGAGAAAAGGGCAACAAGAAGTAGCAGTGTTCCAGTATTTGAGTGACAGCCACAGAGCAGAACTAAAGGCAGGAGAAGAAGAAATGAATGGAAGAAAAGGAGAGAAACAACCTAGAGATAAGGAGAAGTTTCCTAACAATGAGAACAAGTAATCAGTGGAATGGCTTGCCTCCAGAAGTTGTGGGTGCTCCATTACTGGAGGCTTTGAAGAAGAGACTGGACAGCCATTTGTCCGAATGGTGTTGGATCTCCCCTCAAGTAGAACAGCTGCTGTGCCATCCCTTGACAGTCTGCCCACTCACTGGAATCAGACCTGAGATATTAAATTTAAGAGGATCACATGACCCAAGACACAGCTTCTCTCTACCGGTCTCTGTTCTCAAAACAGAGTGACCTTTTTTACATGGGTGAATTCTGAGATGGTTGTTGAAGAGTCCACTCCTAACAATCCCTAAAAGACACGATCAGCTCAACTCCGACTTCAACCCTGCCAAGTCCTGCTGGGTTGACTCATTGTGGAGTTGGGGGTGATGTGGTGGTCCTGGCAAGGATGATGTCAACCCTGAAGCTGACTTGGCTGTGGCCGTTTTCTTGTCTGTGTTTTTTTTCCTATCAGGATTTCTTTTCACTTGGCTTCAGTCTTGACACAGTTTGGAGCCAAAAAGGGGTAGAGATAAATGGGATTTTGTAGCCGAAACAAAATAGATATTCCATGAGTCAAGGACATTTCAACTGTGGGCTGGCTAGAAGAGGAGGAAAGGAGTAACCAGCCCGTATCTAGATTGGACAATGTGATTTATTGTTTCAGGAAAAGGGAAACTTTCACTTTTAATTAAATGGAAAGTGCGGGAATCTTCAGAGTTGGCTTTCCACCAGTCCATACCAAGACGATATCTCCTAATAAAACTGTTCTTTGAGGAGCCTATTTGCCTTGGAGTTCTGTTTACCATGGGTGTATTATTTGGAACACTGACAGATGAGCAAAGGATCTTGGGAGTGTATGCATTCCCAGCAGGGTCACCCAAGGGAGAACGTCAACCCAGTTTCCCATCTAAACCAGCTTTGGGTGGGGGACAGATAATGGTGCTGAGGCCCCTCAGATTCTCAACCTTCCAATTAAAATGAGGTGGACATGCAAGAAAGCATCAAAGCCTCGATGGGTGGTCTTTCTGAAGAAAAATACCCTCTGCCCCCCTTTAATTGCAAGCCTTGCTGTGAAAAAGTCTTGAGTTCTCAGGAATGCAAAATAATCGAGGCCAGTCACATAAAGACAGAATTTATTTGACCTTCTGGCCCACCAGAAAAAGCAAAAGCAGATCCGAGCTACAGAAAGCAAGCAAAGGGGTGGAGAAGAGAGATTTTTCCAGGTTTCACTGGGTGTTTCCCTCATCCTGGGGCAGGGAAGGAGCAACTGGCATTAGGATTTGCACTGGCAGAGGAAAGCACGCAAGACGTCGCAAGGATGATCGTTCCAGAACTTGTAACCTGGGCAGAAAAAGAGAAAGTAGTGAGTAGTGACTCCCTCAGAGTCCCTGAAGAGTATTTCAGTGGCTCCTCCCTCATTTGCGAGGGGGAGGGGGGCATGAAGATAGCCCAGGTGGAGCGCTAAGATGGACTGATCTAGCCATCAAGTCAGGCCAAGTCAACAGAACTTTCTGACAAGCTCTGCTCCACTACAAGAGAGCATCAAAGAGCTTTTCTGACCCACCTCTTTGGCATGTAAAAACTAGGGGGAGTCTTGATTTCACTGTTAAGGCTGCTACTTTCCCTTTTTCTTTTCTTTTCTTTTTTTGCAATATTCAAAGGGCACTCCTGGATGGTGGATATGGGCAGCAGTATATTGGCTTGCAAAGATGTCCCTCAATTAGATATCATAGCTTGCCCAGAAGAGCAAAAGCAATAGCACTTAAGACTTAAATACTGCTTCATAATGCTTCACAGCCCCCTCTAAGTGGTTTACAGAGTCAGCATGTTGCCCCCAACAATCTGGGTCCTCATTTTATGGACCTCAGAAGGATGGAAGGCTGGGTCAATCTTGAACTGGTCAGAATTGAATTGCTGACAGCGAGTAGTGAGTTAGCCTGCAATACTGCACTCTAACCACTGTGCCATCGTGACTCCTGAGCATGAGTGTGCTGTGGTTGCACTTCTAGCACCTGTATTGGGTATGAGCTCAACACAATATTCATTCTTCTGCTTGTTGTTGGGTTCTCCTGGACCCCAGGCTAGGTAGTTGGTGCAGGTTCTGTCTGTCCACTCCCAGACACGTTTCTGTAATGAAAGGGAAGCCACGTTAACATAGGAAGAGGCTCTGGCTATAGAGGGCCCTGGGCAGAGAGAGAGAAGATGGCAGATTTCAAGGGACAGGTCATATAGAACCCCTGCCCTCTCTTTCTCCATCTAGCTGATCAATCTTAGTTGATCTGGAACAACTAACCAGGGTTAACCGTGGCGAATGCCTCTCCTACTTCAGCTGGACAGCAGCTACGCAATTCCTTGACAAATACAAAGGACCAACCTCCTGTGCATAATTCAGTCCAATCCAGACAGCGTCTTTCTTTGTGAGATTGTCAGAGACATACTCAGCCAAGTCAGCTGACTCTGCCATGTTGTGGATGGAGGCGAGGTAGCAGTCTGGCTTTAGTTTCCTGCAGAACGTCTGGGAAGAGCGACAACAGAGAAAGGCACTTATTCAGCAGAGAAGGAACGTAACAGAATAACAGAGTTGGAAGGGACCTTGGAGGTCTTCTAGTCCAACCCCCCTGCTCAGAGCAGGAGACCATTCCAGACAAATGTCCAATCTCTTCTTCAAAGCCTCCACCCACAACTTCTGGAGGCAAGGCGTTCCACCGATTCATTGTTCTCATTTTCAGGAAATTTCTGCTTAGGTCTAAGTTTCTTCTCTCCATGCTTAGTTTCCACCCACTGCTTCTTTCCTGCCTTCTGGTGCTTTGGAGAATAGCTTGACCACCCCACCTCTTCTATGTTGCAGCCCCACAAATATTGGAACACGACTTATTCTCTTCATTAAACTAGACATACCCGATTCCTGCAACTGTTCTTTATAGGCTTTAGCTGCCAGGCCCCTAATCATCTTTGTTGCTCTTTTCTGTAGTCTTTCCAGAGCCTCGTTTGTGTGTGTGTGTGTCTGTTTGTTTGTGTTTGTGCATGAGAGAAAACAGCAGGCATCTGATTGCATCATCCTAGCCACCCTCTTCAGTCCGTTGACCATCAAGGATGTTTTTCCTGATACGTTGTTTAAAATCTGAGATCCCCATCAGAATAAAGGAGGTCTGAAGACACCAGTCAGAGTTGCCAGTGAGACCTCAGGAAATCGCTTGTCTACAAGACGGTCACTCAACCCTGAAATTCGACATTGTCCAACAGATACTGGTCATGAAAGCCTAAACCAGTATATCATCCAGAGAACACTTGCATTCCATATTATTCTAAAACCACGACCTTTGTTACCCCTTCATGCACCTACCCTAGCGGCCTTCCACTTCTGCCCAGCCAGAGTGAGTCCTTGGGAGCTACGCAAGGCTCTGGCCAGGCTTTTCCCATGCCTGGGTGAGGAAATTCACAGACCCACAACACTTCTAACCTCTGCGTCATTCCAGGTCTTGAGTTGATCGTTGAGCTTGTAGCAAAACCCATTCATGGGCAGCCAACCATCGGGACAACAACTGCTTTTCACTCCTATGTGGGAAGAGAGAAAGCCCAGTGAGAAGATGGCCAGGAGAAAAGGAGGAGGAAGAGGAGACAGCTGGGTCTGCAGAACATTCTTGACCTGCTGAGTTGCAAACATCTTTGATGGCAATAAACAGAAACTGATTTGGGTTGCAGACGCAGTGGCTGCATTTGCAAATGTCCAAACTTGGTTGTTGTTGATCAGTGGCTAAGTCATATCTGACGTTATCTAACCATCTCCTCCTCTGCTGTCCCCTTCTCTTTTTGCTTTCCATCTTTCCCAGCATCAGGGTCTTTTCCAAAGAGCCCTCTCTTCTCATTTGATGGCCAAGTTATTTGAGCTCCAGCTTCACTATCTGTCCTTTCAAAGAAACCTAGGGTTAGCTTAGGTTAATTTTCTTGAAACTGAAAGTCTTCTGTGAATCTTTCTGCTTTGGTTGGTGTATCATTCAGTGAATTGTGTAAATATGCTAAGCCTGAAATTGGATTCCTTGAAGAACCAGGCTGTTGACTGCGGCAAAATATGGGAATCATGGTTCCGTTCTGGAGGATCTGTAACTGCTCAAGAGGTTTCAGTTTAGTTTACTTTAGTTTTATTAGATTTATATACCGCCCTTCTCCTTACAGACTCAGGGCGGTAAACAGCCAGAAGTAAAAATATTTGTACAGAAAACTTGAAATAATTTTAAAAGTAACAAAATAAAGTTTTGGCCCATAATTTAAAACATTTCAATTAAAATCGGTATCAAACTTTAAAATTATCATAGAATCAGGCCAGCCCGGCTAGTTGAAAGAAGTAAGTTTTTAGGGCCCAACGAAAAATCCGGAGGTCTGATATCGTTCGTAACTCTGGGGGTAGTTAGTTCCAGAGGGTAGGAGCTACCACAGAGAAGGCTCTCCCTCTGGGGGTCACCAGCCGGCATTGTCTGGCTGACGGCACCCTGAGGAGGCCTCTCTGTGGGAGCGATCAGGAGAGATCATTGATGTGACCACTCCAATGCAAGGAGTGGGAAGCACTAAACTTGTAACGATAAATGTGTGTATATTTTGCCAAGCTTTTCACTGTTAATTGTGTTCATGATTGTGAATTTTAATTGTACTAAAGGAATTCAAATGCAAGAACTTTAGCCTCTACGAACATGAGAGAGCTTGCTTGGACTCACCACTCAGAGAAATGGCCACAATCAGCAAACCGAGACTCACAAGGGAAATTTGTCCCATGGTTTTCCTCCCTTTCCTGCAGAGAGGAAAAATAGCAATAACACTTAGCCTTATATACCGCTTCACAGTGCTTTATAGCACTCTCTAAGACATTTTATGGAGTCAGCATATTGCCCCAAAACAAACTGGCTCCTCATTTTACCAACCTTGGAAGGATGGAAGGCTGAGTCAACCTTGAGCTGGTGAGATTCGATCTGCCAAACTGCAGTCAGTCAGTAGTCAGCAGAAGTATCCTGCAGTACTGCACTCTCACCACTGCCAAGGAGGGGGAGCTAAGCTCCTTAAAAAGGTCACTCAGGAAGGGAGACCATCCAACCCAGGATCAAGTTGAGAGATCAACAGTTTGTCCACAGTTTTACACTAGCCCAGCTGGACCCCCTTTCTCTCACCATGGTCATGAAACACCCTTGGTGGGTCACACTGGATTGTGCATTGCTATGTAATCAGCAGGAGGCTCCCTTAGAAAGACTTTTCTGTGAGTCTCTCTCTCTCTCTCCCAGAGATCACCCAATTCATCCCTCGCTCCCTGGCTGAGGGACCATCCCACAGAGCCCCTTCTGGAACCTGCAGCGACTTTAAAGAGGTCCCTTCAGATGGAGAGAGACATGCAGGAATGATCTGATGCAAGGACCTCACCTGCCATGTCCCCCCAGGTGGGAGAGCAGCACTCACCTGTCCCTTAGGATACTGCAGTCTAATTCTGGGTCCTTGTCTGAGGTGTTGAAGCCCAACTAAACACCCCGAGGTGGAGGATGATGTGGCTCTGTGCGGAAGGAGGACATGGGGTGGTTCCCTTCAGCCAGGTCTTTTATATTCCCAAACCACAAAACCCACAAACATGAACATTAGGGTGTCATGTGTGGCCCCCTTTCCCCACTACTGGCTTAAACCCCCACAGCAGTTAGAAACACACACAGACACATGTGTACATAGGTTGTTCAGAAGCTTTCATAACGTAGCTGCCATTTCAGCCAGTTGGCCTGTCCTACATGCTTTGTTTAGTAATATTTGAGCAATATTTGTGAGTCTGTGGTTTTGCTCCCTCCTGCATGCATTGTGCCTAGAGCACAGTTGGAGTTACACAAAGCAAGCCATGCCTCTGGCCTTGTGTTTTTATGAGGCTACTCCTCTGCTTAGCCCAACTATCACATCCATGCATTCCCATGCAAAGCTATTGAATTTACATGCTCAGCAAAGCTGATTAATGTTTAAGTCTGCTGTAGAATCGAGTGGAGGAATTTATAGTCTAGGCAAAGGCAAGGCAAGGAGGTGGATTTCTTTTGGTGGGGGTTGGTGAAGAGAGAGACAAATTGCTTTATATCAGAAGGAATTTTATATCTGAAAACCAGGAAGTAGCTTCTTGGCATAAAACATCTAGTAACAGGCTAAAGACAGACAGCTTGAATCCCTGGAGGTGAGTCAGTTTCTATTTATTTAAAACATTTATATAGTCACAAAACTATATATTGAATTCTGGGTCGCTCCTAATCAACAATTAAAACTACATCAATTATCGAACAATGCAATACATACATACATACATACATACATACATACATACATACATACATACATATACTCCTTCCACTTATGACTGTAACTTTGTTGCTTGGATCCTTACAATTTATGTGGATATTGTTTCCTGATTGCTTATTTGTACCCTATGACTATCATTAAGTGTTGTACCTTATGATTCTTGATGAACGTTCATCTTTAGCTCCAGAGTGGTCAGTGCTACCAGGCAGCCCCCCTGGCCAGAGGAAAACAGTGAAAGTTTCATGTGCAAAAAAAATCTTTCTTTGAGAGGCCAAAATATTCCCATCTTTCGTATGGAGTCAGAAGGGTCAGAAAGCACAATGCATCTATCAATGAATCAATCTGATTAATTTCCAGGGAGTCAAGTTGTGTGTCTTCATTGTGTTCCAAATCTAGCGATGCAAACAAGCTTCTTTCAGGTTGTTAACCAGGCCCAGAAATAATCCTAATCCTAACCCTTGGGCAAAACCTCTGAAAACTATTTACCCCAATGCTGTCTCTCCTTCCCCTCACCAGGAGAATTGACTGCTGTCTGTAAAGTGCCAAGGGGACCATTCTGCTTTGACCCCTTTCTCAGCATCTCTAAGACAGGAGTCTCCAACCTTGGCAACTGTAAGACTTGTGGACTTCAACTCCCAGAGTTCCTCAGCCAGCAAAGCCTGCTTAAGCGCACCAGCGTGCCTTCCATCCCTCTGCTAATGTCTCCTTGTATTCGTACAGAGGAAGATGCTGGAGGGAGATGGCCACTTGAGTGATTCCAGTGAGGCAACAATTCATACAGATGGGAGAAGGCAGTGAGAAACATCTCCTGCAGCTGACCAAGGAAACCTCATGGATGGTCAGTGTGAAATGTCCCTTGTGGAAGTAGATGATGTGGCCCTCAGGTTAGGTGGGCCTCAATGGGCCAATGAGGAAGAGCCAAGGATCTTTGGAGTAGGAATGATATTGATGTTATGGAGGGATTTAAGCCTTCAAGACAATGAACTCCTGAGGGTCCCATGCAGATTTTATCTATTTTCTGATTGGAAGGAAAGCAGCACCCAGTGGTGAAATCCATTTTTTTTACTACCGGTTCTGTGGGCAAGGCTTGATGGGCATGGTGTGGCTTGGTGGGCATGACAGGGGAAGGGTACTACAAAATCTCCATTCCCTCCCCACTCCAGGGGAAGGATATTGCAAAATCTCCATCCCCACCCAATTCTGGGGCCAGCCAGAGGTGGGACTTGCCAGTTCTCTGAACTATTCAATATTTCCACTACCGGTTCTCCAGAACCTGTCAGAACCTGCTGGATTTCACCCCTGGTTTTCCCTCTTTTCACCTGAGAAGTGACCTCCCACACAGAGATTCTTTGATGTAATCCGGAACAAGACTTGCCAGTCTTGAACTGGCAAGCATCAACCCAGCCCCCTGGAGCCCTTAGATCATCCCACCCACATAGCCTTTCTAGCAGGCTGCTGCATTCATGCCCAGTGAAGGGCCTGCAATCAGCTTTGTGGGCAGGAAAGTGGGGCTGAAGCTCAGCAGATTCTCAAACCTCTAACTCAAATGAAGTGGACATGCAAGAAAGCATTGTAGAATGGTCCTTCTGATGAGACACCCTACCCAACCACCCCTTGAGGCCAAGCCCTGCCATGCAGAAGAGTCTGGGGTCTTCAGCTTTAACCCTCAGCAGTCTCCTGGCTCTGCAGAATAAAGGAGGCCAGTCATGCTGTGCTGAATTTATTGGACCTCCTGGCCCATCAGGAGGAGCAAAGTCAGATCCAAGCTACAGGAAGCATCCATGAAGCGAAGGGGTGCAGAGCGGAGATTTCAGTTGGCAGGGGGGCTTCCTTGCTTCTCCAGACTTCTCCAGGTGCTTCACTCCCTCTGGGGCAGCCGAAGGAGCCATTTGCACTAGAATCTGCACTGGCAGACAAAAGGATGCAAAATGGTGCAATCCTGGTCATTCCACTGGAGATACTCTGCGTAACAAATGAGAAAGATTTTCAGGGACTCCCTGAGAGCTTTTCAAGGGGATAGTCCCTCATTGGCAGGACGACGTGAGGCTGCCACAGGTGGAGACCCTCACCTGCTAAAGCAGACCTGGAAATCAGTGTGTTGTGGTAACCCAGATAACTTACCCAGACTTCAAGTTTCATTTCTTCATTTAGTCAGAGATTTTTAGGCTGTTCTTTTGATTGGTTTTCAATTGGATGAGCCATGTCACAATATTTCTCTTCTATATACTCTATGAGTGGCTAAGAGTCATCTGACCATGGTGAGGTGGAATTTTTATGTATAGTGATGTGTGTGTGTGTGTGTGTGTGTGTGATTTCTGAGGTTTTCGCAGGTGTTTGTATGTAGGTCTTTGGTTATTCGGGTTTTCCCCCACGTAACATTGCTCCTGGAAGCACGAAGCCAAAAACACCAGCCTGAAGATGACGAATGAGACTTCATCGAAACATCGCCAAGACACTTCCAATTTTACGCGGGAGAAAACTCAAATAACTAAAGACCTACATATAATATATATATATCTGCCAGGTTCTTCCTCCTTAGCCACACCCTCATCTCATGACTCCTCCCTGTAATGGTCAAATATTTATTTTATTTTATTTTCATAGGTTTTTATGTGTATTTTTCTCTCAGCCAGGTTTTTCCTATGTAAATCAAGATGTTTCTACAGCCATAGCCAGAAAAACCTACGAAAAGAAAAGAAAATAAATATTTGACCATTACAGGGAAGAGTCATGAGATGAGGGTGTGGCTAACTGAAGAAGACAAACTAGTCAGAAATAGAGGAAAGCGTGTAAGAACACAGGCAACCAACACAGGCAACCCACCCGCTCACAGCAACAAAGCCAGCACCCCACACCTCCCCACCAGTATGTATAGAGAGACGACAGCTCTGATCACGCTTTCCTCACACAAACACGAAGCCGAAGCCGAAGACACCAGCCTGAAGATAACAAGTGAGACCTCGTCAAAACGTCGCCAAGATATTCTCAAACTTACACGGGAAAAGACCCGAATACACCAAAACTTGCATACCTCTACCCGTGAAAAACTATGAAAACAAATATATATATATATGGAGAATGGAATGGAGTGGAGTGGAGTGGAATGGAGTGGAATGGAATGGAATGGAATGGAATAGAATAGAATAGAATAGAATAGAATAGAATAGAATAGAATAGAATAGAATAGAATAGAATAGAATAGAATAGAATAGAATAGAATAGAATAGAATAGAATAGAATAGAATTCTTTATTGGCCAAGTGTGATTGGACACACAAGGAATTTGTCCCCAGGTGCATAATTTCTCGGTGTACATATAAAGAAAAAAGTGATAGGTCATATGTAATAGATCATAGTTACAATCATTAATTCACAGTGTTATGAAGGAATGATGGCTTCCATTTTTAATTATTTGTGCCATGGATGTTTTGTGTTCCCTTGACTGGGCAGATTGTAGGACTGTGCAAGGGATAAACCATGGTTTACAATTGCAGATTGTAGGACTGTGCAAGGGATAAGCCATGGTTCACCAAGCAGCTCAGAGGGATGAAGCGACATAAGAGTCTGATGGAGCAGAACTGGAGGAAGGCAAAGAGTGAGGCCGGCCAGACACCTGTAAGAGCCCATATGTGGTTCTATGTTGTGATGACAAGAGCAGCAACACTAATTATTTATCCACCCTTCTGCATCTTCAGGTAGCAAACCAGCCTCCCTCTGTCAGGTAACCAGGTGCCTCCTAGGTAAGCTGGAACTGGGGCAGCCCTTGCCAAGTCACTATGAGGAATGTTCTTGACCTCTGTGAGATAAAGTCACTTGGCTTCCCTTGTTGTTGGACTGGCTGGGGAGAATCTTGAAAGGCCTGCTGTTCCCCCAGAATGGGCTGATTCCAAATCAGAAATCTGACTTGGCTGCTAGGTTTTGGTTGGTTTTAATGTTCGTCATGCTAGTATAATTTTAATGTGACTGTTATGCTGCTTGACGTTTGTTAGGGTTTTGGTTATAAAGTAGGTGGCTACAGAACTGTTTTAGACAAACAAACAAGGAAACAATGGCCATGAGTTGCCAAGGGCTAAAGTGTTCCAAGATGGACCCAGTGAGTCCTCATTGTTGAAATTGCACCTCAACTGCCTTACCACCATCTTGACTTACCTGTAAAGTCCACAAGCTCAACGCAGAACTCTTTGTCCAGGAAGTGATCAGGCTGATTTTGCGCCCAGGCTAGGTAGTCGGTTTTAGATCTGTCTGTCCACTCCCAGACGTAGTTCTAAGATGAGAAAGAAGCCATGTTGGCCAATTGAGGAAGGGGCTCCTCAGGGCCCAGGTCAGAGAGGAAAGTTTTCAGGTTTTAAGGATCAGATCAAAAAGAACATCTGTCTCTCTTCATCTTTCCCTCCATCTCAGTTGATCTGGAACAGCTAAGCTGAGTTAAACCTGGTGAATGTTTGGATGAGGGGATCAGGAGATCCAGAGGGAAAAACACCCCAGAAGAAAACTATCTGGAGGTGTCCATGAAGTCACCAGCTCAGCTTGAGAGCCATTGTACCTCATGCTCAACATGATGGCAACCCTGGAAGATATGGATTGATCTCAGAACAATAAACAGGGTCAAAATCAATAAGTCCCTGGGTGGGAGACCACCAGCAAAACCCCAGGACTATTTTACACACTAAGAAACTGAAAGGAAAGGGAAGGGAGGTGACAGCCTGGCTTGAATTTCCTGCAGTACTTCTGAGAGAGAGCAAGCACAAAGAAGGGCATTGGTTCAGCAGGGCAGAGACACGTGTGTTTGTGTGTTTGTGCTGTACAAGTGAGACAAGAGCAGGGATCAGATTGCATGGTTCTACCCACGATCTCGACTTTGTTGACCCCTGTACACTTCCTTGCTGGGGTCTGCAGCTTTTGATCAGTTCTCGACTCAAATTCTCATTTCAGCAGCTACAACCTGACATCCCCATCGCTTCAGAGTCTGAATGGTCTGAAGAGGTGACCACAGCTGAATGGCCTTACCCTTCAGTCAATCAGAATAGAGATGGAAGGGACCTTGGAGGGCTTCTAGGCCAACCCCCTGCTGAGGCAGGAGACTCTAAACCACCCCAGACAAATGGCTGTCTGGTCTCTTCTTTGAAATCTATAGGGTTGGAGTACCCTTCTCCTTCCTTCTTCTCCTGCCTTCAGGTGCTTTGGAGAATAGGTTGATCCCCTTGTCTCTGTGGCAGTCCCTCAAATACTGGAATAGTGCTATCATGTCCCTCTTAGTCCTTTTTTTCTCTAGACTAGCCATACTCAAGTCCTGCAACTGTCCTTCATATGTTTTAGTCTCCAGGCCTTTAATCATCTAACTTCTCCTTCTCCTTCTTCTCTCTCTCTCTCTCTCTCTCTCTCTCTCTCTCTCTCTCTCTCTCTCTCTCTCTCTCTCTCTCTCTCTCTCTCTCTCTCTCTCTCTCTCTCTCTCTCTCTCTCTCTCTCACACACACACACACACACACACACACACACACCTCGGCTAAGAATAGCTTAGCTTAGAACAGCTGGTGAAACTTGAACATTTGGATAGGTGACAATCAGGAGATCCAGAAAGAGAAGACCCCAGAAGAAAAGCACCTTTAAATGTCCATGGAGTCACCAACTCAGCTTCAGAGCCACTGTGCCTGATGCCCAGCCTGGCGGCCGCCCTGGACAATACTCATCAGAGAGATAAATGGGATCAGAATCCGTGAATTCTGGGACGGGAGAGTATCAGCAGAATCCCAGGACTATCGGATATGGGACCATTGGACTATTGGAAGCTGAAAACCAGCCTGGGAATTTGGGTGGGGAGGAGGACCTACTTCTGTGTGATTGCCAGTAAATAGTCCCTGTGTTCAGAAAGTCACTGGGAAATGGGATGACTTCCAAGGAAGTTTTCCTTTCTTTAACACAGTCAGTATAAGAGCCGTGGTGGCGTAGAGGTTAGAATGCAGAATTGCAGCCTAATTCTGCTCACTGCCAGCAGTTCAATCCTGACCGGCTCAAGGTTGACTCAGCTTTCCGCCCTTCTGAGATTGGTAAAAGGAGGACTCGGTTGGTTGGGGGCAAGGTGTTGACTCCATAAACCACTTAGAGAGGGCTGCAAAAGCACTGTGGGGCAGTATAGAAATCTAAATGCTAGTGCTATGATCAAGCATTTTTCAGGAATTGAAAATGCAACCGAGCACAAGATGAAATCCTGCTGGTAACAGGAATGAGCAAAATCTGCACACACCCAAAAGAGGAAGAAAGAACAATCCTCCCAGGCCAGTCCCTGTAGTCCCTGAGTTAATGGCCCACCAGAGTATCAAGAAGGTTTAGAAGCCACCCAATGGGCCAAGGAGAAGTCCAAGACAAGAGTTTTTGGCAGAACAATCCCTACTCCCCATTGGACGAGCCTTCCAAAAGCCCCTTGGAAATGGTAAATATGGATCTGGGAACATTATCAGCAGAAAGAGACCTACTCTCAGTGTATGTTTCAGTCCAATCCAGACACTGTCTTTCTTTATGAGATAGTCAGAGATGTACTCGGCCAAGTCAGCTGATTGGGCCATGCTGTGGATGGAGGCAAGGTGGCAGCCTGGCTTCTGTTTCCTGCAGAACATCTGGGAGAAGAACAGAAAAAGAAAGTCCGTATCTTCCATTTCAGGCTATCCTAAAATCATGATCTTTACTGATTTTTCACACTCCCATCCAGGTCTCCCTTGGCTCTGCCTGAACTGGGAAATTCACCAGCACAAAAACACTTCTAACCTCTGCATCGTTCCAGTTCTTTTCTTCCTCAAAGACCTTGTAGCAAAACTCATTCATGGGGAGCCAATCATGAGGACAGCAGCTGCCTTTGGCTCCTGTGTGGAAAGAGAGGAAGCTGAACGGGAAGATGGCCAGAAGAAAAGGAGGAGGAGGAGGACACAGCTGGGTCTGCAAATGAGAAGATGGCCAGGAGAAAAGGAGGAGGAGGAGGAGGAGGAGAACATAACAATAAATTGAAAATGATTTGGATTACAGACACAGCAGCTGCCTTTGCAGGATGTCCAAACCTTGGTTACTATTAGCCTTGATGAATTTCTTTGAAGCTTCATGTCTTGTGTGAACGTCTCCACTTTTATTGGTCTATCATTCACTGAACTGTGCTATGAAGCCTGTAAATGGATTCCTTCAAGAACCAGGCTGTTGACTGAGGCAAAGGATAGGGCGATTTCATCAGTGGTGAAATCTGAACCGGTTTGCTATCAGTTCGCTGGCTGCACATGCGCGCCGCGCCCCAAGTGCCTGTTGCGTGCACACATGGGCAACTAACGCATGCTGCATGGACAAGTGCAGTGCAAACCAAACACGTGCTGCACATTTAAAATGTTACCAGTTCAGTCGAACTGGTAGTTTAAAAAAGCTATGATCCGACGATCAGCGGTGCCGCGCGGTTTAGCTTTCTTGCTTTTTAGCAAAGTTATACTGCGCAGCACAGCTGATCCTCCCTTGCTGTTCTACTTACCTTCCCAAGCGTCCTTTTGGTGCCTGCTGTGTGAGCGCTTATGCGCAGTGTGAAAGCAGTAGAAAATACGTATGAAAGCAATAGAAAGCAGTATTTCCAGGTTTCTAGCAAAACTGAACAGAGCAGCACAGCTCTGTTCAGTTGATTGTTAGATCACAGCTTTTTTTCACTACTTTTTTAACTACCGGTTCAAACCGGTAGCTTTTTTTAACTACTGGTTCGACCAAACTAGTAACTTTTTTTTTCAACCGATTCACCTGAACCAGTAGTTTTTATCACTACTGGTTCGCCAAACCAGAACGAACAGGTAGCATTTCACCCCTGGCCCACATGGGTCAGTTTTGGAGGCTCTGCAGTGGCCTCTTGGATGACCCATAACTGCTTGTGGGGCTTCAGGCGTGATTATTTGCGGGGCAGCCCCCTGCAGGGAGCGGGTGGCTCTCAACCTTTAATGATAAATGCATGGATCTTTTGCCAAGTTTTCAACTATTTTGATGGAATTAGTTTGGTTTTCTTTTCCATTATTACAAACCACCCTTGGATGGGTTCTTTCAAGACCCAAACTCTTGACCAGGCAAAGCGTGGGGATCACTTGGGTCAGTCCAGAAGGATTTGCCCCTGTCTCCTGGATGTCCTATAACTGCTCAAGGGTCTCAGAGGACTAAGATTTGTGAGATTGTCCCTCCCACTACCCACTGCCCAGGAGAAGACCTTCTGAAGATGTCCCTGCCAGATGCTCAGTGGAGAAAGGCCTTCTCTTGTGTTGCTCCCATAGAAACCACTCCCTAGCAAGAGATGGGAGGCCCTCTACTTTTAATTATACAGGCATTTACAAGTGTTTAATTTGTAATTGTGTTCCCTATCCTATCCTATCCTATCCTATCCTATCCTATCCTAATACTGGGGGTCTCATTAAGAGGAGATTCAGATGCAAGAGAGTTGGCCTCTCTGGACATGAGAGACCCTTCTTGAACTCACCACTTAGACAGAGGGCCACAACCAGCAAACCAAGGCTCACAAAGACGAATCGCCCCATGGTCTTCTTTCCTTTCCTGAAGAGGGGAACAAAGAGGGGCAAATTGGAAGGGGAGATAAGAGCTGTTCAAGGTCCCCATCAGAAAGGGGAACTCCACATTCAATCTGGCACCAAGCTGAGAGTCCCAAATTTTGTCTTGTGGGTTTGCAGTCATTCAGATGGACCCTATTTTTCCCTTCGTGGTCATGCAACAGCTTTTTTCTTTTATTTCTAATTTTTATATTTATTCTCTAACCATTGATAAAACGTTTCCCATTTCGCATAATAACCAGTTTGTTCTTTCTCTTTAATTGCCAGTGTTAAATCTATTCATTTCTGCAAATTCTAATGTTTTCCTTATCATATTCTCCTCTGTGGGAATTAGTTAGTTTGTAATTTCTATCTCATAATTGTTGCCATTTTGCTAGTTCTATCGTTTTTTGCCTAGGCTATCATTGTTTCCTTCATTTGTTCTTCTTCTAATTTAATACTCAGTAAGTATAGTTCTTTTTTTATCATCCTCTTTTCTGTTCCTGTTAGTATCTTATCTAATTCTGTCAAGTCCATATAAAAACCATATAGTTTAGTATCTTTTTCATATCTAGATTGTATTTGCAGTCATGTATACCAAGCCATGTCACTCCCTTGTTTTTCTAATTCTTCCTTATTTTTGAGCTTCCCCGTTTCAGTCAAAATATCTTTATATCTGATAATATTTCCCATGTTAAAAATATTTGGGTGTATTAGTGCTTCCATCATCGAAAGCTAGACTGGTATCTTTAAATATTGTTGTTCTGTAACTTTCTCCCTTATTAACAATAAGGCATTTCTTATATAATGTCTGTAAAATTAACCATGTATCTTATTCTTGCCATCCCAATTGCAAATCATGTCCCTCCAGTGTCAATAATCTTATATTTCTCAATACAATCCATTCTTTCATCTATGTTCGCACTGCTGCCTGGTAATATAATTTCCAATTTGGTAATCCAAAACCTCCTCTACTTATTGAATCCTGTAACATTTTTAAATGAATTCTTGTTTTTTTCCCCTGCCAAATGTATTTTGTTATTATTTTATTTAAGTCTTCAAAATATTTTTTCTCCAATCTTATTGGAATTGTTTGAAATAAATATAATAATCTTGGTAATACATTCATCTTAATTTTAGCTATTCTTCATATTAATGGCAATTGCAAGCCTTTCCAATTTTCCAAATCTGTCTTAATTTGTTGTATCAGCTTATAGTAATTATCTTCCTTAATTGTTACACATCTCACTGTTAATGGGATCCCTAAATATTTTACTTTATTTGTAATCTGAATATTTAATCTCTTCATTAGCTCATTTTTTTGTTTTTCTGTAACGTTCTTCACTAAAATCTTAGTCTTTTCTTTATTTATTTTCAGACCTGCCACTTCACCATACTCTTCTATTCTTTTTAACAGTTTTAACCCTGTTTCTTGCAGATCTTCTAAAATAAAAACCAAGTCGTCTGCAAATGCTTGCAATATATATTCTTCCTTTTTTATTTCCATACTTCTTATCTCCTGATCCTGTCTAATGTTTCTGTTTAATACTTCTAACATCAATACGAATGTTTCTGTTTAATACTTCTAACATCAATACGAATAGTAGCGGGGACAGAGGACATCCCTGACTTGTGCCCTTCATTATGCTAACCTTTTCCATCATGTTTCTGTTTACCATTACCTTTGCAGTTTGTTTATAGTATATAGTTTTAATCATCTTAATAAATCTCTCCCCCAAATCCATGACTTTTAATTGTGTCAGCATAAACTGCTAGTTTATATTATCAAACGCTTTCTGTGCATCCAGAAAAATCAACACCATTTGCTTCTCTGGATGTGCTTCATAGTATTCCCATGTATTTAAGATTATCCTGATATTATCTTTAATTTGTCTCTTTGGTTAAAAAAAATTGTTTTTTAGAGAGGCAGGGCTGACTTCACAGTGTTATGATGTGCCTCAGGGAAGCTCCTGGGGTCATCAAAATCCCAGCTGCCAGGTGGTCCTTTTTTGCATCTTAAATTGCCTCGCAGGGGTGATTAAAAAAGGAAGCACACTCTGCTGATCTCAGGGAGCCTGCAAACTTCCTGATTGATCTGGAGAATGCTCCCTAAACTGACAGCTGGAAAAGCAGCCATTGTGTGCCGCTATGAAGCTGGGGCAATCACCACAAGAGCAAGAAGAAGGAAGGAAGGTATGATCAATCTTAGTGAGATACTTTAACTATAGATTTTTAAAACTTTTTAAAGAAGAGCCCCCTGGGAAACAACAGAGGAGAGTGTGATTCAAAAAAAGGAGGTGGGAGCGGGTTTTCCACCTCTGGAAGAAAAGCTGCAAGGAAGGCTTTTGGAGCCATTATTTTTAAAACAGAAAGTGATTTATAAGGATTTGTTGGAGGAGTTAAACTAGAAAACTGGACTAGACATCTTAATTTTTAAATTAGGAACAATTGGTTAATGTAAACGTGACTATACAAACTTTGTCTTTCTTTTTTTCTTTTTTTCTTATAAATATCACATTTTCTACTTATATTGAGAGATACAGTGTAAAGAGAAAGAAAGAGAAGAGAAGAGCAACAGTGCCAACTACAGGCCAAAGTGAACATTAGAAGAAATAAGAAGGGAAAAACAGCCTTAAGTGTTTGTGAACCAAATTGATAAGGAATTGTTTTGATTGAAGAATTAAGTCATTTTCATTTTCAGTTTCAGTTTTTCATTTTATTAGATTTTATATACCGCCCTACTCCTAAAGGACTCAGGGTGGTGAACAGCCTTAAGATAACACATAAATACAAAAATTAAAATAGAATAAAAACGAATTAAATAATTTGGCTGAGACAAATTTAAAACCCTCATAATTTAAAACAAATTAAAACTCGCAATTAAAAGGGGGAAAGAACTTAGGTCAGGCCGGCTTGTTGGAATAAGTGAGCCTTGAGCGCACGACGGAAGGTGCGCAGGTCCGGGATCCTCCATATCTCCAGGGGGAGCTCGTTCCAGATGGTAGGTGCTCCCACAGAGAAGGCTCTCCCCCTGGGGGCTGCCAGTCGACATTGTTTGGCCAACAGCACCCGGAGGAGCCCCTCTCTATGGGAGTGTACTGGCCAGTGGGAGGCTACTGGTGGTAGCAGGCAGTCCCAAAGATAACCAGGACCTAAACCATGGAGCACTCTAAAGGTGATAACCAAAACATTGAAGCGCACCCGGAAGGCCACCGGGAGCAACTGTAGCTCGCGCAGGAGAGGTGTTACATGGGAGCGCCAAGTCACTGGAATCCCTTTTTTTTTTAAGTGTAGCTCTTGGAACTTAAAAAGAAAACATAACAAGGCTGTACAAGATACTCCCTCTTCGCTTTTTGAACATGGCTTTTTTGCTGCTCTAAGACTCTTTGTGTTGGATAGAAATACGTGGTGATTGCATTTTTGGGACTCAGTGGGCCAACTTGGATTACAAATTTCTTTTTCTTTTTCCTCCTCATGACAACTTTTATTGCTGTTTAGTGATTTTTTTCTGTTTTTCTTTTTTTTTTCTACTGTTTTTGGGATTTGGTGGGCCAATTTGGATAACAAATTGATGCTTTATAAATTTTTGTCCCAGTGACATATCTGGATTAGGGTTGGGAGAACCTGAAGACAAGAACTTTATAAATTGATAAAATCAGATTTGGATTATAAATAATATTTTTATTTTTCTCTTGGATTATAATTGTACTGACTATTGATGGATCACAAATATTAAGATCCTGGAAGATGAAGAAAACAACATCAGCATCATCCTCAGTATCCACAGGAGCAGCCTCCAGCCCAACTGGTCAGAGAACATTGGATGCAATGCTTCAACAAGAGAAAACTAATGCTGAACAAGCAGAAATAAAAATTATGATACAAGCCCACCATGATGACTTGAAGGAAAGAATAGGGAAAGTAGAAGAGAAAATAGAAAAGAAAATAGAAAAAGTAGATGATAAATTAGAGGATCTACAACAAATAATGGTGAAAAATGAACTATCTATTCAAAAAATAGAAGAGAAAGCCAAATTGACAGAAAAAAGAATGGAAGGACTTGATTTTAGATTCACAACAGCAGATCAAAATAAGGAAAAGACAGTTATATCTTTGGAGATGGATCAAGCAGGTTATTATCTAAGATTTCAGAATATGAAAGAAGAAAAAGGAGAAAATTTAGCGGAAATAATGGCAGATTTGCTGGCAGGAGTATTGGAGATGCCAAAGGAGAAGATGCTGGCTGACATAGATGAAATATTTCAAGTGCACACTAAATATATGCTGAGAAATAAACTTCCTAGAGAGGTCCATGTCAGATTCATAAAGAAAGCAATAAAAATAGACATTTTGCAGAGAGTGAGAGGTGATCCTTTGAAATATAAAGGGAAAGAAATAGTAGTGTTAAAACAAATCCTGAGAAGAGTTAGAGACTTAAGAATACCAGTTCTTGACAAAATGCTTAGTTCAAAAAGGAGTGAATTTTAGATGGCTGATTCCAGAGGGAATATTGGTGACATGGCACAAACAAAGACATAGATTGGATTCAACAGAGAAGATGAAACAAGTTTATGATCAGTTTTTGGGATCACAAGAGGTAAAGAGATTGAGAGAGGAAAGAGAGGTTAGACATCAAGCAGAACTTACTGAAGAAAGAGACATACAACAAAAGGAAGATGCAAGAGAATGGGAGGAAAGAGCAATAGGAGAAAGAGCAAGGGCAAAAGAAGTAAGAGAGATAAGAGCAACCAGAACAGCAAATCCCATTTATAAGTAAACACCATGGAAGAAAAAATAAAGTTAATGGCAATTAATATAAATGGACTGAATTCAGCTATAAAAAGGGAAAAAAAACTTTAATAAATTAGAAAAATTAAAATTGACATTTTACAAGAAGTTCACATTAAAAAGCAACATAAAAGAATATTGGAATACCCAAAAATTGGGAAATTATATGCCTCTCTTGCACAACAAAGTAAGAGGGGCATAGCACTCTATATTAAAGAGACAATAAAAGCTGAACAAATTTTCACGGATGAGGAAGGGAGGATCTTAATGGTGGAGATCATAATGAACTATAAACAAATGCTTCTAGTGGCAATATATGCACCAAATGACAAACAAGAGGATTTTTATCGTAAATTACATAAGAAAATAATAGAATTGGAATATGAAAACATATGCATTGTAGGAGACTTTAATGCAATTGTAGATGTGGACTTGGATTATAAAACTAGTAAAATAAACAAAAAAGCGAAGAGAATACTCCCAAGAACCTTTTTTAAAATGGTGGAAGAACTAGTTATCCAAGTTGCTTGGCGAGGAGCATAACTCAATATATGTTTTATTCAAACAAACATTTATCCTGGTCTAGAATAGATGTGGTGTGGATGTCAACTGAGCTAATAGCTAATATACAAGAAATAAATATTCAGACAAATATCTGGGCAGATCACAACCCAATAAAAGTTATATGGAAGGAACAAAAAAAGAAGTCAAGATGGACAATGAATCGGGGGGGGGGAGGGTTAATAGAAGGGTAATTGTTTTGATTAAGTAAATTTGATTTAATTCTTTTAGTCATTAATTCTTTTAGTATTAGTTAAGATAGATGATTCAAGATTAAGAAATAAGTGTTATGGAAAAATAAAATATACAAAATTTTGTTAAAGATGGAAAAAAAATGTATAAATTGATGACTGGACCAGGGTTCTATTCCGAAAAGATGTAATTTGTTTGTTGGAAAAAATAAAAATAAAAAAACTTTTTGCAAAATAAAAAAGATGAACAATGAATCAAACAATATTGAAAGAAAAGGAATATATATACAGGTTTTCAAGAGGCGGCTGGACAGACAGTTGTCTGAAATGGTATAGGGTTTCCTATCTAAGCAGGGAGTTGGACTAGAAGACCTCAAAAGTCCCTTCCAACTCTCTTATTCTGTTATTCTCTCCCAGAGATTCCCAAGAGATCCCTTGCTCTCTGCCACAGAGACCCTCCTCCAGATTTCCTGCTGGAGAGAAGCACGCAGGAATGGTCTTGAGCCAGGACCTCACCTGCCATGTCCCCTCAGTGGGAGAGCAGCACTCACCTGTCCCTAGGATGCTTCGGTCCAACTCTGGGTCCTTGTCTGGAGTTTTGAAGCCCAAATAAACAACCCCAGGTGGAGACTGAAGTAGGATGATGTTACTCTGTGCAGAAGGAGGACATGGGTAGGCTATCCCCAGTCAAGTCTTTTATATCCCCAGCCACATAACCCACAAACTGAATACCAGGGTGTCAACAGTTGCCCTCTTTTCCCATATATGGCTTAAACTTCTATAGCAGTTAAAAATATGGAGAGAATTGGCCAAAAGCTTTCATAATGTAATGGTCATTTGATACGTTCTACATGCTTAATTTAGTAATATTTTAGCAATCTTTGCAAGGCTGTGGTTTGACTTTTTCCTGCCCACCTTTCCTCAATTCAACTGGTGACCTTCATTGTGTCATTTAGATTGTTCAACGTGGGGTTGAGGTTCACCTGGAATCAACGGAAATCCCATCATTGGGATGGGGAAATGGCTGCTGAATTCTGGGATAATTAAGAATGGATGCTTCAATGACCATCTCAGAATTTACCCATGTAAAAAGATCATGATCTTTTGAGGATCAGGACAATTAGAGAGAAGCCAAGTGTTGGGTCATGTGATCCTCACATGTTGAACCTCTCAATTCTGACTCCAGTGGGTGGACATGGAGGCTCATCTTTGGCTCCAGAGTGGTCAGTGCTACCAGGCAGCCCCCCTGGCCAGAAGGAAGCAGTGAGAGTTTCATGTGCAAAAAAATCTTTCTTTGAAAGGCCAAAATATTCCCATCTTTTGTATGGAGTCAGAAGGGTCAGAAAGTACAATGCACCAATCAATGAATCAATCTGATTAATTTCCAGGGAGTCAAGTTGTGTGCCTTCATTGTGTTCCAAATCTAAAATAAAATCTGGGAATCTCTGCTTAGTCCTGGAATAGATGTGGGGGCTCGTTCTTAAGGTGGATTTCCCATGGGTCTTATTCTCCTTTCTCCCCTCTTGCTCTTCTCTACAGTGAAGGAAGGATCCTCACTTCCACCCATTCCAAAGCAACCACCATCCCCTCACACATTGGTAAGGGAGGGGCCAGGGACCCCTATAAGAACCCCTATAAGAACCCCTGCACAGGGGCTGCTCTTTGGCTCTTGTTCTAACTTCCTACAGGACTGAACCATGGGCTCAATCCAGGCATGGATGCCTCCAGGCCAGGGAACTCATTTTACTCTACTTTTACTTCTAAATAAAGACTTAACTTGATTGCATCCTTATGTGCTGACTTTTCTTGGAAGTGCCGTCAATGAACCATCGATCTTCGTGAGATCCCTCACAATCAGATCCCTGCTCATTTCTTAAATGGACATGCATACACACCAAACACACGTAAGATTCTGGAAAGAGTATAGAAAAGGGCAACAAGAACTAGCAGTGTTCCAGTATTTGAATGACAGCCACAAAGCAGAACTGCAGGTAGGAGAAGAAGAAGTGGATGGAATCCAATCAAGGAGAAAAACAACCTAGAGATAAGGAGAAGTTTCCTAACAATGAGAACAAGTAATCAGTGGAATGGCTTGCCTCCAGAAGTTGTGGGTGCTCCATTACTGGAGGATTTGAAGAAGAGACTGGACAGCCATTTGTCTGAATGGTGTTGGATCTCCCCTCAAGTAGAACAGCTGCTGTGCCATCCCTTGACAATCTGCCCACTCACCAGAATCAGACCTGAGATATTAAATTTAAGAGGATCACATGACCCAAGACACGGCTTCTCTCTACCGGTCTCTGTTCTCAAAACAGAATGACCTTTTTTACATGGGTGAATTCTGAGATGGTCGTTGAAGAATCCACTCCTAACAATCCCTGCCAAATTGCAGTCAGTCAGCAGTCAGCAGAAGTATCCTGCAGTACTGCACTCTCACCACTGCCAAGGAGGGGGAGCTAAGCTCCTTAAAAAGCTCACTCAGGAAGGGAGACCATCCAACCCAGGATCAGGATCAGGATCAAGGCCTCTGGCCTTGTGTTTTTATGAAGCTACTCCTCTGCTTAGCCCAACTATCACATCCATGCATTCCCATGCAAAGCTATTGAATTTACATGCTCAGCAAAGCTGATTAATGCTTAAATCTGATGCAGAATCGAGTGGAGGAATTTATAGTCTAGGCAAAGGCAAGGCAAGGAGGTGGATTTCTTTTGGCGGGGGTTGGTGAAGAGAGAGGCAAATTGCTTTATATCAGAAGGAATTTTATATCTGAAAACCAGGAAGTAGCTTCTTGGCATAAAACATCTAGTAACAGGCTAAAGACAGACAGCTTGAATCCCTGTAGGTGAGTCAGTTTCTATTTATTTAAAATATTTATATAGTCACAAAACTATATATTGAATTCTGGGTCGCTCCTAATCAACAATTAAAACTACATCAATTATCGAACAATGCAATACATACATCTATATATATATATACTCCTTCCACTTATGACTGTATGGCTGTAACTTTGTTGCTTGGATCCTTACAATTTATGTGGATATTGTTTCCTGATTGCTTATTTGTACCCTATGACTATCATTAAGTGTTGTACCTTATGATTCTTGATGAACGTATCTTTTATGTACACTGAGAGGATCTGCACCAAGACAAATTCCTTGTGTGTCCAATCACACTTGGCCAATAAAATTCTATTCTATTCTATTCTATTCTATTCTATTCTATTCTATTCTATTCTATTCTATTCTATTCTATTCTATTCTATTCTATTCTATTCTATTCTATTCTTGTTCTGGCCCCGTGCCCAGAAAGAACGCCCCCTCAGACACCCAGAGGCTAAGGAACTGGCAGGCAACCAAGTGAGATGATAACAAAATGACGGCAGCACTCCGCAGTTGCTTGCCAACGTGTTTATTAAACAGTCCGTCACATACACACCACAGCTAAGACGCCGGGCCGATTCAACACCGGGATCCACGTATCTTTGTTTTTGTTCGTCACAAAGATATGCCTACGATCCCTCACTTATATAGTCTAGTAAGAGGCGTGGTCCACTAGCTAATCACGACCACGCCTTTTCCTCTGCTGGGCTCTCCTGTCTCTCCGACGCTGGCGAGGGTCCAACCAAAACTCGCTTCCCTCGTCAATGTCCTCCTGTGGCTGCGGGGATGAGCTTGGCTCTGGGCCTATCTCCTGCCCTTCGGTGTCCTCCGGAGGCATTGCCAGAGAGGAGAGTCCTGGAGAAGGAGGCCTTGCCAACTCCTCTCCCTCACTCTCAGAGTCCTCCCCTGCTGATGACGCAGGCTCAGGCAACGGAGCCACAACAATTCTATTCTATTCTATTCTATTCTATTCTATTCTATTCTATTCTATTCTATTCTATTCTATTCTATTCTATTCTATTGAAATATAAAAAATAAAAACCTGGCACCAAAGTTAACTTAGCACACTCCAGCCTTCCTTATATCCTCTTGTCCATCTCATCCTATTCCAGCATTTGAGGAAGGGGGAACAGGTCTTGACTGTTTTTGGGGAGGCTATGAAGTTAGAGACCTGCATAACTTCAAGAACAAAAGATTTATTTTCCAGATTTATGGATGATTTTTTTTTCAGATATAATGGACAAATTTGTGGTGATCTATTTGGATGACCACCAAATAGTGGTGGTCATAGACCACCAAGAGTCTTGGTGGCGTCACAGGCTAAAGTGCTGTTAAGTAGCAGCAACTGCCTGCAATTACTGCAAGTTCGAATCTCACCAGGCTCAAGGTTGAGTCAGCCTTCTATCCTTCTGAGGTAGGTCAAATGAGGACCCGGATTGTGGGGGCAATAAGCTGACTTTGAATAAAAAAGAAGACCGCTTGGCGGAGGGGGGGAGTCGAAAGCCCTCCTAAACAGGTGTATATATATACAAAAGTATGAAGGCTATTGCTTAACACATTGTAAGCCGCCCTGAGTCTCCGGAGAAGGGCGGCATATAAACTGAACTAATAAATACATAAATAAATGACATCTTGATTTACTCTGAGAATGCAGTGGCTCATGCACAACAGGAAGTGTTGCAAAGGCTATGGGACAATAAGCAGTTTGCCAAGCTGGAGAAGTTTGGCATTGACACCTTTGACAATGGATCCATTTGGGCTGGAGGATTTCAACTGATGGTCCCCAGATGGATCCTACCAAGGGGTGAGCAGTGGTACCTTGGTACACCCCAGCCATAACAGGAGAGATTTCCAGAGTTTCCTGGGCTTTGCTAATTTTTGCCGGAAGTTCATTCCTAACTTTGGACACAAGGTTAAGCCTCTCACTCAGCCATCCAGAGGGGATTTGGGGGTTCTGCCTAGACTTCTCCTCTGCTTGAGCTAGGATATTCCCAGGATCACAATACTTCTAAGTTCTAAAGTCTCCCAGGTCTTTTTTTTTTTTCTCTGAAGACCTTGTAGCCAACACATCAATCTTCATCCACTCCTGGGGACAAGTGCCTTTGGCTGCTATGTGGGAAGGAAGCTCAATGAGAAGACAACCAGGAGAGCAGAAGGAGGAGGAGGGTGGGGGGGGACAGCAGGGTTTACTTGCTGCTTTGCAAACATTGGTGATGATAATAAATTGTAACTGACTTGGGTTACAGACCCACCGCTTCTCTCTAACTGTCCCTGTTCCCAAACTGCACAGTGGCCAGTTATCTCTATTTCAATTCTTTCGCCTACCTAATTTTGCTTTACTGCCATCCTTGGAATAATTACTTTCCCTTTTGGACTCCAAATTTTATCATTTGCAGCTTGTGGTTTTTCCACTTGTCTTTTTCCTCTTATGCTGCATCTTCCTGCAGCCAGATTGCATCTACACGTTTCATGCAGAATAGCAAATGCAATCATTTCTTTTGAGTCTGCTGAGCTGCTCCATCGCTAATTCATTTCCTGAACGTGCTTGAACGTTGGTAATTGCTAAAGTTTTTGTGGTTTGGATAAGATCCACGCTTGCTTAATATCTGCCCCATTGCTTGCCAGGAACACCCTGTTTGTCCATGCTGATCCTAATCTGGGTGTCTTCCCCAGACACCTCTTCAATCTGAATAAATGTTTCCTGGTTTTATCCCAATGCAAAGCTCCCAAATTTGCTCCTGCTACTGCAATCAGAGGCTGAAGGCTGCCAGCTTCTGTGGTGGAATCTCTGCAGTGACTACATATCCTGCTTTGCACTCTGATTAACATTGGGCCCTCTTTTTACACCCCTCCCTGTTGCTTTGTTGCCTGTATTGTAAAAGACACACAATTCCCAGGCTCTATCCTGGGAGGCAGGAGGGATTCAGCTGGCTTTTTAAGAGGACCTTGGAAATTGGCACACCTGGATTTAGCAGACCTTGAAGGTCATAAGATGCAAAAATGCACTGTGACCTCAAGCAGCATCAGAATATCCTTTGCACGGGTCATTAAATAACAGAAGAACAGAGTTGGGACCTTAGAGGTCTTCTAGTCCAACCCCTTGCTCAATCAGGAGACCTTATAATATTGCAGACAAATGGTTGCCCAGTCTCTTCTTAAAAACTCCAGTGATGGAGCAGCCACCCGCAGCTTCAGGAGGCAAGCTGAGAGGTGGGTTTCAGTAGCAGAAATTATGAGTAGTTTGGAGAACGGGTAGTAAAAATGCTGACTGGCTCCGCCCCCATCTATTCTCTGCCTCCCAAGTCCCAGCTGATCGGGAGGAAATGGGGATTTTGCAGTATCCTTCCCCTGCCACGCCCACCAAGCCACGCCCACAGATCCAGTAGTAAAATAATTTGAAACCCACCACTGGGCAAGTTGTTCCACGGGTTAATTGTTGTCACTCTCAGGAAATTTCTCCTTAGTTCTAGGGTGGATCTCTCCTAGATTAGTTCAAGCCATTGCTTCTTGGCTGGGTTGAGACATTAGCCCTGAGTTCAACAGGACCTGGATAGCTCAGCAGACTAATGCATTGTAATTTAACTCTAGCTGTCTGCAATTACTGTAAGTTCGAATCTCCCCAGGCTCAAGGTTGACTCAGCCTTCCATCCTTTCTAAGGTAGGTAAATTGAGGACCCAGTTTGTGGAGGCAATAAGCTGACTTTGTATAAATATACAAAAGTATGAAGGCTATTGCTTAACGCATTGTAAGCCGCCCCGAGTCTCCGGAGAAGAGCGGCATATAAATCTAATTTTTTTAAAAAAAACAGATCTTGTGTGTCATCAGATGGAAAAATCCTATACCAGCCTGAGTGGGGCGGGCGAATCCTATTGGGATGAGACTGTTCAAGTAAGCTGAACCATTGCCATGAAGGGACAGGAGCAGAATCTGTCCCTTTTGGGGCTTTAAAGATAGGAATCCGTTCTTTAACTGGCCAGGAAAGGTTGGTGAGGAGCAGGAGAGAGAGCATTGGAGTAGGAAACATTTGTCAATGGTTTGGTCCAAAAACTTTTAGCAGAGATCCCTCCCTCCCATTGAGGAGCCTTCGAATAGCCCCATAAAGATAGTAAAAATGAATCAATGAATATTAGTAATAGAAGGGGACCTACATGCTGTGGGTTGTTCAGTCCAATCCAGACATTGACCCTCATTGTGAGCTAGTCGGAGTCGTACTTGGCCAAGTCAGCTGCCACTTCACTGCTATGGATGGAGGCGAGATGGCAGCCTGGCTTGAATTTCCTGCAGAACATCTGCAGAGTTTGGCGGAGAAGAAACGTGTGTGTGTCAGTGGTGAAATGTAAAATTTGTTGCTACTGGTTCTGTGGGCGTGGCTTGGTGGGGGTCATGTGACTGGGTGGGTGTGACCAACTTTTTTTTTCTTTTTTAAAGCATTTTTTTTTAATTACCGGTTCAGGCAAATAGGTAGTAAAAAAATACTTTAAAAAAGAAAAGAAAAAGGTTCCGACAATCGCGCGGCACAGTTTTAACTTTTTAAAGCTTTTTTTTTTTTTAATCTGATTTATATGCCGCCCTTCTCTGGAGACTCAGGGCGGTTTACAATGCGTTAAGCTGCCCTGAGTCTTTAAGTATTTTTACTACTGGTTTACCCAAACAGTAATTTTTATCACTACCAGTTTACCCGAACCAGAGCAAACCGGTAGCATTTCACCCCTGGTGTGTGTGTGTGTGTGTGTGTGTGTGTGTGTGTGAGAGAGAGAGAGAGAGAGAGAGAGAGAGAGAGAGAGAGAGAGAGAGAGAGAGAGAGAGAGAGGAAGGAGAGGAGAGGAGAGGAGAGGAGAGGAGAGGAGAGGAGAGGAGAGAAGAGAAGAGAAGAGAAGAGAAGAGAAGAGAAGAGAAGAGAAGAGAAGAGAAGAGAAGAGAAGAGAAGAGAAGAGAAGAGAAGAGAAGAGAAGAGAAGAGAAGATAGCAGGGATCTGACTGCATGCTCCTGGCCACCAAATTGACCTTCTTGATCTCTGGAGATGAGTTTGATGGTGATCCTTTCCCAGCTTAAATTCAGGATCCATTGTTTAAAAATCTGAGCTGTCCATCACTACAGAGCCAAGTTGATTTGAAGATGCCCCCTACGTTGCCAGTGAGATATCAGAAAATCTGTTGTCTACAAGATGATCCTTCAAATGAAACTCAACATTGCCCAACAGATATCGACCATGGAAGCCTATGCCAGTATCTAGTCCATAGAATATTTGCATTTCAGACTACCCTAAAATCATGGCTGTTGCTACCTTTCATGTAGATTAGTGGTTCTCTCCTTCAGCCCAGCCAGAGGGGATTTGGGAGGCCCTGCATGGCTCTGCCTAGACACAGGAACACAGCACTTCTAACCTCGGCATCTTTCCAGTTCTTGACTCTATCGAACAGCTTGTAGCAAAACTCTTCCTTGACGAGCCAATCAACAGGATAGCAGCTTTTGACTTCTATGTGGGAAGGGAGGAAACCCAATGAGAAGAGCAGGAGAAGGAGAAGGAGAAGGAGAAGGAGAAGGAGAAGGAGAAGGAGAAGGAGAAGGAGAAGGAGAAGGAGAAGGAGAAGGAGATGGCTGAACATCCTTAGCCTGTTGTGTTACAAACATCTTTGATGGCAATGAATACACGGCTTCTGTTAATCTGTCCTTTTGGATTGGTTTGTCATTCAGTGAACCATGAAAAGCTAGTAACCAGGTTAAACCTGTTTACTCTTTGCACACTTGGACCTGGGGTGCCAACTCTGAAAGTTCCTGAACCAGTCAGATTTAGCAACAATTAACCCCACCTTGGCTACCACCTATGTAGACTGCTACAACATGCTTTATGTGGGGCTGCCCTTGAAACTCTCCTGAAATTTCAATCCTCAATACAGGGATCATGTGGGTCTGTCTTGAAGGATCTCCATTGTCCTACTGGATTCCCCCAAACTCCTGAACCCCAAATGGCTTAAGAGCTGATTATTTGTGGGGCTAACCCCTTGTACAGGAGAAGCCCATCTGAAGATGCCCCCACCAAGTGCTCAACTCTTAAGGATGTGGGAAAGGGTCTTGTGTGGGTCCCATGGAGAGAAATCCCTAGCAAGAGGTGGAGGGGAGGCACTCTTAATGATGAACACATGAATTTTTGCCAAAGTTTTCACTTTTAATTAAATTTGCATTCCAATTGTATTAATTTTGCTTTCTTTCTGTATTGTTGCAAACAGTCCTGTGTCTTGGAGCAGAAATTGCACAATAAGCCAAACAAGGGATAAAGCAACTTCAGCAAGAGGATTCTGGGGGGGGGGGGGGGGTGTCAGATCAGAAGGGGGTTCAGAGGCAAGAAAGTTGTCCTCTCAGGACCCCAGAGACCCTGCTGGAACTCACCACTTAAGGTGAGGAGCACAACCAGCAAGCCCAGGCTCACAAAGATGAATTGCCTCATGGTCTTCCTTCCTTCACTGCAAAGAGGGGAGAATGGGACCCATGGGAAAGCCACCTCAGGAAGGAGACTCCACGTCCATCCCAGGACCAAGCAGGGACTCCCAGTTTTTGTTTCACAGTTTTGCCGTTGCCATGTTGGACCCTGTTTCTCTTTCCTTGGTCATACAACAGCTTTGATGTGTCACAGCAGATCGTGGATTGCTGTTTAATTCCTGGAGGCCTTCCCTGAGAAAGGCTGTAGATCTCTTTCCCTCCCACCCAGAGATCCCTGCCTTAAGGACCTTCCCACAGACCCCTGCTGGAACCAAGGTGTTCCCTGCAGCCCCTTGCAAGAGGTCCCTTCAGATGGAGAGAGACAGGTGGGAACACCTGTCAGGTGTCCACAGTTGGGAGAGCTGCACTCACCTGTCCTTTTGCTTCCTTGGGTAGCAAGTCTGCTCAGTGGCAAGTCCAGGCTTCCCTTCAGCAAAGGGAATGGTGGCATTTATAGGGAAGGAAGGGGGTGGATTTCTGTTGGGGGGAAGGCAGAGGGAGAGAGAATTTGCTTTGCTTCAGGATTTCTGGTCCTGGTTAACAACCTGGAAGAAGCTTGTTTGCATCACTAAATTTGGAACACAATGAGGGTGTACAACGTGAGTCCTGGGGGTTAATCAGTTAATCAATAATTGACCCATTGATAACAGTGTTCTCTAATTTTTCCAGCTTGGTGGACCAGAGAGGATGGCGGTGGCTGCAGGGGTGGGGAGAGAGGGCATGGTTTCATGCACACGCCCCACTTTCACAAATGCAGCTTTGCACGCCCGCACTTGCACACTCACCTACCACTTCTGTGGCTGGCTCCGAATGTGTGGCAGTCCCACACCAGGCTGTGGACCGAAAGTTGGGGCCTCCTATCTGGAGTCTGTTTGGCACCACTGTCCACTCTGAAGCCAAGGATGACCTTTAAGTGCTAGTACCACCTTCTGGTCCCCACACTCACCCCGACTGCCTGGTCATCAGAGCTCGGAGCCCCCAGATTTCACCTCTTTCTGCTGAATGCTAAGTGATTCTTCAATAAACTCCCTCATCCATGAGAGGGGAGAGAGCCATCATGGCCTATTGACAGAAGGACTCACTTCCTTGTTCCTTCTCCTCTTCTTCCTCATTGCTTTCCTTCCAAGGGGAAGAAGGCATCTTTTGGCTTGTGGCACAGAGTGTCTTTGTGGGGCTCTCTCGATCGATTGTTACCTTCCAACAACCAGTTAAACTGCTGCTCTGGGAGTTTTGGGGGTCCGTGTTAAGAGCCCTGAGATCCTGTAGACATGGCACCTGCGTTGTCTCTCTTCAAGGAATTTATTTGGGCCCCAGCAAACATTGTCCCATGGCAACTAAGTTGAATTGAAATATGAGAAAAACATCTCACAGGGGGTAAGATCCATTCAACAGTAGACGACTCACCCTCTGAAGGTGGTGGGTTCTCCATCTCGCAGGTTGGCCAGGGGAGGCTCCAGAGATGGTGGAACTGATTTTCCTACATCTTGCAGAGGATGGAGCAGGTGAGCCCCACTAACTGCATAAGATGATCACCCTGTAATCCTGTGATTCAGGCTGAGGGATCAAGGGCAGGCAGCCCAAAGTCCCTCAGAAGGGAAGTGGTACAACACGCTGGGTTACAATGGCTCCTCTCCCTTCATCTCTTCAACATTGAGCGATGAGCGAGCATGTACACAAAGCTACATTTATGAGAGTGATATGCATGCAAAATCATCCCCTCTCCCCCCACCTCTACAGCCACTGCCACCTCCTCTAGTCCACCAAGCAAGAAAGACTGGGGAACACTGTTATCATTTATTTATTTATTTATTTATTTATTTATTTATTTATTTATTTATTTATTTATTTATTTAAATTTATATACCGCCCTTCTCCCCGGGAGGGGGACTCAGGGCGGTGAACAACCAAATTTAAAACACATATAATACAAACATTAAAAGAATTTTAAAATTGAATTAAATCATTGGCGTTCCAAATAAAAGTCTCAACCCCATTAAAATACCCAATTTAAAACCCCAGAAATCAGTAACAGCGAAAAAATTTTGTTAAAACCCCATTAAAAACAATCAAGCAAGGCCGACTTGTTGGAACAAATAGGTCTTAAGGGCCTTTCGGAAAGTGCGGAGGTCCGGGATCAAACGAATTTCTGGAGGCAGCTCGTTCCATAGGGTGGGTGCCCCCACAGAGAAGGCTCTCCCCCTGGGGGCCAGCAGCCAACATTGCTTGGCTGATGGCACCCTGAGAAGGCCCTCTCTGTGTGAGCGTACTGGCCGGTGGGAGGTTATCGGTAGCAGCAGGCGGTCCCGCAGGTACCCCGGTCCCATGCCATGGAGCGCTTTAAAGGTCAAAACTAACACCTTGAAGCGCACCCGAAAGACCACCGGGAGCCAGTGCAGCTCGTGCAGGAGAGGTGTCACATGGGAGCGCCCTGTCGCTCCCATAATCACCCGCGCGGCCAATCTGATTAACCTCCAGGCATAAACGTTCTGTGCCCTTATCATGTCCCAAATTTAGTGTGCAAACAAGCTTCTTCCAGATTGTTAATCAGGACCAGAAATCCTGAAGCAAAGCAAATTCTCTCTCCCTCTGCCCTCCCTTCCCAACAGAAATCCACCCCCTTCCTTGTTTATAAATGCCTCCATTCTCTTTGTTGGAGTGAAGCCTGGAGTTGCCACTGAGCAAACTTGCTACCTGTGGAGGCAAAGGTACAGGTGAGTGGGGCTCTCCCACTTTTGGGGACCTGAAAGGTGAGGCCCCTGCACCAGATTTCTCTGCGTCTCTTTCTCCATCTGAAGGGAATTCTTGCAGGGGGCTACACCTGATGTCCAGGTTCCAGCAGGGGATCTGTGGGAGTCAGAGAGCAAGGGATCTCTAGGGGATCTCTGGGGAAGATACAGAGATGCATGGGAGACACTTTCCAGGGGAAGCCCTTCTGCCCTTTATGGAGCAATGCAGCCTTGGTGGGTCCACTGTGACCCACCAAGGCTGCTAGATGAGCAAGGAGAAAGAAACGGGGTCCAGATAGGCAAGTGAAAAAGTGGAAACCAATGTGTGGTGTTCCCAGCTTGGTCACAGGTTGGATGTTGGATCGCCCTTACTGAAGAGTCCCTTCCATGGTCCTTGCTCCCCCTTCTTCTACTCTACTTCTTGCTCTTCTTCTGCAGGGAAGAAAAGAAGACCATGGGGCGATTCATCTTTGTGAGCCTGGGCTTGCTGGTCATGGCCTTCTCCCTAATTGGTGAGTTCCAACTGGGTCTCTCCTGTCTAAAGAGGCCAAAGCTCTTGCATCCCCCCCACCACCACCACCACCACCTCCTGCTCTCCTGGCCATCTTCTCATTGGGCTTCCTCTCTTCCCACACAGGGGCCCAAAAATCCTGTCTCGAAGGATGGTACTTAAGAAATCGTCATTGCAACAAGCTCTTCGAGGAACAAAAGAACTGGAACGATTCCGAGGTTAGAAGTGCTTGTATACCTGTGAATCTCCTAGCCCAGGCAGAGGAGAAGACTAGGCAGAGCCCTGAACAGCCCCCAAGTCCCTCTGACTGAGCTGAAGTGCAGGGCCACCAGGCTCTGTGCATGGAAAGGTAGCAAGGACCATTATTTTAGGACAGTCTGAAACACAAGTATTCTCTGGACGATATACTGGTCTGGTCTTTCATGGCCAGCATCTGTTGGGCAGTGCTAAGCCTCAAGGTTGAGTGACCATAATCCAGACAACAGATTTCCTGATGTTTCTCCAGCAACCCTGGTGACACCTTCAGACCTCCTTGCCTCTGAAGTGATGGGAATCCGAGAGTTTACCTCCTGAGTCTAGATCAGGAATTTAATTAATTATTTATTTTATGTATTTGTCAAACTTGTATAAGATAACAGATATAAATATAAACGTGATTATGAATACAGAAAATTGATACGAATAAATGGGGACAGTAGGACAGTGACAGTAAGCACTCAATTGCTCAAGAGCTGCAGAATCTACCAAAAGTACACATATAGACTGGGTGGAACCAGGCTTAATAGCAGGAACTGTGAGAGGGATCTTGGAGCCTTAGTGACAGCCAATTAAGTATGAGCCAGCTGTGTGCAGCTGCAGCTAAAAAAGCCAACGCAATCCCTAAATTGCGTTAACAGAGGGATTCAATCAAGATCAAGTGAGGTACTAATACCCCTCTATAAAGCCCTAGAAAGACCACACCTAGAGTATTGCATTCAGTTTTGGTTCCCACACTATAAAAAAGATGTTGAGACTCTAGAAAAGGTGCAAAGGAGAGCAACCAGGATGATGAGGGGACTAGAGGCCAAAACATACGATGAACAGTTGCAGGAACTGGGCATGGCTACTCTGGTGAAAAGAAAGACTGGGGAGACAAGATATAACAGTGTTCCAATATTTGAGGGGCTGCCACAGAGAGGAAGAGGTCAAGCTATTTTCCAAGGCACCCGAAGGCCAGACAAGGAATAATGGATGGAAACTGGTCAAGGAGAGAAGCAACCTAGAAATAAGGAGACATTTTCTGTCAGTGAGAACAATCAACCCTTGGAACAGAAGTTGCCTTCAGAAGTTGTGGGAGCTTCATCACTGGAGGCTTTCAAGAAGAGATGGGACTGCACTCAGTCAGAAATGGTCTAGGGTCTCTTGCTTGGGTGGGGGGTTGGACTAGATGACCTAAAGGTTCCTACCAACTCTGTTACTCCATTAAAAGGATCTGATGGGAGTCAACACAGTCAAGACAGTGGCTTGGACCATGGAATCAGATTTCCTGGCTCTTTTCTCACTTTCACAAACTAACACCCACAAGGACATTTGCCTTTCTCCCTTGTCGCTCTATCTCAGGCATTCTGCCAGAAACAAGAATCAAGCTGCCACCTCGCCTCCATACAAAGCACAACACAGAGAGATGACATGGCCGATTATGTCGCAGAGAATCTCAAAAGTAATCAAAGTGTCTGGATTGGACTGCATGATCCACATAAAGTAGGTCTCTTTCTTGCTAATGTTCACAAATCGATACTAACCATTTCTGTGAGGCTTCTTGAAGGATCCTCCAATGGGAGGTCGGGATCTCTCTGATAAAAACTCTCGCCTTGGACAAAACCTCTGAAAAATGTTATTTACTCCAATGCTGTCTGTCATTCCTCCCACCAACCATTCAGGCCCATTTGGAGAACTGACAGGTATGTTTAAAGCCACAATGGACCCAATCCTACTCTGACCCCCCATCTCAGGATGATGGCCATCTCACACACTCAACTCCTCCTTCAGTCTGGCTTCCTCTTTATGGCCCATTGAATGGCCTCTAAAGCTTCTTCAAACTCTGGTGGGTCATTAATTTGGGGACTGCGAGTCCCAGCCTGGGAGGATTGTTCTTTCATTTATTTTGCACAGAAATTGTTCATTTCTCTTACCAACAGAACATCTTGTGCTCTGTTACATTTTCAGTTCATGAAAGATGCTTGATCGTAGAGAAAAAGGGACATTTCCCTGGAATTGAGCTCAGTGCCCAGTGACTTTGTGAATACAAGTGTTTTTTGTTTTTTGTTTTGTTTTTGTTTTTGTTTTGTTTTTTTGTGGCAACAACATAGTTGTCGGGACATGAAATCAGGAACCAAGGTTGCTCAAATGAGTACAAGTTTAATCCATGCTAGCCCTCCATAAGAATCTGAACAGTCACCATGTGTAACTCTCCTCAGCTGCTCCAGATCAACTGAGATTGAGGGGAGGGAGGGAGAGAGAGACTCTTAAAACCTGACAACTTTCCTTTCTGATCTGGATCCGGAAGAGCCGGAGCCTCTTCCTCAGTTGGCTAACGTAGCTTCCCTGTCATTACAGAAAAGTGAATGGGAGTGGATAAATGGATTCCGATTCTACTACCTAGCCTGGGCCGATGATAAGCCTGATCACTCGAAGAACAACAAATTCTGTGCTAAACTCGAGAAAGAAACAAGTAAGCCAAGGTGTTGGGGAAGCAACTGTGGTGCAATTCCAGCAAGGATGAGGATCTTGGAGCCCTGGCAATTGATGGCCTTACCTCAGTGGTGAAATGCTACCAGTTAGGGCCTGTTCGTCCGAATTGGTAGTAATAATTGCTACCGTTCACCTGAACCAGTAGTAAAAAAAGTGCTTTAAAAAGTAAAAAAAAAGTTCCAAAGATCAGCTGGGCGACAATCAGCTGTGCGACAATCAGCACAGGGCAATGTCAATACTTTTTTTAAATTTTTTTTTAGCGTTTTTTTACTACCAATCAGCTGTGAGAAAATCAGCTGTGCCAAGGTCTGTGAGGTTCCTGCTTGTTGCAGGGGCCATTTTGTGTGAAGTCCAGCTGATTTTACATTGTGTGTGAGAGAGCTGTGCAGCCACACCCTAGTCACATGACCACCAAGCCACACCCACCCAGTCATATGACCACCAAGCCATGCCCACCCAGTCACATGATCACCAAGCCACGCCCTCCTGATCACATGATCACCAAGCCACGCCAACAGAACTGGTAGGGAAAATTTTTGAATTTCACCATTGCCTTACCTTATTTATTTATTTAAAACACTTATATAGCAAACCTTACTCCCAGCCAAAAGATAAAGTAGTACAGAAGCTGTAGTATAACTCAAACTAATGCAAAAACCTGGCACCGAATCAAATTTCTGATTTGAAATCAGCCGATATTCTCCCAGCACTCAGGAAAAGAGCTACATCCTCAAAGGCTAAGAGGTCTGGGAAGGGTGCTCCCTTGGGCAGGGGGGTTGCTGAAAGGAAGGCCCACTTCCTAGCTCCCATAAGGTGGTAATGCTGAAAGGAAGGCATTAGAAGAACAACACCCACATTACCTGACCTGGCAGGATGGATAGATTCAGTTAGGGAAAGCCCACCCCCCCCCCCCAGATAATTTGCACAGGGATTTAACGCTAAGGACCAGCACTTTGAATTGTGTTCAGAAAAAAATGCAGCATTCCCAACAGAGAACTTTGCAGCAGAAGCCATTGCAGCATTCCCAACAGAGAACTTACGGGGAGAAACCTAGAAACCACCTAAAAGAACACAAAATGCCCATGGGACACGTCATTAAAAATGGAAGCCGTCATTCCTTCATGAATTGCAGGTGATTATGAAAATAGTTATAGGATCACCAGCTCAAACAAGCTCCATCTTAACCTGCTTCTGAAAGGCTGTGACTCTCACAGGAGGCCCCCGTTTCTGTTCTTTCCTGCTTAAATATCCATCAATCTTCTATCTCAAAGTTCCCCACTCTTTCTGGCTCTGTGGACCAGCAAGGGGGGAGGGGAGGGTTCCGTGCTGGTTCCGTGCTGGCAAATGGAGTGTGTGCAGACATGTTCGACCGCTGCTCATGCAAGTGTGGATGTGTGTCTGTGCTTGTCTCCCACTTCCACTGCCCGGTTCTGAACCTCTCTTTGCCACTGCCCGGGTGCTGGGGATCCCTGTCTACCCCATCATAGTCAGACAAAACTCTGCCACTAAAAGATTAGAGAAGAGAAAAGTTGACAGATGCCCCATACACTTCAAAGCCAAATACAAGAGCAGCCTAAAAACCCCCAGACAAAATTTACTTGGTGCCTAGCATTATCTGGGTTGCCACAACATGCTGAGCCCTAAGACAGATGAGGTTCTCCACCTGTGGTGTCCTCGTGATCTCCTAAGAATGGGGGAGAAGCCATCAAAATGATCTTTTGGAACTATGAAGGAGTCACTTCAAATGGGGAATCAAATCTTTCTTTTTCCTGCCCAGAATATTTCCAATGGAGTGATTCGAACTGCGAGGAGTTGTATCCATTTCTCTGCCAATGCTGATAGCTCCTTTTCCTGCTCCACAGTGATGAAACCTGGAGAAACAAGGAAGCCACCCTGACTGCCAAAATCTCCCCAATACACCCCTTCACTTTATGGATGCTTTATGTAGCTTGGATCTGACTTTGCTCCTCCTGATGGGCCAGGAGGTCCAATAAATTCTCATCTTGATTGACCACCTGGAAGAAGCTTGTTTGGGTCACTGGATTTGGAACACAATAAGAGCTCACAATTTGACTTCTGGAAGGTTAATCACATGGATGGATGGATGGATGGATGATAATATACATTCTGATATTTCTGACTCCATATAATATAATGTTTTGGCATCTCTAAGAAGCCAGAGAAAGATTTGGCTAGTCATGAAATTCTCAATGTTTCTCCTGCCCAGAGCAACTACCTGGCACCCCCATCCAATCTCAAGCCAAGGATGACCCTCTATGCATAGGTTCAAGATATGAGGATCACCTAACCCAACACATTGCTTCTCTCTAACTGTCCCTGTTCCCAAAATGCAGAGATCTTTTTTCAATGGGTAAATTCTGAGATGGTCATTGAAGATTCCACTTCTAATCATCCTGGAATTTACCAGCTATTAGACCAGATTTTCACTAACTACCAGGTGAACTTCCACCCTAAATGACACAATCAAGGTTACCCACTAAATTTCTCTTGACTCTGACTTCCCCCCTGCCAGGTTCTGCTATTCTGACTCCTGTGGGGGTGGGGTTTCCTGTGAGTGATGAGCAAAGGGGGCTGGGGCGCATTCATTCCCAAGGTCACCCAAGGTCATCCCAGGTACCCAGCTAAAGCAATCAGAAGCATTTGTTGAGTATCAGCAAAAGAAGATGCAAGAGGAAGAGGAACACTTTAGTGACAACAGCTAGGCAAGGATCTACATGTTTGGGAGAAGGCAATGAGAAACATCTGTAGTATTTGATCAAGGAAACCTCATGGATGGTCAGTGCAATATGTCTCTTGAGGTAGTAGATGACGTAATCCTCAGATGAGATGGTACTGAATAAACAAATGAGGAGGAGGTGAAGATCTTTGGAGTAGGAACGGTGTTTATTATATGGATGGAATAGACACTGAGTTGGCTGAACATCACTGGGGAGACATCATATAAACATTTAAACAAGAAAAACACCTGCCACAGGACCCCTACGGCTGTGGTCAGTCAACTGTTGGCAAGATAAGCTGCATAACTGCCTTCACACAACATAGAAACCTAGTCTAGGATGGGTGGATCATTTGAATCTGGTATGTGGTGGGGAGCCAGCCTTTTCCTAAGGCATCCAAGTATGGTGGGAAACAGGTCATCCTCCCCAACCATAAGAGGCTTTGTATAGTGTGAGATGTGTTGGGTTAATTCAGCTTCAGCTATCTTGGGTAATGTGCAAGTAGACTTACTGTCTCTGTCAGGGAATGTAGTTTTAATAGCTGTAAGCTGATGGAAGGTTGTAAACTGAGGTAACTGAAAGCTGATGCAATGGGAATGAGTCAGCATTTGGAATCGCCGGATTAAGACACTGATGGGATCCACACAACACTGTTACAATTTTAAGAGGTGTTTATATATAGGTGACCATTAGAGGACATATCTCTCTCTCATTGTGTATCTCATTGCTCTCCTTGTGTCTGTAGCTGTATGATTCACTTCCCTTCAGGGGGACTTTGGGCTGGCTGCCCTTGATCCCACATCCTGGATCACAAGATCACAGGGTGATCACCTTATGCAGTCCATTCTGTGCAGAATTCAGATCATTTCTGCCATCTCTGAAGCCTCTTTAGGGAAGCCTCCAAGATGGAGAACCCATCACCTTCAGATGGAAAGTCTTCTACTACTGTTGGACAGAGCTTATCTACAGGGAAAGTTTTCTCATATTTCAATTAAATTTAAGTAGCTGTATCTATGATTTCTGGACGTAGTTGCCAGAGGACCATGTTTGCTAAGACCACTCTCCTAATGTGGCCATCCTGGGCCTCATATAAACTCCATGGAGTGGGCAGAGACAACCAAGGTGCCATGTCTACAGGATCTTGAGGATCTTAACATGGATCCACAAAACTCAGTTGCCACTGAGCAGACTTGCTACCCAAGAAGGCAAAGGGACAGATGAGTGTGGCTCTTCCACCTGTGAACACCTGACAGGTGAGGCCCCTGCACCATATCGTTTTGTGCCTCTTTCTCCAGCTGAAGGGACTTTTCCAGAGTGCTGCACTGATGTCTAGGTTCCAGCAGGGGATCTGCGGGAGGCAGGGAACAAGGGATCTATACGGAGATCTCTGGGGAAGAGAAAGAGATGCACAGGAGAGACTTTCCAGGGGAGGCCCTTATCCCTTTTAAGGAGCAATGCAGGATCCCCTGTGATCCACCAAGGCTGCTGGATGACCAAGGAGGGAGAATTTATGTCCAGCTGGGCTAGTGAAAAAGTGGAAACCAAAGTGTGGGGTTTCCAGCTTGGTCATAGGTTGGATGTTGGATCATCCTTCCTGAAGAGTCCTCCCATGGTCCTTGCTCCCTCTTCTTCTACTCTACTCTTTGCACATCTCTGCAGGAAAGAAGACCATGGAGTGATTCATCTTTGTGAACCTGGGCTTGCTGGTTGTGGCCTTCTCCATAACTGGTGAGTTCCAACTGGGACTCTCATGTCTAGAGAGGGCTCTTGCCTCCGACCCCCTTCCTGATGAGACCTCCCCCACTCCCCTCCCTGACGTTGCTCTCATTCCTGTTTAGCTTATTATGGCATTTAGATCTAACCTTATTTCTCTGTTACAAGACCCAGGGCTGTTTATAACAAATAGGTCTCTTTCTATTGTTAATGTTGACAAATCTATATTTACCACTTCGATCAGGCTTCTTGAAGGATCCTCCAATGGGAGGTCGGGATCTCTCTGATAAAAACTCTCGCCTTGGATAAAACCTCTGAAAAATGTTATTTACTCCAATGCTGTCTGTCATTCCTCTCACCAACCATTCATCCCACTTGAAGAACTGGATAGCTCTGCAGACTAAAGCACCCTAATTAACATCCAGCTGTCTGCAATTACTCCATTTCAAATCTTGCCAGGCTCAAGGTTGACTCAGCCTTCCATCCTTTCTAAGATAGGTAAATTGAGGACCCAGTTTGTGGGGGCAATAAGCTGACTTTGTATAAATGTACAAAAGTATGAAGGCTATTGCTTGGCGCAGTGTAAGCCACCCTGAGTCTCCGGAGAAGGGCGGCATATAAATCAATTTAAAAAAAAAAAAAAAGAACTGACTGCTGTCTTTAAACCCCCAAAGATCAGATCTTTCTCCACCCCGCATCTCAGGATGAAGGCCATCTCTCACACTCAGCTCCTCCTTCAGTCTGGCTTCCTCTTTATGGCCCATTGAATGGCCTCTAAAACTTCTTCAAACTCTGATGGGTCATTAATTTGGGGACTGCGAGTCCCAACCTGAGAGGGTTGTTCTTTCTTCCTTTTCATTTATTTTGTGCAGAAATTACTCATTTCTCTAACCACCAGAACATCCAGATAGACACTTGATCATAGAAAAAAAGGGACATTTCCCTGGAATTGAGTTCAGTTCCTGGTGACTTTGTGAATACAAATGTGGTGTTTTGTTTTGTTTTGGTTTTTTTTGTGACAAAAACATAGTTGTCAGGACATGAAATAAGGAACCAAGGTTGCTCAAATGAGTACAAATTTAATCCATGCTAGCCCTCTACAAGAATCTGAACAGTCACCATGTGTAACTCTCCTCAGGAACTGCTCCAGATCAACTGAGATAGAGGGAGCAGGTGGAGAGAGAGTGAGACCCTTAAAACCTGAAAACTTTCTTTTCTTCTTTTTTTTAAAAAAAGTTTTTATCGATTTCTATTGTTTACATTTTCTTAGTGCTTAATAAACATAGTGTTGTCTGGGTTTGTTTAATTATTTAACAATACAGGTTACATTCTTAATCTCCACTTCTTTTTTCCAACCACTGGTAAAATAAAGTCCATGTTTCATAATATTCTGTGTCTTCTTTCTGTTTAATCTTCAGCGTAAGTCTCTCCATTACTGCACAATCTTCAGGACCACCTTCTACCACATAGCTCCCAGCGACCGGTAAGATCCCAGAGTTGTCTCCTCCGGGTCCCGTCAGCTAAATAATGCCAGCTGGCGGGCCTATGGGGGAGGGCCTTCTCTGTGGCTGCCCCAACTCTCTGGAACCAGTTACCTCCTGAGGTCCAGACTACCGCCACCCTATTGGCCTTCCGGAAAGCAGTGGATACTGGCTTTTCCGGTAGGCCTGGGGCCGCTGATCTCGCTCTTGCGATCTGGTGAGATCCGGCCATGAATGGTGTGAATGGGCTTTTAATATTTTTAAATATTTTATAAATGTTTTTTAATAATTTTTGCAATGTTTTTTAATAATGTTCGCATTATTTTTGTTGTAAACCGCCCAGAGTCCCTTGCGAGTTGGGCAGCATAGAAATGCGATAAATTAAATTAAATTAATCTAGTATCTTCCTAATTATCTTTTCGTCTCGTGATGTTTCTTCATTTTTCCAACATTGTGCAAATATAATCCTCGCTGCTGTTAATACATGCAGTATGAAATATATGCTTTGCTTATCACGTGTTTCTGATATTATACCTAACAAAATCAGTTCAGGTTCAAAATTGACATGTTTTTCTATCATCTTTTCTAACCACTTATCTATTTTTGCCCAGAACTTTCCTTTCTGATCTGGACCCTGAAGAGCCAGAGCCCCTTCCTCAGTTGGCTAACATGGCTCCCCTGTCATTACAGAAAGGCCAATGGGCAGACAGATCCAGAACCAACTATGTAGCCTGCGTAGTTGATGAGCCTGATGACTCCCAGGAATACGACTACTGTGTTCAACTCAAGAAAAGTTCAAGTGAGCCCAGATGTTGCAGGAAGCAGCTGTGGTGCAATTCCAGCCAGGATGAGGATCTTGGAGCCCTGGCAGCTGATACCTGCTCCTTATTTTATTTATTTGAAACAGTTATACAGGTAGTTCTCGACTTACAACAGTTCATTTAACAACTGTTCAAAGTTACAGCATCACTGAAAAAAGTGACTTGTGAGCATTTTTCATCCTTACGACCTTTGCCGCATCCCCGTGGTCACATGATCAAAAATGAGGCGCTTGGCAACTGACTCATATTTGTGATGGTTGCAGTGTCTCCGGGGTCCTGTGATCCCCTTTTGCGGCCTTCTGACAAACAACTGGGGAAGCCAGATTCAGTTAACACCCATATCATTAACTGAACAACTGCAGTGATTCACTTAACAACTGTGGCAAGAATGCTCGTAAAATGGAGCATAATTTACTTAACAAGTATTTCACTTAGCAACAGAAATGTTGGCTTCAATTTTGGCCGTAAATCAAGGGCTTCCTATATAGTCCCCCCATCTTATAACCTACTCCCAATCGAAAGTTAAAATGGTACAGAAATGGTAGTAAAAATACAAACCTAAGACAAGAAAAACCTGGCACCGAATCAGATTTCTGATTTGAAATCAGCCAATATTCTCCCGGCACTCGGGGAAAAAGCTACATCCTCAAAGGCTAAAAAGGGTGAAGCAGGGGTGAAATGCTCCCGGTTCAGACCGGATCACCCGATCCGATAGCGATGGAGGCAGGTGGTTCGGAGAACCGATAGCAAAAATCTCCGCCCCTCCCCCTCCCCCATGCCGAGCTGAGCCGCACAATCATCAGAGGCTTTTTTTTTTTTTACTTTTAAAAGCATTTTTTCTACAACCTTTTCGGCCAAAAAAAATGCTTTTAAAGGTAAAAAAAAAGCCTCTGATGATCGCACGGCTCGTCAAAGGCATTTAAAAGAAAAAAACCCTCGTTTTCTTTTAAATGCTCTGACGATCCAAGCTGAGCTCCCTGTTCGGCAGCCCCTGTATCCTCCATGTATCCTATAAATACAGCAACTGTGTGGCTTATTGAGTATTATTGTGCTTTTCAACCCTTGTGTCTTGTTCAAATGTTTATCATGTTGATTAGTTGTTGCTGCACAGCATGTTTTTAGTGTTTCAATGCCAATTTTGTTGGAAGTGCCAATAAAATAAATATATGTTTAATTTTATCGACCATATACATTTTTATTCCTGTGAGTAGTTACTGTAGGGGCCCCAGTACACTTCTTTGCCTGGGGCCCATAATGGTGTTAAGACGGCCCTGCCTGGAGTTCAATATAAGATGGGCAGCTACATAAATCTTTTAAATGAATAGAATCTAATTCAACTCCAGGGAGTCACATTTTGTGTCTTTGGCCTGTTGATAGATATTTTCTGCAAATAAGCTACTTCCTGGCTTTTAGACCAAAACTCCCTTCTGAAACACAAGACTTTCTCTCTCCCTTCACCAACCAATTTACCCCCTTGCCTTGTGTTGCCTTTGCCTATAAAGGCACTCGCTTCTGCAGCAGATTTGCTATCCAAGGAGCCAAATGGGATCAGGGAAAACTAAGCCTGCAACCAAAAGCATTAATCAACTTTGCTGAGCATGTCAATTCAATAGCTTTGCATGGGATGAGATAGTTGAGTTAAGCAGAGGAGTAGCCTCATAAAAACACAGGCCAGAGGCATGGCTTGCTTTGTGTAACTCCAACTGTGCTCTAGGCACAATGCATGCAGGAGAGAGCAAAACCACAGACTCACAAATATTGCTCAAATATTACTAAACAAAGCATGTAGGACATGCCAACTGGCTGAAATGGCAGCTACGTTATGAAAGCGTCTGAACAACCTATGTACACATGTGTCTGTGCGTGTTTGTAACTGCTGTGGGGGTTTAAGCCAGTAATGGGGAAAGGGGGCCACACATGACACCCTGATGTTCACGTTTGTGGGTTTTGTGGTTTGGGGATATAAAAGACCTGGCTGAAGGGAACCACCCCATGTCCTCCTTCTGCACAGAGCCACATCATCCTGCTTCAATCTCCACCTTGGGGTGTTTAGTTGGGCTTCAACACCTCAGACAAGGACCCAGAGTTAGACTGAAGTATCCTAAGGGACAGGTGAGTGCTGCTCTCCCACCTGGGGGGACATGGCAGGTGAGGTATTTGCATCAGATCACTCATGGGAGTCTCTATTCATTTGAAGGAACCTATTTAAACTTGCTGCAGGCAATGCCCAGGTTCCAGCAGGGGATCTGCTGGAGGGTCCCTCAGGCAGGGAGGAACAGATCTATTTCAGATCTCTGTGGAAGATAAAGACAGACCTATAGGAGACCCTTTCTAAGTGAGGCCCCTGACCATTGTATACTATTGCAATATCCACTGTGACCCACCAAGGCTGTTGCATGACCAAGGAAGGGGAAATGGGTTCCAGTTGAGCTTGTGCAAAATTGTGAGATAAACTGTGGGACTCCCAGCTTCATCCTGGGTTGGATGTTGGATTCCCCCTTCCTGATGGGGCTTTACCATGTGCCTAGTCCCCCCCCCTCACTTCTTTCCTCTTTGTTCTTCTCTGCAGCAAAGGAAGGAAGACCATGGGACAATTCATCTTTGTGAGCCTCAGCTTGCTGGTTGTGGCCCTTTCCCTGAGTGGTGAGTTCCAGCAGGGTCTCTGGTGTCCAGAGAGACCAAAGCTCTTGCCTCTGAACCGCCTCCTGATTTGACCCCCCTAGAATCCTCTCCCTGAAGTTGCTTTTTTTCTGTTCAGTTTATTGTGCAATTTAGATCTCACCCTATCTCTGCTCCAAGATTCAGGGCTGATTGGAAGGATACAAAGCAAAATTAATACCATAGTTGAAAGCTTAGCAAAAGATCCATGCTTTTATCACGAAACATTGAATGCCTCCCACTCCTTGCAGGGGGCAGCCCACAAATAATCACCTCTGAAGCCCCTTGAGTAGTTATGGGTCATCCAAGAGGCAACCGCAGATCCTCCAGAACTGACCCAGGGAATCCCTACACTTTGTCCCACTCAACAACCTGGTTCTTGAAAGAATCCACTTTCTGACTTAGCAGAGTTCACCAAATGATAAGGGACAGGTTCATATAAGACATGAAGCTTCAAGGAACTAAATCAAGGCTAAACCTATCCAGTTGTTGAACATTCTGCAAATACAGCTTTTCTATTTGAAATTTTCAGTTTCAATTTATTGCCATCAAAGATGTTTGCAACCCAACAGGTCAAGAATGTTCTGCAGACCCAGCTGTCTCCTCCTCCTTCTCCTTTTCTCCTGGCCATTTTCTCACTGGGCTTTCTCTCTTCCCACATAGGAGTGAAAGGCTGTTGTTGTCCCGATGATTGGCTGCCCATGAATGGGTTTTGCTACAAAGTCAATGATCAGCTCAAGACCTGGAATGATGCAGAGGTTAGAAGTTTTGTGTGTCTGTGAATCCCCTAGCCCAGGAATGGGAGAGGCCTAGTGGGAGCCTTGCATTGTTCCCAAGTCCACTCTGGCTGGGATGAAGTGGAGGGTCACTAAGCTGGGTGCATGAAAAGATAGCAAAGGTCATGATTTTAGGATAGTCTGGATATCCTAAAATCAGATATTCTATGGACTATACACTGGTTTAGGCTTTCATGACCCATACCTGTTGAGCAGTGTTGAGCTTCAAGGTTGAGTGACCATCTTGTAGACAACAGATCTCCTGATGTTTAATTGGCAACATGGATGGCATCTTCAGATCTCCTTGCCTCTTAAGTGATGGCAATCACAGATTATAAAGAAATGAATCATGAATTTAAGCAAGGAACTATTCAAGAGCTGCAAGCACAAGCAAAGACATCTGTGGTGTTCAACGGAATGAAGATGGTGTCTAGAACCATCTGGTGGCAATCAGATCCTTGCTCTTTTCTCAAATGGACACACACACACACACACACACACACACACACACACACACACACACAAATGTTTCTTCTCTGCTGAACAAATGACTTTTTCCGTTTCGCTCTCTCCCAGATGTCCTGCAGAAAATTCAAGCCAGGCTGCCACCTCACCTCCATCCATAGCATGGCAGAGGCAACTGACTTGGCCGATTACATCTCTGACTATATGAAAAGTAATGGAAATGTCTGGATTGGACTGAATGATCCTCAGAAAGTAGGTCCCTTTCCATTGGTAATATTGTTTCAATTCACTTGTTATTGTTCTTAAGGGGCTTTTTGAAGGACCTTCCAATGGGAGGTAAGGATCTGTCTGCTAAAAGCTCTTGCCTGTTTGTCCTGCTCCGCACCACCACCATCACCACCACCAACCCTTCCTGCCCAGTTGAAGAAGCCTTTAAAGTCCCAAAGGGACGGATTTTATCCCAAATTCATCTCGGGATTAGGATGTTCTCATGCACTCAGAGCCTCCTTCAGTCTGCCTTCCTCTCTTTAGAGCATTGAATTTTCACTGTGTTTTTGTATTTACCAGCAGAGCTCTTATTTCTGAACTTTCAGACTTACCGTAGCTTGCCAAGTTCTTATCAGTAACTACTGCGCATGTCTACATTCTTTTTTCTTCTCTAAAAAACTTTTCTTTGTTCTCCAGCCAGGGAAGGTCAGGCTGGGGATCTTTGCCAAAATGTAATTAATTTAGATAGTGAGATGTTTTATTTTCTTTACAATAAATATGGATTTAATTAGAAGATGTATTTCGGTTTATTTTTCAAAGTATACACAAGGAGAACGCCACAATCCGACTCTAACTCAGGCAATTACCCCAGGCAAGGTAACGGGGCTGATTGCCGCTCTGTCATGAATGGCCTCTGATCCTTGTTGAAACTCTGATGGGCCAGGAACTCGGGACTGCAGGGCCTGGGCCTGGGAAGGCTGTTCTTTCTTTACCCCCTTTTTTATTTTATGCAGAAATGGCTCATGTCTGTTACCGGCAGGCTTCCATCTGATGCTCTGTTGCATTTTCAATTCCTGAAAAATGCCTCATGATATACAAAGAAGGGAAGTTTTTCTGGAATTGAGATCAGTTCCTGGTGACTGAATGTTAATTTATGGCAATAACACAGAAATAAGTTCTGCCCTACAAATTCCCAGGATGCTTTTCAGTCTCCTCTATAGCTCCTGGGTTCTCTTGATGGTCTCCCACCCAAGGACTCATTGACTTTGGCCCTATTGATCTTCCTGAGATCAAACAGTGTCAACTGTCTGGACACCTCCAGGTAGTTTTCTTCTGGGGTATCTTTTCTCTGGATCTCCTGATTGTCACCTATCCAGACATTCACGTATGTTCTGTGTAACACTTTGGTGTTAATCTGCCCATTTCTGCACAGTCCAATATTTTTTCAGTTATATCTTCTTCCGTAGGTGTTTCCTTGCTTTTCCAATGTTGAGCAAATAAAACATGTAGTATGAAGTATACATTCCCTTTATCCTATTTTTCTGATATTATGCCTAACAAACATAGTTCTAGTTTAAAATCTATATGCTGACTTAACCTTTTTTCTAACCACATATGCATTTTTTGCCCAAACTTTTTTTTTGCTTTTAGGCATGTCCACCATAGGTGATAGTATGTGCCTGGTTTCTGACTACATTTCCAACATTTGGTGGACATATTTTTAAATATTTTTGCCAGTCTTGCTGGTGGTAATGCCACCTATAAAACATTTTTAAGTACATTTTTTTTAATATACACAAGTGCTTAGTCAACAGTGTATTATCTCAGTCCATTTACTTTTACAAAATAATAATTGTGCTAGTAATAATAGTAATAATAATCATAATAATAGAAATAATAATAATACTTGCTTTTATATAATAATAGTCTTTCATCATTTTTTAACATAACAATAATCTTTTATCTTCTAATTTCTACCTCTTTTATCTAACCACTGATAAAATGAGTCCCATGTTGTAAAATATTCTGTTTCTTCCTTGTCTTTTATTTTTAATGTCAATCTATCCATCTCTGCACAATCTAATATTTTTCTATTTATATTTTCATCTGTAGGGGTATCACAATTACAATTGTGCAGTTACAATTCTCATGCTCTCGGCACATGTAGTATTAGAGATGTTTATTTCCTTTATTATAAGTTTCAAGTATTATACCTAACAGAAATATTTCTGGCTTTAAGTCTATATCAGTGATGGCAAAGCTTTTCAGCACCAAGTGCAAAAAATGGAATGTGCTGGAAACCTGAAGACCAGCTGGCCAGTGTGTCTTCGGGTTTCCGGCACTCCAGCGTGCACGAAGACCAGCTGGCCAGTGTGTATGTGGGTGCCGGAAACCTGGTGATGGCTTGCGTGCCCATGAAGAGGGCTCTAGGTTCATCATCACGGGTCTATTTGTTGCTTTATCATTTTTTCTAACCATGTATGTATTTTCGTCCAGATTTTTTTTCCCATGGGACATGTCCACCACATATGACAATAAGAGCCCGGTATGTGATTGCATTTCCAACATTTAGCAGACATGTTTCAGAACATACCTATAAAACATTAAGCACATATGGAATGTAAAGAGAAAACCAGTAAAAAATATTTTTAAAAAAACATTCACCAAATTTAACCTTGGTTAGCTGTTCTGGATCAATTGAGGAGAGAGAGAGACATGCAGAGAGAAAGAGAGAGAGAGAGAGAGAGATTTGCCCCGTTCTAATTTTTCATCTCCTGGGCCATGCAGAAAGAGATCCCCCTTCTCCATTGGCTAACATGGTTTCCTTGTCATTCCAGAAACGCATCTGGGAGTGGTCAGACAGATCCTGCACTGACTACTTCTCCTGGAATGAAGGAGAGCCCAACAACGAACATAACAAAGAGTACTGTGTTGAGCTCTTGGCCAAGACAGGTAAGCCAAGGTGAAAGGGAGGGTATTGAAGATGCACTTTCAACAATCAGGACTTATTACATCCATCTTGGGACACCCACCAATTGGCCAGTGATGACCTTTGTTGACCTCCTTAGATTCTCAGCTCTCACAGCCTAACCCTCTATAAAGCCAAGGGACCACAAAATGGCCATTGGATAAACAAACATGGAATTCACCATTTCTTCAGAAACCCAGACTTAATTATTACAGCACCATAATTACACCAACCATCTCCATCTTAACCTACTTCTTGAAGGTCATTATTGTAACAGACAGAAACCTTCACTCCATCTTACCTTCCTCTTTTCCTGGGCAGGAAGTCTTCTTCTCAACTAAGATCTTTCTTCTTCCTTTTGAAGAAGACTCTCCAAAAGACCCTTGCTAAAGGAAACCCCTGCATAGCCCAGGGACCAATCCTCTTTGCCTTAAAAACTGGGAAACAAAGCGTAAGAGTTCACTCCCAACTCACTTGCCGTTGTGAGGATCTGTTAGGTGTGTGGGGCAAATAAATTGGAAGGTTGGCCCAAACTGAAAATGGAACTTTCTGTTTTGCTGTCCAGGATTTCTCAAATGGAATGATATCCCCTGTGAGTCCTTGCATCCTTTCCTCTGCCAGTGCAAATTCTAGTGCAAATCTCTCCTTTTCTTGCTCCCGAGTGAGCGAAGCACCTGGTGAAGTCTGGAGAAGAAACAAAGCTCTGCCAAAAATCTCAGCTCTGCACCCCTTCACTTCATGGATACTTTCTGTAGCTTGGATCTGACTTTGCTCCTCCAGATGGGACAGAAAGTCAAATAAATTCTGCTTTAGCACGACTGGCCTTGTTTATTTTGGAGACCCAGGAGATGATTGAGGTCCAAAGCTTCAAGACCTCTGGATTTCCTTCAGGGCGAGACTCGGCTTTATCTCTTAAAAGTCTGTAGAGATTCTCAGTCTTCCAGGTCGGAGTTGTCCCAAAGGTGCTTTTTCAGGAGACAACTGGGCTTTCTTGTTTTTCCTTTTGAAGAGGTTTCACTTCTCATCCAAGAAGCTTCTTCAGCTCTGACTGGATGGTGGGGAAGGAAAGGATTTCTAGTCTTTGCAGACAGCTGGTCCTTTGCATCCTTTTCGAGGGTCCTTGAGGCCACTTGGAGGTTGACCTGTGTCCTCAGGCTCACCTGAGTGGTGCAAATGTTTCCTGTGGTCTGCAGTTTTTCCTCTGGAAATCCACTCCCACTCCCACACCATTCAAAGGGCCTTTATCCCAAACTGTACGGCTAAAAGTCTGTAGAGATTCTCAATATCTCTTAAGAGGGACCATCCATTGATGCTTGGATGCTTTCTTGCACATCCAGCGCATTTTCACTGGAGGGTTGAGAATCTGTTGGGCCTCAGCACCACTTTACTGCCACCAAAGGTGCCTGGCGCGTGATCCCCACTCTTCTGGGAAAGGCCTGGGGTGGGATGGTGGAGTGGGTCCCTGAAGGCCTGGGCTGTGCTGGACTCCTCTGTCAGGGTTGCAAAGATCTGGACCCCCTCTGGGTGGCGTCAAAGAGCCCACGATGCCTCTAGCCCACAGCGCCCCCTCTGGCAGTCCAAGGCCTTAGTGGGAACACCCTCAGCTCTCCCTCCATATCTGGGGAGAAGAGCCCCACTTCTGAGGGATTCTTTTCCCCCATCCTCTGAAGGCGTTGGGGGCCTTCACTCTCTCAGCTAGGATGTTTCCTTGTAGATACGACCCAACTAGGCAACGTCATCAGTGCTAGAAGGAAGGGGATTCTGCAGGGGGGGGGAGGAGGAGGAGGAGGAGGAGGAGGAGGAGCTCTCTGAGCCTTGTTCTTGTCTTGCAGACATTTCGTGACCCGATTAATTTAATTTAATTTAATCAATTCAATTTATATGCCGCCTCTCTCCGAAGACTCAGGGCGGCTTACAATGCATTTAAAATTAAAGCATTAAAACCCATTCACACCATTCGTGGCCGGATCTCACACGATCGCCAGAGCGAGATCAGCGGCCCCAGGCCTGCCGGAAGAGCCAGGACTTCACCGCTTTCCGGAAGGCCAACAGGGTGGGGGTGGTCCGGAGCTCAGGAGGTAACTGGTTCCAGAGAGCTGGGCAGCCACAGAGGAGGCCCTCCCCCGCGGGCCCTAGAATGGTGCAGTGACCCAGAGGTGGAGCTCTCGCCTCACAATCAGGAGGCTGTCAGTTCAATCCTAGGTAGCGACAGATATCTCTCTCTCTGGGCACAATGGGTAAATATCAGCTGCAAACTCTGCATTGGTGACAGGAAGGGCATCCGGCCCGTAAACACTGAGCCCTATTCAGTTGCCCCGATTCCAGGGGTCATTAAAAGACAAAAACAAATCCTGACTCAATTAGGTAACGCCATCAGGGATTTGGAGAGGGGAGGAGGAGGAGAAGGTGGTGGTGGCTCTACTTCCCCTCCTCACACTCACAAAAAAAGGCGAAACAGAAGAAAGGAAAAAATGTGTATATATATATTTCTGCTCCATTCTGTGCCCTTTTTTCTGATCTCTGCTTGGGATACTCAGTGGTCATCAGGCCAACCCCAACCCAAATGGCAGGCAAAGAAGACTTTGCGGAGACAGGTGGCTTGGTGGCTGCTTTTCCCCTTTTGGCATCTCAAATCATTTTTCAAATTCAAGCAAAGAAAAAAGAATGAAGCCCAGAGTTCCTTTTTTTCTCATTCCTTTCTACATTAACTTCAAACGTAGGACTGTAAATCCTCTTTTTTGCAGATTGAGGGTTTTTAAATTTTTTTTTAATTTTTAAAAGAATGAAGGGAACCAAAGATTACCTCTTTGGAAGGATTGTTTTTAAAAAGGAAAACAGGGAAAGCAGGAGGGGGGGAACCTTGGAACTACTGGGAGTAATTGCATGAAGAATTTGTATTTACCAACAAAGAAATAAAGGGAGACTAGTATAGATCTATTTCAAGCTATTTAGCTCTCATTGGTTATCCATGCCCTTCTGGGATTAAAACCTGGGCTACTTATGTATTAGGTAGATGTATTAACCTCTAAGCCACAAGCTCTCCTTGCTTTGTCAGCTACACCATGGGGGAGATTAAGTGTCTTTTCCAGTGAAATCGATCTATCAGGGCAAAGATGGGACGGAGCATCCTGCTTCCGATTGCATGAAGAATGACATAGTTGTGGAAAAACACACTAGCACTATAGCGATTTGCAAACAACGGGCCATGCAAGCATTCATGTCCACAGAGGAACCAAATTACACCTGCACCAAATGTAAATTACCTAGTTGGATTACTGGAAGAAAAAGCAAAGAAAACAAGCAAACTGAGAGAGCACCGAGGAGCCCACATTTCAACCCAGAGCTACAAATATCCTCCTTTATTGGTAATGACTGTTTGGCTTTCTGACCAAGCAGATTTTTTGAATTGATTTTTACGTGCTAATTGTGATTGGACTGCACGACAATGGAGGTGTGTGATAGTATTTTTCCTTCTTTGCATATTCATTTCTGCTAGGTCATAATGTTGCTCCTTGTGGGGAAATCCTGCTGGCTTTCTGGTCCTTCCTTATTTTTCATCTTGATCCTAGATCGAAGCCCAGGGAGATGTGATGGGACCACCGGCTGAGGGGAAGGGGGCCTCTCCAGTGGGAGCAGAAAACCATTCCATTCAAGGGAGATAACATTTCATGGCAAACCCTAAGCTCCATATTTACCTTTTCCTTAGGGAATGCAAACAGTCTGGTGAAATTCTTGCAATACAGGTGCCCAGCAATAAAATATCTGCTTAAGTCTATTTATGGAGTGGTTCTGTTTACTTTTATCTGACTGGAGATGCTGAGTTTTGTGTATATAAACTGCACCTGTATTTGTCCTTGATCTTGATCTTTATTTGCACAGCAAATATGTTGCCTGCAAGCTTCTGAGTCTCAAAATCAGAAATAAACCTGAGCAATAAAATAAGGAAACTGATAGCATTTCCACCACATTTTTTAAAAAAGAAGAAGAAGAAGCTTCACTCAAAGGCAAAATGAACAAGAAGTGGGAATGCAGACACTGGCTGAGGTTCTTCCCAGAGCTCAGCTTCAGATTTCCACAAAGAATGAGAGGCTTCCTTGCTTGAAAGTTGAGTCATTGCAACTGCACTAATTTTTGGTTGCTAGTTTGAGACATTTTGCTGTTCATCCAAGCAGCTTCATCAGTCAGAGGGAGGCAGCTGGGGATTTCCTTAGGCTCTTGACCTCTGATCTAAGAGTCCTTGGGTCGACCTGTCCCCAGTGGGAAGAGGGAACCTTTTCAGGAAAGTAGCGTCCTTGCTTTGATGCTCAAACACCTTGAGAGAGACATGACCTCTGGCTCCCCAGACCGTACAGGAGGTGCCAAAAACCAGAATATGAGCATCCTGAATGCATTTCTTTCTTTCCGCTTTTGCTGGTAAAGTTTTTGATCAGAACTTTAGGTTACATTTTATGTTTATTTTTGTTGCTGTGTGCCACTCAGAGTCTACTTCATTGAACTGGGTGGCCATGGAGATATCAATGTCTGAAATGAAATCAGGCATTCACAAACCTCTCCAGCTTTGACAGTGAATGAGAAGGAGCAGAAAGAAGCAGTTAGACGAGGTTGCCTCTGCGACAAATGCTGAGATGAGGAAGTACCATTTTGTGAGACTCTAGAAATGTCTAACTTTTGCCTGTTAAGGTTCTCCAATAAATACTTTAAATCAACCAGCCCAAATATTATCCTTCAATAGGAGCATTACTCCCAGGATCTGTATGGATATCTCCCTTCCCTTCCTCTCCCTTCCCCTTCTTTCCTAGAATTACAGATGCAAACTTCAACCCCACTAAGGAATGATGGCTTTTCATACTGACCAGATGAAGGATAGAGACTAGCACACAACTCATTTTTAGACATATTGTTGGGTTTGCCAGAGCTCCACCTGGTGTACCTGGATCGTGTCCCATCATTGTGGTAGGTGTAAAGGGTGTAAGTCTTGTGATCTAGTACTGGGCTTGCACGATTGAACCTATTCCTGCGGCAAATCTCCCAAATGGGCATCTATGAGCATGCTATATTGGAATACTGTAACTCCTCTAGGATTTGTGGAATTCCTGGTCTCACCAGCTCACTCAGAATGTGAGTGTGCAATCTTTGCCTGAACTGGTCAATGAAGGCTGAGTCGATCCAATCAAGATCTGCTGCCAATCATTTCAAATCATCTAGGTAGAGCCTTCCTCTTCTGTTGGCCTTGCTTAAACTGCCAAATCTTGTTACCTGCTGTCATTGCTTGGATTAGGTCTCCGAAAATCGCTTGGAATCTCCCCTTGAAGTTCTGATAATTATCCACGACTTGGTCTTTGCCCTCTATGATTGATAGTGTCCACTTGGCCACAAATTCCTTTAACAAACTTAACATAAAAGATACCCTTGCATAGTCTGTAGAAAGTTCTGCAGATAAAAACCGCAGATTCTCCCTCCCTCGAATGGACTCTCAGCTGGAGTGGCTCCACTTCCACTCCAGCTGGTGATTCTACCACAATTAAGATTATTTTAAAAAGCACAGTTGTTCAGACCTCTGATAAAACTCTTGGCGCAGTTTCACCACACATTGGAAGAACTTTGAAGCATTTGCATTTTGGTGTTCAAAAATGAAAATGAAGATTTTTAGATCTAGAGCAGATTGTGTATATGAGAGAGAGAGAGAAAGAAAGCAGATTGTGTATATGAAAGAGAGAGAGAGGAGAGAGGAAGAGAAACACCATTTCAGACAGGTGGCTGTCCAGTTTTTTCTTAAAAGCCTCCAGTGGTGAAGCACCCACGACTTCTAGAGGCAACTTCCATTCCACTGATTAATTGTTCTAACTGTCAGGAAATTCTCCTTAGTTCCAGGTTGCTTCTCTCCTCAATTAGTTTCCATCCATTGCTTCTTGCCCTGCCTGCAGGGGCTTGACTCCCTCTTCTTTGGGGCAGCTCCTGAGATATTGGAACACTGCTATCATGTCTCCCCTGGTCCTTCTTTCTCTAGGCTGGCCATGTCCAACACTTGCAACCGTTCTTCATATTTTGTCTCCATGCCCTTAATCATCCTAATTGCCCCCTGCAAAGCTATTTTATACGAATTAAATAGCTTTGCATGGGAATGCATGAATGAGATAGTTGGGCTAAGCAGAGGAACCGCCTCATAAAAACACAAGTTACACAATGGCTTGCTTTGTGTAACTCCCACTGTGCTCTAGGCACAATGCATGCAGGAGGGAGCAAAACCACAGACTCACAAATATTGCTCAAATATTACTAAACAAAGCATGTAGGACAGGCCAACTGGCTGAAATGACAGCTACATTATGAAAGCTTCTGAACAACCTATGTACACGTCTGTCTGTGTGTGTTTCTAACTGCTGTGGGGGTTTAAGCCAGTAACAGGAAATGAAGGTAACACATGACACACCAACGTTCACATTTGTGGGTTTTGTGGTCTGCGGGTATAAAAGACCTGGCTAAGGGGAACCTCCCCATGTCCTCCTTCTGCACAGAGCAACATCATCCTGCTTCATTCTCCACCTCGGGGTGTTTAGTTGGGCTTCAATACCTCAGACAAGAACCCAGAGTTGGACTGAGACATCCTACGTGACAGGTGAGTGCTGCTCTCCCACCTGGGGGGACATGGCAGGTGAGGTCCTTGCATCAGATCATTCCTGCATGTCTCTCTCCATCTGAAGGGACCTCTTTAAAGTTGCTGCAGGCAATGCCCAGGTTCCTGCAGGAAATCTGGAGAAGAGTCCCTCAGGTAGTGAGGAAGGAATCCATTGGGTGATCTCTGGGAGAGAGAGAGAGGGACCAACAGAAGAGTCTTTCTAAGGGAGACCCCTTGCTGACTACGCAGCACTGCAGGATCCACTGTGACCCACCAGGGATCTTGCATGACCAAGGAGGGAGAAACAGCTGGTCACATGCAAAAATGTGAGACCAATTCTGGGAATTTCAGCTTGGTCCCAGTTTGATGTTGGGTCCTCCCTCCTGAGGGAGACTTTGCATGAGCCTAACTCCCCCTCCCACTTCTTCCCCTCTCTGCAGGAAAGGAAGGAAGACTATGGGGCGAATCATCTTTCTGAGCTTCAGCTTGCTGGTTGTGGCCCTCTTCCTAAGTGGTGAGTTTGAGAAGGGTCTCTCGTGTCTGGAGAGGTCAGGTCTCTTGCCTCTGGACCCCTTTATGGTTTGATCCCTGAGAATCCTCTCTCTGAAGTTGCTTTTTATTTCTGTTTTGCTCATTGTGCTGGCTCCTACTTAAGTGATTGTCCACTAGGAGTCCAAGAGTTTCTTGCTGCTATTACCTTGGAGCCTGACGCCACCTATCCTATACCTGTGCATTTGGGGTTTTTTTCTCTCCTACATGTAGAAACGTACTTTTCTCACTACTGATTACTCACTACTCACTACTCATTTTGTTAGATGAGGCCCAATGTTCAAATCTGATGAGCTTCTTCTGTATCTTGAAATGTGTAGAGATTCTCAGTCATCCAGGTCCTGGTTGTCCCAAAGATGCTTTTTTCAGAAGGCAACTGGACTTACTTGTTTTTTCTTTGAAGACATTTCACTTCTCATCCAAGAAGCGTCTTCAGCTCTGACTGACTCATCCTTCCCTTCCCCACCATCCAGTCAGAGCTGAAGACGCTTCATGGATGAGAAGTGAAATGTCTTCAAAGAAAAAACAAGAAAGTCCAGTTGCCTTCTGAAAAAGCACCTTTGGGAGTCCGTATCTTGAGCCTATCATCTGGGGTGTTGGCTAGTCTACCCAGCTTGGTAGAATAGCCAACTGCAAATTTGATGAGTTTCCTTCTATCCCTAGTCTAAATCATTTATGAATGATAAACCATCCGATCCATAAACCATCGTTTATGAATGTAAGCTGAATGATAAATCATCCAAAGTGGATAGGTTAACATAAGGAATGCAGCTTCAAAGAATTTAACCAAGGTTCACCCTAAGAAAAGCTTTGGACAATCTACAAATGCAGCTCCTGTATCTAACCCAAATCAGTTTTGGTTTATTGTCATTGAAGATGTTTGCAATTTAGCAGGTTAGGAATGTTCTACAGACCCAGAGGCCTCCTCCTCTTCCTCCTCCTCCTTTTCTCCTGGCCATCTTCTGATTGGGCTTCCTCTCTTCCCACACAGGTGCCAAAGGTTGCTGTTGTCCCCATGATTGGCTTTCCAGGAATGGGTTTTGCTACAAGATCCACGATCAACTGAAGACCTGGAACGATGCAGAGGTTAGAAGTGCTGTGTGCCCATGGATATTCTAGTCCAAGTGGAGAAGATGAGGCAGAGCTTTGTGAAGCAACCAAGTACCCTCCGGCTGGGTTGAAGACCCATCAAGAGAGATCTGGATGGGTGCATGAAGAGTTGCCCTGTGGCAAGATGGGCAGCAAACAAATTTAATAAATAAATAAAATGAAAAGGTAGCAAAGATCATAATTTTGGAATAATCCAAAATGCAAGTATCATTTGGACTAAATTCATATTCAAATTCAGAACAGAGCTAGAAGGGACCTTGGAGGTCTTCTAGTCCAACCCACTGCTCAAGCAGGAGACCCTATACCATTTCAGTCAAATGATTGTCTAGTCTCTTCTTAAAAACCTCCAGTGATGGAGCACCCACAATTTCTGGAGGCAAGCTGGTTGCACCGGTTAATTGTTCTCATTTTGTACTGGTGTAGGCTTTTATGGCCAATATCTATTGGGTAGGTTGTGCTTCAAGGTTGAGTGACTATCTTGTAGATGTCAGATGTCCTAATCATACACTGGCAACTCTGGCTGTCATCTTCAGGCATCTTAAGACCATCTTGCCTTTGAGTTTAACTGATGGATTTAAGTCAGGAACTGAAGTTCTCTGCTCTCCTCTTGTGGCTAAGCAGAACTTAACAGAGAAGGTCTGGTTGCCATGTCCTGACTTGGCTAGGTTAGTTATCCAGGTTACAACCTGCAGACTCCAGCAAGGACATCTATGGGACTCAACAAAGATGGTAGCCAGGACCATATAATCAGATCGCTTCTGTTTCCACGAACACATAAATGTGTTTCTTCTCTGCTGAATAAGTGCCTTTCTCTGTTGTTGCTCTTCCCAGATGTTCTGCAGGAAACACAAGCCAGGCTGCCACCTCGCCTCCATCCACAACATGGCAGAGTCAGCTGACTTTGCCGAGTACATCTCTGACTATCTCCCAAAGAAGGGAAATGTCTGGATTGGATTAAATGATGCACAGAAGGTGGGTCCTTTCTATTCTTTATTTTTATCAATCCCTTTTACAGAGCTTTTTGAAGGATCCTCCCATAGATCTGAACTAGATCTAGATCACTAACTTTTCCTGCCTTGTTGAAGAACTGACAGCTGTCTTTAACAGTTCCAGCTCTGACCCCCATCTCAGCATCAAGGCCTTCTCTCCCACTCAGCTCCCCCTTCAGTCTGCCTTCCTCTTTATGGCCCATTGACTGGCCTCTGAAGCTTCTTGGATCTCTGGTGGGCCATTAACGGGGTGGGATTCATTCCTTCCCCCTTGATCTATATCCCTGGAGTTTTGCTGGTGGTCCACACAAGAGTTCTTTGATTTTGAGCCTAATTATCTTTCTGATATCAAGCTGTATCGGCCAGGGCTGTCACCAAGTTGGGCATGAGGCAATGTGTCTCTCAAACTAAACTGGTTACTTCATGGACACCTAAAGATAATTTACTTCTGAGTCGTTTTTTTCCTCCGGATCTTCTGATCCTCACCTATGCGAGCATTCACCAAGTTTAACTCTGCTTCGTTGTTCCAGATCAACTACAATTGCCTCGACAGATGAGAAAGAGAGAGAGGGAGGGAGATCTATTTTTTATTACCCACTTGAAACTCTCCTCCCATGGTCCCTGCAGAACGAGAGCCCCTTCCTCAGTTGGCTTCTCTGCCCTTACAGAAACATGTCTGGGAATGGACAGACAGAAGCTGCACTGACTACTTATCTTGGAAACCAGGAGAGCCAAACAACAAGTTGGAAAAAGAATTCTGCGTTGAGCTCAGGGCTGACTTCGGTAAGCCAAGGTGGAGGGGAGGAAGGGGAAGATGTCCTCCTCAACAATGAGGACCTATTGATACATCTTGGCACATTCACCCGTTGGCAACTGATGACCTTTTTACAAACAAAAATCAAGGCCATTTATTGATCCCTTGGATTCTAAGTTCTCACAGGCCATCCCAAACACAACACAGTCCAGTACAGCCAAGTGAACACAGAGTTCCCATGGGACGCCTCTTCTGTGCAAGCTACGATGTCTAACGGAAGGGCCTCTTTGCAAGCCAATATACTGGTACCCATCCAGGGGTGTCCTTAGCACATGGTTAAAAAAAGGTCACAATAGGAGCCATGAGAGTGAAATCAAAGCCCAACTCCCACCCCCAATTTTCATCTCTTTGGTCCAAAGAGATGGACCAAAAACTCAAGGTAGCTGCTCTCCTCTTGAGCTAAGCAGAACCTGACAGGCAAGGTCTGGTTGCCACGTCCTGACTTGGCTAGGTGAGTTATCTAGGTGACAACCAGCTGAACCCCAAGTCTGTTTTAGCAGATGAGGTTCTCCACCTGGGCTATCCTCGTGTCCTCCTGCCAATGAGGGAGAAGCCAGTGAAATGAGCCACTTTGAAAGAGGGATCAAACTTTCTCTTTTGCCCCCAGATTATAAGCAGTGGAACGATGAGGACTGTGCATCCTTGCGTGCTTTTATCTGCCAGTGCAAATACTAGTGCAAACAGCTCCTTCGCCTGCTCCAGAGTGAGTGAAGCACTTGCTGAAGCCTGGAGAATCAAGGAAGCCGCCCTGCATGCCAAAATCTCTGCTCTGCTGCACCCCTTCGCTTCATGGATGCTTTTTGTAGCTTGGATCTGACTTTGCTCATTCTGGTGGGCCAGAAGGTCCAATAAATTCTGTCTTGGTATGACTGGCCTCCTTTATTTTTGAGCCCCAGGAGATGGTTGAGGTCTAAAGTGCAAGACCCCAGAATGCAAGCCTTGGCATTAAAGCGGGGGGAGAGTGTTAAGAAGGACCATCCATTGATGATACGATGCTATGTAGATCAGCCTCTTTTCTCAAGCATCTTCCATAAGGAAAATTGGGGGAACATAATAATATTTTCTGCCCTCCTGTCCAATGCCCACACATCTGCCTAGGGCAGATCAGGAAATGTCTCTCAACCCCCACCCACCCCCAAATGACAGGCCCCTGCAAATCAAAAGCAAGCCACCCCTTAGGATGACACAAATTGACCAAAAGCTGCTACAATCATTATTACTGTGTGGAGACTGAGAGCCTTTGGTCCTGCACAAAGTGGGGAGGGGGACCGTTGAATGGTAAAATCCCCTGGGACATCAACAACCCCCACCCTCCCCAAGCCAGGTCACATATCAACCACAACCTCAAAATAAGATATAAAGAAACAATTAAACTTTTCCCACCTGCATTGATATAGGACTTGGGCTCCAATTGGTTAAACGTGTCTCTGCAGGAAATGGAATCCTCTCAAAATAAGGGAAATCTTTTATCGCCATAGTGCTCCCTGATGCCTCATAAATTTTCTCACCAAAGAAGAGATTTGCACATCTAAGATCAATGCACACCACAGGAGAAAAAAAAACCACAGAATATAGAAAAATAGAGTTAGAAGTCTTCTAGTCCAACCCCCTGCTCAATAGAATGGAATAGAAATAGAATTCTTTCTTGGCCAAGTGTGATCGGACACACAAGGAATTTGTCTTTGGTGCATAGGCTCTCAGTGTACATAAAAGAAAAATAGAATATATTCATTAAGAATCATAAGATACAACACTTAGCGATAGTCATAGGTTACTAATAAGCAAGGAAATCATACTAGGAAACAAATAAAAACAATATAAATCGTAAAGATACAAGCAGCATGGTTATAGTCATAAGTGGGAGGAGATAGATAGTAGTAAGGGTGAGAAGAAGAATAGTAATACAGCCTTAGTAAATAGTTTGACATTATTGGGGGAATTAGTTGTTAAGCAAGTGATGGCATTGGGGAAAAAACTGTCGTTGTGTCTAGTTGTTCTGGTATATATAACATCATTTTAAGGGTGAAACAATTTATGTTTCAGTTTATACAGAAATTTATGAATTTTATGAAATTTATGAACTCAGCCAACTCTGACTAAAAGTTGGCTCAGACGTTTATCCAAAACGTTTCTTGGTTAATTACAACCTATCAATCTTTATTATTTCTTTCACAAGGTTGGCGTTTTCACACTTGACGGATTATGTTTTTCACTTTTGGCACAAGATGACATGTGTCGTTGTACAAGATTACTCATAACAAAATACTCCTAACTGTATCTCATGTCGGACGTTTCTTGCTCTGTGCCTGGAGCTCATTTGTCAGTTTCGCAAAGAAGCCGGCAAAGAACAGGGAAGCTTACTCAATAATTTAAATAGTTCTTGCTTTTGGTGGCGTGTTTCTACATGTTTTGATTATTTCCTGACTGACTCGGTGTAGAGAATATTTTTAGTCTTTTCCTTTCTACTTTCTCCTTTTTTTTTTTTTTTTTTTTGTTAGCCAAGAGGAAAACCATAAAACCACAAACCAGCATGGGGCGCCCTCCCCCAACTGTCTCTGACCTACCTTTTCTGAGATTCCTAGAGGGCGCTTTGTTGTGGCTTCCCCCAGGATTTAAAGGGGACTTTCCCTATTTCATTGTTTTATGTTCCTCATCGTTTTATATTCTTAAGCAATCAAGCTGTCAATGCCCAGCATGCTCTCCGTTCAATTTGGAACAACTCAGTCTTTTTCCCCAACAAAAACTGGCAGTGATTTTTAGATAATTCATTTTATTGTTTTAAAATGCTTTTAGTATTTTGATTGTTATATACATGTAAGAAGTTAGCACCCACCTCTCTCCTAGAAGAATGAAATATTTTAGGAAATATTTAAAAAGGCAGAATAATATATTTCCCTGGATGAGAAATGGAGAAACATGTTTTACAGACAAAGCAGCTTCCTGCCTCCCCCCACCTTTGTCAATGGGCCATTAAGGCCTCAGCCAAGCTCACTCATTCCCCCCACCTTTGTCAATGGACCATCATCTGCAACACAATAGGACCAGTGGTGGGTTGCTCCTGGTTTGCACCGGTTCACAAGAACCGGTAGTAAAAATTTGTAGTAGTTCGGAGAACTGGTAATAACATTGGCTGGCCACGCCCCCGAGCTGGTCCCCAGCCCAGTCACCGCTCGCTTACCCCGCCCACCTCATCAGAGCCTTTTTTTATAAGCATTTTTTTCTACAACCTCTTCGGCCAAAAAAATGCTTTTAAAAGTTTTTTAAAAAGCCTCTGATGATCACGCGGCTCAGCTGAGATCATCAGAGGCTTTTAAAGGGACTTTTTTTCAACTATGAGATTCTGACATCTTGAGATCCAAACTGGAGAAACCAAAGGGAAAGGGCACCACCAAGCATTGCAAGGAAAAGGCACCACCAACAGAGATGGTATTCAGCCGGTTCGGACCAGTTCAGGCAAACCAATAGCGGAAATTTTGGGTACTTTGGAGAAGTGGCAAATATCATCTCTGTCTGGCCCCACCCCCACCCACCCACTTGCTGCATGCCCCGCCCTTCCCCCTGCCCTGCCTCACCCATCCCACCCCTCCCTATATCTCTTGCCTTTGCCCCGCAGCCCAGGTAATCTCCATGCCTCACCTCTGCACCTCACCCACTCTGCTCACCAAAGGTAAGCATACTGCCCACTTGCCCTTTGCGTCAGATCACAGCCCAGGATGTGCCATTCCCCAGCTCTGGCCTTGGCACAGAGCCTCTGCCCACTCACCATTCACCTCGGCTGGGTCAGGGAACGCACCGTCACCCTGCTCCAGCCTTGCCCCAGGCCTCTGCCTGCATGCCGCTGCCCCCCTCTGGCCTCAAACTATGGCCCCCTGCACCAAAGCAATTTATTTGGCCTGTGGCCTGCCGCACTAGGCCGAAGGGCCATGGGGCAGCAGCAGGGGCTCATGTAAGCCAAAGCAGTTTGGGAATGGACTGGATGGTTCTTCTTACCTGTAAGAAATCCCATCCGGAAAGCGCAGCAGCGGAGATCTTGCAGCCGCTTCTTCCGCCTCCTCCCAAGCCGTGGTCACTCACAGAGATGCTCCATGTGCTCTCTGGGTCAGCAGCTGCTTTTCTCCGCTGCTGCTCTTGCTGGGAGAGTGTCTTGTGCAATTTAGCAGTTGTGAGTCGCCGCTTTCCTCTAAGTCCCATTTGGAAAGCACTGCAGGACAGAGAAGCAGCAGCCATGTTGAATGCTGTTTCTCTCGACCGCAGCACTTTCCAGATGGGGCTTAGAAGAAAGAGGCAGCTCACTGCTGTTAAATTGCACAAGACGCTCTCTGTCCCAGCAGTGTGGAAAGAAGCAGCCACTGCCCCAGAGAGCAGAGATGGAGGGGAACAGGTCAGTGGTGGGTTGCTACCAGTTCTCCCTGGTTCTTGCAAATCGGTAGTGGGAATTTTGAGTAATTCAGAGAACCAGTAAATACCACCTCTGCCTGGCCCCCACTCCCAATCTATTCACTGCCTCCTATTCACTGAGTCACAGCTGATTGGCTCAAAGGAAAAAATCAGGGCTCACTTGACAAAGAAGAGGGGAAAAAAACAAGACACCGTAACTTTAAATTGAGAAGCCAAGAAGCCTCCCAACTGATTGGCTAGAACCGATCCGCTCCTTCTAAACTGCTTGGTGGTGGTAGATTGGCAATTGAGGCCAAGCTGCCTGAAAGCGGTTTCCAATGCTCTCGGTGGTGGGAGAGAGGCAAAAAACTGTTTAAACTCTTGCCGCGGCACTTCAAAAGGCTGCCTACAGCTGATCAGTGGTAAAAGGCAGTGTGGTGGTAGAGCATGCGCTCCAAAAACAACTGGGTAGACCGGTACAGCTCTGCAAGCAGTGAAAAGCCTGGTAGATCAGTACCTCTGCTAAATCCTAAAGAATTGTTTGTCACATGACCATCAAACCACACCCACAAAATAAGCCACGCCCACAGAACCAGTAGTAAAAAATTTAGAACCCACCCCTGGAGCAGATCCTCAGTCAAGCCTTGATGTCTGGCAGAAGCTGTGCATGTGCAAAAGCCATGCTCGTGTGCATGCGGGGGCTTGCGCATGGAAGCCGTGCACACACTTGTGCAAGGAAGCTATGTGTGCGCTTCTGCTTGCCATGCACACACACAAACACGCAGTCACAGTTTTGGCAAACCGGTGGTGGAATTATTTGAATCCCACCACTGATCCACCAAGTAGAGGAATTGGTAAAAAAAAATCTGAAAGACCATCTACTGCAGCGACAGGAAGATCTTTCTGGTGTTTAAACTTGCAAGTGGAAGATGGGCACTGAAAACTCCTTGCCACTGAAAGGGAAGTGACCACTCATTAAGGAGAGGAGGATGGAGCTCCACTGGCACATTCTGTCTAATAAATACTGCAGGAAGCCTCAATTATTTGCTTTGGGGCCACAATATCTTTTAGATTTTAATTTTGCATCTATTCTTTTGTTAAACTAAAATAAGACCATATTTGTTTTCTTTTTAACAACCCTATAATCTCTTACATTGGTGGGGAGTTGGTGTGGCTGAATAGAACTCAAGTATTTACTGGCCGGATGCCTTCCTGATGCCTATGCTGAGCTCACAGCAGACAATTACTCATTGCAGCCAAAGAGAGAAATATCTCCTATTAGCTAGGATGAAACTCACAGCCTCCTGATTTTGAGGCAAGAGCTCCACCTCTAGGCCACTACATCACTCAAAAACAAGACCATCTTGTACCTTATAATTATATCCATATTGAACCACATTTTTATTGCCCCAGAAGCAAAATACCCTCTATCAAAAAGCAAACACTATAACCAGTTTGTGTTTATGCAGTTTTATTGTTCCTGTGTAAGGTGTATTTTGGCTGACGATGTCATTGCTTTCCTACTGTTGATTTTTACTTGTTAATTGTATTGGAACTGTCAAAGTCTGTGATAAAAGTTTTCTTTGTTTGCCTATCAATTTCTGCCAGGACCGACCTGGTCTTCTCCTTTGGTGAAGGTCCATATAGCATCTGTGGATTGGAACAAACCTTTCCACTTCTGGAGAAGCCCTGGTGATCAGGCCTGGACACAGCCTGAAATGGCATTGTGCAAATTTGCCAAAGGCCTTTGGAGAGCTTGGGATGGGAGGTGCTACAACTATTTTCCACCTCTGGGACTTCTCAGTGGCTTCTAATACATTCAACCTTAGCATCCTTCTGGGCCAGCTTCTGGAGTTGGAAGTGGGAGACAACCATGGAGAGACAGAATTTTGCACACATTTGTCTGGTGCACCAATTGCTCCCCTTCCTGGACCAGGAGGCTCTGCTCAAGGTCACTCAGGTCTTGGTCACCTCCTGTCTGGATGACTGCAATGTGCTATCCATCAGGCTGCCCTTGAAGACTATCCAGAAGGTACAACTGGTCCAGAACGCAGCAACACACAAAGTCATAGTTTCTCCTAGGTTGGGCCATGCAACCCCATGGTGGCATGAGTTCCACTGCCCCTGGTTTCCTTTCAGGTCAACTCAAGGTGCTGGTTGTTACCTTTGAAGCCTTCTATGGCACTGAGCAAGGTTATCTAGATTAACAGATTAATAAGAGTTGGAAGGGACCTTGGAGGTCATCTAATCCAACCCCCCACCCAAACAGGAGACCCTACACCATTTCTGACAGATGGCAGTCCAGTCTCTTCTTGAAAGCCTCCAGTGATGAAGCTCCCACAACTTCTGAAGGCAACTTCTGTTCCATGGGTTGATTGCTTTCACTGTCAGAAAATTCCTCCTAATTTCCAGGTTGAATCTCTCCTTGTTCAGTTTCCATCCATTCTTCCCTTGTCTGACCTTCAGGTGCTTTGGAGAATAGCTTGACCCCCTCCTCTCTGTGGCAGCCCCTCAAATATTGGAAGATGCTATCATGTCTCCCCTGGTCCTTCTCTTCACTAGACTAGCCAGACCCAGTTCCTGCAACTTTTCTTCATGTGTTTTAGCCTCCAGTCCCCTCATCATCCCGGTTACTCTCCCCTGCACTTTTTCTAGAGTCTCAACATCTTTTTTATAAGTGTGGTCTTACTAGGGCTTTAGAGAGTGGTATTAGTCCCTCCCTTGATCTTGATTGTATCCCTCTGATAATGCAGATTAGGATTGTATTGGCTTTTTAAGATGCCGCTCCACATTGCTGGCTCATATTTAGCTGGTTGTCCACTAAGACTTCAAAATCCCTCTCAGTCATTGCTATTAAGCCTGGTTTCCCCCAGTCTATATGTGTGCTTTTGGTTTTTCTTACCTAAGTGTAGAACTTTAATTTTCTCTCCATTGAATTTCATTTTGTTAGATAGGCCCCAGTGTTCAAGTTTATGTCTATCTCTTCCTATAGACCTCAACCCATCCTATAAGTTAGGAGGGCAAATTCCTAGTCCCTTCCCTTAAACATTACATATTATGGGCTCTAGAAAGTCTGGCTGTTTGGTGGCAGCCCCTGTCCTGTGGAAGTTCCTTTCCCCTTGGATTTTGGCAGATCTCTGCTCCCCTGGCCCTCCAAAAATCAGGTAAGATGTTTCCACAAGCGCCAGGACAGGATGAGGTGGACAAGAGGCAGAAGGAACCTTCAGGTTAGTGCCAGGTTTTTGCTCCTAATAGATACCTGTGTGTTACGTTGCTTTATTATTGATGTTGGTTTAATCATTGATTGGTAGACACCCAGAAGAAAGTACAAGATGAGCAGCTATGTAAATGTTTTAAATAAATCAATAAAATACATCTGATACGACTTATGTGTGCTTAGCCTGTTGCTGAAAGTTGCTGCAAGAAAGCTACATCCTGGTTCTTAGACAAAAATTTCCACACACCCCCAAAGAAATCCATCCTCCTGCCTTTCCTTGCCTATAAATGCCTCCGTTCCCTTTGCTGCAGGGAAGCCTGGAGCTGCCACTGAGCAGACTTGCTACCTGTGGAGGCAAAGGGACAGGTGAGTGCGGCTCTCCCACCTGTGGACACCTGACAGGTGAGGCCCCTGCAGGAGATGGCTCCTGCCTGTTTCTCTCTCTCTCTCTCTCTCTCTCTCTCTCTCTCTCTCTCTCTCTCTCTCTCTCTCTCTCTCTCTCTCTCTCTCTCTCTCCATCTGAAGGGACCTCTTGCAGGGGGCTGCAGGTAATGTCCAGGCTGCACCTGGGGGTCTGCAGGAGGGTTCCTCAGGCAGGGAGGACGGGATCTATTGGGGATAAAGAAAGAGAGAACCTTTCTAAGGGAAGCCCCCTCCCCATTACACAGTAACACAGGTTCTACTGTGACTCACCAAGGATGTTGCATAGCCAAGGGATCTAGTTGGGTGAGTCCAAAACTGCCAAAGAAATCGGGGGGGGGGGGGGGGAAGCTTGGTCCCAGGCTGGATGTGAGGTGGCCCTTTCTGAGGGCCTCCCCACCCATCTCATCTTCTCTTCCCCTTCTGCCCTCTTTGCTTCTCTCTGCAGGGAAGGAAGAAAGGGAGACCATGGGGCGATTCTCCTTTCTGAGCCTCGGCTTGCTGGTTGTGGTCCTCTCCCTAAGTGGTGAGTTCGAGCAGGGTCTCTCCTGTTTGGAAAGTCTCTTGCATATGAACCCCTTCCTGATTTCATCCCCCAACATCCTCTCGCTGAAGTTGCTTGTATTCTTTTATTATTGTGCAATTTAGACCCCACTGTATCTCTCTGTTCCAAAACTCAGAGTTGTTTGCAACAATGGGAAAAACAAAGCAAAATTAATACAATTGAAATACAGAATAAATTAAAAGTTAAACCCTTGCAAAAGATACATCCATTTATCATTAAAAATACAGGGCCCTCTCCACGTTTACCCTGGGGATTAGGTTCTATGGCAGCCACATAAAAGTTGGCCTTCCCTTCTCTCACGAACTAAGAGCTGAGCATCCAGAGGGGCACCTGGAGAGATGCTTCTGTTGGCAGGGGGCAGGGGACCAGTCCCACAAATCATCAGCTGTTAAGCCATTCAGGATTCAGCAGTTTTGGGGCATCCAGGAGTAGAGTGGAGATCCTTCTGGACAGACCCCTGTGACTGCCCCATACTTTGCATTGCTTGATAACTTGACCGATGCCTTCTGCAGCAGTTGCAATTTCAGGAGACTTTCAAAGGTGGCCCCACATCAACCAGGTTGCAGTAGTCTAGATAGGTTGGAACTAAAGCAGGAGTAATTGTTGCTCGGTCTGACTGGCTAAGGAAGGTTCAGAATTGGCACCAGAGTTCCAAGTGTGCAAACAGGCTTAATCTGGTTCTTTTTCTGGCTTGGCATGCTTCAATAAACGATAGATCAACAAAAGGGACAAATTAACACAAAACCTGCGAAAAGAGCCATGGTGGCACAGTGGTTAGAGAGCAGTATTGCAGGCTAATTCTGCCCTCTGCCAGCAGTTCGATTATCACCGGCTCAAGCCTTCCGTCTTTCTGAGGTCAGTAAAATGAGGAGCCAGATTGTTGGGGGCAAGAGGCTGACTCTGTAAACCACTTAGAGAGGGCTATAAAGCACTATGAAATGGTATATAAGGCTAAATGCTGTTGCTAATTTCCAGGAAATTAACCAAAACTAACCCAAAAATGCAGGCTCTGTGCCCAGAACCCAAGTCAGTTTCAATTTACAGTCATCCGAAAAGTTTGTAATTCAGTAGGTTAAGCATTCCCTGCAGACTCAGCTGTCTCCTCCTCCTTCTGCTGGCCATCTTCTCATTGGGGTTCCTTTCTTCCCACACAGGAGCCAGAGGCTGTTGTCCCCATGAATGGTTCTCCAGGAGTAGCTTTTGCTACAAGGTCTTCGATGAACCAAAGACCTGGGAAGAGGCAGAGGTTAGAAACGCTGGTTGTGTGTCTGTGAATCTCCTAGCCCAGGAGGAGGAGAAGTCTAGGCAGAGCCTAAATTTAAATCCAGGCAGTTCTCTGGTTGGGCTGAAGTGGAGAGCCACTAGGCTGTGTGCATGAATAGGTAGCGAAGCTCGTGATTTTTAGGATAGTCTGGAATGCAAATATTCTGCAGACTATGTACTGGAATAAACTTTCATGAGCAGTATCTGTTGGTTGGTCATTCTGGAGCTTCAAGGTTGAGTGACCATCTCCCAGACCACAGATTTCCTGATCTCTCTCTGGCATCTACAGACCAGCTTGCTTGTAAAGTGATGGGGGGAAAGTGCAGAGAAGAGCAACCAAGTTTTTAAGAAGAGACTGGACTGACACTTGTCTGAAATGCAGGGATGAAATGCTCCCTGTTCGGACCGGATCGCCCAATCCGGTAGCGATGGAGGCGGGTGGTTTGGAGAACCAGTAGCAAAAATCCCTGCCCACCCCCACCCCCCATGCCCAGATGAGGCGCACAATCATCAGAGGCTTTTTTTTTTTTACTTTTAAAAGCATTTTTTCTACAACCACTTCAGCCAAAAAAATACTTTTAAAAGTAAAAAAAAAAAGCCTCTGATGATCACGCGGCTCAGCTGGGATCATCAAAGACTTTTAAAAGAAAAAAAACCCTGTTTTTCTTTTAAATGCCTCTGACGATCCCAGCTGAGTTGCCTGATTGGCAGAAGCTTTTTTAAAAGCCTCTGCTGATCAGGCAACTCAGCTGGGATCATCAGAGCCTTTTGAAAGCATTTTCCCCCCCAAAGAGGTTGTAGAAAAAATGGTTTTAAAAGTAAAAAAAAAAAAATAGCCACACTCACCCAGTCACATTACACCCCCACCTCCACCAAGCCACGCCCACAGAACCGTTAGTAACGAATTTTAGATTTCAGCACTGCTGGATAAAGCGTCTTCTGCTTGAGCAGGCGGCTGGACTATAAGACCTCCAAGGTCCCTCCAGCTCTATTTTGATTGATTGATTGATTGATTGATTTAGTTTAACGCATGAATCGAAGCCAGGAACTGTTGGGGAGGTGCAGACTCCAGCAAGGGCATTTGCGACGTTCAAAGAAGTCAAGATGGTGGTTAGGACCATGGGGAAAGATTTCCTTTTTCTCCCTCACGTGCACAAGAATAAAACCCCCACACACGTAAACACAAACGCGTGTTTCTTTTCTGCTGACCAAGTGCCTTTCTCTGTGGTTCTCTTGCAGAAGTACTGCAAAAAGTACAAGCATGGCTGCCACATGGCCGCCCTCGATGGCAAGGAAGAGTTAGAGGACATGGCTGTGCACATCTCCCAGAAATTCAAGGTCAACATCTGGATTGGATTGAGTCGTCCATCGCATGTAGGTCCTTTTCTGTTGCTCGCGTCCTTCAGAGAATCCTCGTTCAAACTCGGGTGGGCCGTTCATTTAGGGACTGCAGAGCCCGGCCTGGGAAGGTTCTTCTTCTTCTTTTATTTTATGCAGAAATTATTCATGTTGGTTACCGACACATTTCCACCTTCGGCTCTGTTGCGTTTTCAGTACTTGAAAAATCCTTGCTCGTATATAGGTAGTCCTCAATTTATGGCCACGACTGAGCCCAAAATTTATATTGAAACCTTCGTTAAGTGTGTTTTGCCCCATTTTACAACCTTTCTTCCCACAGTTGTTAAGTAAATCATTGGAGTTGTTGTTTTTTTAAGGTTTTTTATTAATAATACAAAATTATTTATTTATTTATTTTGTCAGATTTATATGCCACCCTTCTCCCGTAGGACTCGGGGCAGCTCACAACAATAAAACAACCCGACAATAATTACAATTTAAATAATAATTAAAACCAATTTAAAATCCCCGAAATCCCAATTAAAATCCATAGCAGATCAGGGAAGTTGGTGAAAGAACCACGTCTTTAGATCGGTGCAGAAGGTGCGGAGGTCGGGGGCCGTCCGGAGTCCGGTGGGCAACCCATTCCAGTGGGACATAGATATGACATCACTGGTCCCAAATATCTTCCATCACTTTACACAGTACTCAGATAAACATATAGTTCTTAAGCTTTGTTCACTATTTAAACATAATATGATATGATATTAATACTTTTTCCCTTATTTCTGTATATTTATTTGTCTCTTAAACACACATTTATTTATAATAACATCTATATTTTTGGTCTAACACTCCACAGTGATTCATTGGAGTTGTTCAGTTAGTAAAGTGGTTGTTAAATGAATCCGTCTTCCCCCTGACTTTGCTTTCAGAAGGTCGCAAAACCGGATCACCTGACCCCTGGATACGGCGGCCGTCATAAATATGAGTCAGTTGACAAGTGTTGGAATTTTGATCACATGACCATGGGGAGGCTGCAACCGTTGTAGGTGTGAAAAATGGCCCTAAGTCACTTTTTTAGTGCCTTTGTAACTTTGAACGGTTACTAAATGAATTATTGTAAGTCGAGGACTACTGTAAAAAGAAAGGAAGTTACCCTGGAATTGAGCCAACTCCTGGTGACTTTAGGAATACAAAGATTATTTCCTGCTTAAAAACCCAAAGCTGCCCCTCCCTTCTCATCTCCAGGATGCGTTTCAGTTTCCAAGAGTGTTGTGGCCCATATGCAGCCTGTGTGGATTGCAGCTGATTCTGACAGCGAGGAGGCTGGTGTGGTATTGTGCCAGAGCCTGTGCAGCTGGCACCCGAGTCAGACAATGAGGAGGCTGAAGAAGATGTGGTGCCAGAGGCAGGGATTCAGCCAGGGCCTTCAGAACCTCCAGAAGCTCCCATAAGTGAAGAGGAAGAGCCTCTTCTCGATGCACGAGTACGCAGAGCTGCCAAAAGGCAGGAATGGCTCCTCGGGAGGAGGTCTCCTCGAGAGTAAGGCTTGGGGCTAATTGGCTATGCCCTTAGCCTATTTAAGGAGGAACACTGACAGAAGCAATTTGCAGGGAACAACTTCATTCACTCTCCTTTGTGCCTTGATCTTAGTTCTTCACAAATTGCTTCTGGGCTTTCTGCCAATCATAGTAAGATTAAGATTATTTTTTCTTTGGCTTTTTGTAGGCTGTTAAGAAAGTTAATTAACAGCCTTTGTTTGAAAAAAGAACTTATTTAAATTAGTAAACCAAGGTTTGTACAGACTTAGTGTGTGCTGCGTTCTTCGGGATCCCTAGCTGGGGCAGAACAAAGAATGATCCAGAGCCCAGGAATTTTGCTGGTGGACTCTGATACAATGGCTCATAAATTTTGACCTTGCTGATCTTTTTGAGATCCATCAGTGTCTTCCAGGGCTGCCACAATGTTGGGCATCAGGCGAAATGGCTCCCAAGCTGAGCCGGTGATTTCACAAACAGCTCCAGATACTTTTCTTCTGGGGTGTTTTTTCTCTGGATCTCCTGATTGTCACTAATAGCACTTAACAATAGCATTTAGACTTATATACCGCCTTATGTTTATTCAAGAGCATAGAAACAGCACGTGTGGTAGCTACAATTTGAGACAGAGAGATTGGTAATATTTATAGGAAAGGTGGTCCTTTATAGCAATAACAATAGCGCTTAGATGTATATCTCTGCATAACGTTTTACAGCCCTCTCTAAGCCGTTTACAAAGCCAGACTCTTGCCCCCAACAATCAGGGTCCTCATTTTATCAACCTTGGAAGGATGGAAGGTTGAGTCAACCTTGACCTGATCAGGAACAAACTCATAGCAGTTGGCAGAGTCAGCCTGCAATGCTGCATTCTAACCACTGTGACACCACTTTTCTAAGAATTTATCCACTTATCCAAGAATTTATGAAGTTTAATCCTATTTAACTATTCTAGATCAACTGAAATCGACTACAGATGGAGAAAAGGAGACTTAGTTGTCTCTTTGCTCTGAGCCTTGAAACCTGCCAACTTTTCTCTATCTGCCCCTGGGCTCTGCCAAGCCAGAGCCCCCCTCCTCAATTAGCCAATGTGGCTTCCCTATCATTACAGAAAGAAGACTGGAAGTGGAGTGATGGCTCCAAACTCACCTACACATCCTGGAAATCAGGCAAACCCAACAACAAGCAGACGAATAAGAACTGCGTTGAGCTCTGGGCTGAGTCAGGTAAGCCAAGGTGGGGGGAGGGGGAGAGTTGAGGATGCGCTTGCAACAATGAGGACCATTTCATGCATCTTGGAAAGCTCATCGCTTGACAACTGGTGGCCTTTGGCAAACAAAAATGAAAGCCATCATTCCTTCAAAAGCTCAACATTTATGTACCAATGATTATAGGACCATCATCTTACAATGAAATAAATAAACAAGCTATATCTTAATCTGGGATGGGATGGGATGGGATGGGATGGGGTAGGGTAGGGTAGGGTAGAGTAGGGTAGAGTAGAGCAGAGCAGAGTAGAATAGAACAGAGCAATAGCAATAGCACTTAGACTTATATATTGCTTCACAGGGCTTTACGCCCCTCTCTAAGCAGTTTTACAGAGTCAGCCTCTTGCCCCCAGCAATCTGGGTCCTCATTTTACCCACCTCAGAAGGATGGAAGGCTGAGTCAACCCTGAGCCTAGTGAGATTTGAACTGCCAAATTTCAGGCAGCCAGCAGTTAGCAGAAGTAGCCTGCAGTCCTGCCCTCTAACCACTGCACCACCATGGCTCATATAGGAATAGAAGAGAAGAGAAGAGAAGAGAAGAGAAGAGAAGAGAAGAGAAGAGAAGAGAAGAGAAGAGAAGAGAAGAGAAGAGAAGAGAAGAGAAGAGAAGAGAAGAGAAGAGAATAATAGAATAGAATAGAATAGAATAGAATAGAATAGAATAGAATAGAATAGAATAGAATAGAATAGAATAGAATAGAATAGAACCATGATGGTGAACCTATGGCATGGGTGCCACAGGTGGCACGTGGAGCCATAACAGTGGACACATGAGCTCAGCTCTGGCACACATATGTGCACCAGCCAGCTTATTTTCGGGCCTTCTGGGCCCACCAGAAGTCAGGAAACACACTGTTTCTGGCCTCCGGAGGGCATCTGGGGGGTGGGGAAGGGTGTTTTCACTGTCCCCAGGCTCCTAGAAAGGCTCTGGAGCCTGGGGAGAGCAAAAAACTGGCCTCCCAGGCCATCGTGTGCCAAAAGCAGGGGGAGCACAGGGGGGTGGGGTGCATAGAATTATGGATGTGGGCACGTGTACATGTGACTCCACCACGCTCCCACCGTTTTTGGCACATGATGGCAAAAAGGTTAGCCATCACTGGAATAGAATATAGAACATAAAACAACAGAACAGAACAGAACAGAACAAAACAGAACAGAACAGAACAGAACACAAGGTAGCATATTGTGGCTATTCTCTCATTCAGTAAGAGCCACAATGGCTGTTTATGAAATGGTACATTTTGGCCAGCATATCACAAGAGCAACCACAGCATGCCCATGGCTCTTCAGTGCCAGCTACGATGTCTAATTGAGGGCCTCTTTGCAAGCCAAGTATACTGGTTCTCACACCCATCATCCAGGGATGCCCTTAGCACATGGGGTGAGAAGGGTCCTTATAACGCTCATGACTCTGAAATCAATGCTGCACCCAGTTTTGATCTGCAAAAGAGATGGACCAAAAGTCTGGTTGCCGTATCCTGATTTCTTGGCTAAGTAAGTTATCTTGCTTATAGCAACCTGCTGAACCCAAAGCCCACGTTCACACATGAAGTTCTCCACCTGTGATATCTTCATGTCCCCCTGCAAAGGAGGGAGAAGCCACTGAAAAGATCTTCTGGGACTCTCAGGGAGTCACTGCAAAAGAGTAACCAAACTTTTTCTTTTGCTGTCCAGGTTACAAGAACTGGAACAATGAGAACTGTGCATCCTTGCGTCCGTTCTTCTGCAAGTGCTTATTCTAGTGCACATTTCTCCTGCTCCAGAGGGAGTGAAGCACCTGGTGAAGTCTGGAGAAGCAAGGAAGCCCCCCTGCCTATCAAAATCTCTGCTCTGCACCCCTTCGCTTCATGGATGCTTTCTGTAGCTTGGATCTGACTTTGCTTGTTCTCATAGGCCAGAAGGTCCAATAAATTCTCTCTAGCATGACTGGCCTCCTTTATTTTGCAGAGCCAGGAGACTGTTGAAATCCAAAGCTCAAAATCCCCAAATCTTCTGCATGACAAGACTTGGCATTAAAGGGGGAGGGGGAAGGATATCATTTAAGAAGAACCATCCTCTGATGCTATGATGCTTTCTTGCATGTCCGTCTCATTTTAATTGGAAGGCTGGGAATCTGCTTGGCCTCAGCACCATTTTCCTGCCCCCAGAATTGATTGGTTTGCAATTCCCACTCTGTATGGAGAATCCTGCTAGAAAGGGCATGGGAATGGGATCCTTGAAGGTTGTGTCTTCACTAGCTGCTCCGTCAGGGCTGCAAAGATCAGAACGTCCACTGGATGGCAACAAATAGGCCATGATGTTTTAGCCCTCAGATCCCTTTAGTAGTCCAAGGCCTTGGTGGGAACCCACTCAACTCTCCCTCTGCCTGTGTTGCTTCCACATTTGGGGAGAAAAGAGCCCACTGCTGAGGGATTCTTTCCACCTAACAGAATAACAAAATAAGAAAGTTGGAAGGGACCTGGGAGGTCTTCTAGCCCAACCCCCTTCTCAGGAAGGAGATCCTAGGCCATTTCAGACAAATGATTGTTCAATCTCTTGTTAAAAACCTCCAGTGATGGAATACCCAAACTTCTGGAGGCAATCTGTTCCACTGGTTAATTGTCCTCGCTGTTAGGAAGTTTCTCTTTAGTTCCAAGTTGCTTCTCTCCTTGATGAGTTTCCATCCATTGCTCTCGTCCTACCTTCAGGTGCTTTGGAGAAGAGGTTGACCCCCTTTTCTTTGGGGCAGCCCCTTAGATATTGGAAGACTACTATCATGTTCCCCCTAGTCCTTCTTTCCATTAAACTAGACATGCCCAATTCATCTGGCTTTTGCGTGCTTGCTTTGCTTTCGAATAAACTCTCCCTCAGGTGTCGTGTGCTCATTTATCCAGTTGCAGAATGGAACGGAATTTTGTTCTAACAATTGACAACCACAAAAGGACCCTGAGGTTAACCTGACTGATGGATCTTGCCTGGGTTTCTTCACCCAAGCCGGCATTGGGCCATTTGTCTGGAGGGTCTGGAATCTGCCCATCTCAGTACAGGTAGTAAAGAGACTCCTGGATTTGGACAAAACAACTTCCTGAACTGACAAACTCTTTAAACTCTGAAAAATCTGCCTGGCCAGCAAAGTCAGGGCAAGGAGAAATTCTCTTCCTCTGTTTCCTTCTCTCTTTTTCTTCCCTAAGAAATAAGAAATCAACAAGGAGAGTTCTGGTTTTCAGGGGGTTGGGTGGGAGTGGGCTTTATCCAAATATGTCTGTACATGAATGTGGGTTTTATCTTTCTGTCTTTCTGAACCACACTGTTCTCAGGTGTGTGTTTGTGTTTCTTTCCTCCAGCTTTTCAGGGTACAAGTAAAGAAGTAACATTTTTTAAAAAAAATATTAGAATTTGGGAACCCTTAAATCTTAGACATAGCTAAAAAAGGTTTGTAGATAACACTAAGCTAATATGAATAGACAATAGATCTTTTTTTTTTGTTATACGTTTTTTATTTTATTTTTATACATACATCAACATCAGTATGTGAACAGTGTGACATCTGGGTATCCTTCATTTTGATACAAATAACAATACTTTCATCAATAATATTTGTTACATTGGTTAAGTTTATATACTCCAAATATTAATATTAATATTTGTATTGAGATATAATTTTTCATTATTTATTCAGTATTTCAATATGCCATTCTAATGCCAATTACAATATTATTTAAGCTTACATAATAGTACCATCTTTCCATTCTAGTCTTTCCATTTAATTATTTCATTTATTCTATCTAGTCAGACCTTCTTTACTAATCTTAATATAATACACATATTGTGTTATAATATAATCCATCCTAATCACCCACCATATTATTTAAACATACATATTAAATTCATCTTTCAACCTCTAATCTTCCATTTAATTATTACTAATTATTACTTGCATTCTGTTATTTAGAAATGTGTACCCTTGTTTCCCCTTCTATTCTAACTTTTAATCATGTCCCTGTTATATTAAAAGAAAAAAAACCATTTCTTTTCTAACCATCATCTCTCGCCCATTTTAATATTTCAATTCTTGTTTTCCTCTCTTGGATTTTTGTCTCTATCTGTATTTACATTTTTACTATTTAGTTTGGGTACTCCTCCCATCTCTATTATCTTATGCTGTCAAGCCTCCAGGGTACCTGTCCAAACCCCTATCTCTCTTTCAAAGGTATCTTCCCATTCCATTTTTAAATCTCTTAAAATGTTTTTCCCCGATTTGTTTTATTAATCATTATAATTCTTATTTTCTTTTCCTTCTTCTTTTCTTGTTTTGTTTGTTGATTTGTCTGTTCTGTCTCTTCCTCCATTCTTTTCATTGTCTTCTCCTTTTCCTGAATGTCTTGATCTTTATTCATTGATCCTTGTAAAATATTTTCCATTTTCCCATCTATGCTTTGCATTAAGTTCTTTATGTCACTTTTGGAAGACAATTTTCTTTTTTGCTTCTTAACTGCCACATAGTTTAGCTGGGGAAGTTGGGAGGGGGTTGTTGTTGGAACAGTAGAAAGTTGGTCATAACAACATTCCGTCTTCAAGGACTTTTGCCTGCGTCTGATGGAGACTGCCTGAAGATTGTATCAGCTGAGTGTGAAGGGTTGATTGGACAATATGATGAACTTGTGGATGTGGGGCAGGGCTGTGAACTGTCAGCTGAATGTGGAAAACCTGGAAGCTTTCAGATTTGGGTTTTCCCAGATGTGCCAACATGACATCTCTAATAAATTGGAACTTTGAGGAACCTCAGGCCTCAGAGCTTTGTTTTGTTGGGGTGTTCCTTGGAACCCTGATACTTTATCTCCTTAAAGTTCTTTATCATAATATCCTTAATGCTTTGAAACATCAACAGAATTTCTTTTGAGCTTCCATTCATTTCCCCCCCGTTGAACATCTCATCTTGTTTTGATAAGGTCCACTCTTATTCAATAGTCCAAAAACCATATATTCGAGCCCACTGTTGCTTTTCAAATATACAATAGTCACAGTTCTTTTAAATCCCAAATGTTCAGGTAATCCAAAAAGGTCTTCAAATATCTCCTTATGTCCCCTCTATACGTTTAGTCATATAGATTGCTTTACTTAAATATTTTCTTTCTTCATACAGTTGGACCTCCCCTGGTCATAAAATAGATAATTATAGAACAGAAGGTATTACCACAGTCCTCCAAGTAAATGTTTAGTTATTTTTACCAAAAACTTTCCCAGGCTTTTAGAGTTTGGTATATTTTCATTTGCCAGTAGATGGCGTTCTCAGTTTAGGTTTCAGCGTTATTTCAGTTCTAACAGGTATTTAGTACAATTTTAATTCAATTTATAAAAGCAGTCATTTTTCATAGATAGATAGATCCAACATTTTGAAATGCCTTTCCAGAATAACACAACTTAACTATCCAGTTTTCTGTGCTTTGGGATTTTTAACTTTTCCCCTTTTAGTTCCTTTCTTTCAGGTCTGTAGTTTTTCTCTATGTGATTTTTTGCTACTTTAACAAATAGTTAAGAGTCTCTTCTACATTTTCCTCTTTTCTTTTTAGGATTAGTTTTTAGGTTAAAAAAATGATAAACTCACCCAGCTCCATTCACTGTTCATTTACACTGCTCCTGTGCTTTCTTTGTTGCCTCGGCTGTCCCAGCTTCACAGCAGCCATTTTTGGCTGCCTCTTCTCATCATGGGGGAAAGGGAAAAAAGCCCTGGGTCAAGTAGGAGAGATTGCGACTCTCCACAACCTGCAGGGTGCCTCTCCTTTCTTCACCACTCCTCCAAGTGGCTTTAGCTCCTTTTGGAGCCCCCTAACAGAGAGAACTTGGCGCAGGAGCATGGAGACCTGCTCCTCATGTCTGATCCCACCATGACGTCAGCCAGAAGTCTGAACAGACAATAGATCTTGACAGACTTGAACATTGGGCCCCATCGAACAAAATGAAATTCGATGTAAAGTCAAGTCTTACACTTAGGCAAGAAAAACCAAAAGTACTTGTACAGATTAGATGAAACCTGGCTTAATAACAGTCCCTGTGAGAGGGATGGAGTCCTAGTGGACAAGTATCAATTAAATATGAGCCAGCAGTGTGCACCAGCAGCCAAAAAGTCAATGCAAGCCTAGGCTGCATTAACAGAGGTATAGAATCAAGAACACATGAAGTACTAGTGCTGCTTTATAAGGCCTTGCTAAGAAGATACTTGGAATACTGCATCCAGTTTTGGTCACCATATTATAAAAAAGATGTTGAGACTTTGGGAAAAGTGCAGAGAAGAGCAACGAAGAAGATTAGGGACCTGGAGACCAAAATATAACGAATGGTTGCAGGAATTGAGCATGTCTACTCTAGTGAAAAGAAGACCAGGGTTGGCATGAGAGCAATGTTCCCATATCTCAGGGGCTACCCCAAAGAAGAGGGAGTCAAGCTATTCTCCAAAGCACCAGAAGTCAGGACAAGAAGAAACGGATGGAAAGTAATCAAGGAGGGAAGCAACCTGGAACTAAGGAGGCATTTCCTGACTGTGAGAATTATTAAGCAGTGGAATGGCTTGCTTTCAGATGTTATGGGTGGTCCATCATTGGAAGTTTTTAAGAAGATACTGGACAATCATTTGTCTGAAATAGTGTAGGGCAGAGAGTGTCAAACTCATAATGACACATCATCCTGTGACGTATCACAATTGTTCCCCTTCACTAAACCAAGGGTGGGTGTGGCAAGCACTTGACATATCCGGCCCATGAGAAGGAGGGAGCGGAGAACCCCAGCTACAAACTACAGAGAACTGAATTCTGATTTCTCTCCCTGACTAGCTATGTTTCAAGGTAGAACGAAGCCAGTCAGTTTTGCTCTTTTTTTTAAATTTGATTTATATGCCGCCCTTCTCTGGAGACTCAGGGCGGCTTGCAATGCGTTAAGCAATGGCCTTCATACTTTTGTATAATTATACAAAGTCAGCTTATTGCCCGCACAAACTGGGTCCTCAATTTACCTACCTTAGAAAGGATGGAAGGCTGAGTCAACCTGGAGCCTGGTGAGATTTGAACTTGCAGTAATTGCAGGCAGCTGTTCTTAATAACAGTGCTTTAGTCTGCTGAGCCACCAGGCTCTTCCTTCCGCTGCGTCCCCCAGCCCTGGTACAACTAAATGAACCCCGTGCCAGCTAACAAGCCCCAGATGTGAATTTTGCCCCAGAGGATCCCTTCTCCCTGCCCTCCTAACTAACCAAGGTACATTTTCCCCCATGGGTACCTCTGCTCATGGATAATGCACAAAGTATGAGGATTGCTTCTGTTGTGAGAATGAGCTTCTAGACATCTCCCTTCTTGCTGCATGGACAGACATTCAGATGAGGCACCCCCAGTCTCATTGCACCTAAACCTATCTTGAGAGAACTTTGGGACAGCATGATTCTCCTTCGACCACAGCTGGTCTTCAACAGGTGAGATAAGCAGCCAAGGTGAGACACTTCAAAGATCTTCCTAATCATTGTGGGGAGGCATTGGCAGGAGGGATCTGTTCTTGGGAGGGCAAGTCTTCGGAGAAAGGTGGCATACAAGTTGAACAAATAAATAAATAAATAAAGTGGTGAGGAGCCAAGAATTCCTAGATATCTGAGTCGACCTGGCAATCTCCACTAAGGGGGGCCTCAGACATTTCAAAGACCTACTTCTCTCTAAGGGGGCCACAGGTTGAGCCACCAACAATCCAGCTTTTTCTACCCTTCCTGGAGCTTGGATTGGAAACAGCCTTGACCAAAGTCTCAAAGGTGCTTTTTCAAAAGTTCAACTGGACTGTGTTTTTTCCTCGAGGAACTCAATCTGCCCTTTGAGGGTTGCTGTTTGTTTTCTTTTTAATTTATGTATTATATTCATTTTAATTTTTAATTTTTGTTGCCTGAGGGACCTGTGATTATCCCAAGCATGTTTAAACTCGGTTATTTAGAATTGACCCACCACCTCTGCTGGAAGTTGGTTCCAAGCTTCCGCTACTCTTTCTATGAAGTCCAACTTTCTAGCATGACTTTCGAACTTCCCTCCTGTCCGTGTGAGGTGATGCCCTTTGTGTCCTTCCTTTCTGCTTAATATTGAAAATACTGCCTTCTAGATCCTTATAAACACCCTGGATATATTTATTAAGGTATTAAAGTTTCAATCGTGCCCTGCTTGTCCTTCTGTCCTCCAGTTTGTGCATTCTTAGCTCCTCCAATCTCAGAGGAACTGTGATTGGGCAAGGGGTTGGACTAGAAGACCTCTAAGTTCCCTTGCAAATCTGCTGTTCTGTTGTTCTGTTGTTTCAGAGAAGATCATCTCCCAAAGCAGAGGGTAGAGGCTCTCTGGAAGGTTGAAGAAGTGTGTCCTTCTGCAGGCTGATGACCTGTAAAGAAGGTGACCCAAAACAGCAGTTTCAGGTGAGAGCATCCCCTAAGGATGCCAATGGTTCTAGAAGGCAGAGTTGAAGCACTGCTACTTCCTCAGCAGAATTCATGGCACTGATTTTGGGGTCTCCTAATCCATTTGCTCACTCACCTATTAGGGAGGGTCATCTGTTGGAACTCAGGAGCAGAGCCTTTTCTGCGCCAGCTCCCACCCTTTATAATGTTGGAAGAAATATCCATCTGGCTCAGTTCCAAGCTGGGAGAAAGACACTGGAAACATGGAGGCTGATTGGAAAGATGGCTTATTGATGGACAGGACCACATAGGTTTGAGGTCCTGGGCAGCTGACCACATGGAGTTGAGAGAGAGAGAGGTATTTATACTGTCTCTTGGGCCTTGCCCTTGAGCTTCCTGTTCCTGTGCAAGAAATGTATTCTATTGGTTGTCAGACTCCCAGGCGGGCTATGCAGGGGTCATAGCTATTGTTTTGAGGTTGTCTGAATGAAGTTTGATTGAAGCCTGAACTCTCTGAGATGATGCAATGGGGAGGCTTGTGTCCCGAAAAGGTGTTGGGCCATTCCTATCATGTCTGAATGGCTTTCCTGGTTTGGATCTTGAGCAAGGGCTCATCCTGCCATTCTACCTAATTCTGCCTTTGTTCAAAATATCCTGTCTTGAATGGATTACCAAATTTGCATTTCTAAAAGCTGGCCTCATCCTAGTATCTCCTTGGGGGCAGGGAACTGTGGCTCTGAGTTTCTGTCTCCCTTAAGATTTCTCTTTCTCTTTTAGGGAAATATAATATTCTGCCTTCTTCTAGGAGAGAAGTGGGTGCTAACAGCCTACAATAACCCGCCCCCAAGTGGTTAGATTGGCTCCAACCCTGATAGACCTACAAACATGGTTATGCCAAGATGCTTGGGAATCTGGTTCAGACTCTACTGGATGTCTATATTCATGACTTTCACTTCATATTTTTCTGTTTCTTAGGTGTAATTTTTGAGGTTTAAAATGAGGTTATCTTGTTTGATTGATTTTTGGAGTTTGTTTCTTGGTTATATTATAGTATATGGTGGTTTCTCATGATATGAGCTGCCCAGAATCACAAATGTAAAATAGGCAGCTCTACAAATTGAACAAATAAAACAAAGGATTCAATATTTGTCTTGGCCCTGGAAAATGGTTTGGATATCAAACTTGGAAAAAATTTTACTCAGAGTTTCTGAGCATGTCAAAGCCCCGGGAATGCAGGGGGAGAATTAAGTTGCTCTCCCCCAGTTCTGCATCTCAAATCTAACTCATCACACCCAGAGGCTAATTCTAATTCAAAACAGTACAAGAAAAACCTACAATAATACAGTTGGCAGGGACCTGGGAACTCTTCTAGTCCAACCCCCTGCTCGTGTAGGAGACTCATACCATTCCAGACAGATGGCTGTCCAGTGTTAGCCTCTAGCCCCTTCATCATTCCTCTTGCGGAAGGAAGGAAGGAAGGAAGGAAGGAAGGAAGGAAGGAAGGAAGGAAGGAAGGAAGGAAGGAAGGAAGGAAGGAAGGAAGGAAGTCCTTAAAACATTAACCCAAATATATATATTTGACCCTTAATACAGGTTGTCTTTAAATATAAGAGATTCTTAATATTTCATTCTCCACAGAGACCCCAAATAATGAGGTTGCCATTTTGCTTCTCCAAAATTCATTACTCCTCTTTGCTTTCTTGACATGCATCTTTCTATTTTTGCCAGCTGTTTCTTTTCCCCCTCATGGAAGCCCAGAACAAAACCCATGGGACAGAATTCATCCTCCTTGGTTTGTCCAGCGTCCTGAGCCATGAAATCCACCTTTTCTTGGTGTTCGTTGCTGACTATTTGGTCACTTTGATGAGCAACTTCATGATCATACTCTTAATTCTCCTGGATTCCCGTCTCCACAGCCCCATGTACTTCTTCCTCAGCCAGCTCTCCTGCTTGGATATCTGCCTTTCTTCTGTGGTGGTACCAAAGATCCTGGTGAACTTCCTACGCCAGCAGTATACCATCTCCTACAACCAGTGCCTGGCACAAGCCTTCTTCCTGATTGGCTTTGCGGGATGTGAGCCAGCACTGCTAGCCGTCATGGCCTATGACCGCTATGCTGCCATCTGCCAACCTTTGCACTATGCCCACCTGATGAGGGGAAAGGTCTGCATCCAGATGTCTGTGGCTGTTTGGCTCTGGGGCTTCCTGGACTCAGCTATCTATGCTGCTCTGGCCTCCAAGTTGGATTTCTGTGGACACCTCCTGGTTCCTCACATGTTTTGTGACGTCCCCCCATTATTGAAAATTGCCTGCAGTGACACTTCAGTCCACAAGTTGGTCAGTTACATCAACAGCACCTTGGTGGGCCTTGTCCCTGTCCTGCTCATCATCCTGTCCTATTTCTACATTTTGGCCTCCATTCTGCAGATCCGCTCCAAGATCGGCAGGCGCAAAGCCTTCTCCACCTGCGCTTCACACCTTGCTGTAGTAACACTCTTTGTTGGAAATGCTTTTGTGAACTACAACCAGCCCAGTGCTGGCTACTCTCTAGAGGTGGACACTTTGATCTCCACCATGTTTTGCATCGTCACCCCCATGCTGAACCCCTTGATCTATACTCTCCGCAACAAGGAGGTGAAGGGGGCCCTGAGGAAGGTTCTCAAAATCTAGAAGATGGGGCAGGCTTCATTGTGTGGTGTGTGTGTGTATATGTGTTCTCTGAGAAAAGTGAGATGGCTTCATAAGAACTGGTAAAAAAAACTCCCAGTGCTACCAACCTGCCTTCCACTGTGGACCTGTATCCTGCACGAGTCAAATAGAGAGCTGTGAAAATATCTACAGACCCCCCACATCCTGGACATAAACAGTTTCAACTCCTACCCTCAAAACGAGGCTACAGAGCACTGCACACCAGAACAACTAGACACAAGGACAGTTTTTTCCCCAACTCCATCACTCTGCTAAACAAATCATTCCCTCAACACTGTCAAATTAACTGCTAAGACTGTATTACTATTCTTCTTCTCATCCTTCCTAATACCTATCTCTTCCCATTTATGACTGTATGACTATAACCATGTTGCTTGTATCTTTACGATTTATATTTTTATTTGTTTCTAGTATGATTTGATTGGTTATTAGTAACTTATTCTATCACTAAGTGTTGTATCTTATGATTCTTGATTAATGTATTTTATTTTTCTTTATGTACACGGAGAGCATATGCATTAAAGAGAAATTTCTTATGTGTCCAATCCCACTTGGCCAATAAAGAATTCTATTGCATTCTATTCAATGCACTTACTCAAAATACCATAAAACATTTCCTATGAGACAATGGAAGATATTATATGAATTCAGCATTCTGTGTTCTTTCCTAACTAGGTGCCTACAAGAAGCATAACAAGATGCCTTTGGGTAGATGTTTACTTTCATTAACAACAGCAACTGTATTGTACACCTTGCAAATCCACCAACCCCTGCGAGACAGGCTCAATATTCATCTTATCAGTTTTAAGAAACAGCTGAAGATTAAGTTTAGTTGTGGTCTGGATGGACTTAATTCTTTCAAGAGCCCTTTTTTTTCTGTCATTCATGGGAGTGGTAATAATAATAATAATTCCATTTAATAATTCAGTAATTCAAATACTCAATAAAAAGCTCAATTTGTATTCAGCACTTGTATTCATTTTATTGCCAATAAAAGGATGTCTGTGGAGACAGCTCATTCCCCACCATCCACTCAGAACTGAAGAAGCTTCCTGGACGAGAAGCTGGTGCTTTGGAGAAGAGGCTGATCCCGTCTTCTTCGTGGCAGCCCCTGAGATATTGGAACACTGCTATCTTATCACCTCTCCGGCGGTCTCTGGTCCACCCTGACAGAGCCGGGTTCAGACCCAGAAGACCCAGGACAGGCCTGCTCAAGGAGGCCAGACTGCAAGCAATTTGTTGAGAAAGTCAGAAATGGTGTGAAGTCAGACTAAGTCCACAAGATGAATGTAGGAAGAAGAGTCCAAGGTCACCCGAAGCCCATTGCAGAAACTGGGAAGAGGATCGGACAGCCACTTGTCTCAAATTGTGTAGGGTCTCCTGCTTAAGCAGGGGGTTGGATTAGAAGACCTCCAAGGTCTCCTCCAGCTCTATTCAGCTCTATTCTGATTGAAGTATTAAACTCCATGCATGAGATACCCCAGCCCATGCCCAACGTCAAAGGAAGTCCAGGAAACCAAAGATATGCCAAGAGTGAAATTTCAACCTAGAACATGTGGTTGTTCCGGTTCTACTTTTGGGGGGTTTGAGTAGCATTTTTCCTTCCCTTGTCCCTTCACCCTCCCCCCCAAAAAACCCATGCAGGCATCTTCTTTGCACAATTATCTGTCTGTAGCGTTCTTGGTGCTCACTGAGCTTGGGGATTTGATGCAGCATTGATGATGTTGGAGCATCGTGGTGGCCTAGTGGTGGAGTTGCTCACCTCCCCCTCGGACGGATGTTTCTCTCTCAGGGCACAAAGAGAAAATATCTGCTGTGAACTCCATGTAGGTGACAGGCAGGGCATCTGGCCAGTAAATGCTCAGTTCTATTCAGTCAGAGTGTCAGCCAGCCTGAGGCTTGCTGCCATGGAAATGGGGGGAGGGCTCAGTGGAGAATTTTTCTTCGCAGTCAGGACATTGCTTATCTCCCCAAGGTCATTTCTTCCAGCATTGGCATGCAGTAGTCAGATGCTTCCCCTCTGTTTGCCTAGCTACTAAGGGGGTTGAGCTCTACAGTCTGTTCCAATTTGCTGCTTTGTGCGCTTTCGCCTCAGATCTTGCCTGAAACTTGTTGCATTCAGTACTCTACTAGTAAAAATACCTTTTCTCTGAATCTATGGAGCCAAAGGTTTTCCTTTATTAGGAATTGGTCGGAGGAAGCCCTGACACAGACTCTACCCTGGATTAAATCTAGGGTTAAAAATCCATCGGACGTTGACCTGAGCCATAAAGTAGATTTAATGGGCCCCTGTTTTCTCACACTAGAGTGCTCCTTGCACTGTGAAGAGGGAGCCAGCTGGGGATTTCCTTTGGAATCTTGGATCTAAGAGTCCTTGGGCTGACCTGTCCCCAGTGGGAAGAGGGAACCTTTTCAGGAAAGTAGCGTCCTTGCTTTGCAGCTCAAACACCCTGAGAGAGACACGACCTATGGCTCTCCAGACCCTACAGGAGGTGCCAATGAACCAGAATATGGGCATCCTGAATGTGTTTCTTTCTTTCTGCTTTTTCTGCTTTTGGGTCTGGTTTGGTTCTGGGATTCTCCAGCTACCCACCCAGCGTGGATCCTTTTCTCTCCAGGGGGACATTATTTCCACAAATCCCGCTGAGAGAAAAGGTGGGAGAGAAAGGAGCTGATAAGGTTGCATTGTGTGTTGTGTGACCAGAAAGTTATCTGCAGACGCAACACCCCCTTCCCTAAAGAGACTCATTCGGGGAGGGGCCCTGGACCCTCTGGGAGAGAAAAGCCAAACTCAAGACAAGGGCAGAGCAATAGACTTTATTATCAAGGGAGAGCCAAGTTCTTCAGAAAGAGGGGAAGAGAAGCAAATCTAGAGGGCAGAGAGGAACCAACTGCTTGACGCTCAGATGGTCTTTGTGGAAAAGAGGTTTTGCACATGAAGAAGATGGAGCTGCAAGATCTCAGCTCAGCTTTCCAATCCATGGGGAGCCCCTCTAACTCCATCTGCAGACTTGGCTTAAGAGGGTTTCCATTTGCAGAGAAAAGGAAGTCTGGCATTACAGTCTATATCAAGCCATGTCACGTACCCTGAAAGGAAGGAACACGGGTGGTGATCATCTTAAGAGCCTGACATGGCATAGGATTCGGCTATTTGCAGACTATCTTTTCTCAAATACACCTGCCTGTCCACTGACTCGGTTGCCTCTGCGACAAATGCTGAGATGAGGAAGTACCATTTTCTGAGACTCTAGAAATGTCTAACTTTTGCCTGTTAAGGTTCTCCAGTAAATACTTTAAATCGGCCACTCCAAAAATTATCCTTCAATTTGAACATTATTCCCAGGACCTGTATGGATATCTCCCTTCCCTTCCCTCCCCTCCCCTCCTCTCTCCTCCCCTTTCCTTTCCTTCCCTTTCTTCCCTTCCCTTCCTTTTTTCCTTTCCTTTTTTCCTTCCCTTCCCTTTCCTGTCTTCCCTCCCTTCCCCTCCCCTGCTTTCCTGGAATTGCAAATACAAACTCCAGCCACCTTAAAGAATGAAGTCTTTTCATACTGACCAGATGAAGGAGAGAGACTGACGCAATACTCATTTTTAGTCAGATTGTTGGGTTCGGTATACCCCCACTTTCTATAGGTGTTTCGTGATCCATCAGTCCAACGCCATCCAGTAATCTGTGCAATGCAGAATAAAGCATGTTGAGGTGAGTGGGGGACAGGGGAGGAGGGAGATAGAACATTTTAAATTCCAATTCTGAATTTAGCTTAAATTAATTCAAAGGGGGAAGTCCTGTTAATTAGGTTCTTCTGAAAGCATGCCCCACACGCCTATTCCAGAGACTCAGTTAGACTCTTTGGGTACATAAAGCAGTATATAAGTCCAAGTGCTATTGCTGCTGCTATCGCTCTTGCTATGCCTGGAATCCAAGGTCTCTGGGCTACAAGGACATCTGAGCCTTTGAGTCATGACCCAGCTAGGAAACATCATCAGCGCTAGAAGGGAGGACTGTATGCTTTTAAATGCTTTAGTGAAATCAAGATATATTACGTCTGCAGCATGACCATAATCCACGAAGCTATCTGAGGAAACAGTGAGATGAAGACAACTGGGCAGGATTTATTCCTGACAAATGCATACAGATATCTGGGACTTATGACATTCTCTTCAAAGTACTTATTGTGATCGATCTCTTTATCATCATCTCCTCAAGAATCTCCCCAGGTATCAATATCAGACGGTCTACAGCTGCATTTCTGCATCGTGCCTTCCCCCCTTTTAAAGACAAGGACCTCTTTTTTCCTCCTCCAAGTCTCCTGGCAGTTCCACCCATCTCCAGGATTTCTCAAATTCGCAAAAGAGAGTGAACCATTTGTCCTTGTGTCTCCTTGTGTCAGGAATCACAATGGGATGGTGCTTAGATACAACACCAAGCAGTCTGTCTAACTCACTAACATCGGATGAGATCAGCATCAGGGAATGGAGATGAAACATGGGGGGTCTAGGACTTTTCGGCCCCTACCCTTGGCCGCGCCTGCTTCTACGCCAGGGTTCTGCCTCCGGGCATTCACCATTAGCTTTTATCCTCAGCTGACACTCCCCTAGCTGTTTGCCCTGGCCAATGGGGCACGGCCCCTCTGTCCCACACGCTTTGGCCTCGCCCATTCGACACCACACTGTTTGTCCCGGGATTTTGGCCGCCCGGGTCAGTTAGCCACCAGCAAATTGGATAGCTGCCAACGATGGCAGCCAGAAGCCACAGTGTGATCAACTGCAGGGGTGGGGGGAGGGCAGGTGCTGTAGCCAAATGGTCTCAGGTGCTTCTTAGGAGGAGGAAGGGGAGGGGGGGACCTGATCGTGCCTCCCTCATAATGAATAAATGGGAAGGGAAGAGTGGGGAAGGGCAGTAAGTGCCGGCTTCATCCAAAGGAGTTTTCAAGGAGGTTGTAAATCACTACTCAAGAAACATCCCTATGGAAAGAGTTTGCTAATTGCTCAGAGACAGGAGGGCTAAATACTCACCATACTAGCACCTGCATCTCGACGGAGCCCAATCCAGACGTAACCACTCTCTAAGTTTTCTCTATTGACATAGGCACCAATGGATGTTACCTGCTTGTCTGATTTGAAAGATGCTAAACTGCCTTTCCATTTGAACTGACACTCTTGCTGCAAAGAGAGAAGAAGCAAAATTATCTTAGCACCAACAAACCATGTTGTCCCTCTCAGGTCTCCTACTATCCAGGTCTACCAACCCCGGAGTCCTCCAGTTTGGGCAGACAAGGGCCTCTCAGCTAAGTTCCTGCAGTAGAAGTTCTCCTCAGAGGAGCTGTTAAATCACACAATATCCAATACCACTTAAATATAGCAGTTAGATGTCTCATTCGAGTTTTACTTTCTTTGACAAACTTCACTCAGATATTGAAGTAAAGCCATGCCATTAAACGGAAGGGAATCTAACAAAATTATTGAAATATTTTATTTTACTCTTTCTTGTAGACTTTTATCTTTATCCTTTTTTTAAAAAGGGGGGGGGGGAGAATCATACAGCAGGTGCTCTTCACTCAAAAAATGACATGAACTTTTTGACATTGTGAAGTTTGGAAAAACTGGGCCAGATAAAGGGAATTCTTCCCACTCAGGTGAGTTACCTCAGCATCTTCAAAGGTTAACCGTTCTTCATAGAATTTGTAGCAAGTCCACTCGCTTCCGTCTTTATAGGCAAAGGTGCCAGAAGGACAGACAGTCCGACCATGTGGACCTGCTGGGAAAACAGAATAAAAATGGACTTTTCTTCATGGACACTATGAAGGTTGAGAAATCCTGGAGCAAAAGAGATCTTTAGAGCTACCTGATAAACATATCAAGAAGAAGAAAAGAGTTTTATTCCATGAAGAAAAGCTGGAAGGAGTGACTTAAACTCAATGAGTCATTTGGAATTAGGATGGATTTTTATCGATCTGATATTTGTAAATGAAAAAGTCATAATGTAAAGTGGGTTTGAAAATGTTTTTTTCCCTTTGTATTTAATGCTTAAGTCATTCCTAAAGCTTGTAAAATATTACTGAAAGTGTGTTAGAAAGTATCTATGTTAAGAGAAAATTATAAAGAAAAAATGTATTAGCTTAAAGAAAAGCTTAGAGTTTTAAAATGCATAAAACAGTTTTCCCCCTTCAAGGTTAAAGAATCTATAAGAATACAGTGAATTTCATGAATATAAATGGCAATAGTTTCTAACGATTATACAGTGCAAACAGAAATATAAACTATTCCCACTGCAAAGAAGATAAACCAGAAATGGTTAAAATGAATGCTTTATTCAAAGAAGAGAATATATTTAATTAAGTTTTTTACTTGAATATCATTTCCAGATTTTGTGCTTGTGATGAATATTTTTGTGTGTGTGTGTGTGATTTAATAGATTTGTTACTATAGAAACGGCTAGTTTTATTCTAATGCATAGAACTTAAAAGTTGAGCCTGTAATGTTGCTATTTTAAACTGTGCTAAAAAGAGTCGGAAGTCAACATTTTTTCTTTTTTCCCTTGTACCCTGTATTTTCTGTCCCCCTCTCTTTTTCCTTCCCCTGATTTCCTATTTTTATTATTCTTTGTATTTCATACTTTGAGAAAACAATAAAAATAAAAACTTGAAATGAACACAGAAAAACAGAATGAGAAAGCAAAGAGAATAAGAGCAGAAGTGAGAGACACCGAAATGGCTCTTGGGTTCAGTGAGCAATCAATTTTCCCCAGGGGCCACATAAGAAACTGGGACTCTTGTGGGGGGCCAAACCAACAGGGCTGTGAAGGTCTGTAGGCACGCAGGCACCCACATACACAAACTGGAAATAAAAAGCTGGACTAAATGGATCATGCCTAGAAGTAGAGGCTCCCCCATTAAGAATAAAACATTAAAATAAGCCAAGGATTAGATAAATGGGGACCCAGGGGAAACAGGATGAAGGTGGGATATATCAACTTTGCTGGCAACAATTTACCTGCCCAGGTAAGGCTGCCCAAAAGGCCAAAGAGGAAGCAAGTGATGAGAAGCATCTCCAGACCTGAGGAGGGAAACAGAAGTTGAGAAGAACCTCGAATGTCCTCCAACAATGCCAGGCCACCCCTTTTCGGGCGTCCCTCCCCAGAAGGAAGAACCGAGCACTCGTCTCAACCGTGAAACCCGCCTGTTCATCTCTGGATTGCAGCCCCCTCCCTCCCCAATACTACCCTGAGCAATTGGTGGAGACCCCCGTTCTGCCAGGAACCACAGCCTGTAATTCTCAGAATGTTAGTTCTGAGCTTCTGGCCCTCATAGTTGGTTTTCCACCATTGTGACCATTAAGATCTGGGTCACAGCAGGGGTGATCCAGGATGTATGGATGGTGTAATGTCAGAGCAGGCTTCCTGGTAGAAGAATTTGGAGAAGGGACCCTTAGCTAATGCTCAGTCCCAATGAAAATGCCTAAATGGGAGGGATTCAGGTTTTAAGGCCCCCATCTTGATTTTCCTCTTCCGTTTCTCTTCATCTCTACTGTGGAGAAGAAAAGCAATCCTCTCTTTCTTTCACCCACCCACCCTTTTAATCCAGTGAACCACCTTGGCTCCCAAAAATGGACAAAGAAGGACATAAACACACACAATGCCAACCATCGATCTCTTACAAGAGATACAGGATTTTCAGCTGCTTATAGCACAAGATGCCTCATCAGTCAAATAAATGATCTCCTCTATCTTTTTGCCCCAGATTATTGCAAGAGATGTTGAAGAATTTCAAAGTACAGGCATTCTTAAAAAGGGGGTGAAGGTTTTGCATCTGGAGATCTCCTGGTTTTATTGAAAACCCTTTTAATCAGAGCAAGAGACACACACACATAACTGTGAGATCCCAAGTGTCCCTGAACCTGTTGCTATTTGGTATTAAAACTTTTAAAGAAGAACATTGAAAACCAATAGAAAGGAATAGAAAGGAAGGAAGAAGAAAGAAAGAAAAGAAAGATCAAAGGGAGGGGAGACTAAAGAAAAAGAGAAAAGAAAAAAGATAGGAAAAAGTAGCTTCTGATATTCTTGACAGCAATTATAAATACAAATATGTTATAATCTCTCTCTCAAGATACATCATCTTACTCTTCTTTCTCTAATCTATGACTCTCACCTTCAAAGAGGGATCCAATCTGAAGGAGCAATCCTCTAGATCATCAGGGTCTGTGTTCCAGCTTATATACCCAAACTCCCAGGCTCACACCCTGCCCGGCAAGATAAGGGGAGCCAAAAGAGGATGGAAATTTCTGGAAAGCAGGTGTCGCCCACTTCCTGCAAAGGACAGAGAAGCCTATCACTCAGCTGTTTTCTCAGGAAATCTCCAACTTTTATTATTTTCTTATTAAGAATCTATCAAAAATGTTTGATCCTGGACAGATTAGGGATAATGATTGGTTTATGGTAGAAGCCGTTGTGGACTGACTGCGTGTAAATTACAAGAACAGATTGTAAACAGAGAGCTTTAAAGTTTAATTTTGTTGTTCGTTTTCCTTGTTAATGTTTTTTTTTAAAGAGTAAATAGAGGATAGGTCAAATTAGCTGGCCAAAGAGGGCTGTAGATGCTTATAAACTGTTGGCCTGTTTTTCAAGGGAGGGGAATTATTATTATTGAAATGTATTTATCAGTATTTAACTAAGGGAGACAATTTATGTGTATGCTCAGGTTTACAAGTGGGCTGTAGACATTTATAAACTGTAGGCCTGTTTTTCAAGGGAGGGGCATTATTATTGTTGAAATGTATTTATCAGAATTTAAAGAATAGAATAGAATAGAATAGAATAGAATAGAATAGAATAGAATAGAATAGAATAGAATAGAATAGAATAGAATAGAATAGAATTCTTTATTGGCCAAGTAGATTATTTTAAAAGTTGGTCTTTGGAAGCAAAAGTCTTCCTTCCTTCTTTCCTTCCTTCCTTCCCTTCTTTCCTTCCATTCTTCCTTCCTTCCTTTCTTCCCACCGTCCCTTCCTCTTTTCCTTCCTTCCTTCTTTCCTTCCTTCTTTTCCTTCTTTCCTTCCTTCCTTCCTTCCTTTCCTTTCTTCCTTTCTTTCTTCCTACTGTCCCTTCCTCTTTTCCTTCCTTTTTTCCTTCCTGGCATAAAATGATTTTCCTTCCATCTGCCCATTTTTTCATAAACATATTTTTTGTTATGGCTGATGGCAAAACTTTGGGGAAATTGCAAGGCAACCAGACTTCTATACGCTCATTATTGGAAGAATGTGACAATACCCACAATGCAAGTGTGATTGTTAAAGCTGGGGGAGTCGGTTGGGATGGCAAAATTTTCACCTCTGGTCAGAAAAAAAGAGACAGGGCAAATTTAATACCAATTGGAAGCTCCATTTGAAGCTTTTTCAGGAAACAGAAACTATGACATACTGATTTGATGACCAGCAAGAGTTAAAACTTATAAAGACAAATGGGAGTTTACATTGCAATTGTAAAGTTCAGTTTTATCTATATATGCTACTGTATAAAGGGAATTGGAAGTCTATTTTTTATTTTATTGCCCCTGTCATTTCTTTGTTTAGTCCGTCTTCTAGTCTCCTTGACTATTTATTTTTAGACTTTTATTTCTCCTTTTAATAAGCTAATAAAGCTAATAAAGATAAACTCTGCACGGGATGTGCCCCTCCACAGATAGCTGAGAGTCTCCTTGGTGCTCTCTGGGCTCGGTGGTTTTCTTACAAGTGTTTCATTACTCAAATGGGGTAACATCATCAGTGCTAATTTGGGGAATGAGACATCTGCAAGAAAACCACCCAGCTCAGAGAGCATCAAGGACCCCTCACAGTGGTGAAATCTAACATTTGTTACTACCGGTTCTGTGGACGTGGCTTGGGGGGGGGGGGGCGGTAATGTGAATGGGTGGGCCTGGCCAATTTTTTTTTCTTTTAAAACCATTTTTTCTACAACCTCTGGAGAAGAGGTTGTAAAAAAATGCTTTCAAAAGGCTCTGACGATCCCAGCTGAGTTGCCTGATCATCAGAGGCTTTTTTTTTTTTACTTTTAAAAGCATTTTTTTTGGCCGAAGAGATAGTAGAAAAAATGCTTTTAAAAGTAAAAAAAAAAAAAGCATCTGATGATTGTGCAGCTCAGCTGGGCATGGCGGGGTGGCAAGGATTTTTGCTACCGGTTCTCCGAGCCACCCATCTCCATCGCTACCGGATTGAGCGATCCAGTCCAAACCGGGAGCATTTCACCCCTGACCCCTCATTTCAGCCCTGAGCTACAAATGTTCCCCTACGGATAGCTGAGGTGGCCAGACATTGGGAAATCCTACCCATAACTGGAAAGGGCTGAGGCTCTGATCGTGGCAGCAGCAGAAGAGGCACTGAGTGCCAGACCCATAGAAGCAGGGCTCTACCATCCCCTTCACCCAAGGGGCAGCCTACACCAGGAGGCCTCCAAGGCAGCCCAACATGGAGCGGCAGGGTGTAAGATTGCACGCCCTGAACAGCACAACCAGGTAGCTGGCATTGTGTACTAGAGAAACATCTTTGCAGAATATGGGCTGACCATCATAAGTCTAGTTGGGAGATCCACAAAAGGTCAAGGAGAACAAGAAAGTTGAGGTCCTATGACCCAGACATATGGCCCTCTTTCCACTTTTTATACTTCTCCTTTTTGATTTTCAATTTGTTAGAGAGTTCTTTATGCAGCCATGCTGGCTTCTTTTGAGATCTATCATTTTTCTTCTTCATTGGTATTGTGCTAGACTGGGCTTTTATAATCTCACTTTTCAAAGTTTCCCAAGCCTCTTGAGTTGTTTTCCCCTTGAGGATTCTCATCCATGGAATCCTTCTCAAGCTCTCTTTAAGTTAATTGAAATTAGCTCTCTTAAAGTCTGAGACTCTATTTTGACTTTGTTCTACTACTTGTGTTTGCATAATGTTGAATTCCAATACTGCGTGATCACTTGTCCCCAAGGTTCCTGTAGCGTCAACACCTTCTATCATTTCGTCTCTATTAGTGAGAATTAAGTCCAATATGGCTGATCCTCTTGTTCCCTTCTCTACTTTTTGGGAAACAAAGTTGTCTGCTAGGTTTGTTAGGAACCTGTTGGATCTTCCACTTGGTGCAGAGTTTGTCTCCCAGTTGATGTCAGGGTAGTTAAAATCCCCCATTACTATTGTGATGTGCTTCGTACATACCTTAGTTAGCTGACTAGCAAAAAGTACATCTACTTCCTCTGTTTGGTTGGGTGGCCTATAGATAGACCTATGGCAATGTCATTCCCCTCCCCCTTTAATATTGACCCAAATGCATTCAAGAGAATTTTCATCATTGTTGTGCTCTAATTCTGTAGTTATTTCTTATATATATAGTGCAATTCCACCTCCTCTTTTATTTGGTCTATTTCTTCTTAATTGATATCCCTCCAGCTGTATGTTCCATTTGTGGGTTTCATCCCACCAAGTTTCCGTAATGGCAACAAAATGGTATCTGCCCTCATTTACTTGAATTTCTAATTCACCCTGTTTATTCCCCATACTCTGTGCATTGGGGTATAGACATTTGAGTCCATTTTGATTGACCCTGTGTTTACGGTCTACATAACCTGTGTTGCCCCTGCTTTCTTTCCACCTGTTTGATTAGTGCACATGGTATGGCACTCGCTATTAAATGCTTGGTTTTGGTTGACAGCAGGGGTGATAATCTTACCCTCACAAACATCTATGTTACATGCACTGATAGCCCTATTAATTTTGGATTGCTGGGGACAGAAATGTTCTGTATCAATTAATTCTCTGTCCCCGTTGCTCAGTTTAAATGTTTATCCAGGAAATCTGTGAATTTATTGCTAAGTAACTCAGCCCCCTTTCTTTGATGGATGCAATCCACCTCTTTTGTACAGTTCTTCATTGGACCAGCTGCAGACATCATGACTAATAAAACCAAAGCTTCCCTTCTACACCACTCCTTTAGCCACACATTAAACTCTGCTACACACTGGCCTTTCCCTTTTTGTTCCTTATATACCGGTAAAACCTCTGAAAAGATAAACCTGCAACCTATGCTACTAAGTTCATCCCCCAGGCTCTGGAAATCGTTCTGCACAGAAAGTACATCCTTTTGAGACAGACCATTTGTGCCAAGATGTATAATAGCCTCAATCTCACAGTCCTTACTGGCATTCTTGACTCTTAAGAATACGCCTCTTGTCTCTGCTGGGGGTAGCACCTGGCAGACACCTGACCTCTTTCAAAACCTCCATATCCTTTCCTAAATTTACATCCCTTACAATTGAATCACCAACCAGAAGGTGGCTTCTCTTTTTGGATGCTGTGCTCTTCTTGTGTGACCGATGTGTAATACCTGGTTCACACTTTCCCCCTTCCAAAGTAAGTTCTTCATCTCGGGCCACGATCCCCTGTTTATTTGAGTTATCAGCATCACAACTACCTTGACCTGTCACTTTAGTGCCCCTATTAAGGTCAGCAACTGTATCTGGGTCACAGCAAAAGCTTTGGGCTTATGGTTCACAGCTCTCACCCTGCCAAATCCCACAGTTGTCCATACTGCCCTTCTCCTGCAGGATCTTTGTGGTAGAGAGGACTGATGGCGTGGCAGCTCAATAGAGTGGAATGGCTGAACTGGGCACCTCATTTCTGCTTGAAGAGCGCAGATTAGTGATTCTAGATAGGTAATCGGTCCACGTAGACTACTAATTGGTTTACAAAGAGGACAGTACCCAAATTTGAAAAGAGTACTGCAAAAGACAGCTGTAAAACAAGTATTACACTGAACTAAGCTGGTCATTTTGAAATAGAATAAAATCACAGCCTCAAGTGCACTAACCCTGAATATATTATTGCTATTTTTGGTTTATAGTTATATTATTATAACTAGCTACCTTTCTCCTCTGTACTCCCTCAGACCCCGGCGTGCCATAGTTTTGCCTTCATGGGACTAGACATACTTGGTTCCTTCAATGGTTCATCATAGGGTTTAGTGTCCAGACCCATTATGAACTTTCTTGCTCTTTTCTGTACTCTTTGTAGGGTCTCAGTATCTTTTTTGTACTATGGTGACCAGAATTGGATGCAATATTCCAAGTGTGGTCTCCCTCAGCGAGACTGGCTGGAAATTAGCGGGCTCCGATGAGCCTGGCAAAAATCCAGCCAGACGAACCGCTGTCGGGGGGAGGGGGGCGGACTGGAACCATCTTGTAGGGATGGTGAAGAAGGAGAGGCACCTCAGACGACCAAGACGAACAAGCAAGTTCCTCATAAGGTTGGAAGCAGCTCTTCGAACCGGCAGCGGAGAGTGGGGCCCGTCCACTAAAAACGATCGCTTTGAAGCTGGGGCAACCGGAATAACTGGAATTTTGTGCAAGAGCGGTGTTGGGATGGAATACTGATACCGGGTGAGAAATTAGCCAACTCACAGATAAAAAAGGAAATTTTTTCAACTGAAAAAAATTCCCAGTGCGGAAACAAGCAGCTAATTGGCCCTTGGGAATTTTAATAGAGGGAGAAGAATAAAGAGGAAGTCAAAGTAGTAAAGCCCAGAAAAGAAAACTTTATATTTGGATCTACAATTGGATTTGGAGAAATTAAAACTAATAAAAGGAAAGGAAACTCGAGGGAAAGTATTTTTTACTAAAGATTGGAAATTATTTGGACAGTTGTGAAGTTTGAAGGAAGAACAAAGAGGAGGTCAAATATTAAAACCCAAGGAAAGAAATTTTACAGCTGGATTGAAAACTGAATTAGGAGAAATTAAAAACAATAAAAGGAAAAGCAATTTGAGAGAAAGTATTTTTTATATGGATTTAAAATACCTAAGTAAACTCGATACTCTGCTGTTTTGAGAATTGTGGATTGGAGAGAGACATCTGCTGGTGGAAAGAAAGCACTACAACGATTGGCCTTAAAATTCAAGGAAATAACTACAGGGACCTTGATCACCATAAGAGCTGTGAGAAATTGTAAGGAGTATTTGTTCTGCCTTAAGCTGCTTGGTCAAAGATTTTTTTCTTTGAAGGCGTTTCACTTCTCATCCAAGAAGCTTCTTCCGCTCTGACTGGATGGTAGGGGAGGGAAGGGTTTATATTTATATATATTTATAGTTTTAAAGTAGTCTCTGTGTGGTAGCAGGCTTGTGGATGAGGTCACCCGGGGCTTGTGACTAAGCTAGAAATGGTTCTGCAACAGATCCCAGGGAAGACATCCAAGCTCTCTGTCCAGAGGAGTGCTAGGAACAACTAAGATCCTGACCAGAACCCTCGAATTCCCAGGCCTCTGGGAGAGGACCCAAGATTGAGGAAGACAGACTCCCCATCAAAGGGAGAAGGCTTCCTTTACAAAAAGATCAACCCATATATACGCTTGACCCTTAATACAGGTTGTCTTTAAGTATAAGAGATTCTTAATATTTCACTCTCCACAGAGACCCCAAATAATGAGGTTGTCATTTTGCTTCTCCGAAACTCATTACTCCTCTTTGCTTTCTTGACATGCATTTTTCTCTTTTTGCCAGATGTTTCTTTTCTTCCTCATGGAAGCCCAGAACAAAACCCATGGGACAGGATTCATCCTCCTTGGTTTGTCCAGCCTCCTGAGCCTGAGCTTTTCTTGGTGTTCGTTGCTGACTATTTGGCCACTCTGATGAGCAACATCATGATGATACTCTTAATTCTCCTGGATTCCCGTCTCCACAGCCCCATGTACTTCTTCCTCAGCCAGCTCCCCTGCCTGGACATCTGCCTTTCTTCTGTAGTGGTACCAAAGATCCTGGTGAACTTCCTACGCCAGCTGTACACCATCTCCTACAACCAGTGCCTGGCACAAGCCTTCTTCTTGGTAGGCGTTGCTGAATGTGAGTTGGCACTACTGGCTGTCAGGGCCTATGACCGCTACGCTGCCATCTGCCAACCTTTGCACCATGCCCACCTGATGAGGGGAAAGGTCTGCATCCAGATGCCCATCTTATCAGTTTTAAGAAATAGCTGAAGATTAAGTTTAGTTGTGGTCTGGATGGACTTAATTCTTTCAAGAGCCCTTTTTTCAGTCAATCATGGGAGCGATGCTAATAATAACGATTCTGTGTAATAATTCAATAATTCAAATACTCAATAAAAAGCTCAATTTGTATTCAGCACTTGTATTCATTTTATTGCCAATAAAGGGATGTCTGTGGAAACAGATCGTTCCCCACCATCCACTCAGAACTGAAGAAGCTTCCTGGACGAGAAGCTGGTGCTTTGGAGAAGAGACTGATCCCGTCTTCTTCGTGGCAGCCCCTGAGATATTGGAACACTGCTATCTTATCACCTCTCCGGCGGTCTCTGGTCCACCCTGACAGAGCCGGGTTCAGACCCAGAAGACCCAGGACAGGTCTGCTCAAGGAGGCCAGACCGCAAGCAATTTGTTGAGAAAGTCAGAAGCTGTGTGAAGTCAGACTAAGTCCACAAGATGAATTTAGGAAGAAGAGTCCAAGGTCACCCGAAGCCCATTGCAGAACCTGGGAAGAGGATCGGACAGCCACTTGTCTCAAATTGTGCTTGAGCAGGGGGTTGGATTAGAAGACCTCCAAGGTCTCCTCCAGCTCTATTCTGATTGAAGTATTGAACTCCATGCACGAGATACCCCAGCCCACGCCCAACATCAAAGGAAGTCCAGGAAACCAAAGATATGCCAAGAGTGAAATTTCAACCTAGAACATGTGGTTGTTCCGGTTCTACTTTTGGGGGGTTTGAGTAGCATTTTTCCTTCCCTTGTCCCCTCCCCAAAAAACCCATGCAGGCATCTTCTTTGCACAATTATCTGTCTGTAGCGTTCTTGGTGCTCACTGAGCTTGGGGGTTTGATGCAGCATTGATGATGTTGGAGCATCGTGGTGGCCTAGTGGTGGAGTTGCTCACCTCCCCCTCGGACGGATGTTTCTCCCTCAGGGCACAAAGAGAAAATATCTGCTGCGAACTCCATGTAGGTGACAGGATCCGGCCAGTAAAGGCTATTCAGTCAGAGTGTCAGCCAGCCTGCTGCTTGCTGCCATGGAAATGGGGGGAGGGCTCAGTGAAGAATTTTTCTTTGCAGTCAGGACATTGCTCATCTCCCCAAGGTCATTTCTTCCAGCATTGGCATGCAGTAGTCAGACGCTTCCCCTCTGTTTGCCTAGCTACTAAGGGGGTTGAGCTCTACAGTCTGTTCCAATTTGCTGCTTTGTGCGCTTTCGCCTCAGATCTTGCCTGAAACTTGTTGCATTCAGTACTCTCCTAGTAAAAATACCTTTTCTCTGAATCTATGGAGCCAAAGGTTTTCCTTTATTGGGAGTTGGTCGGAGGAAGCCCTGACCCAGACTCTACCCTGGATTAAGAGATTACAGGGTTGTGGAAAGAAAACAATGCACTGATGATGTTTCCTAGTTGGGTGATGAAACGCCTGCAAGCAAACAAGCAAACTCAGAGGGTATGAAGAAGCCCATAGTTCAGCCCTGAGCTCCTGTACTTAGCTTTCTCCTGGATTGACAAGTCAGCCCTCAGCCAATGCGTTTGGACTCACGGGGAGCCATTCACCATCCATGCAGGGAGGCCTTCCCCTGTCAGGTTCTCCACAACAGGGCTAAAAATCCATCGGACGTTGACCTGAGCCATAAAGTAGATTTAATGGGCCTCTGTTTTCTCACACTAGAGTGCTCCTTGCACTGTGAAGAGGGAGCCAGCTGGGGATTTCCTTTGGACCCTTGGATCTAAGAGTCCTTAGGTTGACCTGTCCCCAGTGGGAAGAGGGAACCTTTTCAGGAAAGTAGCGTCCTTGCTTTGCAGCTCAAACACCCTGAGAGAGACACGACCTCTGGCTCCCCAGACCCTACCAATGAACCAGAATATGGGCATCCTGAATGCGTTTCTTTCTTTCTGCTTTTCCTGGTAAAGTTTTTGGTCTGGTTTGGTTCTGGGATTCTCCAGCTACCCACCCAGCGTGGATCCTTTTCTCTCCAGGGGGACATTTTTTCCACAAATCCCTATTTCTTCTCTCATACATCTCATATTTCTCTCTCAGAGAAAAGGTGGGAGAGAAAGGAGCCGATAAGGTTGCATTGTGTGTTGTGTGACCAGAAAGTCATCTGCAGAGACAACACCCTCTTCCCTCTGAGACTCATTCAGGGAGGAGCCCTGGACCCCCTGGGAGAGAAAAGCCAAACTCAAGACAAGGGCAGAGCAATAGACTTTATTATCAAGGGAGAGCCAAGTTCTTCAGAAAGAGGGGAAGAGAAGCAAGTCTAGAGGACAGAGAGGAACCAGCTGCTTGACGTTCAGATGGTCTTTGTGGAAAAGAGGTTTTGCACAGGAAGAAGATGGAGCTGCAAGATCTCAGCTCAGCTTTCCAATCCATGGGGAGCCCCTCTAACTCCATCTGCAGACTTGGCTTAAGAGGGCTTCCATTTGCAGAGAAAAGGAAGTTTGCGGCTACAGGCAAGATCAACCCATTTAATGTGCCCTGAAAGGAAGGAACACAGGTGGTGATTATATTAAGAGCCTGACATGGCATAGGATTCAGCTATTTGCAGACTATCTTTTCTCAAATACACCTGCCTGTCCACTCATGTACAAATAGCTCCAATACACAAGTACCTAGCCAACTAATGGTCAGAGGCTCTGGATAAGGGCCAGCAGACTTCCAGAGGACTGGACTCAAGTCTCCTGTGGTGACACAAAGACTCTATAGAGATGACACATTTAATTCCACCTTCCAGCTCAGCTACGGGTGGGGTGGGGCCATGCTGCAGCTTCCCTCCTCTAAGCATTGCCACCTGGTGGGATCTGGGAAGGGCCCATTTTCAGTGGCTGCCTCCCTGCTCTAGAACAACCTTCCTGCTGAGCTACAACAGACTCGACTCTTTCATGAAGGCAGTTAAGACCAGGGTCTTCCCTCAAGCATTTGGGTCTCTGCTTGGGGGATTCTGGGAGTTGAAGGCCACGCTTCTTAAAGTGCCTAATCTTGAAAAACACTGTATTAATCTATTCTTTTTAGATTGCAGTTTTGGCACATCTGGATTACTTTTTAAAATGAAATACAATTGATGGTTTAGGTTGTATGTTTATTTTTGTTGCTGTGTGCCAATCACTTCCCTTGATTGAACTGGGTGGTCATGGAATTATCCTTCAATTTGAACATTATTCCCAGGATCTGTATGGATATCTCCCTTCCCTTCCTTTGCCCATCTTCACTTCCTTTTCCCCTTCCTTTCCCTTCCCTGTCTTCCCTCCCTTCCTCCCCCCTCCCCTTGTTTCCTGGAATTGCTTATACAAACTCCAACCACTCTAAGGAATGAAGGCTTTTCATACTGACCAGATGGAGGATAGAGACCGACGCAAAACTCATTGCCCCTATTGTTGGGTTCAGTAAAGCTCCACTTTCTATAGGTGTCTCGTGATCCATCAACCCAGCGCCATCCAGAATACTGTGCAATGCAGAATAAAGCATGTTGAGGTGGGTGAGTGTGGGACACAGGGAGGCAGAGAGGGATATATATATATATATTCCAATTTTGAATATAGCTTAAATTAATTCAAAGTCCTGTTAATCAGGTTTTTCTGAAAGCATGCACCACACGCCTATTAGAGAGCTTTTTGGATGCATGAAGCGGTATATAAATCCAAGCGCTATCACTACCGCTCTTGCTATGCCTGGAATCCAAGGTCTCTGGGGCGACAAGGACACCTGAGCCTTTGAGTCATGACCCAGCTAGGAAACATCATCAGTGCTAAAAGGGAGTGCAGCAGGGGGAGGAGGAAGAGGAGGGGGAGGAGGAGGAAGAGAATTTTGGGGTCCTTGATGCTCTCTGAACTTGGCTGTTTCCTTGCAGACCTTTCATGACCCAACTAGGAAACATCATCAGTGCTGGAAGAGACTGGGATTTGCTGACTTTACAATCAAGAAATAAACAATACCCCAATCAAAGAACTTCCATCTCAGACAAACAAAGTAAACAACAGCCTAATCAAAGAACCACCAAATCCATTCCCACCAACCCTGGCAGAGTAATCCATTTGTACATAAATTCATAAATTTGCTTCATTGCGAAGGTTGTTGAGAATGTGGTTGCGCGACAGCTGCCTCAGTACCTGGATGAATCAACCTATCTAGATCCATTCTAGTCAGGCTTCAGGTCCGGGTACAGCACGGAGACAGCATTGGTCGCGTTGGTTGATGATCTCTGGAGGGCTCAGGACAGAGGTTGTTCCTCTGTCCTGGTCCTATTAGACCTCTCAGCAGGTCTAATACCATCAACCAAGGTATCATGCTGCGCCGGTTGGAGGGGCTGGGAGTCAGGGGCACCGTATTACAGTGGTTCTCCTCCTTTCTCTCCGACCAGTCACAGTCTGTGTTGACAGGGGGGCAGAGGTCGACCCCGAGGCCCCTTGTATGTGGGGTGCCACAAGGGTCGGTCCTCTCGCCCCTCCTGTTCAACATTTATGTGAAGCCGCTGGGTGAGATCATCTGTGGTCTTGGGGTGAAGTATCATCAGTACACTGATGATACTCAGCTGTACATCTCCACCCCAGACCACCCCAACGATGCCCTTGAAGTGATGTCCCGGTGCCTGGAGGCCGTACGGATCTGGATGGGGAGGAACAGACTCAGGCTCAACCCTTCCAAGACCGAGTGGCTGTGGTTTCCGACATCCCAATATAGTCAGTTAATGCCATCTCTGACTATTGGGGGCGAGTCACTGTCCCCCACAGATAGGGTTCGCAACTTGGGCGTCCTCCTGGACTCGCAGCTGCCTTTAGAAGGGCATATGATGGCCGTGGCCGGGAGGAGTTTTTATCAGGTTCACCTGATTAGCCAGTTGCGTCCCTTTCTGGATCAGGATTTGTTACGCACGGTCACTCATGCCCTTGTCACCTCACGCCTGGACTACTGCAATGCTCTCTACATGGGGCTCCCCTTGAGCAACACCCAAAGGCTCCAACTGGTCCAGAATGCGGCCGCACGGGTGGTGATGGGAGCAACATGGCGCTCCCATGTGACTCCACTCCTGCGCGAGCTGCACTGGCTCCCAGTGGTCTTCCAGGTGTGCTTCAAGGTTCTGGTTACTATCTTCAAAGCGCTCCATGGCTTAGGACCAGGGTATCTTCGGGACTGCCTTCTGCCACCAATAGCCTCTCACCGACCAGTCCGTTCCCACAGAGAGGGGCTCCTCAGGGTGCCGTCAGCCAAACAGTGTCGAGTGGCGGCCCCCAGGGGGAGAGCCTTCTCTGTGGGGGCACCGGCCATCTGGAACAAGCTCCCCCCTGAGATAAGGAGGATACAGGACCTACGTACCTTCCGCCGCGCCCTAAAAATGCTCCTATTTCATCAGGCTGGCCTGACTTAAACCTCCCTTTATAATGGGTTTTATACTGGGTTTTTAAATGTCTTATATAATTGGATTTTAATTTGCTTCAACCAAATTATTTAATTCATTTTAATTTTTTTAACTTTTGTATGACATTGTATTTTAATCGGCTGTTCACCGCCCTGAGTCCCTTCGGGGAGTAGGGCGGTATACAAATTTGATTAATAAATAATAAATAAATAAATAATAAACAGGGAGGAAACCCACCCACCCCTCCTTCTAGCACTGAAGTTATGATCTAGTTGGGAAGAAAGGGAGGGGGAGAGAGAGAGAGAGAGAGAGAGGGAGGGAGGGAGAGAGAGAGAATCAATCAAGGACCCCATAGAACAGTCACTTCTATTCCAGAAGCCTGGATAGCTCAGCAGACTAAAGCCTATTATTAACATTCAGCTGCCTGCAATTACTGTAAGTTCGAATCTCACCAGGCTCAAGGTAGACTCCGCCTTCCATCCTTTCTAAGGTAGGTCAATTGAGGACCCAGTTTGTGGGGGCAATAAGCTGACTTTGTATAAATATACAAAAGCATGAAGGCTATTGCTTAACGCATCGTAAGCCGCCCTCAGTCTCCGGAGAAGGGCGGCATATAAATCAAATTAAAAAGAAAAAAACCAAAAAAAACTTCTATTTTTGGGGGTGAGGGTTTTAAATCACATTTGTCCTTTTTTTGAAGCCACGTTGCATCCAAGTGGTTCCCTTCATGTGACACTTGTGCTTTTAGTTTTTATTTCCTAAGAAAAGAACTTTGCATTTCCAATGGTTGCATTCAGACCGTTTATCTAACTCATCAAGATCCTCTGAGAGCTGGTTCTGTCTCTAGGGAAGACTTTCTCGGCCTTGGTCGCCTTAAGATGTGTGGACTTTGGCTCACAACGTCTAGGGAATTTTGAGAGTTTCAGTCTATGGCTCTTAAATGGGAAAGGTTGGGAAACACCACTCTAAGGAATTACCTTTGGGGAGGTAGGCAGTAGAAGACGGGGGGAGGGGGCTGGCATGCTATGGTCTATGGGGTGGCAAAGAGATGGGCATGACTGAACAAGAACAAAGGTATTGTCTATGCCAGTTTAGCACTCCTTCTGCTTCTTCATTCAAAGCAGCGATGGAAATATTGACAAGCCAAAGATCCAGGATTAATTCTTGCAGTATCAGCTAGGATATTGTGTCCACTTCTGGCTATTGTATTTTAGGAAGGACCTTGACAAATTGAAGGATCTCTAGAGAACAGCCAAGATGATAAGAGCTTAGAAAGAGCTGCTAATAGCTCAGAGACAGGAAGACCAAATACTCACCATATTAGAATCTGCATTTCGTTGGAGCCCAATCCAGACAAAATCATTTTCTATGTTTTCTCTACTGACATAGGCACCAATGGATGTTGCCTGCTTGTCTGATTTGAAAGATGCTAAATGGCCTTTCCATCTGAACTGACACTCTTGCTGCAAAGAGAGAAGAAGCAAAATTATCTTAGCACCAACAAACCATGTTGTCCCTCTCAGGTCTGCTACTATCCAGGTCTACCAACCCAGGAGTCCTGCAGTTTGGGCAGACAAGGGCCTCTCAGCTATGTTTCTGAAGTAAACGTTATCCTAAGAGGAGCTGCAAATGCGGGCATGATTTTCATGCCCAACAAGGAAACATAAAGGAAAATATATATTGGAGAAGATGATTCTTACGCTTATAAGCAAGGTATGAGAGTGATGTCAGTGTGGGATATCCATAAAGAAGTGGGACATACAAGCAAGGTGTGGAAGAGAAAGAAGAGGGAAGGAGGTGTGCATTTGTGTGTGGAAATAAAGAGACACTCTTACAGACAAGGGGCCACTTTGAAACAAAATAGCTTGGATTTTTGAGCTCCCTCGTTTAACAATTACAATTGGGACTAGCAATTTAGTCATTTAATGAAGAAATTGCTAACTGCAACTGCCATAAGTGTGAGGATTGGCCATAAAGATACCTTTTCATCATTGTCATAACTGCGAATGGTTGCTAAGTGAGGACACCTGTTAACCCTATAACTGTTGGCCTTGGTCCCACAACATAGATAAGACAATAGCCAAGTTGCACAACATGTTAAACCACACACTATCCAATACCACTTAAATGTAGCAGTTAGATGTCTCATTTGAGTTTTACTTCCTTTATCAATTTTCACTCAGATATTGAAGTAAAGCCATGCCATTAAACTGAAGGGAATCCAACAGAATTATTGAAATATTTTATTTTACTTTTTCTTGTAGACTTTTATCTTTATCCTTTTTTTAAAAAAAGGGAGAATCATACAGCAGGTGCTCTTCATTCAAAAAATGACATGAACTTTTTGACATTGTAAAGTTTGGAAAAACTGGGCCAGATAAAGGGAATTCTTCCCACTCAGGTGAGTTACCTCAGCATCTTCAAAGGTGAACCGATCTTCATAGAATTTGTAGCAAGTCCACTCACTTCCGTCTTTATAGGCAAAGGTGCCAGAAGGACAGACAGTCCGACCACGTGGACCTGCTGGGAAAACAGAATAAAAATGGACTTTTCTTCATGGACATATGAAGGTTGAGAAATCCTGGAGCAAAAGAGATCTTTAGAGCTACCTGATAAACATACCAAGAAGAAGAAAAGAGTTTTATTCCATGAAGAAAAGCTGGAAGGAGTGACTTAAACTCCATGAGTCATTTGGAATTAGGATGGATTTTTATCGGTCTGATATTTGTAATTGAAAAAGTCATAATGTAAAGTGGGTTTGAAAATGTATTATTATCCTTGTATTATGGCTCTTGGGTTTCGTAGGCAATCAATTTTCCCCAGGGGCCACATTAAGAAACTGGAATTGTTGTGGAGAGCCAAACCAACAGGGCTATGAAGGTCTGTGGGCACGCAGGCACCCACATACACAAACTGGAAATAAAAAGCTGCCCTCAAGATCAAAGCAGTGCATTGTATTATGTGCATGACGTACACATATTTGCATTTGATTTCTGATTTCCAATTTCTGACTGACCTCACGTGGGCCAGACAGAGAGAGCCAAGGGGCCAGATGTGTCCCAGGGGATGTAAAATGCCCAGGTCCTCTTTAGTGGACAGATGCCAGCCTCATCCTGTAGGTACCAGTATTTGGTGTCCATATAATGAGACCCGCAGGCCTTCTGGAACTCCATGCCTTTCTGGGTTGGTCTAAATGGATCATGGCTAGAAGTAGAGGCTCCCCCATTAAGAATAAAACATTAAAATAAGCCAAGGACTAGATAAATGGGGACCTGGGGGAAACAGGATGGAGGTGAGATATATCAATTTTGCTGGCAACAACTTACCTGCCCAGGTAAGGCTGCCCAAAAGGCCAAAGAGGAAGCAAGTGATGAGAAGCATCTCCAGACCTGAGGAGGGAAACAGAAGTTGAGAAGAACCTCGAATGTCCTCCAACAATGCCAGGCCACCCCTTTTCGGGCGTCCCTCCCCAGAAGGAAGAACCGAGCACCCGTTTCAACCGTGAAAACTGCCTGTCCATCTCTGGATTGCAGCCCCCTCCCTCCCCAATACTACCCTGAGCAATTGGTGGAGACCCCCGTTCTGCCAAGAACCACAGCCTGTAATTCTCAAAATGTTAGTTCTGAGCTTCTGGCCCTCATAGTTGGTGTTCCACCATTGTGACCCTTAAGATCTGGGTCACAGCAGAGGTGATCCAGGATGTATGGATGGTGTAATGTTAGAGCAGGCTTCCTGGTAGAAGAATTTGGAGAAGGGACCCTTAGCTAATGCTCAACCCCAATGAACTCAATGCCTAAATGGGAGGGATTCAAGTTTTAAGGCCCCCGTCTTGATTTTCCTCTTCCGTTTCTCTTCATCTCTACTGTGGACAAGAAAAGCAATCCTCTCTTTCTTTCACCCACCCACCCTTTTAATCCAGTGAACCACCTTGGCTCCCAAAAATGGACAAAGAAGGACATAAACACACACAATGCCAACCATCGATCTCTTACGAGAGATACAGGATTTTCAGTTGCTTATAACACAAGATGCCTCATCAGTCAAATAAATGATCTCTTCTATCTTTTTGTCCTGGAGTTCTTGCAAGAGATGTTGAAGAATTTCAAAGTGCAGGCATTCTTAAAAAGGGGGTGAAGGTTTTGCATCTGGAGATCTCCTGATTTTTTTGAAAACCCTTTTAATCAGAGCAAGAGACACACACGTGTAGCTGTCAGATCCCAAGTGTCCCTGAACCTGTTGCTATTTGGTATTAAAACTTTTAAACAAGAATATTGAAAACCAGTATAAAGGAATATAAAGGAAGGAAGAAGAAAGAAAGAAAAGAAAGATCAAAAGGGGGGGAGACTAAAGAAAAAGAGAAAAGAAAAAAGATAGGAAGAAGCAGCTTCTGATATTCTTCACAGCAATTTTAAGTACAAATATGTTATAATCTCTCTCTCAAGATACATCATGTTACTCTTCTTTCTCTAATCTACGACTCTCACCTTCAAAGTGGGATCCAATCTGAAGGAGCAATCCTCTAGATCATCAGGGTCTGTGTTCCAGCTTATATACCCAAACTCCCAGGCTCACACCCTGCCCGGCAAGATAAGGGGAGCCAAAAGAGGATGGAAATTTCTGGAAAGCAGGTGTCGCCCACTTCCTGCAAAGGACAGAGAAGCCTATCACTCAGCTGTTTTCTCAGGAAATCTCCAACTTTTATTATTTTATTACTAAGAATCCATCAAAGATGTTTGATCCCGGACAGATTAGGGATAATGATTGGTTTATGGTAGAAGCCGTTGTGGACTGACTGCGTGTAAATTACAAGAACAGATTGTAAACAGAGAGCTTTAAAGTTTAATTTTGTGGTTGGTTTTACTTGTCAATGTTTTTTTTAAAGAGTAAATAGAGGATAGGTCAAATTAGCTGGCCAAAGAGGGCTGTAGACATTTATAAACTGTAGGCCTGTTTTGCAAGAGAGGGGAATTATTATTGTTGAAATGTATTTATCAGTATTTAAAGAATAGAGTAGAATAGAATAGAATAGAATAGAATAGAATAGAATAGAATAGAATAGAATAGAATAGAATAGAATAGAATAGAATAGAATAGAATAGAATTCTTTATTGGCCAAGTAGGTTATTTTAAAAGTTGGTCTTTTGAAGCAAAAGTCTTCCTTCCTTCCTCTCTCCTTCCCTGCCTTCCTTCCTTCTTTCCTTCCTTCTTTCCCTTCTTTCCTTCCTTCCTTCCTTCTTTCCTTCCTGGCATAAAATGACTTTACTCCCATCTGCCCATTTTTTCATAAACATTTTTTTTGTTATGGCTGACACCTGACCTCTTTCAATACCTCCATATCTTTTCCTAAATTTACTGAAGTGGCTGGGCAATAACGAAGCAGCACAGACAGGCTAGTGACAACAGCTCTTTATTGTATGGTGAGACTTCAGCAACCCAATGTTGGCAGCAGCCTTCTTTATATACAGTTGGGCTGCTGGCCAGTAACCAATCAGAAACAACCCCTAGTTTAAAATTCCCGCTCTAAACAGCAACAACATAACACCTCTCCCCTCCCAGAATGCACATTACCCCAACTATTTACATTTTTACACACGTAGTCGCGCAGGTGACCTGGGCGTGACTTAGTCCGAGTCGACCTGCGCAGTTCAGTTGCAGGCGGGGCGTTGAGCCGGTCAGTGGGACCTCCCGTCTCTCCTGGTTCCACCAATGGAACCTCCGGGATTCTTTCGGAAGTGTGACTTTCTCCGGCTGGGAGGAGTGGCTCGCTGGGGCAGCGCTGGAACTCCGGCTTGCCAGATAAATACTCCGGCTGACTCGGTTTTGAGGTAGCTGTATTGGAAGGACCTTGGTAGTTAGGGATTGGTTTGTACTCAGTATCTGGGTTTTCGCTAACTAGCCTCCTTCTTAGCTGGTCAATGTGGCGCCTCCAGATTTTCCCTTGTCCAATATCTACTATGTAAGATTTCGGTCCAGAAACCCCTGTTACGGTACCTTCTACCCACAAGGGACCAGTGGCATAGTTCCTAGCATAGACTGTTGTACCAATTGGGAAATGCCTGAGGCCTCCCTCTTCTCCCTTAAATTTATCGGCCGAATAATTTGGATGTAAGCGATCCAAAACACACCTTAGTTTTCGGCCCATTAGGAGTTCGGCCGGACTGTGGCCAGTGGCTGTGCAGGGAATGGCATGTTGAACTGCCAGGAATTGGTCGATTTTGGCCTAACCCTAACCCTAACCCTAACCCTAACCCTGCCAATCACTGGACTCTAATCTGGACAAGGCTTCCTTAGTAGTCCTCATGAATCGTTCTGCCTGACCATTAGAAGCCAGGTGGAAAGGGGACGTTAGGGCATGCCGAATGCCCAGCTCGGCGAGGTAACTTTCAAATTGGACTGAGGTGAATTGCGGCCTGTTGTCCGAGACAAATGTGTCCGGCAGGCCATGCGTGGCGAAAAGGCGGCGGAGGACCCTAATCATAGCCTCCAAGGTAGTTGAGGGCATAAGAAAGACTTCTAGCCACTTTGAAAATGCATCTACCACAATCAGGAATGACTGGCTGTGGAATGGCCCAGCGAAATCTATATGGATTCGCCCCCATGGGCCCCTGGGTTTCTCCCACTCCCTTGCTGGGGCGACCGGGGGATCTGGACATGACTCTTGGCAGGGCCTACACTTCCCCACCCACTCAGCAATGTCTTGGTCTAAATGTGGCCACCACACGTAACTACGGGCAAGACCCTTCATTCTAACCATGCCTGGGTGACCCATATGCAGCATTTCTAAAACTCTGTATCATAAACTTTCAGGAACAACAACACGATCTCCCCACAGTAAGCACCCCCCCAACATTGACAGTTCATTTCGCTTTGTACAAAAAGATTTAAATACAGTAGAGTCAATTTGAGTAGGCCAGCCTCGCAGGACCCAGCCCATCACAGTCCGAATGGTCGAGTCTCTCTTGGAAGCTTTGGCCACCTCAGCCGAAGATAGAGGACCTGGCAGCACAGTGTCCAGTAAAAGGATTGGGGCTTCAGGAGTCGGGTTGTCTAAAATGTCAGGCAGGGGGCACCTGCTAAGGGCGTCTGCATGGCCCATTGCTTTTCCTGGATGGTGAATGAGTCTATAGGAGTATGCGGCCAAAAAAAATGACCATCTAGTCATTCTAGGCGACAGAGCAGCAGGGGTGGGCCTGTCCCCGGCAAGGAGGCCCAGCAATGGTTGATGGTCGGTTATTAGGTCAAAAGAACAACCAAACAAGTACTCGTGAAACTTTTTTACCCCTGCAATGGCGGCTAGGGCTTCCCTGTCAAGTTGACTGCAATTGTGCTCTGCGCATGACAGAGTCCGGGAGTAGTAAGCTATTGGCGCCTCTAGGCCATCCGGTAGTCTATGGCTGAGCACGGAGCCGAAGCCAAACGGAGAGGCATCGCAAACTAAGACCAGCGGCAGCTCAGAGCTATATTGTATTAGAAAGCTGTCCTCGGAGAGAAGCTTCTTCACTGTGTTAAAAGCTGCCGCTTCTCTTTTGCCCCGAACCCATGGAACGTTCTTTCCCAATAGTCTATGTAGGGGCTCGGCTACTGTAGCCTTGTCTTTTAAGAACATAGTGTAAAAGTTCAGAAGGCCTAAGAAGGCCTGCAGTTCGGTTTTGGTTTTTGGCGTAGGGGCGCTCTTAATGGCTCTCACTTTACTTTCGGTGGGGTGGATTCCTGACCTGTCAATCTTATAGCCTAAGAACTCCACTGAAGGAACCCCAATTTTGCATTTCGACCTCTTTAGTTTTAGGCCGGCTTCCCGGAATCTTGTTAGGGTCGACCTGATTCATTCTGCCAGTTGCTTTTTGTTATGGCCACTAATTAGGACGTTGTCGAAATACGGGACGACTCCGGGGAGGCCTTGTAGAAGGCGCTCCATTGTACACTGGAATAGGCCTGGGGATATACTGACTCCGAATTGCAACCTAGTGCATTTAAAAGCCCCTCTATGAATCACTATCGTTTGCGCTTCTGCCGTAGCGTCGTCTATCAGCAGCTGCTGATAAGCTTGCGCAAGATCTAATTTTGCAAAGATTTTCCCTGAGCCTAGGGAGTGCAGTAAGTGATGAACTACGGGAACAGGATAAGCGCTTTGCTGCAACGCTTTGTTGATGGAACATTTGTAGTCAGCGCAAATTCTTATGGACCCATCCGCCTTAAGTGGGGTCACTATCGGGGTCTCCCATTTTGCATGGTCAACTGGCACTAAAATGCCCTGGCTAATCAGTTTATCTAGCTCTGCGTCGATCCTTGGTTTCAGTGCAAAAGGGATTCTCCTTGCCTTAAGTCTAATTGGGGCAACCCCTGGGTCTAAATTAAATGAAATCGGGGTCCCCACGTACTTGCCCAAGCTGTCTTCAAAAACGTCCCGGAATTCGTGCAGGAATTGTTCCTTCAAGAATGATCCGTTGAGGCTGTGGACCCCCGTGAAGCCCATGCCAAGGGCTCAGAACCAGCATAGACCTAGGAGGCTGGGTAGTGGATCTCTCACGATGATTAGCGGAAGCTTTTCTTCGAATTCACTGTAGGAAATGGTGAAGGTGTCAACGCCTTCGACTGGAACGCAGTTCCCCTGGTAGTCTAGCAGACGGATGCGTTGTTTTGATAGCTGGCTCTTTCGGTAGCCCGGAAGCAGGGACTGTAGCATAGCCCACAACATGATGGAGAGTGCAGATCTGCTGTCGATCTCCATGCTGCAGGGTTGACTGTTGATTTTGACGGTAATGAAAACTTTCTCTTTGGTTGCTGTGCTGGCTTGGCCGACTCGCGTGCTGTAGGTTTGAATTTCACAGCGTTTTTCGTCGCCCTTGTTCTGGATAGGTCATTTTGAAGGTGGCGGTGGCTCTGATTGGCTAGTCGATTCACGTGGTTTAGATGAACGCGGAAGTTGCGCCCAGCATACTCGCGCCAAATGACCTCTCTTCTCACAGCGTCTGCAAATGGCCTTGCGATATTTCCAGGCTTGTCTTTCATGCTGGCCACCGCAGCTCAAACAATTCTCTTTACGGCAGCTCATCTCGCCCTTCCTTTTTTCTGTTCGGAAGACGTCTTCGTCCAACTCTTCTTCCGAACTTTCTTCTTGTCTCCTCGCAGTGAACTGGGACTGCTTTAGACCCACTTTTCTCAGGCTGAGGACGCTGTAGAGCCTCCGACGCCTTTGTTGATGTTTCGTGTGCCCTGGCCTCATCTAGGGCACTGGCAAGAGTCAGCCTCGGCTTTGCGAGTAACTTTCTCTGAAGCTGGGTGTCTCGTATGCCGCAGATCAACTGCTATAGCAGCGCGTCGTCCAGGTCGCGGTAGTCGCAGTGGGTCGCGGCCCTGCGGAGCGCTGCTACATAGGCAGTCACCAGTTCCCCCTCTTTATGGATTCTTTGCCTTAGTTGGTATCGCTGGACGAATTTGTAGGGGGCAGGGGCATAGTGCGCCCTGAGAGTCGCTTGAAATGTGTCCCACAGTACCGTTTGTACCGGAGTCGGTTCACACAGCGACTCAGCCATTTCAAAGACATCAGGTCCACAATGGCTCAGGAACAGGGCTGGTTTACAGTTTGCTGAGAGCCCATGCATGTCGCTCGCCTCGAGCGAGCACTCGAATCGGGTCATGTAGGACCCGCATTTTTCTCACGTTGGATCGAACAGAGTAGGTGGCACTTACGCTGCCATGGTTGAAGTCTATGGTCCCGGTGGGCACCGTCTCTGATTGTTAGCTCTTTTTGAGCCTTCTGTATGCTATCCCATCTTCGTTGCCAAATGAAGTGGCTGGGCAATAACGAAGCAGCACAGACAGGCTAGTGACAACAGCTCTTTATTCTATGATGAGACTTCAGCAACCCAATGCTGGCAGCAGCCCTCTTTATATACAGTTGGGCTGCTGGCCAGTAACCAATCAGAAACAACCCCTAGTTTAAAATTCCTGCTCTAAACAGCAACAACATAACATTTACATCCCTTACAATTGAATCTGTGAGAGCTGTGAGAAATTTTAAGGAGTATTTGTTCTGCCTTAAGCTGCTTGGTCAAAGATTTTTTTTCTTTGAAGGTGTTTCACTTCTCATCCAAGAAGCTTCTTCCGCTCTGACTGGCTGGTGGGGGAGGGAAGGGTTTATATTTATATATATTTATAGTTTTAAAGTAGTCTCTGTGTGGTAGCAGCCTTCTGGATGAGGTCACCCGGGGCTTGTGACTAAGCTAGAAATGGTTCTCCAACAGATCCCAGGGAGGACATCCAAGCTCTCTGTCCAGAGGAGTGCTAGGAACAACTAAGATCCTGACCAGAACCCTCAAATTCCCAGGCCTCTGGGAGAGGACCCAAGATTGAGGAAGACAGACTCCCCATCAAAGGGAGAAGGCTTCCTTTACAAAAAGATCAACCCATATATACGCTTGACCCTTAATACAGGTTGTCTTTAAGTATAAGAGATTCTTAATATTTCACTCTCCACAGAGACCCCAAATAATGAGGTTGTCATTTTGCTTCTCCGAAACTCATTACTCCTCTTTGCTTTCTTGACATGCATTTTTCTCTTTTTGCCAGATGTTTCTTTTCTTCCTCATGGAAGCCCAGAACAAAACCCATGGGACAGAATTCATCCTCCTTGGTTTGTCCAGCCTCCTGAGCCTGAGCTTTTCTTGGTGTTCGTTGCTGACTATTTGGCCACTCTGATGAGCAACATCATGATGATACTCTTAATTCTCCTGGATTCCCGTCTCCACAGCCCCATGTACTTCTTCCTCAGCCAGCTCCCCTGCCTGGACATCTACCTTTCTTCTGTAGTGGTACCAAAGATCCTGGTGAACTTCCTACGCCAGCTGTACACCATCTCCTACAACCAGTGCTTGGCACAAGCCTTCTTCCTGATTGGCTTTGCGGGATGTGAGTTGGCACTACTGGCTGTCATGGCCTATGACCGCTACGCTGCCATCTGCCAACCTTTGCACCATGCCCACCTGATGAGGGGAAAGGTCTGCATCCAGATGCCCATCTTATCAGTTTTAAGAAATAGCTGAAGATTAAGTTTAGTTGTGGTCTGGATGGACTTAATTCTTTCAAGAGCCCTTTTTTCAGTCAATCATGGGAGCGATGCTAATAATAACGATTCTGTGAAATAATTCAATAATTCAAATACTCAATAAAAAGCTCAATATGTATTCAGCACTTGTATTCATTTTATTGCCAATAAAGGGATGTCTGTGGAAACAGATCGTTCCCCACCATCCACTCAGAACTGAAGAAGCTTCCTGGACGAGAAGCTGGTGCTTTGGAGAAGAGACTGATCCCGTCTTCTTCGTGGCAGCCCCTGAGATATTGGAACACTGCTATCTTATCACCTCTCCGGCGGTCTCTGGTCCACCCTGAACAGAGCCAGGTTCAGACCCAGAAGACCCAGGACAGGTCTGCTCAAGGAGGCCAGACCGCAAGCAATTTGTTGAGAAAGTCAGAAGCTGTGTGAAGTCAGACTAAGTCCACAAGATGAATTTAGGAAGAAGAGTCCAAGGTCACCCGAAGCCCATTGCAGAACCTGGGAAGAGGATCGGACAGCCACTTGTCTCAAATTGTGCTTGAGCAGGGGGTTGGATTAGAAGACCTCCAAGGTCTCCTCCAGCTCTATTCTGATTGAAGTATTGAACTCCATGCACGAGATACCCCAGCCCACGCCCAACATCAAAGGAAGTCCAGGAAACCAAAGATATGCCAAGAGTGAAATTTCAACCTAGAACATGTGGTTGTTCCGGTTCTACTTTTGGGGGGTTTGAGTAGCATTTTTCCTTCCCTTGTCCCCTCCCCCCTCCCCCCCAAAAAACCCATGCAGGCATCTTCTTTGCACAATTATCTGTCTGTAGCGTTCTTGGTGCTCACTGAGCTTGGGGGTTTGATGCAGCATTGATGATGTTGGAGCATTGTGGTAGCCTAGTGGTGGAGTTGCTCACCTCCCCCTCGGACGGATGTTTCTCCCTCAGGGCACAAAGAGAAAATATCTGCTGCGAACTCCATGTAGGTGACAGGATCCGGCCAGTAAAGGCTATTCAGTCAGAGTGTCAGCCAGCCTGCTGCTTGCTGCCATGGAAATGGGGGGAGGGCTCAGTGAAGAATTTTTCTTTGCAGTCAGGACATTGCTCATCTCCCCAAGGTCATTTCTTCCAGCATTGGCATGCAGTAGTCAGACGCTTCCCCTCTGTTTGCCTAGCTACTAAGGGGGTTGAGCTCTACAGTCTGTTCCAATTTGCTGCTTTGTGCGCTTTCGCCTCAGATCTTGCCTGAAACTTGTTGCATTCAGTACTCTCCTAGTAAAAATACCTTTTCTCTGAATCTATGGAGCCAAAGGTTTTCCTTTATTGGGAATTGGTTGGAGGAAGCCCTGACCCAGACTCTACCCTGGATTAAGAGATTACAGGGTTGTGGAAAGAAAACAATGCACTGATGATGTTTCCTAGTTGGGTGATGAAACGCCTGCAAGCAAACAAGCAAACTCAGAGGGTATGAAGAAGCCCATAGTTCAGCCCTGAGCTCCTGTACTTAGCTTTCTCCTGGATTGACAAGTCAGCCCTCAGCCAATGCGTTTGGACTCACGGGGAGCCATTCGCCACCCATGCAGGGAGGCCTTCCCCTGTCAGGTTCTCCACAACAGGGCTAAAAATCCATCAGACGTTGACCTGAGCCATAAAGTAGATTTAATGGGCCTCTGTTTTCTCACACTAGAGTGCTCCTTGCACTGTGAAGAGGGAGCCAGGTGGGGATTTCCTTTGGACCCTTGGATCTAAGAGTCCTTAGGTTGACCTGTCCCCAGTGGGAAGAGGGAACCTTTTCAGGAAAGTAGCGTCCTTGCTTTGCAGCTCAAACACCCTGAGAGAGACACGACCTCTGGCTCCCCAGACCCTACCAATGAACCAGAATATGGGCATCCTGAATGCGTTTCTTTCTTACTGCTTTTCCTGGTAAAGTTTTTGGTCTGGTTTGGTTCTGGGATTCTCCAGCTACCCACCCAGCGTGGATCCTTTTCTCTCCAGGGGGACATTTTTTCCACAAATCCCTATTTCTTCTCTCATACATCTCATATTTCTCTCTCAGAGAAAAGGTGGGAGAGAAGGACCCCAGGAAAGGAGCCGATAAGGTTGCATTGTGTGTTGTGTGACCAGAAAGTCATCTGCAGAGACAACACCCTCTTCCCTCTGAGACTCATTCAGGGAGGAGCCCTGGACCCCCTGGGAGAGAAAAGCCAAACTCAAGACAAGGGCAGAGCAATAGACTTTATTATCAAGGGAGAGCCAAGTTCTTCAGAAAGAGGGGAAGAGAAGCAAGTCTAGAGGACAGAGAGGAACCAGCTGCTTGACGTTCAGATGGTCTTTGTGGAAAAGAGGTTTTGCACAGGAAGAAGATGGAGCTGCAAGATCTCAGCTCAGCTTTCCAATCCATGGGGAGCCCCTCTAACTCCATCTGCAGACTTGGCTTAAGAGGGCTTCCATTTGCAGAGAAAAGGAAGTTTGCGGCTACAGGCAAGATCAACCCATTTAATGTGCCCTGAAAGGAAGGAACACAGGTGGTGATTATATTAAGAGCCTGACATGGCATAGGATTCAGCTATTTGCAGACTATCTTTTCTCAAATACACCTGCCTGTCCACTCATGGACAGCGTAATGTACAAATAGCTCCAATACACAAGTACCTAGCCAACTAATGGTCAGAGGCTCTGGATAAGGGCCAGCAGACTTCCAGAGGACTGGACTCAAGTCTCCTGTGGTGACACAAAGACTCTATAGAGATGACACATTTAATTCCACCTTCCAGCTCAGCTACGGGTGGGGTGGGGCCATGCTGCAGCTTCCCTCCTCTAAGCATTGCCACCTGGTGGGATCTGGGAAGGGCCCATTTTCAGTGGCTGCCTCCCTGCTCTAGAACAACCTTCCTGCTGAGCTACAACAGACTCGACTCTTTCATGAAGGCAGTTAAGACCAGGGTCTTCCCTCAAGCATTTGGGTCTCTGCTTGGGGGATTCTGGGAGTTGAAGGCCACGCTTCTTAAAGTGCCTAATCTTGAAAAACACTGTATTAATCTATTCTTTTTAGATTGCAGTTTTGGCACATTTGGATTACTTTTTAAAATGAAATACAATTGATGGTTTAGGTTGTATGTTTATTTTTGTTGCTGTGTGCCAATCACTCCCCTTGATTGAACTGGGTGGTCATGGAATTATCCTTCAATTTGAACATTATTCCCAGGATCTGTATGGATATCTCCCTTCCCTTCCTTTGCCCATCTTCACTTCCTTTTCCCCTTCCTTTCCCTTCCCTGTCTTCCCTCCCTTCCTCCCCCCGTTTCCTGGAATTGCTTATACAAACTCCAACCACTCTAAGGAATGAAGGCTTTTCATACTGACCAGATGGAGGATAGAGACCGACGCAAAACTCATTGCCCCTATTGTTGGGTTCAGTAAAGCTCCACTTTCTATAGGTGTCTCGTGATCCATCAACCCAGCGCCATCCAGAATACTGTGCAATGCAGAATAAAGCATGTTGAGGTGGGTGAGTGTGGGACACAGGGAGGCAGAGAGGGATATATATATATATATTCCAATTCTGAATATAGCTTAAATTAATTCAAAGTCCTGTTAATCAGGTTTTTCTGAAAGCATGCACCACACGCCTATTAGAGAGCTTTTTGGATGCATGAAGCGGTATATAAATCCAAGCGCTATCACTACCGCTCTTGCTATGCCTGGAATCCAAGGTCTCTGGGGCGACAAGGACACCTGAGCCTTTGAGTCATGACCCAGCTAGGAAACATCATCAGTGCTAAAAGGGAGTGCAGCAGGGGGAGGAGGAGGAAGAGAATTTTGGGGTCCTTGATGCTCTCTGAACTTGGCTGTTTCCTTGCAGACCTTTCATGACCCAACTAGGAAACATCATCAGTGCTGGAAGAGACTGGGATTTGCTGACTTTACAATCAAGAAATAAACAATACCCCAATCAAAGAACTTCCATCTCAGACAAACAAAGTAAACAACAGCCTAATCAAAGAACCACCAAATCCATTCCCACCAACCCTGGCAGAGTAATCCATTTGTACATAAATTCATAAATTTGCTTCGTTGCGAAGGTTGTTGAGAATGTGGTTGCGCGACAGCTGCCTCAGTACCTGGATGAATCAACCTATCTAGATCCATTCTAGTCAGGCTTCAGGTCCGGGTACAGCACGGAGACAGCATTGGTCGCGTTGGTTGATGATCTCTGGAGGGCTCGGGACAGAGGTTGTTCCTCTGTCCTGGTCCTATTAGACCTCTCAGCAGGTCTAATACCATCAACCAAGGTATCATGCTGCGCCGGTTGGAGGGGCTGGGAGTCAGGGGCACCGTATTACAGTGGTTCTCCTCCTTTCTCTCCGACCAGTCGCAGTCTGTGTTGACAGGGGGGCAGAGGTCGACCCCAAGGCCCCTTGTATGTGGGGTGCCACAAGGGTCGGTCCTCTCGCCCCTTCTGTTCAACATTTATGTGAAGCCGCTGGGTGAGATCATCTGTGGTCTTGGGGTGAAGTATCATCAGTACACTGATGATACTCAGCTGTACATCTCCACCCCAACGATGCCCTTGAAGTGATGTCCCGGTGCCTGGAGGCTTTACGGATCTGGATGGGGAGGAACAGACTCAGGCTCAACCCTTCCAAGACCGAGTGGCTGTGGTTTCCAACATCCCAATATAGTCAGTTAACGCCATCTCTGACTATTGGGGGCGAGTCACTGTCCCCCACAGATAGGGTTCGCAACTTGGGCGTCCTCCTGGACTCGCAGCTGCCTTTAGAAGGGCATATGATGGCCGTGGCCGGGAGGAGTTTTTATCAGGTTCACCTGATTAGCCAGTTGCGTCCCTTTCTGGATCAGGATTCGTTACGCACGGTCACTCACACCCTTGCCACCTCACGCCTGGACTACTGCAATGCTCTCTACATGGGGCTCCCCTTGAGGAACACCCAGAGGCTCCAACTGGTCCAGAATGTGGCCGCACGGGTGGTGATGGGAGCAACATGGCGCTCCCATGTGACTCCACTCCTGCGCGAGCTGCACTGGCTCCCGGTGGTCTTCCAGGTGTGCTTCAAGGTTCTGGTTACTATCTTCAAAGCGCTCCATGGCTTAGGACCAGGGTATCTTCGGGACTGCCTTCTGCCACCAATAGCCTCTCACCGACCAGTCCGTTCCCACAGAGAGGGGCTCCTCAGGGTGCCGTCAGCCAAACAGTGTCGAGTGGCGGCCCCCAGGGGGAGAGCCTTCTCTGTGGGGGCACCGGCCATCTGGAACAAGCTCCCCCCTGAGATAAGGAGGATACAGGACCTACGTACCTTCCGCCGCGCCCTAAAACGCTCCTATTTCATCAGGCTGGTCTGGCTTAAACCTCCCCTTTATAATGGGTTTTATACTGGGTTTTTAAATGTCTTATATAATTGGATTTTAAGTTGCTTCAGCCAAATTATTTAATTTATTTTAAATTTTTTAACTTGACATTGTATTTTAATCGGCTGTTCACCGCCCTGAGTCCCTTCGGGGAGTAGGGCGGTATACAAATTTGATTAATAAATAATAAATAAATAAATAATAAACAGGGAGGAAACCCACCCACCCCTCCTTCTAGCACTGAAGTTATGATCTAGTTGGGAAGAAAGGGAGGGGGAGAGAGAGAGAGAGAGAGAGGGAGGGAGGGAGAGAGAGAGAATCAATCAAGGACCCCATAGAACAGTCACTTCTATTCCAGAAGCCTGGATAGCTCAGCAGACTAAAGCCTATTATTAACATTCAGCTGCCTGCAATTACTGTAAGTTCGAATCTCACCAGGCTCAAGGTAGACTCCGCCTTCCATCCTTTCTAAGGTAGGTCAATTGAGGACCCAGTTTGTGGGGGCAATAAGCTGACTTTGTATAAATATACAAAAGCATGAAGGCTATTGCTTAACGCATCGTAAGCCGCCCTCAGTCTCCGGAGAAGGGCGGCATATAAATCAAATTAAAAAGAAAAAAACCAAAAAAAACTTCTATTTTTGGGGGTGAGGGTTTTAAATCACATTTGTCCTTTTTTTGAAGCCACGTTGCATCCAAGTGGTTCCCTTCATGTGACACTTGTGCTTTTAGTTTTTATTTCCTAAGAAAAGAACTTTGCATTTCCAATGGTTGCATTCAGACCGTTTATCTAACTCATCAAGATCCTCTGAGAGCTGGTTCTGTCTCTAGGGAAGACTTTCTCGGCCTTGGTCACCTTAAGATGTGTGGACTTTGGCTCACAACGTCTAGGGAATTTTGAGAGTTTCAGTCTATGGCTCTTAAATGGGAAAGGTTGGGAAACACCACTCTAAGGAATTACCTTTGGGGAGGTAGGCAGTAGAAGACGGGGGGAGGGGGCTGGCATGCTATGGTCTATGGGGTGGCAAAGAGATGGGCATGACTGAACAAGAACAAAGGTATTGTCTATGCCAGTTTAGCACTCCTTCTGCTTCTTCATTCAAAGCAGCGATGGAAATATTGACAAGCCAAAGATCCAGGATTAATTCTTGCAGTATCAGCTAGGATATTGTGTCCACTTCTGGCTATTGTATTTTAGGAAGGACCTTGACAAATTGAAGGATCTCTAGAGAACAGCCAAGATGTTAAGAGCTTAGAAAGAGCTGCTAATAGCTCAAAGACAGGAAGACCAAATACTCACCATATTAGAATCTGCATTTCGTTGGAGCCCAATCCAGACAAAATCATTTTCTATGTTTTCTCTACTGACATAGGCACCAATGGATGTTGCCTGCTTGTCTGATTTGAAAGATGCTAAATGGCCTTTCCATCTGAACTGACACTCTTGCTGCAAAGAGAGAAGAAGCAAAATTATCTTAGCACCAACAAACCATGTTGTCCCTCTCAGGTCTGCTACTATCCAGGTCTACCAACCCAGGAGTCCTGCAGTTTGGGCAGACAAGGACCTCTCAGCTATGTTTCTGAAGTAAACGTTATCCTAAGAGGAGCTGCAAATGCGGGCATGATTTTCATGCCCAACAAGGAAACATAAAGGAAAATATATATTGGAGAAGATGATTCTTACGCTTATAAGCAAGGTATGAGAGTGATGTCAGTGTGGGATATCCATAAAGAAGTGGGACATACAAGCAAGGTGTGGAAGAGAAAGAAGAGGGAAGGAGGTGTGCATTTGTGTGTGGAAATAAAGAGACACTCTTACAGACAAGGGGCCACTTTGAAACAAAATAGCTTGGATTTTTGAGCTCCCTCGTTTAACAATTACAATTGGGACTAGCAATTTAGTCATTTAATGAAGAAATTGTTAAGTCCATTGCAACTGCCATAAGTGTGAGGATTGGCCATAAAGATACCTTTTCATCATTGTCATAACTGCGAATGGTTGCTAAGTGAGGACACCTGTTAACCCTATAACTGTTGGCCTTGGTCCCACAACATAGATAAGACAATAGCCAAGTTGCACAACATGTTAAACCACACACTATCCAATACCACTTAAATGTAGCAGTTAGATGTCTCATTTGAGTTTTACTTCCTTTATCAATTTTCACTCAGATATTGAAGTAAAGCCATGCCATTAAACTGAAGGGAATCCAACAGAATTATTGAAATATTTTATTTTACTTTTTCTTGTAGACTTTTATCTTTATCCTTTTTTTAAAAAAAGGGAGAATCATACAGCCGGTGCTCTTCATTCAAAAAATGACATGAAATTTTTGACATTGTAAAGTTTGGAAAAACTGGGCCAGATAAAGGGAATTCTTCCCACTCAGGTGAGTTACCTCAGCATCTTCAAAGGTGAACCGATCTTCATAGAATTTGTAGCAAGTCCACTCACTTCCGTCTTTATAGGCAAAGGTGCCAGAAGGACAGACAGTCCGACCACGTGGACCTGCTGGGAAAACAGAATAAAAATGGACTTTTCTTCATGGACACTATGAAGGTTGAGAAATCCTGGAGCAAAAGAGATCTTTAGAGCTACCCGATAAACATACCAAGAAGAAGAAAAGAGTTTTATTCCATGAAGAAAAGCTGGAAGGAGTGACTTAAACTCCATGAGTCATTTGGAATTAGGATGGATTTTTATCGGTCTGATATTTGTAATTGAAAAAGTCATAATGTAAAGTGGGTTTGAAAATGTATTATTATCCTTGTATTATGGCTCTTGGGTTTAGTAGGCAATCAATTTTCCCCAGGGGCCACATTAAGAAACTGGAATTGTTGTGGAGAGCCAAACCAACAGGGCTATGAAGGTCTGTGGGCACGCAGGCACCCACATACACAAACTGGAAATAAAAAGCTGCCCTCAAGATCAAAGCAGTGCATTGTATTATGTGCATGACGTACACATATTTGCATTTGATTTCTGATTTCCAATTTCTGACTGACCTCACGTGGGCCAGACAGAGAGAGCCAAGGGGCCAGATGTGTCCCAGGGGATGTAAAATGCCCAGGTCCTCTTTAGTGGACAGATGCCAGCCTCATCCTGTAGGTACCAGTATTTGGTGTCCATATAATGAGACCCGCAGGCCTTCTGGAACTCCATGCCTTTCTGGGTTGGTCTAAATGGATCATGGCTAGAAGTAGAGGCTCCCCCATTAAGAATAAAACATTAAAATAAGCCAAGGACTAGATAAATGGGGACCTGGGGGAAACAGGATGGAGGTGAGATATATCAATTTTGCTGGCAACAACTTACCTGCCCAGGTAAGGCTGCCCAAAAGGCCAAAGAGGAAGCAAGTGATGAGAAGCATCTCCAGACCTGAGGAGGGAAACAGAAGTTGAGAAGAACCTTGAATGTTCTCCAACAATGCCAGGCCACCCCTTTTCGGGCGTCCCTCCCCAGAAGGAAGAACCGAGCACCCGTTTCAACCGTGAAAACTGCCTGTCCATCTCTGGATTGCAGCCCCCTCCCTCCCCAATACTACCCTGAGCAATTGGTGGAGACCCCCGTTCTGCCAAGAACCACAGCCTGTAATTCTCAAAATGTTAGTTCTGAGCTTCTGGCCCTCATAGTTGGTGTTCCACCATTGTGACCCTTAAGATCTGGGTCACAGCAGAGGTGATCCAGGATGTATGGATGGTGTAATGTCAGAGCAGGCTTTCTGGTAGAAGAATTTGGAGAAGGGACCCTTAGCTAATGCTCAACCCCAATGAACTCAATGCCTAAATGGGAGGGATTCAAGTTTTAAGGCCCCCGTCTTGATTTTCCTCTTCCGTTTCTCTTCATCTCTACTGTGGACAAGAAAAGCAATCCTCTCTTTCTTTCACCCACCCTTTTAATCCAGTGAACCACCTTGGCTCCCAAAAATGGACAAAGAAGGACATAAACACACACAATGCCAACCATCGATCTCTTACGAGAGATACAGGATTTTCAGTTGCTTATAACACAAGATGCCTCATCAGTCAAATAAATGATCTCTTCTATCTTTTTGTCCTGGAGTTCTTGCAAGAGATGTTGAAGAATTTCAAAGTGCAGGCATTCTTAAAAAGGGGGTGAAGGTTTTGCATCTGGAGATCTCCTGATTTTTTTGAAAACCCTTTTAATCAGAGCAAGAGACACACACGTGTAGCTGTCAGATCCCAAGTGTCCCTGAACCTGTTGCTATTTGGTATTAAAACTTTTAAAGAACATTGAAAACCAATATAAAGGAATATAAAGGAAGGAAGAAGAAAGAAAGAAAGAAAAGAAAGATCAAAGGGAGGGGAGACTAAAGAAAAAGAGAAAAGAAAAAAGAAAGGAAGAAGCAGCTTCTGATATTCTTCACAGCAATTTTAAGTACAAATATGTTATAATCTCTCTCTCAAGATACATCATGTTACTCTTCTTTCTCTAATCTACGACTCTCACCTTCAAAGAGGGATCCAATCTGAAGGAGCAATCGTCTAGATCACCAAGGTCTGTGTTCCAGCTTATATACCCAAACTCCCAGGCTCACACCCTGCCCGGCAAGATAAGGGGATCCAAAAGAGGATGGAAATTTCTGGAAAGCAGGTGTCGCCCACTTCCTGCAAAGGACAGAGAAGCCTATCACTCAGCTGTTTTCTCAGGAAATCTCCAACTTTTATTATTTTATTACTAAGAATCCATCAAAGATGTTTGATCCCGGACAGATCAGGGATAATTGTTTATGGTAGATTAGAAACCGTTGTGACTGCGTGTAAATTACAAGAACAGATTGTAAACAGAGTGCTTTAAAGTTTAATTTTGTGGTTGGTTTTACTTGTCAATGTTTTTTTTAAAGAGTAAATAGAGGATAGGTCAAATTAGCTGGCCAAAGAGGGCTGTAGACATTTATAAACTGTAGGCCTGTTTTGCAAGGGAGGGGAATTATTATTGTTGAAATGTATTTATCAGTATTTAAAGAATAGAATAGAATAGAATAGAATAGAATAGAATAGAATAGAATGGAACGGAACGGAACGGAACGGAACGGAACGGAACGGAACGGAACGGAACGGAACGGAACAGAACAGAACAGAACAGAATAGAATAGAATAGAATTCTTTATTGGCCAAGTAGGTTATTTTAAAAGTTGGTCTTTTGAAGCAAAAGTCTTCCTTCCTTCCTTCCTTCCTCCCTCTCTCCTTCCCTGCCTTCCTTCCTTCTTTCCTTCCTTCTTTCCCTTCTTTCCTTCCTTCCTTCCTTCTTTCCTTCCTGGCATAAAATGACTTTACTCCCATCTGCCCATTTTTTCATAAACATTTTTTTTGTTATGGCTGACACCTGACCTCTTTCAATACCTCCATATCTTTTCCTAAATTTACTGAAGTGGCTGGGCAATAACGAAGCAGCACAGACAGGCTAGTGACAACAGCTCTTTATTGTATGGTGAGACTTCAGCAACCCAATGCTGGCAGCAGCCTTCTTTATATACAGTTGGGCTGCTGGCCAGTAACCAATCAGAAACAACCCCTAGTTTAAAATTCCCGCTCTAAACAGCAACAACATAACACCCCTCCCCTCCCAGAATGCACATTACCCCAACTATTTACATTTTTACACACGTGGTCGCGCAGGTGACCTGGGCGTGACTTAGTCCGAGTCGACCTGCGCAGTTCAGTTGCAGGCGGGGCGTTGAGCCGGTCAGCGGGACCTCCCATCTCTCCTGGTTCCACCAATGGAACCTCCGGGATTCTTTCGGAAGTGTGACTTTCTCCGGCTGGGAGGAGTGGCTCGCTGGGGCAGCGCTGGAACTCCGGCTTGCCAGATAAATACTCCGGCTGACTCGGTTTTGAGGTAGCTGTATTGGAAGGACCCTGGTAGTTAGGGACTGGCTTGTACTCAGTATCTGGGTTTTCGCTAACTAGCCTCCTTCTTAGCTGGTCAATGTGGCACCTCCAGATTTTCCCTTGTCCAATATCTACTATGTAAGATTTCGGTCCAGAAACCCCTGTTACGATACCTTCTACCCACAAGGGACCAGTGGCATAGTTCCTAGCATAGACTGTTGTACCAATTGGGAAATGCCTGAGGCCTCCCTCTTCTCCCTTAAATTTATCGGCCGAATAATTTGGATGTAAGCGATCCAAAACACACCTTAGTTTTCGGCCCATTAGGAGTTCGGCCGGACTGTGGCCAGTGGCTGTGCAGGGAATGGCATGTTGAACTGCCAGGAATTGGTCGATTTTGGCCTAACCCTAACCCTAACCCTGCCAATCACTGGACTCTAATCTGGACAAGGCTTCCTTAGTAGTCCTCATGAATCGTTCTGCCTGACCATTAGAAGCCAGGTGGAAAGGGGACGTTAGGGCATGCCGAATGCCCAGCTCGGCGAGGTAACTTTCAAATTGGACTGAGGTGAATTGCGGCCTGTTGTCCAAGACAAATGTGTCCGGCAGGCCATGCGTGGCGAAAAGGCGGCGGAGGACCCTAATCATAGCCTCCAAGGTAGTTGAGGGCATAAGAAAGACTTCTAGCCACTTTGAAAATGCATCTACCACAATCAGGAATGACTGGCTGTGGAATGGCCCAGCGAAATCTATATGGATTCGCCCCCATGGGCCCCTGGGTTTCTCCCACTCCCTTGCTGGGGCGACCGGGGGATCTGGACATGACTCTTGGCAGGGCCTACACTTCCCCACCCCCTCAGCAATGTCTTGGTCTAAATGTGGCCACCACACGTAACTACGGGCAAGACCCTTCATTCTAACCATGCCTGGGTGACCCATATGCAGCATTTCTAAAACTCTGTATCGTAAACTTTCAGGAACAACACGATCTCCCCACAGTAAGCACCCCCCCAACATTGACAGTTCGTTTCGCTTTGTACAAAAAGATTTAAATACAGTAGAGTCAATTTGAGTAGGCCAGCCTCGCAGGACCCAGCCCATCACAGTCCGAATGGTCGAGTCTCTCTTGGAAGCTTTGGCCACCTCAGCCGAAGATAGAGGACCTGGCGGCACAGCGTCCAGTAAAAGGATTGGGGCTTCAGGAGTCGGGTTGTCTAAAATGTCAGGCAGGGGGCACCTGCTAAGGGCGTCTGCATGGCCCATTGCTTTTCCTGGATGATGAATGAGTCTATAGGAGTATGCGGCCAAAAAAAATGACCATCTAGTCATTCTAGGCGACAGAGCAGCAGGGGTGGGCCTGTCCCCGGCAAGGAGGCCCAGCAATGGTTGATGGTCGGTTATTAGGTCAAAAGAACAACCAAACAAGTACTCGTGAAACTTTTTTACCCCTGCAATGGCGGCTAGGGCTTCCCTGTCAAGTTGACTGCAATTGTGCTCTGCGCATGACAGAGTCCGGGAGTAGTAAGCTATTGGCGCCTCTAGGCCATCCGGTAGTCTATGGCTGAGCACGGAGCCGAAGCCAAACGGAGAGGCATCGCAAACTAAGACCAGCGGCAGCTCAGAGCTATATTGTATTAGAAAGCTGTCCTCGGAGAGAAGCTTCTTCACTGTGTTAAAAGCTGCCGCTTCTCTTTTGCCCCGAACCCATGGAACGTTCTTTCCCAATAGTCTATGTAGGGGCTCGGCTACTGTAGCCTTGTCTTTTAAGAACATAGTGTAAAAGTTCAGAAGGCCTAAGAAGGCCTGCAGTTCGGTTTTGGTTTTTGGCGTAGGGGCGCTCTTAATGGCTCTCACTTTACTTTCGGTGGGGTGGATTCCTGACCTGTCAATCTTATAGCCTAAGAACTCCACTGAAGGAACCCCAATTTTGCATTTCGACCTCTTTAGTTTTAGGCCGGCTTCCCGGAATCTTGTTAGGGTCGACCTGATTCATTCTGCCAGTTGCTTTTTGTTATGGCCACTAATTAGGACGTTGTCGAAATACGGGACGACTCCGGGGAGGCCTTGTAGAAGGCGCTCCATTGTACACTGGAATAGGCCTGGGGATATACTGACTCCGAATTGCAACCTAGTGCATTTAAAAGCCCCTCTATGAATCACTATCGTTTGCGCTTCTGCCGTAGCGTCGTCTATCAGCAGCTGCTGATAAGCTTGCGCAAGATCTAATTTTGCAAAGATTTTCCCTGAGCCTAGGGAGTGCAGTAAGTGATGAACTACGGGAACAGGATAAGCGCTTTGCTGCAACGCTTTGTTGATGGAACATTTGTAGTCAGCGCAAATTCTTATGGACCCATCCGCCTTAAGTGGGGTCACTATCGGGGTCTCCCATTTTGCATGGTCAACTGGCACTAAAATGCCCTGGCTAATCAGTTTATCTAGCTCTGCGTCGATCCTTGGTTTCAGTGCAAAAGGGATTCTCCTTGCCTTAAGTCTAATTGGGGCAACCCCTGGGTCTAAATTAAATGAAATCGGGGTCCCCACGTACTTGCCCAAGCTGTCTTCAAAAACGTCCCGGAATTCGTGCAGGAATTGTTCCTTCAAGAATGATCCGTTGAGGCTGTGGACCCCCGTGAAGCCCATGCCAAGGGCTCAGAACCAGCATAGACCTAGGAGGCTGGGTAGTGGATCTCTCACGATGATTAGCGGAAGCTTTTCTTCGAATTCACTGTAGGAAATGGTGAAGGTGTCAACGCCTTCGACTGGAACGCAGTTCCCCTGGTAGTCTAGCAGACGGATGCGTTGTTTTGATAGCTGGCTCTTTCGGTAGCCCGGAAGCAGGGACTGTAGCATAGCCCACAACATGATGGAGAGTGCAGATCTGCTGTCGATCTCCATGCTGCAGGGTTGACTGTTGATTTTGACGGTAATGAAAACTTTCTCTTTGGTTGCTGTGCTGGCTTGGCCGACTCGCGTGCTGTAGGTTTGAATTTCACAGCGTTTTTCGTCGCCCTTGTTCTGGATAGGTCATTTTGAAGGTGGCGGTGGCTCTGATTGGCTAGTCGATTCACGTGGTTTAGATGAACGCGGAAGTTGCGCCCAGCATACTCGCGCCAAATGACCTCTCTTCTCACAGCGTCTGCAAATGGCCTTGCGATATTTCCAGGCTTGTCTTTCATGCTGGCCACCGCAGCTCAAACAATTCTCTTTACGGCAGCTCATCTCGCCCTTCCTTTTTTCTGTTCGGAAGACGTCTTCGTCCAACTCTTCTTCCGAACTTTCTTCTTGTCTCCTCGCAGTGAACTGGGACTGCTTTAGACCCACTTTTCTCAGGCTGAGGACGCTGTAGAGCCTCCGACGCCTTTGTTGATGTTTCGTGTGCCCTGGCCTCATCTAGGGCACTGGCAAGAGTCAGCCTCGGCTTTGCGAGTAACCTTCTCTGAAGCTGGGTGTCTCGTATGCCGCAGATCAACTGCTATAGCAGCGCGTCGTCCAGGTCGCGGTAGTCGCAGTGGGTCGCGGCCCTGCGGAGCGCTGCTACATAGGCAGTCACCAGTTCCCCCTCTTTATGGATTCTTTGCCTTAGTTGGTATCGCTGGACGAATTTGGAGGGGGCAGGGGCATAGTGCGCCCTGAGAGTCGCTTGAAATGTGTCCCACAGTACCGTTTGTACCGGAGTCGGTTCACAGAGCAACTCAGCCATTTCAAAGACATCAGGTCCACAATGGCTCAGGAACAGGGCTCGTTTACGGTTTGCTGAGAGCCCATGCATGTCGCTCGCCTCGAGCGAGCACTCGAATCGGGTCATGTAGGACCCCCATTTTTCTCGTGTTGGATCGAACGGAGTAGGTGGCACTTACGCTGCCATGGTTGAAGTCTATGGTCCCGGTGGGCACCGTCTCTGATTGTTAGCTCTTTTTGAGCCTTCTGTATGCTATCCCATCTTCGTTGCCAAATGAAGTGGCTGGGCAATAACGAAGCAGCACAGACAGGCTAGTGACAACAGCTCTTTATTGTATGATGAGACTTCAGCAACCCAATGCTGGCAGCAGCCCACTTTATATACAGTTGGACTGCTGGCCAGTAACCAATCAGAAACAACCCCTAGTTTAAAATTCCTGCTCTAAACAGCAACAACATAACATTTACATCCCTTACAATTGAATCTGTGAGAGCTGTGAGAAATTTTAAGGAGTATTTGTTCTGCCTTAAGCTGCTTGGTCAAAGATTTTTTTCTTTGAAGGTGTTTCACTTCTCATCCAAGAAGCTTCTTCCGCTCTGACTGGCTGGTGGGGGAGGGAAGGGTTTATATTTATATATATTTATAGTTTTAAAGTAGTCTCTGTGTGGTAGCAGCCTTCTGGATGAGGTCACCCGGGGCTTGTGACTAAGCTAGAAATGGTTCTCCAACAGATCCCAGGGAGGACATCCAAGCTCTCTGTCCAGAGGAGTGCTAGGAACAACTAAGATCCTGACCAGAACCCTCGAATTCCCAGGCCTCTGGGAGAGGACCCAAGATTGAGGAAGACAGACTCCCCATCAAAGGGAGAAGGCTTTCTTTACAAAAAGATCAACCCATATATACGCTTGACCCTTAATACAGGTTGTCTTTAAGTGTAAGAGATTCTTAATATTTCACTCTCCACAGAGACCCCAAATAATGAGGTTGTCATTTTGCTTCTCCAAAACTCATTACTCCTCTTTGCTTTCTTGACATGCATTTTTCTCTTTTTGCCAAATGTTTCTTTTCTTCCTCGTGGAAGCCCAGAACAAAACCCATGGGACAGGATTCATCCTCCTTGGTTTGTCCAGCCTCCTGAGCCTGAGCTTTTCTTGGTGTTCATTGCTGACTATTTGGTCACTCTGATGAGCAACATCATGATCATAATCTTAATTCTCCTGGATTCCCGTCTCCAAGCTCCATGTACTTCTTCCTCAGCCAGCTCTCCTGCTTGGATATCTGCCTTTCTTCTGTGGTGGTACCAAAGATCCTGGTGAACTTCCTACGCCAGCTGTACACCATCTCCTACAACCAGTGCCTGGCACAAGCCTTCTTCCTGATTGGCTTTGCGGGATGTGAGTTGGCACTACTGGCTGTCATGGCCTATGACCGCTACGCTGCCATCTGCCAACCTTTGCACCATGCCCACCTGATGAGGGGAAAGGTCTGCATCCAGATGCCCATCTTATCAGTTTTAAGAAACAGCTGAAGATTAAGTTTAGTTGTGGTCTGGATGGACTTAATTCTTTCAAGAGCCCTTTTTTCAGTCAATCATGGGAGCGATGCTAATAATAACGATTCTGTGTAATAATTCAATAATTCAAATACTCAATAAAAAGCTCAATTTGTATTCAGCACTTGTATTCATTTTATTGCCAATAAAGGGATGTCTGTGGAAACAGATCGTTCCCCACCATCCACTCAGAACTGAAGAAGCTTCCTGGACGAGAAGCTGGTGCTTTGGAGAAGAGACTGATCCCGTCTTCTTTGTGGCAGCCCCTGAGATATTGGAACACTGCTATCTTATCACCTCTCCAGCGGTCTCTGGTCCACCCTGACAGAGCCGGGTTCAGACCCAGAAGACCCAGGACAGGTCTGCTCAAGGAGGCCAGACCGCAAGCAATTTGTTGAGAAAGTCAGAAGCAGTGTGAAGTCAGACTAAGTCCACAAGATGAATGTAGGAAGAAGAGTCCAAGGTCACCCTAAGCCCATTGCAGAACCTGGGAAGAGGATCGGACAGCCACTTGTCTCAAATTGTGCTTGAGCAGGGGGTTGGATTAGAAGACCTCCAAGGTCTCCTCCAGCTCTATTCTGATTGAAGTATTGAACTCCATGCACGAGATACCCCAGCCCACGCCCAACATCAAAGGAAGTCCAGGAAACCAAAGATATGCCAAGAGTGAAATTTCAACCTAGAACATGTGGTTGTTCCGGTTCTACTTTTGGGGGGTTTGAGTAGCATTTTTCCTTCCCTTGTCCCCTCCCCCCTCCCCCCCAAAAAACCCATGCAGGCATCTTCTTTGCACAATTATCTGTCTGTAGCGTTCTTGGTGCTCACTGAGCTTGGGGGTTTGATGCAGCATTGATGATGTTGGAGCATTGTGGTAGCCTAGTGGTGGAGATGCTCACCTCCCCCTCAGACAGATGTTTCTCCCTCAGGGCACAAAGAGAAAATGCCTGCTGTGAACTCCATGTAGGTGACAGGATCCGGCCAGTAAAGGCTATTCAGTCAGAGTGTCAGCCAGCCTGAGGCTTGCTGCCATGGAAATGGGGGGAGGGCTCAGTGGACAATTTTTCTTCGCAGTCAGGACATTGCTTATCTCCCCAAGGTCATTTCTTCCAGCATTGGCATGCAGTAGTCAGATGCTTCCCCTCTGTTTGCCTAGCTCCTAAGGGGGTTGAGCTCTACAGTCTGTTTCAATTTGCTGCTTTGTGCGCTTTCGCCTCAGATCTTGCCTGAAACTTGTTGCATTCAGTACTCTACTAGTAAAAATACCTTTTCTCCAAAGGTATTCCTTTATTAGGAATTGGTCGGAGGAAGCCCTGACACAGACTCTACCCTGGATTAAATCTAGGGTTAAAAATCCATCGGACATTGACCTGAGCCATAAAGTAGATTTAATGGGCCTCTGTTTTCTCACACTAGAGTGCTCCTTGCACTGTGAAGAGGGAGCCAGCTGGGGATTTCCTTTGGACTCTTGGATCTAAGAGTCCTTGGGCTGACCTGTCCCCAGTGGGAAGAGGGAACCTTTTCAGGAAAGTAGCACCCTTGCTTTGCAGCTCAAACACCCTGAGAGAGACACGACCTCTGGCTCTCCAGACCCTACAGGAGGTGCCAATGAACCAGAATATGGGCATCCTGAATGTGTTTCTTTCTTTCTGCTTTTTCTGCTTTTGGGTCTGGTTTGGTTCTGGGATTCTCCAGCTACCCACCCAGCGTGGATCCTTTTCTCTCCAGGGGGACATTATTTCCACAAATCCCGCTGAGAGAAAAGGTGGGAGAGAAAGGAGCTGATAAGGTTGCATTGTGTGTTGTGTGACCAGAAAGTTATCTGCAGACGCAACACCCCCTTCCCTAAAGAGACTCATTCGGGGAGGGACCCTGGACCCCCTGGGAGAGAAAAGCCAAACTCAAGACAAGGGCAGAGCAATAGACTTTATTATCAAGGGAGAGCCAAGTTCTTCAGAAAGAGGGGAAGAGAAGCAAATCTAGAGGGCAGAGAGGAACCAACTACTTGACGTTCAGATGGTCTTTGTGGAAAAGAGGTTTTGCACATGAAGAAGATGGAGCTGCAAGATCTCAGCTCAGCTTTCCAATCCATGGGGAGCCCCTCTAACTCCATCTGCAGACTTGGCTTAAGAGGGTTTCCATTTGCAGAGAAAAGGAAGTCTGGCATTACAGTCTATATCAAGCCATGTCACGTACCCTGAAAGGAAGGAACACGGGTGGTGATCATCTTAAGAGCCTGACATGGCATAGGATTCGGCTATTTGCAGACTATCTTTTCTCAAATACACCTGCCTGTCCACTGACTCGGTTGCCTCTGCGACAAATGCTGAGATGAGGAAGTACCATTTTCTGAGACTCTAGAAATGTCTAACTTTTGCCTGTTAAGGTTCTCCAGTAAATACTTTAAATCAGCCACTCCAAAAATTATCCTTCAATTTGAACATTATTCCCAGGACCTGTATGGATATCTCCCTTCCCTTCCCTTCCCTTCCCTTCCCTTACCTTACCTTACCTTACCTTACCTTACCTCCCTCCCCTCCCCTTTCCTTTCCTTCCCTTTCTTCCCTTCCCTTCCTTTTTTCCTTTCCTTTTTTCCTTCCCTTCCCTTTCCTGTCTTCCCTCCCTTCCCCTCCCCTGCTTTCCTGGAATTGCAAATACAAACTCCAGCCACCTTAAAGAATGAAGTCTTTTCATACTGACCAGATGAAGGAGAGAGACTGACGCAATACTCATTTTTAGTCAGATTGTTGGGTTCGGTATACCCCCACTTTCTATAGGTGTTTCGTGATCCATCAGTCCAACGCCATCCAGTAATCTGTGCAATGCAGAATAAAGCATGTTGAGATGAGTGGGGGACAGGGGAGGAGGGAGATAGAACATTTTAAATTCCAATTCTGAATTTAGCTTAAATTAATTCAAAGGGGGAAGTCCTGTTAATTAGGTTTTTCTGAAAGCATGCCCCACACGCCTATTCCAGAGACTCAGTTAGGCCTTTTGGATACATAAAGCAGTATATAAGTCCAAGTGCTATTGCTGCTGCTATCGCTCTTGCTATGCCTGGAATCCAAGGTCTCTGGGCTACAAGGACATCTGAGCCTTTGAGTCATGACCCAGCTAGGAAACATCATCAGCGCTAGAAGGGAGGACTGTATGCTTTTAAATGCTTTAGTGAAATCAAGATATATTACGTCTGCAGCATGACCATAATCCACGAAGCTATCTGAGGAAACAGTGAGATGAAGACAACTGGGCAGGATTTATTCCTGACAAATGCATACAGATATCTGGGACTTATGACAGTGTCTTCAAAGTACTTATTGTTATCGATCTCTTTATCATCATCTCCTCAAGAATCTCCCCAGGTATCAATATCAGATGTCTACAGCTGCATTTCTGCATTGTGCCTTCCGCCCTTTTAAAGACAAGGACCTCTTTTTTCCTCCTCCAAGTCTCCTGGCAGTTCCACCCATCTCCAGGATTTCTCAAATTCACAAAAGAGAGTGAACCATTTGTCCCTGTGTCTCCTTGTGTCAGGAATCACAATGGGATGGTGCTTAGATACAACACCAAGCAGTCTGTCTAACTCACTAACATCGGATGAGATCAGCATCAGGGAATGGAGATGAAACATGGGGGGTCTAGGACTTTTCGGCCCCTACCCTTGGCCGCGCCTGCTTCTACGCCAGGGTTCTGCCTCCGGGCATTCACCATTAGCTTTTATCCTCAGCTGACACTCCCCTAGCTGTTCGCCCTGGCCAATGGGGCACGGCCCCTCTGTCCCACACGCTTTGGCCTGGCCCATTCGACATCACACTGTTTGTCCCGGGATTTTGGCCGCCCGGGTCAGTTAGCCACCAGCAAATTGGATAGCTGCCAACGATGGCAGCCAGAAGCCACAGTGTGATCAACTGCAGGGGTGGGGGGAGGGGAGGTGCTGTAGCCAAATGGTCTCAGGTGCTTCCTAGGAGGAGGAAGGGGAGGGGGGACCTGATCGTGCCTCCCTCATAATGAATAAATGGGAAGGGAAGAGTGGGGAAGGGCAGTAAGTGCCAGCTTCATCCAAAGGAGTTTTCAAGGAGGTTGTAAATCACTACTCAAGAAACATCCCTATGCAAAGAGTTTGTTAATTGCTCAGAGACAGGAGGGCCAAATACTCACCATACTAGCACCTGCATCTCGACGGAGCCCAATCCAGACATAACCACTCTCTAAGTTTTCTCTATTGACATAGGCACCAATGGATGTTACCTGCTTGTCTGATTTGAAAGATGCTAAACTGCCTTTCCATTTGAACTGACACTCTTGCTGCAAAGAGAGAAGAAGCAAAATTATCTTAGCACCAACAAACCATGTTGTCCCTCTCAGGTCTGCTACTATCCAGATCTTCCGACCCCGAAGTCCTCCAGTTTGGGCAGACAAGGACCTCTCAGCTAAGTTCCTGCAGTAGAAGTTCTCCTAAGAGGAGCTGTTAAATCACACAATATCCAATACCACTTAAATATAGCAGTTAGATGTCTCATTCGAGTTTTACTTTCCTTGACAAACTTCACTCAGATATTGAAGTAAAGCCATGCCATTAAACTGAAGGGAATCCAACAGAATTATTAAAATATTTTATTTTACTCTTTCTTGTAGACTTTTATCTTTATCCTTTTTTTAAAAAAAGGGGGGGGAAGAATCATACAGCAGGTACTCTTCACTCAAAAAATGACATGAACTTTTTGACATTGTGAAGTTTGGAAAAACTGGGCCAGATAAAGGGAATTCTTCCCACTCAGGTGAGTTACCTCAGCATCTTCAAAGGTTAACCGTTCTTCATAGAATTTGTAGCAAGTCCACTCACTTCCGTCTTTATAGGCAAAGGTGCCAGAAGGACAGACAGTCCGACCACGTGGACCTGCTGAGAAAACAGAATAAAAATGGACTTTTCTTCACTATGAAGGTTGAGAAATCCTGGAGCAAAAGAGATCTTTAGAGCTACCTGATAAACATATCAAGAAGAAGAAAAGAGTTTTATTCCATGAAGAAAAGCTGGAAGGAGTGACTTAAACTCAATGAGTCATTTGGAATTAGGATGGATTTTTATCGATCTGATATTTGTAATTGAAAAAGTCATAAAGTAAAGTGGGTTTGAAAATGTTTTTTTCCTTTGTATTTAATGCTTAAGTCATTCCTAAAGCTTGTAAAATATTACTGAAAGTGTGTTAGAAAGTATCTATGTTAAGAGAAAATTATAAAGAAAAAATGTATTAGCTTAAAGAAAAGCTTAGAGTTTTAAAATGGATAAAACAGTTTTCCCCCTTCAAGGTTAAAGAATCTATAAGAATACAGTGAATTTCATGAATATAAATGGCAATAGTTTCTAACGATTATACAGTGCAAACAGAAATATAAACTATTCCCACTGCAAAGAAGATAAAGCAGAAATGGTTAAATTGAATGCTTTATTCAAAGAGAATATATTTAATTAAGTTTTTTACTTGAATATCATTTCCGGATTTTGTGCTTGTGATGAATATTTTTGTGTGTGTGTGTGTGATTTAATAGATTTGTTATTATAGAAACGGCTAGTTTTATTCTAATGCATAGAACTTAAAAGTTGAGCCTGTAATGTTGCTATTTTAAACTGTGCTAAAAAGAGTCGGAAGTCAACATTTTTTCTTTTTTCCCTTGTACCCTGTATTTTCTGTCCCACTCTCTTTTTCCTTCCCCTGATTTCCTATTTTTATTATTCTTTGTATTTCATACTTTGAGAAAACAATAAAAATAAAAACTTGAAATGAACACAGAAAAACAGAATGAGAAAGCAAAGAGAATAAGAGCAGAAGTGAGAGACACCAAGATGGCTCTTGTGTTTAGTAGGCAATCCATTTTCCCCAGGGGCCACATAAGAAACTGGGACTCTTGTGGGGGGCCAAACCAACAGGGCTGTGAAGGTCTGTAGGCACGCAGGCACCCACATACACAAACTGGAAATAAAAAGCTGGACTAAATGGATCATGCCTAGAAGTAGAGGCTCCCCCATTAAGAATAAAACATTAAAATAAGCCAAGGACTAGATAAATGGGGACCCAGGGGAAACAGGATGAAGGTGGGATATATCAACTTTGCTGGCAACAACTTACCTGCCCAGGTAAGGCTGCCCAAAAGGCCAAAGAGGAAGCAAGTGATGAGAAGCATCTCCAGATCTGAGGAGGGAAACAGAAGTTGAGAAGAACCTTGAATGTTCTCCAACAATGCCAGGCCACCCCTTTTCGGGCGTCCCTCCCCAGAAGGAAGAACCGAGCACTCGTCTCAACCGTGAAACCCGCCTGTTCATCTCTGGATTGCAGCCCCCTCCCTCCCCAATACTACCCTGAGCAATTGGTGGAGACCCCCATTCTGCCAGGAACCACAGCCTGTAATTCTCAGAATGTTAGTTCTGAGCTTCTGGCCCTCATAGTTGGTGTTCCACCATTGTGACCATTAAGATCTGGGTCACAGCAGGGGTGATCCAGGATGTATGGATGGTGTAATGTCAGAGCAAGGTTTCTGGTAGAAGAATTTGGAGAAGGGACCCTTAGCTAATGCTCAACCCCAATGAACTCAATGCCTAAATGGGAGGGATTCAGGTTTTAAGGCCCACATCTTGATTTTCCTCTTCCGTTTCTCTTCATCTCTACTGTGGACAAGAAAAGCAATCCTCTCTTTCTTTCACCCACCCTTTTAATCCAGTGAACCACCTTGGCTCCCAAAAATGGACAAAGAAGGACATAAACACACACAATGCCAACCATCGATCTCTTACGAGAGATACAGGATTTTCAGTTGCTTATAACACAAGATGCCTCATCAGTCAAATAAATGATCTCCTCTATCTTTTTGCCCCGGATTATTGCAAGAGATGTTGAAGAATTTCAAAGTACAGGCATTCTTAAAAAGGGGGTGAAGGTTTTGCATCTGGAGATCTCCTGGTTTTGTTGAAAACTCTTTTAATCAGAGCAAGAGACACACACACATAGCTGTGAGATCCCAAGTGTCTCTGAACCTGTTGCTATTTGGTATTAAAACTTTTAAAGAACATTGAAAACCAATATAAAGGAATATAAAGGGAGGAAGAAGAAAGAAAGAAAAGAAAGATCAAAGGGAGGGGAGACTAAAGAAAAAGAGAAAAGAAAAAAGATAGGAAGAAGCAGCTTCTGATATTCTTCACAGCAATTTTAAGTACAAATATGTTATAATCTCTCTCTCAAGATACATCATGTTACTCTTCTTTCTCTAATCTACGACTCTCACCTTCAAAGAGGGATCCAATCTGAAGGAGCAATCGTCTAGATCACCAAGGTCTGTGTTCCAGCTTATATACCCAAACTCCCAGGCTCACACCCTGCCCGGCAAGATAAGGGGATCCAAAAGAGGATGGAAATTTCTGGAAAGCAGGTATCGCCCACTTCCTGCAAAGGACAGAGAAGCCTATCACTCAGCTGTTTTCTCAGGAAATCTCCAACTTTTATTATTTTCTTATTAAGAATCTATCAAAAATGTTTGATCCTGGACAGATTAGGGATAATGATTGGTTTATGGTAGAAGCCGTTGTGGACTGACTGCGTGTAAATTACAAGAACAGATTGTAAACAGAGAGCTTTAAAGTTTAATTTTGTTGTTCGTTTTCCTTGTTAATGTTTTTTTTTCAAAGAGTAAATAGAGGATAGGTCAAATTAGCTGGCCAAAGAGGGCTGTAGACGTTTATAAACTTTAGGCCTGTTTTGCAAGGGAGGGGAATTTTCATATTTTTCAGAGTATAAGACGCCCCTTAGTTTTTGGTGAGGAAAATAAGAAAAAAGCTGATTTGCGGGTGGATCGGCCTCCCAGAATACCCCCAATCAGCTGTTCGCAGAGGTGAATTTTAGCAGCAGGTTCCTTGGTTGTGAGCTCTGTGCCTTCCTTTTTTTTCTGCCCCTGAAACAGAGTTTCAGAAAAAAAGCCTCTGAAACTGTTTCTGAGGCTTTTTTTGTGAAGCTCTGTTTGGCGGCTTTTTTTCTGAAGCTTCGTTTCTGATGCTTTTTTCAGCCTCTGAAACCTCCGTTTGAGAAGCTGGGCAGGGTTACATACGGAGTATAAGACACACCCAGATTTTCACTCTCTTTTTTGAGGGGGGAAGGTGCATCTTTACTCCGAAAAATATGGTATTATTGTTGAAATGTATTTATCAGTATGTAACTAAGGGAGACAATTTATGTGTATGCTCAGGTTTTAATTATTATTTATTTTTGTTAATTGAAAAATTTTACAAAAATACAATTAAAAAACATTTCCCCCCCCAACATCCCCCCACTCCTTCCCTTCTCCCCTCCTCCCTTCCCCAACTTCCCAGAGCAAAATACAGGGTATTAGAAAAGAAAAAACAATTGTCATCTAAATTAATCTAACTATCCCCAAATTAACAAATCCCCCCCCTGAAACCTTAACTCCAATATAGTTAATGCAACATCTCTTTACTTTCATTCATACGCAATTTGATGTCTTCTCATTTGATACTTGTTCTGAATATAGTTAATCCATTTTCTCCACTCCAAAATATATTTTTCTTGCGTATGATCTTTCAAATATGCTGAGATTTTTGCCATTTCAGCTAAGTTTATTCCTTTCAAGGTCCATTCTTCTATTGTAGGCAAAGAGTCTCTTTTCCAATACTGTGCTACCAGCAGTCTAGCTGCTGATACTAAATTTAAAATCAATTTCATCTCTAATACTGTACAATCAGTTGCTATACCCAATAAAAACAATTGTGGAGTAAATTTCAACCTCTTTTTCAAAATATTTTGCATTACCCACCAAATTTTTATCCAAAATGCTTTGATCTTCTTACAAGTCCACCATATATGATAATACGTTGCGTCTTCACAATCACATCTCCAGCATTTGGCTTTGACATTTGGGTACATACATGACAATTTCTTAGGATCTAAATGCCACCTATAAAACATCTTATAAAAATTTTCTCTTAAATTTTGTGCTTGCGTGAATTTAACATTTCTAACCCAAATCTTTTCCCATGTTTCCATCATTATTGGTTCCTGAAAATGTTGTGCCCATTTAATCATACAATCTTTGACCAGGTCTGTTTCTGAATCTATTTCCAATAATGCATTATACAACCTTTTAATGTGCATAGGACTCTGGTCCCTAATCAGTTTTACCAAATTTTCTTCATTTTGCATAAAACCAGTTTTTTGGTCCTCCCTCCATCTAGCTTGAAGTTGACCATATTGAAACTAAGTATATATTATCCCTTCCTCCTTCAATGCCTCTAAGGACTTCAATTGTAGTTTACCCCTTTCATTAAAAAGAAGCTCTTTATAGGTAATCACCTCCATTTTTTGTTCTATACTTATATTTTCTTTTGCATGTCTAGGATTTGCCCATATAGGTATCTTATAATTTAACTTATATTGATACTTCTTCCAAACCCTTAACAAAGCATTCCTAAGTATATGACCCTTGAAAACCTTATCCACTTTCTTTTCATATAATAGATAGGCATGCCATCCATATAACAAATCATATCCTTCTACATTTAATATTCTTTCTTCAGTTAAGTTGAACCAATCACTGATTTGTACTAATACTGATGCCTCATAATACAGTCTTAGATTAGGCATTTTTTTTAATCTTTGTTTTTGTTTCCTTTTTTTCTGTTGAAGTTTGTATTTTAACTTTGGGATGAAATTTTTAAAAAATAATTTTAAAAAAGGAAATTGCAAATGAGTTGTGGACTGAATTTATCTTAGAAGTTCCTCCTTTGATATGACTCCTCCTAATATGACCTTGATATGACGTGTCATAATATCTATGATTATGACCTATGACTTGCTCTTTATATGTACACTATGAGGTTATCACCAGAGACAAATTTGTTGTGTGTCCAATCACACTTGGCCAACAAAGAATTCTATTCTATTTTATAATATCCAGGTTTGGGGCCAAACAACCAAGAACAGCATGTCATAAAATAATATAACCATATAATCATCTCGGCATTAATAGTCTCTAAGATAGTAAATCCAATCAGGATATGCTTTTTACAGTGTTTTTATTTCTTTATGGTGTTTTATGAGTGTGCATCTTTCTCTCTGTATACATGTGTGCATGAATTGGCATTCCGCTTCATCCCATTAAGACCTCTGGTTGACCATGATGAGAATAAGTGGACTGCAGAAATGTTTGGCCTGGCCTGGCCTGGCATCAGGATCTTCTTGGGTACTACTTTACAAGGCCTTGGTAAGGCCACACTTGGAATATTGCATCCAGTTTTGGTTGCCATGATATAAAACAGATGTTGAGAATCTAGAAAGAGTGCAGAGAAGAGAAACAAAGATGATTAGGGAGCTGGAGGCTAAAACATACAAACAACAGTTGCAGGATTTGGGTGTGTCTAGTCTAGCAAAAAGAAGGACCGGCGTGACATGATAGAAGTCTTCCAATATTTGAGGGGCTGTCACAGAGAAGAGGAGGTCAACTATCATCCAAAGCACCTGAAGGCAAGACAAGAAAGAATGGATGGATGGAAACTGATCAAGGAGACAACCAACCTAGAACCACGGAGAAATTTCCTGACAGTGAGGACAATCAATCAATGGAATAGCTTCCCTCCAGAAGTTATGGGTACTCCATCACTGGAGATTTTAAGAAGAGATTGGACCACCATTTGTCTGGAATGGTTGAGGGTCTCCTGCTTGAGCAAGGGTCTGGACTAGAAGACCTCCAAGGACTCTTCCAAGTCTTTTATTCTGTTATCTACCAAGCACGGGGCCCGAACTTGACTAGGGAGAGGTTCCAGTTCACAATCCCTATCAATTGAATCCTTTTCCACCCTCCATGCAGGTCAACTCTAAGAGACATGACTGTTAGAGAGCTGTTAGGGTTGATAGGAGGAGATCTTTTTGCATAGTGCAAGGGGTGAACTTTCCTATGAGGGTTATCAGAGGTCATGTTCTTAACAGTTAAAAATATACATGGGGGTTCCTGAATCCAAAGCAAAGGGCTTGAAATGTCAGCTGCTGGGAAACAACGAGTTGCTCTTGTCCTCCACTCCAAACTTGAGAGATTCCCAAGGGACCCACTTCTGGAGAAGAAGAAGAGGAAGAAGAGGTGGAGGAGGAGAAAAAGGAAGAAGAAGCAGCAGCAGCAGCAGTAGCAGTTTGGATGAGAAATATTTTCAAATAAAACTTGGAATACTGCATTCAGTTTTGCTCGCCACGATGTAAAGAAGAAGTGGAGACTCTAGAAAGAGTGCAGAGAAGAGCAACCAAGAGGATTAGGGGACTGGAGGCTAAAATATATGAAGAACAGTTGCAGGAACTGGGTATGTCTAGTTTGGTGAAGAGAAGGACTAGGGGAGACATGATAGCAGCCTTCCAATATCTCAGGGGCTGCCCCAAAGAAGAGGCAGTCAAGCTATTCTCCAAAATCCTTGAGGGCAGGACAAGAAGCAACGGGTGGAAACTAATCAAGGAGAGAAGCAACTTAGAAGAAATTTCCTGACATTTAGCTTCAGGTTTATTAGGTTCAGTTTATTAAATTTGTATACCCCCCTTCTCCCGAAGGACTCAGTGCGGTGTACAGCCATGATAAAACACCAAGTCATACAAAAATTAAAACCAATTAAAAGAATTAAACAATTGGCCTAATCCATTTAAAACTCCCCAATTTAAAATCCCATCTAAGTTCTTATTCAGCCAGGCCAGCCTGTTGAAATAGCAGGGTCTTTAGGGCCCTGCGGAAGGTACAGAGGTCAGGAATCGTACGTATCCCAGGGGGTAGTGTATTCCAGAGGGTGGGTGCTCCCACAGAAAAGGCTCTCCCCCTGGAGGTCGCCGGCCTACATTGTTTCGCTGACGGCACCCTGAGGAGCCCCTCTTTGTGGGAGTGCGTTGGTCGGTGGGAGGCTATCGGTGGCAGAAGGCGGTCCTGTAGATATCTGGGTCCTAAGCCATGGAGTACTTTCAAGGTGGTAACCAAGACCTTGAACCGCACCCAGAAGACCACTGGGAGCCAATGCAGCTCGCGCAGGAGAGGTGTCACATGGGTGCGCCTAGTCGCACCCATAGTCACCCGTGCGGCTGCATTCTGGACCAGTTAGAACAATTAGAACAGTTCATCAAGTGGAAGAACTTGCCTCCAGAAGTTGTGAATGCTCTAACATTGGATGTTTTTAAGAAGATGCTGGATAACCATTTGTCTGAAGTGGTGTAGGGTTTCCTACCTAAGCAGGAGGTTGGATTAGATGACCTCCAAAGTCCCTTCCAACTCTGTTATTCTATTCTATTCTATTCTAAAAAACCAAGAAAGTCCAGCTACTTTTGGAAAATCACCTTTGGGTCAAGATGGGACCATGCAGGGGTAACTTTGTAGGTTGTCTTTTTGAGTCCCAAGCTTGGTTGAGCTTTGCTGGGTGATGATGCAATGAAGGGGCATTGGGCAATTCCTGCTATGGCTTTGCCTGAAGGAGGTAGATCTTTGTTATGTGGAATAGACTGGCCCAGGCCTTCATGGCCCATTGACAAAAGTGGGGGGGAGGGGGCTGAGTTTCTGCCTCCCTTTTATGGGAAATATTCTGCCCTTTTAATATTTCCTAAAATATCTCATTTTCCTAGGAGAGGGGTGGGTGCTATCTTCCTACAAAGGGGAGAGACTTCCTTCCATGTTTTACCTGCTCCAGCCTCTACACCAGGGGTGGCCTCTTTACAACCTGTGGACTTCAACTCCCAGAATTCCCAAGCCATGCTGGAATCGAATGACTTAGGAGGAATGCTGGGAAATGAAGTCCACAGATCATTAAAGGGCCATGTTGTTCATCCCTGCTCTTTGCTGTTGGGTTTCCTTAAATTCTTACATTGCTCAACAAGGAGATCTTAGTTCTCGCAGCTGAATTGAATTGCGTCATCTTCAGGGAATGCTTCGTCCTAATCAGCTAGTTAGTATCAAGAACACTTAACTGGCAAAGTTGGATCAGGAGCAACTCTGCTCCTTCGTCTGAGGCTTCATTTGAACCTTGAAAGGGCCCCATGGGGGAGGCTGTTGATGGGGTGGAATTAGCACCTGGGGAGATGGCTTTGTCAACCAGGTTGTTTTTCTGGAAGGATTAAACAAGGTGCAAGGGGACTTGTTAACTTTCTTGTCACAATCACAGCCTTCTGCTCTCCAGGGCTTCTTGACTTCTTCCACAGGGAGATGCCATCAACTTAATCTTTCTCTTCTTTGGGCATGAAAAGGGGGGATAAACTTAGGCAACTTCTTCACCTGGCCCCAAGGAGTGTTTCTATTCTGAGATCAATGTGAAAGTACAAAGTTATAGCGATTTTTAACACCGCAGTTTAAGTTGGCTTTTTGACATTTTGACCATGTAAGTTTTTTAAGAGTTGGTCTTTGGAAGCAAAAGTCTTCCTTCCTTCCTCCCTTCCTTCTTTCCTTCCTTCCTCCCTCCCTCTCTCCCTCCCTCCCTCCCTCCCTTCCTTCCTTCCTGGCATAAAATGACTTTACTTCCATCTGCCCATTTTTTCATAAACATATTTTTTGTTATGGCTGATGGCAAAACTTTGGGGAAATTGCAAGGCAACTGGACTTCTATATGCTCATTATTGGAAGAATGTGACTATACCCACAATGCAAGTGTGGTTGTTAAAGCTGGGGGAATCGGTTGGGATGGCAAAACTTTCAGCCCTGGTCAGAAAAAAAGAGATGGGCCAAATTTAATACCAATTAGAAGCTCCATTTCAAGCTTTTTCAGGAAACAGAAACCACGACATACCAATTTGATGACCAGCAATAGTTAAAAGTTATAAAGACAAATGGGAGTTTACAATGAAATCGTGGAACAAAGTTGAGTTCTATCTGTATCTGCTATAAAAGGAATTGGAAATTTTTGTCCTTTTTTTTTTTTTGAGTTTGATAAAGTTGTTTTATCTGTATCTGCTATAAAGGGAATTGGAAATCTTGGTGTATCTTATTTTTTTATTTTATTGCCCCTGTCATTTCTTTGTTTATTCTGTCTTCTAATCTCCTTGACTATTTATTTTTAGGTTTTTATTTCTCCTTTTAATAAGCTAATAAATAAAGATAATAAAGATAAGTCTCTGCACGGGATGTGCCCATCCACAGACAGCTGAGAGTCTCCTTGGTGCTCTCTGGGCTTGGTGGTTTTCTTGCAAATGTTTCATTATTCAAATGAGGTAACATCATCAGTGCTAATTTGGGGAATGAGACATTTGCAAGAAAACCACCAAATCCAGAGAGCATCAAGGACTCCTCATTTCTGCCATGAGCTACAAATGTTCCCCTACGGATAGCTGAGGTGGCCAGACATTGGGAATTCCTTCCCGTAACTGGAAAGGGCGGAGGCTCTGATCGTGGCAGCAGCAGAAGAGGCACTGAGCACCAGACCCATAGAAGCAGAGCTCTACCATCCCCTTCACCCAAGGGGCAGCCTACACCAGGGTTAGGGTTAGGTTTAGGGTGCTAGTCGTTCCCAACTCTAGGGGGCGCTGCTCATCTCCGTTTCAAAGCCAAAGAGCCAGCACTGTCCGAAGATGTCTGGTCATGTGGCCAGCATGACTCAACGTCAAAGGAGCACAGAACACTGTTCCCTTCTCACCAAAAGTGGTCCCTGTTTTTCTACTTGCATTTTTAACGTGCTTTCGAACTGCTAGGTTGGCAGAAGCTGGGACAAGTCACGGGAGCTCACCCCGTTACGCGGCACTAGGGATTTGAACCGCTGAACTGCCGACCTTTCTATCGATAAGCTCAACATCTTAGCCACTGAGCCACCACATCCCTTACATATGCATGTACCTACACCCTAACATATAAATACATTATAAATACATGTAAACATTAATCACTGTCCACCTTTAATCCTCTTAGTTGCTCTTCTCTGCACTTTTCCCAAAGACTCAGCATCTTTTTCATGATTTTGCTGACCAAAACTGGACACTGTATTCCAGCTGTGGCCTTACTGAGGCTTCATAAAGCGTTATTGTCCTTTGGACACCTGTGGGGGTCTTGTTCTTGGTTCTTAAGGGATCTGGGGCAGGGGGTGTTGGGAAGGGAGGAAGTGTGAGCCTCCACCAGGTGGCAGAAGCCAAGTTAATCCACTTCCTTTATCTCCTGGGAGGTGTGAGGACCTCCGATGTCTTGCAGGAGGCCAAACTGAACATCTTGGACACCCAGAAATGCAACAGCAGCCATTGGTACAATGGGGCGATGAGCCCACACACCTTGTGTGCTGGCTATGAGGAAGGAGGGATCGACACTTGCCAGGTAAGGATCCCCCTACTCGTACTCTGCTAGCCTCGGTCTTCTGCTGTCTTGTCCCAAAGGTGCTTTTTTTTTCTTTTGAAGATGTTTCGCTTCTCATCCAAGAAGCTTCTTCGGCTCTGGATGGATGGAGAGGAATGGAAGGATTTATATTCCTTGCAGATAGCTGGTTATTTGCATCCTTTGAGAGGGTCGTTGAGGCCACTTGGAGGCTTATTTGTGTCCTCAGTGCCACCTGAGTGGTGCAAATGGTTCCCGCAGTCTGCAATTCTTTTTCTCTGGAAATCCATTCCTACTCCCACAACTTTCAAACGGTGTTCATTCCAAATTGTATGGGTAAACTTCCGTAGAGATCCTCAGTCATCCAGGTCATGGGGGTCCCAAAGCGTCTTTGAAGACGTTTCACTTCTCATCCAAGAAGCTCCTGAAAAAGTACCTTTGGGACAACCATCACCTGGGTGGCTGAGAATCTCGACAGACTTTTAGGCCAAGTCCTGGCTAATCAAGTAGACGTGGCAGTAGTAGACAAGAAGACAGTGATGGTGATACATGTAGTGGTGCCGGGAGGAGCAACATCAGGAAGGAGGAGAAGTAGCAGAGCCTGGAGAAGGAACCGGAGAGGATATGGAAAGGCCAAAATGGTCCCTGTGTGGTAGCAGCACTTGGCGCTTGTGACTAAGCTAGAAGTGGTTCTCCAACAGATCCCAGGGAGGACATCCGAGCTCTCTGTCCAGAGGAGTGCTAGGAACAACTAAGATCCTGACCAGAACCCTCAAATTCCCAGGCCTCTGGGAGGGGACCCAAGATGGAGGAAGACAGACTGCCCATCAAAGGGAGAAGGCTTCCTTTACAAAAAGATGTAATGCTGTGCATCATTTTGCGGGAGGGTTCATATCATCTCCAACATGGCAGAATGGGAGAAAGATGATTGGGGGACTGGAGATTTACACATATAAAAAACTGTTACTGGAATTGGGTATGTCTGGTTTCATGAAAAGGAGGAGTGACATAATAAGTCTTCCAGTATTTGAGGGGCTGCCCCAAAGAAGAGGTAGTCAAGCTATTCTCCAAAGCCCCTGAGGGTAGGACAAGAAGCAATGGATGGAAACTGATCAAAGAGAGAAGCAACCTAGAACGAAGAAGAAATTTCCTGACATTGAGAACAATTAATCAGTGGAACAACTTTCCTCCAGAAGCTATAAATGTTCCAACACAGGAAGTTTTTAAGGAGAGATTGAATAACCATTTGTCTGAAGTGGTGTAGGGTTTCCTGCCTAGGCAGGAGGCAGGACGAGAAGACCTCCAAGGCCCCTTCTAACTCACCACAACCAATTCACTGCGGTACAACTCGCCACAGGACAACCTCTGTGGGACAATTCAATTCTTTAAAATAATTACAAAATATTTTAAGTTTTGTCATTCCCATTTCATTTTTCCCTCCTTTGGCATCCTTTCTTTAATGATTCAATTCCATCATTTCTTCAATATTAGTGTAACTCTTGTCCTCTGCAGAGTTGGCCAAGGTGAATTGTCCGGCCATGAGCTGTCATCGACCCGGAGCACAGGAAGTTTCTTTCCCCGACACCAGACCAGAGTCACTGGTCGATTTCACTGCCTGGATTTCATGTCCTTTGCTGCACCAGAATTCTTCCTTTTGCTTTGTTGAAGAAACTGTGCTGGTCTGTTTTGCCCAGAATGCTCAACTCTGAGATTTTATGGATCGTTACGGTTCTGTCTTGTGAACCAGGCTTTAATTTCAGTCCCAAGAAGGTTCTAGAACAAGGGTCTCCAACCTTGGCAACTTTAAGACTTGTGGACTTCAACTCCCAGAGTTCCTCAGCCAGCAACTCTGGGAGTTGAAGTCCACAAGTCTTAAAAGCTGCCAAGGTTGGAGGCCTGTTCTAGAATGTGTCTACCCCCAATGTGGTGGAGTGTCTTTGCTTCAGGCGCTTGGCTCCCCACATCCTTTCTCTCCAATTTGCTTTGATCTCTTTCATAAACCAGCATCCTCCACCTCAGCGGCAAATTAACTGCAATTTATAATAGAAATCACATAGTATAATGATGGGAAGTTGCAATCGTATAATTAAAAATCATAAATGATAGTTATAGAAGTTCCCAATTCTGCTATTTATCAATTCCGCACCGAAGTGTTGAGAAAAATTGGTATCTCAATTAGTAAAGCTTCTGTAAAATCTTACCACTTTGGTTAATCTAACTCAGGGTGTCATTTTCCCTTCTTTCAACTTGGAAAGGGCTTTTATCCTCAGGAAAGAATCCTTCTTTGCACTCGAGAGTGTTATGTGGTTTTCAAAAAAAACCCCAACAAACCAAGATGGAGGCATCAAACACACAACTGGGGGTTAAGGCACCAAGTTAGAAAGTGAGAGACCATGAGTTCAAGTCCCGCCTTAGGCATGAAAGCCAACTGGGTGACTTTGGGCCAGCCACTCCCTCTCAGCCCAACCTACCTCATGGGCTTGTTGTTGTGAGGAAAATAGGAGCGCCAGAAAATTGTTGTGTTGGATGTGTTCGCCACCTTGAGTTATTTGTAAAAATAAGAAAGGCAGGAAAATAATAATAAAGTAATAAATAAAATAATTCAATATTAAAAATATAAATAAAATGAAATGAAACAAAAATAAAATATAAAATTATAAAGTAAAATATAAAAAATATAAAAATTAAATAAATATAAAATAATAAAATAAAATAATCACAGCCCAATTCCCATGCATGATTAAAAAAATCTTTTGATTGGGCAGTTTTTATGGCTACCTGGGCACTTAATTCCTCCTGTAAACCCTCTCACTGGCATCCTTACCATTCCCTTGACAATTTGCTAGTGCTTTGCCACTTGCTCATATTCAGTGCTACTTTTTCGTCTTATCTAAAAGTATATTTATTTTTATTTCATTAAGAAAGTTTATAAGGCTGACCCACAGTGACTCCGAGCGGTTTACAGACATAAAATCCCAATACAAAACCCAATAAACCCTGAAAGAAGAGGAATAATTTACTGATAAGATAAATCAGTTTGGAGAATTTGTACCCAAAATAGGGATTAATGTAATTAATATATTTTTTAAAATCCTTGCTAATTGTTCCATAATATGGACTCTGGGCAAATATAATCTCATTTTTTTAATTTCTGGGGAAGTTCCGGCAGTCCACATCTGGGATAGAGCAGGCATCGCCCTTCCATTGAACAAGGATGTAATTGACCATTGGGTCTAAAAAGCAAGAGAATCCGCTTGGTTGGCAGGAGAGAGACTCATAAATAATCGGATTTGTGTTGGTTTTCAGGGTGAAAACCCTTTACCGCCTTCCCAGCTGGTAACAAATATTTACTGTCAGGGTGGAAGCCAAGGCAGAACAGGTGGTGTCTTTCCTTGAGGTTTGTCCCCTTTTTGGAAAAACGAAACTATCTTGGGTTTGATACTTCAGAACAGAGGTCCCCAAACTTGGCAGCTTTAAGACTTGTGGACTTCAATTCCAGCTGGCTGGAGAATTCTGGGAGTTGAAGTCCGCAAGTCTTAAAGCTGCAAAGTTTGAAGACCTCTGCTTTAGAAAGATATAAAATATAGGTCAAACTCTATATGAAGATATAAAATATAGAGGTCAAATGAGCCTGGATAGCTCAACAGGCTAATAAGCAGACTAAAGCCTGTTATTAACACCCAGCTGTCTGCAATTACACCAGTTCGAATCTCACAGGCTCAAGGTTGACTCAGCCTTCCATCCTTTCTAAGGTAGGTAAATTGAGGATCCAGTTTGTGGGGGCAATAAGCTGACTTTGTATAAATATACAAAAGTATGAAGGCTATTGCTTAACACATTGTAAGTCGCCCTGAGTTCGGAGAAGGGCGGCATATAAATCTGATTTTAAAAAAAAACCTCCAAACTCTCCAAAGGAGGAGATGATGCTTGGAGGATCACAAGAAAGGGACTTTCTGGGGTCCTTTGCTGGACAACCCAGAGTCTAAGGCAAGCATGTCCATCCTTGACAACTTTAAGACTCCCAGACTTCAACTCCCAGAATTCCCCAGCCACTTATGCAAGAGGTCACAGATCTTAAACACAATGTGGGGAGGGAGCACGTCTATCTTAAACTGCCTGGGGCAAGACTGCCCTCCCCTTCCAAAAGGGCTCAGTGTGTAAATCCAGTTCTTCTGAGAAGATCTTCCAGTTCTTCTTAGAAGTCCACCAGTTGCCATGACTCAACTTCCAGATAGTAACCCAAGACCATTCTAGATTGGAGGCAGGTCTATCCCGATTAGGGTCCCACCTTCTGGATGTCATCCTCAGTCCCAGGTGCTTCAAGAGATCCAATGGAGACTGAGCCCACCAGCCCAGCCTGGAAACCCTGCCCTTCCGTGAAACATCCCAGGGAAGGAGAGAATCAGTGAAGACTGTACATGGTACACACACCTGTGTCTGATCTTTGGTATAGGAAGAGGGGCAAAACCCACTCTCCACTGGGCATCTTCCAACAGCAAAGTTCGCACACTGTAAGGAAGCCTCAACTCATGAGGAACCCTCCTGGTCATGGCAAAACCTCAACTGACATCCATGAGAGGAACTTCAAGCTGGCTAATCCTGCTCCATCTAGCTGTCGTGCAGGTGACAACCGATGACCACGGGACCTCCAACTGTTTCTCTACGGAGCTGTGGCTCCTCGTGTTGGTACCACTCCTCTTCACTGAAATCTGGGAAGAAGAAGGCAATTTCCTTGCTGGCTGAGGCTGCAGAATCTGGGGGGAAGGAGAGAAGAACAGAATAACAGAGTCGGAAGGGGTCTTAGAGATTCTCTAGTCCAACCCCCTGCTGAGAAAGGAGACCCTATACTATTCCAGACAAAAGGCTGTCCAGTCGCTTCTTATAAACCTCCAATGTTGGAGCACCCACAACTTCAAGAAGCCTTCAAGAGCCACCTGTGCCACCCTTTTCTACGCATTCAGCTCCGGGGCTCACCTGAGCCATGGACGGTGTTCCGGGTATCGGTGAGGCCCAAAGTCCCGCGGATGGAGTCTGGAGCCATGTGGCGGGCACGATAAACCTTGGTGGGACCCATCAATGATCTCCAGCGTGTGATGGCTTCCTCATGAGCCAGGATATAAACCCTCATGGGGCCACTGAAAAGGCAAGAGATAAATCAACGAGAGTATTTGCATATTTCAAAATCATTATCCTTCCTTCCCTCCCTCTTCTCCTTTTCTTCCCTCTTTCCTTCCTTCCTTCCCTTTCCCCTTCTTTCCTTCCTCTCTCCCCATCTCTCTTTTCTTCCTTCCTCCTGCCTTCCATCTTCCTTCTTTCCTCCAAACCTAGAACCTTTACAATCTAGAACAACACCCGCATCCCCCCATCTGGAATATCAAGAGAGAAAGTGCTTCGATCTACAGCAGCCCTGGAGAGTCCCTCAAGCCTCATAGAATCATTTCTGGCCATTTATGAAAGTGGGCTTCAGCTGCCTCCTGGTGGTCAACACAACACAACACAACACATAAGTGCTTTTTGATTAGGTGCCACACATCCATCCAATCAGGGGCCAGACCGAACACCCCCTGCCTGGTCTTTTAGGTCTCCCAACCAGGCTAACTGAGTCCATCCACCTTATATATCTATTCCTAAATTATAGGAAAAGTTTTATTAGCTGTTGTGTTGCCTTTGAGATATTTGTACCTGTGTGTTATATACACACACAAACACATACATACACAGGTACAAATATCTTGATAGAAGAGGCAACGCAACAGCTGGTAAAACTTCCTACAACTTAAAAAAAATTCTCACAAAACAATCTAAACATTAAAAAGGTGCATAAAAAAACCAACTCTCCACATTATACACATTTTTTGTGTGTGTGTGTGTGTGTGTGTGTGTGTGTATTCTTAGAAACTCACACACACACACACACACACACACACACACACATTCTTTTTTGTCTTCTTGGATTTTTTTTTAGTTCTGTATTTTTGTATTTTAACATTGTTTTATATAAAATAAAAATACGCATGAAAAAAAGAGAAAAATTTCTCATCTTTCCCATTGCGAATCTGTTGGGAATTTCTGCTATTTCTCCACTGGACCTACGCGTGGATGGGGTGAGTGAGTGAGTGAGTGAGTGATTTATTTATTTATTATTGATTGATTGATTGATTGATTGCTGAATTGTAGCTGCTCCTGCCCTTTCCACCTGGTGGAGAACTTGGGCCCCTGTTCTAATGACATGGTAAATTTTTAGGGCAATCAGCCTCTCTGCCTCTTTTGCGTCAGGAGACCAGATATAATATGGACAAAGGTCTCCCCCCACAAAAAAAAGCCAAGATGGTGGCTGGGACCAAATGAGTCCTGTCCTTTTTTCCTACTTTTTCAACCTTCCCCTTCCTCATGTCTCCCCCCTTTAAAACAAAACTCTTCAGTGTTTGGTGTGGAGACAGCTGGGGGAACCATAGGTCTCTGCAGGCCTTTGAGGGGAAAGAGGAAGGAAGTCTTCTCACCACCAGCTCTGGACCTACCTGGACATGAACTCCACCAGCCTCTGGTAGAAAAAGCGCCCTGGAGGAAGAAGAAGAAGAAGAACAACCTCTGAGGAACAAGGAAGTTTCTGCTCTGCTCGCTCTCCACCCTGCTGGACTTCAATGAAAGCAAGGCCCCACCGCACGACCGAGGTGCAGGGCTGGTGTGCTCCAAAGTGGCTTGGATCCAGCATGGAGGGCCCAGCACATCAGCTCACCCCAATTTTCAGGTAGGGATGCAGCAGCCAAGGTGGCCAAGGCTTACAAGAACGTTGTGGACTTCAGCTTTGATCCCTGACCTCAGGATGTCATCTGACCTACAGAAAGGACCTGGAGGAATGATCTGACCCATCTTTTCTTCAGCCCAATTACATGATTGTCTTCCCATACCTGGATCAGGTTCACCCAGGAGGACTCTCACCTCCATGCCCATGAGGGACACGGACATGGTCAACATTAGGAGGCCCAGATTTTAATCTCTAGAAAGCTAGAGATTATTTCTTCAAGGCCCCAAAATGGGGGCTTGGGGTTTTTAGGCTCCCTCTACGGAACCCCTATGGACGTCCTTTACCTGGATATGAAGATATTTGTGGGGTAGGAAGCCTCAGACCATCAGAGGAACTCTGAACTGGATCAAACCTAAGGGTCATCTACTCCACCTTCTTTGACATCCACAGGGCTGCACTGGGGAGGATCTCAAGACTGGACTGGAGGACAAGAGACCCTTCCCCAGTCTTTCCCAGTAACCAGGATTTCAGCCCCTGTTGCATCTGGAAGCCTTCACACCAACCTGAGTGCTCCTGGTAGAACCTCTGACTGTCCTCCTTACTCCAGAGAAGGTCCTTTGTCCGGACGATCAAGAATTTGTGGCTCAGGATGGTTTCATGCACAGCCTAAGAGAAGGCAGAAAAGAATATAAGGGGAATGTCTGTGGAGATTCTCAAGTCATCCTGGACATGGTTGTCCCAAAGATGCTTCTTTTTCACAAGGAAACTGGACTTTCTGGTTCTTCTTTGAAGATGTTTTGCTTCTCATCCAAGAAGCTTCTTCGGCTCTTGGATGAAGTGGAATGTCTTCAAAGAAGAACCAGAAAGTCCATTCACCTTCTGGGGGGAGAAAAACCCCCACCTTTGGGACAATCATGTCCTAGATGATGGAGAATCTCCATAGATGACCTGTCTTGCTGCAGCTTCCGATGGCATTTTTAACCCCACAATAGAATTCAGTTTGAAGACTCCAAAACATTTTTGAAGTGGGTCATCACTTATTTGCCTAAGACTGGTCCCAAAATGGAGAAGACCTTAGCTCTCCAAAAACCAATTTCCCCTGGAGATCTGCTGGACTACTAGGACTCACTGAATGACCCTAATCCCAATTTTTAAAGAGAAATAATCCAGGAACCAAATACACAAAATCATCCAAGCAGTGGAGACCCCCAATCAGGGCCAGCCAATTGCACCAGGAGGGGGTCTCATGACAATAGGAGGTCTAAACTTGGATAGCTCTGCAGACTAAGCACCATAATTAACATCCAGCTGTCTGCAATTACACCAGTTCGAATCTCGCCAGGCTCAAGGTTGACTCAGCCTTCCATCCCTTCTAAGGTAGGTAAATTGAGGACCCAGTTTGTGGGGGCAATAAGCTGACTTTGTATAAATACAGAAAGTATGAAGACTATTGCTTAACGCATTGTAAGCCACCCTGAATCTCTGGAGAAGGGCAGCATATAAATCCAATTTTTTAAAAAAAGCTTCCCCATCTACCCAACTTGATGGTGACCCATGGTCTACCCGATGCGCCACTGGAAAATCAGAACCTGACCTGGACCTCCAGCTCCTTCTATAAAGGGAAGGGAAGGGAAGGGAAGGGAAGGGGGGACAATTTATTGTGGGTTCATGAATGTGGTGTGGGTGAGGGTCTCTCCAAAGACTGGGGTGCCACCAATGAAGCTCTCTGAGGGGACCCTGGAAACGCAGCATAGTAAACCGCTCTTGGTGCAACCCAAATAAATCTTCGTGCCCTCAAAATGTGGGGAAAGCCACGTCAACTGCAATCCCGAGAGGACAAGACCCTCCTTGACCAGTGGACCTCTGGAGGTGACCCTTGTTCACCCATCACAGCTCTTAATTCTATAAAACTTCAGATGAGGCGGGGGGCAGCTTTCCATCGGTGGCTTGCAACCACCTAGAGGCATCCATCCAGTGGACCACCAGGGCTGGATCAAGGTCAGCAGATGTCCTAAGCAGAGGCCAAGCATGGAGTTATCTGGTCCTTCCGCTGCTTAACTGGTGGGATGTGAAGACTCCGTAATGGCTGAAAACTAGAGTGGAGTGTGGCGGTGCAAGAGTTATGAGTGCGATTGGCTGTGTCCCTCTTTCCTTGGGGTCCTGCACGTGTGTTGCTTCATGCAGGCTTGTTGAACACCCTCAAGAACAAGCCTGACTTCAACCACAGCTCTTAATGGTTTCTCCACCTTGGTCTCTTTAAGAAAGGTGGACTTCAACTCCCAGAATTCCTCAGCCAGCTTTGGAATTGTGGGAGTTGAAGTCCAGCCATCTTAAAGAGACCAAGGTGGAGAAACCTTGCTCTAGAACAGGGATTCCCAATCTTGGCAACTTTAAGACGCGTGGACTTCAACTCCCAGAATTCCCCAGCATGGAGATTCCCATGCTGGCTGGGGAATTCTGGGAGTTGAAGTCCACGCGTCTTAAAGTTGCCAAGATTGGGAAACACTGCTCTAGAACAGGGCTCTCCAACCTTGGCAACTTTAAGCCTGGAGGACTTCAGCTCCCAGAATTCCCCAGCCAGCTTTGCAATTCCTCCAGGCTTAAAGTCGCCAAGGTTGGAGAGCCCTTGCACCGGCCCCCCAGCCCACGCGTGTGCAAGCCCCTCCCCGGCAGGCACTTTGCCCTTACCTCCAGCACCAGAGGGTGGGCCACCGCGTCGGGCTTGACGATGGCCAGGGTCAGCTGCAGGGCCCGCCGCAGCCCCGGCCAGGAGACCCTCATCTCGGCCCCCGGGGGGAGGGGGGAGGGTCTCGCTCTGCCAGCCGCTCCGTTGCAAGGCGCCGCTGCAAAGGGAGACGCACGTGCGCACCAGCACGGCCTCTTCCGGGGCTGGGACGCCTTTGCACGCCCCTCCCCCGAGCTGCCGGGAGCCGGAAGTGAGGGCTGGCCGGGACGCCTTTGCACACTTTTGCACGCGTGGACCCCACACACGCACATAGGTGTCCAAGGGGGGGCAGCAGCTGTGACACTGTCGCACATTTTGGCAGCTTCCTCTCGCTTGCAAGGGTCCTTTGCACACTTTGGCGCGCCTTTTCCACGCTCCCCCCCCCCCCCGAAACACAGCCCGCTTTGCAAAGGGAAGCAGGAAGAGAGAAGCACACTTGGCGTCTCCCTCCGGCTTGCAAGGGGAAGCGGGAGGCCGGGGCACACTTTGGCACGCTTGCCCCCTCCCCCGCTTTGCAAAGGGAAGCAGGAGGAGAGAAGCAAGGCTGACGCTTTTGCACACTTCCTGCCTCCTGCCCTGGTTCGCAGGGGCGGTTCTGCACACCCGGCGCCCCCCCCCCCCACTTTTTTTTTAGGGCTTGCCAAGGGAAGCCGGAAGGGAGGGGCGGCAAGCGGGCGGCCGCCTTCCCCGAGTCCCGCGGGGCCGCGCGCAGCATCCGGCCGGTCGCCTGGCAGCCGAGCCGGCGTCTCCTGGGCGGGGACCGGGGCTGGCGGGGCGGCGGTGGGAGAGACGCCCGCGGGCGCAGCCTTGCAGAGCCGGGGAGCGAGGCTGCTTTGGGGGGTCCGGGCTGACTTGCTCCCCCCGCCCCTTCCCGGGACCCCCGCCGTCTCCCGCCAGCCGGTCCGCGGTGCTGCATGGCCAAGCCGGGGGGTCCCGAGGGGGAGCCCCCCAACGCCGGGCTGGACCAGGACAAGTACGACGCGGAGGAGAACGTGAAGATCATCTGCCTGGGCGACAGCGCCGTGGGCAAGTCCAAGTGAGTGCGGGGGTGGCCCCCACGGCCAGGAGCCCCCTCCCCCTTCCCCCCCCCCCCCCCACGGAGGAGGGTCTTCTTCTCGCTCAGCGCCCCCCGCCCCGAGGGGAGCGTTGGGAGTTGCGCAACCGTTGCGCAGGGTCCGCTGCCCTGCGCCCCCCCCCACCTCCGGAGCCCGAGCCACGGGAGAGGGTCGCGACCCCCTCAACATTGCAGCCCAGGATGGGGCCCCTGAGGCCCTTTGGACCCGACATCGCCTCCCCCTCCCCCTCCCCAGAAACCCACAGTGGTCGACGGGGGCATCGGAACAGAGGGGGCTCAACTGCCCCACGGGCTCTTGCCCTTCACTCCCAGGGTGGCCACCTGAGGACCCAGCAGCTCCGCTGGATGGTCCAGGTGCTCTGATACGCACGTTTAGACGATCTCTAAGGTGACCGCTGGCTGGCTGGGGAATCCTGGGGATTGAAGTCCCTCCGCCCAGCCGCTGGCTCGGATGGGTGATTGATGCGGGTCTGGTTTGCACAACCTCCCCAGCCGTCCTTGGGAAAAGGAGGCAGCTGAGATGCTTTCTGAGCCTGGTGGTTTCCTTGGAGACATTGCAGGGCCCAACTAGAGAACCTCATCAGTGCTGGAAGGGAGTGGAGTTTATGGAGGAGGAGGAGGAAGGGGCGGAAGAGGAGAAAGGGAAGGAGAAGTGGAGGAAGGAAGAGGAGTGATGGAGGGGGAGGGGGAGGACTGGGGGGTCCTTGGTGTTCTCTGAGCTTGTTTGTTTTCTTGCAGGTGTTTCATTACCCAAACTAGGTAACAATCCTCGGTGGTAGTAGTAGCTCTGATGATGTTATCTGGTTGGGTTATGAAAGGTCTGGAAGAAAACCAGCAACCTCAGAGAACCCCTAGTCCTCCTCCTCTCCACAAACCCCGCTGCCTCCTAGCCCTGATAATGTTACTTAGTCGGGTCATGAAAGGTCTGCAAGGCTCAGAGAGCCCCAGAGTTCAGCCCTACACACATTGGGCGGTGGTGGTGATGCAAGCCGGGTTTGAAGATGCAGTGGGAAGCAGGCCATGGTGTGTCTCCACCCTGGCTTGAATGGCTTGGGTGGAGCCTTCGGTTCTTGCGTATAAACTTGCGGAGGGGGCTCCCTGCTGGGGTCAGCTCCCTTCCACCAGGGCATTTGGGTGTGGGGGTGCCCGGGAAGGTAGGACGGAAGGGATCCCGAAGCAGCCGCTTGGCCAGTGGTTGATCCAAAATCCGTGGGGCTCAGGAAACCGGAAGCCAGGACGGAGTTTGAGAACAGTGAGAATTTATTCCACAGTACCTACGGGCAGTCCTCGACTTACGACCAGAATCGAGCCCAGAATTTACATTGCTGGGACATTTGTTAAGTGAGTTTTGCCCCATTTCATGACTTTCCTTCCCATGTTTGTTAAGTGAGTCATTAAGTGAGTAACTCAGTTGTTAAGTGAATCTGGTTTCCTCCATGGACTTTGCTGGTCAGAAGGTCGCAAAAGGGGGTTACATGACCCCCCCTTCCGCATCTCCCCGGACACTGCAACTGTCATAAATATGAGTCAGATGCCAAGCGTCCACATTCTGATCACGTAAGCATGGGAATGCTGAAACGGCCGTGTGAAAAATGGTCATAAGTTGCTTTTTTTCAGTGCCGTCGTAACTTCGAATGGTCACTAAACAAAACCATTGTAAGTCCAGGACTACCTGTACATATAATAATCTGATCTAGTAACGGTCAAGGCAAGTGAGAGTCAATGGACTTCACGGGGAGGGGGAGGTCTCTCTTGGGGGTGTAAGGGCTCCAGACCGATGATGCCTTTGACCCCACCCCCCATTCCCCACCCCCCACCCCGGGCTCTGCCTGGCCGTCTCCTACAGAAGCTGCACCCGGTTTCCTCAATGGGGCGCTTTCCCTCTTTTCCAGATTGATGGAACGCTTCCTCATGGAGGGATTGTATCCTTTGACACTTGGCCAACGGGGGGGAAATCCCACCCCAGGAAGAGTGGGCGGAGGCGTCTCCTCGGCTCTTGCGGGACTAAAACCAGCTGGAGTTTCTTCCAGCATCCAGAAGGAACGGACGAGCCCGGAAGATTCAGATGGCCCCAAGAAGGAGATTATTGGAAATTAGCCAGGGGCTGTTTTCCCAGGTGGCAGCAGGTGCCATTCTTCCAATCTCTCCTCTATCTCTTCACCCATCCCTCTTTCTTCTATCTATCCATCCATCTATTATGTACTATCTATCTATCTATTATCTTTCTATCTACCCTGTTTCTCCCAAAATAAGACATCCCCCGATAATAAGTCCAATCGGGCTTTTGAGTGCATGGCAATAATTCCAAGCGCTTATTTCATGGTTCAAAAAAATATAAGACGGGGTCTTATTTTTGGGGAAACACATCCATCCATCTATCTATCTATCTCGTCCATCCATCCATCCCTTTCTTTCTTCTGTCCATCCATCCATTATGTTTATCTCCATTATGTCTATCCATCCATTATGTCTATCTTCTTCTGTCTATCTATCCATTATCTATTTGTCTGTCTAACTATCATATGTTCTGTCTAGCTATCCTTATATCTATCTCCATCTCTGATTACTGTATTATATCTAATCACTATCATCGATCTATCCATCAATCCATCCATTCCTATAATCTCTCATGTATCTATCTATCTATCTACCTACCTACTGTACCTACCAACCCAGAAAATAATTTAATGAAATAATTAAAGCTATAATTAAGATACAGGTAGCCCTTGACTTACGACCACAGATGAGCCCAAAACTTCCGCTGCTAAGCAGGACAGTGGTTAAACAAGTTTTGCCCCATTTTATGATCTTTCTTGCCCCAGTTGTTAAGTGAGTAACACGGTTGTGAAATGAATCTGGCTTCCTCCTTGACTTTGCATTGTCAGAAGATTGACCAGGAATGATACAAGGTCTCTAGCCTTGAGCAGGGGGTTAGACTAGAAGACCTCTGAAGTCCCTTCTAGCCGTATGATTCTACATCCTGTTCTAAAACTGTCCTAAACTCGGCCTAGGGTTGGGTGGGCTGGTGTGTAGAAGCAGTCAAGGTGCTGCATTGATGGGCTTGCCTCTTCTGAGGAACCTCTACCTCGCTCCTTTCTTTCTGAAGACCACCGTGGCTTCCCGCCTCCTTTCCTTGACCCTGACCCACAGCAAACCACAGCAGCTCTCGACCTTTGCCCTAACCCTCTACAAGTACACAACCTCCGTGGACGGCAAGACAATTCTTGTGGGTAAGTGCTTGCTGGATGCAGTTGGGGAGACCATCGTGTAGAGTCCACCCCCTGATCTCATTGGATGGGACCCCATTCTGATAACACGTCTGTCCATGGCTTGAAGTTGCCCATTGAGGGGCTGAGAAGCTTGCTGGATGGGAGATGCCCCTGGTCATTGGGTCTCAGCAGCAGATCCTTGATCTCGCGATCTCTCTCTCTCTCTCTCCGGCACCTACAAGGACTCACAGAGTCCACACACATTCAGAGGATCCCAGGTTGGAGGAAGCTGACTTAATGCATCTTCTGACTTAGAGAAGTAGCCTGTTTGAAGACGGGTGGACTTCCAACTCCCTGCTGGCTGAGGAATTCTGAGAGTTGAAGTCCACCCATCTTCAAGCTGCCGTGGTTGAGAAATATTGACCTAGAGAGATTGTGTTAGGTAAGTGGGTCCTTTGTGAGCTGTGGAATTTCTGCTTTCCAGACTTCTGGGACACTGCCGGCCAGGAGCGTTTCCAGAGCATGCACGCATCCTACTATCACAAGGCCCATGCTTGCATCATGGTAAGGAAACGGACACATGGGGTTTGGGGTGGGAGTTGTCCAGTGAAAGCCAGTGGGTTTTTCTGAGCAGGCAAAGTGCTTGAGTGAGGGATCTCTTCAGGATGAGAGAGATCCTCCTCCTGACACCAGGGCTCTGTTGTCTTCATCATTTTTCTGATACTGGTGGGACAAAGTCTTCCATATTTTTCTTGGCCCTCCACACGGAAGGTGCCACAGAGCCAGAAGAGCATCTTCTCCAGCTCATTCCACGATCCCTCTTCCCACCAACTCCACTGCAGCCATGGAGCTACCACACTCAGTCATGATCAATGAGAGTGGGAGGATATCTCGGCTGATCTTTGGAGCGAGTAACCAGATCCACATGTAAAGGGTTTGGTTAGCTACTTTATTTGCTCGTGCCTGTTTCACAGGAATCTTCCCAGACTGGTAATCTTCTCCTGGACCAAACTAGAAAAGGTTCAGTGGCATTCAAGGGAGGTTAGATCTCACTGCCAGTCCTGCCTCGACTTGAACCCAAGGCAAGGATGATCCATGACTCCATTTTTAGAGTTGGGTATAGTTTTACTTCAGTCAAGTGGAAGTACAGTGAAGCAAAGCCAGCTCTGAGATTTCCGCACCAATTTCCTAGAGAAATCCCCCGTTTCCTACCTCTGCCCTCCTGCTGGTCCCCTTGTGTCCAATCACATTCAAACCAGATGTTTTTGGAACGGTCGTCCTCGGAATGCAGCTGCATTTTTCTCTTTGGCCCAGCGTCCCTGAAGCCTTGTCTCCAGCTGGCATGAAGTACTTTGGAGTTTCCCCTCCCCCACTCCCAAACAGTTTCCCTCCCCTGGGAGTCTATGACAGGCTGGCACTGAGGCAAGCAGGAGCGAGGTGGCAGATCTGATACTTGCCCTTTTATGCCTACGTAAGGATTCCTGACTAATTCCCCACCTGACTCCTTCTCCAGTCCTGGCTGGTCTCTCACTCTGGCATGTTGAAATGTTGAGCAAGCCTACCAACGTGTAGTGCGGGGTTTCTAACCTTCCTCCAACCAGCCAGCTGAGGAATTCTGGGAGCTGAAGTCCACAAGTCTTAAAGTTGCCAAGATTGGAGACCCCCGGTCTAGTAGATGTTTCTTCCTGGGATTATTTGCACCCTGAGCTTTGTCTCACCAGGATCTGAGATTTTGGTTGTAGTTGGATTAGCTCACGATAATCCTCTTCTTTTCCCCACCCCCATCCTTTCCAGGTCTTTGATGTCCAGAGGAAGGTTACCTACAAGAATCTGACCAACTGGTATAAGGAGCTGCGTGAATTCCGGCCTCAAATCCCTTGTATCGTCGTGGCCAACAAAATTGATGGTGGGCCTCCTCCCTTTTTCACCTCTGGGAAGTCCACCGGGGGAGGAGATCTGATTCAGCCACTTCTTGGACAAGGGGGAACTCTTCTGGCCTTCAGGCTTTTAAGGCCACACAGCACCCATTGCCCCAAGACTGCTTCCTCTTAAAGCTGCACCAACCGTTTTCCATTGGAAAATGCAATATAGCAGAAATTTGGAAGGGACCTTGTACTCTATACTGTATCGGACAAATGGCTGTCCAATCCCTTCTTAAAGTGGTAAATGGGAACTCCGGGGGGCGATGCCCCTGGCGAGGAGCTTCAGGGAGGTGTCAGCCTGCAGGGCTGCAGTTCCCAAACTCAAAGCTGTCGCTCCCATCCAGCCATGCGGCTCTGTCCCAATCATGGGCATTTTTGCCAGGAATATATCTATTTACCCCTGGCAACTCAGCCCATCAAACGAGCCACTTGATGGGCTCCAGCCCACTTGGGGTTCCCAGGCCCCTTGGCAGTCCCGGGTCTTCAGGGCCTTGGGAAAGAGTGTTAAATGGGGGAACAGTCTAATCTCCACAAGGATGATGTTCTAGGGACAGGGAGCCACCACGGGGAAGGCCCTTCTTCTGGGTCCCACCAGGTGTATCTCCTTAGGGGATGGAACCCACAACATTCCTTGCCTCCCCACTCTGGTGGGTCGGGCAGACGTGACCGGCAAGAGACGGTCCCTCAGATCACCTGGTCCCAAGCTGTGAAGGGCTTTAAGGGTGACAACCGGCCCCTTGAACTGCACCTGGAAGCAAGTGAGCAGCCAATGCAGCTCCTGCAGGAGAGGTGACACATGGACACACTTTGGTCTGCACAAAACCACGCGGGATGTTGCATTTTGCACCCGTTGGAGGTTCCGGATTCTTCTGATACTTCTGAAGGTATGTCTGTGGATGTGTTGAGACTCTAATCCTAGGAATGAATGGTGAACTCTCCCAACAACCCTGAGATAGAGCCTGAGCCCGTGGTTGGGGAGTATGCGTGCTTAGCTTCAATCCCGGTGAGTTTTGGGGAGGTTAATGTGTGGTAAGTAGAAGCTTAATCAGCGGAACGGCTTGCCTCCAGAAGCTGTGGATGCTCCAACACTGGAAGTTTCCAAGAAGAGATTGGACAACCGTTTGCCTGAAATGGTAGAGGGTTTCCTGCCTGAGCAGGGGGTCGGACTAGAAGACCTCCAAAGGTCCCTTCAACTCTGTTACCCTGTAAGAACCTGCCATGTTTGGGCAATTCATTCCTCGGTGCTTCTTGTTGAAAACTCAGCAGTTGGGCTAGTTCAGTCACCGGATTAAGCTCGTAGGTCCTTCCTTGTCTTGGGCTCTCCTGGAAAGGCTCTGAGGTCCCTCGATTCTCCCTCGCTTTTTTCTAGCCGACCTGAAGGCCACGCAGAAAAGTTTCAGCTTTCCCAAGAAACTCAACCTGCCTCTCTACTTCGTGTCTGCAGCAGACGGCACCAACGTGGTGAAGGTGGGGGAGGAAGCCGAGGGGGGTGGCTGGGTAGGGAAGGGGTGCCCAGCGGTGTCTCCCTGGTTGACCTCTCCGTTCTCTTCCGCAGCTCTTCAGCGATGCCATCAAGCTGGCCGTGGCCTACAAGCAGAATTCGGGGGACTTTATGGACGAAGTCCTGAAGGAGCTGGAGGTCAGAGGGCTTCCTTGGGGGGCTGCCTGGGATTGAAGGCCCAAAGGGGCCCCCGGGAATTGGCTCTTTGGCAGGATGGGGGAGACGGTCGTATGGAGAGCCACTGGGTGCACACGGTGTGGCTTCTGGTGCTAACCACGACAGCACGTAGCTGCAATTAGTGGGTAGTTTGTGTGCCTGTTAGCCATGAGGCTTATTCTCCCTGACTTAAGTTTTCTCAGATGGGGAAACCCTTCCCTTCCCTCCCTCTTTCTTTACTTCCCCCATCCCTTTTTCCTGCCTGCCTGCTTTCCTTTCTCCTCTCCTTCCCCATCCCTCTCTTCCTGTCTCCTCCTTTCCCTCCTTTTTTCCTGCCTCTCTTCCTCTTTCTTTCCTTCCCTCCTCCCTCTTTCCTGCCTCCCTTTCTTCTTTTCTTCCCTCCTTTCTTTTCTTCCCTCCTTCTTTCCTTCCTCCCTCCCTCCCTCCCGTCCATCTGGAAGCCTTCTCTTGCCATGACCCTTTGCTGTGTGGCTGCAAAGATGGTAACTGCAGGCTCCTGCCCTAGAAGAGCCCAGGGGGGGAGCATCTGTTTGGATCCTCTTTCTCGTTTCCCTGTAGAATTTTGAGCTGGAGGCGAAGGAGGAGGACTCCCCACCAGAGGAGGCCAGTCAAGGGGAGCCTTCCCCGGTCCACCTGAGCCCCGGGAACGAGTAACCGTGGGCCGCCCCCACCTGCACAGAGACCGTGGGCAGCCCTCCCTGCTCAGCGGAGGCCGCCAGGGACCTCCGAGAAGGCCAGCAGATGGAGGTCAGCTCTGCTGCCCTGGGAGGAGGCAGAGGGAGGACCAGGCTTCCTAGCCCAGAAAGGAGGGGCTGCCGGCTCTGGTAGAGACCTCGAGGCTCATCAAGGCCCCCATTTCACCTCTAGAAGGGCCCTTAGTCTCTGCTGCTGCTGTTGTTGTTGTTGTTGCAAAGATTCCACCTGGAGAAATAAATTTTGGAAGTCTGGAAACCAGCCTGGAAGCGTCTCTGAGAAAGCCAAGGGGCAGCCCCTGGTTGTGTTGCGCCCTGAGAAAGGGAAGGTTCTCAGGCGGCCTGCACTGGGTTGCGTCTTCTGCAGCACAACTCTCGGGGGAACACAAGCACAGCAGGCCCCGCAATCTAGGAAAGTTGTGTGAAACCATCACAGTCCAGTGTGATGTCTTTAAGGAGACTGTGACCCCCTCCGAAAATGGAAATTGTCTCCTGCAGCTCCCCAGCCCCTTTTCCAGTTTAGGTGATGCCAAGAAAGGCTCCTCTCCCCAACAGGTGAGGAACAGGTACCCGAAACGCTTTGAATACAGGTAGTCCTCGGCCTACGACTAACACGGAGCCCAAAATTTACGTTGCTAAGCGGAAAATGTATTAAGCGAATTTTGCGAATTTTACGACATTCCTTAACATGGTTGTTAAGTGAATCACTGCAGTTGTTACATTAGTAACACGGTTGTTAAGTGAGTCTGGCCTCCCCCATTGACTTTGCTTGTCAGGAGGTCGCAAAAGGGGATCACCCGATCCCAGGGACACTGCCACCGTCATTTTTTTATTTATTTATTTATTAAATTTATATACCGCCCTACTCCCAGAGGGACTCATAAATAGGAACCAGTTGCCAAGCCTCTGAATTTTGATCCCATGACCCAATTTTACGACCACTGTGGGGATGCCACAGCGGTCATAAAGTGTGAAAAACTTATCCCTGGATCATTGTAACTTTGAACGGTCACTAAATGAGCTGTTGTAAGTCGAGGACTACCTGCATTTGATCAACATTGGGACAACATGTCCCATCGGATCCGTTTGCTGACATGATTAGGTCATGGAGATCCCCTCAGGCAACCGATCCGTTTAAGTGACAGGGTCCATTTAGATCACTCCCAAAGGCTGCTTCCCACAACCGTTGGTTGAGTTGTACTTACCATAAAGTTAGGTCCCGAGGCAAAGTCCTAGAGAGGTCCTGTAAAATAGGGGTCTCCAACCTTGGCAACTTCAAGTCTTGTGGACTTCAACTCTTTGCTTTGGTGGCTGAGGAATTCTGGGAGTTGAAGTCCACAAGTCTTAAAGTTGCCAAGGTTGGAGACCCCTCCTGTAAAAGCAAGCCTTCTCTAGGAATTCTGACACGGTCTTCTTTTCCTCAAATGGCCCCTCCCGAGTTCTCTGGGTTTCACAGAGAGTGACCATTAGGAGGAGAAAGACTTCGTGGTCAGCCATCATGGGCTAAAAGGGCCGCCATTTCACATTTTGATTGGTGATAGCTGATCATTAGGAAATTTCTGAGCCTAGCAGGATTCACCTGAGCAAAGGGCTCTTCACCTTTTCAGGAATGGGGGACATTGTGAAGTAAAGGACCCCCAACAGTAACTAGCCTGGGTAGGTGGTCTTTATTGAAAAGAAGACATCCCCACCCCAACAGCTGCCTCGGAAGTGGAGCAGGTTGATGCTTCCTGGCACTCCATCAGTAGCGGTCCCATCTTCAGATCCAGGAGTTTTGTCCTTTGTTCAAACTGACCAAGTCTACCTTTGGGTGAAGATCTGAAGTAGAGAAGATCCACCTCCGATCTTCACCCAAAGGCAAGCTTGGCCGGGTCGACCCAAATGAAAGAATGGACGCTTGGCAAGGGTAAAACTGCTGGATCTGAAGATGGCACAGCTACCAATGAACAGACTGACAGTAAGCATGTTGTGGTGCAAGGAAAGGTGCCAGCTGTGGGGTTGGCCACGGGGCAGATTGCACCGCCCAACTATATTTGGCTGTGGATGCTGGGCACAAGCACCTGCCAACTTTTCAATGCCCTTCAGCGGTCTTCAGATGGTTGTTCATGGCCAGATGGAACAGTGGAAGGGACAGCAGCAAACTGGACCAGCTCCATGTGGTCCATTTGACTGATCCTTCCATGCATCAGAGAGCTGAGCTGGGAAGTTGTACAAGATGCATGGGCAGAGCCATCAGACACATCACTTAAGTCCCCACAGAGTCAAGGTGAGGACACCTTCATGACGCTGCACTGTTGTTGGGCAACCTAAACGTGTCCAGAGTTTTACACGTGCAACAGGGTAAACAGCAGCCGCTGATCAAGTGTGCACAATTGAACAACTTTTACAGCTGACTTGACAAACAGAAGTTCTCTGGTTAGGAAAGATGGGTTTAGAGGCATACAGGGGGGCAAAAGGGGAAAATGAAGAGCCTGGGACCAGAACGGGTACATTTTGTAAACACATTTTGATATTTACATTTTGTAAACAATAAAACATATTGCCAAGCATTTGTTACAAGGAAAATCAGGTGGGGGGGGGGACAGGATTTAAACTTACAGGTATATAGATTCCGATTCTTAGCTGATCTTCATCATAAGGGTTGCTTGTGTGCACAACAAAATATTTACGCAACCCAACGCAACCCTGCCTTCTCCAGACGGTGCTGAGGTCCCAGGGAAAGATTAAACACAGTGGCCTCTTAATCCATTTTCGTGCAGCCTGCAGGTCTCGCCCTGCTTGTGGTCACCACACTGCTGCTTCAGAAGCACCAGGCACGGAGGGAGCTCGGCTCACCACCCTGAGCTGTGTAAAATCGCCCCAGAGACCCAGCCCTCGTGAGATTAGCAGGACCCTGAACAAAACTTCCGTTTCTGGTTTCCATAAGCGTGCTGCCCCAGCTCCCCAGAGGATGTTGCTGGCATTGCCAAGAGCTCTCAACTTCGGTGGCACACCTGCCTGTCAAAGGCACGCTGGCTCTCCTTCCAGCTCACCAGGACTCACCAGGCAGGTCACCCTCCGGTGGGCTTTCCGACTCCTCGAGAGAAGCCAGATCGCTGTCCTTGATGAGTTCCAGGTTCGACAAATCGGGCCAGACCCACACGACATCTTTCAACTTCCTAATGATGTGCAAGAACTTCTGAATCAGCCTCAAGAACTTCAGCACAATGTTGTCGGTATGGGAGATTTCAATGATGGGTACGATTTTATGCTCAGCAATCGGGCGGGATGGGGCCTGGGGGCTTTGGGGGTTTGGATGAGCTTCAGGATGAGATTGCCCGGAGGTTTCGGGTTGAGCCACAGTTTCTGGTGAGGACGGAGACGTGGGCGGTGAGGTTGCAGATTGGAGTGTTATGGATAGAAGGGGAGTTTCAGGCTCCAGTTTGGGTTCTGTTTGGTGGGTCTCAGAGTGAGTTGGGGCTCCTGATATACTTTGAAGCACAATTACATCATGAGCTGTGGTTTCAGATTCTGGTTCTGACATGGTTTGAGGAGAAGGTTGGGTCTCAGAGGGAGTTGGGGCTTCCGATGTACTTTGAATTACAAGGACAATATGAGCTGGAGTGTCAGTTTCTGGTTCTGATGTGGTTTGAGGAGAAGGTTGGGTCTCAGAGGGAGTCGGGGCTTCCGATGTAATTTGAGGTATAGTCACAGGCTGAGTTGTGGCTTCAAGTTCTGTTTGAGGAGATGGTTGAGGTGGAGCTTGGGATGTAGGTTGAGATGTAGTTATAGACTGATGTGAAGCTTCAGGTTCTGGATTTGTTACAGGAGAAGGTTGGGATTCAGTTTCAGATGTGGAGCCAACCTCTGTTGGAATTTCAGGCTCGGGAAGAGGTTCGGTTTTGTGTTGAGGTGTGGTGTGGAGAGTAGATTGAATTACAGATGTGAGTGGAGATGTGCCTTCAGTCTTCAGTGGAGATGGAGGCTGAGGTGGAGTTTTGGGTTCCAGCTCAGATACGATTTCAATTTCAAGCACAGGAGTGGTCTCGGGTTGAACTGTGGATTCAAGTAGGACTTTGGCATGAGGGGAAGATGAAGATGACAAGACATGTGATGTTGTCTGACTTGAGGTTTCAGTCTTGGGTGAAGTTGGAGATGAAGGTTGAGGTGATGTTTGGAGTGCGGATTGAATTATAGTTGAAAGCAGAGGTGTGACTTCAGTCTTCAATGAAGTTGGAGGCTGAGGTGGAGACTTGGATATGGGCTCAGATATTATCTCAATTTCAAGTAGAGGAGTGGTCTCAGGTTGACCTGTGGATTCAGATAGGACTTTGGCATGAGAGGAAGATGAAGATGACAGGATGTGAGATGTTGTCTGACTTGAGGTTTCAGTCTTGGGTGAAGTTGGAGATGAAGGTTGAGGTGACGTTTGGAGTGCGGATTGAATTATAGATGCAAGTAGAGATGTGACTTCAGTCTTCGATGGAGTTGGAGGCTGAGGTGGAGACTTGGATATGGGCTCAGATATTATGTCAATTTCAAGTAGAGGAGTAGTCTCAGGTTGAACTGTGGATTCAGATAGGACTTTGGCAGGAGTGGAAGACAAAGGTGACAAGACCTGAGATGTTGTGTGGGTTGGAGAAGATGAAGGTTTGGCATGAGGTGAAGTTGGTGCTTGGGTTGTTTGGAAGAGGACCTCAATTTGGAATGTGTTTGGAGATTTGGCATGCGGTTGGGTTGTGGGCTTTGATGGGACTTCAGAGGTGGACTGGGACAAAGGTTGTGTTTTAGGCCAAAACAGAGATTGTGTAGTGGTTGGAGGCACGAAGAAGACTAACTGTTTTCGAGAAGTGGTTTGCAACAGAGTTGAGGGTTCAGTTGGGGTTTTGGTGGCTTCGTGAGCTGAGGGGGAGCTTTTGGGGGGAGAGCTTGGGTGGGGAGTTGATTCACTCTGGAGTGGAACCTTGATTGTGGGCATGGGCATGGGCGTGGGAGGGGGCTGAGGCATCGGGCCTGCCAACTGCTTTATCCACGGGTAGAAGTATTGCGTGTCAGTATAGACCCCCGGCTTGTGTGCTTTCCCACAGCCCTGCCCCCAGCTTGTGAGTCCAATGATCCAGAAGGGTTGAGAGCCATCTTCCTGACACATGAGGGGGCCACCACTGTCTCCCTGGAACAAAAACACAGGTAGGAGGAGGAGTGAGGGTCGGTCTCGGACTCGAAACCAAACAAGGATACACCCAAAGGAGGAAGAGTATGGTGGGCAGAGAGTTAGGTGATTACCATCTCCCTAGGCACCCAAAGATATAAAAGAGGCAGCCTTTGGATGGACATGAAAGAGGAAGCTCATAATACAGGCAGTCCTTGACTTACAACAGTTCGTTTAGTGATCGTTCAGAGTTACAATAGTACTGATCGTTTTTCACAGTTACGACCATTGCAGCATCCTCATATTGTAGTGGAGAGCCATCTGTCTGGGATGGTAGAAGGGCTCCTGCCTTGGGCAAGGGATTAGAGTAGATGACCTCCAAGGGCCCTTCTAGCCCTAGGAGTCTATGGTTACAGGTAGTCCTTGATTTACAACAGTTTGTTCAGTGACTGTTCAGAGTTACAACAGCACTGAAAAATGTGACTTATGACCATTATAACCTTTTTATCAATCACAAGGTCACAATCTCAGGATCAAAATTCAGATGCTTGACAACTGGTTCATACTTACGACGGTGTCAGTGTCTCCCGGAAGTCAGGTGATCCCCTTTTGCGACCTTCTGATGAGCAAAATCCACGGATTCGCTTAACCAACCGTGTTCCTAACTTAACCCCAAAGCGGTATAGCGGTATAGAAGTCTCAATGCTTATTGCTATTCGCATTTAGCATATGTCAGCATATCGGAGAGATCCGAATGCTGACATTCGGATCTCTCTAAACTTTGATTTTGCAGTTCCCAGTTCTAAAAACGCAAACCAGGAGGCCAATACAAAAAAAATAATAATAAAAATCCCCTCATTAGGTGTGTAAATTAAGAGAAAGAGGGCACAACATACAGAGTGGGAAAAGTGCATAGAAAAATTTGGGAAATGCACACAAGTATATGCAGAAGGACAATGTAGGGGAAGGAAAGGCAGAACCCAGGGGTGGGGTTAAAAGACCGATTAGCCTAGAATCAATACAGAGACACAAGCACATCAAAGGCAACCCCCTCCCCTCCGCTTGAATTCTATTGACCGTTATCTAAGTCCTAGCAGGTGGTGTCCATTAGTACAGAATAACAGAGTTGGAAGGGATCTTGGAGGTCTTCTAGTCCAACCCTTTGCTCAAGCAAGAGACCCTTTACCCATGACGGCAAACAGAGCCATATCTGTGAGCACGCAAGCATTGCCCTAGCTCAACTCCAGCACGCATGCGTGTGCTGGCCAGCTGATTCTCAGCCTTCCAGGCCCGCCAGAAGTCGGGAAATGGGCTGTTTCCGGCCTCCAGAGGGCCTCCAGGCGGGTGGGGAAGGCCATTTTCACCCTCCCCAGGCTCCTAGAAAGCCTCTGGAGCCTGGGGAGGGTGAAAAACGGGCCTACCAGGCCCACCATGCCATCATGTGCCAAAAGGGGGGGAAGTATGGGGGGCGCGCATTGAATTATGGGTGTGGGCACCCACGTGCGCGACACCACCCCATCACCTCACCACCCTGGGCAAACCCCGTTTTTGGCACATAACGGCAAAAAGGTTAGCCATCACTGAGGCCCTATACCATTCCAGACAAGTGACGGTCTAATCTCTTTTTAAAAGCTTCCAGTCTGGGACCAAAGGGGCTTTTCAAAAAGCATTTGGACTTTTTTAGGGGTTTCACGTCTCCTCCAAGAAGCTGCTTCAGTTCTCCAGAATGAAGAACTTCTCCAGAATTGAAGCAGCTTCTTGGATGAGAAGGAAAACATTTTCAAAAGGAAAAAAAAAAACCAACAAGAATGTCCAGTTGCCTCTTGGATAAGCACCTCTGGGACAAGTGTGACCTGGATGATGGAGAATCTCCATAGATACGTAAAGCATCTATTGCTATAGGAAGACTTCGTGCCTTCTTCAACCTGGTGCCCCATATTGGAGTTTCAATTGTGATGGCCCCGCAGCCTTCCAGGACTCAACCTTGGATCCAGAAGGACCGTGGAAGGGAAGGGGGCGCAGTGTATTCCCAGGCATCATTTGGGGGCCCAATGTGGCTAGCGGGAGGTGCGTTGGATTTCAAGGCCTACCAAGTGGGTGTTCCCCCAGGGTCCTTACCTGGCAGATATCTGCTCCTCCTTCCTCATAACCTGCACAGAGAGTGTGTTCCTCAATGGCCCCATTGTACCAACCGCTGCTGTTGCACTGAGCCACAGAGAAGCGGTTGACCCTCACTTCGTGCATGATGTCGGACACCTCCCTGGCTGCTGAAATGGAAGGCAGATGCTTAGCAGATGCAGCCCCACTTTCCCCTTCCTCCCAGGGGGCCTTCAGCCAAGGGCCTTCCTGGGTGAGAGCAGCAGGGGCTTGGCGCTGGTGGCCCCCAAGAGATTGAAGGGCCAGCATCCCCCAGGCTATCCTAAGTGCTCTTGAAGGGGGAGGGAAGCCTCCTCGAAACCGGGAGGTGGGAGAAGAGAAGGAAAGGAAAGGAGAAGAAAAAAGGAGAGGAAAACAAGAGAAGAAAACACTGAAAAGATAAGAAAACATCAAGGATTAGAATGATGAGAGGGAAGGGGAGGAGAGGAGAAGAGTGGGAAAGGAGGTAGAGATGGAAGAAAGAAGAATGAAAGAGGAGAGAAGATCAAGAATGGCTTAGTTGCAAAGAGGAGAGGAGGAGGGAGAGGAGAAGAGGAGAAGAGTGGAAAAGGAGGTAGAGATGGAAGAAAGAAGAATGAAAGGAGAGGAGAGAAGATCAAGAATGGCTTAGTTGCAAAGAGGAGAGGAGGAGGGAGAGGAGAAGAGAAGAAAGGGGAGAAGAAGGGAGAGAAGAGGCAGCACTGGCAAAACCCAAAATGGTTCCATGAGGAGCAGGATCCATCAGAAACTGGCAAACTGCAAAGAAATTATTTTCAGGAATGTGCTTTTGCTCCACAAAGATACACTAGGATGGCACACGGCATCTGGGAAGAAGTGTGTGTGTGTGTGTGTGTGTGTGTGTGTGTGTGTGTGTGTGTGTGTGTGTGTGAGAGAGAGAGAGAGAGAGAGAGAGAGAGAGAGAGAGAGAGATTGGCTGAGTGTGCCTTCTATCCATGCTTACTGTCACAGCTATTTAGAGGAACCAGGACGTCTCCCCTGGCAGCCACGTTGTGAGTGCAGACCACACTCATTCTGAACTTCTAAAAGAGCTCCAGAGTCCACAAAGTTCTCCACAATCAGTTAGTGTCACGGAACGGTGCTTCAATCCCGCCCAGCCACACCCTCAACGCCCAGCAGGAAAATGCCCCCTGTGAAGGAAGAGAGAAGCTGCCAAGGGCACCCGATGAAGGATGCAGCTGTTTTCAGCCTTCCTTTGGTGGAGAGCGAAGGAAGACCCTTCCTGGGGTTGGGCTTGTAAGGCACGGGGAGGTGGCCGAGCCCGGCTGGCACAGAGGAAGGGTTCTCACCAGCTTTTCCTAGGATGCCCCAGCCGCTGATGTAGCAGTGGTTCAGGAGAGAGACGGTGACACTCATGTCAGGCAAGCAAGCCGGCTGGATGTAGTCGCTGCATTTCACCGGCTGGTCCAGCTCCATCAGAGCGATGTCACTGGTCTCCGTGCTCCTCTGGTAGTCCTCATGGATGACTATCCGCTTAATGTAGCGCACGTGGACCTCGGAGCCCAGCGAAGAAAGCCTCCATGCGCCAATCACCGCACGCCAATGCGGAAGGTCCCTGGGGTGAGACGGAGGGTCAGCCCTTTCTGACACCTCAACAGTTGGGTCCCAGAGGTGCTTTTGGGGGGGGGGGTTTGTCAAAAAGGCAACTGGGCTTTTTTGTTTTCCTTTGGGCCACTCACTCACCTAAGAATCCACGCACCCACCGTTTTGGCTTTCCGAAAAGGCCTGAAGACCCAACTCTGGCACCTGGCCCAGGGCCCCAAAAGGGACATGTCATTCTGGAGGTGGTTCATGGACCAAGGTAGGATCCCACCTTTCCGTCTTTGTCAGTTGGCGTCCTCTCCTTTGGGGCAGTCCCTCAAATATTAGAAGATTGCTATCATGTCACCCCTAGTGCTTCTCTTCATTAAACTAGACACCCCCAATTCCTGCAACCGTTCTTCATATGTTTTGGCCTTCGGTCCCCTAATCTTTCTCCCCCCTCCGACTCCGTATGAAGGCCATCCCTCTGAGAGGTCCTTCCCCTTCTGACGCTTGGTGCCACTGCATGGGAAGGTCTCACCTTTTGTTTGAGAAGCAGTGGGCCGCAGTGAGAATCCACCGGCCAGAAACGAGGGAGCCTCCGCAGCTGTGCTTGTGTCCTGTTATCGTGGGGAGCTGCAAACTGACGACCCAAGGCCACGCCCCAGGCTGGGCATCGGCTCCGCCCACCACCTGCTCACTTTGCCCATGTCTGAGCACCAAGGGGTGTCTTCCGCAAACACTGGATGGAGAAACAAGCATTGCTTCCTGTTCACAAGGCTTTCCAGCCCTCTCTAAGCGGTTTACAGAATCAGCCTCTTGCCCCTAAGAATCTGGGTCCTCATTTAACCAGTGTTGGAAGGATGGAAGACTGAGTCAACCTTAAATTGGTCAGGATTGAACTCTTGGCAGTGAGCAGAATTAGCCTGCAATGCTACATTCTAACCACTGCGCCACCATGGCCCTTCCTTCCTTCCTTCCTTCCTTCCTTCCTTCCTTCCTTCCCATTTAGCATTAGCACTTAGACTTATATACCGCTTCACAGTGCTTTACAGCCCTCTCTTATTGGCTTACAGAGTCAGCATAACTGCCGCCAACTATCTGGCTCCTTGTTTTACCAACCTAGGAAGGATGGAAGCCTAAACTACACCACCTAACCATGCTAGCCAAGATGGTGCTTGGCCCCTCAGCCACATGTCCTCCTTTCTTCTCCCGAGCACCTGGTCTGCTTGGAAGCCTCATTCCAAGGGCTGCCCCTTGGAACCCCTTCTGGATCGGGCCCATCCCTCCTTTCCCCTTCTTCTCTCTTACTTACTCGCAAGTATCAACTATGGTGTGAGTGGGCCAGACGGCAGCCAGAATCTGGAGTGGGAGGAGAATGCATCTCATCCTCTTGATGGCTCCAGAGGCTCCTCTGATTGCCGCATTCTCCCACCAGCCGTGACGTCACAAGCGCCCCCAGCCCGATTGCAGCCAATCAGCACTCAGGCAGTATGACCTCACACGGAACCCACCAGCTGCAAGCAAGCATTGGTCTCCTTCCAAAAGCCCTGGAACATCTGGCCCAGATGATGGTGGAGACGAAGCCGCATCATTGGAGGAGTAGCTAGCCATGATCTGGCCTGCATTTTGGGAGGTTCTCCTGAGAAGCACCCATCATTCATGGTCCTCCCTCTATGGGCAGCAGGACAGAAACGGAAGAGGGATGAATGAAGGCAAATATAGGGGTCCCAGGATAATATTACAGGATCCAATTTGGATTTGTAACTGCAACCAGAAGTTTACTCTTCCAAGCTCTTAGACTCATGCTAGAGCCCATCTTAAGGGAACTTCTCTCTTCCAGAATATGTTCTTTGGGCTATTCTATGAGAGGAAGGGAGGAAGGGAGGAAGGAAGGATTCCACAGTCAACCTGACAACTTCAAAACCAGAAGGTTCTCAGCTGTGTCAATTTGAAGATGTGTGGCTTTCAACTCACAGAATTCTCCAGTCATAAATATGGCTTCAGTGTTGGCTGGCTGGGGAATTCTGGGAATTGAAGTCCACACATCTTCAAATTGACATGGTTGAGAAACACTGTCCTACCACACCAAGAAAGCAGGGCCTTGGCCAGCATTTCTCCAAGCTTTAAGCAGTATTCATAACTGGCCCTTCTTTCAACACCATTTTTTAAAAATAGGCTCTTCTGCCAAAGAATCACTGTATGCAAATATTCTTCTGATTTCCTTTCTCAATAGACCTCTCCAATCTCTGGCCGGGATCGACTACTTCTCTTTAATGCCAGCTGCACAATGATAGGTGTTGGCCCTGCCCAGTGATGCATCTTAGTGTTCCTCCCACGAAATAAATAAGAGACATTTTCTGGAAGGAAACACTTTATTTTGGGTGTGTTTTTACAGAACATCTGCCAGAATTCATTGGGTCTCAGCTAACCAAGGTAACGGTGTGAAGCCAGGGGCCTCTGGTGAAGCTCTTTCTCCTTCCAGAAATGGGAATTCAGGCTGGGTAGATGTTTGCCAGAACATTGGCTCCTGAGACCGGCCATTTGCACCCTAAAGTTGCCCGAAGATCTTCTCTGGGCTCATGAAGAAAGTTGGCAGCCATGTTCCTAAGCCTTCCGAAACTTAGCTGGCGTTGGAGCTTGGGGCAGGAGCTAGGTGCCAGCTCTGTTTCCAGTGGCGCATTTATAAAAGTGGCTACAGAAATCTGATAAATGATAAAATATGGGGCGAATGAAAAATAGGAGGCAAGTTCAGGAGCTGGGTGTAGGGATTACACCAGAAGGATGCTGGTCACGGATGCTTCATCTGGGCCATGATGGGATGGAAGTCCTGGTTTCCTTAAAGTCTGGGCCTGTTCCAGTAATGAGGCCTAGGCCATCGAAACTGTGTGGTGTAAGGAGCAGCGGTGAACCTTTTCCGGGGTATCCTATAAATTATACTAGGCCCCATGCCCCAGCCTAGGAAGGCGGTGGTGGGAGTGGCCCAATGGGGTGTCATCGGAAAGAAGGTGAAGGGTGTAAATTTCTTTGGGGGTCCCGTGTATCTGGGCCGGGTGGTGAGTTTGACACCCCACTGGCGTGTTGGAAGGCTGTACGTGTTGGCCGCGGGGTAGTACCCAACTAGCCTCCCATTGACCTTTTTGTAAATGGGGTTGAGGTAATACACTCCCGTGAACCGGCTCGGGGGCGGAGGGGTGGGGGTGCGTGGGGTGGTCGGTCTGAAAGGAGGAGAAAGACCAGAGGCAGGGGGGTTCGCCATGATGTCTTTGATCCAGGTGAGGAAGAACTGGGTGGAGGTGAAGACTCCCGGCACTCTGCCAGTGGAGCAACCAGTGCCCCAGCTGTTGAGCCCGATCAGCCAGTAGCGCTCGGTATGGGACACCCTGCACATCAGGGGCCCGCCACCATCACCCTGCAGGAAAGAGGAAGAAGACACATCATGGGATGACCCGGAGCACGGCACAGAGAGAACACAGGCAGCTGGCAGTTCAAAATTGTTCCAAATTTCCCCAAATGCTCCCACGTTTCTGCCAAGTCCCAGAGCAAAGTGATCACACACACGCACACACACCCCTCAAGCAGCCTTTGGCTACATATAGTCCAGCCCAACACTCTGAGCACCATGACTGCAAAGCAAAAAATCCAGAAAGAATGCAAGGACTTTTGGGAAGTTCAAAGGTTGGCACTCAGCACTCCAGGAATTCAGTGTTTCTTCCTCACAAATGCCCCTCCCCACAGTGCCTTCTTAAGGCTCAATCCCCAGGTATGCCTTGTGAAGAGGGGCGGGGCGCTCTCCTCCTGAGTAGTTGGGTCAGCTGTGCTGTTCTCGCCTTCTGTCCACTCTCCGTGCTCAAGGATCAGGAGGGGGCAGTCCTTGCTCATTGCCTGAGCTCTGTCTCCCATGTTCACTGCTTAGCCTCTCTTGGTCATCCTTCCCCCCCACTCCCTGCCTACAAGCCATCCCAATCCTGAAAGGCCCTGGCCTGACTGGCCCTGCTCCTCCCCATTTTCCTCCTAAGCCAATGAAGCCACCCCCTCAATCTCTGTATGCTCCAGTTTCGGCTCCTCTTCCTCTGCCAATTCAGGCTCCAATGGGGGCATGGCACATCATCTACTTGTATGAAACAGCACAAGGCTAGAGTCTCAGCAATCACTTTTATACTGCTTTAGAAATGCTTATAAACAATGGACGAAGGGCTGCTAAAGTTGATGGAGTTAGTAGGGAGGGCTAAATTGGCTACTTCATTGTGATCACCAATGTGTGGCCTCCTACCGTCTTCCTCTTAACTTTGTTGTTGGCAATGAAGTTTGCAAATAGGGGTCCCATGACCATGGGACCCCACAAGTGTTATAATTGAGAGTCAATTGCCAAGCACCTGAATTGTGATCACATGATCCCAGGGACACTATGATGGCCACAACCATGAGGACCAGTCATAAGTCCCCTTCTTGTCTCCATCCGCCAGGTCATGGTTGTCCCAAAGATGCTTTTTTTTCCCCAAAAGACAACTGAACTTCTTTGGTTTTTATTTGAAAATGTTTTGCTTCTCATCCAAGAAGCTTCTTCAGTTCTAGGTGAAGAATTAAGAACTGAAGTTAGAATTGAAGAAGCTTCTTAGATGAGAAGTGAAAAGTTTTCCAACAAAAAAAACTAAGTCTAGTTGCCTTTTTGGTAAGAGCATCTTTGGAAAAGTGTTCTCGTTCAGCGCCGTCATACCTTAAGCAGCCCTTAAACGAGGACTACCTGTGGTTCTCTCTGCAACACCTCTCGAACCTTGGAGTAGGCCAGGAGAGAGCCTCTGAAGGCCAGATCCGATGGAGGGAGATCTCTGCTCTTGGCAACTTACCCGGCAGCTGCCCTTGGAGGGATCCTCCGAGACAGCACACAGGTGCTCCTCCCTGATGAGGGTGGAATACTGATCGGAGCTGTTGCAGGCATCCCTGGGTACCAGCGACACTTCGGCCTCTTGCATGATATCCGAATATGGGGCCTTCTCTGCCAACAGAAGAGACGGCTGCATCACCCACCACCCTCCCCTTCCTGACCAGCCACCCACTCACATCACCCTGGCCTCAGCGGGGGTCTCGACCCCCAGCTTCAGGTGGGTCAAACGGAAGGGCTGATAGGCAGCGAACCATCATGGAAAGTCCCTCTGCTTATGCAGGCAGTCCTCGTCTTACGACCACAATTGAGCCCCAAAATTATGTTGCTAATTTGTGATTGTTCCTCATTTTATCAGCTTTCTTGCCACAGTTAGTAAGTGAATCACTGCAGTTGTTAAGATAGTAACACCGTTGTTAAGTGAATCTGACCTCCCCATTGACTTTGCTCCTCAGAAGGTCACAAAAGTGGGTCATGTGACCCCAATTGTCATAAATATGAGTCAGTTGCCAAGTGTCTGAATTTTGATCACATGTCCATGGGGATGCTGCAACGGTCATAAGTGTGAAAAATGGTCAAAAGTCCCTTTTTTCAGTGCCGTTGTAACTTTGAATGGTCACTAAAGGAACTGTTGTAAATCAAGGACTACCTGGGTTTTGATTAAGCTCCCGTAACACTGCTGACCTTGTTATTGAAATCAGTCATTTGTGGGCTTCACACTGTGCAGCAAATCCTAAACTAACAAAGTTAGATTAACACAACAAACACCCTCTCCCCCCCACCCCTGGTTTAAATTAACCAAGTTACTCTGCACAACCATTTGACTGGGAGAAGGCTCCTGCCTGGAGTAGGGGGTTGGACTAGAAGACCTCCGAGGTCCCTTCCTTCTAGGATTCTTTTTCTATTCTATTCTATTTCTACGTTTAAGTTTAGAACGGGGTGTGAATGGCACCACTAACTTTTAAAGCCCACCTTGGGAGGGCAGCCAGGGGGGAAAGAGTTATTGGTTTCTAAGTCCTGTTCTTCAAAAGAACGCACTGAAACATCAAACTCGGCTCACCTCTGTCTATGCAAGAGAAACATTTTTTAAAAAATATTATTTTTGGCTCTCTGAATCAGCTTCTGCCAATCACTGAACGTGGCAGGGAGAGCCGGTGCCCCAAAGCAATGCCGTACCTTTAAGGAGATGCATGCAAAGGTTCCTGAGGACATGATGGGCCAAGCTCTGGGTCAACTGTAGGAGAATGTTCTCCTTCCTGCCCTCACTAGGACCAGGGATGCTATCAGAGAAGGGGGGGGGGCGTTCCTTAAGGGATACAGGAGACCCATTTTTCCTCTCTCTGCTTCCCTTCTGATACTCCTGTGCTCAACCTCAGCACCACATAGTTTTTAATACATCCCAAGACTAGGTTGTGATGCCTTCAAGAGCTCCTGGACGATGGTCGGGTGACTCTCAGACTTTCCTCCAAAGACCTGACAAGGTGTTGGGGAACGGAACCCAGAGAGTGCCTGGAGCCCCAGTGTTCCTAGGGATGGGGATAAGGGGCGGGTGGGGTTTATTTATCGATGGATTTAATTTTTGGAGGCTCTCACTCCGCATGACCGTGATGCCCCAGCCGCAGATGTAGCAATGGGTGAGCGAGTCTATGTCCAGGTCTTCCTCCGGCAAGCAGGCGGGCTGGACATAATCGTTGCAAATCACGGGTTTGTCCAGCTCTACCAAGGCGATGTTATTCATGTGGTTGCCCTGGTCGAAGCTTTTGTGGTCCACCAGCCTCTTGATGACCCGGTTCTGGGCATCAGGCCCAGGTTTGGAGCGCTGGGTGGCCCCAATCTGTATCCTGAAATACTCCACCTTCAGGTACCTGGGTGAAAGGGGAGACAGGAAATCACGTTAGGGAAGTCGAGGTCAACTTTGAAGAGGTCCAATGACGTCCTGGAATAGGAAGGCAACGGCCGGAGTCCCCACGTGAGCCCTTGCAGTTTAGGAAGCTGGGAGGCCAATGGGGAAGGAGGAGAACTTCAGGCTCGGCTGAAAGAAGGGAGCCTTCCTCCTCCTCTGAGAAAAACAGCAATCGTCTACCTGGCAAGGTGATCGTTAGCCTCTCACCTGCGGGGTGAAAGAAGCCCTGAAGGAAGTCTTATCGAGCTTCTTCCTAAGATTATTTCTTATGCTCAGGGGAGTGGGGGACTAGCATAAGTGTTGTGGCCTGTCGGCCGCCGATCCCTCTAGCAGTCGACTCGGAGGAGGAGGAGGAGGAGGAGGAGGAGGAGGAGGAGGAGGAGGAGGCGAGGGAGTCAAGACCAGCATCAAGGCCACCTGAGAGCTCCGAGGGGGAAGAGGAAATGGAGTTGGCAGAGACAGAGAGAGGCGGAGCCTGGGCCATCCATCAGCCCTCAGATGGAGGGTCAAGAGCTCCCAGGCCTGGAGGTGGCTGATGAGGAAGAGGAGGAATAGCTGGGCCCAGTGCCTGACACGTGGATGCGCAGAAGTCAGAGGAGAGGAGAGCAGTGGAAATCCACGGGCTGATCCTCGGGAAGGAAGAGCCAACGCTGCTAGCGAGGCCTCACTCTAGCTCTGGGCATAAAAGGTGTGGCGGGGGGGAGATGAAGAGGTGTGACAGACAACTATTCCTCTCCCTGCTGGACTTGTTAGCCTGCTGTGAGAGGGGGAACATTTATTTATTAACTACAAAGGCTTTGCTGGTGAAAACAGTGAGAAAACCTCCAGACTCAAGAGAAGACAAAGAGTCTCCCAAAAAAAAAGCCTCAGCAAATCAAGCAATAATAATGTTGAGTCTAGGTTGAAAGGCCAAAAGGGACACCATGAAAAGACATGTGGTAGAAGACCTCCACGGTCCCTTCCAATCATATCATTCTATGTTCTAACTGAAAAGGGATCTTCTGGAGGTATCTCCAGATTTCTGTGGCTTTCTTTTCTCTAGAAATGTGCATGTTTCTACACTTCTTCCTTTTGGAGGAAACCCCTTAAGAAGTTCTGAGTGGACTCTGGTTTAAAGTTGGAAGCATGCAACTTTCTGGCGAGGGTTGGACTGTGATAACCATGCTTCTAGGGCTGAATGCTTAGAATGGTGGCATCCACAGATCAACCTTGATAACCATGCTTCTAGAGCTGAAGTCATCTGGAATGGTGGCATCCAGAGATCGATATGGAGGGCTTATGTCTTGCAGAAAATGGAACTAGGTTGGATCTCTCATTGATAAGATAGTTGACACAATACAATTTCTCTTAAAGGTCAGCTGGGCCAGTCCAGAAGAAGGCAAGGCCAAGAAGGTGCCAATAAGTCCAAGAGATAAAAGGAGTCATCAACTCCTTCCTCCTCGTTTGACAGCTTCTCTACCTTGGCAACCAAAAGACATGTGGACTCCAACTCCCAGAATTCCCCAGATAGTATGACAACTTCTGAAGCAGAAAGTTCTCAACCTTGGCAACTTGAAGAAATGTGGACACCAACGCCCAGAATTCCCCAGTCTGGGGAATTCTGGGAGTTGGAGTCAACACATCTTCAAGTTGCTAGAGTTGAGAAACATTGGCCTGGAGATCCTGGTCCCAATTTCTGAGCTTGGGACACCTGGACCTCCTGCCCTCTGCTGAGTTGGGTGTTTGGGGTTTCACTCACTTTTGAATGAGGAAGCATTGTGCTGTCGAAATGACCCAGCGAGAATTGATCAAGGAGCCGGCACAGAAATGGCGGAATCCTTGCCGGGTTGGGAACTGGAAGCTGACCGCCCAGGGCCACGTTCCTGGCAGGGAATCGACCCCGCCTATAATCCGCAACATGCCATGGCTCATGGCTAGTGGCCGGCTACCACACACCCTCCTGCAAAGGAAGATGGAGTGAGTGAGTGAGTGAGAGATTGATTGAGCGTATGGCCTCCACAGAGGTCTTGCAATCTCTGATGCACAACACTAATAAAACACATTATACATACAAACACAAATAATATCAGGCAATGCACAGGTAATCCGCCATTTGCAACACTTCATTTAGTGACCGTTCGAAGTTGCAACGGCTCTGAAAAAAGTGACCTATGACCAGTTTTCACACTTATGACCAGTGTACATCCCCCATGGTCACGTGATCAAAATTTAGACTTTACTTAACAATGGTGGAAAGAAAGGTTATAAATGGGGCAAACTCACTTAAATGTTTCACTTAGTAACAGAAATTTTGGGTGCAATTGTGGTCATAAATTAAGGATTACCTGTAGCGCATCAGCAAATACACATACACAGAGAGAGAGAGAGAGAGAGAGAGAGAGAGAGAGAGAGAGTTGTATGAACCCAGCCCATGGATGTGACTGGAAAGGCAACTGAACTAAGATTGAACAGTGTCTATGGAGATTCTCCCTCATGCAGGTCCTCGTTGCCCCAAAAGTGCTGTTTCCAAAAGGACATCTGGACTTTCTTGGTGTTCATCTTCTCACCCAGAAACTTCTTTCACCAGGATGTTCTTCTCAGAAGAAACTTCAGGAGGAAGTTTTCTGTTAGAATAGAATAACGGAGTTGGAAGGCCTTCTAGTCCAATGCCCTAGAGCATTTCAGATGTTTGTCCAGCCTCTTCTTAAAAACTTCCAGTCTTGAAGAATTCACAATTTCTGAAGGGCAGTTGTTCCACTGGTTAATTGTTCTCACTGTCGCAAAATTTCTCCTTAATTCCAGGTTGCTTCTCTCCTTGATTAGTTTCCACCCATTATTTCTTGTCTTGCCCTCAGGTGCTTTGGAGAATAGTTTGACCTCCTCTTCTTTGGGGCAGCCCCTGAGATATGGGAACACTGAAATTATGTCACCCCATGTCCTTCTTTTCATCAAACTAGATCTACCCAATTCCAACAACCATTCTTCATATGCTTTTGCCTCCAGTCCTCTAATCATCTTTGTTGCTCTTCTCAAGAATGGTAGGAAAGAAATATGGGAGACCCGGGTTTTTTCCCCTTCTTCCTCCTCCTCCTCCCAGGTCCAGTCATGGCAGTCTGGAAACTTCTGGGACAACCCCAGCAGCACCTCAAGGTCACACTTCCTTCTGATGCTTTCTCTCCAACAACCATCCAGCACACTCTGGCTGAAGTATGGAGGCCCCATGGCACCAGGACAACCAAATGACGCCAATGGAGTCACCCACTCCAGCTGTGGCCCTCACTTACGTGCAAGTGTCCTCTTCATCATCATAGATTAGACAGAGCACATCAACTGCCCAAAGGAGCAGCAGCAGCTTCTTCATCCTACATCGCTCAACAAATGTCAGGTCCCACCTCCTGCTCCCAGGGCTCCTGACGTCACAAACTGTCCTTTCAGTCCCCGGCCAATCAGCCAACAGACAATATGACATCACACTGAAGAACCACAGTTCTTTGCTGCCATTGGCTTTAGAAGGGTTAATGGCAGGGTCCCGGTTTGGGCATCTGGGCATGGCCTTCAAAACTATTCAACCTTGCCTAGGAATGGAACCCATGGCGCGTGGGGGGCAGAGAGAGCTCAGGAACACTAACTGTCTTGCTGAGTCAGCAACAACAGGAGACCTGAGCAAGCAGCAAGCTGTGAAGGAAGTGGTGGCATGGAAAATGCTTTTGTAGACATACAATCATGGTTTTGCAGTCATCTGTAAACAAATTTTGCTAGGAAGTCAGTTGCATCATTCTGCCCATCAGAATAATGAAATAACAAGTTGGAAAGGACCTCGGAGGTCTTCTAGTCCAACTCCTAATGCATTTTAGGGAAGTATCTTCTTTGAAACTTCCAGTGTTGGAGCACCCATAACTTCTGGAGACAAGTTGTTCCACAGATTAATTGTTCTCACACTCAGGAAATTTCTCCTTAATTCTAAATAGAGCATAGAATCATAGGACTGGAAAGGAACTTGGAGGTCTTCTAGTCCAACCTCTGCTCATGCAGGAGACCTAGACCATTTCAGACAAGTGACTGTCCAATCTCTCCTTTAAAGCCTGCACGGTTGGAGCACCCACAACTTCTTGTGGCAAGCTGTTCCACTGGTGACAGTGATCGTTTTCACTGTCAGGAAATTTCTCCTTAGTTCTAGGTTGCATCTCTCCAATTTCCACTCATTGCTTCTTGTTCTGCTGGTTTCTCTTTTGACAAATGAAAAGGAGGCCTGCTTATCTGTGGTTTGTTCTGGGAAAGCCTTAAAGCGATGTTTCTCAACCCTGGCATCCTGAAGTCCACACAACTTCAAGTTGCCAAGATTGAGAAACACTACTTGGGGCCACGATGGGTCGGACACAACTTTGCAACTAACAGCAACAAAACTGTAAGAAAATTGGTTGTGCAGCCAGTTATGTCTTCTCCTCACCTACTTTCAGTAAGAACAATACCAGGACTCCCATTTCTGCCAATTGAACCCAGGTCCTGCCACTCAGAGGCTACTGAGAGAGAGACCTATGAAGCCCCCCAACCAGTGGTGGGGTTCAGCCACTTTCTGAGCAGTTTGACAAACTGATTGTTGGAAGAAATCATTAGGGCAGAGAACCGGTTGTTCAATTACTTGAATCCCACCACTGCCTCCGACCCAAGCTTGCTGCCTCTAAAGTTCTCCAGATGCAGGTGACACAGTATCCACACCCCATAAAGTGCTAATCTTTGGATAACCACTAAATGATGGCAACTTGAAACAAAACTGTCAACTCTTTGCCATCTCTTGGTTCTCTGGGTTTTCTGCAGCTCATCTACGGGAGCCCTAAGGTCTGCCAGATGTTGCTAAATTAGATCTCTGAGAAGTTCAAGCCAGTTTGGCTAAGAGTGAAGGCTGATGGAATTTGGAATCCATCAAGCTCTTTGGGGCCAGAGGTTCCTCACTCCAAGTTGAGTATAGCAGCTAATACTTTTCATTTTCAGGATTAATAATTGAGAAGTAACATTAGACGTCAGATGTTTACCATGTGTTCTTCAGTTGCCATTAAAGAAGAATTGCTCCCAGATCATGGGAGGTCATTGTTACTTTGGATTCTTGGACTGTTTTTGGAGGACTTTGTCTAATTATATTTACAAAAAAATGTAAAGAAACTGGAGCAAGTTCAGAGAAGAGCTGCCAAAATGGGAAAGGGCATGGAAGCCAAGTCCCTTGAGAATGGTGAAAGAATACAGATGTTACTGATAGAAGAGAATATTTGTAGCTCAGGGTCCTTGGTGCTCTCTGAGCTTAATGGTTTTCTTACAGGCTTTTCATGACCAAGTAACATCATCAAAGCTATCCTCAACAGTATCATTCATATTACTTAGCTGGATCATGCAAGAATGACAACCAAGGCTAGAGAGCACCAAGGCCCCCACAGATGTTGTTGTTGTTGTTGTTGTCCTCCTCCTCCTCCCTCCTTCTAGCACTAATGGAGTTCCCTATTTTTTTTTTTTAATTTGATTGATATGCCGCCCTTCTCCGAAGACTCAGGGCGGCTTACAATGCGTTAAGCAATAGCCTTCATACTTTTGTATATTTATACAAAGTCAGCTTATTGCCCCCACAAATTGGGTCCTCAATTTACCTACCTTAGAAAGGATGGAAGGCTGAGTCGACTTTGAGCCTGGCAAGACTCAAACTGGTGTAATTGCCGACAGCTGGATGTTAATTATGGTGCTTTAGTCTGCAGAGCTAAACCAGGCTCTAGTTGAGTAGTTTGCTGAAGAGATGATGGAGGAGAAATATGATAGCAGTATACAAACATCTAAAAGGGTCTCTTGTACAAGAGGACATCTGCTCTGTTGAGAAGGACAACATAACCTCCATCATCTCTGCACCATCAACTTTTGCCCAGCTTCTTATTGGCTTCAACTTTCTTGGGAGGAGGAAAATGGAAACTCCTTTCTCAATCCTCTAATCCACAATGGCACCATTTTTACATAAATCTGAAGAGGCTTAATTTCCCAGTGTATAATTCCAGACCACAAACATCTTCACATGTTTGATATTAATTTTAATATTTTTTTAATTTCAACATGCACTTTAAAAAACCCAGTATAAATAAAGTCTTATGAGAAATTCCAAGGAAAGTTAGTTATAAGAAGGCGAAGTCCATGTTGCAAGATAGCCTAACTTCAACCGGGAATGTTGGAAAGAATGAGGGGTTGGGACTGGGGATCCCAGTGGAAGAAATGACTTTTGGTTTATGGCCAAACAAGGATGGGGACCAGGCCATCACTTTCCTTCCTGTTCTCTTCTGTCTTGCTTCTCTTAAGATATCTACCCCCTTTCTGGTCCTCTAGGGGGCAAGAGCATAGCGGACTGACTGCCAGGTTGGGCAAAACTTGGATTCCAGTTGTGAGAGACATAATGACCAGGGGGTGATAATTGTGGGTTTGGTTGCAGTTGTAATTGACGTGAGGCCCAAGTTACCCCAAACCGTCCAGGAGCCCTTGTCCAATGATACCACTTTCTGGGAGTTGTCCTCAAAGGTTGTGTCATTCCCCATAGGGCAGGCCCCGTCCAGGGACGGTGAGTAGAATGGGGTCTTCTCCAAGAAGGAGTCATGGTTCCCCACTTGGATGGTCTTGTCCCAGGAACTAAGTACCATCGTGTGGGAGTAATGAGGTACCACCACGAGGGTTTCCCCATGGGAGGAGGCCTGCGAGCAGGTGTAAACCAAGAAGAAGTTGGAGGCCTGGGGCGAACTGTGAACCTAGAGAAAGGTGGAGGCCTGTAGCCAGGGGTGAACCGAGGGGGAGGCCTAAACCCAGGTATGAGCAGAGGGGGAGGCCTGGGCCTAGATGTGAACCAAGGGGAAGGTGAAACCATGGGCCCAGGGGTGAGCGAAGGGAAAGCTGAAGGCCTGGGTGGGGGAAGGGGCTTGGGGCGCTTCCACATCACCTTTTGGGTGCTGGATTGGATCGGGGATGTTGGCTGTGCAGGAGGCCAGACCTCAGCCAGTACTGGCTTGTGGGTAGCCTTGTAAAGGTTGTCTTTGGTCGTGGTTGTGATCCAGTCAAGGTAGACTTGTGTGGAGGTGAAGACACCTGGCTTCCGAACTCCAGCACAGCTCATTGGTCCCCAGCTGGTGACTCCAATGACCAAGTACCGCTCAGACCTTTCTTCCCGGCACATGAGAGGCCCTCCGCTGTCACCCTAAAGGAAGTAAACATTCAAAATTAGAAGCAGCTCCAGAAGAAAGGCCTAAACATTCCAGAGATCAACTTTTGAAACTCTTCTCAAGTCCCTGAAAGACACGGGGCCCAACTAAGTCACCCTCCTAGATCCACCTACCTGACATGTAGTAATTTCTCCACTCTCATGTCCAGCGCATATGTTCTCAGGCCTGATGCGCTTGTTCCACCAGGATAAGCTGCTGCATGTGTTGTAAGGTATGAGTTTAACAACCCCCTCTTGCATAACGTCTGGCCGCCTTTGGGCTGTGAAGAGAAGCCAGAAGAAATCACCAGCCTGCATTTCTCCCCTGCCCAAAGATTCATGGGATGGAACACTCTCTACCAGGGAGAACCAGAACAGCAGAACAACAGCTGGAGCAGAAGGTTGGGTAGAAGACCTCCAAGGTCTCTTCCAACTCTGATATTCTATTACTCCCCATGCCTTCCCCAGTGGGGAGACCATTTCAGGTCTTTCACACCCTGTTTGCATTATTTTCAAGCAGCAGAAAATAATGTACAGTTACAATGTCTCCCTAGGGACGCTGCTCCATGTTGGAGGTGCCAGAGACACGTTGACTCGAACCCCTGAGCTGAGCCAGCCTTTCAGGGCCTTTTCCCCATGTCTCTCACATTTGGCTTCCATGGTTCCCCAGCCACTGACAGAGCATTGGACCAGCTTTGAGATTGTCACACTCCTGTCAGGCAAACAAGCCGGCTGGATGTAGTCATTGCAGCTGACCGGCTCAGTCAACTCCACCAAGGAAATGTCGTGTTGGATCCCTCCGTCTGTGCTGTTGAGTTCATTCTTGTAGAGCTTGTGGTTGATCACCCTCTTGATTAAACGGTTCTGGGCATCAGGACCAGGCTGGGAGATCCGGTTGAGCCCAAGCACCACCCTAAACCATGAGATATCACTGGAACGAAGAAGAGATCCATGTCAACGGACTTTGAGGGTCCGCCCAGAGTCCTTGACACAGGATAGGAGGCTCTGCTGTAAGGACAACAGAAACAGAAAGTCTGGACAGCCCTTCCTTCCTCCCTTCCTTCTTCCCTTCCCTCCCTGTCCTTCTTTCCCTCTCCTTCCTTTCTCCCTCTCTCCTTTCCTTCCCTCCTTCCCTCCTTTCCTTCCTTCCTTCTTTCCTTCCCTCCCCCCTCCCTCTCCTTCCTTCCTTGCCTTCCTCTCCTTCTTCCTTCTTTCCCTGCCTCCCTCTCCTTCCATCCCTCCTTCCTTCTGTTCTTTCTTTCCTTCCCTACCTCCTTCCGTTCCTTCCTTCTTCCTTCCTTCCCTGCCTCCTTCTCTTTCCTTCCTTCCCTCCTTCCCTCCCCTCCTTCTTTCCTCCCTTCCTCCCTTCCTTCATTGAAACTAGTATAAGATGAGAGAAACACTGAAGATAGGAGTATAACTTTTATAAGGAAACATTTGTGCATGAAAAAGAAAAAGAAAGAAGGTGGAAGGGAGATAGGAAAGAGAGAGAGAGAGAGAGAGAGAGAGAGAGAGAGAGAGAGAGAGTTTATTCAGGAAATCATAAGGCAATCTAAAGTTATTTCAGCCTAACTACAGTGAGGGGCCTGTTCTTTGCTGTCCTCCTTTCTGGAGTGATCAAATTCCCGAATTAAAGAGGTCAGACTGAGAAAGGAAGCTGGAGAGGAGGGAAGGATGGAACCCTTGATAACCTCCGGAGGTCTTTGGAGGAAAGCAGAAGAAGAGACCTGCATCTGGATCAACGTCAGACTGGCCCTATCAATGGACCATGGACTTATCTCCCATAAGGATCCAGGCTACCTGCTTGGAGGGTCCTGCAGCATCACACCAACACCCCCCCCCCTTCCCCAAGAGGCAGCAACTCTTTTGCTCACTCTCCTATCTGAAAGCAGTGGGCGGCAGTCAGGACCCAGCGAGAGCTGAGAAGGGTTCCTCCACAGGCATTGGCGTAGCCCAGTTGCGATGGTATCTGGAAGCAAACCTGCCAAGGCCACGTCCCTGGGAGAGCATCTGTGCCCCCCACAACTCGCAGCAGGCCGTGGCTAGCTGCCATCGGACGCCGTCCACAGACGCCACTGAAGAGAAGCACAAACGGAGAATGGTCAGGAGATGAAAGCTGTAGATCCTAAGGAGAAGCAACCCTCTCCACCCTGGAGCACAATGTCATGTCCCGGTCGAACCCTGAGTCTGCGGAGGAAGACAAGCAGGAGTTGGAGCCGAGGGAGACCGAGTGGGTGGCTCCATTGGTTTTGGAGGAATGTGGGGAGGAGGCAGGCCAGGGCCCTTCAAGAATAAGACAGCTTGCTAGCAGGGAGGAATGGGGGCAGGAGGACCAAGAGAGGCTAAGCAGTGAAGAATGAGAGACAGAGCTCAGGCGATGAGCAAGAACCACCCCCTCCTGATCCTCGATCACAGAGAGTGGAGAGGAGGCAGGAACAGCGCAGACCAACCCAACGACTCAGGAGCAGAGCGCCCCACCCCTCTTCACCTGGGGACTGAGACTTAAGGAGACTCTGTGGGAAGGGGAGTTTGTCAGGAACAGATACTGAATTCATGGAGTTTTGTGTGCCATTGCCGCTGCCTGGATTAATTGCCTTGCCCCTTTGCTTCCTGGACACACTGACTTATTCTCTTGCCTCCCTGGATTTCTTTCTTTGCAGCCATTGTGCTCACAGCTTTTTGCTGGACTACTTGCAGCCAGAGGTTGCTGGAGGTGTGTGTGTGTGTGTGTTCCTAGTCCTTTGCTCTAGGACTTGCCATAACGTGGGAGCGTTTGGGGGAAAGTTGGAGTGATAAAGGGGCAATTTGAACTATCAACTGACTGTCTTGCCTCTGTGCCTTGCCCGGGCCTTCACACACACATTCTTCCTTCCCAGAGCTTTTAATGCTATTAATCTGGAATGTTTGCTTGGCCCCATCTCTGCCTCCAGCACCTGTATGTCTTGCAGATAGGGCCGTCACATCTGGCAGAAGGCAGAAGCCCAGGGATGCTTCCCGTGGGACAGGGGTGTTACCCACAGGGCAGTCATACAGAGCCCTCCTTTGCCACTTACTCGCAGGTGTTCTCTTTGGCTGGCAAAGCGGCCCCAGAGGCCAGCTTCTCCTGCAACATGGCAAGGACCAGGACTGGCAAGAGCTGCCATCCCATCTCCTGACAGGCTCCGGTGCTGCTCCTCCTCCTGCGTCTTCCGAGAACCCATGACATCACAAAACCCAGGTTTCCTGGTTCTCTTTCCTCAGCAACCCAGCTGGACATCAATGCCCACCTGGGAGGAGGCAAGTGGGTGATTGGACAAGCAAGATGAGATAGAACCACCAGGAAGACCACCTGGGAAAACAAGAACAAGAAACCAGAGACGTCTCAGCAAGCCGAGAGGCCACCCATGACGGTTCAATTTAACTGATTTATTGCTAAATGCCCTTGTGCAAGAATCTTCTCAACCACATTGAGGGCATCTGGTTAGAATTAAATAAAGCTCAATGGCAGTCAAGAGTGGTTGGATTTAGTTCACTGGTGACTATGTAGTGATTCTAAGCTGATCCCCCTTTTCTTTTCTTCTTTAAAGTTTTTTTATTTTTCTCATAAACATATCTCAAATGTATAATTTCTTATCTAACATACGTATTTTCTTTTAACTTTCATACTAGGATTGTTGTAAAACAAGGGAGATAAAATGGTAGAAGAGCAATCCTGAATATAATTAAATTGTTTAGGATGAAGATTGTATTAGCTGATCCCTCTTTTCATCGCTCCCCCTATTCTGCCAGTCCTTCCACCCGTATCCCATTTTTCATTAGGAAAGTTTTGGAGGGTTTTTTGGGGGGAAAAAAGCAGTCAGCCCATTAAATCCGATGAGTCACGCTGGCATCTGCTCTCTGGAACCTGTAGATTTGAGAAAAAGGAGTGAGACAGCATTTGAAAAGCGCAAGGAAACACTTCACCCCAAAAGCTCTAATCCTTGAGTTTCCCAAATAAATCTGGTTTGGAAAAAAGAATTTGGGTCTACCCATTTCTCAAATCAGAATCTGTATTGGTGAATTTGAGGTTTATCTGCCTTCCAGTGAATGTTGTCTTGACAGCATTTGGGAAGAAAAGTAGTCAGAGGAAGCGAGTAAAGTATCTGTAGAATATTTCATTTAGGATATGTTTTGCTTACACGCACAAAGTGAGCATTCTCTAAGCATTTTGTTAGTGTACTTTAAAGTTAGGATTGCAAAGTGTCTCCATCTCTGCTCCACCCTCACAACCCTTTAAAGCAGTGGCTCCCAACCTTGGCAACTTTCAAATATGTGGACTTCAACTCCCAGAATTGCTGGCTGGGGAATTTAAAACAATGCAGTGCAATCAACATGAGAGCCACAGAATAACAGAGTTGGAAGGGACCTTGGAGATCATCTAGTCCAGCCCCCTGTTCCGGTGAAAACCTGTACCATTTCAGACAAATGGTTGTCCAATCACCTCTTGAAAACTTTCAGTGTTGGAGAATTCACAACTTCTGTCAAGTTGTTCCACTGATTAATTTTCTAATTGCCAGGAAATTCCAGCTGTCTTAACTATGCTTCCATAACTTGCCTTTAAAAAGGAAGGTGTGGTTTTGTTATTGTTGTTTTAATTGGAGGATTACAGGAAAGCAGGGCAAGAACCATCGGCTTCATCTAGTGTTTAGGGCAGGGGTCGGCAACGTTAAACACTCAAAGAGCCATAAAGGTCCTAACCGGAAGCCCCCTGTTCAATTCTGGAGCTGACCAGAAGTCCAATTCCCCCACCATAGAGTCTCCTCCTAGCACAACCTCCTTTTTCCTATGCTGACTGGAAGTCTGGTTCCACCACCACCACCATAGATCCTAGCATGGCATCCTTTTTCCTCTACCTGTCCTTATCAATTGTGTAACCGACCAGCGACAAGGAGCCGCAGCTGACCCCTAGTTTAGGGCTTCTCTAAGAGGAACTCCAATTTTGATCAGGATGGACTTTTCTTGATTCTGGCTCCAGACAGCGTCCAGGTCAAAGCTACCATAGCACAATCTAGATCAATCTGGATGCCCACTGAGTTCTGGAGAAGATCAGTGGTTCCTTGAACTTTCCTCAGCCTGTGATTTGTAACTCAGTCACCTGACTGGGGAATGGTGGAAAAAAAATCTTCAAATAGGATTCATTATTGATTGGGTTTGGTGGCTAAGAACACGTCTGAGAGTCACTAAAAGCCATCTTAGGTGCAGTGGGGTAAGAACAAATATCCAAGTCCTTAAGACAGTGGCAATAATTAGGAGCAACTAAACAGTACCAAGAGTGTTTGCAAATTGCCCTGTCCATTAGGGAAGCCTTTACAGATAACTTGGATCATCTTGTAGATTTTGACTCGCCCCCCACCTTTCTCCACCCCACAAAAAACCTTCCTGCTCAAGAACCTTTGGTGAAGAAACTAGTCCTAAGTGCATTGAACATACTGTATGTAGTTAAAGTTCAAGAGAACCGTGAGGAAGTTCATGACCAAAAGAATGCTTGAAATTTTATGGTTAAGAATATTTGAGACGTAAAACTTCCAGGGGAGATATGGTGAATTAAAGACAGCTCTGCAAAAGTGGCAAGGATCTTGTGAGTAAATCTGTTCTTTGGAACCTCTCCTGATGAAGAGAGGATGGGTGATTATCCACAGCTACTCTGGACGGCTGATCCTCACAAGGAGACTGCAGGTCAGCAATTCTCCAAGGGTTTGAGCGCCAGGAGATGACAGGACCAAGCTATACTTCAAGTTCTTATATTCATGGTTTGCCAGGAGTATCAACTGTACCCTGTCTGGCAATGCAGAAGTTGCCAGAGATATTAACTTTATTCTATCTAGTCTGAACGTCTGCAAGTAAGAGCCAAGGCATCTTACAATTACAATTAACAATGTCTGTACCCTATAAAGAAAATCTGTATAAAATATTTTATAGATGGCATCTCCCACCTGCCAGATGGGCAAAGATGTTTCCGACTATCTCCCACCTATATTGGAAATGTAAACATCAAAAAGGAATTTATGATCACATGTGGTGGTCCTGCCATAAGGTAAAACAATTTTGGCATACAATTAAAACACAAATAGAAGAAATTATAAATCAACAAATAGAAATGAGGCCAGAAACTTTCTTACTGGGAATAATTACCAGGTCATATGAAAAAGAAATAAGATACTTAATTATTCACATAATTGCAGCAGCACGAATAGTTTTCGCCCAAAACTGGAAAAACAATGACAAGGTGATTAGAAAAATTATGGAGTGTGTGGAAATGGATAAGCTCACAAAGGAGATACAAGAAAAAGATGAAACAGAATACTACTTAGTCTGGGAGAAATGGTATAAATAGTTGGAGGAGAAAGGGGGGGGAAAGGGGGGGACAAAAGGAAACTAAACAATGGTTAAATTAGGTGGAGGAAAATGGAAACAAATGGGAAGATATAAATTGTGGAAAGGAAACTAGGTACCTATGTATGTTAAATGTAAATAAAATATTTAGATTAAGAGAATATATTATAACGGTATATATATGATATACTAGAAATATGTGTATAAAAGATATATTAATATAAGAAAGAGAAAATATATAAATATGGATTACTGATGCAAAGATGTTGAAAAGAAGATGTATATATCTGTTTTTGTTTGTTTGTTTTTTAAAAATTGTTTAATAAAAATTATATACAAAAAAAAAGCTGATGCATCTCACAAATGGGCTTGATCCACTCAGACATTTAGAGGGAGGCTTTCATCCAAGGTATGAAGATCAAACACAGCGAGAAAGTTGCCCTTCGGCATTCCTGTCATCATTTTCACCCAACTTTGGGGCTCTAAACTGTTGCTGCTGCTTCACCTTTTTCTAGGCTGAAATTTTAACAAGCCACCATTTATTGGAGTACCGTCTTTCCATTTTAGCTGGATGTTGGGCCCAGAAAGATAGGATGCCAACATTTTAAAGGCTCTAATAAATGAAGATTATTGTGCAGTGGAATAAGCCATGCAATCCATTAGAAGAAGCACCACTTTATTGCTAATATAGAATTACAGATGCTGCTCAGCAGAAGACAAGTCTGCCCTGGGAAAGGGGCAACCTCCAGTCTTTTCTTTGAAATAGTTGGTAGGCATGAATGAAGCCAGCTACTGAATGATCCAGGTGTCTCCTTATCCAGGTAGGCTCTCCCCGTGAGTCCTCCAAAACATCAAGGCCTCAGAACCAAGCATCCACAGCCAACCCTGTGGCAGCAGCTGTTTCACTACTGCACACCTCCAGCATCTGTTGTGTCTCCTCTCTCTCTCTCTCTCTCTCTCTCTCTGTTTACATCGATCTGTTAAAGGGTGACTATCTTCTCTTGGGCAACCCAGCTTGAGACCTGGAGTAGGAGGAAGGGAGGGGACAGACCCCCAAACTGTATGCTCTTGAAGCTTGCTTGACAGATGGGAAGGGGAAGGCAGAAAATGACTGGCTGATTATGGAGTGGGGCACTGGGCCTACTTAGGGGACCTGCTCCATCTCGAGTACCAGATGTAATTCAAGGGTGTCGTTGGGCGAGACCATTTCTGGACATACCACCCTGAAGGGGCAGTGGTTCGAAGGGGAGGCCTGGGCATGTTCCAGTTAGGGTAGTATCCACCATAATAGGGAGCTCTTGTCCTAGTCACAGCCACATTGCCCCATGTCTGGGGCTGCTGTGCACCATATCCTGGCCAAGGCACCGCGGTGGGCCTGGTTCTGGGGGGAGGCTGGTAAACTGGAGCCCAGCCTTGGTTCCAGTTCTGCACATCCCCTGAACCCCATGGGGACGGGGTCTGAACAGGAAGCGGGGGTGGGGGCGGGGGAGGTGGGAGTAGTGTCGGCAGCGGTAGTGTTGGTGCTAGTGGCTGCGATGACAGAAGGTCCTGTGGCCAAGGCATGGTGAACGGTGTGGTGGGTTGTGTATTAGGCCTTGTCTGAGCTGCAGCCCAGTTCTCAAACTGTTGGATTTCATTTGCGGAAGGTGGCCTTGGAGGAGACATTATTGGCTTCGGTCTGTGTTGAACCCAGTTCCCAAGCTGCTGGTTTCCATTCGAGGGGGCGGTTTGTTGCCACAGCTGATCAAGCGGCTTTGACAGAGGTCTTTTTTTGGGTGGGCGAGGAGTCTTGAAAAAGTTCTCCTTGGTCATGTCTTTGATCCAATTCAGGAAAAGTTGTGTGGAGGAATAGATGCCGGGCCTCATGGCCCTGGCACAGCCAGCCCCCCAGCTGGTGACACCGACAAGCCAGAAACGCTCGGACCTTTGCTCCCGACACATGAGAGGACCACCACTGTCACCCTGCGCAAACAAGAAAAGGAAGAACATTAAATACAGGAACTGTCAGATGCAAGAAATCAGAAAGCCAGGCTGTTCAAATGTGTACAAGTTTAATCCATGTTAGTTCTCTACAAGAATCTGATCTACTAACAGAGTTAAAATTATGCAAGATGTTCGTGAAAGAGGTGGCCTCAAAGTTCCAAACCTACGTTTATACTATGAGGCAGCAGTGTTGACACAAGTGGGTGATTGGTTTGGTACAACGAAAATAGAAATTTTGAATATAGAAGGCCATGACTTGGAATTTGGTTGGCATGCATATTTATTCTATGAAGATAAGTTGGATAGAGTATTCAACAGTCACATTTTGAGACATGCTTTGATGAGAGTCTGGAAGAAGCACCAGTTTCGATTGGATTACAAAATACCTTTGTGGTTGGATCTTGGGCAGATTATGCCAAATATAAAGTCACTCGGGGGGATTTTATACAAAGAGATGCTTTTTAATGATGGGGGCAGATGGAGTTTGAAATCTTTGAATATTCTGTTGGAAGAAGGGGCGAATTTAACTTGGTTGCAGTATCTTCAACTTCAAGCGAGATGGAGAGAAGATCAGAAAATTTATTTATTTATTTATTATTTCAATTTATAAACCGCCCTTCTCCTTGCGGACTCAGGGCGGTGACTAATTGGACTAATGTTACATGAAGAAGATTTGGTGATTCAGATAAAATGTAAAGGGCCGATGCATATTAAGCGAGTGTATAACTTATTGTTAGAAAGAGATTCAGAGGGTGAATTAGTTAAAGATTGTATGATAAAATGGGCACAAAATTTTGCAGAACCAGTAAAGTTGGAAACATGGGAAAAGATCTGGGTCCAGAATGTTAAATTTACACAAGCGCAGAATCTGAGGGAAAATTTTTACAAGATGTTTTATAGATGGCATTTAGATCCCAAAAAATTATCGTGTATGTATCCAAATGTTCAGCCTAAATGTTGGAGGTGTGATTGTTTGGATGCAACATATTTTCATATTTGGTGGACTTGCAGAAAATTGAAAGCATTTTGGATTAAACTTTGGTGGGTTATGCAGAACATTTTGAAGAAGAAGCTTGAATTTTTTCCTCAGTTTTTTTTGCTGGGGATAGTTAAGGATTGCTCATCGACTGAAACGAGATTGATCTTATATATGATTACTGCAGCTAGACTACTGATTGGTCAACATTGGAAAAAAGATAGTGTACCTACTATAGAGGAATGGATATTGAAGATGTCTAATTTTGCAGAAATGGCTAAGATTTCTGCATACCTAAAAGACAGGACCCATGAAGCCTTTGCTAAGGAGTGGAAGAAATGGGTAGAGTACACGCAGAATAAATATCAAAGTAAGAAGTTTCAACTAGCATTTGACTCATAACTATATCTATTAATTATTTTATTACATATTTGAATTCATATCTTTATTATGCTATATATTTATATTAATATTTAGATATATTATAATGTTAAAAATAGGTTTATATATCTGATTAGCCTTATATTATCTAATTTTAAAAAGAAATTTATGATGTATTATTTGAATTCTATATATTTTTCTAAATAATATTACTAAGATTGAATATTGGGAATTATATTTAATGTTAAATATTTATATGATATTTTACTCTAAAAACTTATGATGCTCAAAATTAATTTTTTTATATATTTGTCATATTTGTAATATTTGTTAGACTGCCATGAGTTTTTACAAATGATTTATGGTTATATTATATATATTTGAATTAGGGGGGTAAAAGATGTCAGAAGTTTAGATTAATATTTTTATTACTTAAGGTTAAATTTGTTATATTTTTAGCTGGATCTCACCTAAATTCTTTTTTTGTTGTTTGATGATGATTGATATATATGATTGGTTAATAATGGAAGTCGGGGGGGAAGGGGGAGGGATGGGGGGAAAGGGAGGGGGTGGTAGCTGGGTGGGGGGAGTGGGGGGGGGGAAAGGGGTATAAAAATTGTATTGTAAAACTTTTTCAATAAAAAAAAAAGAATCTGATCTACTAATGATCAAGGCAAATTGGTAGCAGATAAGAGTGAATGGAATTCAAAGAGGACTAGGCTTAGATTTCTTGTGGGTGCAAAGGCAGATGGCAGTCTTCCAATATCCTGAGGGGCTGCCACAAAGAAGAGGGGGTCAACCAAAGCACCTGAAGGCAGGACAAGAAGCAACGGATGGAAATTAACCAAGGAGGGAAACAACCTAGGAGGAATTTCCTGACAGTGAGAACAATTAACAAGTGGAACGACTTGCATCCAGAAGTTGTACTTGCTCCATCACTGGAGTTTTTTAAGAAGAGACCGGACAACCATTTGTTTGAAATGGTATCAGATCTGCTATCAAACCATTTCAGCCCTACTTCACTTTGATAGCAGCCTGCCACTAAAGGTGAGGATGTAGGGAGGGGGCCTGATAGGAACCAGAGGTGCCAAATCTTAGGACTGTTACCAAAACAACTAATTTGAACCTCATTGGAGAGAAGCAGGATAACCAGAGGGGAGGGCCTGCGAGAAAGGGAAATAACGGGTTTACACAGGACGTCTCAGAACTGGCTTTGCTTATTTTATTTATTTATTTATTTATTTATTTATTTCAATTTATATACCGCCCTTCTCCCCGGGAGGGGGACTCAGATATTATGCTGTAACCACTTGGCTTTAGTAAAAGTGTATCTTTCTCTACAACATATGGAGTTGTGGGTCTTTCTGTCCTAAAGGCCCAAGCTGGGACAGGACTGATATAGGGTATAGGGCAGAGACAGCAAACCTTTTCAGCATCAAGTGCCAAAACTGGAACATGTGTGTGCACACATTTGCGTGTGTGTGCCGGAGCCCGGAAACCGGAAGACCAGTTGGCCATGGCACATGCAGATGCTGGAAACCAGAAAAGAAACTGGTGATGGCCCGCATGCCCACAGAGAGAGCTCTGCGTACCACCTCTGGTACATGTGCCAGAGGTTCCCCATCATGGGTGTAGGGTCTCCTGCCTGAGCAGGGGGTTGGACTAGAAGACCTCCAAGGTCCCTGCCAACTCTGCTATTCTAGCCTTCTGTTACCTGGCAAGTGTCAATGCCTCCTTCCTCATGCCCAGCACAGAGATTGTTGTGATGGATTTTCTTGTCGTACCAGGCAGTGCTGTTACACGTGGTTGTGGGGATGAGGTTTACTTTGGCTTCTTGCAGGATATCCGAGGTCACATTTGGCTCTGTAAGCAAAAAAGATGTATTTATTTGTTAAATTTATCTATTAAATTTATTTGCTTCCTAACTCGCTGTGAGTCTACTCTATGTGACTTACGATAACAAAAGGGAAGGAAAAAAAATAATTGTAATTTTCTAGTCTTATATTTGCCTTGAATATATTCTATCCATCTTTTCCATTCTAACCTAAATTTCTCATTTGAATGGTCTTTTAAATATGTTTTTTGAATGGGGAATGGGTTACAGAGTGTTATAAAGTATATTAGGTTAGATAGGCTAAGGGGAGTTAAACGTTTATGAGGATGATGAGAGACTATAGATTATTAGCTGAAACTAGTTCATGATTGTTTAATGTGATACTCTGTATTTTGCTTTGGGAAGGGGGGGTTGGGGTGGGGTGGGGTTAGGGAGGGTTTGGGGGGAACGGGTGGGGGGAAGGGGAAATATATGTAAAAATGTTTGTTAAAAATTTTCAATAACAAAAGGGAAGAAAAATGAAAGGCACGTAAACAGAAGCAAAAAAGAAAAAAAAGGACAATAAAGTAAACAATGACTAAGGAACACATATTCAGCAGAATAAACATCACAGGTGACACTTGCCTACACAAGCCCATTCCCTCAAGTGCCACCCTAGAACAGAGGTGTCAAACTCAAGGTCCGTGGGCACATCCGGCCCGTGGGGGGCTTAGATCTGGCCTGCAAGGCCACCCTGCAAACAGTGAAGGACCGGCCGCAGTGCCTCTGACAGCCAAAACAGAGCTTGGGGGAGGGACTGCCCACGGTCTCCTAGGGCCCTGTTTTCAGCCTAGATGGCCTCCTGCTGCCCTCTGCCAGGAAAAACGGAGCCCGGGGGAGCATGCCCACCCCAGCCACACCCAACTACCCCCCCCCCAAAAGGTCAAACACAACCCTGATGCAGCCCTCAATGAAATCAAGTCTGACATCCCTGCCCAAGAATCAGCCCGTACACACATCTACAGCAAGGACAAACTCTCCTCTAGAGCAGCCCTTTCGTTCTCCATTCTCTCTGTAGCTACCTCCACAGGCCAGGCTCTTTGCTTTTGCCAATAAATAAGCCTCCTTTCCCCCCAGTGTCTCTGGATTTCATTTTGACTTGCTCCTGCCCAACCCTGACTCGAGTGGGAACCCCAAATTACTCTTCTGATAAAAGTTCTGGTTGAGGGAGGATCTCAGAGAGAACGAGTGCTAAGATCTGGCTAAAATCTGAAAAAGCTGTTTGCCTTGAACGGCTTTCCAACATCTCAGGTCTGGAAGAACCGGAGAAGAGAAGAGCTGCTCAAGTTGTGTTGTGACTGGAGATGCCTTCTTGATGGACGTGCTGGAGGACTCACTTGAGACATCGGTCACTCCCCAGCCGCTGACGTAGCAGTGGGTCAGCGAGGAAACCTCCACACCCGTGTCCGGCAAGCAGGCAGGTTGGATGTAGTCACTGCAGTTGATTGGGTGGCTTAGCTCCATCAAGGCCACGTCGTTGAAGTGGGTGGAACGTATGTATTGCTGATGCTCCACCAGGTTCTTGATGGTGCGTTCCTGGGCATCCGGACCGGGCCGAGAAAGCTGAGCAGCACCCAAAACCAGCTTCCAGTGTTCCAGGTATCTGGAGCAGAGAAGGCAAAGGGAGGCCGTAAGCACTGCTAGGGAAAACAGGGGGAAAGTGGGATTAAACTAAAACTAGGAAAGGCTGACAAGGGGATGGAGATGGTTCATGGACTTTATTACAAGGAGCTAGGAATCAAAATCTGTGTGTGTCTTCTGCGTCTGGGAAGGTGCTCAGGCCATCAGCCTGTCCACTTAAGAGTAGATTTGATCCTACAACCCTATTAACTATTCAATCAATCAGAATAGAGCTGGAAGGGACCTTGGAGGTCTTCTAGTCCAACCCCCCTCCCTCCCCCCCTCCCGCCCAAGCAGGAGACCCTACACCATTGGGGCTGTCCAGTGTGCAGAGAAGAGCAACAAAGATGATTAGGGGTCTGGATGCTGAACTGTGCAATGAACAGTTGCAGGAGCTCAGACTTGAACAGATGAACAGAGTTGGAAGGGACCTTATAGGTCATCTAGTCCAACCCCCCCCTCCCCAAGCAGGAAACCCTATGGTATTTCTGACAGTCTTGAGTGTCTGGTATGCAGAAAGAGGTGCAGGATAGGTTGTCCCTAAAGCCTTATAGGATTTTTCTGATGGTTATTCAGATAGTTGCTTTCGTTTGGCAAGATTCCTGCCTATGGGTGAACAGCAATAAAGAAACTATTCTGAGCCATTCATCGTGTCATTCTTGATTCCTTGTGCCTGACCATCTCCATCTGCAAACCTAACTAGACACCCCTGACTCAGCCAATCGGGACAGGAGGCCCTTCCTTCCCCTCACCTTTTGTTGAGGAAGCAGTGGGCTGCTGTGAGGACCCAGCGAGGGCTGATGAGGGACCCCCCACAGGTGTGCTTGTAGCCACTCAGGGTGGGTATCTGGATGCTGACAATCCAAGGCCACGTTCCTGGGAGCGTATCAGTGCCACCCACGATCCGCAGGTTGCTATTGTGACTGGAGGCCAAAGGACGGCGGCCACAGACATCCCTAGGGAAGAGAGAAATGTTGGTTAGATGTGGGGCAGGAATGCCTGTGAGAAGAGGGCTGAAAAGGTCAAGATAGCAGTCACTGTCAGAAAAACAGAAGAGCAGAGTTGGAAGGGACCTTGGAGGTCTTCTAGTCCAACCCCTGCTCAATAAGGAAGCCCTATACCATTTCAGACAAATGGTTGTCCGATCTCTTCCTAAAAACATCCCGTGTCGGAGCACTCATAACTTCTATTCCACTGGTTAATTGGTCTCCCTTCACATCATGTGAGCAAGGCCCCACTGTAGACCCCACTAATGCAAAGGAGGCTCAGGGTGGCAAGGAGGCAGATGAAGAAGGCTTAAAGGAATGTCTGCCATCCTACAGAGTCATACTCATAGACAGCCACCTTGGAATGCAGCAGTTTTAAATCCTGAAAGGAGAAATCTACAACTGGAAAACAGTCGCACACTCAAAATCAAACCACAATCATGCAACATATTGAAGCTGCTTCATGAATGAAGTCTTAGGAGGCTGATTCTATACTCTAAGCCAGGATGTTACTAGCATAGTGTCCAAATGCATCCGCTTGGTTTGTTGTCAATTCAATCATGTCGACCATGCTCATCAGCTGAGCATCATCACAGTTTGCATGGATGCTGTCTTGGAACCCCACAGGAAGCGGGAGAGAAGAATTTATCCACCACAGGAACCCAATAAACACATGAAGAGCAAGAACAGGGCAGAGTTCTCCATCACAAAGGTGCAAGAGAAGCTGCCTGGCATTCATCCAGCTGAGAGCAATCTGATGGGGAAGCTGCTCAGACAGAGCCATTGCTCCTCCCTCTACTTATGGCCAAGCTAGTCCTCGGTAGGTTCCAAGAAAGGTGGAGATACAGGAAGGGAACTGAAGCCTGGGGGATTGCAGCAACCCATCTTCCTTGCGCGATGTGGACATCTGATGTAAAGGAGGCCTGAAGTTCCCAGGCAGGGTTTCCTCTGTGGGCCCAAGGGCTGCAGTTGATGGATCTGGAGACCAGAGAAGCCAAGTCTGCTGAGGAACAGGCACTGTAGAGCAGTAAAAGCACTTCCTCTGAACAACCCCTGGATTTGACATGACTCACCCACATCTGTTATCGTATGCATGTGTAGACCATAACAGAAAAAGGACCAAAATATGAAGAAGTAACTGCTTCATCCTACATGTCTCAAGAAGTGCTCAGTTCCATCTTGGGCTTACAACATTCCTCATGACGTCACAAACCACAGAGCACTTGCCTTCCTCCAATCAGCATGCAGCCAATATGACATCACACCAGTTCTCTGCTTCCTTTCCAGAGGAGACCCTTAGTCAAAGTTCTCCACGGGGCTGGCCTGGAGCATAGTTGCTTAGCAACTAAGGTTGACAGGCAGACTCATTTGATTTTCCTGCCACAGATTTGGTGGTCAGAGTGATATTTTTAGTAAGATTCCAAACTCACATCATGAATCAACAAGAAAACATTGGGTGGGTTGGACCCTCTTAGTATCACCCCTCTTAAGAGGTAACAGTAGGTGGACAGTGACTGTTTTAGGCTCCGAACTCTTCAGCTTCTTCATTAATGGCTTAGATGAGGGGATAGAAAGGAACTCATCAAATTTGCAGCTGACACTAAATTGGCAGGAACAGCCAACACCGCAGAAGACAAGCTCGGGATCCAAAAAGATCTTGACAGACTTGAACAATGGGCCCCATCCAATAAAATGAAATTTAATGTGGAGAAAAGCAGGTTTTTACACTTAGGCAGGAGAAACCAAAGATACCAGTATAGATTAAGCAAAACCTGGCCCAAAAACAGGAAGTGAAGGAGGGACCTTGGAGTCCTAGTGGACGATCACTTAAACAAGAGCCAGCTGTGTGCAACAGTAGCCAAAAAAGCTAATACAATTTGTGGTTGTATAAACAGAGGCATAGAATCAAAACCACGTGAAGGATTAGTGCTGCTTTATAAAGCCTTAGTAAGGCCACACCTGGAATACTTGCACCCACGTTACAAAAAAGATGTTGAGACTTTGGGAAAAGTGCAGAGAAGAGCAACTAGGATGATTAAAGGCCTGGAGACAAAAACATACGAAGAACGGCTGCAGGAATTGAGCATGGCCAGTCTAGAGAAAAGAAGGACCGGGGGCGACATGACAGCAGCCTTCCAGTATTTGGGTGGGGGTCAACTTATTTTCCAAAGTCCCTGAAAGCTGGACAAGAAAGAATGGGTGGGAACTTATCAAGGAGAGAAGCAACCTAGAATTAAGGAGGAATTTCCTAACAGTGAGAACAATTAACTAGCGGAAGGGCTTCCCTCCAAAAGTGGTGGGGGCTCCATCACTGGAGGCTTTTTAAGAAGAGATTGGACATTCAATTTTTGTCTAAAATGGTATAAAATCTCCTGCTTGAGCAGGGGGCTGGACTAGAAGACCTCCAAGGAACCCTCCCAGTCCTGTTATTTTATATAATAACCCCGTGAGGTGGATTGGGCTAGAAAAAAGGGACCAGCCCAAGTCAGCCAGTGGCTGCTGTGCCTGAAGCCTTGAATGTGGATTGCACCCTGGGACAAGCAGTTTGGCCCTTAGTGTAACTAGCTGTTATAGCCATGAGAGGCAGTGGTGGGTTGCTCCTGGTTTGCACCGGTTCACAAGAACTAGTAGTAAAAAAATTTAGTACTTTGGAGAAACAGTAATAACTTTGGCTGGCCACGCCCCTGAACCGGTCCCTGGCTCGGTTGCTGCTCACTTACCCCACCCACCTCATCAGAGGCTTTTTTTTTTTTTTACTTTTAAAAGCATTTTTTCTACAACCTCTTCGGCTGAAAAAATGCTTTTAAAAGTTTTTTAAAAAAGCCTCTGATGATTGCGCGGCTCAGCTGGGATCTTCAAGGGTTCTGGAAACATTTTTTCTGCAACCTCTTCAGCCGAGGAGGTTGTAGGGGGAAAAATCCCTTTAAGAGCCTCTGGCAATCCTAGATGACTTGCCTGATCGTCAGAGGCTTCTAAAAGCACTTTTTTTCTGCAACCTCGTAAGGTTGCATGCCCAACCAGTCACATTACCCCCAAGCCACGCCCACAACATAAGCCACGCCCACAGAACCAGTAGTAAAAAAATTCAGAACCCACCCCTGATGAGAGGGGAATGTTTATATATGATTCGTAATTTAGATTCCAAAGTTTTTTCCATTTCTTTACAGGCCAATTATCAAACAGCCCAGCTTTCTCCCAGGCTAACAGTAGTTCTCTTTGGGGAAAGGCACCATGCTGGTTTCTTTGTGGATTCCTTAATTTACTTTAAGATTTCCATCCGTTGAATTCTTCCCAAGTTCTCTCTCAGTTTGCAGAAATCAGCTCTTTCAAAGTCTAAGACACTGGCTGGATTCTGTTCTGTTGGTTTGTGTCTGCATTCTATCGAATTCCAATAAGACATGGTTGTGTCCCCCCCAGAGTTCCTGCAACTTCAACCTCCTTCATCATTTCATCTCTGATATAAGAATTAAGTCCAGTATAGCTGGCCTTCTAGGTCCCTCCTCTACCTTTTAGATGACAAAGTGGTCAGCTAGGCTCATAAGGAATCTGTCCAATCTCCCAATTGATGCCAGAGTAGTTAAAGTCCCCCATGACTACTGTGGTGTGTTTCCTACATATAGATGGAAAAGTTCATCTATTTCTTCTGCTTGGTTGGGTGGCCTGGAATATACACCTATGCCAATGTTATTCTTTGACACTGCCATAGGACGTACTTTGACACAACCGTTGAAATTCTTGTCACTGGCCTTGGCCCAATTCTTTGGGACCAGAAAGAGGAAAAGCAGTTGCAACCAACACAACCGAAAGCAGTCTTGTACATTTTTACAAAAGTTTATTTGAAGTACATGCATTTTAATCATCTCTTACGTTCATTGGATCACTTGAGAAGTTCCGTTGCACAGAATACTTGATCTGCATAAGGGAAGACCCCTTTAAGCAAATAAAGTGGCCCACTGACCAGCAACAGTTGGGTCTGGGATTGGGTTCAAGAATGTGGGCGTCTGAAAGGCCAGTGCTTGGGCCAGTTTGAACTCCCACTGTAGCCATAGTAGGAGCCCAGCGTAATCGTCTGGGTCTTTCGTTTGGGCTTGGGAGCTGGGACTCGTGGCTGAGGAGCTTTGGTGGTGGTAGGAGTGGTGCTGGTTGTACTACTTTCAGTGGTGACTTCAATGGAGACTTCAATGATTTCTTCAGTGGTGTCTTCAGGGATGGTTTCTGTGGTGGCCTCGGTGGTGGTTTCAGTGGTAGTAGCAGTGGTTGTTGAAGTGGTCTCTGTTTCGGAGGTTGGCTGGGTTTGGAAAGATATTTCTTGCTTCCTTCCAGTTTGTTCGGGTGGAGGTGGGCTTGTTTCTTCTGTGGACGTTGTCGGTTGAGGTGTCGATGGACTAGATGTGGTTGATGGTGTTGTCCCTGGGAGCACCTGCAGCACAACCTTCTCATGGGTGGTTTTTTCTTTTGTGTAGCCTAGGATCCAGTCGTAGAAGTTCTGGGTAGAAGTGTAGACCCCAGGTTTCTGGGCCCTGGCACAGCCCAGTCCCCAGGCAGTCACTCCCACAATCCAGTAGCGTTCGGACCGGTTTTCCCTACACATCAGAGGCCCTCCACTGTCACCCTGCAGGAGGAAGAAAGATCAGCTATGAAGGGAGCAACCAGGAAGAGAAGTGAGGAGCAAAGAACTTGCTGGTGTGTTGGAAAAGAGGTGCAATAGAATACAGAACACTGAATAACCAAGTAGGAAGGGACCTTGGAGGTCTTCTAGTCCAACCCCCTGCTTGAGCAGGAGAGCCTATAGTATTTCAAGTGGGTAGCCTATAGTCTTGTCTACTATAGGCTCTCTATACTATAGAGAGCCTATAGTAGACAAGTGGGTGATCAGTCTCTTCTTTAAAATCTCCAGTGATGGAGCACCCACAAGTTCTGGAGGGAAGCCGTTCCATTGGTTGATTGGTCTTGTGTATATGACCAATCAATCAATGTGGCTTTGTGTAGACCATAAATCAGGATAATCTCATGAAGACCATATTATTTACCAATGGAAGAGGATATTTGTAGCCCAGGTTCAAACCTGTGTTCATGTATTTGCACTATTTGTAAGCTACCTCCAAAAGTTACAACGCTGGATGAATATCAAGGCGGAACATGAAAATCATATAGCGTGTGATTTTTATAACATTGTCATAAAGATTAAATCAAAATTACCTACGTCTAAAATGAATGATCAGAATCAATCAATCAGAATAACAGCCCAGAATGGATGTGGGTGTAACCTGCTCACACACCTGGCAAGTGTCAATGCCTCCTCCTTCAAATCCAGCACACAGGTTAGTGGCGGAGATGCTTCCGTAATACCAGTTGCTGCTGTTGCACTTCTCTGTGGCGAGGAGGTCCACCTTGGCCTCCTTCAAGACGTCTGATGGAGCCTTGTCTGCAAAGGAAAAGATAGTGGCTGAATTTGTCCACGCACATTTCTTTGCTGATGGAAAAGAATATTTGTAGATCAGGCTGAACTTTGGGATCCGTGGTGCTCTGTGAGCTTAATGGTTTTCTTGCAGTTGTTTCAGGATCCCAACTAAAGAGCATTCTCCGTGCTTGAAGGGAGGGGCAGGAGGAGGAGGAGGATGGGGGAAGAGGCATCCTTGGTGCTCTCTGAGCTTGGTGGTTTGCAGATGTTTCATAACCCAACTAGGTAACATCAGTGCTAAAGGGGAGGGGAGGGGAGCATTCAAACAAAGAGCAAAGTCACTTCCTTCCAGCACTGATGATGTTCCTTAGTGGGGTAGTGAAATGTCAGCAAGAAATCCACCAACCTCAGAGACCATCAAAGACCCCACTTTCCTTTGCATTGAACTGCCTTCTTCTTCTTCTTCTTTATTATTTAAGCAGTTCCCATGTTCCACTGCCAACAATCAGCAGGCCTTCTCCTCTCCCTGTTCACTGGGGTAGTGATGTTCAGTGGGCAGCTGTCTCTGATGGGAGCATCTGTTGCCAAGAAGCCCTGGGGTGAAATCCCTCTACAGTCACTCAAGCGCCTGTGCCCTTAGGAATTGTGTAGCCAATCTGAACTCTACACATGGGGGTCCAGTTGTTTCTGCCTGATAGACTCTCACCTTTCTCCCGCGTATAGCCCCATCCAGCAATGTAGCAATGGACCATGCTGGAGACGTCCACCGAGCTGTCCGGAAAGCAGGCGGGCTGGATGTAGTCGGTGCACTTCACAGGGTCATCCAACTCTACCAGGGCAATGTCATTGATCTGCTGGCGGGGCTGGTAGTTCTCGTGCTGCACCACCCTCTTGGGGAAGCGGACCTCTGCATCGGGGCCTGGGTGGGACAGTTTGTTCGTGCCGAACACCAGTTCCCAATTGGTCAGGTGCCTGGGAGAGAGAAGAGCACGGAAGCTTCATGGATTCCTGTCCCACCGTTACTGTACTGTCTACATCACCATCAACCGCACACAGCAGGCAGCTTTCCCAAGGAAGCCCTCAGGGCAGAAGGAGAGTGGGCATCTTCAAGCAGCCTCAGAATAGTGAGCCCCCAGCCTGTGGCGGGAGATCAAGGCGAAATCAAGGAGAGGACCAACCTAGAACTAAGGACAAATTTCCTGAGGGAATTAATAATTAGTGCAACAGCTTGGCTCAGAAGTTGCCGGTGCTCCAACGCTGGAGGATGGCATGGGATCTCCTGCTTGAGCAGGGAGTTGGACCAGAAGACCTCCAAGGTCCCATCCAACTCTGCTATTCTGTTTGTATGAGGAAAGATGCTGTTGGGGAATTCCCAGCCAAGTGAAGAGGGAGGTATCCAGTGGGGAACTAGCCTTGAGTCACTGCGCAGCTACAAGAGGTTAGGATTTGCTAAATTCCATGGGGCCTTATCTGCTTGTTCCCAAGAGAAAGAGAGCAGTCTGGGGAGGTTCTTGTACTATAAGTAGAACAAAATAAAGTAAACAATGTGAAACTTTCACATGTGGATCTGGTCATTTGGATTTGACAGATGTTGTGCTCAAAGACACCAAAGCCATAGAGAGGCAGCAGAACTCATGGAGATCTGCTCTCTCCCCTTGACCAGACCCAGTCTGCTCTTTTTAAGCCCCAACCTGGAACTCAAATTGGCCTGAAATGCATCAACATATACTCATTAGATACTCAGAGGTATCTACGGAGTGTGGTGAAGATGACAGCTGTGATGGTGTGATGAAAGCTTCATTTATTTATTTAGCCTTTGGCATCTACAGAGGTCAGGCAATCACTTAAATAAAGCATCAGCAAATTTAGATGATAGATAGATGATTGATAGATAGATGATAGATAGATAGATAGATAGATAGATAGATAGATAGATATGGATGGATGGATGGACGGACGGACAGACAGACAGACAGACAGACAGGAGCCAGAGAGAGAGAGGACAATACAATATACAAGAAAAAATATTAAATGAAGATAAAACTATAATAAAACCACCATAATATGGCACCATAGAGTAGCAATGGGATAGACAGAGCATGCAGATTACCTTCACAATGGTGCACCCCAGCCAGCATTCTGTCTTAACATGCAGCAACTGAATTGGATATTCCCTGCCTTACGGTCAAAAACTACAGCGGCAGCAATTAGATTACTTGTCTTATGTGCCCACATGACGTTCCTATGAAACAGGCAGCGCTTCCTGCACACCCCCTGAGCTACGCACCTGGCCCCTCCCTCACCTGCTTTCACTCACCTTATGTCTCTGAAGCAGTGGGCGGCCGTGAGGATCCACCTGGTACCAATGAGCGACCCTCCGCAGGTGTGTTGGTAGCCAGACTTGAACGGGGTCCGGATGCTGACCATCCAGGGCCAGGTGCCTGGCATAGTGTCGATGCCTCCCACAACGGGGAGGGAGTGGCTGGGTGCCAAGGGGCGCCTGCCGCAAAGACCTCTAGAAACAGCAAGAGCAAGGAAAGCCTTTGCAGGTAATCCTCCACTTATGACTGAGTGCTTAGTGACTGTTTGAAGTTATAATGGGCCTCTCCAGAGCTACTTACAACCCAGTTTCATAAGTTCCAATGGCCATTCCCTTGCCATGAACAGGTGGCCTTTTCAAGACACCTTTGGGACAACCATGGTTTGAAAGAGAGGTCATCGAGGCAATCTATGTTAGGACTGAGCAGCCCTCTCTCAACAGGAGTGGGGGGGGTGGGGGGGATATCTCCTGTTTACAACACAGCCCTTTCAGCAGTTCCCAGAAGGTTCCACATCCATTTGCACCCTGATTCAGGTGATTCTGAAGGCACAGATAACCTCCAAGTGGCCTCAATGACTCTCAGAGAGAGCGCTAATGACCAGATGACTGAAAGGAATATAAAGCCTTCCATTCTCCACCATTCAGTCAGAATTAAAGAAGCTTCTTGGATGAGAAGTGAAACATCTTCAAGGAAAAACAAAGTCTAGTTGCCTTTTGAAAAAGCACCTTTGGGACAACCATGAACAGGTGATTGCATTTTGGATATTTTGCAACTATTTGCATTTATAGTTATTTGTGGTATCCTATTGTCATATGACCATGATTTTTGGCATTATTTTTCCAGAAACCAGAGTTTACTTCCAGCTATCAGCAAAAGACAATTGCTGGATATATTGGATTCTCTTGAACAGCTTCACGCTTGAAGAACCCACATCGTTGAGAACAACTAGCTTGGGGAGCAAAGCGGTGATGAAAGTGGTGATGAAGGAGCAATGGTTGCCCTACGGAGGGCGCACTTCCAAAAGCAATTCCCTTGCTGAGCTGCTGGAAACCCACCACTAGGTGGCAGAAGAGTGCAACGCACCCGTTGGTTGGTGGATTTATCTTACTCATCTCTGCCTTGATGTATGTGTTTGTGTCTGTGTGTTTTTGTGTGTGTTCTTGTGGCAAGACACATCGTTGCTCCCTTCCAATCAAGGAGCTAGCAGCTCTTCCTCAATGTCATTGGAATAACAGAATAACAGAGTTGGAGAGGACTTTGGAAGTCTTCTAGTCCAACCCTCTGTCCTAGCAGGATATCCTATCCCAATCTGGACAAGTGACTGTCCAGTCTCTTCTTAAAAGCCTCCAGTGATGGAAACCAGTTGCTTCAGTGTCATGAATGCAAAGGAGGAAATGATCTGGATCTTGGTGGAAAATCTCCAGAAAGGTGGACGGGAGGGGAGAAGGAAATATAGATGGAGAAATGCCTGCTCCCCTTTTGCTCTGCAGCTTCTAATTTTAAGGGGCATTCACTTTCATCCCACTAGGTGTATCTAAAATGCAAAACCTGGACAGGTTGGAGAAGATCCACCTGTCAGCGGCCATGCTGGAAGCCTCCTGGGCTCATCCCAGCCTTGAGCTGATGCTCTCCATCTTATTCCACAGCCCACACTGGGGTGGGGGGTTAGCCTGCTCCTCATTGCCCCACCACAAATTTTGGGTTCTGATTGGGCTTTTTCTTGACTGACTGATGGTCGCTGAGGAGCCTGAGACTGCCTGGCAATGGATCTCCAAGTTGGGAGAGGTTCTGCCTTGTAACCTGTGGAACTGCCAGCCGTCCCTCTTCCTCTGCAGAGAGAGGGGACTGGACAGGGACCCCAACGGGCTCAGCTTGCTGCCACCTACTTGCAGTTGTCCTCCTGGGCATGCATCGTCCGGATTGTGATGAGGGCCAGAAGACAGAGGAGCAGCCTCCTCATCCTCCAGGTCTCTCGTGCTTGACATCGTAGAATGTGTGCTGTGTGACATCAGGCAGAGCCCCCTGCGGTCCTTAACATTCTCTGTGGAATGTGGGAGCGAGGGAGAGCAGCCGGCTGAATGGAGGCCTTCAAGGCTGGGCAGGACAGCCTCGGAGCAAGACAGAGGGACAGCCAGGCGCATGGGAGACCTTCACCACACGCCGAGGCAAGGTGGAAGAAAAAGGCCTGTCTCTGCTTGGTGCTCTCTGAGCTGGGCTGTTTCCTTGCAGAGGTTTCATGACCGAAAGAGGCAACCTACTCACTGCCAGAAGAGAGAGGGCTTTGCGTAAAGGAGGGGGTGGAGGGGGAGGAGGGGAACGATGACTGTGGAGTCATTGACGTTCTCTGAACTTGGTTCTTTTCTTTCAGAAGTTTCATAACCCAACTAGGCAACCTACTCAGTGCTAGAAGGGAGGAGGGGTTTGCAGAAAGGAGGAGGAGGAGACTATACTCACCATCCTCTAGCACAGGGGTCCCCAACCTCTGGGCTATGGCCCACTACTGGATGCGTGTGCAGCTCAGGTTGTGGAAGTTGTGCACACTGGCCTAATGCTCGTGCAAGTTGAGCTGCCCATGCACGCCAGCCTGACCCTCGCATGGCCTGCTTCCCCTCTCCCACCCACTGCCAGGCTGCCAAGCCACGAACATTGGGGTCTGCAGTTATCCGCTTTATGGTTGTCCAGCTACCCCGGGTTCTTTGATGGCCTGCTTTCCTTTGACCGCTAACTCTTCCCCACATAATTGCTTCCACTGGTAAATTCCCCCACGTGACGTGGCCAAAATAAGTGAGATGCAGTTTTGTGGCTTTGCCTTCCAGTGACGTATCTGATGTTGTGCTCTCCAGGTCTGGCTTGTGGGTCCCCTTTGCTATCCGAGGAAGACTCAGGAGCATCTTCTCCAGGACCGCAGCTCAAACGAGTCTTGCTTTTTTAAGGTCCAGCTTTCACAGCCCTCGGTAGCTACGGGGGACACGATAAGTGGAATAGCCTCCGTTTAGTGGCCAGGCTGACGTCCTTGTTTCTCCAGTTGTGCACCTGCACGGCTGCATTTCCAGCTGAACCTGCCCGTCTCACCCTCCACCACACTTACTCTTCCGGATGGCAGCAGCCCCCACCCCCACCCCCCACCCTCCCACCCTCCACCCCAGCCAGCCATGAAGACTCTTGAGAAGATTCAGAGCCCACAACGACAGGATGGAGGCAGGCAGGCAGGCTCTGAATGTAGCTATCCAAGCTGCCTGGCTGCTGAGCTCTATCAATGGAATTTCACTGACCTTGATGAGTGGACTTCCCATCCCATCCCTTCCCTATCTTCCCATCCCTTCTCCTCCTTTTCCTCTTCCTCCCTCCCATCTCTCCCCTTCTCCCTTCCTCTCCTTTCCTCTTCCCTTCCTTCCCTTCTTTTCCTTCCCTCTTTCCTTCCCTTCCTGTCTTCCCTTCCCTTTCTTTCCGTTCCTTCCCTTTCATCTTCCTCCCTCCCTCCCCCTTTCCTTCTCTTTTCTTCCCATTTCCCTTTCCTCTTTCCTTTTGTATCATCTCATTACATTCTATTTTTAATAACCTGGTGCTTTGATCTACTTCAGAGGACCTACCCTCTCATTCTCAGCTGGCCCAATTAGATGCACCTCATCTGAGGACCTGGAGAAATTCATTGCTGCAAGATGTTAATTATTTTAGTCAACTGGACCGGACAAGGAGCTCTTTTCCTGCAAGAGAAAGAGAACCAAAACCACAGAGATGGTTTCCCCTCCCCCACCCCAACTGTTTCCTGTGCAATGGTACCTCGGTACTCAACTGCTTTCAAACACATCAAATTTCATACGCAACACATTTTGACGTGAACATTTTGTCCCAGTACTCGTTTCTTTGACACTCAAGCTGTAACATTTTGCTGTCGGCTGCTTTGTGACTCACTACATTATTTCTTATGGGAAAAACTTGTTTTGTACTCATTGTTTTTGGTATTCATTGTGCCTTCCGGAACCAATGAAAGATGAGTATCAAAGGTACCATTGTACTTGTCTTGGGTTTTTTTTCTGCAAAGGAAGCATACTTCATGTTTAAACAATGGAGAATCATATTTAATTACATATGAGATCCACAAATGCCTAAGCACCATGTTTTCTGGCCACTAATGTGGCTGACCCCGCAGTAGAAGGACGTTTTGTGCTGTCTGCCTCAGTCTTCATGTTTACCAGGAAGGAAAAGGATTCTTGGCACCACTCCTGACCTTTTTAATCATCCCAACCACCTTACAGTCCCAAAGTCATCAGTGAAACAAAGGAAGCCAAAGCAGAGAGCTTGTTGTATTGGCCATTCAGTCAGATGTCCATGTGTTATAGTGATGTCCAGGGCTAAAATGGGGCCCTTTGTCCAAAGATGCTCATTAAAAGATCTGATTCTGGTCAAACATCTGCCGTAGGCTGTCTCACAATTGTGTTTTCCCATCATCACTGCATCTTTGGGAACACACAGCACCAGCCCTGAAGGATGGGGCCAAATAATTGTCTTGGGCAAAGGGCTGGCATCTATTCCTACGTGTCCTCAGATGCAATAGGCCAGTTGACCCTGAGGGAGGGCCATTGAGAATGAAGGTCCTGCATTGGCCAAAGGACACAGAAAATGACCATGGAGCTTGGAGGAAAACTCTAAGGCCTAGACATGCATCTCTGGAAACCTAGACACGAGTATCTGTTTTGCAGTCTCTGGAGGTTCCCAGATCAATGTTACTTTCAGAAGATGGATGAAGAATATCAGGTTTCTCAAGAACTTTCACATTTAGGCTGCCTCTAAAGGAACCTCTGAGGACTTTGGAGAATGTTTGGTTACTCTGCCGTAGTAGACACGCAATCCACAAAGAGCAACTAGACAACTATTTAGGGAGAATTTGGATGAGTGAGCTGGTGCTTCACAGTGTCTCTTTGGACCTTTATGGATCCTCCAATACACCAGCTCTGACATATCTATGGAGTTGCCATGTCATCTTCTATATTGGAGGTGGGGAACCTTGGTCCTTTTATGACTTGTGAACTTCAACTCCCAGAATTCCTGAGCCAGCATGGAAGAAGAAGAATCCTGGAAGTTGAAGGGCCAAGTTTTCCCAATGTCTGTTCTATCTACAGTGTCAGCAAATGGTGGACATTGGTGTCTGATCAAGCTTCTTCTGATAGAGATGATCCAAATTTGCTTTTACTCCTGAAGTGAAGTGGGAGGAGGCTTGATCAAGGCTTGATGTGCAGGGATATTGAGAGGAGCTAAAGCTGTGGGTCTGATTTGGGGGGAACTGCATGCAGGTTCTAAGGTTCTAGAGCATTGCCTCTATGGAGACATCTAGAAGTTCAAGAGATGAGAATGAAGTGTTAGGGTGGGTGGATGCAGAGGGCAGAAAGATGCTCGGTCTGTCTCTGGAGAAAGGCATGTCTAGAGATGGGGGGCGGCATTATAATTTGGCCTTCGGAAAAGCTTTGGGGAGTGTCATGTTCTGCTGGGGGAGTATCTAGGATGATTTGCTTTCGCCATTTCTGGGTTCAGAGTGGGGGAGGAAGGGACTTCTGTGGGCAGAAGCACTCTGTCTATCTCCTGTGTGGTACCAGGGGCTTCTGGAGGGGGTTCTTTGGGCAAAGGGACAGCATCCACTTCTGGAAATTCAGTCTCAGGGAAGTAGATCAGGTCTTCCTTCAAATATTTCTCGGATTGCTGTGTGAATGTGATTTTGAACTCTGGAAACATTGTCGCATGTTTAGCCCAAGCTTCCTTTGAGGGCCTCTTCTCCTCCTGGAGAGGCTGCCGCTCCATCTTTGACATTTCCCCCTGGATCCATTCGAGGAAGGGCTGCGTGGAGGTGTAGACTTCTGGGTTGGTTCCCTCTCCACAGCCCTTGCCCCAGCTGGTAACCCCAACCACGTAGAAGGGAGAGGTGGGGGCTGTCTTGCACATTAAGGGTCCTCCACTGTCCCCCTGTAGAGAGAGAAAGAGAGCAAGAGAGAGAGAGAGAGAGAGAGAGAGAAAGAGTCCCCTTGGGTAAAGGAAAACTATAAAGCTGAGGTCCCCAAACTTGGTAGCTTTAAGACTTGTGGACGTCAACTCCCAAAATTCTCCAGCCAGCATAGCTGGCTGGAGAATTTTGGGAGTTGACGTCCACAAGTCTTAAAGCTGCCAAGTTTGAAGGCCTCTACTATAAAGCATTGAATGCACTATCTTCACTTGTTGTAGAGTGTCCAATCCTTGGGAAACAAAACACCCCCACCATATTTCTGGGTCTTTCTTTTTGCAAGCTGAAGGGCTCAACTCTTTGAACCTTCCTTGATCAGATTTGCTTCCAAGCCTGGATCGTCCCGGGAGGCCCCCCGTTTCTGCTCTGGCTTCTCTACCTTCCACTTAAGTTGCTGTGTCCAGAATCAGACCTGGGACTGCAGGGCAATCCGATCTATGTCCAGCCCAATGGAACTTGGCCTGATATGAACTCAGGGCCTCTAGGAATCCGTTCTATAGCCACCTTGGCCTTTCTGCCTGCGGTATTGCGCATCTGCTAATCCACCAGGTCCTCTAGATCAGAGGTGTCCAACCTTGACAACTTTAAAACCTGTGGACTTCAACTCCCAGAATTCCCCAACCAGGAGGAAGAAGGGGAAGGGTTGGAAGGGACCTTGGAGGTCTTCTAGCCCAACCCCCGCTTGAGCAGGAGACCCTAAACCATTTCAGGCAAAAGGTTGTCCAGTCTCTTTTGTGAAAACCTCCAGGGATGGAGCACCCACAACTTCTGAAGACAAGTTGTTCCATTGGTTGATTGCTCTCATCATTAGGGAATTTCTCCTTAGTTCTAAGTTGCCCCTCTCCTTGGTTAGTTTCCATCCATTGTCTTTTGCTGCTTTGGAAAACCGTTTGACCCCCTTCGCCTTTATAGGAGCCTTTCAGAAAAAGCACCTTGGGACAACCGTGACCTTGGTGAAGGTCCATGGTCATCTAGAGAAGATCGTTCCTAGGCTGACTCATAGGGAGAACCCAGGAGGTGAGCAGAGATACTCAGAGGCCCAGTGAACTATCAACCATCAGGGTTAGAAGAAACAGCTCCTTACATGGCAAGTGTCAATGCCCCGATCCTCATATCGGGCACACAAGGTGTAAGGACTCATGGCCCCATGGTACCACCAGCTGCTGTTGCATTTGCTGGTCTCCAGAATCTTCACTCTGGCCTCCTGCAAGATAGCAGAGGTCTGCCTGCCTAGAGCAAAAACGAAAGATTAGCTGGATATAATTTTTTCCCAGATTTTTGCTCGTTGTGACTGACTCTTCCTTCTGCAAGAACCTTTCGCCTCCTTTCCCCCTCCCCCTCCCCCATTTGCCTCTGCACCTGGGAGCTCCAAAGCCATTCTCTGCCGGGTACATCGCTGGACAAGCCCAGGAAGCCAAAGGAACTGCAGATCCACAATAACGCCACCCCCCCAAGGGTGGCCACCCGCTTCCTGGGTGTGTCTCGTAGTAAGGCAGGAGCCTGAACAAGCAGAGTTCACCACACAAACCGCCACTTGTAGCACCAGCATCATTTTCTAAAGGCATGAAAACTGGTCGTATTTAACCAAAGTGCAGGGTTGAAGCTCTTGACAAGGTTTTTTTTTTTTTACTTTCTGGTTGTTGCCCATATCAGCAGAATAACTGACTAACAGAGCTGGGAGGAACCTTGGAGGCCTCTACTCCTGCTCAAGCAGGAGACCCTTGACCATTTCAGACAGATGGTTGTCCAATCTCTTCTTAAAGGCCTCCAGTGAGGGAGCAGCCACAACTTCAGGAGGGAAGCCGTTCCACTGATTTATTGTTCTCATTGTCAGGAAATTCTTAGGAGCGGTGCGGTGGCCTAGAGGGGGAGCTCTCGCCTCACAATCAGGGAGCTGTGAGTTCAATCCTAGGTAGAGGCAGATCTCTCTCTCTCTCTGGGCACAATGAGAATAGATCTGCTGAACAAAACTCCACACTGGCAACAGGAAAAGCATCTGGCCAATAAACACTCTGCTAGCTCCATTCAGTTGCCCAGACTCCACCCCGCAAGGGATTATGGGGTGGTTAATTGATGATGATGATGATTGTCAGGAAATTCCTCCTTAGTTCTAGACACTTCTCACTTACCCCTTTGTGTGGTGGTGCGCCAGCCACTGACGTAGCAGTCGGAGAACAAGGCTTCGGAATCCATGTTGCTGTGTGGCAAGCAAGCTGGCTGGACGTAGCCGTTGAAAGCCACCGGGCTGCTGAGTTCTACCAGGGCAATGTCGTTGGCCTCACTCTGCGGGTTGTAGCCTTGGTAGGGGATGATGCGGTGCACGGAGCGTAATTGTACGGTGTCCAGCAAGTTGGAAATGTCCGTGGCACCAATGACAATCCTCTGGGACTGCAATGACCTGTGAGTGAGTGGGAGGCCAATTGAGGTTTGAAAGTGAGCTCTCCACGTTAGCATCAAACTTCCACTGGGAGGATGGGGAGAGGCAATTGCTCCGTGTGAGTAGTAGGTGCGTGGGCGCGCACACACAACTCCATCTCTGTGAATACACAAACGCCCATCACTCGCACAAGTGGAGATTCACATTCAAGTGCCAGCGCCCACTGCTGGTGCGAGTGAAGATTGTCCCGAGAGCACCAGTGGTTGCTGCTCCCACGCGTGATGGTTCAGACACCCACTGCCCCACCATCAGCACCGTCCGGTTCCAAACAGGCCTCAGCAAACGGGGGTTGGGGACCTCTGATCTAAACTCTTGCAGTGCACCTCCCAAACTCCTGAGCTCTGAAGGCCATGGCACGTGTAAATTCTTAGCATGTCACATGCGAATGACGTGTGGACCGAAAATAAGGGCACATGTTAAACTTGGGAAGGAAGGACATCTTCAGTATTGTGACAATACTCCAGTCTTAGAGTTAGCTAAACATTCATAGAATTATAGGGCTGAAGGGGATCTTGGAGGTCATCTAACCCAGTCCTTGGCCCAAGGCAGGCACCCTTCTACCAGGCTTCCCCGAAAATAAGATCCTGTCTTATATTTTTTTGAGCCCTGAAATAAGTGCTTGGCCTTATTTTGGGGATGTCTTATTATTTTGGGGTGCATGGAGCAAGACGGGGGTCCTCTTGCCATCTTACCTGATTTCCAGCTCTGTCTCCCTAATCCTAACCAGAGGAAATGGCAGAGACCAACTTCGCATGCATTTAGATATTTTCAGGGAGGGCTTATTTTAGCACATGCACCCAAAAGCCCAGTTGGGCTTATTATCAGGGGATGTCTTATTTCAGGGGAAACGGGGTACTCAGTCAGACAAATGGTTGTCCAATCTCTTCTTGAAGACTTCCAGGAATGGAGAACCTACAATTCTAGAAGAGAAGCTGTTGAATTGATTAATTGTTCTCACTGTCAGGAAATTTCTCCTTAGCTTTTGGTTGGTTCTCTCCTCAATTAGTTTCCATCCGTGGCTTCTTGCCCTGCCCTTCAAGAAGTGAAAGATGCCACCATGTGCCCCCTAATCCTTCTCTTTGTAAAGCTAAGCATACTCTTAGCTGCTCTTCCTAGGGTTTAACCTCCAGCCCCCTGCCTTCTTTCTTGCTCTTCTCTGCCATCAGGAGGAGCCTGGTGGCGCAGTGGACTAAGTGCTGTTAAAGTAACATTTAGTTGCCAGCTGCCTGCGATTAGTGTAAGTTCAAATCTCACCAGGCTCAAGGTTGACTCAGCCTCCCATCCTTTCGAGTTAGGTAAAATGAGGACCCGGATTGTGGGGGCAGTAAGATGACTTTGTATAAAAAGAACACCACTTGTGGGGGGGGGGGGCGAAAGCCCTACTAAGCAGGTATATACAAAAATATGAATAATGCATTGTGAGCCACCCTGAGTCTCCGGAGAAGGGCGCCATATAAATCAAATAACCCTAATAAATAAATAATAAATAATAAATCTTTCTAGGATCTCCCCATCTCTTTTGTATCATGTAGTGTGTTATCATAGATGAATGGATAGATGAATATCATAGATGGAATGTACATTTGGGAGAACTGGGAGGAGGCTTCCAAATCCTGAATTCTGCATCTAGGAAAATGGAAACTAGTGGATGCAAACTAATCACAGGGAGAAGCAACCTGGAATTGAGGAGAAACTTCTGGACAGTGAGAACAATTAACCAGTGGAACAGAAATTGCCTTCTGCTTGAGAAGGGGGTTGGACTAGATGACCTCCAAGGTTCCTTCCAGTTCCATTCTGATTGGACTGAAATTGAATTTCTTAAATGTTTCCCCACAGGGACAAAATCCAAGCCAACCTAACCCACTCCTGGTCTTGCAGAGACCTCTGGGGCAGAGGGATGTGGGCTTCTTACCTCTTCCCTGATTTGAAGCAGTGAGCGGCTGTGAGCACCCAGTGGGGGGTTAGGATGGATCCTGCACACAGGTGCTGAGGTCCCTTGGAAGACGGCACCTGAATGCTGACCAGCCACGGCCACGTTCCAGGCAAGGTGTTGATGCCACCCACAATCTGCAGGACCTTGCCCTGGTCGGGGGCCAAAGGCCGCTCCCCACAGGCTGAGGGGAAACAAGAAGTTCAGACGTCAGGTGTGGTTTGGGTGGAAACGTCCTCGACTTACAACAGCAATTGAGCCCAACATTTCTGTTGCTAAGTGAGACAATTGCCAAGTGAGTTTTGCCCCATTTTATAACCTTTCTTTCTTGCCACAGTTGTTGAGTGAATCAGTGCAGTTGCTAAGTAAGTCACATGGTCGGTCGTTAAGTAAATCTGGCATCTCCATTGACTGTGCTCATCAGGAGGTCGCAAAAGGGGATCATGTGACCCCGGTAACACGGCAACCGTCATACATACAAGTCATACAAGTTGCCAAGCATCCTAATTTTGATCATGTGACCACCGGGATGCTACAACGGTCGTAAGTGTGAAAAACGGTTGTATCGCTTTTTTCAGTGCTGTTGTAACATCGAGCGGTCGCTAAATGGATGGCTATAAGTCAAGGATTTCTTGCAAGCGAAGCAAATCCTTGAAGGAAGTGCTAAATAATTGATGGGACTTAATAGCCTCTTCTTTACCCCAGTATTTGGTGTGAGCCAGTTACCCCAAAAGCTGCTTTGGCCCCTCCTGCTTCAGAAGCGCTAACGGCAGTGGTGGGAGTCAAGTAATTTAGCAACCGGTTCTCTGCCCTAATGATTTCTTCCAACAACCAGTGTGCCAAACTGCTTAGAAAGTTAACAACCGGCTCTGCCGAAGTGGTGCGAACGGGTTGAATCCCACCACTGGCTAACGGTTCCAGGTTTGGATAACTGGGTTCCCCAAAACCTCCTTCCCCAACAAATAAGAGCCGTGGTGGAGCAGTGGCTAGAGGGCAGGACTGCAGTCTCCTTCTGTGACTGCCAGCTGCCTGCAATTTGGCAGTTCAAATCTCACACCAGGCTCAAGGTGGACTCGGCCTTCCATCCTTCTGAGGTGGGCAAAACGGGGACCCAGATTGTTGCGGGCAGTGGGCTGACTCTGTAAACCGCTTAGAGAGGGCTGTATAGCCCTGTAAAGTGGCATATAAGTGTAAGTGCTAGTGCTACTGCTAATCGGAAGGGGATGCTGACCCATAACCCTCACCCACGTCTCCCTGATAAGAAGCCCTGAGAAATGGGGGAAGGCAGCCTGCAAGCAGACGGGGGAAGGTCCCGAGGGAATGGAACAACTCATCATGGCCCACTTGCCGCAGGACAATTTAACAATTCTATTTAATGATTTACAATAAATAAAAATTATTTTAGTTTTTGCGATTCGCATTTCATTCCGTCCCTCCTTTTGCATCCTTCCTTTCATGATTCCACCATTTCTTCAATATTAGTGCAACTCTTGTCTTGCGGTGAGTGGGTCGTGGTGAGTGATGAATAGACCCAGTCCTGAGCAGAGCTGCTGAGCGTCCCCAACCGTACCTGCTAATCAGAACACACAGGCGACCCCTTTCCTCCCCACCGTCCCTGGCTTACTCTTTGGACTGTCGCTGTGTGTTGCCACCAGCTGCAACAAGGCCCCGGCCAGCCAAAGACACTCCCCTGGCACAGCCATCCTGAGCGACGGCTCTGGGCATCTGTTCCACATTGTTCAAGTCATCCCCAGTATCCAGAGGCTGACATCAGTGGGTTCTCCTCCAGGGTTGCTAGGAGACGGGGCTGGGCTGGGGCAGTCGATGGGGAGGCCCCGGAGGTCCTGACTTTCTCCCAAGTGGAGACTGGCGAAGACACAACCCAAAGGACCACCCTCTCCTGTTCACAGCTGGCATGGTCAGTACGCCAGCGTAGAATCACAGGCTTAGCTATCGACTCTGGAAGAGTCCCAGGGAAGAAGTGGACGCAATTATATGAAACTATATTCTTACGTCTTTTCTCTGTGAGTTTCCTTACTTGACACTCTCTGAGCTTGGTGGTTTCTTTGCAGACCTCTCATCACCCAAAAGTCTCAGCAAGAAGGGAGGGGGCTTTGCAGAGAGGAGGAGGAGGAGGAGGTTGAAGGAGAGGAGGAGGAGGAGGGAAAAGAGGAGAAAAAGGAGGAGGAGGAGAATAACTATGGAGTGCTTGGGGCTCTTTGAGCTTTCCTTGCAGAAATTTCATCACCCAACAAGCAGTGTGGGTTTCTACTGGTTCACCCTGGTTCTGGCGAACCAGTAGCGGCGGTAGCGGGAGGCTCCGCCCACCCACCCAGATGTCATCACGGACACTCTGGGCATATGCAGAAAGTACTGCCAACAAGGTAACATCATCAGTGCTAGTTTGCAAAACCCTCCTAGCCTTTGTTTCTCCGTGTCATTTGTTGCCCTTGGCAAAGCCGAGTGCAGCCCCGGTTGGAAAAGAGCCCCACTGCCCTGGGACACAGAAAGGGGTCACGGCCCAAAGGAATTATCCGGGAGCGTTTGAGCCACCCAGAGGAGGAGGAGTGGGAATCAAACCAGCCCGCAAAGCGAAGGGGCCAATGGAAGGGAAAGAGCGAGGAAGCCGTGGATGAAGGATGACGTCCAGGAGGGAGAGCTGAAGACCTTCAAGAACACAACGCTGACAACGACACTCTGCACGGTTGTGGTGGAGGCGAGGATGGTTTGCAAGGTGGACGAGCACAAAGAGGGATACTGGGTTATGCTGGTTTTCATCGCATCCCTTTAGCCAATTGTCCCCGTCTTGGTTAACCGACATCATTTCTTTGCCTTCCTGCTTCTCACCCTTTCTCTACTTAGCATTGTTTAACATGAAAGAGAATAGCTTAAGTCACTGCACAGAATCATAAAATCCTAGGGCCGGAAGGGACTTTAGAGGTCATCTAGTCCCACCCCCTGCTCAAGCAGGCGACTCTATACCATTTCAGACAAATGGCTATCCCATTTCTTCTTAAAAGCCTCCAGTGATGGAGCCCCCACAACTTCTGGTGGCAAGCTGTTCCACTGGTTAATTGTTCTCACTGTTAGGAAGTTTCTCCTTACTTCTAGATCGCTTCTCTCCTTGATTAGTTTCCATGTGTCGCTTCTTGTCCTGCCTTCTGGCACCTTGCAGAATAGGTGGAACCCCCCCCCCCTCTCCTTTGTGGCAGCCCCTCAAATATTGGAAAATGCTATCATGTCCCCGCTTAGTCCTTCTCTTTGTTAGGCTAGAAATGATAAACTCACCTATTTTTCTCTTTATCCTCCTCCCTCAACATGTCTGGCCCACCTTTTCTGAGATGAAGGCCTCCCATCTGCCTGCAGAGCTTCCTTCTTGGCACCCCCTGATAAGAATTAAATGCAGTCCTTATTTAGCAACTACCTCATTTACCAACCAACCGGCCTTACAGAGCTGTAAACAGAAGCAAAGCTGAAGACAGATTGTATGGAGAGTTGTGGTTTCACTTAACGTCCCAACAGCTGGTTTCAATGGCGATTGCTAAGTGAGGACTACTTGCGTTCAAAGGCTCAGAGAAGGAGCTGCTTTGCAAACCTCTTGGGATTCTGAGGAATATATGTGGGCTGTTCCTGCCACCTTACATGGGGGGGGGGGGCTTTCTCTGGGAAATCTGTATTGTCCGTTGCTTGATGATGGGCTCCAGCAAGGATCCAGTTGATCCCAAAGACCAACCCTCTCTAGAAATGCAAATAGCATTTAGCAATAGCATTTAGACTTATATACCGCTTCACGGGGTTCCACAGCCCTCTCCAAGCAGTTTACAGAGCCAGCCTCTTGCCCTCAACTATCTCCGTCCTCCTTTTACCCACCTCAGAAGGACAGAAGACTGAGTCAACTTTGAGCTTGGCGAGATTCGAACTGCTGAATTGCATCAGCCAGCAGTCAGCAGAAGCAGCCTGCAGTACTGCACTCTAACCACTGCACCACCACAGCTCTAAAATCACCAGAGACCTGGAAGATATTTGACCCTCCGGGATATAAACTGAGTGTTTGCAATTCACAACTACCAGACTCAAGAATAGCAAGAAACTACTTCAAGGTTAGATTTGTTGCTTTATATACTTTCCCTTTCAAAGGTTTCCCAGGGCAGCTTAAATAGCATCCTTTTAAAAAATAATAATAATAATAGTAATAACAAAGTCCATTAGGAGAAACAGAGGCAGCTTGCCCAAACGGAAGCAGCGATGGTTGTAGCTGGCTTTTTCGCTTGCTGGCACCGGGATGAGGTTATTTGAAGGGGCCCCAACAGGCTGCACCAAAGTTGGCGGCTCCTTTCTCAATCAACCCATTGATTGTTTGAGTGCCGTCATAGGTCCTTTGGCTCCCAGTGGATCTCCAAGGTTTCCAGTAGAGAGGCCGAGTGCTCCACCTAGTGCTCATTCATCACATCTTGAGAAGATGCGAGGATTTCAGAGTTTGTCTGGAGGAGTTTCTTGCTGCTGTTGGAGCTCAAATATCTCTCGGTTGAGATATGGGGCCTTCAGGTCCACGGGCACTTCCCCCTTTAGTGGGTCAGCTGGAGGACCAGCTAAGAGCTGCTGAGGGACCTCCCTCAGGGGCATCTTTGGTGTCTCCAGGGAGTGAGTTTTCCTTCGGTGGGAGTAGAAGGGCTCTAGAAAGCCAACCTTCTCTGGAGGAACATCCATGGGCTCCAGAGGTGCTTCTCTCTTCACAGAGTTGTGTGGAAACCATGTGGGAGTCAGGAGGGGATTTGGAGGACCATGAGGTCTTGCTGGAGGAAGATACGGTTGCTCCAGGAGAGCGGTTTCCTCTCTGGGAATTAAGGGGGGCTGTAGAGGAGTGTATGGGGGCTGCTCGGGGGTATAGGGATGCTCCAATGACATATGGGTCTCTGGAGGAACAAAGGGGGGCTCTGGAGGAACGTATAGGTCTTCTGGAGGTGTATAAGGGCGCTCAATGTGGTGATGTGTCTCAGGAGGAATGTAGGGGCGCTCCAGAGCGACTGTTGCTGCTGGTGGGATAAACCGAAGGTGTGGAGGAGTGTAGGGAGGGTCCGGAGGAGTGCGGGGGGGTTCTAGAGAGCTGCCTGGGAGATCTGGAGGAGTGTGGGGGGGACTTGGAGGAGTGTAAGGGGGATCTAAAGGGATGTAGGGTTCCTCAATAGAGTGGGAGTTTTGTGAGTGAATATGGGGAGATTCTAAAGCACTTCTAGAAGAGTCCCGTGGAAATAGAAAGAGATGGGACTCTCTCTTGTCATCTGATAGGGTGGAGACATAGTTGGGCTGCGTGGGGAGGACCGGGGGCTCCGGAGTGATATAAGGCTGCTGTTCAGGAATGTATGGAGGTTCCAGACTGACCTTGGCTTCAGGAGGAATGAAGGGGGGCTTCAGAGATGTTGGGGGGATTTCTCTAGGGATATACGGAAGGGGCAATGATGTCGGAGAGAGTTCTTTAGGGTAGAAGGGTGGTTCCAAAGTGACCAGTTGTTCCAGAGGGACATAGGGAGGTTCTAGAGATGGAGGTAAGAGCCCCGAAGGAACGAAGGGATCTTGAAGAGCGATGGTGGGCTCCTTTTCTCTCAACAGAGTCTTCAAAGTGGCCTCCTCTTGCTGATCCTCATCCTCGTAGGGGAAGGGTTCCAGAGAGCTGTCGATGAAGTTTCCTTCCAGTTCTTCTACGGGTTGTGAAGTCTCCATCTTGAGAGGAAGGAGGGTCACGGAGCTTTTCGGTCTATGCTCTGGATGTCCCTCCCTTGGAGCTGTTCCTTCATCAATTTCAATCATTTCGCCCAGGATCCACTCCAGGAATTGCTGGACAGAAGTGTAAATTCCTGGGCTGTTGGCTTCACCGCAGCCCTTGCCCCAGCTGGTGATTCCCAAAATGTAGAAGAGAGAGGTGGGGGATATCTTGCACATCAATGGGCCTCCGCTGTCCCCCTGCAGAGAGAGAGCAAAGGGGGAAACGTCAGTTGGGCAAAGGGAAACGGGAAAAGAGTCGACCTCACTTACGACCACAAATGAGCCCAGGATTTAGGTTGCTAAGAGGGAAATTTGTTAGATGAGTTTTGTCCCATTTTACAATTTTTCTTGCCACAGCTGTTAAGTGGATCACTGCAATTGTTAAATTAGTAACACGGTTCTTAAGTGAATCCAGCTTCCTGTCACCCAAAAAATGATCACATGACCCTGGGAGAGCGTAACCATCATAAAAGTGAGTCAATGTCAAGCATCCGAATGTAAATCACGTGACATGGAGATACTGCAATGGACATACGTGTGAAAAATGGTCCTAGGCAGTGGTGGGTTGCCCCCAGTTCTCCCCGGTTCTATAGAACTGGTAGTAAAACCGGCAGGAGGCTCCCCCACCGACCCCGACATCCTCAAAATGCTTCTGTGCATGCGCAGAAGAGCACGAGAGAGAGAGAGAGAGAGAGAGAGAGAGAGAGAGAGCAAAGCGCGGCCCCATTGCGAACCGGTAGTCAAGGTAAGTAGAACCCACCGCTGGTCCTAGGTCCTTTTCTTCAGGGCCATTGTAACTTTGAACGGTCACTATGTCCCAATAGTCATAGGCGCCTTAGGGATAGGTGCAATCCCAAAACATCTGGAGCCCCCCTTGAACACCATCAGCATTGACAAAATCACCTGCGGTCAATTGCAAAAAGCAGCTTGACTTGGAACCGCTGGCATCTTGCAATGGCACCTTCAACACCGTTAAACAAGAACATTCCGCTGTCCCTTGGTCCTTGGGAAGGACAAATAGGCCAAATTCAGTCAGGGCGTCTGGCTGGATGTGCAACAAATAAGAAGAAATATCAAAGTATTAGGAAGCTTGGGCACAATCCCAGAACATCTGGAGCATCCCTTGAACACCATCAGTATGGACAAAGAGCTGACATCCCATGCAGATAGTTGTAACACCATCAAACATCCACATCTGCCTACCTCGGGTCCTTAGGAAGGACTCAGTAAGTGGACAAAAGCCAAGCCCCGCCCTAGCTCTGGGGATAAGAGGCAGGGGGCAGAGATGAAGAGATGTGACAGTCAGCTTTTCATCTTCCGGCTGGATGGACTTGTTAGCCTGCATTGAGAGAGAAACTTTTTGCCAAGGCTGCTGGCGCTCCTCATAAAGGAATCTTTGAGTTTCCTTCAGAGGGTTTGTTGTGTTTGGGGAGCTGGCTCCATGAGGATGCTGGTTTTAGCATCTCTTGCCCCCGGCCACGGAAGACACATTTTTCTACCACTTCATCTACAATCAAAAGCGACTAACAAGCAAGCGCATAAGACCAGGCATGTCTCTGGAAGGCAAAATCACGAAACTGCATCTCACTTATTTTGGCCACGTCATGCGGGGGAATTCACTGGAGGAAACAAATACGTTTGGAAGGTTTAGCGATAAAAGGAATAAAAGCGATAAAAGCCCCCAAAGAAGACGGTGGCTGGACACCATCCTGGCCCCAAGAATTGCCAGGAGTCAGAGACGACTGGATGGATAACATCATCATCCTGTTTGGTAACATGAATGCTGCCGGAATATCCATAGATTGGATCTGGGTCTCAGTCAATCAGAATAGAGTTGAAGGGACCTTGGAGGTCTTCTCGTCCAACCTTCTGCTCAAGCAGGAGACCTGAACCAGTTTGAGACAAGTGACTGTCCAGACTCTTCTTCAAAACCTCCAGCGATGGAGCCCCCACAACTTCTGGAAGCAAAAGCTCTTCCACTGGTTAATTGTTCTAACTTCAGGAAATTTCTCCTTAGTTCTAAGTTGCTTCTCTCCTTGATTAGTTTCCACCCGTTGCTTCTTGTCCTGCCCTCGGGTGCTTTGGAGAATAACTTGACCCCCTCTTCTTTGTGGCAGCCCCTCAGATATTGGAAGACTGCTCTCATGTCTCCCCTGGTCCTTCTTTTCATTCAACTAGATGTACTCAGTTCCAGCAACCATTCTTCATTTGCTTTTGTCTCCAGGCCTTTCATCATCTTAGCTGCTCTTTATTTATTCATGTACACCATTTTCTTTTTGAGTTTTAGATCTTTTCCATTCATTCATCTGGGCTCATGTATGTATCACAACAGGGGTGAAATCCAGCAGGTTCTGGCAGGTTCTGAAGAACCAGTAGGGGAAATTTTGAGTAGCTCAGAGAACCGGCAAATGCTGGCCCCAGGAGTGGGGAGGGAATGGGGATTTTGCAGTATCCTTCCCCTGGAATGGGGAGGGAATGGAGGTTTTGCAGTATCCTTCTCCTGCCACGCCCACCAAGCCACACCCACAGAACCGGTAATAAAAAAATTTGAATTTCACCACTGATAACCAACCGTTTGATAGAAAGTGGCCCTTTCAGATCCGTTTAAACACCTAACAGAATGCACCACATTTCATCTTTAACAACAGCCTTTTTGTGTTTCCAGTTTAAAAATTAATGATTATTTAAGAAGTGGGTTTTCTTGATTAAAACATTGGGTTGTTTTTTTTTCTTTGAATCTCGGATCCAGGGTCAGCGGAAAATTGCACCGCATTTGAGATTCCGGCTGCCCTTTAAACTGATTGTTAGGTGGAAACCTTGATGAACGAAGCAGAAGCAGATAATAAAATGCAGGCTTGCATTTCGAGGGCTGTGGGAAAGGGTCCGTTTGTCATAAAATAGGAAGGAAAGCAAACCAGGATTGACCACAAGACCGAGACTATTTCCAGCTGACCACCATATCGCTGTTATTGTTAAGGGAGCATTTCCTGCATAGGTGAGGTTCTTGTGGCTGTTATTTTATGCCATGTTTTTTTTTATGTACAACTCCAGGTGGAAAGCATGCCTATTCTCCCTGACTCTTATGCTCCCCACCACAGCAAACCTGTGAGGTGGTCTCAGGCCAAGCCCAAAGCCCAAATCCAATCCTTTATTTGCTTGCACCTAATGGACAGAATCTTGCCAGACAAAAGCTATCACCTTCTAAAATACCAGATATGGGAGACCCTGGAGTGCGCCCCCCCCCCAAACCTCCCTCCCATCCAGCTTAGGCCTGTGCAGTCTCTTATCTTGGGATCCTCTCTGGAATGGGGAAACCTCGGTGCTTGGGACCCTCTCCTCTCTGGGAAACCTCGGTGCTCCTGTCAATATAAACCTTAAGGATACCAGCAACAAGGTTACAGTCATACAGTCATAAGTGGGAGGAGATGGGTGATAGGAACAATGAGAAGATTAATAGTGATGCAGACTTAGTGAATAGTTTGACAGTGTTGAGGGAATTAGTTGTTTAGCAGAGTGATGGCGTTCAGGGAAAAACTGTCCTTGTGTCTAGTTGTTCTGGTGTGCAGTGCTCTATAGTGTCGTTTTAAGGGTTTGAATTGAAACAGTTTATGTCCAGGATGCGAAGGGTCTGTAAATATTTTCCTAGCCCTCTTTTTGACACTTGCAGTAGACAGGTCCTCCATGGAAGGCAGGTTGGTAGCCATGGTTTTTTCTCCAGTTCTAATGATCCTCTGAAGTCTGTGTCTGTCTTGTTGGGTTGCGGAATCAAACCAGACAGTGATAGAGGTGCAGATGACAGACTCCATCATTCCTCTGTAGAACTGGATCAGCAGCTCCTTGGGCAGTTCGAGCTTGCTGAATTGGTGCAGAAAGAACATTCTTTGTTGTCCTTTTCTGATGACGTTTTTGATGTTAGCTGTCCATTTTAGATCTTACGATATGGTAGAACCTAGAAATTTGAAAGTCTCTACCGTTGATAGTGTGTTGTCTAGTATTGTGAGAGGTGGAAGTATGGGAGGGTTTCTCCTAAAGTCTACCACCGTTTCTACGGTTTTGAGTGTGTTCAGTTCCAAATGGCTCCGGTCGCACCACGAGGCTAGTTGTTCAACCACCCAACTGTATGCGGATTCCTCGTTGTCTCAAATAAGACCGATCACAGTAAAACCTTAGTAAGACCAAACACCTGGAACGCTGCATCCAGTTTGGTCACCAGGCAATTCTTCCCATCCCACAGTTTGCTTTGACCCTTCCAAAACAATCCTCCCCTTTGTCCTAAGATGGTCTCAACCTATGGCTCAGCTGAGCCACCTTTTTATGAATCTGGACATGCTTGGAGAGAGACAAAGGAAAATGGAGCCACGTGCAATTAAAAAGTTACAATCCTTTAAAAATAGATTTCCTCATTTAAGACATTGATTTTTCTGTTTGAATCCCATTTTCCTGTGTCAGCGGAAAATTGCCCAGCCCTCAAACAAAGGCTGGCATTCAGGCTGCCCTTTCAACTGATTGTAACGGGGACACCTTGATTAACGAAGCAGACACAGATAACAAGGTGCAAGCTTGCATTTCAAGGGCTGTGGGGAAAGGGCCACCACATCATAAAGTAGTAGGAAAGCAAACCAGGATTGACCACAAGTCTGTAGAGATTCTCCATCCTCCAGTGATGGTTGTCCCAAAGGTGCTTTTTCAGGAGGCAACTGGACTTTCTGGTTTTTTCTTTTGAAGAGGTTTCACTACTCATCCAAGAAGCTTCTTCACTTCTGATAGGATAGTGGGGAATGGAAGGATTCATATTCCCTGCAGACAGCTGGTCATTTGCTTCATTTTGGTGGGTCGTTGAAAGAGGGAAAATTGCAGACTACAGGAACCAGGAGCACAGGTGACCCTGAGGACACAAATAAGCCTCCAAGTGGCCTCAAGGACCCTCTCAAAGGATGCAAATGACCAGCTATCTGCAAGGAATATCAATCCTTCCATTCCTCTCCATCCATCCAGAGCCGAAGAAGCTTCTTGGATGAGAAGCGAAACATCTTCAAAAGAAAAAAAAAAAGCACCTTTGGGACGACAGCAGAAGACCGAGGCTAGCAGAGTAAGAGTAGGGGGATCCTTACCTGGCAAGTGTCGATCCCTCCTTCCTCATAGCCAGCACACAAGGTGTGTGGGCTCATCGCCCCATTGTACCAATCGCTGCTGTTGCATTTCTGGGTGTCCAAGATGTTCAGTTTGGCCTCCTGCAAGACATCGGAGGTCCTCACACCTCCCAGGAGATAAAGGAAGTGGATTAACTTGGCTTCTGCCACCTGGCGGAGGCTCACACTTCCTCCCTTCCCAACACCCCCTGCCCCAGACCCCTTAAGAACCAAGAACAAGACCCCCACAGGTGTCCAAAGGACAATAACACTTTATGAAGCCTCAGTAAGGCCACAGCTGGAATACAGTGTCCAGTTTTGGTCAGCAAAATCATGAAAAAGATGCTGAGTCTTTGGGAAAAGTGCAGAGAACAGCAACTAAGGATTAAAGGTGGACAGTGATTAATGTTTACATGTATTTATAATGTATTTATATGTTAGGGTGTAGGTACATACATATGTAAGGGATGCAGTGGCTCAGTGGTTAAGATGTTGAGCTTATCGATAGAAAGGTCGGCAGTTCAGCGGTTCGAATCCCTGGTGCCGCGTAACGGGGTGAGCTCTCGTAACTTGTCCCAGCTTCTGCCAACCAAGCAGTTCGAAAGCAGGTAAAAAATGCAAGTAGAAAAACAGGGACCACCTTTGGTGGGAAGGGAACAGCATTCTGTGCTCCTTTGACGTTGAGTCATGCTGGCCACGTGACCACGGAGACATCTTCGGACAGTGCTGGCTCTTTGGCTTTGAAACGGAGATGAGCAGCGCCCCCTAGAGTCGGGAACGACTAGCAGAGTTGTGCAAGGGGAACCTTTGCCTTTATCTTTATACACATATGTATGTATACAGCATATCTATATGTCTGTTATGTATGTGTGCACTTTTGAGACCAGGCAACAGAATTTCATTTTTAATGTGTGGCAGTGTGAAAAAAAATGGGGAAAAAATGACAATAAAGGTTACCTTAAAGGTTATTTTATCTAAAGGCCTGTAGACTAAAACCTATGACGAACGGTTGCATGATTTGGGGTTTGGCTAGTCTAGAGAAAAGGACAAGGTAGCAGTCTGATAGCAGCCTTCCTGTATTTGTGGGGCTGCCACAAAGAAGAGGGGATTGACTGATTCTCCAAGGCCCTTGAAGGCAAGAGAAGCAGCCATGGATGGAAACCCATCAAGGAGAGAAGCAACCTGGGATTAAGGAGAAGCAATGAGAATAATTAACCATGGGACAGTTTCCCTTCAGAAGTTGTGGGTGCTCCATCACTGGTGGCTTTTAAGAAGAGACGGGACAGTACTTCTGTCTACTACTACTTGAGCAGAAGGTTGGACTAGGAGACCTCCAGTGTCCCTTCCAGCTCTATTCTGATTATAACTTATTGGACCCTTCATTGGAGGGCAGTAGAAGAAGGCAGGTCACAGTATGAGCTAAAACTTCATAACATCTCTACATCTTCTCAAAATTGCAGGATCTAACTAGAAGAGACACGCTTCCTCGCACGCACACACACACACGCACACACACGCAGCATAACCTGCATGCAATGAAGGATAACCTTTGGTTAACCCTTGTTCTGTAAAACCTGAAGGGAGTAGAGTAAGTAAATATTGCCTGCTTCAGCAGAAAAGGAAAGCTCCTTAAGAACTCAGCAATCTATGCCCTGCAGGGCTCCTTTGGCCCTCCGGAAGTCCGTCTCCTTACTGTTTTCAGCAGTGATTCCCCAGCCAGTAGCAAAGCAGCTGGTGAAGTTGGTTTCGGAGCCCATCGTGACCCGAGGCAAGCAGGCCGGTTGCACGTAGTCATTGAACGTCACTGGGCTGTCCAGCTTGATCAGCGCGATGTCGTTTTCCTCCGTGAGGGGATTATAATCTTGATGGAGGACCACTTTGCTCACGGTGTGGGTCTGCACGTCATCTGGCAGCTTAGAGAGATCGGTGGCACCCACCACAATCCGCCAAAGATGCAACGAGCTGCAGAAAAACAGAGCGCCGTTAGTAGGAGACCCACTGGGACAGGGATGTCAAACTCCATTTCATTGAGGGCCGCATCAGGGTTGTGTTTGACCTCGGAGGACCAGAAGGACGGCATGGCCAGGGTGGGCATGGCCAGCTCAATGTCACTCATTGAGGCTCCGTTTTCGGCCACGACGGCCTCCTGCAGCCCTCTGCCACCAAAAACAGAGCTTGGGGAGGCTGCCTGCGGCCCATTTGGGCTCTGTTTTCAGCCATGATGGCCTTCTGCAGTCCTTTTCCAGAGAAAATGGAGCTCAGAGAGGCCACATGTGGCCCACTTGGGCTCTGTTTTTGCTGGCAGAGGCAGCAGGCCAGTCCTTCGCTGTTTCTAGGGTGGGCCCGTGGGCCAAATCTAAGCACCCAGCAGGCCGCATCCGGCCCACGGGCCTTCAATTTGACACTCCTATCTATCTGCATGTGATGGAATGTGTACCTGGTGAAGGAGTGAAGGGAATCTTAGGAGCACCCCAGTTTCCCAGGGTAGATCCAGCACATTCCAGGGTGGGGCCCAAGACAAGAGGCTGCACAGTCCTGAGTTGGATGGGGTAGGGGAGAAGAGGTTAGGGTACCCACACCCTGAAATCTGTCAGGGTATATCTAGCAAGTTAGAAGGTTATAACTTTACTCTGGCGAGATTCCGTCCATTAGGTCTAAGCAAATAAAGGATGCAAAGGATCATGATCATATACGAAGTTGCAGTTCTGAAAGGATTTATTGTTCAAGCCTATATAACTTAAGAATCTAGTCAACTAAAGTTCAATAGTAAATTGGTGCCAGATAACAGTCAACAGAATTTAAGAAGGATTCAACTTGGATCATTTGTGGCAATGTAACAACTCTAAGCTAATGATGCACTTAACTCCATCCCCTGCCTCTGCTCTTCTTCTTCTATATCCACTACATCCAATCAATCTCACAGGTGTCAGCTTCAAACTAGCTACTTCATTTTTCACTGCCTATAATATAGGAATCTTCCCAAACTGGCAGTTTTCACATGGGAACAACCAGATAAGGGTCTCAGGCATTCAAGGGGGCGAGAGTCCGACTTCTCTCTCTTGTGTTTACGTAGTGAGTCTAGGCTGATTCCTCACTTAAGCCCTCCTCCCGACCAGGATGGTGGCTCTCCAACACGCTCAACTGGGTTTTGCTGTGCCGTCTTTGCATTTGGGTCTGATGCTGCAAAGGAAGGAGAGCATCGTTCCCTGGATTGAGGCCAAAAGAAGAAGAAGAAGAAGATAAGACTAATTGGGCCACAAATAAGAAACAGCACCACTGTGCTGTGTCCCAGGGAGAAAAGATGTTGTTCTTAATTCCCAGTCCATTTTATGAGACGAAGGAGGCAGCCAGAGATCCTGAAGAGAAATCCTGTGTAGATAACCCCACCTGGATTTTGTTAGGTATCCGATGGAACAGAGAGAAAACGGGATGGTCTTTGAGGTTGATGGGAGCCCTTTGGGAAAGGTCAAGTCAAGGTTTCAGGAATTTCAGGAATTGCTACCCTTAATTTAGGGTGAAGTAACAGAATCTAGAAAACCTGGGGTTACTCTCAGTTTCTTTCCCACTCTTCCTTCAAACTCTGAACTGTGCAATCTTTATTTGAAAGTCCATCCTGAATGGCTCACTTCTTCCTATCCCAAAGTCAACTCCATATTCCTCTAGCCCATCCTCTGAAGACACCACGCTGAAGGCTGATTAGGTTATGTACATGCCCAGAAAGATCATATATTCCTCACCCGGGACTGACGCCCCAATAGGTCAATATTATTTGTTAAATTTATATCTCCCCAATGAGTGACTCTGGGGGTTTACCCGGGGACAGCCTCACCAGCTTCTTCGTTACAGAGCCCCGGGCAGATGCCAACTTTGTACACACCTCTTCTTTGTCTTGAAGCAATGAGCCGCGGTGAGGACCCAATGCTCGGCCAGGAGGGATCCCCCACACGAGTGCCGAGGTCCGTTGGAAGAGGGGATCTGGATGCTGACAAGCCAAGGCCACATTCCTGGCATGGCGTCGACGCCACCCACAATCCGCACATTTCTGCCATGCTTGGGCGCCAAGGGCCGCTTCCCGCAGGCTGAAAACAGAGAAATGAGTCAGGTTGAGGCTAAGACAATCCCATTCTAGCTGTGTGGAACTGTCAAGAGCAAAACTTGGTAGAAGCCACCAAACCATCATGGGATTGCGTGGCATGGCTAGTCTAGTGAAGAGAAGACTGCATTAATCTCACTCTCCCTGGCCTGACATCAGTCACACCACACCCTTTCTTCTGGATCTGTTTGCTTCCCATCCTGATGGAACCTTACAGGAAACAACTGTTTCCACCCAGAATTGTGACCTTCATCTGGACTGAATAAAGATGTCCTTTCCTGTAGATCTTGAATTTTTAATGGCTATTTCAGCACCTTTTGCTTTGCAAGATTGTCAATGCCTGCAATTATCATCCCGAGAAGAAAACGTCACATGATGTGTGTGTTTGTGCACGCCTATGTATATATCTGCTTAATCGGTCAGCTGGAACGTTGCAAGGGGGAGAGATGGACTTTTGGAACAGTAGGCCAATTGTGGCTACTCAGTTGTGAAACCTCCCGGTTCAGAGGCAATGGTCTCTAAACCTCTAAAAGCAGGGTCACCAAACCTTTGGACCTCATGGACTACTAAATTGATAATTTTAAATCCCGCGGACCACTAATATGATCTGCCTAATGACCAGCTGGGTGGGCATGCCTAAGTAGTCATGTGACTGTGTGGGTATGGCCAACTCGATGTCACTCACGTCAAGGGGCGCCTCACCAGCCTCTACTCGCCCCCTCCCCTCCCAGCCACTCCTTGCCTCCCCACCCAGGCTCCTTAGGGCCCCAACAGGAAGCAGTTCCTGGAGCTAAGCAGCCACTACGAGAAAGTTGGCAAAACAGCTGGCTCAGTTCCAATTGGATCTGACCCAGAAGGAGGCTCAGCAGAAGCACCTCACTGAGGACTACCCGCGTAGGCTTTCCAAGCAGAGGGAAGACCTGCGAGAATGCAAGGCCAGGTATAGGCGCTTGGAGGCTCAGCGGGCTGAGATGATCAGCCAGTTCCAGGCCATGATGCAGTCCCACTGGAACAAGGCCCTCCGTCTCTTCCCTCCAGCCTTCGCCCAAAGCCCCACAACCAGGAGGCCAAAGCAGACCCCAAGTCGGAATTTCTCCCTCCCTCTGACCCACACAAAAAGACCCCGAAGGGGGAGACTCTCTGCAGCAACACAAACGTTCATTGCATGTATCCGGCCCAGGGGCCGTAGGTTGAGGACCCATGATTTAGTGCAATATAAAAAATGCAAATAATGTTTCTGTGGACCACCAAAATTTTCTTGTGGACCACCAGTGGTCCACGGACCACCAGTTGGTGACTGCTGTTCCAAACCGTAAGCAGGAGACGGTTATGCCAATCTGGTACTCTGGTATAAGCTGTGGTGGCGTAGTGGTTAGAGTGCAGTACTGCAGGCTACTATTGCTGACTGCTGGCTACCTGCAATTTGGCAGTTCAAATCTCACCAGGCTCAAGATTGACTCAGCCTTCTGTCCTTCCGAGGTGGGTAAAAGGAGGACCCAGATCTTTGGGGGCAAGAGGCTGACTCAGTAAACTGCTTAGAGTGGGCTGTAAAGCATTATAAAGTGGTATATAAGTCTAAGGGCAATTGCTATTGCTACTCCAGACTTCAGTTCCCAGCATTCCTTTCACTGGCCAAGCTGTCTGGGGCTGCTGGGAGTCATAGGCAGATGCAGCTGGAGGGCCACTATCTGCTGACCCACCTACTTAGAAATGAGATGAGCCTTTAATAAGCATTCTGACATTCTTTGATGCTCAGATCAGGCCCAGATCTTCAGGGCTGAAGTGACTCAGTCCACTGTGGTAGGGAATGCATGCTTCTTGCTTCATGTCCAGTGGTTAATTTCCAGCTGAGCCACTGAAAACTTTCCTAACAGGCATTGTGTGCTCTCAACAGTTTTTTATTTATTTATTTATTTAATTTATTTGTTCAATTTATATGCCGCCCTTCTCCGGAGACTCAGGGTGGCTTACAATGCGTTAAGCAATAGCCTTCATACTTGTGTATATACCTCCTTAGTAGGGCTTTTGGCCCCCCCTTAGCGGTGTTCTTTTTTATACAAAGTCAGCTTATTGCCCCCACAATCCGGGTCCTCATTTTACCTGCCTCGGAAGGATGGAAGGCCGAGTCAACCTTGAGCCTGGTGAGATTCGAACTTGCAGTAATTGCAGGCAGCTGGTGCTAATTAACAGCACTTTAGTCTGTTGCGCCACCAAGGCTCTTGCTTTTTTAACTCTTCTCCATTTCCAGGAGATTCGAGCATCTTCGGCTCTTTGAAGACCAGAGGCAGAGCAGGCTGTCCATTGTTCCCATATCCACATCTGGATATATTTGTATTTTTGTATCTTACTTCTGTTTCCTGTGGGGTTTATCAAGCAAGTGGGTTTTATGGGAACTTGCAGCATTTATTATTGTGATTTTATTAGGAAATTTATTTGCTGCGCATCTGGTATCGAACAACTCTGTATGGCTTACTTATTTATTATGATTTATTAAGATATAATTCTTCAAGGGTTTGTGAGAAAGGATACATCAATGGGGCCCTCCCTTGCATTAGCCCCATCGCTGCTCCCAGTATTCATAAAAGGAGAGGCGTGTTTTGTTTTTTTACGCAACTGTGAAGGCCTCGGGGTGGGTGATTCACAGTACATGTGGTTGCTAGAGATAGCAAACCTGAACTCTGGATCTGGAATTAAAAGTCTTAAGTAACAACTGAACTTAATAAGATAATTATTACCTGAGCTGCATTTAAGGGTACCTCAAGCAGCAACATGACTGCTCTTGGCACTGAGACAATCTGGGCACAAAATTGTTGTGTTTGATCTTTTTGTGGTTTTAGAGGATGGTTAGATCAGGTGAGAACCTTTGATGGGTCCTCTTTGGTTCTCCCCAGTTCCCACACCTGGGCAATGCCTGCATCCCAAGACTATTGAGAAGTCCTTAAAACAGGAGCCTATTGAGCAGTCAACAATGTGTGGGTCTCAACAGGATACCTTCCTCCTCCTCCTCCTCCTCCTCCTCCAGACCCTACTCACTCTCTGGATTGTAGCCCTGTGTCCCCCACAACTGCAACAAGACCACGATTGGCAGGAGCAGCCCTGGCTGGCTCTCCATCCCCAGCTATGGTTCTTGGCATCTGTTCCCCATTGTTCAAGTCGTGCCACAGCAGGGAGATGTCGACATCAGTGAGTTCTCCTTCTGTGTTGCTAGGAGATGGGTCTGGCCCTGGTTCATGAGGGCAGGTCAGAAGGAACGGGCCACTCAACCACTCCTGGCCCAGACTCGTGGCCTTCAGCGTGGGAAGAGCTCCTTGGGCGAAGTCAACCCTGTCTTGGATTCACACAGCACCTGCGGCTCCAAAGAACTACTTAGAAGATGGCTGGTGGTCATGGCAAAGCTGGTGGAATGTCTACACACAATAGAGCGAGGCTGACTGGGGAATTCTGGGAATTGAAGTCCACAACTCTTAAAGTCGCCATGTTTGAAACCTATTGCGATAGAGCTTCTAGAAGCTTGAAGATTTTCTGCGGGGAGCTCTTTCTAGATCTCTTGCTAAAAGATCTTCCTCTACAGAGTCCACCAATCAAGGACTTAAAATCGGAGGAAATGCTACTTCACATGTGTAGGTAGTCTTTGATTTACAACAGCTCATTTAGTTATAATGGCATGGAAAAAAGTGATTTATGGCCGTTTTTCACAGTTACGACAGTTGCAGCATCCCCATGGTCACATGATCAAAATTTGGATGCTTGGCAACTGACTCATATTTATGACTGTTGCAGTGTCCTGGAGTCGTGTGATCCCCTTTTGCGATCTTCAGACAAGCAAAGTCAGTGGAGAAACCAGATTCATTTAACAACCAAGTTATTAACTTAATAAGTACAATGATTCACTTAACAACTGTGGCAAGAAAGGTTATAAAATGGGGCAAGCTCGCTTAACATTTCGCTTAGCAACATAAATGTTGGGCTCCATTATGGTCATAACTCAAGGACCACCTGAACCTAAAAACGGCCTGCTTTTGAAAACCGTTTTGAGAGTTTTATTATAGCCACGACTGCGGTACCCAACCCTTCGCCGTATCAGAAACTGGCGGGAACTGATAGTGACCGACTTCCACGTAGGTGTAGGAGCTTCCATGGACAAAATGATCTGTATCTCAGCAAACCTGAGAGATCCTCTGTGGCGGGGTTTGTAGTCTTGGGATTCCAAGACAGAAAGAAACAGCCATTGCAGTTTATGTCCATAAGGTCCACACACCCCTCATGTACAGATGGACCTCGACTTATGAACAGCCACTTCACAACTCAACAACCCTGTTACTAACTTAACAACTGCAATGATTCACTTAACTGTGACAAGAAAGGTTGTAAAAAGGGTCAAGGCTCACTTAAAAGCTGTTTATTTACAGAAATTTGAGGCTCCATTGAGGTTATAAATCGAGGATTATGGTTGTCAGTCAAGGACTACAAGCTTCACTGTGGTTGTAAGTTAAGGACTGGTACTTGTAACTGTATTACAGTTAATACGGTTATAATAAAATAATAATTTCTTCATTCACAATTGTGATTGAGCCAGTAATTATGGTCCTACGCTGTGCTGGTTGTTAAAGCAAGTCATCCCATGAATCATCATCTCCTTTTAACGACCCCCTAATCCCTGGTGGGGTGGAGTCTGGGCATCTGAATGAAGCTGTTTACTGGCCAGATGCCCTTCCTGTCACCAATGAGGAGTTATATTCTCATTGTGCTCAGAGAGAGAAATATCTGCCTCTACCTAGAATTGAACTCCCAGCCTCCTGATTGCAAGGCGAAAGCACCATCTTTAGGCCACCGCATCACTCAGGTCATCCCATGAATGATCTGATTTTGTGACTTTTTTCCCCCCGATGGTTGTTAAGCAAACAGACTGTCCGCAAAGGGGTGTTTTTTCCCCAGAAACCAGAAATAAGTGATGGCAAAAATAATCATCACGGTCATGTTATGCAAACAGCCATAGAGGCAAGCCATTTGGGAGCCCCCAAAATGGGATCCTGCGAGCGCAGGTGGGGGGCAGCCCTGGAACTTTGAATCTGGGTCGTCAGTACTTTTTTGGGAAGGTCCTTCATAACTTTGAACGGTCACTAAGAGAGCGGTCATAACTCAAGGAATACCTGTGTCTGAAAAAAACCCACCATATTGCATATTTAAGAAATCAAGATTTTTTTTTCCAAATGCAAAAAAATCACACAGGACTTCTCTTTGTCATGATGTCCACAGTTTAAACTTTTTAATTTTTTTTTAAAAAAATTAAAATTAAACTTCAAATTAAATGATTAGCATTTTCTGATTTTTTTTAAAAAAAATTGATTTATATACCGCCCTTCTCCGGAGACTCAGGGCGGCTTCCAATGCGTTAAGCAATAGCCTTCATACTTTTGTATATTTTATACAAAGTCAGCTTATTGCCCCCACAAACTGGGTCCTCAATTTACCTACCTTAGAAAGGATGGAAGGCTGAGTCAACCTCGAGCCTGGTGAGATTTGAACTTACAGTAATTGCAGACAGCTGGTGTTAATCACAATGCTTCAGTTTGCTGAGCCACCAGGCCCTTTGAAGAAAGCCGCAGAAAGAAACCCAACATCACAGATGTCAATGCCTGGGGTGTCCCTTAGGGCTTTTTAAAAGTGCTTTTGTTAAGACATAATCCTAGGAATTTTGGAAAAGCCTTCCAGAGGGAAAGGGGGGGGGGTAGCAGCGAATTAAGAAAAGAGGGGGATTCAGGATTTCATGGCTCCCCGGACTCATCCTCACATTCCATAGAGCAGTGTTTCTCAACCTTGGTAGCTTGAAGATGGGTGGACTTCAACTCCCAGAATCCCCCAGCCGGCTGGGGGATTCTGGGAGTTGAAGTCCACCCATCTTCAAGCTACCAAGGTTGAGAAACACTGCCATAGAGGAATCCTTGCTAGTTCTTGTCTACCTCAGCCTGGAAACTGGAGGGCTGCTTAAATTGCAAAAACTCCTTGGGAGTGTGTTAAACCGAACCCAGCTCTTCTGTCCAGGGGAAGAAGAGCAAGACGTGGGTCACGGATGGGGTGTGTGAGGAAAAGGGTGGGGGCTAAGAGCCACAGCGGCAGCAGGAGGGCTTGGGGCTGCACTGGGGGTTGCAGCACGGTTGAAGCGAGGGGTCGCTCCCCAAGGCCAGCTGGCTCTCCCCAAAAGTCATCTCCTGGTCGAAGGCAGCTTTCAGCAGGCGGGCCTCCTTAAGGACCCTCAGGATTCCGGGCTTCTGGGCCCCGGCTGGCAGGAGGTTGTAGTTCTCCTCAGGGTCCATCTCGAGGTCAAAGAGCAAGGGGGGCTCCTGGGGGGTGAGAGGAGTGAAGCCGCTGCAGGCCCGGTCAGGGGTGGCACCGCTGTTGAAGGCTCCTGCAGATCGAAAGAGAGACGGGAGGCTGGTTGGGTTTGGAGAGTTTTATGATGCATAGCCTTTGAGATGTGGTCGTCTTTTTAATATTGTAAACCGCCCAGAGGTAAGATGGGTGGCAAAGAGGGGGGGGTGAAAGAGAGAAGGATGAGAGAGGGATGGGGGAGAGAGGGGGGGGAGAGAGGGGAGAGAAAAGGATGAGAGAGGGGAGAGAGAGGGGTGAGAGGGAGAGAGAGGGATGGGAGGGGGAGGGGGAGGAGGAGGGAGAGAAAGGGATGAGAGAGGGAAGAAAGAGGGATGAAACGGGGAGAGAGAGGGGAGAGAAAAGGATGAGAGAGGGGAGAGAGGGGTGAGAGGAAGAGGGAGGGGAGGGGGAGGGGGAGAAAGGGATGAGAGAGGGAAGAAAGAGGGATGAAAGGGGAGAGAGGGGGGGAGAAATGAGAGAGAGAATCAATCTATCTACCCATCTTTCCATCTATCTCTGTCTCTTCCTGCCTGTTGCCCATCTCTCCATCTCTATCTCAGGATTGGAAGTCCACTCCTGACCACTTGAGGCAGGCAGCAAAGAACTGGTTGCCCGTTTGCTTCCGGGTCCAATTCAAGGTGTTGGTTGTGACATTTAAAGTCCTCTGTGGCCTGGGACCCAGGTATCCAAGGAACCATCTTGCCCCTGCGGTTCTGGCAGAAGAGACCTCCTGCAGACCCCGCCGGTCGAGGAATTCCAGCTGATGGGTTCCAGGAGAAGGGCTCTTCGAGGTGAGATCTCCCCCACCTTCCTGGCCTTCCAGAAGGCCTTCAAACCCGGCTCTGCCAACTGGCTTGGGGTTCCGAAGGGGGCATCCCATACTGGAGGGAGTCAGTAGACTAGGAAATCAAATCTCCCCCCACCACCACCACGAATATTCTGGCTTTAAACTTAATTAATCTTTGTTCATTTTGATGTCTAATGTTTTCTACGTCTGCTTTTAGGATAGGACCAGCGGCCCAGAGTCTCTTGAAAGTGAGATGGCCAGCATGTCCATTTAATAAATAAATCAAGGGCTCACCTTTGGTGAAGAAGTGAGCTTTGTACTTCCCATAGCGGACAGCAAACACCCCAAACAACTCATCAGGAGCTGGCGGGTAGAAGAACATGGTCTGACGGGGGCTCTGTCAGAAGAATCAGACAAGACAACATCACCCTAGCCCTGATGACGTTACCTACTTTGGTAATGAAAGTCTGCAAGTGAACAACCAAGCTCAGAAAGCATCAGGACCCCCAGTCCTCCTCCTCCTCCTCCTCCTCCTCCTCCTCCTCCTCCTCCTCCTCCTCCTCTCCAAAACTCCCACTCCCTTCTAGCACTGATGACGTTACCTAGTTGGGTCATGAAATGCCTGCATGAAAGCAGCCCAGCTCAGAGAGCACCAAGGACCCCGGTCATCCTCCTCCTCCTCCTCTTTCCCCTTCTCCTCCCCTCCTCCTTTCTAGCACTGATGATGTTCCCTAGTTGGGACATGAAACGTCTGCACGAAAACGTTCAAGAAGAACTGAAGAAGCTTCTTGGATGAGAAGCAAAACGTTTTCAAGGAGAAACAGAGAACTTCCCGTTGCCTCTTGGAAAAGCCCCTTTGGTCTCCAGGGGCATCCAGGGCATGGAAAGTGGGCTCTCACAGCTGCCACCAGAAGCCTACCTCTCCTTTCCCGAAGAGGACGGGGCTCAGGTCATATCCGTCCAGCGTGACGTTGGGGAGACGCACCCCAGCCAGAGCCGCCACCGTGGGCAGGAAGTCCAAGGTACTGGCCAGTTCATGGGTCACCCCTGGCTCCAAGAGAAAGCAGTCAGGGAGGGGCTGATTGAAGGAGCACCCCCTCTGCCCCTGCCCCATGGCAAGCGGAAGTCCTCCCCTCCCACTGGCTCACCTGGCGCAATGCGACCTGGCCAGTAAGCCACAGCCGGTTCCCTCATGCCCCCTTCATAGGTCGTCCCCTTCCCACACTTGAGCAAGCCAGAACTCCCTCCTCGGGACCCGCGCATCGTCTCTGGGCTGTCGAGAAACGAGAAATGACATTTCAGCAAACGACTTTGAACCTCAGCAGCCGTCCAGCAAGTTCTCAACTTCGCAAGCAATTTATAAACAGTTTTGTTTTAATCCCCAATTATTGAAAACTTTTACCGCTCCAGCATTTATAAACTCTGGGCCTGTTTTGCAAGGAGGGGGGGGGACTATTACTGTCATAATATATCTATCGGTATTCAAATAGGAGGGGACACAGGAGTGAAATCCAAATTTTTTAACTATCAGTTCTGTGGGTGTGGCTTGGTGGGCGTGGCAGGGGAAGGATACTGCAAAATCTCCATTCACTCCTCACTTCAGAGAAAGGATATTGCAAAATCCTCATTCCCACCCCACTCTGGGGCCAGCCAGAGGTAGCATTTGCCGGCTCTCCGAACTACTCAAAATTTCTGCTACCAGTTCTCCAGTACCTGTCAGAACCTGCTGGATTTCACCCCTGGGGAGACGATATATGTGTGTGTGTGTTTGCCTCTTTTTTTAAATGCACAATTTCTTTAAAAAGGTTTTGTTTTTGAAGTTTGCCAAAAGAGGCAACTAGACTTCCTTGGGTTTTTTTTCTCTTGAAAATGTTTCTCTTCTCATCCAAGAAGCTTCTTCTGTTCTGAAAAATGGAAGAACTTCTCCAGAACGGAAGAAGCTTCTAGGGTGAGAAGAGAAATGTTTTCAAGGGGAAAAAAAACCAAGAAAGTCTAGCTGCCTTTTGGAAAAGCACGTTTGGGGCACCGCCAAGAGGTTCTGTTAAACTGGATTTTCTGGTGTTATGAGAACCCACCCAAGCTGTGCAGAGATACTTTCGTGGCAGCAGGATTCATCACCGATGGTCAGAAAGGACTGCCTGGCCTATGCCAACCCTTGATGCTAAACTGACCACCTGACCGGAGCCCTCCCTCCATTCCCGAGCCAAAGGCTGGCCTCGGCTGCACACTTACCCATTGTCGGATGTGAAAAACACCAGTGAATTTTTGTGGACCCCAGCATCCTGCAAAGCTTGCAAGAGGAAGCCGACGGTTCCATCAAACTCCAGGAGGGAGTCACCATAAGGCCCTCTAGAGGATCGGCCGGTGTAGTTTTGGCTCCCAAACTGGGGATAATGGGTATGCTGGAAAGAGGGGGGGAAAGACACAACCATCAATACTGAAAGCCTCCCAGAGTCACTGACTGAGATGGGCAGCTATAGAAATTGGATGGATGGATGGATGGATGGATGGATGGATGGATGGAGGGATGGATAGAAAAGTCTCAAAAATGATGAGGGGACTGGAGGCTAAAACATGTGAAGAACGGATGCAGGGATTGGGTACGTCTACTCTAATGAAAAGAAGGACTAGGGGAGACATGATAGCATCTCCCAAGATCTGAGGGGTTGCCAGAAAGAAGAGGGGGGTCCACCTATTTTCCAAAGCACCCGAAGGCAAGAGAAGAAGCAACGGATGGAAAGTAACCAAGGAGAGAAGCAACCTGGAACTAAGGAGAAACTTCCTGACAGTGAGGACAATTAACCAGAGGAAGAGCTTTTGCCTCCAGAAGTTGTCACTGCTCCATCACTGGAGTCTCAGAGGTATTTTTTCAGGAGGCAACTGGACTTTCTCGGGGTTTTTTCATCCAAGAAGCTTCTTCAGCTCTGAGAGGATAGTGGGGAATCGAGGGACTTATATTCCTTGTGGGGGGAGGGGGAAGGATCCTTCCATTCCCCTCCATCCAATCTGAGCGGAAGAAGCTTCTTGGAGGAGAAGTGAAACCTCTTCAAAATAAAAAACCAGAAAGTCCAGGGGCCTCCTGAAAACGCATCTCTGGGACAACGGAGAATCCTGGGAGACGGAGAATCTCTGCAGACTTCCATCACTGGAGGTCTTCAAAGAGACATTGGACAAACATTTGTCTGGAATGGAAGAGGGTCTCCTGTTTGGGCAGGGGGCTGGACTAGAAGACCTCCAAGGTCCCTTCCAACTCTCTTACGCTATGATTCTATGTTGGTGGGAGAAACCGAAGGAATATACGGAGACGTCTGCTTCCCAAACCCAGCGACCTAAAAGGAGCTCCAGAGCAGCCCCGGCAGGCCCAGCCATCCCACTCAGCGGAACGAGCGCAATGGATCCCCAAAACGGATCCCCCAATCACAGGGCAGATTCCCACCAATTCTAGGATAGGTCACCGTGTTGCACAGAAGCTGCAATGCCTCAACTAAATCCCCAAAAAAGCTCTCTCGACAGAAAGACTGCAAACATCAGCCTCCGCTACAGGTGGTCCTCAAGTTAGGAGCACCGTTGAGCCCAAAATGTATGTTGTTAAGCGAGACAGTTGTTAAGTGACCCTTTTTACAAACTTTCTTGCCACAGCTGTTAAGTGAATGGCTGCAACCATTAAGTTAGTAACACAGGTGGGTCGCCAAAGGGATCACGTGACCCTGGGACACCGCAACCGTCATAAGTATGAGTCGGTTGCCAAACGTCTGAATTTTGATGACATGACCACAGGGATGTTGCAACGGTCGTAAGTGTGAAAAATGGCCCTAGGTCCCTTTTTCAGCTCCCCTTGTAACTTTGGATGGTCACTAAGTGAGCGGTTGCTAAATCAAGGGCTTCCTCTACCTGCAATCAGACTTGAAAAATAAAAGTTGGGACGTGTGAGATTGCCAAGTGTGGGAATATGGAAACTTCCAGCCCCTCTTTCTTCAGCAGGACATTTTCTGCTCAGGACCGAAGGCCAAAGAGGACCGGCCGGATCAAAGGAGCTGAGCCATAAAGTTGGAGGAGGACTTTGGTCTTGGTGTGGCTTCCGCAGGGTGTGTGTGTGTGTGTGAGAGAGAGAGGGGGGGGGGTGAGGGGAGCAGTGGAGACAGAGAAGCAGCAACACCCCCCGACAGCAAGGCTTCCTGCGCAGGACCAAGGGCCAAAGGCCACTAAGCTTTCCATCGGAGACCGCAGGTTGTCCTCGACTTATGACAGTTTAGCCTCTTCGTTTTCTGTGACTCTCTCTATTTTATGGTCCCACTAGTTCTTGCTTGCAGGCAAAGGATATCTTTTGCAGACCTTCCAGTGCACCATTAATATTACTACAGGTAGTCCTGGACTTACAACCCTTCATTTAATGACCGCTCAAAGTTACAAGGGCAGTGGAAAAGGTGACTCCTGACTGCCTTTCACACTTAAGGCCGTTGCAGCATCTCCATGGTCCCCTGGTCGAAATTCAGACGCTTGTCAATGTGTTTATGAGAAATAAAAATAAAAAACTTTTTTGAAAAAAAAAATTCAGACGCTTGCCAACTGACTCATATTTATGATGTTTGCAGCATCCCAGGGTCACATGATGCCCCTTGGCGACCTTCTGATGAGCAAAGTCAAGGGGGGAAACCAGATTCATTTAACAACCGTGTCACCAACTTAACAACTGCAGTGATTCACTTAACAATGGGGGAAAGCGAGGGCGTAGAATGGTGCAAAATTCACTTAGCCCCAAAAATGTTGGGCTCAATTGTGGTCATACGTTGAGGACTACCTGTATACAATGGACTCCACCCCACCCTTCCTGCTCATGCCCCTGCCCCACCCCCACCCACCCCCACCCCAGGAGACTCACGTGGGAGGCGTAGTAGAGGAAGAAGGGCTGCTTGCGCTGGGCAGAAGCCATGATGAAATCTTGTGCAAATGCATTGTAGTGGCCCTCCAGGTGGGGGAAGTAAATCGGCTGCTGCACGATGCTCCCATTCACAAAGAGGGGGACGGGGACCACCCCCTGGTCACAGACCCCAAAGCACCGAGTGCTGGGAGGGAAGCAGGTTAGGTTCTGGCAGGGGCCCTGCGAAAGAGGCGGGAGGGGTGAGGAAGGGGAGGGCAAGGGAGGAGGCATGCAGCAGAGCCCTCCTTGCAAGCCACACGGCCCCTTCCCCTCCTCTAAACAAGCCCCCCCACCCCACCCCACGCCGTGGGGAGACTTATAGTCAGGCTAGGAGGAGGGGGCAAGGGGGCAAGTAGCCTTGAGTCTTTGCGCAGCCACAAGAGACCTAAGCCTCTTACTCCCACCCTCCTTCATCCTTCTCTTCCTCCTCTTCTTCCCCTACCCCTCCTTCTTCCACCTCCTCCCCTCCCTCCTGTCTATTTGCAAAGTCTGGCGGTGTCCTTGGTGCTCTTTGTTTCGTTTTTTTCTTGCAGATGTTTCATGACCCAACTAGGTATCATAATCAGTGCTAGAAGGGAAGGGGTATTTAAACGGAAAGCAAGCCCACCCCCACCCCCCCGCCCTTCTAGCACTGAGATGACAGTCCCAGGGAGCCCAGAATCCCCACCAGGTCACCCCTGCAGCTTCTCACCTGGTCGTGCGAGTAGGGCACCCCCAAGAAGTGGTCGAAGCCTTGGTTGGTGGGCAGGAACATGCCGTTGGGACCCAGGCCCAGATGCCACTTGCCAACCATGGCGGTGGCATAGCCGTGCCCCTTCAGCAATTCGGCCACCGTCACCTCGCCCAGCGGGAGGCCTCCCTGCGACCCGGGATAAAAGACGCCTGGATAGATGCCGGAACGGGTCTGATAGCGTCCAGTCAGGAGGGCTGCCCTGCACAAAGAGAACGCAAGTGGGAATCGGAGAGACGCAGAGTCCTTGACTTACCACCATTCATTTAGGGACCATTCAAAGCCTCAACGGCACTGAAAAAAGTGACATGTGACCGTTTCTTCTGACCCAGCTCCCAAACACGACAAGCCCTCTGAAGTGAACTCAAAGCTTCCTTTATTAGGAGCGCCAGCAGCTTCAGCAAAAAGTTTCTCTCTCACTGCAAGCTAACAAGTCTGTCCGGCAGGAAATATTCTGAAGACCTAAATAAGTTGATATTAAAAATGTGTACGACAAGGGAAAAAGGCGAGAATAAAATAAAAAATGCTACAAGGTCTTAAAAGTAGAGGAAGTTTCGGTCTTCCGGATTGGGAACTATATTACCCAGCATCGGCACTTTCGTGGGTGAAAGAGTGGGTTAATCTGAGGGATATAAGGCTATTAACGTTGGAGGGGCATGATCTGCAATTGGGATGGCATGGCTTTTTATGGCATGAGAAGGGCAAGATGCGCAGCGACTTCCAGAGGCATCACATTAGAAATGCATTACTGCTAGCACAGACCAAAATCAAAGCACACTATTTGAAAGTGCCAGTATGTTTATCTATAATGGGGGTGTGGATATAGTCCAATGTCATAAATATACACAAAATTATAAGATATAAGGACATATTAAACAAAAGGGAAGAACTAAAAACAAAACAAGAACTAAAAAGATTAGGAATTGATCTATTATGGTGGCCACAGTTGCAGATAAAATCCAGATATGAAAAAGACAGGTTTTATGCCTGATTATATATCATTATAAAACCTGAAATATAGGTTTTATAATGAACCAAATGAACTGGACCATATCTTAATGGGAACAAATCAAAAATTAATCAAGCGGATATACAGTTATTTATTGACTTACAAGTTGGAGGAGGAACAAGTAAAGGAAGCAATGATAATTTGGGCTAAGAATTTTGGTTACGCAATAGATTTGGATAGATGGCAGAAATTGTGGAATAGAAATCAGAAACTTACAATGTCAACAGCACGCAAAGAAAACCTCTATAAAATGTTTTATAGATAGCATTATTCAGCTGCAAGATTAGCAAACATGTACAAAAACAGGCCTGTTAAATGTTGGAAATGTAATCAAACACCAGGCTCATATCACCATATGTGGTGGACATGTCCTAAAGCCAACAAATACTGGAAGAAAATACGCACAGGGTTGGAAAATATCACAAGAAAACACATTGATCTGAAGCTCAAGACAGTTTTGCTGGGCATGCTTCCCGGAAACTATAATAAGGATAACACGTATTTGGTCTTACATATCCTAACAGCAGCTACGATTGTTTATGTACAATGTTGGAAAAACCCAGAAAACCCTGCAGAGGATATTATTATCAAAAAAGATAATAATGACGGACAGAGATGGGCAGATTAACCCTAAAAATTAAAGGAAAAGAAGATTTGCATTATTTTATAACATGGAAATCATTTTACAAATGGTTAAATGACAGATATTGAGGTTAGAGGAGTGGCATTGGATGAAGTACGGTCTACATGAGAAAGAAAAACAGACAAGCTGGCTCTTCCATCCCAAGGACAGGTCCATAGATTTCCATTGCTCTCCTCTCCTCTGCCTTCTGCCCATCTCGCACTGAACCCAGCTGTTCCTCCTCTTCCTCATCAGCCACTTCCAGACCTGGGGGCTGTTGACTCTCCATCTGAGGGCTGATGGATGGCCCAGGCTCCGCCTCTGTCTCTCTCTCTGCCAGCTCCATTCCTTCTTCCCCCTCGGAGCTCCCAGGTTGCCCTGATGCTGACCCCAACTCCCACGCCCTCCTTCTCCGATTCAGCTGCTGGAGGGGCTGGTGGTCAGCAGGCCACAACACTGTTGTTCACACTGACGACCCTTGCAGCTTTCCCAAGGTCACGTGATCAAACTTTGGATGCTTGGCAACTGACTCATATTATGACGGTCGCAGTGTCCCAGGGTCACGTGATCTCCTTTTGCGACCTTCTAACAAGCCAAGTCCATGGGGAAGCCAGATTCACTTGATAACCATATAACTCACTTAGCCCCTTAAAACCGGTGGCATCTAAAATTTTAAAGTGGGGCAAAAACTCACTTGACCACTGTCTCACTTAGCAAAAGAAATTTTGAACTCAACTGTGGTCGTAAACCAAAGTCTACCTGTAGATGGTTAGGTCCAATCATCCTCAGAACCAGAGCTCAGGGAAGCCTAGAGCCGGACACAGAGGGCATCTCAAGAGGTTCAGCACCTCTCTTGATGCCTGTTTCCCTTTCACTTGGGCTTTGAGGTCAAGAGTCTGCTTCATGGGCAGCCTTGAACCCTCTTGACAAAAGAGGGGCCTCAGACCGGAAGAAGAGAAGGAGACCACTCTACCTGGAAGGGCTGCAGACGGGGCTGCTGCTGTAGAAGTCCGTGAAGCGCAGGCCCTCGGCAGCCATCTTGTCCAGGTTGGGGGTGGCAGAGGTGGGATGTCCATAGCTGCCCAGGTCTCCAAAGCCCAGGTCATCCGCAAAAATCAGGACGATGTTGGGGGGTTGGTAGGCTGACCCAAGGGAGGCCAGCAGCCCCAGGGAGCACAGGGCGAGGAGCCAGGATGGAGGCAAGGCTGACATGTTGTCCAGAAGGAAGCAGGAAGCTTGTCCGAGCCACAAGGTCACCAACTTGAGTGGGGTGCCAGAGGTCCAGCCCACAGCATCCCCCTGCTCTCAAATCAGGAGAAGAGCAGTCCGGATTCAACCGTCACCAGATCTTCAGCCCGAGGTTGACTCTTCCAAGGTCTCCAGAGACTCTGTGCTCAGTCCAAGGCTGCAAAAGGAGAGAAGACTCAGGAAAAATAGGAGAAACACCTTAGGAGAAAACAGAGCAATAAAGAAAATAATCAGTATTTCAAGAGCAGGAAGCAGCCCTGGCACTGGAAAAGCTGCTGGAAGGGATCCAGAAACGGTTGGTTGGTTTTTTTTAAAAGAACAATATAAGTTCACCAACAAGCACAATGAACTTGACCGAGGAAAACAAGAAGAACAATGGGGGCTAAGACGGAACGTTCTAGAACAGGGATCCCTATCTGATGGGTCAGACTACATCACCCAGCATAGCCACGATGGGAGTTGTAGTCCACCTTGGAAGTGGCGGGTTTAGCCCCTCTTGAAAAATGGAAGCCGCTGGTCCGAGATGAGCCAACGAATTGCTAATCTCAAATAGCACATGCAATACAGAATCCCAGGGTTGGAAGGGACCTTGGAGGTCTTCTAGTCCAACCCCCCAGCCAAGGCAGGAGAACTGGTTCCATCCCAGAAAAATGGTTGTTCAACCTTTTCCTGAAAACTTCCATGATCACTCATGACTCCATTGATTAATTGTTCTCACATTTCTGGATGATCCCATTTAGCAGGAACCTCGAATCCCAGTATCTTAGTGCCTGACGTAAGGAAGAGGGGGTCAAACTATTCTCCAACAGTAGAAGGTTCCTGAAGGTAGAGCAAGCAGTGACAGATGGAAACAAATCAAGGAGAGATCCACCCTAGAATTAAGGAGAAATTTGCCAACAGTGAGAGCAATGAGCCAGTGGAACAGAAGCTGCCTCCAGAACTCCTTCATCACTGGGAACTTTTAAGAAGAGACTGGACAGCCATTTGGCTGAAAGGGTGCGGGGTTCCTGCTTGACCAGGGACTACAAGACCCCCAAGGTCCCTTCCAACTCTCTTCTTCTATTATGTTATAGAAAGCGGAAGCCCTCACCCGGGGCCCTCCAAAGGTCATGCATAAGTGTGACCAAGGATGTCTCAGCACTACAGGGTGGTCTTCGAATTACAACCACGACTGAGCCCAAATTTTCCATTGCTAAGCAAGACAGTTGTTCAGCGGGTTTTGCCCCATTTTACAGCCTTTCTTCCCACAGTCATTAAGTGAATCATTGCAGTTGTTAAGTTAGTTAGTAGCACGGTTGTTAAATGAATCTGGCTTCCCCGTTGACTTTGCTTGTCAGAAGGTCACAAAATGGGAACCCGGGACGCTGAGACCATGATAACTAGGAGCCAGTGGCCGAGCATCCGAATTTTGATCACTGGCCATGGGGATGCTGCACACTTTCCTAAGTGTGAAAAGCAGCCATGAGTCCCTTTTTTTCCAGGGCCATTGTAACGTTGAAGAGTCTCTAAATGTAAATGTTGTAAGTCGAGGACTACTGTACAGCTTGATCTGAATCCTGACTGCTTCTCTCTTGCTGGGAGGGAGTCACCCCCCCATCCCCGGCCCTTCCCTAAAAAGCCTTAGAGGAAGCCCCTCGGATGTTCCCCTCCCCTCCGCCACTTTCACGAAGAGCCTCCAGATGTCTGGGCGGGGCCCCCAAAGGCCACCGAAACCTCCAGGATCCCACGACAAGACCCCACCAGAAGACCTCCCGGCCCTTGAAGCTTTCCCAACTGCGGCTCCACGGCTCCCACCGTACCCAGAGGGACAGCTCCTGCGGGCTGCCCCCGATGGACACGAAGCCCCGCACATCTGGAGGGCACCAGGTTAGCGATGGGGGCTGGGGCTGGAGCAGCGCTAAGGAAGACGAGCCGGCTGCTTGATCTCCCCGCGGCGCTGCTCGGCCAGGCTTAGGGCAGGGCGGGACCTGCGAGGTCTTCTAGCCCACCCCCAGCCCCCCGGCCAAAGCAGGGGGCCTCCGAAGCCAGACCGAGCTCGGAAGCCCCCGAGTGCCTGGGGAAGGGGTTTCAAAGCCGCCGCCAAGAGCCCCGGGACTTCCCGCCGTCTCCCGCCTCCCGCCTCCCCTCCACGCCCCGCAGCCCCCAGAGACCCCAACCTGGTTACAAGCGCCCCGGCACGGCCTCGCCTTGCCTCGGCCGCCCCGGGAAGTCCCGCTTCTCCGCCGCCTCCAGCTGTGTCTAGCGGCCCCGGCTCGAGTCAGGCGGAGCCGCGGAGGCCGGCCTTCAAGAGCGGGGTCCGGCCTCCGCCTGGGGAGGGGGAGGGGCTTCTCCGGGCGGAGGGGAGGAGCCTGTGCGCTGGACCTTCGCCGCCCCACCTGGCCACGCGCGGCGCCACCAGGCAGCAACTCGGCCAGCTGCAGCGAGAGACCCCGGCTCCGCCGCACCCCCCCCCCCACACACACCCTCGGGCTGGTGGAGAGGAGGGGTCTTCCAGCCCTTCCCCCGCCCGGAGTCCCCGAGTCCGGGCTGCGGGAGGGGCGCCGGGCGGGCCAAGGGGTGGGCGGAAGACCCCCCCTCTACTCCAGGCCGAGGGGCTCGGCGGAGCAGGCGGGGCCGGGCTGGGGGTCTCTCGCTGCAGCTGGACCGAGTTGCTGCGCCCGCCTTCGACCGCGAAGGGTCCCGGGGCTCCGGCTAAGGGCCCCACGCTGCCCGAGGCGAGCTGTCTGCCTGCTTCGCTTTCCCCTCTCGGTCAGGGTCGCCTTTCGGCAGCCAGAAAGCTTCGCCCCTCGGCCGGGCCGGCAGCAGCAGGACCCCCGAGAAAGCGCCGCCCCCCCTCCCCCCCTGCTAGAGAGCGGCTGGTTCTGCCCAGGCGGCGCTGCACGGGGTGCATGGGGGAAACCCCCCCCCCCCCGAGGCTAGTGGGGACCTCACACGGACGAAGGGCATCTTCCCACCTTTTTCCCAAGGAAATTGCGGCTGGGCATGGTCCATCCCACGTTGCCAGATGCACAGGCCCGGGAACGAATGGCGAATGTGGCATTGCCAGGCCGGAGGGAGGCAGCACCAGACAGCTAACGCTTTTCCTTCTTCTCAGCCAGTCTGGAGCTGCCCTGGCAAGGCTGAGCACAGCTGCCTCTGGGAAGCGCAGGAGACTCTTTTGGGATGGGGGGGCAGTCAGTGGGGCAGGGGCACCAGATTGCTGGAGGGTGGAGGGAGCAAGACGCTGTTATAAACGGGTGTCCTGATTCATATCTCGGGATAAAATACCTTGGTCCCATTCAGATGCAATGTCTCATTAATACATATTAATAAAATGTCTTATTAATAAAATTCTTATTAATATTTCCTGGTTCGACAACTTCAGAGCAAGCGCAGAGGCTGCATGGGGGGGGGGGGCGAGGAGGAATCAGAATGGCAAACACTGAGCTCATGTCATGTGCCAAGCCCTGGCATCTCTCTCTGTGCCAGGTTGCTCTGTATTAATAATAATTATTTAATTAACATTTTCAAACAAGAAACAAATAACAAAGATCTCCTGCATGGAGAATTAGTGCAGGGAAAGTGCCTGAGAGGGAGGCCACAGCTGCGATATAAGGATATCTGCGAGAGGGACCTAAAGGCCCTGGGAATGGACATTAACAACTGGGGAACCTTGACCTCCGATCATTCAGCTTGGAGGCTAAAGATGCAGCATGGCCTTCTCCAATTCGAAGGGACCCTTGTTCGGCAGGCTGAGGCAAAGAGGCAGTCCCGGAACCAGCAGAATCTGGGGGCTGGGCAGGGGACAGAATGGATCTGCCCTCCATGTGGAAGGGATTGATTGCCACTCTCCAATTGGCCTTTTTAGTCACACTAGATGCTGTTTTGGGATCTCTTTCCAGAGCATGATACCATCATCTCTTGAGACTGAAGGATGCCAATGAATTAACATTTTATTTATCCCACCTTTATTACTTTATAAATACACTACTTCAAGGCAGCAAATATATATAATACTTCTTCCTCTATTTTCCACATCACAACAACCCTGTGAGGTGGGTTAGGCTGGAAGAGAGAGACACAGAGGGACAATTATGGTTGGTTGCCCAGTCAGCCAGATGTCCAGACTGGAGTTGGCATTTTTATCCGCCGATCCAGTCCTTCCCAAAGACCTGGGATAGGCAGATGTGGATGTTTTAGGGTGTTAAGAGGTTAAGTCACAGGATGTAAGCTATTTTGAGTGAAGTTGCCTTTTGCAATTGACTGAGGGTGAATTTGCCAGTGCTAAAGGTGTTCAAGTGGTGCTCCAGATGTTTCAGAATTGCACCCAAGGCGCCTATTTCTATTGGGTCTACTTTTGCTTTCTTTTCCCACAATTGTTCTATTTCTGTTTGCAGGTCTTTGTGATCTTCTCTAGTTCTTTCTCTTCTCTTCTGCTGCCTCCCAGTACTGCCACATCCACACTTCTTTGTCTTTCTTATTGACAATTGTTAAATCTGGTGTGTTGTGTGGCAGGTGCTTGTCTGTTTAAATTCTGAAGTCCCAGAGCAGTCACTGGACGCCCCCTTGAAGGAGATGGAAAATCTGCCCAGAGACAGAGTTGAGGGGCGTGGTGAGGTAACTGCACTCAGCCAATCAGAAGAGCGGATGGAATCCACAAGGTGTATATAAATACCAGTTGTGAGGGGATGTGGGGAACATGAGCATTGAGACTCTTGACCTCTTGTGCAGAAGTTCTTCGTAGGTTTCCCCTCCCATTGTGTGAATGTTTCCTGACACACACCAGATGACACAACACAGATCATGTGAAGTGTTAACACCGCCTTATAATGTCTTGGGAAGACCATACTTGGAATAATACAACCAGTTTCGGTTGCCATGATGTAAAAAACATGTTGAAAAGAGCAACGATGATGATTAAGGAAACTAAAACATTGGAAGAATGGTTGCAGGGAATTGGGAATATCTAATTTAATGAAGAGGAGAGGAGGAGGAGTGACATAAGTCTTCCAATATTTGAGGGGCTGCCCCAAAGAAGAGGGAGCCAAACTAATCAAGGAGAAAAACCAACTTAGAATTAAGGAGAAATTTCCTGACAGAACAATTCATCTGTAAAACAGCTTCCCTCCAGAAGTTGTGGCTGCTCCCTCACTGGAGGTTTTTAAGAAGAGATTGGACAGCCATCTGTCTGAAATGGTCAAGGGTCCTGGGCACAATGCCACATGCCCATGAGTTCTCCTGGCAGCAGCCATTCAAGGGCATGGACTGCCCAGCCTCAGGGCTTGATACCCAGGGGGGCTGCGGTCACTGTAGGGGCAGGGGGGGTGAGTTCCCTGCCTGCCCCTCCCATGGTCTACACTGAGGAGTCTTTGTGTGTAAAAACGGGGGCGGATGCCAGCAAGCCACTGCTGGGGAACAGCCAGCAAAGACTGGCAGTCTTCTGTGTCCTTTAGCTACCCAGTCAATTGAAATGCCAACCCTTCTTGCTTTGTCCCGAAGCAGCAACTCGGCCAAGGGACAGTTGGAAACTGTGCCCGGTGGGCCTCTCCATCACCTTGCCTCCCCAAAAGGGGCCACTGAATAATCTCCAATCTCCACACTTGTGGGGCAAGGAACCCCCAAGCCTGCTGGAAACGGTGCCCACCCCAATGCCCAGGTAGGTACTGAGTCCCTTGGGAGGGCTTTGCTACCCAGCTTCCACCAGGCACCCAACGGGCCTACCTCATCTCAAACGTCTCCATCCAGAGTGAGGGACGGACCATAGGCACCCTGCTCTGCCCCATCTGGGCCATGTTGAGAAGATGGCAGCACCATTTGGCAATGACTTGCAGGCTGCAAGTTCTGAAGGATTTGGTTCCAAAGCCCCCACCCACCCATTACATTCACCCGGCCCACCAGAAGGGGGAAGGCAGGGTACGTTAACAGGTCCCATTGATCGGGGATGGTCATCTGGTGAGACCACAGAAAAAGACCTTCTCAGCGGTGGCCCCTCTCTGTGGAAGAACATCCCTCTGAGCTATGGTTGGCCCTTGCCCTACTGCTTTTCCAAAACATGGTTTTGTCGGTGGGCGTGAGGACCCCAATTGGAGACAGAGACGATTAAGTGATTGATTGGATCATGTTTGCTGCTGCTATAGGGGCGGGGTGGGGAGGGTTTATGGGTCTTTATAACATGGATTTTGAATATTGTAAACTGCCTGGAATCAGCTGTGGGTAAGTTGGGTGGTCATATACACATATACATATATATATATATATATATATATTTCATAAATAAATAAATAATGTTCTATAATTAGGAAAGCCCCACATTTGTGGCTTATTAGACCATGTTCCAAACCATGGCTTCACATGATGCATGAAGCCTTGTTGTAGGTTGTCTCCTATCCAACTTCATGTTCAGCAGTTAAAACCATCAACCACAAGGGAGGAAGCAGGATGTGGGCACCATCCCCAAAGGGAGCGAACTGGCCCATGGCCCCAGAAAGTCCTTCATACTGGTAGCTCTGCAGATTCAGACCACAGAAGGAGTTGGAGCCTCAGGTGAGGAATCTCATCCACACTCACGCCTGGCGCCGATTGAAAGATGAACTCTGCCAGCTTTGGCCCTGCAATGAAATGCACATCTGAAAAAGGAGGGAGGGGAACTCCAGCCCCATGATTGCCCAGAGAACAGGCAGCATTTTACTATCAGGCACAAAAAATCAGGACCCTTCGTACGTTTGAGGCCTAGGAGGTTTATTCAAGCCTCTGCACAACAAATCTGGCCAACTAAAGTTTAACACTATTTCTATTTTATTCCTTTACAGATATTTATTTAAAAGGGGCTTCACTAGATATGTTCATCGTTAAAGGAAAGAATCCCTATACCAGCTACTAATAAATGCAGGTAGCCAAGAAAGAGCAGAGCAACTCAGCTCCTGTTTTGGCTGCGTCCTCTCCTCCACCGGGACAGGAGATGGGGAAAGGCAAGGTGAAGATGAAGGAACGCAGCTTGAACTGGACAGCAACACGGCCAGGGAATGGGAGATGAAGGGCATCCCAAGAGCGTGAAAGAAGTAGCTGAAAGTGAAGTGATGGTGCCCAAAGAGTGGAGGAGACGTCACTCTTCCAAAAGAGAGCAAGGAAGATCCAGCAAACTAAAGATCAGCTACTTTGACATTGATAGTTGGGAATCTTCCAGAGACGCTCAGATTTGAAAGACTCTTGCCAACAATGCAGAAATCAGCATTGATTTGTCAGAACAAATCTTGCCAGACTAACTTTATCTCACTTTTTGATCAGGTAATTTTCTTTATAGATTTTGGGAATGCCAGAGGCAAAGTTACATATGGCATGCTGATAGCAAGCTAATTAAGCATACCTGAGATTATATGACTAATAAGCGCTCATGTAGTTGGCTTGAAAAACAGAATAACAGAGTTGGAAGGAACCTCGGAGGTCTTCTACTCCATCCCCCTATTCAAGCAGGAGACCCTATACCATTTCAGACAAATGGCTGTCCAATCACTTCTTAAAAACCTCCAGTGTTGGAGCCCCCACAGCTTCTGAAGGGAAGCCGTTACACTGATTAATTGTTCTCGCTGCCAGGAGATTTCTTCTTAGTTCTAGGAAAGTCATCCATGGAGAATGCTCTTCAAGGATCTCAAGAAAGGCATCGAGTGGGAGGCCACCAGGTATAGTATAGTATAATAGTCAATAATAGTTATTGTCATTGTACACCATATATACAATGAAATTGGTTTAGCCTCTCTGGTGCAATCCATAACAGTAAAGGTTTGGTCATCCTTGGAGGATGCTCTTCAAGGGTTTCTCCTGTGTTCTTCAAATGCTTCTACGCAACTTGAAGGAAGAGTTGAAGGGATGCTCATCAAATTTGCAGACTGTGGGAGTTTTGTTGAAAGCCAACCTTCCTCAGAAGAACGTCATTACTTCCACAACAAGCCCATGCCACAAGTGCGGGATGTCTGTTTCAGCTGTGGGAAAGGCAACAAGAAGACTCCCAAAGCAGCAGCACAGGATAAACCGGAGTGGGTGTTTTGGGGGATTGCACCTTCGTGTCGACAGAGGGCAATCAACCGCTTGAAATGCCTTTGCTGTAGCGGGTGATCGAGATTCTTGTCTTGCTGGGCCATGTTAAGGAACTGGGAGGCTGTTGCTGGATTTGCTTCGACACACCCGATGGAGATGACGCAGAATTGGGTAGGAGAGGCAAAAATGCAATTCAAAAACATCTTGTAATAGTTTACATCTAAGCTCGATTAGGAAACCAAAATCAAATGTATCAGTGCCCCTGGATTGGTGAGTGAGTGAGTGAGTGAGTGGCTGGCTGGTTGGGTTGCTGACTCTTAGTAATCACATAGATAAATCTTCCCGAATCTAGGTCTTCAAGTCTTCCAACAATGCACTGATCACCAGTCTAATCAATTCCAACCTCCATGCTACCGGTCATCTCAGCCTGCATTTTCCTTTCATATTTGCCAACATTATGGACTTCTCAAGAGTGGTAGGCCTTTGAATATCATGTCAAAAATATGATAATTCAAGTTTGGTCCTTTGTGACTCAAGTGAGATTTGTGGATTGATTTTTTCTTCTATAGTACATTTGTCTGATTTCTTGACTTTCCATGATGTTCTCCAGAGACTTTTCCAGCACTTCAATACTTTTCCTATCCTGCTTCTTCAAAGTCCAACTTTCTCTTCTATTCAGTGCCAGAAAGAAAGCGTTTTCCTGCACGATTCTGATTTTTCGACATATCCCAGCATCCGAAGAGGCCTTCATTGCCCCTCTATTAAGTACAGCATATTCCTGGGTGGCTGCTTTCTTTTCTATGGATAGTTGTTCCTAAAGAACAGAAGCTATCCACCACTTCAGAGTGGTTGCTGTACCTCTTGTCCTTAGTTTAGTTTTCCTTAGGTTTAATTGTGGTCCCATTTTTATTCCATTCTGCACCTTGGTTTTCATTACTAGAGCTTCCAGATCATGTCAGTTTTCAGCTATCAGAATAGCGTCACCTTCCTTCCTTCCGTTTTAAAACCACATTTTTTTTCTTCCAGTTCATTTCCTTTAGCATACATTCAGCATACAGGTTGAATAAATAAGGGGAGAGGGTGCAACCGTATCTCATTCCTTTGCCAACTTGGAGCCCATCTGTTTTACCATGTTTCTCTGGACTGTGGCTTTTGGCCCGTGTATGAGTTTCTCATGAAGGCCTTAAGACCTTCTGGGATTCCCACTTCTCGGAGCATTTTCCACCACTTGATGTGATCAATGCAACCCAAGGCTTTTCTGTAATCAATGAAACACAAAGTCTTCTTTTGGATATTGTGGGTCCTTCGGGCTCTCTGAACTTGGTTCTTTTCATGCAAACATTTCATGCCCCAATTAGGTACATCATCAGGTTTAGAAGGAAGTGGGATTTGTAGAGGAGAGGAGGAGGGGGAGAATGATGAGGGAGAATGATGAGCTTGGTTGTTTTCTTGCAGATTTCATGACCCGGCTGGATAACTTCATCAGTGCTAAAAGGGAGTGGGGCTAGCTCTCTCTTTATATATGACAGCTTGCCCGGTCAGTGTTGATGGGAGTGATCTTGGTGATTCCTTGATTAGGCTATTATTTACTGCCTGGTTGGTTGTCTGAGTTGGTAGTTTCTTGACTGAATATCTTGGGATATTCTTTCATTTTTCTCAAAGGTCCAGCATGCATCAGGAATAATGTCTCAGGATTCTCGATCAAGCCACATCTGTGCAGTGGTAACTGAACTCTTTCACCTCCCTGTACCAATCATAAAGTCAATTTACTTTTTGTGTACTCCATCTGATGTTGTCCGTGTGTATAGATGTTGTTGTGGTTGCTGGAAGGCTGTTTACAATGAAAGATCATTGGATTGGCAGAACGTTTTCTGCTTCATTTCTGTTTTCTAAATCCCACAATCCAGCTCTATTTCCTTCCTTAATATTTCCAATTTTGGCAATCTGATCCCCACTCACAAAGTAGTACATTTTGCTTGCATGTTCTGTCAATTTCAGATTGTATAATATGTATTATGAAAAGTGTGTGCGTTTGTGTGAGTAAAGGGTTGTTTTTTTTAAAAAAAAAGATAAAATCTGTTGCAGACTAATATAAGTTAAGAAAAAAAGAAATATAAGTTAAGAAACAGAAAAGACTAAAAGTAGTTAGTCCCCTTTAACAATTTGAACAAAGCAGTTAAAAAACGGACAGCGTCTTTTAATTCTGTTTCCAATCTTCATTACGGTGATTGTAAGTACAATTAGACAACCCGTGTCCTGTTGGGTCATTGTTTCGGAGATATTTCTGAAAACTAAGAAATAGGAAATTGAATGAATGAATGAATGAATGAATGCATGCATATATAAATCCGATTCCCCAAAGCCTTCAGCAATGGAAGACTTACTTCTGCCTCTCGCTCCATCTCTGACGAAGGTTTCTGCAGCCTTTAGAGGGGTGGCTTGCATGACCTCACGCCTTGGTTGGCTCTGCTGGGTCCTCATCCTATGGCCACAACTGAGCTCAAAGCTTCTATCGCTAAGAGAGACAGTTGTTAAGTGAGTTTCCCCCCTTTCTTGTCACAGTTGACAAGAAGTGAATCACTTGGGTTCTTTAGTTAGTCCCACGGTTGTTAAGGTCATTGGTTTCCTCCACTGACTTTGCTTGTCCAGGAGACTCTGCGACCGTCATAAATATGAACCAGTTGCTAAGCATCCAAATTCTGATCTTGTGGACATGGGGATGCTGCAACGGTTGTAAGTGTGAAAGAGGGTCATACATCACTTTTTTCATTGCGGTTGTCAGTTTGAACAGTCACTAAATGAATGGTTGTAAGTTAAGGACTGTCTGTATGTTCTTAGGGGACACTCACATCCCTCTCTTATCTCCTCCTCCAGCCTCTTTGTGGTGGGTCTTGAGGACGGAGACTAACCATCTCGGACAGACCTCTTAGCAGGGGTGAAATCTAAAATGTGTTACTACCAGTTCTGTGGGTGTGGCTTGGTGGGGGAGGGGGGTAATGTGACTGGGTGGGCATGGACACCTTTTTTTTTTTAACTTTTAAAAGAATTTTTCAGTTACTTTTAAAAGCATTTTTTCAGATGCTGCATTTTTCAGATGCAGAAAAAAATGTTGTTAGAAGCCTCTGACGATCAGGCAACTCAGCTGGGATGGCCAGAGGCTTTTAAGGGCACTTTTTTTCCTACAACCTCTTCAGCCGAAGAGGTTGTAGAAAAAATGCTTTTAAAAGTAAAAAAACCAGCCTCTGATGATCGCCTGGCTCAGCTGGGCATGGGGGGGTGTGCAGGGATTTTTGCTACCGGTTCTCCGAACCACCTGCCGCCATTGCTACTGGACCGAGCGATCTGGTCCGATCCGGGAGCATTTCACCCATGGCTCTTAGGCTCTTGAGACTCTAGAAAGAATGCAGAGAAGAGCAACCAGGGTGATTAGGCGACAGGAGGCTCAAACATACAAAGAACTGGGTATGTCTAGTTTAATGAAAAGAAGGATTGGGGTGATATGATAACAATCTTCCAGTATTTGAGGGGTGCCACACAGAAGAGGGAGTCAAGCTATTCTCCAAAGCACCCAAAGGCAGGACAAAAAGCCATAGATGGAAACCAATCAAAGAGAGAAGCAACCTGGAACGAAGGAGAAACTTCCTGAGAGGGAGAAGAATTAATCAGTGGAATGACTTGTGTCCAGAAGGTGCAAATGCTCTAACACTGGGAATATTAAAGAAGAGACTGGACAGCCATTTGTCTGGATTGATATAGGGACCCCTGCTTCAGCAGGGAATTGGACTAGAAGACCTCTAGGGTCCCTTCTCTTAGATAATGGCGCCAGTGAGGAAGTACTTGAAGCAGCAGTTGAGTTGCAACCGAATGTCAGTGTGACATGGCTGCAAAAATGGAAAGTGGACCTTAGAGTTAATTAAGAGGATGTCCAAAGCGAGGAAGCAATGACTGTATTCCTCTCTGTCAGATAGACGATTGCTTGGAGGAAGGAAAAATATAACAATAGAGGCGATGTGAGAGCCTGACAAGATGTCACAGAGCAGAAGGTCAAGATTTCTCCTCTCCTGTGCCAGGGAGGGAGGAAGCAGATCAGCCGGGGGACCCCTGGCCCCGAGAGTTTGTAGGGGGACCCCTACTCTGTACATAGTCCTTCACTTACAACCACAATTGAACCCAAACTTCCTGTTGTTATCCGAGACATTTGTTAAGTGACTCTGGCTTCTCCATTGACTTTGCTTATCAGAAGGTCGCAGAAGAGGATCACGTGACCTCCGGAACACTGTGACCGTCATAAATATGAGTCCATTGCCAAACCTCTGGATTTTGATCAGGTGACCCTGGGGATGCTGCAAAGGTCGTAACTCTGAAAAACGGTCCTAAGTCACATTTTTCAGTGGGGTTATAACAGTTGTAAGGAGAGAACTCCACACTTTTGACGAATTCCGTGCCATCGAGTCTGTGTTGACTCTTAGCAGCTGAAGGATAGATTCCTTTTTTTTCCTCCAGGAGGATCAGTTCCTAATTTGGTAGGATTTCAGGATTTCCAGTGGGGCACTCTTGTCACCGCCATACTTGGACTCCGATCGCAGCTTTTCTGACTCACAAATCTAATTCAGAGGCGTCTCCTGCGGCTCAGGAACACAAATGCCTTTCAACACAATTTGTGAGCTGGCAAAGATGCCACCAGACTCTTTCCCCCGTGATGGCTTTCAGTGCCAGTTGTCGTCTGCTTACCCAAGAATTGGAGCTGCTGGTTCTGAGCCTCGTGTCCCCTCGCCCTGTCTCAGTCCTCAGCCTACGGCCGCAACTGAGCCCAACATTTCTGTTGCTAAGTGAGACAGTGGTTAAGTGAGTTTTGTCCCATTTTACAGCCTTTCCTGCCACAACTGTAGGGTGTGCCAGCTTTCAATTTCCAAGCATTAGGGGTACTCAAAAGTTGTGACGCGCCTTGGGGGATGTAAAAGTAGTTTAGTTACTCGAATATTATTTAGATGTGTTTGGTAAAGTAACTACATAAATATCATAACTTTTTAACATTTTGGTTTGTTTTTTTTTTTTTCATTTGCCAGCGTAGTAAGTGAATTACTGCGATATCCCCACAATAGGCCAGCCTAGAGAAAAGAAGGACTGGGGTGATATGATAGCAGTCTTTCAGTATTTGAGGGGCTGCCCCAAAGGAGAGTTAGTCTGAAGGCAGGACAAGAAGCAATGGATGGAAACCAACCAAAGAGAGATTCAACCTGGAATTAAGGGGAAATTTAGTGAGAACAGTTAACCAGTGGAATTGCTTGCCACTAGAAGTTGTGGGTGCTCCATCACTGGAGGTTTTTAAGAAGAAACTGGACAGTTGCTTGTCTCAAATTGTACAGGGTGTCCTGCTGGAGCAGGGGGCTGGACTAGAAGACCTCCAAGGTCCCTTCCAGCTCTGTAGTCCTGATTGATTGAATTGTTCAGTTAGTCACACGGTGGTTGTGACTAACTCCCCTTCTGACTTTGCTTGTCAGAAGGTGGCAAAAGGGGATCACGTGACCCTGGGACGCTGTGCCCGTCATAAATATGAATCAATTGCTGAGTGCCTGGATTTTCTTCACGTGACCATGGAGACCTTCCAATGGTCGTAAGTATGAAAAAGGGCCATAAGTTACCTTTTTCAGTACCATTGTAACTTCAAACGGTCAGTAAAGGAAGTGCTGTAAATCAAGGACTACCATAGTGTAGAAACCTGTCCCCTATTTTATTCTTCCTGGCAGGAAGGCGGCCACGGCTTTGATTCCAGTCCCTGGTCTGGCTCTGCTGGGGGAGGGGAGGGGAAGGGGTTTCCTGAGAGTAACCAAGACCCTTTTTCCCACAGGCTGATGTGCCTTATAACTACATTGGGGAGGGCAGGGAGGGGGAGCAGCTTAGAAGAGGCCTCATCATCTGCAACTTCCTCCACTCCTGCTTTTTCTCCTTCTCTCTTTTTTCCCTTTCATAAAATAACTAAAACAAAAAATTTGGGGGGGGGGCAGGGAGGGGGGGCAAACTACCATAGCTGCAGATTGTGAGCTGAGCCAAGGTAGCACAATGCAGGTGGGGGAGCGGTTGCTGCGTGGGACAATGAATGGAGCCAGAGAGGCATGGAAGCGGAAGGAGAGCGGGCTTACCTGGGGGTGGGGGGGGAGGAGGGAGAGAGGAGCTGATTTTAAGTGAATGGGATGTTTGGGGGGTGGGGCTGCAAGTCTGGGAATGCAACTCAGCCCCCCTTGCAAAGCCCAGGTGAGCCCTCCTTCCCTGGGGTGAGATCCTGCCCGGTGCTGCTCTCTCCCTAGGGGCACTAAAGGTTAAAAGAGAGCCCGTTTGGTGTGGTAGTTAAGGTGCTGGCATGGTAGCCGGGAGACTGGGAGTTCTAGTCCCACTTTAGGCACGAAAGCCGGCTGGGTGACTTTGGGCCAATCATCCTCGAGACTGGGAGTCCTAGCCCCACCTTAGGCATGGAAGGCAGCTGGGAGGCTTTGAGTCATTCAGCCCAGAAACTGGGAGTTCTAGTCCTGCCTTAGGCTGGCTGGGTGACTTTGGACCAGTCCCTCTCTCTTTCAGCCCTACACACCTCGCAAGGTTGTTGTTCTTGTGAGGAAAATAGGAGGAAGGAGAAAGGAAAAGAGATCTATACACCAGCCTGAATTAGTTATAATAAGGATGGGATAAAAACCCAATCAAATTAATAATAAAAATAAATTTGAAAAGGACATTGGCCCAGGTCTTAGCAGTGCTATTCTGCTTGGGGTCCCCTGAGGCCCAGGCCCAGGAGGATTCGGGGGGGGCTGCGTTGAAACCTGACTGCCAGCTTCAGCTTTCTCCTGCCAACTGCCTTGAGGTTGCCCCAAAGGAGCTTTTCCAAAAGGCAGCTGGGGTTTCTTGGCTTTTTTCCCCCCTTGAAAAGGTTTCTCTTCTCATCCAAGAAGCTTCTTCAGTTCTGAAAAACTGAAGAACTTCTCCAGAACTGAAGAAGCTTCTCGGATGAGAAGGGAAACCTTTTCAAGGGGGAAAGAACCCAAGAAAGTCCAGCTGCCTTTCAAAAAGCACCTTTGGGACCACCAAGGCTTGAATGGTTGAGAGTCTCCGTAGAGATTTTTTGGCCTTTGAGGTTTTGCTGCGTTGGCCTCAGTGAATCTCCCGCCTTTTCATCTGCAAGCAGCCCAACGCAGCCAGGCCCCTCAGCCTCTGCCCACTCCCTACCCAAAATGGCCCTTGGAGGGGTCACAAAACTGCCCAGCTGGCTTAAAAGTGGGGCTGGGGGACCGGCTAGTTGGCCTCTGCAGCCTCGGCTGAGCCCAGCTCCCTGGCAAGCTGGAGCAGAGTGTGTCCACACATGCCCATTCGCCCCAAAGGATGCACATCCTGACCGAAGTGGGAGCCCACCTGAATTCTCAGCAAGGTCACCATGGAAACCGTGAGCAAGAGTGGGGAAGGCGTTCTCACCCCAGTGAAGGTGTGGAAGGAGTGGGGTGTGTGTCTGTGTGTGTGTGTGTCTGTGTGTGTGTGTGTGTGTGCAATCAAATGTCAGCCTGGAAGGAGATCCGGGGGAGAGAGGAGAGCGGCAGAGAGAGCTTTCCATGGGGGGAGCCTGCAAGATCCTGGGATCAGATGTGATCTGCAAGAGTCCTCCGGCAGGGCCAATCAGGAGCTCTTTCAGAGCAGCTCCTTGGTTTCCTCCTGGATGGTGGTAGGAGGGGGGAGCTCTTTGGGGCCCACTTTTAGAGCAGAGAAGAAGCCCCCATCCCAGAGGCCTAGCAGGGGTTCCAGGGTAGGGAAAGCCTTTGGACAGCTCCATCTGGTGCACCAATTGTGCCCTTTTCTAAGTTGGGGGCGGGGGGGCCTTCAGACAGTCACCCATGCCTTGTCACCCTGATGATTGACTACTGCAATGCCTTCTACATGGGGCTGCCCTTGAAGGCCATTTGGAAGCTACAGCTGGTCCAGCCATCTGGTGCCGCAGTTGTACCCTTTCCTAGGTTGGGGGGCCCTCCCGGGCAATCACTCACACCTTAGTCATCTTACAACTGGACTACTGCAATGCCTTCTATACGGGGCTGCCCTTGAAGACTGGTCGGAAGCTGAGTGAACAGCAATAAGCAGGCTGGACCACACTCAGTTGGCACTGGGTGAGCTGCACTGGCCAGTCACTAGCCCCCCCACCCCGACTCAGCTTGTGGGGGGCAGCGAGAGTCTTCCCGGTCACAAACAGAGAATGGGGTGGGGGTGGGGGAAGAAAAGGTCACTTGAAGCCTGAAGTATTGGCTTCAATAGGGCCAGCTCTGACCAGCAGCCCCACCTATTTGGGGAAGCACAACTACAACCAGTGAAGCAGACTGGGGCCTAGGGACCGGGGGAGGGGAGTCCGATAATTCAAGATGGGTTGCAGCTATGAAACCAAAGTCCCGCTCCTTTTTATGCTGCAACCACATCTTGCCTTTTTTAAACACACAACAACACATATGTACCTACAGGTACAAACACAACACACTGAGCGCCACCCGGGAGACAAACCTTTCCCGGTCTTCCAGCCAGCTCCCTTTGGCCAGCCTGCCGGAGAAAGCCGCTTCTTCTGCGGATCATGAGAGAGATGCCCCCCCCCCCTTGGCACTTCCCACGAGCCCAGGCGGCCATGGCAGCTGCTCCTTCCGTCAGCCCCAGCAGCTCAGATGGGCTTGAGGGAGCTCATTTCCGTAGCCCCCTCCTTCGCGGTCTGTTTTTAGATTGCCTGGTGATGTAGCCTGCTCCCACCTGCACAGCCTGATAAGAGAAAGAGGAAGGGAGGGAGGGAAGGAAGGAAGGAAGGAAGGAAGGAAGGAAGGAAGGAAGGAAGGAAGGAAGGAAGGAAGGAAGGAAAGGGAGAGAGGGGGGAAAGATGAAGGAGGGAGGGAGGGAGGGAGAGAGGGGAAAAGATAGAGGAAGGAAGGAGGAACATGGAGAGAGGGGGAAAAGATAGAGGAGGGAAGGAGGGAAGAATTTTTCATACTTTTCTGGCAAGGAAAAAGGCCCATGGGGGAGGGGGGTATGGCAGCCCTGGAAGAGCAACAAGGCTTAGGACAGGGGTCTGCAACCTTGGCAATTTTACGACTTGTGGATTTAGGAGACTCTCTCTGGAGCCCGCATGGAACTGTGTCTGTGTGTGTGTGTGAGAGAGAGGGGGGGGGGCAAGCTGTTCAGTTCTGCTCTCCCCACCCTCCACTCCAATTTTATTTGTTTTGTTCCATACGTGAACCGGATTCGCGCCTGGGACCCCACCAGGGTTTTTTCCTCTCCCCAGGAACCCTCTGATCTCATGCTCTTCCTGAACACGGGATCCCCCTCCCGAGCCCCGGGGGAGGGGGATGTGCTGTGCTTCATCTGGATGCTTCCTGCCCTGACAATAATGGCTGAGGTCACCGCTTGCTCACTTCTCAACTCTTGGCAAATCAGCTTGTTGGCTTAGCCTTAGTGCAAGAAAAGTCTCTCTCTTTCTCTCCCTCCCTCCACACCCACATGTGTCCCTGGTCATATTATCCAGCTTGCAGTAAATCAAGGAGCAGCCCCCCACACACACACACCCCGCCAGCATTTCTTCTGATTTGGGTTGACTGATCCAGGTGATGCCCTCCACCTCCTCAACCACACAGCCTTCCAGAGGCTTTGGATTACGATTCCCCTCCCCCCCCCCCCCCCAGCATCTTACTTGCCAAGGAGGATGAGAGCTGTAGTCCTATGCCTGTGGGAGGCGGGTTCCTAGGTGGGAAGTCTGTTTTGTTTCACGTGGTTGGATGGCTTTAGGATGCCGCTGGGTGGGGCGTCTCCTGCACTCCCCCTCCCCCATTCTGTAAAGGAGAGGGGATCTCGCATCGGCAGATGTTTTACAGATGGGGTGCAAAGTCTCCTTTTCCAGAAGGATGGCAAAGGATTCTGGGTACTAAAGAAAGCTGCAATGCAGATCAAGAAAGAGAGGTGTGGGGCTCGGTTGGTTTGGTTTGGAGACCCCCATCTTCTGGCACCAGGCTTGCCATGAATAGGATTGTCCAGATATTGAGCATCTAAGACTGAGTTCCCCAACCTTCACCACTTGAAGTCATGTGGACTTCAACTCTCAGAATTTCCCAGGCAGCAAAGCCGGAGGATTTAGGAGCTCTGGGACTCATCGGACAGGATGCTCTCCCCCCAAAGCCCCATAAAGGAGCTGGACTCACCAAGATGGCTTTTATGGAACAGCAGCAATATTATGACACCACACACACACATACCCACACACACACTTCGAAAACAACCTCCAGGTTTTGCCTTGGTCCAGCTAGCTTTCCTTTTGCAGGATGCTTTTCATCCAGAAGCTTTTGAGATTAAGATGGGGCAGGAATTTGCCCATCAGTTCACCAGGCCTGTCCTAAATTAGCTCAGCTAACTTAAGCCCAGCCTTGTGAGTGTTAGTACTGCTTTACAAGGCCTTGGTAAGGCCACACTTGGAATTCTGCATCCTATTTTGGTCATCATGATGTAAAAAAGATGTGGAGACCCTAGAAAGAGTGCAGAGAAGAGCAAGAAAGAGGATTAGGGGACTGGAGACTAAAACATACGATGAACGGTTGCAGGAACTGGGCATGGCCAGTCTAGAGAAAAGAAGGACTGGGGAGGGGGGACATCGTAGCAGTCTTCCATTATTTGAGGGGCTGCCACAGGGTCTCCTGCTTGAGCAGGGGATTGGACTAGAAGACCTCCAAGGTCCCTTCCAACTCTGTAATCATCACAGGTCCAAGAGGTGGCGTGGAAGACGAGTGTGCAGGGCTGCACACAGCACTACTCGATGTCTCCGAACAAGAGCCCAGGGCTGTGCATGGCCTTCGGACACCGGATGTAAAACAGAAAGGATTGTGCAGGGCCTGGGGAAATTCTCAGGAACTAGGCAGGGCAGCCTATCAGAAGAGGGAGGAAGCAGGTTTCCAGAGTCGTGATTGCAATTTCCTCCCGTTCCAAAGCCGCCAAGTTGGAAATCCCATTGAGAGCCTCTTCTTGGGTCGGAATTCCCCTTCTGCCCCAGAGACCAAAAGTGAAGCCTTCCCAGGCAGGAAGAGGCGAAGGCTTGGGGCTACCAAGGTCACGCCCTTATTATTCCTTTTATCATTATTGATTGAATGTTAATGCCTCCCATCCCCCGTACAAGGTGGCTCTGGCTGTCTCCATCTCCATCGCCAGAGGCTATCAACAAGAGATTGACAGCCATGTGTCAATAGAAGAGAATCCAGGGGCTCGACTTACAGCAGTTCTTTGAGTCGCCATTCAAAGTTACAATGGCACTGAAGAAAGGGACTTATGACCGGTTTTCACACTTACGACCATTGCAGCATCCCCATGGTTGTGCAATCAAAATTCAGACGCTTGGCCCCTGGCATGGACTTATGACGGTTATAGCGTCCTGTGATCTCCTTTTCCAACCGTCCAACAAGCGAAGTCAATGGGGAAGCCAAATTCCTTTCACGACTGCGTTCCTAACTTAACAGCTGCAGTGATTCACTGAACAACTGTGGCAGGAAAGGTCGTAAAGCGGGGCAAAACTCACTTAACATATGTCTCGCTTAACAACAGAAATCTGGGGTTCAGTTGTAGTCATAAGTCAAGGACTACCCTGTATCATTATTATTAACTTATTTTTTAATCCAAGGCCAAACATACACCGAGGTCTCCAGCTGGCTGACCTTGCTTGCAGCTTAGCAAAGAGATTCTTCGCCTACCCAGGATGGCTTTTTGAAAGGAAAGCTTCTGTGCGCTGGAGATGGTGAAGAGGTGGCTAAGGCATTCAGAAGCGACAGAGGGGGCTGGAGCAGATTTTTCCAGAGTGATGCTGGGGAGGGGGGGTCTGTGCCCCCCCCCCGCCCAATTCCTTGAGAAGCAGGCATAAATATCCTTACAGTGCACCGTCATGCCTGATTTTCTTGCCAAGTCGAGTCTTGCTGTTTCCAGCCTCCTTGTCTCCCACGTCTGAAGGGTCCCTGCCTGGGGGGTGGGGGCTCTCTTATGCCTTCCACAGTCTGGGGAGGCTCAGGCTGGTTTACAACAAACCAGGCTTATTTCCATAAAAGATACCGCCTGAAGATCAAAGCAGGAGAGCCTCCGGCTGCCCACACAGCCATTCCCATGGTGCCCCGGCCTACTGATGCGGTTTGTCTGGTTTGGGCATTAAGACCTTCCTAGGGCAAACCTGGGTCAGTAGAACAAATCATTGTCCAGCAGAGTCTCTCCCAGGCATGCAACAGCCCACCATAGCCAGTGCCCCTCCCCCTTTTCCCCCCTCAGCTATGGGAAAATGGCTGGAGTTGGGAAAAGGGAAATAGTAGGTCTGTGTGTGTGTGAGAGAGAGAGAGAGAGAGCACAAGCTGGGGGTGTCCTTTTCCTGGCAGGCTGGAGGAAGGAAGGGGACGGAGGGCGGGGCTGCCCTTCTCCTCCTGGCCCAATCTTCCCTGAGTGGCACGGACAGCCAGACGCTCACCCACCAGCCTCCTTCCGAGGTAAGAAAGGGGACTTGTAGGCAAGGGGGCCGGGGGGCTGCCCTAGTGGCTTCAAAATCAGGAGCAATCAGACAAACCGTCCCCCAGGGACCCAACTCTGCAGCAACTCTGCAAAACTCGAAGCAGAGTTGGTTCTGAGCCTCCAGCCTGCATCCTGCCAGGGAGGGTTGAAGAGGCTTCCTGTTGGGACCCGGAGCATTAAGCAGCTTTCAGCATAAAACCAGTAAATCTCCTTTTAGTCCTTTTTTCCTCTGTTAAAACCGGTGCGAGCATGTGATGAGAGTGTAGCCCAGATGGGCGTTGCCCACCTCTGCTTGCTGCCATTCCAGCAGGACAAGAGAAATGGTGGAAGGGGCCCTGAAGGGTCCAGAGGCCAAGCTTCTGGCTTGGGAGGCCTCCGGGACCCTCCGAGGCCAGCGGGAGTCCGGTGGGGGTAGGACATGAGAGGGGGGCAGAGTCAAGGGGGTGGCATTGCTAAGGCCCTGCCTGAGGGCTTCTCCTGGGATGAGGACGAGAGTCGGGACTGTGGAGTCTTCAAGGTTTCTTGATGAGCTAGCAGTCCAGCCTTGGCCATGCCTGGGTCTCACAGATGCTGACCCACTCAGGACACCCTCATCTAATGGGGGGAAGCAGAAGATGGAGAGGGTGGGACTTTGCTGGAAATGCCCAAGCTTGCTCTGGAACCACCCCCGAAGACCAGCGTTGTACTGGGCTGGTCAGAGGCCTCTGGCCTCACCCACTTCCAGGCAAGGCAAAGCTGCTGGGTCCTTGGCCTCTTTGCCCAAAGACATCCCTGACATAGGAGAGAGCTGGGGAGAAATCAAGCAGGGTGTGTAGGAGCTCCTAGGTAGTCACAAGAGGGCTAAGTCCAAACTTCCTTGAATGCCAAGGACCCTCATCTACTTTTACCCAGGAGCAAAGTGTGAGAAGATTCCTGTGTGTAGGTTTGAGCAATAAATCTGTCATCTTGAACCTTCACCTGTGGACCTGGTGGCTTGCACCTGACACCTGGCTCCTTATGCAACGAGGAAGACTTGGGTCTTTGGAGCTGCTGCTCAGGGCCTACCCTGCACTCCTGAGTGTGGAATTCGATCAGCAGATATGTGCAGCAACAAATCAGACACAAGCCACGGTTGGGTTGAGAGGCCAGGATTGGCATGGAGCAAGCGGAAAGAGAGAATCTTTTGGCTCTCTCAGGAGGTCCTCGTGTGACCAAGTGGTGGAGGGCCAGTTTCATGCTGGTGCCCCTGGACCAGGCGGGCGGTCTTCTGTGATGGATCAGGTTGGCACAGGATCAGGCCTTTCACAGTGCAACTTAGTGCACTTAATGGTGCAGGATTTGGCCTTTACATATCAGCTCCCTCTGATCGAAGGTGGCAGTGCTGAAGAGAGGTGTCCAAATGCCCCGTCCTCCTCCTTGTCCTCCTCCTCGAGTTGCCACCACAGCTGACATGATTCGCCTTGACCAGGTCCCTCAAATTTAGCAGGAGGTTCCCAGCTGGTCTTTAATCTTCAATCAGAATAGAGCTGGAAGGGCTCCTGGAAGTCTTCCAGTCCAACCCCCTGCTCAGGCAGGAGACCCTCTCCCAATTCAGACAGGTGACTGTCCAAACGTTTCTTCCAAACTGTCCTTGTGTCTAGTTGTTCTGGTGTGCAGTGCTCTATAGCGTCCTTTTCAGGGAAGGAGTTGAAACAGTTTATGTCAACAGTTTATTGTCCTCCCTGGCAGGAAGTTTCTTCTCTCCTTGATGAGTGTCAGGTGATCCTTGATCAAGTGCTTTGGAGAATAAGGTGACCCCCAACTCTTCTTTGTGGCAGACCTTCAAATACTGGAAGGCTGCTCTCACGTCCCCCTGAATTCTTCTTTTCTCTAGATTGGCCAAACCCAGTTCCTGCAACTATTCTTCCTGTGTTTTGGTCTCCAGGCCTTTGATCGTCTTAGCTGCTCTTCTCTGCACTTCTTCCAAAGTCTCCACATCTTTTTGTAATGTCTCAAGAAATCTCTGTGCATTAGGGGTGGATCCCCATCTGCTCCCACGGCGATCTCCTTGCTAACAGCATCAGATCTCCTCGGTGTCCTCCTCACCAGGAAGCCAACAAGCTGTGGCTCTCTGGGCCACAGTGTTGGATTGCCAGGAGCCACAGCATAAGTGGCAGGCACCATAGCAAAGTGTGGAGCGTGTTTAAGGGAGCAGCTGTGAGTCCTGAATTCAAATCCTATCTCATCTCAGCCATGAAAATGGTTCAGACAGCCACCATCTGTTCCCCTCTCTCTTCACAAATACCTCCGCTTATCTTGAAATTCAACTGGCAGGGGGAGCGAGTGACCCAGTTCTCTCTCATTGGTGGGCACAAGCAAGGACAAAGAAGAGCATTTTTATGAAAACGAGGCCCCTCCCCTTTCCCATAATGACAACCCTCTCGATGTGCATTAATTAATGCGCACAGATAATTTGCCTTTCCTTATTCACCTCCCCAAAACGGATGCTTTTGTGCTTGCAAATGTACATTTAAAATACATATATGAATAGCTCACACCATAGCAATAAATGGGGGGTGGGAATAAGGAGTGAGGGCATTAATGGTTTTAAGTGCAAATGCTTTTCAGACTGCCGCATAAAGGAAATTGAGAAGAATAGCTAATGCCAGAGAAAACAGAATTAGGAGTGAAAAGGATCGTGACAGGCGGATGCTAGCAAGGAGAAACTTAAAAGGAGATAAAAAGTGTAAAAATTATGGACTCTAAGAGATTGTCACTTTCCTATCAGAACAGAAGAACCAAGGAGACTTCCAATTCACCACGATATAAAAAAGATATTGAGAAAAGAATGCAGAAAAAGCAAGAAGATTAGAGGAATGTGTGAGAAAATATATGATGAATGCTTGCAGGATGAAAAGAAGGACCAGGGGGGACATGACAGCAGTCTTTGAGCAATATTTGAGGGGCTGCCACAGAGAAGAGGGGGTCAACTTATAAGACAAGAAGCAAGAATGACTTGACTCCAGAGCAGTGATGGGATTCAGCCAGTTCACACCCTTTCGGGAGAACCGGTTGTTAACTTTCTGAGCAGTTTGGCAAACTGGTTGTTGGAAAAAATCATTAGGGCAGAGAACCGTTTGTTAAATTACTTGAATCCCACCACTGCTCCAGAGGTTGTGGGGGCTTCATCACTGGAGGTTTTCAAGAAGAGGTTTGTCTGGAATGGTATAGGGTCTCCTGCTTGAGTAGGGGGTTGGACTAGAAGACCTCCGGGGTCCCTTCCAACTCTGGTTATACTGTAAGGTTGCATTTAGGGAGGAGAAGCCAAGGAAACATGCAGCAACTGGAGGAATCTTCTCTTAGGAATGACACGAGGGAATGGAATCTTGGGGTCTTTGAAAATGGCAACTAATTCTGAAGCTGATGGATCATCAGGCATCCTGAAGGTCCAGCATCCAGGTCACCGTAGACCCTGTTCTGCATTGGTCAGACATGCCTGATTCCATGTGTCACATTTTAAGGTATCCTGAAGTATGCCGAGCCCAGGAAATACAGCCAAAAAGGGGGTTATATCCAGGAAAGAAAAAGAGAAGAGTACCAATAGAAGGGAATATTTGGAGTGGAGGTCCAACTGTGGAGTCCTTGGTGCTCTCTGAGTTGTGTTGCTTCCTATTTTAGACATTTCATGACTAAAATAGGGAACACCATCAGTGCTCGAAAGGAATGGGATTTGCTCAGGGGTGAAATCTACTTACCTTCCCTACCGCTTCGGAAGTGCACGCTCGGTGGACGTGCACAAACACAGGGTCAAAAGCAGGTTACTTCCTGGTTAAAACCAGGAAGTAACAATGTCTGGGCAGTTGGTGCTGCCGCTGCTACCGGTTAATTAGACCACGTGCCGCCACCACTACTGGATCGCCCGATCCGGTGCGAACCAGTAGCATTTCACCCCTGGATTTGTTCTCTATTTATATACGAGTTGGTGGGGGTGTGTTCTTGGTTGTTCCTTGATTAGGTTGTCTACTGCTGATCGTTTGTCTGAGGTGGGAGTTCCTTGACTGGAGCCTTGTTTAATGCTTGATGGTTGACAGGCCACTGATGGGGCAAACCACCTGAGTATAAATAGAGAAGGAACCGACTCCCTTCCAATGCTGATGATGTTACTAGTTGGGTCAGGAACGTCTGCAAGAAAACCACCCAGCTCCGAGAGAGTCAAGGACCTGCCTGGAGAAGACTAGATGAAAGGGCAAGAGAAACACAAGTTGGAAATCAGAACGGGGGGTGGGGGGGCAGGTATCAGCCAAGTCTTAGAAGAAGCCTGGGTGAAAGGAGTCCTAAAAGCAAGGGGCCCCTTGCTAAAGGTGGGCTTTCCTTTCCTGATAGCCCTGGAGGCCTTTCTGCAGGAGGGCAATCCCCGCAGTGAGCAGGACTAGCTGACATCCTATCTGACCTTTTCTGCCTCTGAGAGCTTTGACCACCCTGGCACAAAATTGCTCCCTTCCAAGGTACCCAACCCATGAGTGCAACAAGTGGAGGAGGCCCTCCTACCTATGCCAAGCAGAATTTCCACCCTTCTTCTGACTCGCCCAGGGAGCACCTCCAGGTGCATGAAATCTGGGTTTTGCCAGCCAGGATCTTGAAGGGAGATTCCAGGGGTGGAACAGAGGCAGGAGAGGCCACGGGAATCACAGATGCCGGTCAAGTTTTCTGCCATCTCAAACATGGATGAAGAGCACTTCATCTCAACGGTGGGGAGCAGCGATGGAAGGTGGAGGGAAGTTGCTATTAACTTGTATTAAGTTGTAAAGGGGAAGAGCTAAGAAACTCAACCGGTTTGTGTAGGGTTTCCTTCAGCAGCATCTATCCCCTGCTTGTGAAGGTGAAGCAGGAAGTTCATTCTCCTTCCTTTCTGTGACCATCTGGGCTCGCATGAAAGCCACCAACGCTTGTCTTTGGGAAGACGCCAGTTGACAGGAATGCAATCTAGAAATAATACTTGTACATCCTCAGATTGGAAGCTTCTCCCAGAACATGTCGGAGGCCTGTGGCTGTTTGTATTTATTAAACATATTTGAAGCTCTGATGTAGGGTATAAATTTGAGGCTCCATCCATCCATCCATCCATCCATCCATCAGAATAGAGCTGGAAGGGGCCTTGGAGGCCTTCTAGTCCAACCTCCTGCTCAAGCAGGAGACCCTATAATACTTCAGATAAATGGCTGTCCAGTTTCTTCTTCAAAACCTCCAGCGATGGAGCTCCCACAACTTCTGGAGGGAAGCTGTCCCACTGGTTAATTGTCCTCACTATTAGGAAGTTTCTCCTTAATTCCTGGTTGCTTCTCTCCTTGATGAGTTTCCATCCATTCTTTCTTGTCCGGCCTTCTGGTGCTTTGGAGAATAAATTGACCCCTTCTTCTTTCTGGCAGCCCCTCAAATACTGGAACCCTGTTATCATGTCCCCCGTAGTCCTTCTTTTCTCTAGACTGGCCGTGCCCAAATCCTGCAAGTGTTTGCCATGTTTTAGTCTCCAGGCCTTTATTCATCTTATTTGCTCTTCTCTGCACTTTTCCCAAAGTCTCAACATCTTTTTTCTAATGTGGTGACCAAAATGGGATGCAGTATTGCAGGTGTGGCTTTACTAATGATTTATAAAGCGGTACTAATACTTCATGTGATTTTGATTTTATGCCTCTGTTTATACAACCAAGGATTGCATTAGTTTTTTTGGCTGCTCCCACTCACGGCTGACTACTCTCTGCTTGTAGCTTTGGTTTTTCCTGCCCAGGTGTAAAATTTTGCTTATCACTCAGATACAGAACATAGAATAACAGAGTTGGAAGGGACCTCAGAGGTCTTCTAGTCCATCCCCCTGCCCAGGCAGGAAACACTACAGCCCTTCAGACAAATGGATATCCAACATCTTAAAAATTTCCAGTGTTGGAGTTCCAGTGATACGTGTTACCATTTCTGATACTGGTGAAAGTCATAAACAGCCTTGCTCTTCCCCACTCAGATCCTTCAGCCGTCCTGAAACAGTCAATGAAAAATAAATAAATATATTTTGAGTGGTTTGTCAATGGCTTCCAACAATGCATTCCAGAGATGACTCCCTAAAGCCTCTGTTGAAATGTCTAAAGCTCATCCATTAATTCGCCAAAAGGCAGATGACCAATTAATGGATGTCTCGGTAGGCTTCCTAATAATCTCTGTGCAAGTTTCTTGCTGCAAGCATCCATGCTTCAGTGTAGATTTTGGTCTTGGGAGTGCGGTGGGGGGTGAATGAGAGATTTGCACTCTTCGCCTCCTCATTCAAGCCCCCCTCAAAGTGAAGCCAGATGGTCCGAGATCAAAGCAAAGACATTTAACGGAGCCAAGGAAAATAATTTGCATAGGAAGTGTTTGTGCTGTCCAGTCCTCTGCCAGGAGAAATGAGACTCCACACTGCCTTTGCTGAGCCCAACATCTTCTGGGATTTACTTGAGAGTTCCCAAAATCTTTAGTTTGTGCCTATGGCCGATGGTTTTGGGAGAAAGATGGCTAGCATTAGCCAAGTTCTTCCTGGATTCTGGTGGACATTGGCTCAGTTTCCCAGCTTGTTCGATTTTTCAAAATGACTCCATACTCACCATACTCCTGAAGGCATCTACGAGGCCATTATGAGAAACCCAACACTGAAGGACCTTCTCTACCATTCCAATCGCTAATACAGAAATCTCTGCGGAATCACTAGATTTCCTGGATCGAGCAATGGGTCAGACATGGAAAGGTAGATGAGTTCTTCTTCTTCTTCTTCTTCTTCTTCTTCTTCTTCTTCTTCTTCTTCTTCTTCTTCTCCTCCTCCTCCTCCTCCTCCTCCTCCTCCTCCTCCTCCTCCTCCTCCTGCTCCTGCTCCTGCTCCACCACCACCACTTCAAATGTCAAGGGAGATGCAAAGTCCTGGTTCTTCAGGAGGCCTCCACCATCGTTATTGGACGCTGTTGTAGGATGTCTATAGTCCTTCTCTGCTCTTCCAATCCCTTTCCTGTCATAACCTTCAATGGCTTGTTACAGGATGACTATTGGGGTTTGTTGATTGAATTAATCCTCTACCGTAGTTACTTCTCCTGACCTTAATCTTTCTAATAACCCTCCCCAACCCCCAGCCTTACAGCCTGCATTTTGGTGACCTTCCGGAGGGTTTAGTACCTGACAGGAGATGGGAAGAACAGGGAACTTTGAGCCCAGGTATTTTCATGTTTTCATACATCGGGTAGCTGTTGGTCAGGAGTGGGAGCAGGTCTCCTGTTGGGCCAAGGGTTTGGACGAGAAGACCCCCTCCTCGGGGGAGTTTCTTTCATGATTTTCAACATTGCTTCTTCTGCTCCATTTTTGTTTTCCCCGTTCTCTGGCACGGTCAGCAAAAGGCTGGCAGAGCATTTGATCACTTCCTGCTGGTATTTCAGTCGGGAAAAGGGCAGCTAGTTTTGACTTACAACCATTCATTGAGCAAAGTTACTACAGCAGTGAAAAGGGACTTATCATTATTCCTCGCTCTTATGACGCTCTTACTCTGGCTGGAGGGCAAAGGACTTCTCTGGCCTGGGATCAGCCGTGGGCTTCTCCTCCTACAGCTCTGAGCAAGGTTGCCCCACAAAGCCAACCGGAGGTGGGGGGAGTGGGCTGCTGGAGGAGGGGTCTCCAAAGGTGACCACTTTAAACTTCTGGACTTCAACTCCCAGAATTTCCCAGGCTGGGGAATTCTGGGAGTGGAAGTCCCCAAGTTTTAAAGTGGCCAAGTTTGGAGACCCCTCCTCCGGCAGCCCACTTCCCCCGCCCCGCCCGAGACGCACGGCATCCTTGCCTGGGTGGCAAAGGCTCTCCCGTTTCCATAGAAACACCCCAGCCTTGAGGGAGAGGCGTGGGGGCAGAGTGTGCCCGGTGCATCCCTGGCTGTGCCCCAGAAGGTTTGGCATCCTCCCCCGGAATGCAGCCTAGTGTTGATTTTTCTCAGCTGGTACCCAGCAACTCCAACTCCCATACTCCCCAGCCGCTTGGCTGAAAGGAGTGGGAGAAGTCTGGGCCTCCCCTTGGAAGGGGGCCGAGAGAAGCCCAAGGCTTCCGCCTTCTCCAAGGGGCTCGGGTCGAAGGGGAGGGGGTTGCTTGGAGCCGGGCAGCGGCCGGAGAGGCTGCCGTCCTGCCATCCCCGCGGCTCTCCCCCCTCCCCTCCGGCGGACAACTTTTCCGGCTGCCCTTCCTCGCCGCCCCCTCCTCGCCCGCTCGCCCTCCCTCATTGCCATGGCGACGCTGGAAACTCCCGGCTGCCGAGGGGGCTGAGTTTGCGGCAGGGAACGGAGCTCGCTCCTCTGGCCCCTCGACAGCGCCCGACGGCCCCCGAGCCCCTCCGGACGCCCAGGACCCCGCAGGTAAGCGCCGCGCGGCTGAGCGCTCGGGCTGGGCAGCCCCGGGTGGGTCCGAGACCCCGCAGACGGGCCGCCGCGCTCGGTGGGCGCACAAGCCTTAAGCTGCCGTTGGTCCGGGGTGGGAGAGGGAGCGTCTCCGGTGGGGCCGGGGGTTGGACTAGAAGACCTTCGCGGGCCCTTCCGACCCCGGGATTCTACCTTCCGCGGCCTTGTTCTAAGTTTAGTTTGTCAAGTCCCCCCCAGCTCCAGCTCTGGGGCGCCGCACGGATTCCGTTGCAAGCGTGAAGTGTCAAGTGAATTAAGTAATTCGGGCTATCGAGGGAGGCTGGACAGCCATTGGCCCCAGAATTGCGTCGGGTCTCCTGCTTAGCAGGGGGTTGGACTAGAAGACCTCTGAGGTCCCTTCCAACTCCCTTCTTCTGTGTCCTGCTTCCAAGTTGACTTTGCAGATTCTACCCTAGCTCTGGTGCCTTGGTCCATTCCAAGTATTCAGCATCAAGCTTAATTAATTAATTAATGCTAATGAAGCATTAAGCACCAAGGCAGCCATTGGAGAGGGTCTTCCGCTTGAGCATGGGGCTGGACTAGAAGACCTCTGAGGTCCCTTCCAGCTTGGCTACTTCCGTTATTTTGCTGTCAGCAGAGCAGAGGAGCCGCTGCAGGGAGTGGGCAGCCAAGACGGGCAGCAACCCACACCTGTCCCCACAGCAGTGCGTCCAAACTGGTGTGGGCAAACCGAGGGCAGCCCATTGCAAGTGTGCCAGCGCTGATTTTCTCAGCCGCTGCTGGCGTGATGCGCTCAGGGTGATGCTGGAGAAAGACCCCATGCCGGGCACAGCAGCAGCCCACACAGTCTGAAGAAGTGGGGCACTGCCAACCTGGATGGGGCAGTGGGCACCAAGCTCCTAGGCAGGACAGACAGACCAATGCCTCCTGGGGAATGTAACCTGCCACCTCTGCCCAATGGCTCTTTGCCTCATTTCAAGCCTTCCTGCCCGGCATCCAGAGGCTTGCCATCAGTGCCCTCCCCCCAGCTCAGGGGGACCTGGATCTGGGGCACCTTCAGCTGCCCACAGTTGGCATTGCCAGGGAGGCTGTGGGAAGAGGCAGGACAGCTGGCAGGGCGTGGCAGCATGTGCCCAGGGACAGAAAAACCCATGTCCCTTTTTTTTTGGCATCTGTGAAAGAACGGTGGTATGAAGATGCGTTTCTGGGCGTTTCTGGGCATAGTTTTAGGAAGAACACCCTCCTGTAGGGGATGAATTGGGCTGGAGTCTTTGGGGAGGGGGCCATGCCAACTCTTGTGCCAGCTTAGAGGGAAGCCCTGTGACTTTAGGCGGCTGGGGAATTCTGGGAGTTGAAGTCCACAAGTTGCCAAGGTTGGAGACCCCTGCTCTATAGGGCGACCAGTTTTATCCATTTCAGAATAGGGTGAAAAATTAGCACGCAGGGGGGTTATCTTGCTTCCCCAGACCTGCTTTGGCTTTGGGTCTTGCTGGACTTGGCCACCTGGTTTCTGAGGACCAAGGCTGGATCCCTGGGGATTCCTTGATCCGCCCTGGATCCTTTGCTAGGCAGCCATCCAGGAGGGTTGCAGTCGTCCTTCCAAGATACTTCAGGGTTTCCCCGTCTATCCAGCAGGCTTGGGAACTCCCTGCTCAGCTGCTCAGGTTGGACCAAGCTTGGCTGGGGCGGAGAGACAAGACCTCTTGAAATATCTGTGTGGTGCCCAAGGGTTGGTTTTGGTCTTTGGGTGATCCTGCGAGGGTTCGAAAACGTTGGTGGATGTGGCTGGGATTCCTTTGGGAAGGCTATTCAGTTTTGTAAAAGGGAGAGCTAGAATTTAAACAAAATCCTACTTCAGGATGGGCAGCCATTTGTGAATGAATTCATGAAAGGTTGCAGGAATTGGGTATGTCTAGATTAATTGAAAAGAGGGCTACGGGCGGACATGACTTCCAGTACTTGAGGGGCTGCCACAGAGAAGAGGGGGGGGCACCTCTTCTCCAAAGCAGGACAAGAAGCAATGGATGGAAATTAATCAAGGAGAGAAGCAACCTGGAAAAAGTTCTTGACAATTAGAACAATTAATTGGTGGAACAGCTTTTGCCTCCAGAAGTTGTGGGTGCTCCATCACTGGAGATTATTAAGAAGAGACTGGACAGCCATTTGTCTGAAGTGGTGTAAGGTCTCCTGCTTCAGCAGGGGGTTGGTCTAGAAGACCTCCAAGGTGTCCCTTCCTTCCAATTCTAAACTCTTTGGGAGTGAAAGACAAAAGACCATTTTGCACTCTCAGGTTTTAGTCTTTATTTAATTGTGGTCGATTTGAATGCTTTTATATTTGCACTGCCATGATCCTGTCAGCCACCGTTTGGATAGTGAGATGGATAACATATACATTTAATTAATAACAATAATTAAATAAATTCTGGAGTGATAGTGTCCCAGTAGGGCTATTTGTGTGTTCCACCCCTGCTCCTCTATAGTTACTGACATGAGTCAGCTTTGACAATGTGGTGCATGCCTACTCCCCACCCAACACACACACACACACACAAAGCACACAGTGAGAGAAAGAACTCATTTCACCTCCTACGAAAAGTTCCGGAGAGGTGACGGCGGCTGTGGTGGGCAGGAGGGATGTGTCTCTTTGAAATCCGTCCCCCCATAATTGGCAGCTGGCTCAGGAGAAAGCCCCTCGGGGGGTTTCTCTGCCCCAAAGCTGCCCCTTGGGCTCCCCCTCCTAGCAGCCCCAAGTGGTCTCCTGTGACCCACAACTCAGCCGGTTGTCCCTGGAGATGCATCTCTGTCACTGGAATTGAGGCCCACTCGGCCCACCCAAGAGGGACCCTGGCCTGCTGCTGCTCCCCACTGCAGTCCTTTGGGGTCACCAAGACTCTGGCGTGACCCAAAGAGAGGTTTGGGTCAACCCTGAGCTGGTAAGGGATGGAGGCCTCAGCTCTCCTGGGCTGAGTTTATCCTAGCAGGGACTAGAGAGCCTCCAGGAGCCCCTTGAGGGGCACCTGCCCTCCCTTTCCTTCTCCTCCCGCACCCAGGGCTGCTTTGGATGGAGGGGTCTGTCGTGGGGGTAGGAAGGAAGAGGAAGCGCATGGGACGGGTGCTTGGGGTAGCCGGCTGGCCAGAGGCACCGAACGCCTGTCTTGCAAAAGCTGCTCCTGGGTGTGAAGGGAGAAAGCTGAGGAAGAAGGAGAGCTTTTCTTATTCTCGGAAAAGATGTGAGAAAGTGGAATTATGCCCTGGAGTCTAGGAACCTTGCTACCTTGGGCCCCTCGACCTCGGCTGGAGGTCTAAACTTGCGTTATTGTTTTTGACTCATGTGATTGTCCTACCTGGCAGGGTCAGTGTGGAGGGCAAGGTGGCCAACGTAGAGGCCAAAGATAATACAGGTAGTCCTCGACTTACGACCATAATCTAGCCCAAAAGTTCTGTTGCTAGGTGAGACAGTGGCTATATGAGTTTTGACATGTTTCATGGCCTTTCTTGCCACCGTTGTTAAGCGAATCACTGCAGTCGATAAGTGAGTAACACGGCCGTTAAACAAATCTGGCTTTCCCCTTGACTTTGCTGATCAGAAGGTCACAAAGGGGGATCACATGATCCCGGGACACTGCGACCGTCATAAATAGGAGGCAGTTGCCAAGCATCTGAATTTGGATCAGGTGACTGTGGGGGGTGCTGCCACGGTCATAAGTGTGAAAAACAGTCATAAGTCACTTTTTCAGTGTCAACGTTAACTTTGAACGGTCAGTAAATGAAGTGATGTAAAAGAAGGCCAGTTTTTATTTTGGCAGCATCAGGGCCAGAGGAAGAGGAGAAGGGGGGGGGGGAAGGAGGCAGCAGGAGCCTGGCCTGGGGAGTCTCTTTCGGCTTCCTGCCCTCCCTCCGGGTTGGGTGGCATCGGGAGGGCAGTGCCCAGCCTGAAGGCGCCAGGGCAGGAGCCCTTCCCTTGGGAAGAGCTGGCTGTGTTCAGAATGGCTGGCGCTTCCTGGCCGGAGTTTTTGGCCTTTTTATAGACGCTCCCAAAGAATGTCCGGAAAACCGTCCAGGGCCAGGCTGGCCGGCATTGTTTCCAGGGGGCAGGAAGAGGCTCAAGAGGGGTCCCAGGAGAGAGGCCGGAGCAGAGGCTGAGGTCCCCAGCAATCTGGGCGGAGGGCTTTGGACCTCTCAGCCTGGCTCAGCTGGCATCTGGCCGGCACACGGAGCGACCGGCACAGCCTTCTGGCTCGGCTCTCCGTCCAAGGAGACAGTCTGGGGGGCCTGGGGAATTTTAGAGCCATGGAGGGAAATGGGCTGCTTCAGGGGAGCTCTGGAAACGAAAGTGGTGCCGGGGACACACACACACACACACACACACACACACACACACACACACAGAGTGTGGCATTTCCGGATGTTTATCTGGCTGATGTTTAGCACTCCTGTGAAGCTAGTCTGGAGGAAAGAAGGACTAGGGGGGACCTGATAGCAGTCTTCCAACATCTGAGGGGCTGCCCCAAAGAAGAGGGGGGGTCCACCTATTCTCCAAAGCTCCTGAAGGCAAGAGAAGAAGCCATGGATGGAAAGTAATCAAGGAGAGAAGCAACTTGGAGTTAAGGAGAAACTTCCTGACATTGAGGACAATTAATCAGAGGAATGGAAGTTGCCTCCAGAAATTGTGGGTGCTTCATCGCTGGAGGCTTTTAAGAAGATACTGGTCAACCAATAGAGGGTCTCCTGCTTGAACATGGGGCTGGACTAGAAGACCTCCATGGTCCCTTCCAGCTCTATTCTGATTGAAAGGTCATCAGAAACGAACAGGGGGACACAGCCTGCTTAGGAAAAGGACCCCAAAGCTCAGTGAATGTGTGAAGGGGTGTCCCTGCCTATCTGCGTGTTGCCTTGAATAACCCCGGCCGTCTCCTGATCTGCAGGGTGGGGTCACAAAAGTAAAGGTGGCAGTTTCACCCATTGTAATCGATGCCATCCCCCTTTCGTTGGCACGGCAGCAGGCATGGAAAGCACGGTGGCGTTGATGGCAGGGCCACAATCGCCATCTTCGGTTTTTTGCTCTGCTGTCAAGAAGCAACACAAGAGAAAATCAGAGTCCGGTTGGAGAAAACAAGTTAACCTTTTGTAAAGAAAGAACAAGGGCAGTTTGACATCCAGGATGGCCAACCGGCGTCAAGAACCACCTGCAAAGGAGCCGCTGAAGGACCCCGAGTGGCATTCCAGGGTGGCCCCGGCACCAGTCAAAAGCAAAAGGGCCAGATTTGTATGCAGCCGGATTTCAGGCTGGGCTTGGAGCTTGTTAAAGGTGCGAGTGGAAGTGGTTTCCTCTCAGGGGTCTCTGCTCCCTTTCACCTGCTTAAGCAGTTCGCCAAAGCAAAGGTGGGGGCCAAAAATTGGAACACCGCTTGGCCTCCTTTCCTCTCTAGAAGGTTGGGAGGCTGAGCGGCAGGCCCTGAGAAAAACCGCTCTGCTCTTCACTAAGAGGGAGGGAGGGAGGGAGGGAGGGAAGGAAGGAAAGAAGGAAGGAAGGAAGGAAGGAAGGAAGGAAGGAAGGAAGGAAGGAAGGAAGGAAGGAAGGAAAAGGAAGGACAGGGAGAGAGGAAAGCAGTTGCCAAGTCTGAATTTTGATCAGATGGCCGTGTGGATGGTCATAAGTGTGAAAAATGTTCACATCACTTTTTGTCAGTGCCGTTTTAACTTTTGAACGGTCATTAGACGAACTGTTGTAAGTCGAGGACCACCCGTAGTGCCTTGGGGGGGGCAGCCCATTCGGATGTTTCCTTTCCTGGGGAGTTCAGCCAGCGAGGGGGCGAATCCAAAGAAGGGTTTGTGATTCCCGGAGGCGGAAGAGACAAAAGGCTGGGAAATAAAAGAGAAAATTAAGCAAGGCGGCCTCTTCGGAAGTGGCAGAGAAGGGATTAATTCTGAATCCACCCACCAGCTGGTATTCCGAGGCGCCCAGGCGGATTTCGGCCTCAGGAGGGAGCAGGAGAAGGGAGAGAACTGGCGGGGTGCCTGCCCAAGGGCTACGCAGGATTCCTCGCCACCCGCGAGGGAGAGGGGGGTTGCCCCTGGGGGGCTCAGCAGTGACGCCCAGGACTGGAGGATGGACTGCCTGCCCCTTCGGCCCTTCCTCAGAGAGGGGAGCATCTCCTGGCCCCAGGGATGAATGTCTTTTTCCCTCCTTCTCTCCCTCCCTCCCTCCCTCCCTTGTCTTTCTTCTCTGTCTCCTCCCTCCCTCCCTCACGCCCTTTCCCTTCCCCTTCCCTTTTTTTCTTCCCTCCCTCTTTTCTCCCTCCCTCTTGCCCTGTTCTCCCTCCCTCCCTCTTTCCTTTCCTTTTCCCTTCCCTTCCCTTCTCTTCCCTTCCCTTCTTTCCTTCCTTCAAGTTTTCCCAGGTCTGCTACATGGAACTGTGGCACATTCTGATTAATGCCTGTCAAAGTCTTTTCCCATCTCCTGATCCTGACTTTTCTTTGGGGTATTTTGAGTGTGGATGGCCAGTCTTGTGTGCTCCTGTACATGTGCAGAATATCGGGGGTTGAAGACAAGCCCTTGTACTGAAGCATATCGAGACTGCAACTAAACTCCAGTGAAAAATCTTTGAAAAATACATCAATGAAGAGCAAAGTCGCCAACCACACTCTCCTCGTTCCTGAGGCCTCCTTCTCAGGAATAGAGTGGCCTCGAGTAAATTGAAGGCCAACCATTTTGAAGCCTTTGGTGGGAACGGGTCCCTCAGGAAGTAATTTCTGCATCTTCAGCCTGCTTGTCACAATACCCCAAACCCTGTTTAATTTGGTGTCTGTACAGCAAGGACCTCAGCGACTCAGTTCTGTAGAGTTTCTGCCGGCTTTTTGAACTTCCCATAATCTCACCAGACACCCAGAGGCCCCACGAGTTTAAATAATGGTTTTCACCTGCCAAAGGCCCTTGGTGAGCCTGTCTGCGAAGACATTCGAAATACCGCTTCTCCACTTCTGTTCTCCATCATCCAGAGTAGCGAGAGGCGTATCTCGGTTGTCCCCCCAGGGAGGTTTCTTTCTCAACGAGAAGGGCCTAAACATAAATACATGTATGTTGCATGGTAGTAAATCAAGGCATTACAACCGTTCCTTCCATAAATCAGTTAGATGATCCTCTTTTAAAGTTGATCCTGGCAGGGACCTTCCTTACTTCCTGTGAAATTGGATTCCACAGGATACGTCTGGACTGCGGGAGGAAATCCTTTTATCTCTCATGAACTTCTTTCTCATTGTACAACTGTATCAGAGGAACCTGTTTGTTTCTTGTGAGAAGAAAAACGCAACCTTTCGACCTGCCTCTACTTACTTACTACATTTCTGTGATGCCCATCTCCCCGACAAGGTGCCCTGGGTGGCTTTATAAGAGCCTGTCGGCTCCTGTTTTACGTCAATGTGGTCTTCCTCACTTGAGGACCAATTGTATCTTCCCAGCTGGGGATTCAGGATTGGGAATAGCAAGATTAGGGTTATCCAGCCCAAGGACCCATTTCAAAAGGGTTAGACCACCATGAAAGTCCAAAGTCCAGCCACCAAGTCCCAATGGAGGATCCAGAGAGGGAGAGCAAGTCAGAAGAGAGCCGATGTCCCTGAAACTCTCTTCCACGGGGCATTCTGATGTTCAACGCAGCACCATTCCCACGGACTGGGTGACTGCCTGGAAGTTTGGGGTTGATTTGCAAGACTGATGCATCCGGTATCAGTGGCCTGGCCTGTGATATTTTTCCCCCTGAGGACCTGCCAGAAGTTGTCCCCCAGTCCTTTCTGCACCATTTCCACTTCCAAAATTGTTCTCGGTGCTGCTCCATTGAGAGAAAGCGTTCCTCAAAGTTCAGGCCAAAGGAGGCAACCTGGGGTTGGACACCCTCAGCTCAATCCTCTTTCTAAGATGAGGGTGGTCTCAGGTTTCCCACCACGACCCACAGCTTTTGGAATGGATAGCAAGGTGTCAAAGCTCTTCAGGGGTGAATGGCCTTTGAGGGATTCCCATGGCTGAGCTTCTCTGGAAGAGTGAAACTCCAGGGCTGGAAGGGAAGACGATTGCAGAGGTAGCAAAGCATCATGGGTGCTAAGCTATACTGGCCAGGATAGACTTGGAGGGGCGAACCTTGCCTTGCTCCTTAAGGCTCAAGTTGAAGGAGGCAACCTGGGCTGCATCTCCCAGCACTGAGGCCCTCAGCTCAACCTTCTCTCCAAGATGGGTGTGGGTTGAGATAGCTCACTATGACCCACAGTTTCAGAATGATGAATCCATTTCTGGAAAGGATGGAAAGGTGTGAAATGTTTCAGAATAAGGAATTGATTTTAGAACGCATAGTAAGGTGTGAAAACTGTCATCCAAGAGCTACATCCAACATCAGTTTTGAGTACCTCCTGCCAAGCTCATAAGAACATCCTTGAAGAAACTGCCAAGGACTGAACCTTGAATTTGTCACGTCCTACAAGCTGTCCTGAACACCCTCTGGTTTGAGGGCCAGTCTGCTGAGATGTTACCCCCCACCCCCTCCACTCTGCTCCAGGTGAGAGACGTGCCCCTGACCAGAACTCAGCAACTGCTCTGAAATTGGGCATGATATTTAAATGCCCACAGGACAATCACATCTGAATGTTTTCCTTCACGATTCAAGAAAAGCTCATCTATCTGTTTCAATCAAAAATGCATCAATCTCTTGCCCGCTTAGATGGAGAGGGTTAACGAGAAGATGCCTTTAACTGTACAGCGGAGTCATCCCCTGGCAGGATTCATGCCCAGGATGGGGGACCTTGCCGCTGCTCGGACGGGGAGGGCAACGGCTCCCTTGTTTGTTCAACCCTTGCAGCCGAAGGAGGGTGGGCTGGCCGTAAGGAATAACGGTTGGGTTGCAGGTGCCTAGGGTGGGGGCAAGGATTGCAATGGGCTGAGTTGGGCAGGAAAAGGTGGGTCAGGAGCCGGTCAGGAACCGGCCAAAACAGATGGCCGGTTGCCGAGATTAGGTTTAATCAAGTCTGTTAATCTCCAGGGGCTTTAGTGACAGGCTAAGCCACTTTGGTGTTAATCTATACCGATTAACAGAGTTGGAAGGGACCTTGTAGGTCATCTAGTCCAACCCCCACCCTCACCCAAGCAGGAGACCCTACACCATTTCTAACAAATGGCAGTCCAATTTTTTCTTGAAAGTCTCAAGTGATGAAGCTCCCACAACCTCCGAAGGCAACTTCTGTTCCATCTGATTGCTCTCACTGTCAGAAAATTTCTCCTTATTTCTAGGTTGAATCTCTCTTTGATCAGTTTCCATCCATTCTTCCTTGTCTGGCCTTCGGGGGCTTTGGAGAACAGCTTGACCTCCTCCTTTCTGTGGCAGCCCCTCAAATATTGGAAGATGCTATCGTGTCTCCTCTAGTCCTTCTCTTCACTAGACTAGCCAGGCCCAGTTCCTGTAACCGTTCATTGTATGTTTTAGCCTCCAGTCCCCTCATCAGCCTGGTTGCTCTCCTCTGCACTCTTTCTAGAGTCTCAACCTCTTCTTATAGTGCGGTGACCAAATCTCAGTTAGCTTTGAGGTAACCTAACTCTCTGGTTCAAAGCTTCTGGCTCAAGGCATTGTGGGAATCAGGAAAAGGGGTCAACTCAGGGACCAGGTTGAGCATGTGTGAATGCAGCCAATAACCTTGTGAACCGGATCGATCTCTTGTCAATATCTGAATGTATTCAATGCAGAGATGTGGGCTACTAATGGTATTCATTAATATTATTAGTATTAATATATTAGTATCTTTACTAATGAAGCAAAGGTATTAATTTCTATCCTCACCTGGCCTGAGATGTAGCCCACAAAGCTGCATATCAGGTAACCTTATTTGTGATTGACACGTTTGTTCCAGCTTCCAATTAATTCTATAATTATTCATTATCAAATAATTGTTAATTATTCTGTGGCTTTGCATGTGACACTGAGCGCTTCCGTACCAGAGGCAAATTCCTTGGGTGTCTAATCACACCTGGCCAAATAAAATGCTCCATTCAATTCAATTCTGTCACGAGGGACCCTTCCTGATGGTGTTGCTAGAACATTCCGTTTCTCTGAGAACTCAACAGCCATTTTCCTACAGGTAGTCCTTGATTTACGACCATAATTGAGCCCGCAACTTTGGTCGTAAGTCATGATGGTGGTTGTAAAGCAGGTCTCCATTTGATCATACTCAATTTTATAAATTAAAATTGGTGATTGTAAAGCAAATGCCACAAAAGTTAAGCGAAAGCATCCGTCGTTAAGCCAGCCCGTCCATTGTTTTTCTTTGTGGAGATGTAGAATGAACATAGCCATCATGGCAGTAATGTGCCCTTTTAGTGCCAACTGCTGGAAAGCGGACAAAGATGGTACTAATAGAAGAGCTCAGGGTTGAATTGTAGGGTCAATTGGTGCTCTCTGAGCTTGGTGATTTTCTTGCAGGCGTTTCATGACCTAACTGGGGAACATCCGCAGTGTTAGTGAGTGTGGGTTTTGCTCCGTGTTTATCTACAAGGGGCTTGCCCTGTCGGTGGTGGGAGGATGGTATTGTTGCTGGGTGCCAAGCTGGCCACCCCGGGACCAAAATGGCCTTGGGTCAAGCTCCGGGCATCCCATCACCCCCTCCGTGCCTGAAATGCTTCTGTGATCCCAGGCTTCGGAGAGCACACGGCTGCCTGGCACAGTGTGAAAATACAGCCTTGGTGGTGGAGATGGGCCTGCAGAATGGAGGGAGGTTTTATATTTTGTAGAATGTCTTTTTCAGTGTCTGCAGAGAGGAGAGGAGAGGAAGGCTGGCCTTCTGGCTCGGAAGGTTCCTCAGTTCTCTTGGCCTTCGTTTCTCTGTTTCTTGATGCCCCCAGACCCACATTTCCAGGGCATTGCAGCATAGGAAGGGGGGATGAATCCTGCCCTAGACATTTGGGACTCAGCATGAGAGCATCCCTGCTAGTTCCTATGGCAACCGTGCCTGCTCGGAGGCTGGCTGGGGGATTCTTCCCCATTTGGAGGCCTTGCTGGATTTTATCTGTGAAGATTTCCAGAGCATCCTGCCTGTAATTCAGGCAATCCCCCCCCCCCCAAAAAAAACAGCCCCTCCAGCTCGGAGAAAGGAGGCATTAAAAGCTTTTGGCAGAATGAAATCCTGATGGGAAAGTTCAACATCTTTAGGCTGCAAAAGATGCCCCATGTAATGCCAGTGGTTGCCTCAAGGGGAGCCACGTCCCTGACTGAAGGAGGGCAGAGAGTTTGGCCTTGGGAAGCCAGGAGGCACAGAGCCATCAGGAAAGGAGCTATCTTTGGGGGGAGGGGTCCTTGAGGGGCAAAGGTGCCCCCCATCATGCCAGTTGCCTTTCTTGGCACGTTTTCATTTCTCTAGCACAGGGCTCTCCAAAGTTGGCCACTTTAAGACTTGTGGACTTGAAGTTGAAGTCCACATGTCTTCAAGTGGCCAGGTTTGGAGAGCCCTGGTCTAGCAGAAAGATCCCTACAGTGGGAGGAGACAGGAGAGACACTAGAACCCAGGACCCTCCCATGGGCTGGGCTAAGAGATTTAAGAATAGAGGCTTTGGCTAGTCTGTGAAACTCCCTGCAGCAAGGAGCTCTTTCCAAGCACCGGGTTGGCTCTTTGAAAGGAGAGGATTGAAAGCAGTCTGGAAACGCCACAGCCAGAGGCAGTCTATCTGTCATGCCAGCTGCTGGAAACAGCAGCACAGGGGGCCTGTGCTCCAAACGATACAACAGTCTGCCTTCCTTGGGCAGGAATCACACAGCAAAACCTGAAGCAGCTCAGCACTTCCAAAGAGTTCCTCTCAACAAGGAAGAGGCTCCGAAACGAAGCACAGAATCCTGTGGGGAGTTTCCGCCACTCAGTTTCAGTCTCCCCACCCAAAACGGGCGCCTTCATTCTTCCTGATTCGGTGTGTGTGTGTGTGTGTGTGTGTGTGAGGCCTGGGGGTCTGCAGTTGGGAAGAAACCCAGAAGGCACCTGGCAGCCCTTTTGTCAGCCTGCAGCTCCTTTCATCCGATTTCACTTCATCAAGGCTCATAAATATTTTATGCCGTTTGAGAAAAGTTGCCTCCTGCTGCTTTTTTTCCAGGTTCAGTCCAGAGTTCCCTTCCCTTCCCTTCCCTCTTCCCATCCTTCCCTTCCCTTTCTCTCTTCTCTTCTCTTCTCTTCTCTTCTCTTCTCTTCTCTTCTCTTCTCTTCTCTTCTCTTCTCTTCTCTTCTCTTCCCTTGCTTTGCTTTGCCTGTCTTCCCTTCCCTTCCCCCTCCTTTCTTTTCCCTTTCCCTTTCCTTTCTTTTTAGCAAAATTTGGCCGCTTGGCAGCCGGCATGTACACTGTATACGGCCGTTGCAGGGTTCCCGAGTCGTACGGTCACCATTTGCAACCTCCCCGACTGGCTTCCAACAAGCAAAGTCAAAGGAAGAAGGCCAGTCTCATTTAATGACGGCACTATTCCCTTAACAACTGCAGGGAGCCCCTTAGCAACCGTGGCAAAACAAGATCATAAAATCGGATGTGGCTCCTGTAAAAGCCGCCTCGCTTAGCCACAGAAATTCTAGCCCCGCTCCTGGTCGTCAGCCGAGGACTGCCCGTGGCTTGAGGAGGCAGTCCTGAGCTTAGCGCTGCTTGGGCAGAAGCCCAGGTGCCATCTCAGCCTGTGGTCTGGACCACTTGAAGCCGGGATATCCCTTTGGCCAGAGCCGCGTCTAGCAACAGCAGCCCTTGTGCTTTGTGGGCCTGGCTTTAGGGCGCAGCATATTGTTGGAGGACCCAGCCTGTGAATTTCACCGGATAAAGCCTGTAATTCAGAATTGTTGTTATTTCTATGCCGGCTTCCAGCAAATCATCCAAGCCTCCTCACGGCCAGCTGCTTCCTTTGCAGCCCTGGAAAGAAGCCTCGGTCGGTGTCTGTTGCTTTGCAGATCAGAGGGGTGATTACTTTAGAATATGATGGCAACCCCGATCTGTCCTTCTTTCCCCCTCGTTATCCCTTTCAAAGGGAGGCGCGATATCTAAACAGTTTACCATAAAATTACCACCCATTTATTTAGAAATGCCTCTTTTCTTCCTCTTTTACCTGTAATTGCTTCCCGTCCGGAGAGCTCACCGTGCCTTTGTCCTCTCCTTTAATTAGTCCCTGTTAATCCAGGGGTGGAAAGTCTTTAATAATGGGATCCCCCCCCTTTTCCCCCCAGTGAGGCTATGAAGGGGTTTCTATGGCAACCAGCCTGAGTCTTCCAGCATCCCCTTGAAAATAGCGTAAGGCGTTCTGATGCAGGTCCCTAATATTCCCATTAAGGTGTTCCCAGCCCCATTAAGAGGGGAGGGGGAAAGAGGTCTTGGTGTCTCTCCCTCAAAGGCACCGAAGCTCACTCGGCTTAGAAGGAGGTCGACTGAAATGGCATTTAAAGCAGCCAAAGAAATGAACCTCGCCCAAATTTGACCCCATTCCCAGCAATGCCACGGTTCCATTTCAAGGCCATCCCCATGAGATCACTCCGCCCCAGTCATCTCTCCGCTGGGTTACAGGTAGGCCTTGATTTATGACCATAACTGAGCCCAAAATTTCCATTGCTAAGCGAGACGCTTGTTTGGTGAGTTTTGTCCCGTTTTACAACCTTTCTTCCCACAGGACTTGTCCAGTTTGTAATAGGGTTGTGAAGTGAATCTGGCTCCCCTGTTGACTTTCCTCGTCAGAAGGGGATAACAGGACCCCAGGCGCTACAACTGTCATAAATATGAACCGGTTGCCAAGCACCTGGATCACGTGACCCCGGGGATGCTTTCAGAAGTTGAAAAATGGTCGTAAGTCCCTTTTCCCAGTGCTGCTGTAACTCCGAATGCTCGCTAAACAAACTGCTGTAGGTCTAGGACTACGTGTACTGCAACCCGCTCTACATGGGGCTACCCTTGAAGAGTGTTTGGAAGCTCCGGTGTAGAGGGTCCTCCGGTGGCATCGTAGGGCACCGCTAATGCACCAGCGGCTCCGTTTGCCCGTTTGCTTTGGGGTCCAGTTGAAGGTGTTGATGACATCAGGCACGGAGGTAATCCTACAGATCATTACTTGTAAAGCCCTGTCTGACCTATGTAGGTCCAGGGTATCTGAGGAACCGTCTCACCCCCATGAGATTAGCCCACCCCACTCATTCCAGCAGAAAAACATGACCTTGGATCCCATCGGCCAAAGAATTTCATTTGGCAGATTCCGGGAAAAGAGGCTTTCCTGCTGTGCCCCTGCCCTGAAGAACCTCTTCCCAGCAGAGGTGAAGTTGTCCCAACCCTTCTGTCTTCCTGGGAGAGCCTGACAATCTGGCTGGGCCACCTGGCTTGGGACCAGGATGAGGGATGGTCCAGGCCGGGGATGGCTGATGGGGGAGAGAGAAGAATCCCGACGTCCTGCAGGTTTTTAGCCTTCCTTAATTTTTATGTTTTGATCATTTGGTAAGCCTCTCAGAGTTGCAGTATCAATGAGATCTTCATTGGCATCCTTCCGTCTCAAGAGACGATGGTATCGTGCTCTGGAAAGAGTTCCTAAAACAGCATCTAGTGTGACGAAAAAGGCCAATTGGAGAGTGGCAATCAATCCCTTCCACACGGAGGGCAGATCTATTCTGTCCCCTGCCCAGCCCCCAGATTCTGCTGGTTCCGGGACTGCCTCTTTGCCTCAGCCTGCCGAACAAGCGTCTCTTGGAATTGGACAATGAGATGGACAGCATATAAACTGAATGAATGAATGAATGAATGAATGACACTTATATTAAGTGGGAGCCAAATGTCTGCTTGTAGAATAGTTACCTTGTATTATGCCAATTTCTTTCAGTGAGCTGCTTATGTCTTCAGATGTGAACTTGGTTGTCCATGTTGTGCTTGGTCTGTGCACCATGTCTGGGCAGGTTTCTGGGACCTTGGAGGCCTGCAGGAAACCCTATAGAATAGGGTTAGGGTTAGGGCCTATACTATTTCAGACATACGGTTGTCCAGTCTCTTCTTAAAAACTTCCAGTGTTGGAGCATTCACAACTTCTGGAGGCCAGTTGTTCCACTGGTTAATTGTTCTAACTGTCAGGAAATTTCTTCCTATGTCTATGTTGCTTTGCTCTGGGGGCTTTGAGACGTTTCTTGTCGAAGCCCCCAGGCCGGCCATTCCTCTCTGGCATCATCCATGGGTTCCCCTGTGGCTCAACATCCATCCAGATTCTCTCCTGTCAGGGAAACTCATCAGTATAACTCAGTAATGGAAAGGAAGAAAAGAAAAAGGAAGAAGTCGAATAGAAAGCTACATGTGCAAGAAAGGGGGAGGGGAACTAAAATAAAAATAGGAAAGAAGAAAGTTGTAAAGAGGTAGCTTCTTGTTGACAGGAGTTATAAGCACCGTTACAAAAAAATAATCACCTCTTATTCAATGGTTGCAGCGTACTTTTTCTATAGTCTATTGTATTTAATTATAAAACTCTAAATCCTGAATTCATTTTTTCCCCTATTTCTCACAAAAGTCCATAAGGTGCAATTAGCAATAAATGTCTTTTCTTTGATCAAAGAAGTCAGTCTGTTCATCTTAGCAAATTCCATCATCTTCACTAACCATCCCTCCATTGAGTATAATGCCAAAACTTTCCAAATTTTGTGCATGCAACGATATCACTGCGTTTATCATGTACGTAAACCAATTTTCTGTAACTTTTCCCCAACTGTTTGTACATCAAACCTCTGGTCTCAGTTGCATATTAATCTTTAAAATCCTCTGAATCGGTGCATGTATTTGAATCCAGAATTTTCTACTTTTTTCACGCATCTACAACATTCCAACATGAATTTTATGCTTGTTTATGCATTCTAGACAATTCCTCTGATGACAGATACCAATAGTAGATCATTTTATTTAAAATCATTTTAATACAGTGTAAATTTCAATCCTCAACCAGCCTATTTTCTCATTCTATTTTCTCATTCTCATCCCATCTGTATATTATAACCAAAATCTTCAATCCTATCTACTTCCACTTGTTTTTCCTCTGTTTCAAATTTCAGTAAAAGTTTATACGTTTTAGTCATTTGGCATTCATCATTTGTAAACAATTCTATTTCAAATTCAGTGTTTCAGTGTTCAAAACCATAAACTGTTTTGTCTAGCTTAAATCCTTCTAATAATTGCAAAGGAATAACTGCTGACAACCATATTCCTCTACCACCAGTTCTTCTCTTGATTTTATTTTACATTAATTTGACAAAATTCTAGTATCTCATGATGAGTTAGACATTTTTATTTGCCTCTTATTTCTCCTCTACAAAATTTTCCTTGTCTTGGAGAGCCATATGGGTGTTTTGGGGCACAACCATATTCTCAACGTGCACATCTTAACATGAACAATTTTTAAAATCCACATGATTTTATTGTCCCACAAATATCCATGCCGCCCAAATTTCAGGATGTGTCCTTCTAAGTCCCAAAGTTTTCTGTTTCTCAGCAACAACATTCCCTCTTCCATCCAAACCAAACAGCAAGCTTGCAAAACCAGTTTCAGGCCAGGTATATCCAATCCTCCATTTTCCTTTGCATTTTGTAACACTATATTTAACTTGTGGGTTTTTTTCCCCACCCCTTCTATACAAATTTAGCTATATCCTTCTGCCTCTATCTAAATGGTGCATCGGTTGTCAAAACAGGCTTGTCTGAAACAAAACATCATTTCAGGCAAGACACTCATTTTTATCGCAGAAATTCTCCTCGGCAATGACAGTTGTAATTTCTCCCTTCTTAACAGACCTTTTTAAAACTTCATTCCGTGTCTTAACATACTTATTTTGGAGTAACGTACAATTCATATTTGTCAAAGACATACTCAGATATTTTACCTTCTTCTCAATCTCAAAACCTGTTTCATTCATCAATTCTGTTTAATCTTCTATTTTCACATTTTATGTTAACATCTCCATCTTCAATTAATCTTGAAACCTGCTAATGCATCAAATTCTTTTAGTTTGTCCATTAATATTCCAATGTTGATCTTTAAAGGATCTTCCAAGTCATCTGCAAAAGCCCTTAGTTTATAAGTTTCTTTTTAAATCTTCAGTTCCATGTTTCCCTCCTCCTGCCGTCTATCTTGAGCCAGTATTTTCAAGAACCAGAATTAACAAGAGAAGAGACAGCACCCATTCGTGTGTTGTTCCTTTTTGTATCTCACAGGGTTTTGTTAGACTTCCATTAACAATTATTTGGGCTTTCTATGAAGTGTAAATCCATCCTACCAGTAAAGGAGAACATGTCTAGCTCAGGGCTGAAATGAAGGATCCTTGGTGCTCTCTGAGTTGATGGTTTTCTTGCAGATGTTTCATCACCCAACTAGGTAACATCATCAGGGAGGGGGATTCGCAGAGTGGAGGAAGAAGAGGAGGGCTGTGGGGGCTTTGATGCTCTCTGAGCAGGGCTCTTTTCTTGCAGATGTTTCGCTTCTCTCAGCTACAAATTTTCACAGTTTCAGTCACAAATGGACTTCCGTGGACCTTACTCCATACTTAAGTGGTCAGTAGAGGGGGAGGGCATAAGTACACTAACTTGCCTATCGTCCCTGTCATTGTATTTTTATTCTCTTATTCTTGTTCTTGTTTTTGTTTGACAAATTCCAATAAAAATAAAAAAATAAACTAGGTAATGAGAGCACTAAGAACTCCACAGTCATCCTCCTCCTCTTCTTCCTCTTCCTCCCCTTCCTCCTCCCCCCTCCCCCTCCTCTTCCTCAGATTCTTTCATTCCTACCCTCTGATCTCTCACTCACACACCCTGCCAATGGTTCCTCCCAAGCCAGGGGTGTCCAAAACAGCCAAGTTCTGGCTAAAGGCGTGTAACCCAAGCCCCGCCCTTTTGGGAAGGAGGGTTGTGGTCAAAGAGGATCTTCTGAGTTGGGTTAAGAGGAAGAAGAAGAATGTGGAGCAGGGACTGTTTATTGGAAGAAGACCTTCCCCCTGTGGCTGTCCAAGGGAGCCTCGGGGCTTGGAGCCAGATTCTCCAACTCCAGGGTAGGCAGCTGGCTGGGTTCAGCTCCCTGGGAACATCTGGCCTGAGCGTAAACAGAGCAGATAAAGCACCACGTGGAGCAGCCACCTCTTGGCATGAAAAATCAGCCGGACAACTGCGCAGTATCTACGGGCTTCCAGGTGGACGGAATGCTCAAAGGATATCATCGACAAACAATACCGACCTTTGCCAGATGTTGCTCAGAGGTCCACATCCCTCGCTGGATCCCACTTCAAAGGCTCCTGCTTGACCTTAACATCAGGCAAGGCGAGAAGAGGCCCGGCACATTCCTTCAGGCAGGAATTCACCGAATGGCTCCACACAGCTGTTCCTCACTCCCTACGTGCCGGGCCGGGCACAGCTGCTTTTCCCAATTCCTGCAATTTGGCTTCCTGCCCTGAAAAATAGCCACTGCAAACAAACTGTACGGGATTGAGCATCCAGGAAGCTCTCACTGTGAACTTTGCATCCCTGGAGGAACAGTGGTGAGGGCCAGGGGGTCCTGTTTTGCTGGTGGAAACTGAAGACCCTTGCCTGTTCCCCCTTACCTTGCAAAGATCTGTTGTCCCAGAGGGACATTGCCTAGGCCACACCTGTGTCCAGAATGGGACAACTCTCTGCAGCCAACTTGCCACGACCACCATTTTGCAGGACAATTCAACAATTCAGTTTAATTATTTAAAACAGGGCTGTCAAAACTGGATTTCTTTGAAGGCTGGATCAGCATTGTAGTTCTCCTCTGCGGGCGGGGGAGGGGAGAGACGGCTTGGACGGCCTCCTGCAGCACCTGCCGGCCAAAATGTGTGCACCCCCCCCCCCCACACACACACCCCATTTTTGCTATCAGAGGCAGCAAGGGCTGGTCCTTTGAAATTTCCAGGTTGGCTCCACGGGCCAGATTTAAGCACCCTGCAGGCAGGATCCCACCAGCGGGCCTTGACAATCCTAATTTAAAGTGATTTCAAAGATATTTTACTTTTTGTCATTCATGTTTTATTTTGTCCCTCTTTGGTCATCCTTTCTTTAATGATTCTGTTCCTCTATTTCTTCGATATTAGCGTAACTCTTGACCCGCAGCGAGTTTTTCCCATGGTGAAGTGTCCGCAGCAAGTTGGCAGTGGTGACTTGGCAGGGGCGAGTTGTCACAGACCCTCCGCGGCCTCCCTTGTCAGGCAGATGACTGACCTGCCTTTGCGCAACAGAATGATCTGTTTGCAGCCTCAGCTGGTTTTCTGAGAACACGCAATACTCTGGATCGTCAGCGTATCCAACCAGTAGGAGTTGTTCCTGAACTGAATCACAAAGAAATGTACGCAAGTTAATAGTGAGGAAGCTTTGCTTTGCATAGTGGTCGTGAGAATATCCGCTGGGGTTTTTACCTAACTTGTGGAAGAAGAAAGCATGTGTGGGGGAGAGGAGGGGAGGGGGAGAGAGGGTTGTACCCAGGCAATCTCTAAGGCTGGTATAAAAGAGGGCAGGAACTGAACGAGGGCAGCAGAGGGCCCATTCCCCTCTGAGATATAGTCTAGTATGGCATAGCATGGTATAGGGTAGGAGTCTCCAAATCTGGCAACTTTAAGACATGCTGGCTGAGGAATTCTGGGAGTTGAAGTCCACAAGTCTTAAAGTCACCAAGGTTGGAAACCCCTGGTATAGGGCCTCCTTGCTTGAGAAGAGGAGGTTGGACTAGAAGACCTCCAAGGTCCCTTCCAGCTCTGCAATTCTGCAATGTTGCCCTTCTGTAGAGGGGCACCCTTTGATGATTGTCCCGAGGGCCTCCTTCACAGGAGACAGATCTACGTCTGAAGCCCCGGAGATCCTTTTTCCTCTTTGAATTTGAGGAAAACAGAAATGCGGGCACGATTGATTTCTTAACAAACTCAAAACTTAACGTTCCTGCTCTAATGACATGTAACGCATAATGTATCACTCGATTAGCATAGAGCATTACCTTGTTTGGCTTATCTCTAAAACATGCTGCCTGGTCTTATGTATTCCCGTATTTCCCCTGGCAGCGTGCGACAGGAAAAGCCCTCCCCAGGCAGATGGGCGCCACAGAAGCCCGTGCCGTTTCACTCGGCTCACCAGGCACCAGCGAAAAGCGTAGAGAAAGGTGCCATCTTGCCATCCTCTGCTGGCTCCGTTGAGCTCAGTGGGGCTTCCTTCTGGGTCTCCTCCAGACAGGGGGCTCCACCCGTGGCTGAACCTTTGGGGGTCTAAGCATAGAATAAGAGAGTTGGAGGGGACCTCAGAGGTCTTCCAGTCCAACCCCCTGCTCCAGGAGGAGATCTTGTACCATTTCAGACAAATGATTGTCCTGGTCTCTTTCTGAAAGCCTCCCGTGATGGAGCACCCACAACTGGGGGCCTTCATGGGAAGCCCCGATGGGGCCTGGATTGCTCCCATGGTCCTAAGGTTAACCTAGGTTAGGCTGCTCTTGTTCAAAGTCAAGATTCGGGCTTAGAGAAGCCTCTGGGGGACTCTAAGCCCGAATCTTGACGTCAGGTTCCCTTTCCTCCTCGGTGCCTAACTGGGGTTAGGGAGAGAAGCTTAGGGTCTCCTTGGGAAGTTGCCCACCCCCAGAAGCCCCTTTCAGATGAAGACCTTGGCAAGGACGGAGGGGAAGGGGGTGTCACTCCTTTTAGAGGGCGGAGCTTGCCTCCCTCCAGGCAGCCAGGCGGGTGCCCCAAAAATGCCCCGCCAATGGGCACGAGATCAGGAGGTGCTCCTCTTCCCAGTGAATTGTGGCCATTTCTCACGTGGTGGGCCAGGAGGGAAGAGAGGTGTCCTCGGGCATCTGAATCCCTCCATGGGACGATGACACGTTTCCTGTGTCTGCCAGCCTTGGGGGCGACATCCTGACGTGCCCTGGTCCCTCTTGCCTGGGGGAGGGAGCAGGGTGGTCTCTGCTGCTGAGCAATGCTGCCCGGGTTCCTATGGTTACTCAGGTTTGCATATTCACCGGGGTTCCTATGGTGACAGCTGCAGCTTTGCCTTCACTCTTCTTCTCTGCACGGGAAATCTGGTTTCCCCCCACCATGGCCCTCAAACCTTCAGCTCCAAAGCAGAGGGCTTCAGCTGCTAGGCTAAAGAACCAGGGGACATAGGTGGGAGGGGGGGGAGAGAGAGAGAGAAAGAGAGGGAAAAGAGGGAAAGAGAAAAAGGAAAAAGGAAAAAGAGGACGAGACAAAGTGAAATAGAAGAAGGAGAAAAGCAACAGAGAGAAAAAAAAGAGAGAAAGAGGAAAAGAGGAAAAAGAGAAAGAGAAAAAGGAGAAGAAAGAAAGAGGGGAAAGGAGAGAGAGATGGGGGGGGCTTCCGGGAACCTGCTGCAGATGGTCACACTGGCAAGCTCCCAATACTGCCCTTCCCAAAGTGGAGGGTGCTTTGCCTTCGGTAGAGTCGGGCTGAGTCCTGGTAAACCAGCCCAGGGCTCTCAGTCCCTGTCAGGTGCGAACAGCCAGACCCATCTGGGTAGAGTGTAAACTAGCTACTTTCCTGCTCAAGCCTATTTGACAGGAATCTTCCCAGGCCTGCAGCTGGCATCCCAGGGGGTTGGACTCACCCTCTTGTGGCTTCCTAACTTTCCCGGGCTGATTGCCCCTTTGACCCACCGGCTTCTTTGCTCAGGAGGATTTCTCTACGTCAAGAGTCTGCTCCGCGCCAGCCGCTCAGCCGGACTTTGCTGATTTCGGAAAGGAAAAGAGGGTGAGTGGGTGCAGAGGTCACGCTGGAAAGGCAGAACAAAACGCAGGAAAGAATTCTTGGCAAGAAAGCCTGATGTGGATGAGGGGAGGTGTGCCTGAACGCATGGGCTGCACTGGAACTGACCGCTTGCCAGGCCTGTAGAAGAGGGGATATCGGTGCATAAGGGAAGAGGTTCAGGGGAGGACGGCAAGGACCACCGGGGAGCAGGGCTTCAGTCTCAGGATGGCCCATCCGGATGGACAGAACAAGAGCACTTCATCCATGGTGCCCCAGAGAGATGGAGGCTGTTTGGCCGTCCCGCCGGGATGCTTCCGCTCGGATGCCTGCCCTGAGCAGGGGTGGACATATTCCAGTATCTCAGGGGCTGCCCCAAAGAAGAGGGGCTCAGCCTATCCTCCAAAGCCCCTGAAGGCAGGACAAGAAACAACGGATGGGAACTAATCAAGCAGAGAAGCGGCCTGGAATTGAGGAAAAGCCTCCTAACAGTGAGGACAGTTAATCAGTGGAACAGCTTGCCACCAGAAATCGTGGGAGCTCCGTCACTAGAGGTTTTCAAGAAGAGACTGGACAGTAGCTTGTCTGAGATGTAGAGGATCGTCCGCTTGAGCAGGGGTTAGGCTGGAAGACCTCAAGGTCCCTGACAGTGCGGCCTCCTGGGGCCTTTCCAGGGCACAGATTCTGCCAAAGAAAGCCATTCTAGGTGATGGGCCCTGCCTGCCAAAGAATTCCTCCATTTGTTCTGCCTTCGCCTGGAGAGAATACAGCTGGGCTCCTGAAGGAGGAGGCAGAGAAATTGGAGCAGAGGCTCAGGACCGGCAGCCGTGGGCCAAAGCTGGGTTATCGAAGACTCCAAGGCTGGGAGGGAGGCTGAGGGCCGCACCCTGTCTGCATTGAAGCCTGCCATGGATGATGCCATCTTGCCTCCAGCTTCCAAGGGAAGCCGTGGGAATCACCTGCCCCGAAGAGATGCAGCAAGGCGGCCTTTCAGATCCCCAAAGGAAAGGGGCAAGGAGAGGGCTTTGACCAGGAGGGCCTGGCCTCAGAGGCATCCACAGCGGAACAAATAGGGGGGTTGCCACTGACAGAGCCGTCTTTGCCCGACAACCTAGTCTGGGCTCTGGCGGATGGGCTGTTTTGTCTCCTGCCATGTGTGGGAACCCAGCCATCGTCTCGGCGTGCGGTGCCAGCTCTGGCATCATCTGGTTCATTCTCAGGAACACCGTGTGCCACGGGAGCACAGCAATTAGGAATTGCAACCCTGGGGTTAGGAGTGCGGTTGGATTTGGAAGGCCCCCATGCCTGTTGGGAAAGGGTGTTGGTGGAACGGGGTGTTCCTTCCATGCACCCAAAAGTCTGAAATGAGCCTGAAAGTCTGCAAAGAAAATGATGAGTTTGCAGCTGGGAGAAAGAAGCATCATGGGAGTTGAAGTCTCCGCCTTCTAAAGGGCGCCTGAGTTAGGTTTATCCCCTTTGGCTCCAGATGGGCTCTACCGGCTGCAGGAGAACCCAGGATCTCGGGGGTGACATGGTGGCACGAAGCCTTCCCTGATCGCTGACACATTCAGAAGTGGGAAGAGGCCAGCCTTTCCCCCACCCTGTCAAGATTCGTTCCCTCTGGCTGGGCTTTCTTTGCGTCAGGAGTTTGTGCTGAGTTGCAAACCCAGCTAGTCCTTGGTTTACGAGCACAATTGTTGTAGACCTCAAGAACCTGTCCTTTTCAAGGGAGGTGGCCCGCCTGTGGTATGATAGCAGTCTTCCAATATTTGAGGGGCTGCCACAGAGAAGAGGGCATTGAGTCAGCCTCCGAAGCCCCTGAAGGCAGGGGAAGAAACCATGGGTGGAAACTGAGCAAGGAGTGAAGCAACCTGAAACGAAGGAGGAATTTTCTGATAGAGAGAACAATTAACCAGTGGAACGGCTTGCCACCAGAGTTGTGGGTGCTTCATCACTGGAGGTTTTTTTTTTTTTTAATAAAAGTTTTATAAAAGTACAAACATATAAACCCCCCCTTCCCCCTTCAACCCCCCTCCCACCCCGACTTCCCAGAGTGAAATACAGGGTTTCTCTTCTTCAACAAAAATTTTAAACCAACCATTAACCTATCCAATTTCCAGTTTACAAACACTTTCAAAATCTTAACTCCAATCTAATAAAAAAAAAAATTTACAACTCTAGTTCCTCTTCATTCATACGCAATTTGATGTCTTCTTATATGATATTTGTTCCGAACATAGTCAATCCATTTCCTCCACTCCAAAATGAATCTTTCTTGCGTATGATCCTTCAAATATGCTGAGATTTTGGCCATCTCAGCTAAGTTCATTACTTTTACAATCCATTCTTCTACTGTAGGCAAAGAGTCTTTTTTCCAGTGTTGTGCAACCAACAGTCTAGCTGCTGTTATTAAATTTAAAATCAACTTAGTCTCCAATAATGTACATTCATTTATAATACCCAACAAAAAAAATTTCGGTGTAAATTCCAACCTTTTTTTCAAAATATTTTGCATTACCCACCAAATCTTTATCCAAAATGCTTTAACCTTCTTACAGGTCCACCAAATATGAAAATAAATTGCATCTTCACAATCACACTGCCAACATTTAGCTTGTACATTAGAATACATACAGGACAACTTTTTTGGATCTAAATGCCATCTATAAAACATCTTATAAAAGTTCTCTCTAAGATTTTGTGCTTGAGTAAATTTAACATTGCTAACCCAAATCTTTTCCCATGTCTCCATCATTATTGGTTCTTGAAAATTTCTAGCCCATTTAATCATACAATCACTGGAGGTTTTGAAGAAGAGATTAGACAACCATTTGTCTGAAATGGTAGAGGGTTTCCTGCCAGAGCAGGGGGTTGGATTAGAAGTTCCCTTCCGGCTCTTATTCTGCTCTATTCCAAATTTGCCAAACTTGGCTTCCATTGAGTCCAGCTGGTTGTGGAAGCTCAACAGAGTCAGGTGTTCCTTGTTGTGGGGTGGGAGATCCCCACCACTCTGGAAGCTGCGGGGGGGGGGGATTCTGAGGCTGTGAGGAGCCCCTCCAGCTTCCTCTCCCTCCCTTGAGTGGACTCTTCCAGGGGAGCTTTTCTGGCTTCTCCTGAAACTGGCAATGCACAGCCCCTTCCCCACAATAGAGGGGGGATCTGTGTGCTGGGGTAGGCGGTCAGGGGGCTTGGCTGCTAGAGGGGCGGCTGAGCCCTTCGCTCCAAGGGCTGGTTGGAAGAGAGAAGAAGCCGGCATGAAGAGGGCAACCAGCTCTCGGCTTTTCTTCCCACCAGTAAAGTAAAGTCCCTCGCATGGTGACACAGCCCCACTTACCCACCCACCCACCCCTGCCCCCCGCTTGACTCTGTCGGCAGAAGACGGCCCGCAGCCCTCAAGGCGAAGTGAAAAGGAAGGAAGCGGTGGCTCTTTTCGCTTTTAATGGGCTCCCTCTGGGCCTGCTCTGACAGCTGAGAAATGGAGCGTTGGCTGCCCGTCCCACAGGCGAGGGGAGGGGGCTCCCCCTGGTGGGGTGTCTGCACAGTGGCAAACGGAGAGAAGCGGAACTGATCACCGGAGGAGCAAGTTGTGTGAAAACTGGTTGGCTGTGACAACCTTGGGACAAAACCTTCACACAGGAAGCTGGTGGACTTGCATGTTTGACAGTGTCTCCCGCCTGGGGGCCTGGAGGATGGAGAAATCAGGCAAGGGGGCGCTGACCCTCCTGTGAGAACGGAGGATTTACCCTAGGAAAGAAGGCGGCTTAAGGGCCCTCCAGCCCAGATACAGGCAGGCGCCCTCTCTCTCTCTCTCTCTCCCTCTCTCTCTCTCTCTCTCTCTCTCTCTCTCTCTCTCTCTCTCCCCTTCTCCTTCTTCCACCTCCTCCTCCTCCTCCTGTCTATTTGCAAAGTCTGGCGGTGGGTTTCAATCTTCTCTCTGGGGTCCTTGGTGCTCTCTGAGCTTGGTTGTTTTCTTGCAGACGTTTCATGACCCAGCTAGGTAACCTCATCAGTGCTAGAAGGGAAGGGGTATTTAAACAGAAAGCAAATCCCCTTCCTTTAGCACTGATGAGGTTACCTAGCTGGGTCATGAGACACCTGCAAGAAAATCACCAAGCTCAGAGAGCACCAAGAACAGGTTGTGCAAGGTCAGAAGAAGCTCCAAATTGTGCACCAGCTCTCTTTGGGAAAGTACAACCCCATCAAGAGTCAAAGATGGCACCTTACCAGGCTCTGGGGGGCAAAGGTCCAAAGCCCCTCCATCTTGCTAGGGCTGACTTGCAGCCTGTTCCTCCCCACAGCCTCCAGGTTCTGGACCAGCTCTGAAGGGCCTAGCGTGGAGATCTAGGAATGGATAATCCCACACCCTGTGCCATCACCGGCCACTGAGGAAGCAGTGGAACCACCACAAGGGAGTGTCCATGGAGCTTCTCAGCCCTCCAGGTCATGGTTGTCCCAAAGGTGCTTTTTCAAGAGGCATCTGGACTTCCTGGTTCTTCTTTGAAGATGTCTAGTCAGAGCTGAAGAAGCTTCTTGGATGAGAAGCAAAACGCCTTCAAAGAAAAACCAGGAAGTCCAGTGGCCTCTTGAAAAAGCACCTTTGGGACACCACAAGAGAGTGCCTCCTGCCCCAAGTCCTGAAGCTAGCCAGAAGGGTATCATGGTTGATAGTACGGAAAGCCACCAGGAGATCAAGTCCCACCACCTCTGTCTTCAGAGGCCACCCACAAGACGACAAGTGACATCTCTGCAACCCAGCTTGAGATCCTGCTTGGGAAAAGTCCATCTAAGCCCTCCATCCTGGACCTTCCGCAGCTGACCGCTTCCCACCCTCTAAACCACAGATGCTTCCGAAGGCTCCATTATATCCTTTCCAGAGGGCCTGATTATAGCCTCTGACATTGCTGTCTGGCCACTTCCTCAATGGAGGCTTTCATCTAATTGAGTGAATTAAGAAACAATAATAGCCCTTCTAAGGATGCTTGAAGGACCTCAGCCTAGAATTGCTCTGGTCTGTTGGGTTGGAATTCTCCTCCTAAGGAAATTAAGCCGTGGGGTGTGCTCATGCCCTTCTCCCTCATCTCACTCGTGGGAATTTCCAGGCAAATTCCCTTTGTTCTGGATTCTTCTCTTGCCTCCTTCCCACAGCTGCTCCTGCCCAGGTTCTAACCAGAAAAGGGTCATTAAGGAGAAGGTGAAGGAGGTGTGGATCCAGAAGAAGATCTAGTGCACAGCGCCCTCTGCCTGAAAAGATTCCCAGCTTCTTGGAAGGGATCCAGGGATCCTTCTGCAGGATCATTTCTGCCAACTGTGGGAAAGAAAGGCAGCACGCTTCCCTGCGTGATCAGGCCCTGGGGAAGTCTTCTGGGGAAGCAGATGGCTATCGCAGGCCATAACCCCAGTGGAGAGCTGGCAAGATAGACCCACTGCAGCTGCAGCCTTGGCAGATGCTCAAGGACAAGGTCACCTAGATGCTAGCTGGGTTGGTGCCACCGGAGGAGTAACAAGGCTGGTGGGCCTTTCTGGATGATCACAATCCGAGCCAGAGGGCTCCTGGGCCACAGCCTTCAGGAGAGCATCTTTCCTGTGATACCCTTGCTGGCGCTTCCCAGCCTATTTCCATCCTAGGTTAGAAGAAAAATCATTTGTGAAAGGCTTTTGCCTTCCAGGAAGATTGTTTCTCTTCAAGGGCTTGCCCACTCCTGCGTTCTTCAGCCAAGAGACCTTCAGGAATGGCCAAGGGGATCAACTGTCTGCCCAAGCCATGTGCCTGGAGCATCCATGATCACTGACACTGGTCTTCTCCTCCTCCTCCTCCTCCTCCTCCTCCTCCTCCTCCTCCTCCTCTTCCTCCTCCTCCTTCTCCTCCTCCTCCTCCTCCTCCTCCTCCTCCTCCTCCCCCCTACACATACCTATAGGAGCTGGTCCTTGCCCCCAAAATCTCTTTGTAGTTATAGAGACAATTGGAGAAGAGTGGGAGGGAGGGAGGGGAGAGCACAGGCGAGGGCTGTTTCACATAATTAAAAGTTGGTCATCTTGTAATCTTGTAATCTCCACTCGCACAGCACACTTAACCTCATTACTGAATTAGCCCATTTTCTGGGATCGTGCGATACACTGAACCGTAAGCTCCCCGAGTGTCCTGGATGTGCACCTCACAATAAGCTGCAGAGAAATAGCCCGAATTAACCTTTAGTGTCTGGTCTGGCAAATGCAGCGGCCAGGCCTTTCTCTGGGCTGGGTGAGTGTTGGGTGCGAATGCAACCTGTTGCTTCCAGGGCTTGGGGCAACCTGACATGGTAAGCGACGTGGAAATGGGTGCACACAAGCTATGACGATTCACCTGAGGTCCCCAACAGGTGAGGGCGGGGCTCTCCTTTTGGGTAGGACCACAACACCTCCAATCTCGGTCTGGGGGGAAATTAATCCAATTCGTCCTGCCAGCTGGGAGAAGCTTGTGTGGCCGTAATCAGGATTGCCCTCTGAATGATTAGCCTGCGCTTAGGACCCATTCATGAACTAACCAGCATCACTAATCCAGCTTCGTCTGAGTGCAGCAGGAGCCCCCCGAGGCCAGGTGGGGAATCCCAAAGCTCCTCCCCTCCTGCCTGCCCCATTGCTCGGAGAGTCTGGCAAGCTTTGGGGTAAAGGAAGTCCTTGACTTGCGATCACAATTGGGCCCCAAATGTCCAGCAGTCAGTGAGACGGTTGTTCAGTGCATTTTGCCTCCATTTACCACCTTTCTTGCCACGGTCATAAAGTGAATCACTTCCGTTGTTAAATTAGTCACACTGTCCTTAAGTGAATCTGGCTTCCCCCTTGACTTGGCTTCTCAGATGGCCACAAATGGGGATCACTTGGCCCCGGGACATGGCGAGCGTCATAAATAAGAGTCAGTTGACAACCTCCAAATTTTGATCCCATGACTATGTGGATGCTGCAACAGTCGTAAATGTGAAACACATGATCCCCATGGTCATGGGATCAAAATTCGTACGCTTGGCCACTGACTCCAATTATGACGGTTGCCATATCCCAGGGTCACGTGATCCCCTCTTGCGACCGTCCGAGAAGCCAAGTCAAGGGGGAAGCCGGATTCGTTTAACCCTGTCACTAACTTAGCAGCTGTAGTGATTCGCCTAACGACTGTGGCAAGAAATGTCATAAAATGGGCCAAAACTCACTTAATGACAGAAACTTTGGGCTCAGTTGTAAGTGGAGGGCTCCCTGTAAGGCTCTGGATCTTCGTAAACTACCTGAGAATCTGGCGCCTGATTCCCTGCCCTGGAGGGGTCTCCTAACCTGCGTCAGTCCAGGTCCCCGCCCACAGTCAGCCTCTGGGTCTCAGGAGGCTCCCTGGAGATTCTCCCTCAGCCCTTAGGGTTTTTTCTTTCTTTGAAAACATTTCGCTTCTCATCCAAGAAGCTTCTTCCGTTCTGAACTGAAGAACCAAAGAAGCTCCTTGGGTGAGAAGTGAAAGGTTTTCAAGGAAGAAAGCAAGAAGGACCAGTTGCCTTTTGGAGAAAGCCCCTTTGGATGTCCTCGAGGCACCCCCTGCACGGAGGGCACTCAAGGTGGCCGTGAGCCAAGCAATTTAAGCATCTCCCTCTTGCTTCTATCGAAGGGCTAGAAGTGCCGGAGCAGCACCTGGCTCCTAACTCCATTCTCAGGTGACGCTCTCCTGCCAGCCATCCACACACGGTGGGTGAAAGTCCAGCTCCACTGCTGGGCCCCGGGCACTGGCCCCTTCCTGGGCAAGGAAAGGCCCACCTTCTCCCAAGGCGAGTCGTGGTTGGCCAGGTCGCTTTGTTCCTTGGGGCCGAAAATGATCCTGCGCATTCTTGCTTACATAATGCGCCGCCTTTCATAACTCCCCAAGCCCCCCTGGCTTCTCACCCACTGGAAAGCTCTCCTCTCCCCCTTCCCACGAGGCGGGCTGTGAGATGCCACTTCGCTCTTGCTCTTCGCAGCCTTCACAAAACGATTTTTGGCAATTAAAGGAAGCTCTGCAAGAGCCGAATGGAGGCCGGCCTGCAAACCTTGCCCCATCCCTTGTCACTCACAAGCTGGTTGATTGGCTGTGTTGGGACCCATGTTGCTGGGCCGCGGCACAGGAGAGCTCAGCCCCGGGGCTTCCAAGGAAAGAGTGGAGGGAGGGGGGCCCTCTCCTTGGAAGCTGTGCTGCTGTGCTGAAGGGCAGAAGATGGGTGAGGAGTTCCTGGCTGGGCTCTTCATGCCGGCTCTGAGAATTAGGCTGGGATGCCAACTTTGAGTCGGGAAGGCAGAAAGGCTGGTGCTGCTGCTGCCAGTCTCGGGGCTTCTTGGTCCCGGCTGAAGGAGCAGAGCACTTCGTTGGACCTTTTTCACATGTGAACGCTTCCTCCTCCTCCTCCTCCTCCTCCTCTTCTCCCTCCCCCTCCCCCTTCTCCTCCCCTTTTCCTCCTCCTCTCTCCCTCCCTCCCTCCTTCCCCTTCCTCTTCCCCTCCTCCTCAACTTCCACACCTTTCCTTTTCTTTCCCCTTTCTGTTCCCCTTCCACCTCCAGTATCATCATCATTGTTATCAACACACAGTCATTTCTCCTCCTCCTCCCCCCCCCCCCCAAGACCAATTCCCTCAGCTCCTTGGGCCAGATTCAGACAACAGCCTCTGCCACCAAAAGTTAACCAAGTTTAAAACTTGTCAACTTTTGCACGTGATACCAATGTAGTTACCCCACTAACACAGCTACTAACGCTTTAGCTGATTCAGTTCAACTAGCATGTTTTCTAAGATGTGAAGAATGCGTTGAACCAGGTTGTCTTAGCGCCCCCGGCATGTCCAGACTGGCCCTGGCGTTTTCACCAGAGGCTAAAAAAAAAGTTGAAATCGAAGTTTGTTCCCGTGGCTCTGGTCCAGTTTGGGCTCCTGACAGTTCAGTCGCTGTCAGAAGGGGCTTCCGTGACTTTACTGGGCCTGGCATCCCAGTGAGTGTTGGCTCTTTGGCTGCTGGAGTTGCTGAAACACCTACCTGGCACATTCCAGCCGGGTTGTTTTATTGCATAGTTGTGAACAAAAGTGGGGGGGGGATACTTCGTGAAGAAACACTTTTAAACCTGTTGTTCTGTTGCTGAGGAAAAGGAAGCTGGGTTGTTTGACATATGCACTTATTCATTAGATGTGAGTATAAATTGAATTAATAATACATGAACACAAATATAATCCATGCACAGTTTGTTACCAACCCAAACAATCTATCTCTCCCTAAGTCTCCCTTTCCTTAGGTTTCACCCTTTTTCCACATTGGCGGGGGGGAGTTTCCTTTTACTGAAATAAGTAATCGGTCAAGGATGAAAGAAGAAACAAATGAAACTACAGAGGAGAATTGACAAAGGCCGGGTATTTGTATCCAGCCAAGCAGTTTGATCCAGGCAGATTTATTCCCAGGATGTAATTTCAGTGGAGTTTAGGGCTGAGCAAGTGTGCGAATGAAAAGCAGCCTCTCTGGGTGGGCATCATGCCTGCCGGGGTGCTTGGCATGTGCTTGGAATTACCCAGAATGGCCCAGAAGGCTGGGCGCTGGGGAGCCTGGGCCTACCTTTAAGCCTTAGACTCTCTCTTGGCAGCTAAAGTTGGTTAAATAAAGCCACTGTTGCCCTGAACTACAAACCATGCTTTAAAAAGCAGAAGGAGGGGTCCTTGGTGCTCTCAGAGCCTGGTGGGTGTTTCATGAGCCAAACTAGGTAACACTGGCAAGAAGACCGCCAGGCTCAGTGAGCACCAAGGACCCCTCATGCCAATCCCGAGCGACAAATGTTGCTGGGTGGCCTTGCCAAGCCCAAGAGAGGCTAGGCTGGTGGGATGGTCACAATATTAAAGGGAGCATGGAAGGTCTGCCTTGAGGCTGTAAATCAAACCAAGAAGCCAACAAGCAACATGATCGTACTTAGGTGTGAAAAAAAAGCTGGCTTGTTCTTTCTTGGTGAGCCAGAAGGGCTTGCAAAAGGCAGGGAAAGGGTTCTGGAGTTGGAGATTTGAGAACCAAGGAGGGTAGGTGATATGGAAGCCATGGGTTGTGGGCATAGGCATCCGGCGACCTATAGAATAATAGGAACCTTGGAGGCCTTCTATGCCAACCCCAAGCCAGACATGCGGCTGCCCAAGGAGCCAGTTAGGCCCTCAGCCCTCAGCATATGCTCATCAGATGAATGAGATCCTCACATCATTGGGGGAGAAGGCCACGCCAAGTGGGACCTCTTGCCACTGGTTAGTGCCAAAGGGCACCTGCTGGCGGCGTCTCAGCAAGACTCTTTGCCACCTTGGAGGATGACCTCTTAGAGGGTCTTTGGGGCAGGAGAAAGGGAAGGGGTTGCTGGCTGGACCCCAGACCATTTTTCCCCTGGGATGGGGGGGGGGGTGGGAGTTCTGGAAAGTTTTCTTGGGGAGGTCATTGACCATTATTAAACAATCTCTCTTTCTCTCTCTCTCTCTCTCCCCCCCCCCCACTTCTCTCCAATTCTCTGGGGTGGGAATGTGTGTGTTGTGTTCCTCTCTCCTGGGATGGGACATCCCCCCCTCCCCGCACAATCCTGGGCTCCCTGCCACCGCCACAACCACCCCCACTTTCTGCTCCCCCCGCCGGCGTGCAGCCCCCTCCTCTCCCGCCGGCAGGTCCCCCGGGCCAGGGGCTGATGTGCGCCCGCTAGCCGCGCTGCCCGTTCCCCCTTGCCCACTCTCAGGCGCGCGCGCAGGCACGCGTCCCCGGCGCGCAGAGCATGCCTCTCAGCCCAGCCAGCGGCAAACATGAGTCTCCGGAGCAGCAGCAGCGGCAGCGGCGGCGGCGGCGGCGGAGGCAGCAGCAGCAGCAGGAGGACGAGGAGGAGGACGAGGAGGAGGAGGAGGAGGAGGAAGAAGAAGAAGAGGGGGAAGAAGAGGAGGAGGAAGAGGAGGAGGAGGAGGAGGAAGAAGAAGAAGAAGAAGAAGAAGAGTCTCCGCACCGCTGCCAGCAGCTGCAGCAGGCCGGCGTGGTGAACGGCGATCCTGGGGAGAGCACGGAGAGCAGCCTCAGGGAGGAGACCCTGTATGATACCATCACGCCTCCCGCCACCGCCCCCGCCGCCGCCCCCGGCCCCGGCCCCGGCCCTTGCTCCTCCGAGACGCCGGCCTCTCCCCCGCCAGGGCGGATGGACGAGCCAGCTCCCAACGCCCTGGTCCTGCGCATCGGCATCCCGGACCTCCAGCAAACGGTGAGTCGTGCGCGCAGCACCAAGGAGAGCGGCGGGCCGCGCCTGGGGCGCTGCGCCTGGGCCGAGGTGCGCGCCCCGCAGCGCCGGCCCAGAGCGGGTGGGCGCAAGTCCCCGGCCCCGGGGAGGGAGGGGGCCACCGGCTGCAGTCCACTCCGCTCCCCCGCCTGTGGAATGGCTGCTGGCTAAACTTTTACGCAACTGCAGTCCCGGGGGGGGGGCGCAGCAGCCCCCTCCCCCCCCCCGGGAGGCCCCCTCCCTCCCTCAACTCTGCAGAGGCTGGGATGGTCCTGAATGCGGGCAGAGGGGGCCCCTCCCGCCCCAGCTGATGGTTTAGAGTTGGGAAGAATCGCGGGGGGGGGGGCAGCATCTTGGAAGGGCTGCCCTGGCCACAGATGGAGGGTTGGAGGTTCATCCAAGGAGAAGTCCCCCCCCCGCCCCCAAAAAAGCCTTGCTGCTTGCTGAGGGTTTTGGTAGCAGCTGGGCAGGCTAGAGCACCCAAGATGGGGCAGAGAGTCCAACAGGGTGAAGGGTGGGGGTACTTCTGGGGCCCTGATGGTCTTTCTTTAAAGGGGGGGTCAGACTGGTCTTTGAAGCTGGAGAGGAGTCCCAGAAGGGGCATTTGACCCAGGCTCCCCTGAAACTGGCATGCTGGCCAAGAGTGATGGGATTTGTATTTTGGAATGGCCTAGAATTTGGAGGGGGTTTCTGTGGACTCCAGTTATAAGGTGTGGAGGGTGTATCAGGGGCCTTTTGGAGGTGTGCAAGATGCCCCTGCTGTGTGGGGTGTGGGGTGGCCTTTTGTTGCTCTGGGTTTAGGGGGGCCTGGTGGAGTTCCATCTCTGTGGGGCTGGACATCTAAGGTGGAAGTAGAGCTTTGGGGCAGGAAGCAAAGAGAGTTGGAGACATTCTCTGTGGTCTCTTCTGAAGTTTGAGCCCCAGTTCTGTGGGGCTAAGGTCCAGTGCTGTTCACAGGCTGCAGCTGGAGGGCTCTGTGGGGTGTGTGTGTGTGCGCACGTGTGTGTGTGGGTGTGCACCCACTTGCCCCCAGCCCAGCAGATGCTCGAGGCTGGAATGTGGAGATCCTTAGAAGGGCCCAGGGACCTCTGCTGGAGGAGATCTTACTCGATAGGTGGTGGGGGTGAGAAAAATCTTGAAGCCCCCAGACTGGGTGGGGGCACAATTGCCTGGCCTCCCTGTTGGTTTTGCTTGGGGAGGAGAGCCCTGCCCTTCAGACCCCCTGGGGCTCAGCGAGAGTCTCACTCCAGGACAGGAGCAACCTCCCTGTCTCCCTGCAGCAGGCAGAAAGCAGAGCCCTGAAATGTTGTGCCAGGGCTGCCAGGGGCACCCATCGGCCCCCTCGCTCTTCCTGCCCCTCCCTCCCCACCCTTTGCCCAGCTCCCTCATCCGCTGCCTGGGCTAAGAAGTTCCAGAGGGGTGGGCAGCGTGGCCGGGGTCTGCAGGGCTTGGGGATCGTTGTTTCCCGGCTGCTCCACCTGGATGGGTGAATGGGGGGAGGGGTGCAGGCACAAATTCCAGCTGCTCCCTGAGTCCCCGGGCCTCTGTGGTCGGTCGTGATGCCACCCTTCGGTTCGTGGGAGGTTTGGCAAAGTCTCAGCATGCTGATTTTTGCAAGGGGGAAAACTGCTCGCTTGGCCTGCCAGGTCCTTGAATGGAGGGATGGTTTGGCTAGGTCACCCTTGGGGGTGGGAAGTGGGGGCGGGGGCTTGGACAGAGGCAGCTTTCCACAGAGGGGAGATGAGGGCTGGGGAGGATTTAGGGAGGGGGGAGGGGCTGGGGAGGTGGCTGGAGAGTCCCAGGATTAGGATTCAGGGTTCTCTGTTCAAGGCTGGGCAGCTATTGGGGATGGGAAGCCGGTCCCCCTGGGCTCCCCTCTCTCCCCACTGCTCTCCCTTTTCGGAAAGCTCTTTCAACATCCAACTGGACATGGTTGTCTTCTTCTGGGCCGTTCTCAGGCGTCCTGGCTGGCCAAGGAGTGGCAGAGGGAAGCTCTGGACCTTCTTCTGGGTGGAGACCCTGCTGATGAGGGCAGGCGAGTCCCTCTCGGAGATGGGCCGGTTCCTTCCCTTCTCTTCCTGGGACCATTTGCTCTTCTCAGGACTCTCCCAGGACTGAGGCAGTGGGGAAGAGGGAGGTGGGAGAGAAGGGGGCCTCCCTTTGGGATTGCACATCAAAGAGGCCTTTACCTCTGGGCCCATCTTTCCTTCCTTCCTTCTTTCCCTCTCTTCTCCCTCTCCCATTCCTTCCTTCTTTCTCCCTCCCTCCCCCCATTTCTTCCTTCCTTCCTTCCTTCTTCCTCCCTCCCACCCTCCCTCCACCCATCTCCTCCAGCAATCACCCAGTGCCATCTTTGAGCACAAGAGGGGGAAATGCCCTGGTGGGAAGGGGGGGGGAGCCAGATTACAAGGCCTCCCGATGGCACCTGCCAGCCAGGAGAGGATCGCCCGCCCTCCTCTGTCTGTCAGGCTCCGGGTGGAAGCCCTTCCGGATTCAGAGGACACCCGACATCTTTTCAGCCATTCCCAAGACTGGGAGGTTTCCATTCATCTTGGCTGAGAGCAGACTCAGTTCTGCATCCTAGGTGGGAGGTAGCTGAATCTGTAGGCTAGGTGCACGGGTGATGTAAACCATGATGGTCATAATTGTGGCTTATTCACTACTGTACAGCTGGCTGAGTACACAGGAACTGCAAGGGAACGGATTCCAACCAGTCCTCTGGAGGAAGTTCCTGCCTGTATGAGCTGTCAGCCACCCCTGAGGCCACTCCTTCCCCGGAGTCTCCTAGTAGAGGCTGGTCACCCAGGGCTGGACTAGAGGACCTCTAAGGTCCATTCCAACTCTAGTTTGGGGAAGGCATTGTGCCAAAGCAATCTCAGGGTAGCTCTGAGAGTCAGCCCTGCCTTGCACTGGCCGCTGAGGCCTCCGCCACTGGTCTTCTCCTGCTACGGTCAGGCAGGGAGGCTTCCTGAGGGGGGGAGAGTGGGCCTGATCCACCCAGGCAAGAACAGAGCAGCACGATCAGTTCAAAGGCTGCCCCACTGAGGCTCTGATGGGCTGCCACAAAAACTGCAGAGGGACATCTGGGGGCTTGCAGCATGCAGGAGGCTGTCTTACTCTTTGGAGGAGACCCTCAGGGGCCTTGGTCTTCTGGCTCACCTTCGCAGGCTGAGCTGTAAATGGCTTTTCCTCCTTCCCTCCCTCCCTCCCTCCCTCTCTCTCTCTCTCTCTCTCTCTCCCTCTCTCTCTCTCTCTCTCTCTCATTTGAGGGTCTTCTGCAGGCTCAGAATCCTGCAAGGGGCCCAGGCTGTTTGCCTTCATTTTGGTTTCTCTGGACGGGGCTTGTAGGACGCATCTCACAGCAGTGCCAAGGCAGACCAGCTCATGTCCTCTTTCCCTGCTCTTCCTTTCCTTTAATCATACCCTCTCCTGTGTGGCATAGAAGCAGGTTAAACCAATTATAAATTTAAATTAGATGAGCCCCCCCTTGGAGCAGGTTGCTGTCAACCCAGCCAGCCATGACAGCACAGCCGAGCCTCCATATTTAGAGGCAGACCATCCCGCCCCGCTGGGGGGGGGGGAGTATGAGGAGCAGGTAGGGCCTTTTCCTTTGAGTCCGTTTGTGGTTTCTTTAGAACTATTTAACTGCCCCTGTTGGATATCGATCTGATTGGTCCTTCTTGGATGATCTCGGGAGAGATTTGCTGAGGGGGGGAACTGGCCTTCCTCCCAGCTGCATTCGGTAGCCTCAAACCGTTAAGGGAGGAGAGGATCTTGTGGGAGTGTGGTAATGGCAAATGTTGCTGTGGGAGGGAGTGGAGTCATGTTATTTATGTATTTATTTATCTATTCATTTGTTCAGAAAATTTGTAACCCTGGGCAATCCACAAACAATGCATAAAACTGAATTCATGAAAACCAGCGTAAAGTAAAATACGGTTAAGAGGCATTGTAATACTACATCCTGAAAACACTCGGAAATGTCTGTGGGGCTCCCCTAACATCCTAGCCCCACGGAAGACACAGATTTTCATGGCCTTCCAAAAGGCCAGCAGGATGGGGGGCTCCTGTAGCTCTCCGGGGGGGGGGCATTCCACAGTGGAGGAAGCGCAACTCCCAGATCCTGCAAAATGGCATTCGTTCACAGACACAACTCTGCCAGATCTCTGGGGTGGGTAGAAAACACTGGGTGAAAATGGTCTGTGGGTTCCTGGTCCTGTGTTACAGGTGGTTTTGGAGGTGTCAGGCACCTTGGATTGCACCTGGAAGCCTATTAAGATCCATGGTTAAGTGTCTATGGAGATTCTCCATCATCCAGGTCATGCCTGTCCCAAAGGTGCTTTTTCCAAAAAAGGCACCTGGGCTTTCTTGGGGTTTTTTTCCCTTGAAATCATTTTGCTTCTGATCCAAGAAGCTTCTTCAGTTCCGAAGAAGACTGAAGAACTGAAGAAGGTTCTTGGATGAGAAACAAAATGTTTTCAAGGAGAAAAAAAACACCAAGAAAGTCCAGGTGCCTTTTTGGAAAAAGCACCTTTGGGATAAAATCCATGGTGTTACGCGAGTGTCCCATGGTCCATATCTAGAATCACCTAAGTTGCCACATTCTGGACTCTGCTGTAACTCCCAAACACCCTTCAAGGGTGGACCCAAGGAGAGCACGTTGCAAACATCAAACAAGGCCTAATTTAGGCATGAGCGACCATGAGCAGAGCCTCCCAACCCAACTCAGAAATGGGCACCAGTGCAAAGATTTAGCTCCATCTACTACTACCTACTTTCTCCATCAATCGCCAGGCCATGTTTGGCCTTAGAGGGGAGGTTTTTCCAGGCTCGGAGTTGAAAGATCAGTGAAAAAGGTGACGCCTAGTTCTGCTAGTTAGCCATGTGGTGGCATCCAATCTGCTTCCTGGCACCAAAGCCATTCTGAAAATGAAAGCCTTGTTTGGGCACATCCAGAAATCCACCACTCAGGTGAACTTCACAAGGGGGCTCTTTGCACTCGTGGGTGAGGGATACGAACAAAATAAATGCAGCAAACCATGATGGGGAAAGAGAAAAAGAAGAAGGAGAAGGAGAAGAAGAAACCCCCCCCCCCCCAGTGGTGGGATTGAGGGACCAAAGTCTCCATCATAGCAGCCTTCCAATATCTGAGGGGCTGCCACAGAGAAGAGGGGCTCAGACTCTTCTCCAAAGCCCCTGAAGACACAACAAGAAGAAACAGATGGAAACTGACCATCCTAGAAATAAGGAGAAATTTCCTGGCAGTGAGACCAGTTAACCAGGGAATGAGGTGTCTCCAGAAGTTGTGGGTGCTCCATCACGGGAGGTCTTCAAGAAGAGACTAGACCAGAATGTTCTAGAGCAGGGGTCTCCAGCCTTGGCAACTGTTCACCGCCCTGAGTCCTTCAGGAGTAGGGCGGTATATAAATTTAATAAAATCAAATCAAAATCAAATTAAGACGTTGACTTCAACTCCCAGAATTCCTCAGCCAGCTTTGTTGGGAGTTGAAGTCCACAAGTCTTAAAGTTGCCCAGGCTGGAGATCCCTGCTCCAGGGTCTCCTTCCTGAGCAGAAGATTGGGTTAGAAGACCTCCAAGGTCCCTTCCAGCTCTGCAATTCTCTGATTCGTCTTCCAGGGGGTTGCTGGGGAGGGACTGGATTCTAGCCGTTCTGGCTTTGGGCCCTTAGAACCTCTCCCCAGATCTATCCTCTGCATTTCAATAAAAGCCACGCGAGGCATCTGACGGAGCTGAGATGAGAGCAGAAAACCCGCTCTGGGGGTCTAGAAACGCCCGTTCCCATGGAGAGGCAGCCAGAGACCTGAGAAAACCCATCAAGCTGCTTCTCCTGACAGTAAACACAAGACTTCAAGGAGGGAACGGCTGGCAAGTTTCACTCTGCTTGCAAAAGGCGAGGGGTGGGGAGCTTTTGCCCCCTCCCCAAACGCAAGGCCTCCTTCAAAGAGGGGAGGATTTCCATTCCATGGATGTGGCTGCCATCTTGACTTGTTGACACGCACACATACAGGCATCTCGGCATATATGTACGCGTGTTTGCACAGTGCTGGTCTCCAAAGTGTTCGCATTACGCACATGAAGTACTGAGTCAGCCAGGGAAATACAGAGCAGCTGCATTGGCAGCCTGTGGGTAAGCAGACTTGCCGTAGTTTTATTCTAGCTTGGCATTTCGTGGCATGGCATTAGGCACCAACCCCACCCATCGGGTGAGCTTATTGTCAACCTATTGCAGGGTCCCCGTTCTGACCCAGTTCCCCAAACATGACAAACCCTCTGAAGTGAACTCAAAAGGTTCCTTTATTAGGAGTGCCAGCAGCCCCAGCAAAAAAAAATATCTCTCAGGCTAACAAGTCTGGGCGTCCGGAAGATGTATAGTTGTCTGCCACATCTATTCATGTCCGCCCAGAGCTAGGGAGGCTTCTCTAGCAGCGGTGGCAATTCCATCCCAAGGACCGGCCCACAGATTTCCACTGCTCTCCTTTCCTCTGCCTTCTGCACATCCACGCATCAGGCACCTCCAGACCTGGGGGCTGTTGACCCTCCATCTGGGGGGCTGACAGACAGCCAAGGCTCCGCCTCTCTCTCTCTCTCTGCCAGCTCCATTCCTTCTTCCCCCTCGGAGCTTCCAGGTTGTCTTGATGCTGACCCAGACTCCCACACCTCCTTCTCCTCCTCTGAGTTGACTGCTAGAGTGACCATTGGCCGACAGGCCACAACAGTCCCAGAAAAGGGGTGTTTTTTGGTAAGGAGGTGAAAGGTGCTGCTGTGTGAACTGGGCTTCCCATGGGCCAGTTTTGTGACCAGAGATTAAACTCCAGAACAGCCAACAAGGGAATCCCCAAAGTGTGGTAGCCTTCAAGCCTTGAAGCCTCCATTTTTCTGGAGTGCAGTGATGCCCAACTTGGATAACCATTTGTCTGGAATGGTAGAGGGGCTCCTGCTTAAGCAGTGGGTTGGACTAGAAGACCTCAAAGGTCCCTTCCAACTCTGTTTTTCTGTTAATTTTGAAGCAACCTCTTCTGTTTTAGAAGTTCTGCCTGAGGTTCCTCCAGTCTCTTTCCATGCAGAATGCTGGCAGGGCTCTGTGACATCACTTGACCCCTTCCATTCATCTGGAGAATTGGGAGGCGTCTGTAGTGCTTTTGGCAGTGAAGCCAAAAGGGAGAATCGGGCTGTTTTTAGTGGTGTGTCTTGGATGGTGTGGTGAGAAAAGGGAGGAAGAGTTGGTGGTTTTTAAAAGTCCTCTGGAAAGAAGACTAGTAGTTCCAACATCACCTGTTGGTCCTCTTTTTGGGAGGAGCTGAAGCCCACAAATCTTAAAGCTGCCAAGGTGGAACGCCCTGCATTAGAGGAACCAATGGGTCCAGATTGGAAGTGGTCTAAATCAGTGTTATTCAACCTTGGTCCTTTGAAGATGGGTGGACTTCAACTCCCAGAATTCAAAGCTAGCTGGGGAATTCTGGGAGTTGAAGTCCACCCATCTTCAAAGGGCCAGGGTTGAGTAGCACTGGTCAAATAATGGCTCTTTCTAGTTCCCACTTCAGCTGATTCCCTGCCACCTTCTCAACAACCTTCCCTCCACCCAAATGATTCCCCAGAAGACCACCCGGTCTCTTGACCTCCCTTCAGTTTGCAGCCTCTTCTCTTCTGCCCAGGGGCAGCTGCCGAAAGAAGATTCAGCTTCCAACTTGGCAGGCAGAGCCACCAAGGCCTGGCACCGAGCTCTCTAAATCAGGACGCAAATGGATTACATGGTGGAACTGATTAGCCACCATCTGTTCCAAGATGGCCATCACAGGCTGTCTGCTGACAAGGGGATTCCTTTCTTCTCAGAGCCAGGTTGGGGGGTCAGAGAGTTTTTGTAGCCATGGAAGTTGACATCCGCCTCTTCCTCCAGGAACAAGGGAGGGGGATTTCTGGCAGATGTAGCCTTCACCACGGACTTCCATAGGAATCAGCCTGGACTGGAATTAGTTGCTCGGTGGAGTTAGTATTAATTTTCCCTTTTGTTTAATCTTTTCACTGCATCGGCAAGAAACATCAAAGAGGAAATCCAATGTTTCCTGCCCATAAAACCAGCCCTGGCCTGCTCTAGGTCTCATTGAAACCTGGAGAAGCAACCTGGAATTAAGGAGAAACTTCCTCACAGTGGGGACAATTAACCAGTGGAATGACTTGTCTCCAGAAATCATGGATGCTTCATTCATGGATTAGAAGACCTCCAAGGTCCCTTCCAGTTTCCTATTCTATTCTGTTCTGTTCTGTTCTGTTCTGTTCTGTTCTGTTCTGTTCTGCTCTGCTCTACTCTACTCTACTCTACTCTACTCTACTCTACTCTACTCTACTCTACTCTACTCTACTCTACTTTACTCTACTCTATTCTATTCCTGGAATGGGTGTCTGTTTTGATGCTTGTCTTGTGGAGCAGCCTCTATCCTGAGCTATGCAGAGCCCCAAAACTGCTAGCCTTTCAAAAAGTCCTGGCTAATCTCCCGGACACTGAGTGGGGTGTTAGTGGAACTCCAGCATGGCTGTAGCTGTATCTCTCGTGCTGTTATTGAGATCCCAAAGGTGCTTTTTCCAAAAGGCAACTGGACATTCTTTGTTTTTTCCTTGAAGATGTTTCTCTTCTCATCCAAGAAGTTCTGAGAACTGAAGAAGCTTCTTGGATGAGAATCGAAATGTCTTTCAGGGAAAAAACCCCAAGAAAGTCCAGTTGCCTTTTGGAACAAGCCCCTTTGGATCAACCATGCTCTGGATGACAGAGAATCTCCATAGATGTTGTGATTGAGGGTTGTTGTTTTTTTTTAATCCCTGAAATGGAGAGTGACTTTGCTTCTACGTTTAATCTTTGTTCGCTGCCAGGGTGCCTTGGTAGATGGCCAGTCATGTAAATATGTAAAGAAATAAATCAGAAAGCAGAAACCGATGGAGGATGGGCGCTGAGAGAGGCTGTTCTGGGGTCTGGCAGATGCGAGAATGATCAGGACCATGGAGAGCTCCGTGCCAGGAACCCCTGGCTGGGCTGGCTCTGGGAAGGGGGCTGATGAGGGACCGAAGGTGTGAGATGAAGATATTAGAGTTGTAAGAGAAAACTACAGGAAATGGAGCTAAATTGAAGGTTACACCAACTCTGATGCTTATAGCTCTTTGTGGTGTTCTGTTTGCAATCTTTCCTTCAGCCACTCTGCCCATGCATTGTTTTTCTCAAGGTTGGAGGTCCAGGGGGGAAGAAAGGGGGAAAGTTGGTTCAATCTGCTGGTCAAGCAAAGTAGTCAGAGCTCCTGCTGAAAAGGCCTAAAGGGTGGAAGCACCCTTCTTCTCTTACAAGGCAAAAGGTTGTCCTTTCCAACAGTGGAAGAGGGGGAAAAGTCAACTTTTTCTCTCTTTTTTCCTTTCTTTCACCATTCCTTCTCCTTTTCCTCCTTCTGCACCATTTCTTCTTCTCCCCCTTCTCTGCCATTTCTTCTCCCCACCTTCTTCTCTTTCTCTTCCTCCTTGTCCTGCCTCCTCTCCTCCATCACTTCTTCTTTCTCTTCCTTCTCTGCCATTTCTCCTTCCCCTCCTCCCCTTCTCCACTCCTTCTCCTTCCCTTTCTCCCCCTCCTTGTCCTGCCCCTTCTCCTCCTCCTCCTTGTCCATCTTCTCCATCACTTCTTCTCTTTCTCCTCCTTCTCCACTTCTTCTCCTGCTCCTGCCCCTTCTTCTTCCTTTCCCTTCTCCACTCCTTCCTACTTCTCCATCCCCTTCTCTTTCTCCTTCTCCTAAAGCGCGCTACTTTAAACACAGGACAACTTTGTAGAAAAAGTCTGTTTGCAATGGCACCGGTGGCTTATTTCAGTTAGACTGAAAATAGAGTAACCATGTTGATTTAATTAGAGATAAATCAATCTGTGGGTTCTATCTGCTTCTGAAGTGGATCTTCAGGCCTCCTGCCCTCCCTTGTGCTTCTCTGGGACTTCCTCTCCTCTCCTTTCCTTTCCTTTCCTTTCCTTTCCTTTCCTTTCCTTTCCTTTCCTTTCCTTTCCTTTCCTTTCCTTTCCTTTCCTTTCCTTTCCTTTCCTTTCCTTTCGGCACGGCTGCCCTCTCCCATTGCTGTGGCTTCTCTGCTTCACCAAAACTGCTCCTGCAGTCCATCTTGCTGGGAAAGGGTGGATTTCCTTGTGCTGCTCTCCAGCACAGCAACAGGGGTTGGACGGCCAAAAGTCCAGATTCAGCGATGCTGGTTGGGGAATTCTGGGAGTTGAAGTCTACATCTCTTAAAATGGCCAAGGTAGAGAAACGTGGCTCTAAAAGCTGGCTGACTTTGGAAGATTGCCTGCCATTAAATTGGTCTTGTTTTGCTCCATAGTTCCTCTGGACTTTATTCTCTTTGAAGGATTCATTGCTTTGAGCCAGTTTCTGTCTCTCTTTCTCTCTCTCTCTTTCTCTCTCTCTCTTTTAAATGGCCCTGTTTCCCTCTGCACTTTGTGTTGCGTAATGTTGTGCTTTCAATTTGCCAGCCCATGAATGAAATAACCTTCAGCTGCTACTCGGTGCATTGGTACCTACTTATGTGGTCTTATTGCCTTCCAGCTGACACGCTCTTCACCAGGGTCTCAGATGCTCCCTCTTCCATCCTGGAGGCAGGATCTTAGGACCTTGGTGGTGGCATCAAAGGGAGCCTGGATGTGCAGAATGCTTCGCCACTAGCCTGACTCCACCCAGCCTTCTCTATTTGCAAATGGGTTCCTGAGTTCCTTTCCTCTTTTTTTAGTTTTAAAAACAAACCTTTATTAAGACTTTAAAAAACAAACATTTAAAATACACAAATTTCTTAGTCAAACAAAAAAAGATAAACAAAAAAAAAAAACAAAAGGCAAATGTACTTATACTATTACTCAACTTCACATATTAAACTAATTTCTATATCTTTTTTTATATACATATACATATACACACTATTCCAACTATATCCATCTGACAGTGCTGTTTTTAATTGCATCAATTTCTTCTAGATTCCATCTTACTCACTATTCCTCTTCCTCTGTTTTGTCCATTGATACCATTTATTCCATATAATATAATAATCTGAGTCCTCCTTATCTTTTAATTGTAACGTTAATTTGTCCATTTCTGCGCATGCAAATATTTTCTGTATTACTTCCTGTTCTGTTGGCTCCGACTCCTGAGTTCCTTTCCTATTTGTCACATCCCGCAAGCCCCAAGCTCTTCTTTCCCAGCTTCGTTTCGCTCCAGCAGAAGAGCAGAGGTAGCAGGCCTTGGCTGATGATTGTGTTTGAGGAAGAAGAAGACAGAGTTATGTATTAATAGAAGAGAAGATTTGTAGCTCAGGGTTGAAACGAGGGGTCCTTGGAGCTCTCTGAGCGTGGTCGTTTTCTTGCAGACGTTTCATGACCCAACTAGGGAACATCATCAGGGTTAGAAGAGAGTGGTGTTTGCAAGGAGGGGGAGGAGGGTGGGGACTGTGGGGTCCTTAGTGTTCTCTCTGAACTTGGTGGTTTTCTTGTGGGCATTTCATGACCCATCTAAATAGCATCATCAGTGCTGGAAGGGACTCAAAACACTAAGGAACACCATCACCCCCCCATTTCTGCATTGCTCCGACAACTGTTGGAGCAGGCTATAGAAGCCTAAGATGGTAGAGTTAGGGGTGATCTTGAAGGCCTCCTAATCCAGCCCCTCAATCAGGACGTGAATGCAAAGACCACGTATCTCCCCTTTTTTTCTGCAGTTGGAGAGGGGAGGGGCAACGGCCTTGAAGGAGGGGAGGAAGAGTGCTACCGTGGCAGCCGTCAGTTAAGGCTCCAGCCTTGACCAAGAAAGGAACTTGAGGGAAGGTCTCAGATGAGCCCCTCCCTAGTTCACGCAAAGGGAGGGAAGGGGAAGGGTATTCAAGAATCCATGTGTGTTTGTACATGCAAGTTAGGCACAACACTGGAACCCAGGAGCCTGACAGTTCTAGTCCCGCCTTAGGCGTGAAAGCCAGTTGAGTGATTTGGGGCCAATCACTGGGAGACTGGGAGTTCTAGTTCCCTCTTAGGTGTGAAAGCCGGACGGGGGGTCTTGGGCCAGTCCCTCTCTCTCAGCCCAACCAACCTCACACAGATGTTGATGGGAGGAACATATAGACAAAGGAGTATTAGATCGATTCATTAGGTCAAGTTATTTATAAAAATAATAAAGGCAGGATATAAAGAAAGAAAGAAGATGATTACAGTGAAAGTAGTCCGGATCAATATGGCATTGGTGTCTTAGTCGGGTCTACCTCGCAGGGCTGGCAGCCTTTCGCTCCTGTTTCCCCAAAAGCAATGGTTTTGGGCTCTCTGGCTGGGCTGCCCTTCAGGCAGTGCCTCCCACACTAGCCACTTCAAGGCTTGACTACTGCAGTGAGGTCACCAGGGGACTGCCCTTGAAAACTGTCTGAAGCTTCAGCGGGGTCAGAATGCAGCACCACCAGTGACACCGAGTATGCCTCAGTGTGACACCTGTACTCTGCCAAGCACCCTCGCTGCCAGTTTCCTTCCGGGTGTGATTCAGGGTGCTGGTTATCCCTTCTAAAGCCCTACCTGGCATAAAACCAAATTATTTGGGGGTTTCCCCCCCCCTCTTCCGTTTTCTCTTTGACCGATACGAGCCAACAGGTTTGGCCCACTCTCAGTCCCTTTGATCAAACCATGTCATTTTTCAGGACCCAGGAAGTCTCCCTTCTCTGTTGCAATGCCGCCCACCCACCCACCCCCCAGAGCTCCATGGGACTCCCTCCTGCTGGTGTTCCAGAAGGCCTTTGAGCCCTGGCTTTTCTCCCAGGACTCAAGCAAGGGAGATTCGGCCCCTTCTTCGATGCATTTTGTATATGTTTTTGTATAGAGAGAGCAGATCCCACCCAATAGGTTTTTGCATTACAGTTTATTATACTATCGGAGGCTACCGCTGGTGCTGGGTGCGGCATTGCGGGCAGTTTTGGGGGCTCCCAGAACAGAATACAGAATAACAGGTTTGGAAGGGGCCTTGGAGGTTTTCTAGTCCAACCCCCTGCTCAGGCACGAAAAACTATACCATATCAGACAAATGGTTGTCCAATCTCTTCTTTGAAATCTCCAGTGGTGGAGCATCCACAACTTCTAGTGGCAAGCTGTTCCACTGGTTAATTGTCCCCACTGTTAGAAAGTTTCTCCTTAATTCCAGGTTGCTTCTCTCCTTGATTCTTTTCCATCCATTGCTTTTAGTCCTGCCTTCAGGGGCTTTGGAGAAGAGGTTGACCCCCCTCTTCTTTGAATGGCCCCTGTAACACCGCTGCTCCGGGAGCTGCATTGGTTCCCAGGGGACAACCTGTAGGTCTGGAGAGGTCCCAGGCGCCCTCTTTTCACCGATGAAGTTCCCTACTTTGGGTCATGGAACATCTGCAAGAACACCACCAACCTCCGAGAGCAGCAGGGACCCCTGAGCTGCAAATATTCCCTTTGATTGGTAAAGGCGGTCTGGGACACCCGAGGGGCATCTGAAGGAGACGCGGGATTCATTCGCCAAAGCCTCCTCATGGAGGGAAAGCCACGGAGGAAAAAAGACCCGTGGATCTTGGAAGGAGAAGAAACCCCTTCCCACCTGGGCTTCTCCAGGCCTGCCGGCCAGCCAAGGGGCCCCGTTGAAGGTCCTGCTCTGAGGCACAAGCAGAGGCTGCCTCTGAAGGGCATTCTGTGGCACGCGTGTGTGTGTTTGCGTGTGCTTCAAGGTCTCGCACATATGGATTGCTCTTTCTCCCTGAATGCGGAGGTAGCGCCTCCCCCAGGCGGCCGACCATGGGGACACACGCTGGGGAGCTGGGGGGGAGCAAGGAAGCACCAGCAGGGGGCCCTCGGTGGGCACAGCGCCACAGCCCCCCTGTACTGGTTTGGCTTTGCTGCTGATTTGCCCTACAACTCGCATGTTCTTGGAAGATCGCGACATCACTTAAAAATTAATTATTTAAAGCGTTTAATATCCCAAACTGCAAAAGTAATTTAAAAATATCTTAATAAATAGCAGAGCGGGGAGATTAAAGGCATTAATAAAAGCAGCCCAGATAACACAGATCCACGCGCCAAAAGATAGGCACGTGCTGGAGAGAGAGTGCCTGAGACAGTGCAGAGTGTTTTTCCTCCAGCGGCATGCGTAACACAGCCAACATACACACACACACACACACACACACAGAGACATACAGAGAGACACACAGATCAAGAGGAGGGGGGAGAGAGAGAGATGCCAGGAACAAACTGGATGGAAAGCTCAGTTTGCAAATGTGAAGGTGTTATTTTTCCGTGTTGGAATCGATCCATCCACCCTGAGCAAAATCTATCTGATTCTTTCTAAAAACAAATTGGGGCAAGCATTGTTGGTGCATGACAAATAAAATCCAAATGAAGCCTCTCTCTTCCCAGCCCCCACCCCCACCCTCCCACCAGCCCTTAAAGTTGCAAAACTGCACACCGTTTCTGCTCCCCATTACGGTCCACTGGCTTCTAATTTTATTTCTATTTACTGGAAACATTGACTTCTGCTGATTTCCGAATGCAACATGCACCTTCCCAAATGCATTTGGGGAGATGTGAAATGCAAAGGCCGGCTGAGCTTTACAGAATAAGCATCAGCCATGGGTGGGGAGGGGGGACTATCTCTTAGCTGGCCAGGCTGGTGGGCTTCTGCCAGTGTATCCCCCTACCCCGTTAGACTGGAAGAAGAGGAAGGGGTGGGGTCCTGAGCTGGCCAGGTGGGAGGAGGGTCTTTCCTCATGCTGGAACTGGGGAAAAGCAGGGGGGTGACAGTGTGGTCCCCTAGACCCTCCTGGGCTTTGCCCTTCTAGCCCACCCACCCCCTCGCCCCTCTGCCTTGCCAGTGGGAAGATGGGCTTTGCTCCCTTTGGCTGGGAATGCCGAACCCTGGCATCTGCTTGCACAGGCAGAGAGACTCGATGTGGCTCCTGCATTTTCTGAGCACGGTCATTAATCACCCTGGGAAGGTATGAAGCGCAAAACTGCCACCTTGGCACTTCCCGCCGTGACTCCCTTCCAAAAGCAGAGAGTCAGATTTTGCTGCAGAGGGGAAGGAAGCAGCAGCAAGGAGGAAGGCGGCAGTGGGGCTGGGGGAAACACTGTTCTTGGTGGCCCAGGTGGGCAGAGTGGCCTGCCCGTTGCCTTCATCCCCATTTCTGGTCTCTTTAGAAAAAACTGCACACTCAGCTTAAGAGAGATGGACTTCAACTCCCAGAATTCCCCAGCCAGCTTTGCTGGGTGTTGGGAGTTGAAGCCCATCCCTCTTAAACTTGCCAGGTTGGGGAAACCCTGGATTAGAGGCTGAAAAACAACACTGGAGAATATCTGTGGCTCAGGGTTGAAGTCTGGGCTCCTTGGTGCTCTCTGAGCTTGGTTGTTTTCTTGGAGATGTTTCATAACCTGTCTACATAACCTCATCAGTGCTAGTCATGTTACTAGCACTGATGAGGTTACCTAGTTTGGGTCCTGAAAGCCCCCAGGCTCAAAGATCCAGGTTTCCCGTCCATTTCTCCCCTGGGCAGAGTTTGCACTGAAGCCCTTTAAGACACCCGTGGAGGGGCTGACAGCAAAGGCAGCTTCAGGGGCTCAGTTTATACAGGGGAAGGGGAGGGGCTTTGTAGGCGACAAGTTGCACACGTTTACTGATTGGTAAACTGTGGAACTCCTCGCCACAGGACAGAGCAGCAGGCCTATTCCTGCTGCTCTGGAAAATTGTTCCACGCTTTTTATCTTCCCCGAAATCTAGGTTTCCTGGCAGTGCAAAACACACAATGCAGGTAGTTCTCAGGAACACAATTGAGCCCCAAATTTCTGTTGCTAAGTGAGACAGTTTTGTCCCATTTTACAACTTTTCTTGCCACCATTGTTAAGTGAATCGCTGCAGTCATAAGGTTTAGCGACATGGTTGTAAAGTGAATTTGGCTTCCCCGTTTATTTTGCTCATTGGAAGGTCGCAAAAGGGGATCATGTGACGGTCATAAATATGAGTCAGTTGCCAAGCGTCTGAATTTTGATCCCATGACCACGGGGATGCTGGAACTGTTGTTTTAAAAGCAACCATGGTGGCACAGTGGTCAGAGGGCAGGATTGCCGGCTGCCTGCAATTTGATCTCACACCAGGCTCACGGTGGAGTCGGCCTTCCGTCCTTCCCAGGTGGGTAAGAGGAGGACCCAGATTGTGGAGGGAAAGAGGCTGGCTCTGTAAACCGCTTGGAGAGGGATGTGAAGCCCTATGACGTGGCAAGGAAGTCTAAGGGCTATGGCTATAAGTCACTTTTTCCAGTGCCCTTGTAACTTTCACTGGTCACTAAATGAACTGTTGTAAGTGGAGGACTCCCTGTACAGACCTCTGAATGGAGTCTGTTGCCACCTGCACTTAGAAAGGTGTCTTGCGAGGCTCGCCTGGGCGTGGATGGCCGGCATAAGTGGGGATGGGCTGCTGAGTGGTGTGTCTGCTCGGTCGTGGCTTGGGGAAGAAATGGGAAGCCTGGCTGGATAAAGCAGACAGGGAAGGAAGTGGGGTCCAGTGGTGAGGGGCTTCAGCCCGCAGCTTGAGTGGAGTCTCTCTCTTCCGGGGCCGTTTGAGGCCGTTGAAAGGCACCAAGAGTTGCTGGATGGCGAGGAGGTTGTGTGTTCTCGCCAGGAGGGAAGTTGGCAGGCAGAAAGCGGGAGGGGCTGGGAGAAAAGGAGGGGGGAGGGGAGGAAGCAGACCCAAACTGGTGTTGATTTCATTCCCAGTGCATGGAAATGGCCTTACGGAAGGGGGGGAGGGGTGCTTATGGTACCCTCTTTAATTTCACGTGAAGTCTTGTGGCGGGGGGGCAGGGCAGAGATAGCGCTTGGGGATTGTTCCAATTCCTTCATTGGGGGGCCTCCAAATGGCAGAGACACTCCCCTTGGGCACCCCTGATCAGCTTAATTCAGCTCCAAGGGGGCAGATCCAGTGCCTGCTAGGGCCTGCAACTGGCAGCCTCCAAGGCTCCCCACCTGGACAGCCCTCGCTCTCTTGGGTTAACAGGAGGAGTTGTGGGCAGGCACAAGGCTGAGCCGGGACAGCAGGAATTTCGCCCACAATCATTTCCCAGTTCTGAAATTCCAGAATTCCTTAGAAAGTCTTCCTTTCTTTTATGGCACAAGGAGGAAAAGCAGGCCCCAGGGCTCCCATTGCCACCCCTGCCCCCTCCTCCCTTTCGTGGCATTCAGTGGCTCCTATTCAAGGCCTGTTGACTGATTAAAAAGTCTTTACTTATTAATCCCCTGCGCTCGGGCTGATTAATTAAATCTCCATCCATGCACAAGGACTCTGAAGGAACGGCAGAAACAAAGATTTGGGCGTTGGAGGCCATTGGGAGCCCCGGGGGGGGGGGGGGCTGCCTCTCAGAAGACCCTCCCAGGATTCAGGAAAGGGAAGGAGAACCCGTTTTCCTCCTGGAGAGCCAGTCAGGGATCTGAAGGTTGAATCGTATGATGAATGACTAAGAGAACTGGCTATCTTTAATCTGATGAAGGCAAGATAAAGGGTCAACATATTCAAACAACTCATTTGTCTGAACGGGGGCCAGGTTGAGCAGGGGTTGGACTAGAAGACCTCCAAGGTCCCTCCCAACTCTGTTATTCTGCAAAGCACCTGAGGGCAGGAGAAGAAATAATGCATGGGAGATCAAGAAAGAGAGATCCAAGCTAGAATTAAGGAGCAATTTCCTGACAGGGAGAGCTATCCATCAACGGGAGGTCTTGCCTCCAGAAATTGTGGGGGCTCCATCCCTGGAGCTTTGAAGAGGAGATTGGATAGCCACTAGTCTGGAATGGCAGAAGGTCTTCGCAGTCATAGGGATTCTCAAGAATCTTCTCCAAATACCACCTTCCAGGCCTACTGCAGGTAGTCCTCAATGTACAACAGTTCACATAGTAGCCATTCAAAATTACAATGGCACTTATGACCGTTTTTCATACTTAAGACCTTTGCAGCATCCCCATGGCCGTGGGATCAAAATTCAGGCGCCTGGCAACTGGCTCATACGTATGACTGCTGTGGCATCCCGGGTGTCACGTGATCCCCAGATTCACTTAACAACTGGGTTACTAACTTATCAACTGCAGTGATTCGCTTACCGACTGAGTCAAGGCAGGTCGTAAAATGGAACAAAATGCGTTTAACAAATGTTTCCCTTAGCGACAGAAATTTGGGCTCATTTGTGGTTGTACGTTGAGTATAATTCTGAGTCTATCGGACCCCTTAGTGAGAGCTCAGCCTCCCCTCCTCCTCTGCACTGTGGCCTGGTTATCCCTAGGCATCCAAAGGGCTCCCTGCGCCCCCCCCCACCCACCCCATTCCTCTCCCAGATGTGGCCATCCCCTGCAGGCTTCTGGCTTACAGCCAGCCAGCCCTTCGGCCCAGCTCCTTCTGCTCCACTGGGACTGAAAGGAAGATAGAAAAGAGGCCTGACTGCCTTTGGATGCCTTCCTTATGCTCCTTTGCTAGGAGAGAACCCAAGGAAGCCATTCTTTTCAGACGGCTGGCCCACTCCGATAAAGGCCCTCAGCTCAGCTTCCCCGCCCTTCCCGGTCTCCTGTTCTGCGCACACTGTGCTGGGCTGCCTCATTTGTTCCCTTGATTTATTATAAAAATATATACCCTGCTTTCCCTATTAAAAGTCCAAGGTGACTAATAACAATAAAACCACAAAACTGCAACCATATACAATAAAATAAAGAGGGAGCTTAAAGCAGCCATCCACTCAAGGGAACGGGGCGCGAAGTGTGGCAGCCAAGCGGGAAAACTCCAGTCCCCACAGCTGGGCCCAGGGGGGACTTTGCATGCGTGGGGTGAACCAGAGAAGGGGATCTCCTGGGCAGAGATCCAGGACTCCTGGGGCAGCCACCAAGAAGGCCCCTCCACCTGCTCAACCTGGAACTAAGGAGGAATTTCCTGACAGAACCATCAGTGGAAGGTCTTGCCTTCAAAAGTTGTGGATGCTCCATCACTGGAGGTTTTTAAGAAGACACCGGACAGCCATTTGTCGGAAATGGCACACGATCTCCTGCCTGAGCAAGGGATGGACTAGAAGACCTCCAAGGTCTCTTTTAGCTGTGTCATTCTGTTACTCTGCTCCCAGACCTTCAGAGAGGGTGAGAAGCAGAGGTGAACTTCTCCACCAGGCCAAGAAGGTGGTCACCAGGGATTCCTGGAAGACCAAGTTGTTCTCCTGCCCCAATGACTTCACTGGTTTCTTCTGGAAATAATCCAGATGAAAATATCCCAGGTGGCTACTTGGGAGCTTGGTCCACACATGGGGCTTGTTCAATCGTGGTTGACTGGACACTCACAACTCTGGCTTCTTCATCAGCTCCAGTCTGCAGGAGAAGGTTGCCCTTCCTCAAGGCCACATTCTGAAGGTGAAGAGAAGCCTCCGAGGTCTCTCGATGAAATGTCTGTTTTGGCAAACCTGTTTGGGCAACCCAACTCTTGATGGGACAGTCACAGCCAACTCTAAAAGAGTTCAAGAGCTGTTTTTCTTGCATTTAAAAAAAACAGTTTTCTCTTTGTAGTAATCTTAGGTACTATCCAAGACCTTGGAAACTATAGTGTGCGTCTCTCTCTGTGTGTGTGTGTGTGTGTGTGTGTGTGTGTGTGTGTGTGTAAAAGAGAGAGAGGGAGGAAGGCTGCAAAAGCCGTGATCCTGCAACCTGCCCGCTCCCCAGCCCGGCGGGGCTTGGAGGACGGAGGGCGCATAATTGAGCCATAACTCAGCGCCAGCGGAGGAATCCTGAGCCATCATGTGAAGCGCGGCACTGGGGCTCTATATTGCAGCCTCCCCGGGGGAGAAGGTTTTTATTAAAATCTGGGTTGATGGCGAGGGCTGAGATTAACTTCGGTTTTAATGGATGGCTCCCCGCGGAGCTCCTGAACGGAGCCTCCCAGAACCTCCTTCACGTGCCGCGTGTGTGGGGAGGGCTGGCCGGCTGCGAGCCCAGGACGCGGAAAGCTGCTCTGGGACCTGGCCGGGAAGAAGCCCGAAGCCCCCACCCCCCCACCCCCAAAAAAAGCCCACGCCAGGAAATGGCTGGAGAGGCAGAGAGCTTGCCGGGAGCCAACCAGAAGGGGAAATTATTTCTTCGTTTATTTATGAAATGTATTGGCTGCCCATCTTAGCACAAGGTAAGTCTAGGCAGCTTACGATATTAAAAAAAATAAAACTATAAATAAAATACTACAAAAAATGCCCTGGTTGCTTTAGGCTCCTCCCCAGCAGAGAGGGAGGAGCCAAGATGGTTCATCCAGGACCCTGGTTGTCCCCTCCCCTCTGATTCTTCTTGGGCTTCTGGGCATCTCTAGAACTTCTTCAGAGGGGTGTCACTCACGGAACCACAGAAATGCCCCCTGGGCCCACAAACCTGGAAAGGCTGCCAATCTTTCTGTCTATGGGAGACCCCCTATTTCCTGATCGAAAAGGGGCTCCTCTCTTCCTTTAGTGCAGGGTTTCTCAGAGCTGACCACTTGAAGCTGGGTGGCCTTCAATTCCCAGAATCCCCCAGCCAACTGGCCAAAGTTGAGAAACGCTGCCCTAACCAGGAAGTTGGCAGGAACTCCGCTAGCAACCCCCTCCATGAGGATGGGTCTTTCCTCACCCCCCATCCCTGCTTTCCTCCCCTTCCTTGGGACTGCAGGTAGAAAAAGCTTTGGACGAAACCTGCTCTTCCTCCTCTTTCTGTAGACCAACAACCCAACGGCAGATGTGCCCACAACCAGCTCCCTTCTTCTGGAAACCCCCAAGTGACAGTTGGGGGCCTTCTTTGGTTAGTGCACTACAACCATGTTTTGAAAATATATTGGGCAGTTGTGTTAAAAATAGTTATGCTACTGGACATTGAGGTAGGCCATGGTCAACTAGATCATAGATAGGAGGGACGGCCAGTCTTGGACATATAGAATACAGAATAACATAGATGGATGGGACCTTGGAGGTCTTCTAGTCCAACCCCCCGCTCAAGCAGGAGGTCCTATACCTTTCTGGACAAATGGCTGTCCAGTATCTCCCCTGGTCTGTCAACCAGTTGTAAAGGGTGACTTCTAGGCTGCAAAACAACCTGAGCTTCCTTGGGCTGTGGGAAGTCCACTGGTCAACCACGTCTTCCCAACAACTAACCAGGTTGTTCAAGGACCACTTAATCTTCTGCATCAGAGAGAAGGTCCAAAAGCAGTTCCTCCAGGCTGGTCTAACTGGGGTACCAAAAGAAGCTCATATGTTGAGGTTGAAGATGTTGGCCTCCTTCAAAATGCTAGAAAGGTCTGCTCCACTGGCCTCTCTCCAGGCAGCAGGGAAGGCTGTTGATGGTCAGCTGGAGACCCCCACCCCACCCTGCCCATTCCTCTTGTGGACTGCTGGCAAGGGAGCAGAGTCTCCATCAGCCGAGAGAGCGGCTCAGTCAAGGGAATCCTTGCGTTCATCAAATCTCTGGCCTGTCTTGTCTCCAAAGCTGAAGACATTCCTTGAATATTTCATCCTTCGGCTAGAGGGTGGGAGAGACAGGTTAGGAGCACAAATGTCCGAGGCCTGCGTTTCACACTCCAGCGTGGGAGAGCAGAATCAATCAATCAATCAGAATAGAGTTCAAAGGGACCTTGGAGGCCTTCTAGTCCAACTCCCTGCTCAAGCGTGAGATCCTATACCACTTCACCCCTAGTCCTTCTTTTCACTAAACTAGGTATATGAAGTTCCTGCAATCATTCTTGGTTCTATGCAAATCATACTGTGATTCTAGGCCCCAAATCATTTTTGTTGCTCTTCTCTGAACTCTTTTTTTAATCAGAGGTGATTAAAATTGTATGCAGTATTCTAAATGGGCTCTTACGAAGGCTTTGTTGAGTGGTTAGAATTAGGGTAGAACTTCACATGTTGGGGCCAGGCAGAGGGACCTTCTTAGTGGCTGCCCCAGGAGTTCCGGATCTCTGGGTCACTTGCTTCCATTTGGAGCTCTTGAGTCCAAATGACCTTCAGTCCCCATGGAAAGGCGTCTCCCTGCTGCTCCTGGGAACTCAGAACTGGGTTGCGGGGCTTAAGTTGGTCTTAGCTGAGTGTTTCGGCCACTGTTTCTCAACCTCAGTCACTTGGACTTGTGGACTTCAATCCCCAGAATTCCCCAGTCAACACACTGGCCGGGGAATTCTGAGAGTTGAAGTCCACATGCCTTCGAATGGCCCATGTTGAGAAACACTGGTTTAGGCCCAGGTTCTCCGCAGACCCAGAGACAAGCATAAAGCGCTTGGAAAGCTTTGTCTCAAAGAAGCCCCTGAGGGAGGAGCCCTCGGATTTCCTTCCTCTTGGATTAAACTGAAATATGTCAAGATCTCCAACCTGAATGAAGGCTCTTGGGGAAGCTGCTGGGTGGAGGACAATCATGGGAGACCTTTCACGCTATGGGCAACGGGAGGTCCATGCTTGGCCTTTTGGAGGAACAGAGAACGGGGAGGGGAGGGGAGGGGGGAGCAGAAGCCCACCTGCTTTGGACTTATCAAGGCAGGGCATCTGTTCCTCTGAGGCTCTTTGAAAAGGAACCGAGTTCTTCTCTGGGTTATTTTGGAGAAGAAACTCGGACGCCGTCCAAGTCCATCTCTGGAAAGGTAGAACAGATGCAGCCGCTTGTCAAAGCTGACCCAGAAAAACGAAGCCCATTAATCAAATCGGGCTGAGAGAGTCAGATCCATCTCAATTAGAACCCGTTCCCAAATTCCGCGAGGGGCCATAGGAGCCTTGGCCAGAAGGTGGTCCCACCTCTTGTTCCTCCATCTGTGGACCCATGAAGCAAAGAGACCCTCCCTCAGGAGGATCCTCTGCAGGTCTCTCTGCCTGGGCTGAAGCGTTCGTCGGAGGGACACCCACCCACTCACCCACCCACCCACCAGGGCAGAGGACGAGAGGGAACTCCTCTGAAAAGATCTGGGGTGGGTGGTAGAAGGAAGAAGAAGAAAGGGGGCAGCTGGGCTCCCTGCTTCCAGGAGAGGCTTAGTTTCCATGACGTTCCTCGTGCCTGGTCTGTGGGAGTCTCCTCAAAGCCTCCGTGCTTCAGTCCCAGTGACTGAATCCAAAGCCAAGAACATGGGGGGAGGGCTACCCATCACAAGGCTCAGGGGCCCAAGGAGACCCCCGCCCCACCCCGCCCCGCCAAGGTCCAGGCACTTCAGCCCTCTCTTTGTGGGGATTGATGGCTCTTTTATGGCAAGGAACAGGGGCCTCCCTAACCCTCCAACCCCCCTCCCACCCCAAACCTTTGCTTTCCCATATCGCTAGGTGGCTGGGATTGAACTGTTTTAATGGGTCTTTTTGGGGAAGAAAAAGAGCAACTTCTTATTGTTTTAGCAATATTTAGAAAGAGCCCTCGGGGCCCAATAACTGCCTTTTCAGAATAATAATTTACGGATGTGTTCTTCCTCCTGTGCAATGAAGAGGTAGAGACCGTGAGTGGCTGGGTTCCAACCTCTGATATGGCTTTTAGGAAGGGGGAGTCAGACATGGCTGGGGTTGAGTTCAATGGGCAGGAAGATGAGTCCTGAAATTCTCTCTCTAATCCTCCAGCTCATCTGCAGAGGAAGGTTGGAGAGGGCAATGCAGAATACAGAATGACAGAGCTGGAAGGGACCTTGGAGGTCTTCTAGTCCAACTCCCTGCTCAAGCAGGAGACAATCTACCATTTCAGACAGGTGGCTGTCCAATCTCTTCTTGAAAGCCTCCCATGATGGAGCCGCCACAACCTCTGGAGGGAAGCCGTTCCACTGGCTGGTTGTTCTCACTGTCAGGAAATTTCTCCTTAATTCCAGGTTGCTTCTCTCTTTCATTCATTTCCATCCATTGCTTCTCGTCCTGCCTTCAGATGCTTGGTGAATAGGTTGACAACCCCCCGCCCCTCCTTGTCTATGGAGATTCTCAGTCATCCAGGTTGCCTTTCGAAAAAGCACTTTTGCAGCAGCCCCTGAGATATTGGAAGACTGCTATGATGTCTCCCCTAGTCCTTCTCCTCACCAGCCATACCCAGTTCCTGCAACCATTCTTCACATATTTTAGCCTTCAGCCCCCTACTCGGACCCTTTCTAGAGCCCAAGACTTTCAGCAGGGGCCATTTGGGCCTGAGCCAGGAAGCATGGAGTTTTACTAAGCTCTTCAATCTGTTCTGATCCTGCCTGGGGGTCGGTTGGTGGAAGTAGGAAAGGGCTCCCAAAAACCGTAAAGTCTTGGACGACGGCAGGGAAGGGGAAGTGAAAAGGATGCTACTCTTCCAGGCCCACCTTCTTCCCATGGCCCTTGGGGTTGTGTCTCAAGGGAGATCTTTCTGTCCAGAATTCAATCCGTTCTTCAGCTTAGGCAATCCTCGTATTTGCTCTGGCACAGGAGTGCCCAACCTTAACAACTTTAAGCCAGCATAGCTATCTGGGGAATTCTGGGAGTTGAAGTCCACAGATCTTAAAAGTTGCCAAGGATTTCCATAGTCCCAAATGAAGAGAGGGAGGGAAGAAAGAAAGAAGGAAGAAATGGAAAGAAGGGAAGAAGGAAAAAAAGGGAGGGGAAGGAAGGAAGGGAAGGAGGAAAAAGAAGAGAGTGGGAGGGAAGGAAGGAAGGAAGGAAGAAAATTCAAATAATCCAGCACAGGAAGAGCAAAGCAACCCAAAAGCCACAGCCTACAGGAGTCAGTTAGGGAAAAGATGTTTGCCAACCACACAATGACACAACTACAGACACACAGCGCCACTTTTAGTAGCAGAGATCAGGCAGTGGTGTTTCTGAGAAAGAGCAAATGAGAGCCCAGGCCCAGGGAGGGTTGGGAGAGCTCTGGGCATCTCCGTCCTTGAGGAACAGGTGGAGAGCGATCCTCAGGGTTAGGGTTAGCCAACCCTGCCAGAGGCGCAAAGGAGCCCCAGCCAGGGCCTGGTTACAGAGCCCTGGTCAGCCAAAGCTGGGACGGGAAGTGGAGGTCAGGGTCTCCCAACAACCGAAGCCGATGGAAGTCAGCAACTTGGCACGTGAAAGCAGCCGCCGGCCACGAGCAGGGATGAATAAATGAAACAGAAGAAAGAAAAATCGATTTTCTTATCTCCTGCCTGTATAGTTTGCTTGCCGGCTATTTCCCAGGTTCCTCTGCACTTTGCATAATGTTGTTTACCTAAATGAGAAGAGCATGAAGGGAATCAAAAGGCGGCCAAGCGGCTGCGTTGGGGTCTGCGAAAGGAACGGAGAGGGGGGAGGGGGGAGCGGCCTGAATGGGAAGCCGATCGTGGGCAGCTGATAAATACGTGCGGTGAAGGGTCGGGGCGGTGGGTTTATTATCTCTGAAAAGGCTAAAATGGAAGTCAGGAAATATGAATTGGTGTCAGCTGGGTTACTGAGGCTGTGGAAGAGAGGAGGGACCCATCGGCTGGCGATAATTGCATGTTATGCTCCAGGGAAGGGGAAGAATGAAGGAATCGGATATTTGTTTTCAGACAAAAATAGGGCAGCCTTCGGAAGAACGTGATCTAAAGGAGAAAAGATTCTGCCAGATGACCTGAATGGGGGTGTGTGAGTGAGTGTGAATGAGACAAGGGGGTACAGGAAAAGCGACTGGGCCATTCAGAGACCAAAGGATGAATGAGAAGGAACTCTGAATTCTGTTTGGAATATGGGTCTCTGTGTAAGTCTACTCGGAGGAGAAGACGGCCAGAAAAATGAACGTAAAGCAACAAAGATGATAAATGAGGGGGAGGCAAAAGCCTACGATGAGCAGTTGCAGAAATGAGGAGAAGGTGGCCTGATAGTCTTCCGGTATTTGAGGGGAGGGCAGTCACAGGGAAGAGGGGGAACACCCGTCTCCCAAAGCAGCCGAAGGCCAGACAGGGAAGAGGGGATGGAAACTAATCAAGGAGAGAACCAACCTGGAACCAGGGAGAAATTTCTGGTCAATGAGAACGATTAATTGGGGGAACCACTTGCCTTCAGAAGTTGTGGGTGCTCCATCACTGGAGGTTTTTAAGAGGAGACTGGGCAACCAGTTGTCTGGAATGGTGTAGGGTCCTCTGCCAGGACAGGGGGTTGGACTAGAAGACCTCCAAGGTCCCTCCCAAATCTGTTGTTCTGAAATTCTGTAAATCTAAACACAAGACTGATAGGATTTCATGGTGAAAGAGAGAATTAGTGATGAAATACCCAGAGGGTCGACCCAGAGGAGCTTTTCCAAAAGAGAACTGATTTTTTTCTTTGTTTTTTGTCCCTTGAAGACGTTTCGCTTCTCGTCCAAGAAGCTTCTTCAGTTCAGAACTGAAGTTCCGAAAGAAAAACAAGGGAGTCCAGTTGCCTCTTGAAAAAGCACCTTTGGGACAACCATGATTTGGGTGACTGAGAACCTCCACGGATACCTGGATGGTTCAGGTCAAATTCGGATTTGGGGGACCAACAGACATAGAGGAAAAGGAGAGAAGGGAATGAACAGAATTAAGCGGAGGAAGATAAAATATGTAACAGGGTAAGAAGATCAGTCAGTCTCCCAATAAAGACACAGATGTAAGGAAAGAAGCCGCTGGAAAAGAATTTAAAGTTTTATGTTCTTGTGTGGCCCAGAAGTGTTCAGGGACACTCTAATGGGAGAGATGAAAAGAAAGGAGGCGAGAAAGAGGAAAATGGTTTTAAGAGAATGATTGCCACAGAAAATGACAGTGAAAGAAAGACACTGTATGTACTGTATATGATTAGGATGATCAGAATTAGAATTAGAATAGAATTGGAAGGGTCCTTGGGCTTGGGAGTCTTTTAGTCCACCCCCACCCACCCCCGTTCAAGCAGGAGAACGTACACTATTTCAGATGTGGCTGTCTAGTTTCTTCTTAAAAACCTCCAGTGATGGAGCATCCATGATTTATGGAGGCAACTTCTGTTCCACTAATTGTCCTCACAGTCAGGAAGTTTCTCCTTAATTCCAGGTTGCTTCTTTCTTTGATTAGTTTCCATCCGTTGCTTCTTGTCCTGCCTTCAGGGGCTTTGGAGAAGAGCTTGACTCCCTCTTCTTTGGGGCGGCCCCTGAGATATCGGAAGGCTGCTATCGTGTCTCCCCTGGTCCTTCTTTTCTTTAGACTAGTTTCATAGGAGCGCTAAACATCAGCCAAATAAACATCCGGAAATGCCACACTCTAGCCAGACACAAATCCTGCAGCTTTTCTTCCTATGTTTTAGTCTCCAGGCCTTTGATCATCTTAGTTGCTCTTCTCTGATCTTTTTCCAAGGTGTCCGTATCTTTTGTGATGACCAAAATTGGTTGCAGTATTCCAGGTGTGGCCTTACTAGGTTTTATAAAGTAGCACTAATACTTCACATGATCTTGATTCTATGCCTCTGTTTATACAACCCAGGATTGGATTAGCTTTTTTGGTCTTTATCTTCCTATGCTCAACGATTCCCAGCGATAGCAATTGTGGTCATGAAATAAAGAGACGGCTGCTCCTTGGAGAGGGAAAAAGTACAATAGGGCCAGAAGAAAAAAATTTAAACTCTGGCAAAAGTATGTAATGCCAAGGCTGTGGCTTTCTTGGTTTTTCATCTTGTCTTTACTTTCTTGGGCTATTTCTTGTTCTCCAGAAAATGCAATCTGGAAATCCTTGGTCATCCAGAGTCTTCTGCTTCTGCTGAGGTTTTTCGCTTCTTCTTGCAGTTAGTAACTGAAATTTAGGGGTAGGACCCCCATCTTGCCTTTGGTGGAAGAGTTAAAAAGAATACAACTGCTCTCATCATCATCATCAACATCATTTAATGACCCCATAATCCCTTGTGGGGTGGAGTCTGGGCAACTGAATGGAGCTAGCAGAGTGTTTACTGGCCGGATGCCCTTCCTGTCACCAATGCAGAGTTTTGTTCAGCAGATATATTCTCAGTGTGCCCAGAGAGAGAGAGAGAGAGAGAGAGAGAGAGAAATATCTGCATCTGCCTAGGATTGAACTCACAGCCTCCTGATTTTGAGGTGAGAGCTCCATCTCTAGGCCATCGTACCACTCCGCCAATACAATGGCACTCCTTGGTTTGCCTAATTTTTAATATATATTTACACTTTTTTACCACTTACCTAGTGGGTACTGTTACCTGCATTCTTTGAAACTTAGGTTCCTTCCCTGCGTGAAGGAACTGGAGGGAGCCGGAATTGCCTGAATCTTAGTGGATGGGTAGTTAACCGTGGGTGTCAGGCGTCAGGTGCAAAAGACCAGGTCCACACATGATGGTACTTAACTGTACTGCTTTATTGCTAAACGTCTGCACAGGAATCTTCTCAACTAACAGCACCTGCTTGGAATTAGATAAGGGTCAACGGCATTCAAGGGGCCTGGACTTCGATCGCTTCTGGCTGCCTAGAGATTCTGGGCTGATTCCTCTTTTGATTCTACCCCCAGCTCCTGCCACTCTTTCTCCTACAGGGAGCAAGACATCAACGCCATGAAGCACTTCAGAGGTTAAAACCGCTACCTTGAACTATGCCCAGAAACAAATTGGCAACCAGGGCAATTTTCGAAATAATGCAGTCCTTGGTTCTCTCTGAGCCTGGTGGTTTTCTTGTAGACGTTTCATGACCCAACTAGGGAACATCGTCAGGGCTAGAAGGGAATGGAGTTGGATCTCTGTTTATATATCATAGCTTGCCCTGTCAGAGTTGGCTTGAGTTCCTCTTGGGGGTTCCTTGATTGGCTGTTTGTTTGTCTGAGCTGGTAGGTCCTTGACTGGGTTCTTCAAGGGAAGCCCCATACAAAATGTGTTACGGTAGTCCAGTTGAGCTGTGACTGTGGGCAGAACCTCAGTAATGGTGGCTCTTCTGTTCGTGATGTCAGCCTGTGAGAAGACCTCTGGCCAGCCTGGTCAATGATCGAAGGGAGTTGCAGTCTCAGAGATCCGGTTGCTTGTCCCACAGTGGGGCCTTTTTGGTGGTGACCTGGAATTGATATGGTCAAGGTTGTGCGGAAGCAACGATTACGTGGCCAGCTGTTCTTCTTTCTTTCTCTTGGGGACCTTTGGGTTTTTGGGGTGTGCTTATTGAGTGAAGGGCCCTTGTTTCTCCATGTTGGAGCTGATCTCAAGCATTTGTCCAAAGGTTTCGTTTACATTGACTCAATGCCACCATCAAGCCCAGTTGTAGAGAGCTCACTTTTTCAACAGCAGGGAGGGAAGTGGATGTTGGTGAGCTCTGATCTGTCACTCTGATGATAGAAACCTAGCTATGAAGAGCACAGCCCTGCAACAGGATCATTTACACCTCATCCCTTCTTCAGCTTCCTTCCAGGGTCCAGGAGGCCGAATACAGGCAGTAATTTAAACTGCCCACTGAATATTAGAAGAGGCTCTTTTGTAGGGAAGAGGCTCCTCTTCCCTGGGTATAAAAGGGGTTGTAAGCCAAGAGGGTGATGCAGCTGCAAAGGAGGCTAAGGCCCTTTTAGCCTTTGTCAACAAAAGTACAGTTTCTAAATCCAGAAGTTTGCTGTGCGTTTTATGCTGCCACCTCCTTAAGGATCCCAAGTTTTTACAGATTACAGATTAGCAAGAGTTGGAAGGGACATTGAAGGTCATCTAGTCCAACCCCCCACCCAAGCAGGAGACCCTACACCATTTCTGACAGATGGCAGTCCAGTCTCTTCTTGAAAGTCTCCAGTGATGAAGCTCCCACAACTTCCAAAGGCAACTTCTCTTCCATCGGTTGATTGCTTTCACTGTTCTCCTTATTTCTAGGTTGAATTTCTCCTTGTTCAGTTTCCATCCATCATTCCTTGTCTGGCCTTCAGGTGCTTTGGAAAACAGCTTGACCCCCTTCCTCCTCTCTGTGGCAGCCCCTCAAATATTGGAAGACTGCTCTCCTGTCTCCCCTGGTCCTTCGCTTCCCTAGACTAGCCATGCCCAGTTCCTGCAACCGTTCATCGTATGTTTTGGCCTCCAGTCCCCTCATCATCCTGGTTGCTCTTCTCTGCACTTTTTCTAGAGTCTTTTCTAGCCTTGGAAAAAGATCACTGAGAGGGGATCAAACTGCTCTCTCCATGACCAGAAAGGTTTCAGTTGGAGAAGATCAAGAGATGATTTCTCTTGTTCCAGATGGAGCAAGAAAGGCAGAATTCACCAAAGGTTGGAAAAGCTGACTTTGTATTGGCGAGAAGAGTTTGAGGGAGGACTTTGCAGTTCCCCTTTCCCAGATGTGATTCAGCAGAGGCTTCTGGGCCATCCTAGGTTGGATCTCTCTTTGATAAGAGGTGGAAGCTGATCAAGGAGAGATCTAACTTAGAACTGAGGAGGAATTTCCTGACAGTGAGAACAATTAATCAGTGAAATGACTTCCCTCCAGAGGTTGTGGGTGCCCTGGAGGTTTTCAAGAAGAGATTTTATTTATTATTTTTATTAATCATATTTCTATGCCGCCCACTCTCCGAGGACCCTGGGTGGCTTACAACAATCGACAGTATACTAAATAGCCTCTTGCCGCCAACAATCTGGGTCCTCATTTTACCCACCTGGGGAGGATGGAAGGCTGAGTCAACCTTGAGCCGGTGAGATTTGATCCGCTGATCTGCTGAACTAGCAGTCAGCTGAAGCAGCTGCAGTACTGCACTCTAACCACTGCGCCACCTCGGCTCCTGTTGGAGGGTCTTTTGTCTGAAATGGAATAGAGGCTCCTGCTTGAGCGAGAAGACCTCCAAGGTCCCCTCCAGCTCTGTTATATGTTCTATCTCCTTGCTCCAAGTTTAGCTTACAGATTCCACCCAGCCCCTAACTCTGGTGCGTTGCACTGAGTCCATTCTAAGCATTAAGCATCCAGCTTAATTAACAAATTAATGCTAATCAATCATTAAGTATCAGGAAGAGAGTGGACAGCCCAGAATGGCATAGGATTTCTTGTTTCCGCAGGGGGTCTGGATCAGAAGACCTCCAAGGTTCCTTCCAACTCTCTTATTCTGGGTCTTTCTGGGAGGCTTAAATTTGGATTCCTGCCCTAAGCAGAAGGTTGGGCCGGATGGCCTCAAGGGAGCCTCCCAATGAGACTCCATGCCGGCCATGAGACTAGTCCTGTAGTATCCAGAGCACCTTTGTGGCCTGGCTTCCAGGTGGACTGCCACCGGATTCCCTCCCAACTCAAGGCTGGGGGGGAGGGGGGAGGAGGATGAGCTTGACTAGGAGATGGCTGGTCCCAGCCTCTGCTGAGCAGTTCTCTTTCAATCTGTCAGCCCCCCCCCTCCCCTCCCCTCCCCCAGGCACCCATGAGCGTCTGCAGAAACGTGGCTCGGCCACGGCATTGGCTGCTGCTGAAAGGAGTCTCTTCACGTGCTGGTAAGGAAAGGAAGAGGCCACCTGACTTTTCTGTAGAGACGGATCTGAAATATTTATAAAACCAGCCAACTCTTTTGATGCCAATGGGTGCTTTGGTGCCTCCTGCACACACACACACACACACACACACACACACACACACACACACGGCCTTCCATCTTCTCTACCCCCCCCCCCCACCTCCCTCCCAATACATTCAGAGCAGAACTTTCCTTGCAGGGTTCTGTGGCCAACTCCCCCTCCCTCCCCCAGACCCAGAAGGGTTCACACACACACACACAGAGAACCGCCTTTCCCCCAGGGCCTCTGGTGAGCACGGGGCTCCCGGAGAATTTGAAGCTGACTTCCTTGAGTGGAGGCCGGTTTCCCTGGCAGTGTTGGTGGGAATGGCCCGGGAGGTCCCTCGGTTAGGCTGCTGCTGGCTGCGCTTCGGCCTCCCTTCCTTGGGGCTCTTTGCGGCTTGGTTGTTGACAGGGTGCAGGCAGACGAGGACAACATTTACTTTACTTTATGATTGTGTTTTATGTATTTATTTCATTTTATGGTTGTATTTTATGATGGTGCCCATGATTTATCCCTTGTTGCTTCTACGGACCCTCAGAGCTTATGCCCCGGAGGCAAATTCCTTGTGTGTCCAATCACCCTTGGCCAGTCAAGAACCCTGCGCTATAATCAGAGGGGAAAGCGCGCGGCCTTCTGGCCCTCAAGTTCCCCACTTGGCTCATGAAACGTCTGCAAGAGAACGACCCACTCATAGAACACCAAGGACCCCCTTCAAACTTCCCTTCCAGCACTGAAGACGTTCCCTAGTTGGGTCGTGAAACATCTACAAGAAAACATGCCGCCAGGGACCCCCCAGTTCAACCCTGAGCTACAACTCTTCTCTTCTATCCGTCCTTTGCCTTTTGACCTCTCTTCCTTCCTTCCTTCTTTCTTTTTTTCTTTCTTTCTTTCTTTCTTTCTTTCTTTCTCTCTCTCCTTCCTTCCTTCCTTCCTTCCTTCCTTCCTTCCTCCTTCCGTCCTCCTTCCTTCCTTCCTTCCTTCTTTCTTTCTTTTTTTCTTTCTTTCTTTCTTTCTGACGTTCTTGTCAGCATCACATTCTGTAACCCCACTTTCTTGGTCCTCTTGAGCTCCTCCTTCCTACCTGTGATTGGAGACCCCCGTCCAGCCTCTCCACCTGGCCAAACCATCTCCGTGACTTGCCAGAATCGTGATCCGTCGTTTGGGAGTTTCCTCACCATGCCTTCTGCACCCCTTCCTTTTTTGGGCTCCTTGTTTTCTAGCTCTACTCCACCCCCCATGGCCAAAAACACGCCCTTCCCCCGGCCTTCACGTTGGTGTCCCTGACCACATGCCCCAACCCCCTCTGGCTTCTAAGGAAATGGAGAGAAATGGGACCTTACCCCTCTCCAGCTTCCCCATTTTGGGCAAATACAGGAAGTCCTCGACTTACAACAGTTTGTTTAGTGGCCGTTCGAAGTTACAACGGCCCTGAAAAAAATGACTTATGGCCCTTTTTCACACATAATGACCATTGCGGCAGCCCCAGGGTCAAAATTCAGCCACTTGGCCACAGATTTGTGACGGTTGCAGTGTCCCGGGGTCACGTGATCCCCTTTTGCGACCTTCTGATGAGCAAAATCAATGGGGAAGCCCCATTAACAACTGGGATACTAATTTTAGGACTGCAATGATTCACTTAACAATGGTGGTGAGAAAAGTCGGCAAACTTATTTGGGCTCAATTGTGGTTGTAAGTCGAGGTCTGCCTGTATTCATTCCCTGGCCCGGATCGCCTATGACTTTCGACAACACCAGCCCTCCCGAGTCCCAAAATTCCTCCCCTCGTTTTCTCCATCATTTCCCACGGCACCAGACAGAGGGATTCATCTCTCTGCCCCACTTTCTGCCTTCTGCGCATGGCTTGCAATCCCTCCCTGCCTTTTCCCTGTCGGATGCCACCGTCTTGCTCTTGGAGGCCTTCATGCTCAGGTCCCCGCCCTTCCTCGAGTCACCCGGGCCACAGAGGCCCAGGGCATGGTGGGGAAGAAATGAAGAAATGCACAGGACCCAACTCTGGCCTTTTGTCCCCAGGCCCCAACATCGGCTATAAGGGATGTAAGTCGTGAGGCTGCTCTGTGAGAGACGTTCATATTCTTCCTATTTTTCTGCAGCTTCTCCTCCCCCCCACAAATACCTGGGAGAGAGAGGCCACCTAACATTGCTGAGACCTTCGGCTTCTCAGCCAACCACACGGCCTGGTGGCTACACAAAATGCCATAGACGTCCATGGTCAACACGCCTCTGGTGTCACCACAAGGAAGCCTTCTACACATGCCCACAAATCCAGTAGACAACTTTTGACTATTAAGCAAAAATCGGGAACCCGGGGCCATGACCTCAGACTGACAGGAGGGGAGTTCAAAAGGCAGGCTAGAAAGCATGACTTCAATTCAGAATAAAATTGGAAGGGACCTTGGAGGTCTTCCAGCCCAACCCCCTGGTCAAGCAGGAGACTCTCTATGAATCCAGACAAATGACTGTCCCGTCTCTTCTTAAAAACTCCCAATGTTGGAGCCCCCATAACTTCAGGAGAGAATCTGTTCCACTGGCTAATTATTCTCACTGTCAGGAAATCCCTCCTTCATTCCGGGTTGCTTCTCTCCTTGGTTAGTTTCCATCCATTGTTTTTTCTCCGGCTTCTGGTGTTTTGGAGAATAGCTTGACCCCCCCCCAACTCTTCTTTGTGGAAGCCCCTCAAATACTGAAAGGCTGCTATGATGTGTCCCCACCCCCCAGTCCTTCTTTTCTCTAGACTAGCCATACCTAATTCCTGCAACCGGGCCTGGTGGCTCAGCAGACTAAAGCATTGTGATTAACATCAGCTGCCTGCAATTACTGCTAGTTCGAATCTCCCCAGGCTCCAGGTTGACTCAGCCTTCCATCCTTTCTAAGGTAGGTCAATTGAGGACCCAGTTTGTGGGGGCAATAAGCTGACTTTGTATAAATATACAAAAGTATGAAGGTTATTGCTTAACGCATTGTAAGCCACCCTGAGTCTCCGGAGAAGGGCGGCATATAAATCAAAATTAAATATCTATATCTATATATATGTTTTAGCCTCCAGGTGGCTAATTATCTTCGTTGCTCTTCTCTGCACTCTTTCCAGAGTCCCAACATCTTTTTTATATCATGTCAACCAAAAAAACCTGCATGCAATATTCCAAGTATGTTTTCACCAAGATCTTATAACGTGGTACTAACCAGCGATCTTGAGTCGGTCCCTCTGTTGATGCAGCCGAGGATTGCATTGGCTTTTCTGGCAGCTGCCGCACACGGCTGGCTCACGTTGATGCTGCGGGATGACTGAAGGTCCGGAGCATTGAGGACACCCCACAAATGAGAGCATGCTGGGCGGGGAATTCTGGGATTTGAAGGAGCCAAAGCTGGGCAGCCCTGCTCTAAGGCCTCCCTCTGCCCTGGCTGGCCTCTGGTCCGGAGGGTGAGGGGCTTTGTGGGTTTCCTGCTCGGCCTTCCAAGGAGACTCAGGAGCCAGTTTAGTTGCTCCACAAAAGCCCCACCTTAATTTCAAGCCTTTTGCCAAGGAGCTTAATTGTCCAAACTTTTCCCTTTTGTTAGCTTGTTAAAAAGCTCTGCCTTAAATATGCAGTTTTCAGCAACCGGCTTTCTTTGGATTCAGCATTAATTCCACCCCGTTTTCATGAATTAATGAATCTCATTCTCTTCTTGCCCAACCTGAATGTATTCCTTCGGTGCGTTTGAAGCTTCTCCTACATAGTTTCACACTGGAAGATCAGTTCTCCCCATACAAGGACGGGTCCTTCAAAGAAGGGGAGGACAGAGGGGGAGATGGCTCAATGGTGGCATCAACACAAGGAACATGAATTTGGACAAACTTTAGGATACGGTGGAGAACAAGGGGCCTGGTGTGCTCTGGTCCATTAGGTCACAGAGAGTCGGACATGACTTAGCAACTGAGCAACAACAGGATGGAAGAAAGATTGGGGGGCCCAACTCCCGGTCTGTGGACTGGCACTTGGGCCATGCCATGCTAAGAACTGATCCATGCGAACAAGCGAAGTTCCATCCATGGGATGCAGGCAACCACGAAACACTCCCCCCTCCCCAGTCCACGGAAAAGCCTCTCTTCACAGAACCAGTCCCTGGAGCCCCAAAGGTTGGGGGTCACTTCTTTAGATCAAGTAAAAGGACCAGCAGAGGAGCTGCAACTTAACTTCTTCCTTTTGAGGTCTCGTGTTATCCAACTTCCTTCCAATGCCTGGTGTTGTTCCTGCAGCCCTGAATCTTTCAGAAACTCTGTTTTGGAGGATGTAATTCACCCTTTGCAAAATAAGAAGCCTCCCGCTGTTACTTGGAAGCATCTGTTACATATTCAAGAGGGTAGGAAGGGTTCGGGTCTCGACCTGAGCTGTCCAGAGCGTCTGCACAGATGGGAATCTTGTCTTGCCCACCAGAAGAACCACTTCTGTAAAGTCAAAAATAATTCGGCAATAACTATTTCATCTCTGCTAGACACCCACCCATCTTTCTGGGAACAAACTGGTGGATTCAGCCGGTGAAAAGCCCAGCGATGGTCCATCCGCTGGAACTCCAGGCTTCTTGGCCGGTGATTGGCTCACAGATTTCTTTATTAAATTTATAGGCTGCCCATCTCACTCTTGCAGAGACTCGGGGTGGCTTCCAAAACGACAAAAAGATTTATCCAAATCAAATATTAGTGTTGTTTTGAAACTTGTGCTCTCCATCACAGAGCGAGGCTGGTGGGGAGATGGCAGGAAGAGGAAACGAAAGGAAGAGGGAAGGGAAGGGAAGAGAAGAAAGGAAAATCCATGTGTTTATGGTAGCCAAAAATGATACTGAGGTGTACAGCGGCTTGAGCTTTTGTCCCATTTCCAAAGAAGCTTCTTTTTAGCCAGGGGTCTTTGGTGGGGAAGTAGTTCAGGATTGGGTCTGGTGGAACTTTATTTTTCCATTTCATTTGCTCTTCTAAATGGCGTTAAATGAAAACAAATTAATTGCAGAGTGCAGTATGAATAAATATGACTCAGCTCTTAGTTTGCGAGTGACTAAAATCCATGTACATTCTGCCTATTCTTCCCCCTTTTTCCTTTTTTGCATAGGATTGGAAAAGCAGCTTTGGGGAGAACGGAGTAGGCAGCCGCAAGGGCCAATTTGGCCCCAGGCAGAGATGCTTGTTTGGGGAGAGGGACAATTCCTGGCAGCAATGCTCCAGAAGGTTCCTGCCCCTGGTCTAAGAGCACCATAGCCATCGCCCTTAGACTTGTATACCACTTCACAGCCCTCTCCAAGCGGTTTACAGAGTCAGCCTCTGGCCCTCAACAACCTGGGTCCTCATTTTACCCACCGCGGAAGGACGGAAGGCTGAGTCCACCTTGAGCCTGCTGAGATTGGAACTGCCAAATTGCAGTCAGCCTGCAGTCCTGCCCTCTAACCACTGGGCCACCGTGGCTCACGCCGAGGAAACCCTCTCAGTTTTACAAAGAGCGAGGTTGGGGTTCCCCCCCACCACCTTTTTCTTTCTGAAAAGACAAGCGTGTTCCCCCTTTCACCATCCTGCTCTCCAAAGGCCCTGAAGGCAGGAGAAGAACAAGGAGGATGGAAACCAACCAAGGAGAGAAGCAACCTGGAGTTGAGGAGGAACTTCTTAACAGGGGGGACAATTAAGCAGTGGAAGAGCTTGTGGAGGCTCCAGCACTGGAGGTTTTTAAGAAGAAACTAGACAGCCACTTATCTGAAGTGGTCTAGGGTTGCCTGCCAGGACGGGGCTGGACTAGAAGACCTCCAAGGTCCCTTCCAACTCTGTTATTCTAGGATTCTGTAAATCTAAACACAAGACTGATAGGATTTCATGGTGAAAGAGAGAATTAGTGATGAAATACCCAGAGGGTCGACCCAGAGGAGCTTTTCCAAAAGAGAACTGATTTTTTTCTTTGTTTTTTGTCCCTTGAAGAAGTTTCACTTCTCATCCAAGAAGCTTCTTGAGTTCAGAACTGAAGTCTAGAAAAGAAAAACAAAAAAGTCCAGTTGCCTCTTGAAAAGCACCTTTGGGACAACCACGGCTTGGATGACTGAGAACCTCCATAAATAATTTCCAGCCATTTGTCTGGAATGGTCGAGGGTCTCCTGCTTGAGCAGGGGTTGGACTAGAAGACCCCCGAGGTCCCTTCCACCTCTGTTATCCTGTATTCCTTTGCAACAAGGTGCATCTGGGGCAAATCCGTTTGTCACAGGCACCATCTTGAGGGCCCTTTCCGCTTACAGAAATCTGCAGCTCTCCAGAATTACAGCCCAGGATGGTTTCCTTTCAACACTAAATGGGATTTCGTGCAATCCTGTTAAAGCATTGTGGTTTTCATGCTCAGCAAAACTAATTCCTGCAAAGCATGATTACACCCCGCACCGACATCTATTCACACACGGAAGCTTTTCTCTGATCTATAGAAACCGACTAGGGTTTTTTTTTTTAAAGTTCTTTTCTTTTGAGTTTTAATTCACCAGTCTCAGGTGCTGCATGAGATTTTCTAGAATCCTTCCCGGTTGGGGATCAGTGAGATCAAAATGCATCCTGCAACAACTCATCCTTCGCATTTTTACAGTTTCCAACCCATCTTACAGCCCAAAGATTTCCAGATAGACCTTCATATTAGCTGCATCTTAACCTGCTTCATTTGGGGATGGAGGAATCAACCCCCAAAGTTACCAAATGGGAGGCTGAACCATCTCAATCTTTACTGAATGGGGTGGAGAAACCATCTCTCTGGGGGAAGTAGAACTTCTCAAGAACCAATGAGCTTCCTAGCATTCCAGTATGGTTTGGGTAGGAGAACTTTCCATCCGGATGAATTAAGGCAGGGGTTAGGGTTAGGGTTAGGGTTAGGGTGGCTGGGGGATTCTGGGACTTGAAGTCCACAGGTCTTAAAGTTGCCAAACTTGGACACCCCTGAGTGAGAGCAGTGATTTCTCTTCTGATACTGCTTTAAGGGGCCCCACCAACCTCGCCCTTAACATCCCACTTTCCTGTTGATTCACCACCTTGAGAATTTTTATGCTGGGCCTGCAGCCCTATAAGGACAAACCGAGTGATGGAGGGACCCCTCATCCGCCCTTGTATTATGGCCTCTCAATGTCTTGAAGGAAGGCCAGAATGGTCGGAGGGCCCCATCGGCCCTCCAGGGCAGAAAGAGGCCTGGCAGAGGAGCAATGAGCAAGTCTAGCTGGCTCCCTCCTGCCAGACATCTGGCACTGCCCCCTGCAACTCTTCTGCCAGCCTGGCTGGATCTCCCCGGATAGCTCTTGGGTGCTCTCCAGCAATCCCACTGGGTCTTCCCGGGAGCTGTTCTCTGCAGGAGGCCGAGTCCTGTTCTGGCTCCCCGTGAATGCTGGTTGGATTCTGAAGGAAGAAAGGAAAAAAGCCCTGGGGTGCGGCCAGCCAAAGCAGTGGGCGATCCAGAATGGGGTCCAAACCGGCTGGTGAAGGGGGAGAGATGCCAGCTTGGGAGAAGGGGGAAAGGGGGCCTTGGATCCAAGTCCATGGGGCAGAAAAGCTGTGTGGAGTTCTCCCTGTTTGGTCTTCCCAGTCCAGGAAGGCAACCAAACTGTTCCTGCAGGATCTGTGAAGGTTCTCCTTCACCCTTGTCAGGGGTCTCCAACCTTGGCACCTTTAAGTCTTGTGGACTTTGGCTCCCAGAATTCCCCAGCCAGCATTCAGGGAGTTGAAGTCCACAAGTCTAAAAGTTGCCAAGTTTGGAGACCCCAATCCAGATCATGGTTGCCCCAAAGGTGCTTTTATTTTAAATGCAACTGAACTTTGTTTATTTTTCTTTAAGAGGTTTCGCTTCTCATCCAGTTCTGAAGTTTGAGCAGAAGAAGCTTCTTGGATGAGAAGCGAAACCTCTTAAAGAAAAATCAGGATGTCCCATTGGCTTTATAATAAACACACTTTGGATGTTTGTATAAGGAGATAATTGTAGTCCTCACTTAGCAACCATTCAGAGTTACGACAGGCCTCCAAAAAGGATCTCACCACCCAAATTGATGTCCCAATGTTCTTCCCACCAGTCGCATGATTGCACTTTTGGCTCTCGGCACCTGAGCCTTTGCCATTTGTCTGACTGCAGTTTACAACTTTTTTCTTTTCCCTGGAAACTGGTGTTTATTTTCAGTTTCCAGCAAAGAAAACACCCATTGGGAACACTGAGTTCACTTCATAAGCTCCATCTTTGCTTAATGACCACTCTCCCATAAGTGCTTTTTCAAGAAGCAACTGGACTTCCTTTGTTTTTCCCTTGAAGTTGTTTTGCTCCTCATCCAAGACGCTTCTTCCATTTTGACTGAATGGTGGAGAATGGAAGGATTTCTATTCTTTGCAGTCGTCTGGTCATTTGCGCTCTTTCTGAGAGTCCTTGAGGCCACTTGGAGGTTTATCTCTGCCGTGACGTGGACAACTGAGAATCTGCATAGACACTTAACGACTGTTGGGAGAAAAAAAAGGTGTAAAATTGGGTGTGGTGATACGGTGACCTGCTTAAGGACCGGTATGACTTCCAGCCATAATTCTGGCTCAATTGGATGCAATAAGTCGAGGGCTAAAAAGTCAGGCCACTCGTTTAAACTCTGCCTGGGTGGGGAGGCAGACGTCCCAGTCCTTTCCAGAGCTCCCAGCTCAAAAGGGCCCTTCCCCACTGCCTCTCCCCACCTCTTAGTTGCCCAGCCAACACCCCACCAGGTTCCCAGGCTGGGGAATTCTGGGAGCTGAAGCCTTCCCATCCTAAAGTGGCCAAAGTTGAGAAGCACGGCTCAAAATGTCAGTTGTGGAGTCCTGCTACTTTGGCCATTGTTTCTGTTTCCTCCCTTCTGTTTGTTCTTCACCTCTAAGTAAGATTTGAAGCCCTGCAACATTGGACTTATTGTGTCCTGGATGTTCACCTGGACTTGGACCCCCTGAAAGAGGTTTTCATGGTCGTTCCGTGCCCCTTTTTCAACGTAATGGTCAAAACTCTCCAGTCCACATTGTGTCTCCTAACCTGATCTGGGCAAATTTGCCACAGCTGCTGATTAGGAGGTCCACAGCCTTGTCTCTCTCTTGTGGTGGTCGACGTAGGTTTTCTCAATTTCTGTTTTACAGCATCTGTGGCTTGTGTTTGTTCTCCTGCTGCAAATATTACTCCTCCTGCTTCTTTCTGAGGGAGCCAATCTGGAGCTGCTGCCAATTTTTTTTGCTCTTCATCTTGCCTCCTATTTATTTTGGGTATGAAATGGGCAGAAGTTGTTCTCGTTATGCTTTTAGAAAATGCTCGTTTTCTACCGAGGGTTGGTCCTTTTCCCAAGCAGCCACACCTTGCAAAGGGCAGTGAGAGCAGCTGGGACTTTGCCTCCTCCTCCTCCTCCTCCTCCTCCTCCTCCTCCCACTCTGATACTGCATGGAGCGTGGCAATCTGTTTCTCTTCCTTTGATGCTCTGGGTCTGTCAGGAGACTTGGAGGGAGCTCGGCCCCACTTTGGCCTTCAGGGGTTACGGCAAACACAGAGGCAGGCCAATCCATGGACAGGCAGTGGCAAGGTTGGTGGCCTTCAGGGCTGCAAATGAAAACACTTCCTGTCTGATCCATTGATGGCCTTCCAGATCTCATAAAGTAGTATTGTGGTTGGTTAGTCTATCAGCCAGGGGCTGAGACTGGATTTAATATTTTTATCCGCCTATCCAGTCCTTCCCAAAGACCTGGGATAGGCAAATGTGGATGTTTTGGGGTGTTAGGGGTCTAGTCGCAGGATGTAAGCTGTTTTGAGTCAAGTTGCCTTTTGCCATTGACTGACGGTGAATGTGTCAATGCCAATGAGATTCCAATGGTGCGTCAGATGTTTCTGGGGGCACCTATTACTATTGTGTCCACCTTTGTTTTCTTTTTCCACAATCGTTCTATTTCTGTTCGAAGGTCTTCATATTTTGTGATTTTCTGTCGTTCTTTCTCTTCTCTTTTGCTGCCTCCCAGTACTGCCACATCCACTATCTAAACTTTTTTGTCTTTCTTATTGATAACTGTTAAAGTTTGGTGTGTTGTGTGGCAGGTGCTTGTCTGTTTAAATTCTAAAGTCCCAGAGCAGTTTAGTGTCTTCACTTTCTCTCACTTTCTCTATTTTATGGTCCCACCAGGTCTTGCTTGCAGGCAAATGGTATTTCTTGCAGATCTTCCAATGCACCATTGTTGTTCTTTTGTCACGCCGTTGCTTGCAGTCAGTTTGGGCAATCTTCTGGCAGCAGATATGCCAGGTAGTCCCCTGTTTCTGCAGCTTCTTTGCATAGGCGGCACTTACCGTCTGTTGGTGTCTTCTCAATTCTGGCTTTGTGTGCATTTGTCCTTAAGTCTTGGTCTTGTGTAGCCAGAAGCAGCCGCGGCTCTCTTCCTTCAACTTTCCTCCTCTTAGACATTGCCAGGTCTTGTTATGATCTGCCTTCCCTGCTATTTTGTTTTACTGTCTTGGCCATCGTCTTCCCGTCTCTCATTTCTATTCTTCATTAGGTCTTTCTTGTAGGCCAGTTTGGTTTCTCCAGGACTCAGTAGGCCTTCTAACAATAGCTGAGACCTTTTCAGGAGGAGGAAGCTTTCAAGACAAGGTTGGCCAGCCACTTGTCTGGAATGATATAGGATCTCCTGCTTGAGCAGGAGGTTGGACTAGAAGACCTCTGAGGTCCCTTCTGATTGTGTTATTCTGCTGTGTTCATTCTAGCACTAAGGACAAGGCGTCAAGCTAAAATAATCAGTCTGAGCGCTGGTTGAGGGGCCGGTCTTGTGGCAAACAGTGGCCCCATTTTTCATATTTATTATTCTACTTATTTTCTCTGGATTTCTAGCACAAAGGCTTCTGAGAATCTATCGGTGCCCATTCAGTGAAATGTCAGCGCATGTATCAAAATGTCAGGACGTGGGTTTGCTCGCAGTGGCATGCCAGCCTCACATATGGCCGGTCCTGAGCCGTGTTTACTCAGGGGCCGGCAACCTCTGCGCCAAATCGGTCCTCGGCCAACAGTCCTTTTTCCGCTGGGGTGGATGCTGGGTGATGCCGCCAGACAGCTGGCATTCTCCTGATTATTGTTTCAATTTACATCTCACCTTCCTATCCAGATGGCACTGAGGAAACTTGGGTGGGACCGAAAATATTTTTCTTCACACAATGCAGAATAACCCCAATATGTCTGAGGTGTTAGGTACGTTGAGGTATGTTTACGAATGAGATCAGGCTGCATCCTCTCCCCTCGTTTATTCCACTTCTATGCAAAATATGCATTATAAAATAAGATGCGTTAGAAGACGGTGTGCCGGGGCCTTTGACTTGCCTGGAAATGAACCTGTTTAAAAGTTCATCACCAAACCTGGACACCTTGGTCACGTTGGATCAGGACTCTGCCCGTCTGCTCCCCAGGACCTCTGGAGAGAAGCCCTTCCACCAGCTGATTCTTCTCGCTGCCAGGAGATCCCTCCTTTGTTCCAGGTTGCTTCTCTGCTTGGTTAGTTTCCACCCATTGCTTCTTGTCCTGCCCTCGGGTGCCTTGGAGAATAGTTTGACTCCCTCTTCTTTGGGGCAGCCCCTGAGATATTGGAAGACTCTGCTATCATGTCTTCCCTGGTCCTCCTTTTCATTCAACTAGGCATACCCAGTTCCTGCAACTGTTCTTCATATATTTTAGCCTCCGGTCCCCTAATCATCCTGGTTGCTCTTCTCTGCACTCTTTCTAGAGTCTCCACATCTTTTTTACATTGTGGCGACCAAAACTGGATGCAGAATTCCAAGTGTGGCCTTACCAAGGCCTTATAAAGTGCATAACCACTTGGTTACGTCTTGGTAAGACCACATTTGGAATATTGGTACTTGAGGAGAGATAGTAGGACTTCCAGATAACTGGTGAAAAGTAGGGTATGAAAATGGCCCGGCTGATCAAGAAGGGTGTGGGTGACTAAGTGACAGCTTATTTGAGGGTGTTTCCCACATTTTTTCCCTGTCAACCCCCCTCCCCACCCCGCTTTTCCTCCTCTTCTATAGAGGAGATGAGTGTCCTCAGCTAGCAAGCTTCTGCATTATTCATTTTCATCCTGAATTCAGAGTTTGCTCTCTCTCGCTCTCACTCTCTCCCTTGCTGTTCCCAGCTTTCAATCTATAGATCTCTTTCTCTCTCTCTGAGTTTCTTTGATAAAGCAGCAACCAAGCTTAAGGTTGGTTGCTGATGTATGCCCAGCAATTTTCTTGCTGGGCATACATCAGCCCTAAATATCAGAAAAAGGGCCCAGTTTCAGTCCTTGCCTGGCACAGGGAGAGGAACAATTTCTCGGGGAAGGGGTAAAGAGGAAAGGGAGGTGTTTATTATTATTATTACTATTACTACTACTATTACTATTACTATTATTAATATTATTTTAGGGATTTAATGGCTGATGCCAACACATGGAATTGCATCCCATTAGCAGTCGCCAGGCAGAGCAAAATCTCCATAAAATGGAAGAATCCTTGAACCAGAATAAAAACCAGAGCAGAATAAACAAAGTTGGAAGGGATTGTTCTGACCCAGCTGCCCAAACGCAACAAACCCTCTGCAGTTGATTCAATGATTCTTTTATTAGGAGCGCCAGCAGCCCCGGCAAAAACTTTCTCTCTAACTGCAGGCTAACAAGTCTTTTTGGCAGGGAGATGAGTAGTTGTTCCCCACCCCACCCCCTGCCGCCTTTGATTCCCAGAGCTAGAGTGAGGCCTCACTAGCAACGGTGGCTCTTCTGTCCCAAGGACTGGCCCATAGATTTCCAATGCTCTCCTCTCCTCTCCCTTCTGCACATCTGCATGTCAGGCACTGGACCCAGCTGCTCCTCCTCTTCCTCATCAGCCATCTCCAGGTCTGGGGCTGTTGTCTCTCTATCTGAGGGCTGATGGACATCCCAGGCTCCGTCTCTCTCTCTCTCTCTCTCTCTCTCTCTCTCTCTCTCTCTCTCTCTCTCTCTCTCTCTCTCTCTCTCTCCCTCTCTCTCTCTCTCTCTCTCTCTCTCTCTCTCTCTCTCTCTCTCCTGGCTCCATTCCCTCTTCCCCCTCGGAGCTCTCAGGTTGCCTTGATGCTGACCCTCACTCCCACCTGACCTCCTCCTCTTCCTCCTCTGATTCAGCTGCTGGGGGGTGGACGGGCCACAACAGGCACCTTGGTGGTCATCTAGTCCAATCCCCTGCTCAGTCAGGAGGTTCTATAATACCAGGAGTCTCCAACCTTGGAACTTGAAGACTTGTGGACTGGGAGTTAGAGTCCACAAGTCTTAAAGTTCCCAAGATTGGATTCTCTTATTCCACACCATTCCAAACAAGTGACTGTCCAGTCTCTTCTTAAAAATCTCCAGGGTTGGAGCATCCACAACTTCTGAAGGCAAGCCGTTCCAATAATTAATTGTTCTTGCTGTCAGAAAATTTCAGGGCATACTCCAAGGGTTGCCCCATATAAAGAACATTGCAGCAATCCAGACGGGCGCAGAGAGCAGCTGCCAACTCCATCTGGCACCACAGAAGCTTCGGCTGTACATTTCCATGTTTCTGAATTTTGTCTTCTGGAGAGGGAAGACATGGAGACAGGCCTCGTGCTCCCCCAAATTAGCTGCCTGGTTTCTGGGAGTGCACCCCCACCCCCACCCCCACCCCCCCACACATAAAATAATGACACACATCCGCTCCCTTCTGAGACAGGCAGCAAAACCTATTCGGGGTCAGTGCACAAAGTTGTAGCCTTTCACAAAATCTGTGTTTGTGTGCAGAGCACGTGGCCTTTGCTTTTCAATCAAAATTGTAATTTATATTATATCTGAGGTTTTTATATTCCTGAAAGCTGCCTTGAGTCACCATGCGTGAAGAGGCAGCAACATAAATTTCCTAAAATAATAAATAAATAAAATTGGGACCTGAATTTCTGGGGCTAAGCCAAGCGGTCGTTATATCAGTTATGCCCGATTTTAAGACTTTTTTTTTTTTTTTGATTTTGCGTGTCAGAAAGCTGGTTGGGAAAGCCGTCAATGGAGATCATGTGAGAGGAGGAGGAGAACGCTGCAGCCATCATTTTATTTATGCTTCACATTTTTGAACCACTTGCCTCTTTCAGAGAGGGATTCTGGGCAGCATACGAATGAAATATCGTAACGTGAAAACTTACATGAAACCTTAAATCACATCATGACCGGCTTTAAGCTCAGGGCATTCACACAACTCCAGTATCTGACTTTTTTCCCCCTTCCTATAAACAAGGCTGAGCTTCGGTGGTTAGATGGCCCAGATCAGGGGTGAAATGTAAAATCTGTTACTACCGGTTCTGTGGGCGTGGCTTGGTGGGGGGGTTAATGTGACGGTGGGCGTGGCCGACTTTTTTTTAAAAAAACTTTTCAAAGCATTTTTTCTAATGCTTTGAAAAGCCTCCCTGCCAATCAGGCAACTCAGCTGGGATCGTCAGAGACTTTGCAAAGCATTTTTTTTACCACTTCGGCCAAGAGGTTGCAGAAAAAAATGCTTTGAAAAGCCACTGATGATCCCAGCTGAGCCGCGCAATCATCAGAGGCTTTTTTTTTTTTACTTTTAAAAGCATTTTTTCATCGGAAGAGGTTGTAGAAAAAATGCTTTTAAAAGTAAAAAAAAAAAACTTCTGATGATCCTGGGACTCAGCTGGGCATGGGGGGAGGAGCAGGGATTTTTGCTACCGGTTCTCCGAACCACCCACCGCCATCGCTATCGGATTGGGTGATCGGTCCTAACCAGGAGCATTTCACCCCTGGCCCAGATGTTGGTACAGGTAGTCCTCAACTTACAACCGCAACTTCTGTTACTAAATAAGATATTTGTTAAGTGAGTTTTGCCCCCTTTTACGAGCTTTCTTGCCACAATTGTTGTTAAGCTGTTAATTTAGTCACATGGTTGTAAGTGAATCTGGCTTCCCCACTGACAAAAGGCCCTCGGACACAGCAATGGTCATACATGCGAAGCCGTTGCCAAGCGTCCAAAGTTTGACCTCGTGACTGCCGGGACGTTGCAAAGGTCGTAACTGCAAAAAACGGTCATAAGTCACAATTTTTCAATGTTGTTGTAGCTTTGGACTGGTGTAAATTGAGGGCTACCTGTATCTGAATATAGATCTTTTTAACATTCATATTTTATTGTGGTTTTGATTTTTTTAATGCAGGTGAAATGTGACTATACCCTGCAGATCCACGTACGATAGGCCAGAGGCCGAGTGAATGTAGATGGGATTTAAAATAGTTTGGCCTTTCAATGTGCATGCCCATTCCAGCTGGGCTGACTGTGGCCCTCCTGCCTGGACGGCTTCTGACGCCCCCCCCCCCCTTGTCTCTCTCCCTCCACAGAAGTGTCTGCGGCTGAACCCCGATGTCCCCATCTGGACCTCCAAGCAGCGCATCCTTTGCACCCTGAACCACAGCCTGAAGGACGTCCTCAACTATGGCCTCTTCCAGCCGGCCTTCAACGGCCGGGCGGGGAAGTTCCTGGATGAAGAGCGGCTGCTGAGGGAGTACCCCCTGAATCCGGACACCCCGGTCCCTTACCTGGAGGTACCTGCGGGCACGGCCCCGTTCAGGGGTGGCTCTCCCCACTTAGCGAGCGCTGGGTCCCCTCGCCCGGCTGGACTCACCTGCCCCGAATCCAACAGGCCACTTCTCTTCAGCTCTGCGGTGGTCCGAGGGAGGATGGCGTTGAAAAGGGGGCTTTCCTGGTAGGGAGGTGGGCTCAGAGTGATGCATTGCTGGGAGACTGGAGGGGAGCCCCCCCCCTCAACTCAAAGCCCAGGGAACTGGCTGTGCAAGGTCAGGGGTCCCATAAGCAGAGATGGGGTTGTGGGGTCTTTGGTCCTCTCTGAGGTTGGTGGGTTTCTTGCAAATGTTTCAGGACCCAAACTAGGTAACATCATCAGGGCTAGAAGGGGAGGGGGAGGAGGAGGAGGAGGAGGAGGAGGAGGAGGAGGAGGACTGCAGGGGCCTTGGTGCTCTCTGAACTTGGTTCTTTTCATGCAGAAATTTCATGACCTAGCTAGGTAACATCATCAGGTGTAGAAGGAAGTGGGATGTGCAGAGGAGAAGGAGGAAGAGGAGACGATGAGATCCTTGGTGCTCTCTGAGCTTGATTGTTCCTGTAAACATTTCATTACCAAACGAGGAAGCATCCTCGGTGCTGGTGATCTCCTAGATGGGTAATGCAAGAAAGCCACCAAGCTCAGGGAGCACCAAAGACCCCTCATTTCAACCCCGAGCTATAAATACTCCCCTTTAAAGCTGGGGCCATCCTGGGGCCAAGAGGGTTCTTCTCCGGAGGATTCTGCAGTGCTCACAGCCCCCACCAGCCCATCCGCCCAGGCAGCTCAGGTGTCAGAGACCCTGCAGGAATCCCAGGCTGGGGGCTGGGGGGGCCGAGCCCTGCACCCGGGGATCAGGCAGCTGCCCACACAGCCTCCCCTGAGCCAAGCCGAGGTCCCGTGGTGCTGCCTTCAGATGGATCTTGAGGGAGCCAGGCTTCTGTCGCAGGGAAAGAAACTGGTCACCTGTCCAGGCAGGGCAGATCTCCTGGCAAAGGATCTTGTTCCCGATCCCTTGTTTGGGAGGAGTGGGCTCTAAATGGATCTGCCCCAATTGACACACACACACCCCAGATGCTGAGGGGCCTCGGGCTTTAATTCTTAAATTAAATTCTTAATTCTCCTGCGGGCTTTCAGCTGCTAAACGCCCCTCTGCAAAACAGAATTTGCACTGAGCACCAGCAGGACTGCACCTTGGAGCTTTGTGGTGAGTTGCACAATCACAACTCTTGTTGCCAAGGACCGTAAGGGGCTGCCCCTGGCTGCAGCTGTGACTTTCTCCTTGTGGGACCCCCCCCACCTTCGTCCCCTTTCAAGCCCCTCCTACAGGTGCTGCTGTAGCCAAAGGGTCCCTATAGGACCAATCGTTAAGCACCGAATCTCTCCGGATGCCAATTTCTTCTCAGATTGCCAGCACTCAAAGGCCTCCCGGCCCAGTGCGGGTTTTCAGTCCTGCTGCAAAAGGGCCATTTGGCAGCACGTTAAATTTAGGGAGGGAACCCCCAGCAGGGAAGGCTGAGCCCCGGAGTGGAGGGTCTGGGAAAGAGCCTTTGAACCCCCCTGAAGCGCTCCGTCCCTCTTCTGCTCCAGCTGCCTTCTGAGATTTTGCTGGCATTTGTGTGTAAGAGGGGTGTTGTATCTTATTTGCACATGGGAGATCTAAAATCTCGCTTCGCCAGGGAAAAGCTGAGCTACGGGAAGTAAATTCTGCAAATTACCTTATGCAGGCTTGCAAGAATATCCAGGAGAGGCAGGGAGTGGCTCCATGTGCCACAATCAAGATTTGAACATATGTGTCTCCCAACATATCTACCTTTGTTTATTTTGCTTTATTTCTCTCATTTACAAATTGTCCTCCACCCAGATTTTTATCCTGTGAGGTGCACATCTTAAAATAGGACAAATATTATGTAATTTTCATAGTAGTTTCCAAACTAAGCTGTAGAATGTAACAGAAGTGCCCAATAGGTGAATAGAGGACAGCCAGGCTGGGGTCCAAACAGAAGAGTCAGTAACACAAGAAGGTGTATTGGGGTCCAAGATGCCCCCCCCCCAACTCCCCGGTTGCAAAGTCTCCTCGGCTGTTATTGTTGCTTCCATGGATGAGCAGATCAGAGAGGGAGGGAGGGAGGAAGAGAAAGAGAAAGAGAAAGAGAAAGAGAAAGAGAATATGGATGATGGATAATAGGTAGGTAGATAAAGTTGATAGATTTATTTTATTGATCTGTTAAAATTATATTCTACCTATCTTGTAGTCACACAATTCTGGAAGAGACAGAGCAAGGAAGGGAGAGAGGATGAGAAAGAGATGATGAGGATAGGATAGGATAGGATAGGATAGGATAGGATAGGATAGGATAGGATAGGATAGGATAGGATAGGGAGAAGGATGAAAGGTGGATGGACGGATGGATGGATGGACAGATATAGAGAGAGAGACAGACAGACAGACTGGCTGAGGAATGAGAAATTCTGGCTCAGGGATTCTGGGAGTTGAAGTCCACAGGTCTTAAAGGGTCCACCCTGGCCAAAGGGGCACCACAGCCTGGAGCCCAGTGTCCTTAAAAACAGCCCTGTTGATTAGCTGTTTCACCAGCTCCGCCCTTGTTGGCATGGCCTGACCTTCCCATAGCCTTGAGAAAGGGACATTCGTGGGGGAGCCAGCAGTGGGGTGGAGAGCTGCAGGCCACGTCCGCAGCCGGCTGGGACGGTGTGATTGATTGAATCAGCGGCTCAGCCGACTTTCCATTGACCAGCGGCCCAAATCTCTGGAGGCTCCAGAAGAGCCGACGGCCAGAAGAAGCCCCGGATGGTGAAAGAGCCCAGCTCCGACTCTCCCTGGGTGGGCAGCCTTGGGGCCGGAGGGCTCTGCCAGAGTCACAGGGCCCAATCGATGAAGATTTGACCGATGCCCAGGCTGGCAGCTGATGCTTCTTCCTCTCTTTGCCTCCCATCCAGTTCCGATACAAGAGGCGCGTCTATTCCCAGCCCCTCTTGGATGACAAGCAGTTCGCCAAGCTGCACACGAAGGTAAGCCATCGCCTGGGGGAAGGGGAGCCGGGGGGGGGGGGGCAAGGGGCTTCTGGCTGCATGTTGCAGCTCAGACTTCAGAAGTGGCTGCAAGCCTTGGGCTTCACCCCACTGGCCGGGGCCAGGAGGACAGGAGGCTGGGCTGAGCTGGCATTAAGGGAGCCCCGTTTCCAGGGGCAAAAGGGAAGCGATATCAGGGGCAGGGAAGAGCTGAGGGACATCCAGATCTTCTGAGCTTCTTCCTCTCCTTGTGTTACAGCCTAGAACCCAGAAGAATGGGGTTCAAATGGGGTCTTCTAGTCCAGCCCCTTGTCCATGGCAGGCGGTCCTATATCAGTCAGGAAAATGGCTGCCCCGTCTCCTCCTCAAAACCTCCAGTCATGGAGCACCCACAGCTTCTATTGCATTGATTAGCATTTCAGGGATTGGGGGGGGGGAGGCATGGAACAGCCTGGCTCCCAGCTGTAACGGGGGGGAGGGAGGGCTCTCCGAGGCCTCTTGGCCACAAAGCACCCCTGGCTGCTGCTTGCTTCTACCTGGGGAAGCTTCTCCCCCTTCATCCTGGGGGGGGGGGTTTGTATTTAGAACAATAACAGGATTGGAAGGGGCCTTGGAGGTCTTCTAGTCCAACCCCTGGCTCAAGCCAGAGATACCATTCTGGACAAATGGCTCTCCAGTCTCTTCTTGAAAACCTCCAGGGTTGGAGCACCCACAGTTTCTGGTGGCAAGCCGTTCCACTGGTTAACTGTCTCCCTCAGCTGCTGTGTGGGCTGTTTTTCATGGTAAAGGCCAGTGGAAGGGGGGCAACCTGCCTTGCTTAAGATGGGCTCCGAGGCCGGAGGGGCCGGAGTTGTGGCTCTTGTTGTCGCTCCCAGTTCCCTCCTTCGTGAGGCAGGACAGGGAGCCTGGGAACTTTTCAGCCAAGCCAGACGTTGTGATGGCTGCTGTGCAGAGACGCCAAGGTGGCAGAGGCCCGTCATCTCCCTGGTGGAGGGAGGGCTCCAGACCAGTGGGGGAAGTTGGCAGCCAACCTGGCCCTTTTCAGAACGCCCCCCGCCCTCCTGGAGGACCCAGGCGGGCAACACCTCCTGAAGCTGATGCCACCCAGCAGCTCAGACTTTTCTTTCCATTTGCCCCCGAGGCTGGCACCAGTAACCAAAAGGACCAGGGACGGTCTTGCTGACTCAACCGCTGGCAATGCTGGCCCTCTGTCTGAGGAGAAACCTCGACAGGCTCCTTCGTCCCACCCCACGTCTTTCCGTTTCCCTTCCTTCAGGAGGCAACCCACTGGAAAGGGTCCAACTACCCTTGGCCAAGCAGGTATTTGGGCCACCAATGGGCCTGAAGTGGGAACGTTGAGCCAACTGGAGATGGAAATTGGACAGCCGGATCCTTGGGCTCCTCACTTCTCCTGTGAGCCCAGATTCTGGAGCTGCATAACGCCCCCCCCCCCCCCGCTACAAGGGCTGGGGCTTTGAGAAGGGCCCCCGTTCTGAGGCTCCTTAGTGAAGGCAGGGGACTTAAAGCTTCTCAGGAGCCCCAGAGGTTCCTGGAGTTTCTGGTTTTCTTTTAAGCCATTTTGCTTCTCGTCCAAGAAGCTTTTTCAGCTCCGACTTCAGAACCAGAGAAGGCTTTACAGGTGAGAAGCGAAGCGTCTGGAAGAAAAATCGGGAAGTCCGGTTGTCTTTTGGAGAAAGCGCCTTTGGGGCAACCATAGCCTGGATGATTGAGACTCTCCAGGGACCCTTTTCCTGGGCCCTGTCCTTGAGTGTCCCCAGCGTAGCAGAGGAACCTTATTTATTCCACTTGGCTCACACAGCCTGGGCTCCCTTCCATGGAGACGATCCTTTGGCATTGAGTTAAAATTGCAGAAATTACCAGGGAAGAAAACCCGCTCCCAAACCCGTCCCAAGAGGCCACATTTAGCAGTCACGCAAGGCAGGTTTTGCAATATCGTCCATCCAGATATGCTAACCAGGATGGTCTTGGAGAGCTGATTAAACTCCTCTTATTAAAGCAGCTTATTAAAGAGACTTTCGTATCGATTTTGAATCGGTTGGCTTTCCACAAGGATGTTGCACCGGGGGTGTCTGTGTGTGTGTGTGTGAAATTATCACAAGCATATTTTTCCAGCCTGGCTGTATTTTGGGTTTTTAGCTACAGAAATATTTGTGGGCTAAACTCAGGTTGATCCACCCAGTGAATTTCTGTCTCTGGATGGACTTTACCTATTTTATCCTGGAATGAAAGGTTGAATCCTACCTTGGTTTTCTGATGTGGTTATAAGACAAATCAGATAGAAATGGGGTGCCTCCATTAGGCCTGGGGGGTGCAGAGCGCTGGACAGGGGAGTCTCTCTTTTGCCTCTTGATCTTGCCCTGGGTGGGCTTACATCCCCCGCGAAGCCCTCCCTCGCCTGGGGCTGTTCTAGGGCTGAGGTGTGGTAGCCTGGATGCCTGTTGGGAAATAGTGGGAAATAAGAGAAAACAAGGCCATCGAGGAACAATCTGGGCTCTTGCTTTGTGTCCATTGTGCTGCCGGCTCCTCCGGGGTCCTGCGTGGGGTGGATGTGGGGCAGCAGGAGCAAAAGCATGCCAGGCAGGGACCCGCCCTCTGTGGCCTTGGTGGCCCAGGGAGGCCTGGCAGAGAAGAGCAAGCAAGACGCTTAAAGGCCTGGGGGCTAAAACCCAGGAAGAAGGGCTGCAGGGTTTGGCTTTGGATAGTCTAGAGAAAAGAACAAGGGGGGGGGGAACATGATAGCAGCGGTCCAGTATTTGAGGGACTGCTGCCCCAAAGAAGAGGGGGTCAACCTGAAGGCAGGAGAAGAAACAGCAATGGGTGGAAAGTAACCAAGGAGAGAAGCAACCTGGAATTAATTTCCTGACAATGAGGACAATTAATCAGTGGAAGGGAAGTTGCCTTCAGAAGTTGTGGGCCTTTCATCACTGGAGGTTTTTAAGAAGAGTCTGGACAGCCCTTTGTCTGAAATGGTGGAGGGTCTCTTGCCTGAGCAGGGGGCTGGACTAGAAGACCCCCGAGGTCCCTTCCAGCTCTATTCTGATTGACTGCAGCCAGGAGGGCCGGATGCCATGGTTGACCCCCCACTGATCCTGCTGACTCGGGTTCCCCCCCAAATCATTCCCAGGGAGTGGGAGGGGCCAGGGAGCCCGCAAACCAAGGGATGCTGCTGAGGGGGAAGCCCCGAGCGGAAAGGGAGGGTGGGGGGGGGAGAAGAGGAGGGGGAGGCTTGCTGGCCAAGTTGGCTCCAGTGGGATTTGTCCCCTGGGCTGCTGTTTTGCTTGGACAGGATCAAGCCATGGAATGTGTCAGTGTGTGTGACATCACGAGTGTGCGTCTGTCCGAGTTGTGAGTTGTACGCCCTTTCTGAAGCCTGGGTGGAGAGAGAGTTGGCGGGAGAGAGAAGCGGAAGGACAGGAAGATGGGGGCCCGTCTGGGAAGAAAGCAGCACAGACTGAGGAGTGGGTGGTCCGGCACCAAAAGCAAGGTACCCCCCTCCCCCCCAGGGACCCCCATCCTGACCCTGCTCCCTCCCCACTCCTACATTTTGGAGGTGGAGGGAAGCTAGGGCTGCACTCTGCACAGTCCACCTTGTCATCTGGCTAGTTGGACCAAGCCGAGCTGGGCTCTGCCATGCAGAATTCACTGGACCAAGGAGAGCCCAGCCAGGTCTGAGCAGTCCCAGCTGCTGCAAGAGCGGGGCAGGGCTTGGTGGGGGGGGGGGGTGAGCAGCTGCTGGACAGGCCCTCCAGCCAGTTCCGCTCAGCCCTGAAAAGGAGCGGGGGGGGGGGGGGGGTGGAGTGCAGAGGGGGTAGGCTGTGTGCTCATCGGGGAGAGGGAGGGGAGCCTGAGTGCCATCCAGCAATTCTGCCCACTTCATCAAGCAATCCTAAATGCACTTCCATACTCCTCCTCCTGCTATAAAGGGGGCTGGGTGGGTGTACATTCTTATGCCTTCAAAGCATTCTTGAGTCCCAGGGACCATCTGGATGAGTCCCTGCAGCTTTTTTTGGCCCTATTATACCAGAAGTGGTTTGCCATTGCCGTCTTCCTAGGGCCAAGAGAGATGAGCCGTCCCAAGGTCAGCCAGCAAGGCAGAATTAAAATTCACATTTCTAATGAATTGTCCTCATTTCCAGTCTGCTGCCTTCGCCTCCCGACACAAAACCGACTCTTGTCATAGGGATACCGCTTCCCACATTAGGGATATGGGCTACCATCTCCATGCTGGGCTAGGGATCCAGGAGCCACAGCCCATCTGGGAGGGAGGGCTGGGCATTGCACTCTGTATTATGGGTTGTCCTTATTTAGCGACCACAGTTTGCGGTCTTCCTTCAGTTTTCCTTTGCTTTGCAGACCTGCGAAGGTCATAAATGAGAAGATTTGTCGCAGAGTTACTGTTTCAACATTGCAGTAACAGTGAACGGTCACTAAACGAGGCAGTCACTGAATGAGGACTTCCTATAATTGTTGTTCATTAGCAGCTTGCTGACGGGAGATTGGGCCTCTCAGCCTTTTGGTGGGAACCCAGAGCCCGTCTTGGCGAAAGGTGTGAATGTTGCACTACAGTAGGGTTGACTCGTTTGGACGCGAGAGAAAATTGTTTCTCGTGGGTTCAGTCTGTCGGTTTGTTGCAGGAGGCATAACCCATCCTTCTCTCCAGCGGTGTTCGGCAGGAATGGGCCCCTGGAAATGGGTGGGATTAGAGTGCCGCTGCTTCCCAGCCAGCAAGGCCCCCGGTGTGATGAGCGTCAGGTGAAAAGACGGACTGCTGCAGTCCAGACATGCTTTGCCCGCTCTCCCTGCCTCGGAGAGGGCAGCCTTTGTGTGTCAGGACATTGATTCAGTGGCCGCGGGCGGATGGGGATCGATGAGACACCCCCCCCCCTTGCTGGCTATCGACCCTCCTCGCTGGCTTTGGCGGGAGTCAGGCGGCTCCTCCGGTCTCCGGGAGGCCCAAAGATGTTGGCTTCTCCCAAGCTCCCCCTGGGCTCTGGGACTCCGGGCCTTGGCAGCTGGCAAGGATGGCACCTTCCTTCCAAGGCTTCGCTTCTGGCTGGCATGGAGCGAGCAAGAGGTCGTTCTTGCAAGAGTTCCTTGCGTTGTTGTTTGAAGGGGAGGGAAACCTCAGCTCCCCCTCCCTCCCTTCTGGCCTTCTCTTCTTCCCTTCACTTTGTCCTTCATTCCTTTCTTTTCAAAAGCGAACGTCACCACTCCTTAACCTTTGAGCCAAAGATGGTTGGGCATCCTTGTCTTTGTGGCAGTTACAGGTCAGTGGGTTGCAAGGCTTTGCGTTGCAGTCAAGGGCTCAACTCTACCACTCTCTACACACGCGCACACACACACACACACACACACACACACCTTCACCAGCATGGCTGTCTGGCTCATGCATATAGATTGGTTGGTTCATTCATTCTTTCATTCATTCATTCATTCATTCATTCATTCATTGTCTCAATGCGGCCCATCTCCCAAACAAGCTGACTCCGGGATGCTGAGCTCTTGAGGCGATTGGCCCAAAGCACTGAGCCTGCCTCCTTCCCTCCCTCCCTCCTCACCTGTCCCCAAAGGCAGAGAGGTGGCATTTCCTTGTGCCCAACAGCCAAAGGCAGGACGGAGGGTCCTTCAGCTTGGTTGCCGCCACTCTATGGATTCCTGCATCCTTTCCTTCTTTGCTAAATCACCCAGGGATCCCATCCAGCTGGGAATCATTTAGTGGTGATGAAGACTCGATCCACAAAGCTCTCTGAAAATGAGAGAAATGCCTCTAGATTTAAAATCAGGTTGCTTGATTTGAGACTGTGGAGTCCGATCCATAACCGGTGCAAGAATCTGACAGAAAGAAACTACTTTGATTCTTTGGAATCAAGATAGTTGATATCTTCAGCATTCCCACAATCTACTAGGAAGTTAACAAATGAAAATACGATATTGCTGCATCGTGAAAAGCTCCCGGTGATCTGCCCTGGATGCTTCCTGGGTTTTGAATTTAGTTAATACAGGGAGTCCTTGATTTACAACAGCTTGTTTAGTGACCATTCAAATTCATAACGACACTGAAAAAAGTGACTTATGACCGTTTTTCACCGTTACAACCGTTGCAGCCTCCCCACGATCACGTGATCCGGATTCAGACGCAAGGGGCTCATATTTGTGTGATCCCCTCTTGCGACCTTCAGGCAGGCCAAGTCAATGGGGAAGCAAGATTCACTCAACAACTGTGGCAAGAGAAACGGAGCCGGAGGCACTTAACAAAGGTCTCATAACAACAGAAATGTTGGACTCTATTGCAGTCGTACGTTGAGGACTATCTGTGATTGCCTGGCTTCTCCTCTGCCTCCTTCTGGTTCCTTGTGAAAAGGGAACCCACGAGGGCAGCCTGGCCTTCAGCCGTCCCTTTGGGGCCCCGAGGGACAATTCACGCCCTCTGGAGTTCTAGCCTCAAGACGGTGGGATTCTCCTACAAAAGAGGCTACGGCATTCCAGAAGTGCGTCTGATTGCCAGGAGGAAAGGCTGCCGTCTCCCAGGGGCAGGGCTGGAATCTCCCAAAGCACATCGTGGTCCCTCCAAGCGGCCTTATTGCTCCACACCTACTCTGGAAACTATTGAGAAGGAGCTGTCTTTGCCCTCTTTGCTCACACTAACTCTCTGAAATGAGATATTTCCTCTTATTCTGCCGGAATACACTCTCTCCCTTCTGGGAATCTGGGCTATAATCCATCATCCTTCCTTCCTTCCTTCCTTCCTTCCTTCCTTCCTTCCTTCCTTCCTTCCTTCCTTCCTTCCTTCCTTCCTTCCTTCCTTCCTTCCTCCTTTCTTTCTTTCTTTCCTTCCCCCTCTCTCTATTCCTCCTTACTTCCTTCCTTCCCTCCCCCTCCCTCTCTCCCTGTTCCTCCTTCCTTCCCTCCCCCTCCCTCTCTCCCTTTCTTCCCTCCCTCCCTCCGTCCCTCCTCTCTTTCCTTCCTTCCTGAGATGTGCCAAGAGGTGAGTTAGAGATTGATTGATATCTGTGCCTTCTTTTCTCTGGGTTTGATCATCCTCGTAGCCCTGTAGTAGAATTCAAGTGTGCAGCAAGCGACAACGTGAGGCGGAGGCTGACTTCCTTGGCAACCTGCTGCCTGCAGTGCTTAGAAGGAAGAGATGCTCGGAGTGGTTTCTATGGCGGCTGCATTTTGAGCCGGTCCCCAAAGTAGCAAAGTGCACAACGAAGAGGAGGCGAGCAGAAGGGAACGTTGTGCATCCTGAATCCAGCACTAAGAATAACCGATCTTCGTTCCGTTAAAAGCCATTTCTAGCCCGGGTCCAGGTGGTGTGGATGTTCTTGAAGCAGCGGGGATTCTGGGAACAGGCAGCCTGTCCATCCGTCCTCTGTGCGCGATCTTGTGTCCCCTGGGAGAATAGCTGGTCTTCTGGAGGAGGGGTGGACTCTGCTTAGGGGCTCTCCTTCTGTCCCAGCAATGACTCTCACCCTCTTGGTCTTTCTATTTCCAAAAATATCAGGGTCCCTCCCCATCCCACCAGGAGAAATGGCGAAGGCTCTTCAGGCGATTTCATGCAGGCTCGGGGCAAACCTCCATTGACCGGGCTAGAATCAAGACAGTGGCCAGCCTCTCCCCAGCCCTCTCTGGCCTGTTGGTAGCAGCCCAGGAGCAGCCGTGATAACAGAGCCCCATTGCCTCCCCCCAGAGGGCAGCTCACCTGCGGCTGCTTCTTCCTCCAGGGTCCGGAGAGAAAGCCAGTGGGGATAAGAATCAGCCGGAGCCTGCGTGCTCCACAGGGGATCGGCTTCCACGCCTGTGGGAGAAGGGTAGCAGGGAGCTGCCCAGAGATGGTCTCTTACCATCTCACCTCTGGAGCATCATTCTCACTCTCACCTGTGCAGATGAAACACCTGCAGCTCTTCCCGCCTGGAGCCCCCTACAGACGGCTGCAGCCTTTCAGTCTCAAGCCTGATGGACAATAGGATCCATCACTCTTTTCCTTCTCTTCTCCCATCACTCCTTCCTAGGGGAAAGAGAGCAGGAGCACGCTCCTTTCCCAGCAGGGATGCTCTGTTGGCTCAGCCCCCTCCCCCCATCTCGTGTCAGCCAAGGAGCATCGAGCCACCCCACATGGGCTCCCTAAGCTTCTGTGGCTTGGCACACGCCCGCTTTTCATTTCTGTAATTGCACGGAAGGTCGGTTAATTGAAAAAGATGGTTTGCTCTATTTTTATCCGCTTTTGAAATGGGAGAAGTGGGGGAGGGGGAAGGAGCTTCCCCAATCCAGTTGGGTTGAATGGAAGCCAAACCACTTTGCTTAATGGGCTGGCGCCTCTGGCATCAAAATGGGGTTTTCAGGACCTCGGAGAGCTCTCAGGAGCCACCTGGCATGGAGGAAGAGCCCTGGCAGGTCACCGCCTCAATCAGCCTGGCCTGAACTGCACCTGTTGAGCAGCAGGAGCCGATGGGACTGCACTGGGTGGTGCTTGAGCGGTGGATGATGGTTCTGGAAAAGTCCCCTTCCCTGGTTCAGGAGGGAGCAGGGATGCAGCCAGAGAAGACGGGGGGGGGGTCTCTCCGCCTCCCTCTCACCACTCCTTCTTCCTCTAATTCATCCCGTCCCAAGGCTGAGCTGCAGCGACATCAGCCTGTTCATCTGGCTGCCTCCCCAACTCCCATGAATGCCTTCCTTTCTCTTTCATCATCCCCTTTGCTCTGGCATTCTGCAAAGGCCCTTCTCCTGCCTGGGAAGCCGAGGGGTGGGCATCAAAGAGAATGGCCCCGGGTGGCAGAAGATGCCATGGCTGAGGGTGCCCCACAGCTCAGATGCCTCCACAGGGCCTGGCACAGTCCTGCTCTGCAAGGGATCCAAAAGGAACCCAACCTAGTCTGAAAATAAGCATCTTCTGGGCCACCGGCGTTTCCCAGGACAGTTAATGGATTTATAGATGAGGGAGAGGGAGAGAGAAAGAAAAAGAGGCGGGAGAGAGCAGGGGTGAAATGCATTGTTTTTTACTACCAGTTCTGTGGGCATGGCTTGGTGGGCGTGGCAGGGGAAGGATAGTGCAAAATCTCCATTCCCTCCCCATTCCTGGTGCCAGCCAGAGGTGGTATTTGCCGGCTCTCCGGCTCCTCACCTGGGTCGCAGCTGGAGGCAGCGTGGATTGGGCCAGCCCAGCACCCTCTCTGGGACTTTCTCCTGCCCCCGATTAGCCCTGGGTTTCAGGTCATATGAGGACACGGAATCAGTCCTCGTGCAAAGTGCAGACTTTGTAAAATGTGTGTGTGTGTGTGTGTCTATGGAGGGTCGGTGCACAGGTGTGCAAAGGTTAAAGGTGCCAAAGCTAAATGCAGTAGGAAAAAGGGCAACTGGAAGGGGGGGGGGCTGCTGGTCCTCTGCAAGGCCTCAGAAACCTTCCCGGTTGTTGCCTAACGGTGGGCGGGCGGCTTCAGCGGAATGGAATGCGCAGCTCAGTTCCAGCACATCTGGAGCTGCCGGTTGGAGGAGGAGGGGGCCTTCTGCACAGCTGCCTTCTCTGTTTGGCTGTTCCTGATTCTGGGTTGGGCCCAGCCGTTCCTGCAATAACAACCCATCGGATTCTTTGCTGGTCATCTGAGGTGGAGGTCTAACGTCGCGCTCAGCGAGGATCTTGGTTTAGGGAACAAGCTGGCTGGGAAAACTTGGGGGTCAAAGTCCAGCCATCTTAAAGTCAAGATCACGGGAAGGATTAATACCGCTTTATAAGGCCCTGGGGGGCCACACCTGGAATCCTGCACCCAGTTTTGGTCGCCACAATGTGAAAAAGAGGCTGGGGCTCTGGAAGGAGTGCAGAGAAGAGCAAGAAAGAGGATTATGAGGAAGCTGGAGGCTCAGCCATACTAAGAACAGTTGCAGGAATTGGGGAAGTTTAGTTTAAGGGGAAAAAAGACTGGGGTGATGTGATTGTGGTCTTCCAATATTTGGGGGGCTGCTGCAAAGATTAGGGAGTCACCCTATTCTCCAAAGTACCTGAAGGCAGGACAGGGAGCAACGGAGGGGGGCTGAACAAGGAGAGAAGCAACCTGGAAGTAAGGAGAAATTTCCTAACCGTGAGAAAAACTAACCAGTGGAACCTCCTGCCTCCAGAAGTTGTGGGTGCTTAAGAAGAGACTGGGCAACCATCTGTCTGCAATGAGACTGGATGGCCATCTTTCCAGACTGGCACAGGGCCCCCTGCTTGACCAGGGGGTTGGACTAGAAGACCTCCAAGGTCCCTTCCAACTCTGTTATTCCTGTCTTTGGGAAAGTTGCCCGGTTTGGAGAGATTTCTCTGAGGTTTTTGGGGCTAAGCGGGGCCGCTCGATCCGTGTCTTTGAGGTCATTTCAGCCCCAGGCTGAGCCAGCCTCTTCCATCCTTTCCCTTCAACCATCGAATGGCAGAGATGCCCTTCAGGCTGCCAGCTAGTGTGTCTCTTGAGAACAAGGCAACAAGAGTGGCCTTTTTTTGCCTGCCAGCTCACAGACGGGGCCTGGGCTGGGTTGGGAGAGGCAGCAGATGGTGCCACTCACGAGGAAGATACGGTGCCAGGAGGGCAGCCCTGGCAGACATGCCTGCAGAAGGACGATGGGCATTGCTTGCTTGGCAACTGGATCTCCATCCCAAGTTTGCTCGGGGTGAAGTGCCAGAGGCCAGTGATGCAGCTGGCACTTTGCTCACCTATGGTAGTCCTGGATTTTTCTCAGTGCCATTATACCGCATTCAGCGTTTATAATGGCACTGAGAAAAATGGACGGCTAACAGTGTTTCAGACTTATGACCAGGGTCACGTGATCAAAATTCAGCCGCTCGGCAACTGACTCCTATTTATCACGGTCACAGAGTCCCAGGGTCACCTGATCCCCTTTTGCGACCTTTGGATAAGGAAAGTCAAGGGGGAAGACAAATTCACTTAACAACTATGTTACTAACTTAATAATTGCAGTGATTCCCTTAACAATGGCGGCAAGACAAGGCATAAAATGGAGCACAGAAATGTGGGACTCAGTTGTGGCTGTAAGTCAAGGATTGCCTGTACCTGCCCCACATTGAAACTGCTGCTGAGCTCCAGCGGCAGTGGGGGCAGGAGGGGGGCTCCTTGGTCCCCGGTTCAAAGCCTCCCTTGGCCGTGGGTGGGCTGGGTGGCCCAGCGCCCATAACTCCCCTTTGGCGCTGGGCCATCCAGCCAACCCACAGCCAAGGGAGGCTCCTGCTTTGTGAGGAGGAGGGTGTCGGTCTATTTCAAACAGAATGGGCCAAGCCGCTGCAGGACCATTTAACAATTCTATTTAATTATTTAAAATAAATAAAACATTATTTTAATCTTTGTTCTCCCCATTTCATTCTGTTCCTCCTTTTTCCTCCTTTCGAGTCCACCATTTCTTCAATATTAGTGTAGCTCTTGTCCCATGGTGTGTTGGCCCTTCTTGACTTGGCTGTGGAGGATGGTCACAGATGGGACTCAGGGAAAGATGAGCCAGTGTGGGTCAAATGGAGCCTAGAACAGAGCTGCCTTTCTCCAGACTGAAGGAAACAAGCAGACAAAGGCAGCAAAAGACCATCTCTTCCCAACCTTGGGCCAGTTTACATTTTTGCAAATTTTGCAAATGGAATTGCTGCGAATAAGGAAAAAGGGGAGCAGCCAGGAGGAGGGGCAGCAAGAGCCACGGGAGGGCTTCCCAGGGGTCCTAAGGGCTGGAGGGAAAGGGGAGCCCTGGTCTTAAAGGGGCCAGTTAAGGTGAGATGCACCCCAATCTAAGCAATCAGCACCTCCAGATGTGAGGACCAGCTCTCTCGATGTCATACCTACCCAAGATGATTCTTGGCCAAGGAGTTGTCAGTCAATCAGAACAGAGCTGGAAGGGACCTCGGAGGCCTTCTAGTCCAGCCCCCTGCTCAACCAGGAAGCCCTGTACAGTTTCAGACAAATGGCTGTCCGGTTTCTTCTAAAAACCTCCAGCGATGGAGCTCCCACAACTTCTGTTCCACTGGTTAATTGTTCTCACTGTTAGGAAGTTTCTCCTCAAGTCCTCTGGACGGTGAATTGTTGACCCTGAAGAATGTGGGGAGGGCCAGAGGCAGAGGGGATTTTGACTTCTGTCCATGATGCAGTTCCAGAGAAGGGCAGCTGTTCTTGACCAATCAGCTGGAGGCCCAAAGCTGATGGGAGGCAGAAGAAGAGATGGATCAGTAGGGCTGGGTTGTGGGTTGTGTGTGTAAGAACACTCCCACGTGCAAGATCAAATGGATCGGAGGTCAGGTGCAATCAGGAGGATTGGCACAAGCAGCCATCAGCTCTCTTCCTGGTTGCAGTGAGGGAATCAGCTCCTAGATTGGAGGAAGGGGTCTCTGGCCCACCGCCTGCAGCCTGGCTGCCAGGGAGAGCTGCTAACCGGCATCTTTTCTTCCTGGGTTTTGTGACCGCAGGCAAATCTGAAGAAATTTATGGACTATGTGCAGACCCTGAATGTGGAGAAGGTCAGCAGGTTGCTGGAGAAAGGACTGGACCCCAACTTTCATGACCCGGACACTGGAGGTGAGATGAGGATGGGCGCCAAGTTGCCACAGCTGGCTGGGGAATTCTGGGAGTTGAAGTCCACCTATCTTCCAGTTGCCACGGTTGAGGAACTTTGGGCCAAGGGGAGATCCTCTGCCTCTCACCTGTTCTGAAATGGTGTCTTCTAGTCTGGCCTTGGGACGTTTATCGTCCGATCTTTTGCTTGCTGCGTAGCCCTTGGGATATTGCACACACTCTCCTCTCTGCAACGGGCCAGGCAAGGGCAAATGGGTTGGAGGAGTTTGGCCTAGCATGTTGTGTGAACCCAGCCCAGGAGGGTGGCTTCTCACCCACCACGGAGGAAGGAGGAAGCCTGGGAACGTTTGTCTGGAGGGAGGCTTCTCTCTCGACACACGTGAACATCGTTCTCTCTGTTTGCAGCCTTCTCCCTACCCTGCCCTTGCAGTCCAGCCAGCTTTCTCTTTCTTTCTTTCTTTCTTTCTTTCTTTCTTTCTTTCTTTCTTTCTTTCTTTCTTTCTTTCTTCCTTCCTTCCTTCCTTCCTTCCTTCCTTCCTTCCTTCCTTCCTTCCTTTCTCTTTCTTTCTTTCTTTCTTTCTTTCTTTCTTTCTTTCTTTCTTTCTCTGTCTTTCTTTCTTTCTTTCTTTCTTTCTTTCTTTTTCTTCCCGAAGCACCTACAGACGTGTAACATTCAACAATGAGCAACTGAAACAGGCGTGAAAGAGGTCATAAAAATGTAGCACACTTCAAAGTGTGTAAAATCAATAGGATTAAAACTAAATGACATTCACCCTGTATTGGGCCACGTCAATGGCATTTTCTCTCACCAGCGGGAGGCCTCCCTCCATACGTGTTGAAGGATTTCGTGTGCCGTAGCACGTGTGTGATGGTGTGTTCTTCTCCACACTCACACAGAGTGCCTTATATATCCGATATCCAATGTCTGATCTCTGCTGTTGGCTATAAATTGAATCGCATTGAATTGAGCACTTTATATGGCCAAGCGTGATTAGACACACGAGGCATTTGTCTCCGCTCTCACTGTACATGCAAAATTAAAGAGTAATAAGAGTAATAATGATAATAATAAAGATACCAATAACAGAAGATAGTAGAAGAGATGAGAAGGATAGTAGCAATACTACATAAATAGGGTAAATAGGCATAAGGGAGTGCTGTGGGGATTAGTTTAGCAGAGTGATGGCATGGAGGAAAAAAACATTGTCTTTCTGTCTGGTTGCTTTGGCAGGCAATGCCCCAGAGTGGCATCCAGAGGGGAAGCAGTTTATATCTAGGGAGTGAGGGAATTTTCTCAGCCCTCTTTGTGACCTGTGCAATCTGCAGATCTTCGATGGAAGGCAGGCTGCTGGCAGCTGTTTTTCCTGCAGCCCTAACTATCCGTTGAAGTCCGTCCCTCTCCTGGTTGGTTGCAGAGCCAAACCAGGAGGTGCAGATGATGGACTCAACAATTCCTCTGTCGAACTGGATTAGTAGCTCTTTGGGCCATCTGAGCTTTCTGAGTTGGCGCAGAAAAAACATTCTTTCTTGTGCCTTTTTAAGGATGGTTGTAATGTTAAGTTTCAAGTTTTATTTCAAGTGCAAAGTCACATGTGAATGAGACAGTCTTTTGCATTTGTTTAACGCCTTCCTGAGAGGTCCAGGTAGAGGACTGTGTGACTCGATTCCCAAGCCAGGCAGAGCCAGGATTTTATTTAATCAAGATTATTTAAGGAGGAAGATGCAGCTGCAGAGCTTCACCCCAAAACAGGCCAAGTTATGACCGTCGATGAAGTCACCCAGGCAAGGGAAAGGACTGCTCCAGTTGGACCTGGGGGAGGGGGGGATAGTGACGGGTGAGACTGAAGGAGGCCCTCCAGAGACTCCCTGCTGAGAGCTGTCTCTCTTCTCCCCTCCCCAGAATGCCCCCTGACCATGAGTGCCCAGCTGGAGTTCTGTGCCGAGATGATCAAAGCCTTGAAGAATGGCGGCGCCCACTTGGACTTCCGAACCCGCGAAGGGATGACGGCTCTGCACAAGGCCGTCCGATGTCGGAACCACACTGCCCTGCGGGTGAGTCTCCAATTCCCCCCAGAGTTGGGGGGGGACACTGCTCAGCCTGGACAGCTGACCCTGGTTCTTCAGGGTCCCTGCCAGGCCCTCCTTGGAGGGGGCTGGGAGGGCAGGAGCTGCAGCGCTGCAAGAGGACAGCCAGGCAGCAGCATGGTGGCCAAAGCAAACAGGAGCCTGTTTGCTCTCCAAGGAAGAAGCTGATAGAGAGAAGGTTTGCAGTTCTCTGGCTGAGCTGTGGGCTCCTTGGTGCGCTCTGAGCTCCACCGTTTCCTTGCAGACGCTTCATGACCCAACTAGGGAACATCGTCAGTGCCAGAGGGAAAAGGGGTTTGTCCTCTGTTTATCTATTAGTGTCAGTGTGGGTGGGAGTGTTAAAGAGACCCTCAGAAAGATAAAGGACCAAAGGACCTCCTTGCCAGCAAACAACGGCCGGAGAAAGAGATTGACACCAGGATTAGTATCCGACTAACAACCAAGCCTTCAACCATACCCCAGTCAAGGAACTGCTGACTCAGACAAACAGAGTAAGCAACAGCCCAACCATAGTGACAGGGCCAACCACTTGTGAGACCAGGTCCCCCCGCCCCTTCTGGGTCTCCCTTGCTGGACCATGAAGCATCTGCAAGTAACCTGCCAAGCTCAGAGAGCGCCCAGGGCCCCAAGGAAGAAGCTGTTCTTTGGGCTACACTACGTACATCTGATTACCTTCGCATTCAGCCCTGGGGGCGTCTTTGCCGACCCCCACATGGGGTCCAAAGGCACCAGCCACACTTCCTGGAAGCTCCCAAATTGTGGGCCTGCCGAGGTGCGATAGGAGGGCCGGTGATGGATGGAAAGCAGGCAGGGATAAGAAACGGCAGCTGAGCGAATGGAGCTGTGAGTCTCCCCTGGTTGTATGATGCATTTCTGGACAAGTCTATAAGGAAGGGGGGGGCGTTGTTTGTGGATGTGAATGTTTTTATCCAGAGGGAGGGAGGGGGAGCGTTATAAGCTGATAACCTGAATGATTTGCACTTTCCAGGGAGGTCCAGAGGTCATCTAGACCAACCCCCTGCTCAGGATGGATTCCCTGGAGTCGGTCTATGGAGATTTTCAATCATCCAAGTCATGGTTGGTCCCAAAGGGGCTTTTTTTCCAAAAGGCAACTGGACTTTCTTGGGGAGGGGGGGGGGTTCCTTTGAAAACATTTTGCTTCTCATCCAAGAAGCTTCTTCCGTTCTAACTTCAGTTCTTCAGTTAAAACTGAAGAAGCTTCTCAGATAAGAAGTGAAAAAAAATTTTCAAAGGCAAAAAAATCCAAGGGAGTCCAGTTGCCTTTTGAAAAAAAGCCCCTTTAGGACAGACCCCCAGAGTGCAGCTAATGGGTGACTATCCCACTGCTGTCAAAGAAAGGAGAAATCCGTTCTTCATGAGGCAGCCCATCCCACAGGCTCACAGCCCAGGCTGGGCGTTGAGGTCCACAGGTCTTAAAGTGGCCGAGGTTGGACAGCCCTGTTTCAAATAGAATTTTCTGCATCTTTTCAACACCTCCCACTTGGTTGCAAACTGTGTTTGTGCACAAAGGACGAACCTGTGTGCAAAGAGTTTCAATCCGAGATGGGTGGCAAATAAATTGAAATAAATGAATTTATCTAATTAATAAATAAATAAATATTAAATACAAATACATACATACATGTATTTAACTGTTATGATGAATTATTTAAAAATAATAAATTATTAATTTTTATGTAATAATAATATTAATAATCCATCAAACATCCAGATTTGCCTATCCCAGGTCCTTGGTAAGGACTCGATAGGTAGACAAAAATGCCAAACCCAGTCTGAACATATGGCTGAATGTGAAATGATTAATAATAACAATAACAAAACAACAACGACTTGGCCATCGAAACTATGCCATTATGGATGAAACATGTCACAGTGGTACCCATGGTCGTCGGGGCACTAGGCACCATGTCCAAGAATTATACAAAATACATCTAGAAATTGCAGCTTCCTGCAATAACACCAGTGGAACTGCAAAAGACTCAGCTACTCGAAACATCCTACATCTTAAGAAGGTACTTGGTTAAGGCTGGCAGCAACCCCGATCAACCATCAGCACCAGTCAATGATATTTATGATACATTTTTAAGTGTTCAGTTGACTGAGTTTCATGTTTAATGAATAAAATATATAATAATAATAATAATACATCATTCGATCAAAATAAATAAAAATATGTGTTTGTTTGAGTTTAAGGCAAACAGGCCTTGGGCATAGAGGGAGAAATCTCTTTGGGAAGGCTGGCTCTGGTCCGCCCTGCCCCCCCACCGACCCTCGCCTTTGTGGACTTGTGCCACCCATCCCGATGGGCCAGGGATGCCAGGCAGCTCCTTATGCCCCCCTGTCCCCGTGACTTCCTTTGCACAGACGCTGCTAGACCTGGGTGCCTCTACGGACTACAAGGACAGCCGGGGGCTGACCCCCCTGTACCACAGTGTCATGGTGGGGGGGGACCCCTACTGCTGTGAGCTCCTCCTGCATGACTACGCCAAGGTGGGCTGCATTGATGAGAACGGCTGGCAAGAGATCCACCAGGTGAGCCATGCCAGTGGGGGGCGCAGGAGCTCAGCCGGGGGACGGGTGGAACGAGCGGGCCCAGGTGGAAATGCCTCCAGCCTTTTGCTGTGGGGCAGAGGTGCCTCTCTGAGTGAGGAGAACCCCAGGGCTGAATCCCCACCCTGGCAGGGAAAGGGGGCAACTGGGAAATCCTTTCACCTGTCCTGTGGGCAGAGATCCTGCAGCAAATCTCCCTGGAGTATGTGTGGTGGGGGCTTTAAAACAATTTGGGCATTCAGTCCCCCCACTTCTCCTGCCTCCAAATTCTTCAGGTAGTCCTCGACTTACAACCGTTTGTTTAGTGATCATTCAGTTACAAGGGCACTGAAAGCAGTGACTTATGACTGTTTTTCGCCTTACGGCCATTGCCACATCCCCGTGGTCACGGGATCAACATTCAGAGGCTTGGCAATTGACCCATCTTTATGACGGTCGCAGTGTCCCGGGGTCGCATGATCCCCTTTGCGACCTTCTGAGCAGCAAAGTCCCTGGGGAGGCAAAACTCCCTTAATAACCCTGTTGCTTAGCAGCGGGCTCCATTGTGGTTGTAAGTCAAGGACCGCCTGTGTTCCGGAGTTATTTGCTAGGGCTTATCAGTGAGATGGGCAGCATAGAAGTTTAATGAATAAATAAAATGAGAAATATTGCAAACCCCAAAGAGAAATAGTTCAGCATTGGGGGAGGGGCTTAGAGCTTTGGGATGGCAGCCTGGCTGGCACCCAAGGGCCACGGGGGACAGTGGGAGCTGTAGTGCAAGGGGGTGGGTGGGCCTTGAAGTGAGCTCTGAATGCGAGTCCTGCCTTCCTGTCTCCTGGGCAGGCCTGCCGCTACGGACACGTTCAGCATCTGGAACACCTCCTGTTTTATGGAGCGGACATGACTGCCCAAAATGCCTCGGGAAACACTGCCCTGCACGTCTGCGCACTCTACAACCAGGTCTGCGCACTCTACAACCAGGTGTTTGTGTGTGTGTGGCCTCCCCACACACACACACAAACACACAGCAGCTGCTCGGCCTTGCCTTTGCCCCACACGGGCACTCGAGCATCACCAGGTGTCAAAGGAGCTGAGCAGGGGAGGCTCGGGCGGGGGGGGGGCTCAGCCTTCTGGGCTCGCTGGTCCTTCTGAAGATTCTCACTTGACCCTGGATGAGGGGTTCCTCCCCCCACCCCAAAAGGGCATAGCTAATCCAGGTCTGGCAGGAATTCTGGCATCCCACCAATGGTCCATTCTCCATCCTTTTTTCTTTCCTTCCCTTCTTTTCCTTCTCGAAAGTTAATATCAAGTTCCATTTACTTTTCAATAATGCTCCAAGGAAGGTGGACTTTGTGAAGGGAGGGGGGGTCCAATGGGGAGGGGGGTCAAATTCTCACCCCAGTGGTGCCTCCAGCCCCAGGGGGGGAGGGGGAATTCCAGGGTCCTCTTGCAACAGGTAACTGGATGTAACTTAGGCTAGCCTGGGTTGGCTCTCTTTATTGGTTCGATTTATATGCCGCCCTTCTCCGGAGGCTCAGAGCGGCTTACAATGCATTAAGCAATAGCCTTCATACTTTTGTATATACCTCCTTAGTAGGGCTTTTGGCCCCCCCTTAGCGGTGTTCTTTTTTATACAAAGTCAGCTTATTGCCCCCACAATCCGGGTCCTCATTTTACCTACCTTGGAAGGATGGAAGGCTGAGTCAACCTTGAGCCTGGTGAGATTCGAACTTGCAGTAATTGCAGGCAGATGGCAGCTAAGTGCTATTTAATAGCACTTTAGTCCACTGCCCCACCAGGTTCCTCTTGTCCGAATCCAGGAATTTGGACCACATCCTCCTCTGGGCAGAGGATGGAAGTGGACTGGGGGGGAGGGCAAGAGACCGGGGAGGGGCTGGCCCTGCAGGTACCCCGCCCCCTCCTCCTGGGGTCACAGACTACGGGGCTGACAGTGCAAGGGGCAGGTTACGGCCAAGAAGGGAAGGCAGCCTGTTGGCCCCTCCAGCACCACCGTTGGCTGAAGTAGGCCAGAGATGCCCACTTCTCTGCCCAGTCCGAAGGAGGTCTGACGCTGCCCCTCTTTTCTCTGCCAGGAGAGCTGCGCCCGGGTTCTCCTCTTCCGGGGAGCCAGCAAGGAGATCCGGAACTACAACAGCCAGACGGCATTTCAGGTAGGAGTTGGGCAGGCAGGCTCTGGAAGAGGGACCCTCTGCTTCCACCTTTGACAGGAGAGGCTTCATAGGGGGGCAGAGGATACCCAGGCCAGGAAGCCAAGAGAAGGGAGAGGCAGGGGCTGCTCGCTCACTCACACCCACCCCTTTGGGAGGGCAGTGCTCCCTGGAAGGCCTGTGTCCTCCTGTCTTCCCCCTCAACCCCACCCCTACGGGCCTTAAATCCCTTAAATATGAGCCAGCCGCGTGCTGCAGTGGCAAGAAAAGCCAACCCAATCCGAGGTGGCATCAACAGAGGGATAGAATCAAGATCACGTGAAGGGTTAATACTACTCTATAAGGCCTTGGTAAGGCCACCCTTGGAATTCTGCATCCAGTTTTGGTCACCATATTATAAAAAGATGTTGAGATTCTGGAAACAGTGCAGAGAAGAGCAACGAAGAAGACTAGAGGGCTGGAGGCTAAAAGATAGGAAGTACGGTTGCAAGAATTGGGTATGGCCAGTCTAGAGAAAAGAAGGACTAGGGCCCTTGGGGGACATGATAGCAGTATTCCCTAACTCTAAACCCCCAGAAGAAGGGGTCAACCTCTTCTCCAAGACAACAAACGATGGACGGAGAGTAACCAAGGAGAGAGGCAACCAGGAATTAAGGAGAAAGTTCCTAACAGTGAGGACAATTAATCAGTGGAACAGCTTCCCTTGAGAAGTTGTGGGGGCTCCATCCATCACTGGAGGTTTTTAAGAAGAGACTGGACAGCCACTTTTCCATAGGGTCTCCTGCCTGAGCGGGAGGGTTGGACTAGAAGACCTCCAAGGTCCCTTCCAACTTGTTATTCTGTCCTTGAAGTGGAACTCGGCTGCTGTATCGAACCACAGAGCAAGACTTGCCCCAGAATAGGGACCAGGGCTGTTTGGGATTGGGGTTCTCTGCTCCTGACCAAACCCAAGCAGAATGGGGCGTTTCCAGTGGCCCCTGAGTTCTGTTGGGACCTTCATCATGTCCCCTTGAAGCCCTGTGACTGGCACGAATCCCCCTCCCCCCCTCCCCCCGCATTCATCCGTCTTGGCCACCTTGTGATTTTTCCATTTGGAGAGCTGCATTTCACGCCAGTCTGTATCCATTACATACTTCAAGTCAAAAAGAGGCATCTTGGATCAGTTCCAGTTCCGGGCCTTGTGTGTGTGTGTGGGGGGGGGGTGATCAGACCCCTGCCAGAGCCCCCTTTCCTCTGCCCAAAAGTCCTCAGAGAAAAGGTGGAGCCACTGGAGCGTATCCCCTCTGGGGCCCGCAGAGGGGATCACACCAGGAAGAGGACCCCAAGCAGCCCTGAATCCCTCCCCCGGTTCAGAGCTGGAGAAGGGGAGCCATGTGGGGCCAGCTCAGCCTCCCTGCTGCCCCTTCTCACCACCTGCTTTGATCAAACAGTCTTTCAGGCACAAACAACCAGATCCACACATTGGTTGATAAGAGTTCAATTAACTACTTTATTGCTCTATGCCTGTTTTACAGGAATCTTCCCAGACAAGCAGTTTGCACCCAGGCCCAATTACATAAGGTTCAACAGAATTCAAAGGGGGTCAGACTTCACCCTTATGTGCCCACATAGGGATGGCAGCCTAATTTCCCATTTGACTCCTCCACCAGGCTCCCTGTCCAACACCGGCTGCCTTGGCTGTGCAATGGTTGATACCTCTAGGAGAGAGGCATGGGGCACACAGGGCATCACAACTGCCCCAACTGAATTGTGCAGCTTTCACTTGCTGTTGGGGTGGGCGACTGACGCCTGATTCTGCCTCTTCTGGGCCCCCATCTGAAGTGGACCTTGGAGACATCAGATTCTCCCCAGCCTGAGGGGGGCATTGGGGCTGCTCCTCTCCCTCTGAACGAAAGTAGGCGGAGTCCTGATATCTTTGGCAAGGGTGCTGAATGAGGCACGTAAGGGAGCCTGGCCCTTTTCTCCTGACCCCACAGGGCATCTCCCCCTTTCAGAGGCATCTCTCCCAAGGTTTCTGGGGGTCCCCAGGGGCTCAGAACACCATTTGTCATGCCTGGCTCTTCCTGGGGTCCAGTCCTGCCACAAACAAACATCTCCGGGCTTGGCAGCTTGGCCAAAGCGCGTCCATTCCTGTATCCCTGTAAGAAGTCAAAGGGCCTACTTTGCAGGGCTGTTGTGAGGCAGAGTGGCACTCAAAGAACTCTTTGTGGTCAGCAGCCGTCCGGCTCACTCTGGCCTCTTTGCTTGCAGGTGGCCATCATTGCGGGCAACTTTGAACTGGCGGAAATCATCAAAACCCACAAAGAGTCCGACGTTGGTAAGTGTGTGACCTTTGGCCTTTTGTAGGGCTGAGAAGCTCGGGGGGTGTCAGCCTCTTGCCCCCAACAATCTGGGTTCTCATTTGAGAGACCTGGGAAGGACAGAAGGACAAGCCAAGCTTGATCCGGTCAGGATCGAACTCCTGACTGCGGGCAGAGACCACCTGCCATCCACTGGGCCAGCAGGGCACCAAGGCTCCCAGCAGCTGGGTCAGTCCAGGTCCAGTGACCTGACTTCTGCCAAAGCATGGGCTGGCTGGCCCTGGTCTCCCTCCTGCCACTCGTGGGTGCCCACACCTGGCAAGCTGGGAGGGAAGAGACGCCTCGAGGGCCCGCCAGCCCTTTTGGGCTAAGCACCATCCATCCATGGCACGGCTGCAAGTTCTCTCCCAGCCCTTCTGGAGCCCCTGACACAGAGTCAGGAGCTGAACTGACGGGCTGCTGGTAGAATGGGGAACAAATGGGGAAGTCCTGCCAGAGAGAAAGGGCTGCCAGACTGAGGGGCGCAACCACCCAGCTGATCCTGAGATCGCAGCCAGGAGGTGGTGTTTTGAGAGGAACCAATTATATTGATGTCCCCACACGGTGTATGTAATTGTATGATTCGTTACAGTTTAATTAACTACATCGCCCAGAAATGACAGCGAGGTTTTCTTCCTTAATTGGTTTCTCTGGCTTTGGGGCTCCCTTTGAAAAAGGATTTTATTTGAAACACATCGGGATCCACAGAGGCTCTGGAAACAGCAGGGATGCCCCCCACCCCCCACTCGACATGTGCTTCCAAAAGGACAGGATAATAGAGTAGGAAGGTACCTTGGAGGTCATCTAGTCCAACCCCCTCCTCAAGCAGGAAACCCTACCCTGTTTCAGGCAAGTGTCCAATCTCTTTTTAAAAGCAGATTTTTAAGGACACGGGAGCAAGTCCCCAAATCAAGGCAGGAGGGCTTCCCTTGGGCTGCAGCTGGCAGGGCTCAGGGGGTCCATTGAGCCCCAAAGAAACAAGGGCAAAGCCTGGCTCCCAGCCCTCTGGAGGTGCCTGGGGCCCCAGATACGCAGGGTATCTGCCGAGGGGAGGGGGCTCCAAGGAAAGGGCAAGGAAGAGGCTCCCAGGGCCAGGAAGAGGGTAGCAAAGTCAAGAATTGGAGGCAGGTAGGAAGGTAACACGGAGATCATCTAGTCCAATCTCTTGCTGAGTGCAGAATCCCACCATCAAATCCAGGGCCAGATGGGTTTTCACAGCCTGGATCTGGGGGCCCTGTGAAAACCCATCTGGCCCTGGATTTGATGGGGCCCCCTCTCCCTCCTAGCTATATTCCTCACGGGCCAGATGGCTCGCTCTCTAGGGACTTCAACAAGGCCTCTGATTGGGTTTTATTCTTCTACAATGTCTTTTAAGATTTCAATTGTAACACAGGTAGTCCTTGACTTACAACAGTCCATTTAGTGACCATTCAAAGTTATAACGGCACTGAAAAAGGTGACTTCTGACCGTTTTTCACACTTATGACCGTTGCAGCATCCTCATGGACACGTGATCAAAATTCAGACGCCTGGCAACTGACTCATGTTTATGACGGTCGCAGTGTCCCGGGGTCCCGTAATCCCCTTTGGCGACCTTCTGACAAGCAACGTCAATGGGGGGAACCAGATTCACTTAATGACCTGCACTTAACAACTGCAATGATTCAGTTAACAACAATGGCAAGAAATGTTGTAAAATGGGGCAAAACTCACCACAAATGTTTCACTTAGCAACAGAAATTTGGGGTTCAATTGTGACTGTAATTCAGGGACTATTGGTATATGTTTCTGAATTGTGAGCCGCCCAAATTCGTTTGCTGAGATGAGCGGCTATGGAAATCAAATAAATTTAAAAAGAAACAGTAAATAAAGGAATGAAGGAATTCCTTTCCGGAGCCTTCAGTGTTCTTGGGGCTGGGTGGGGCTGTCTACCCCTTTTTGCTCTGGGGGAAAGTCTCCCAATGGGCTCCCAGAGCTAACCGGGGGGGGGTGGGGCGGGGGGGTCTTCTTGTGGGAGCCTCTCTTGGTGGTGAGAACCTGCCGGAGAAACCAATTAAGGAAGAAAATCTTTCTTGTCATTTCTGGGTGAGATGGCTAATTAAAGCGTAACCAATCATACCAACAACCATGAAGGGACGTCAATATAATTGGTTGCTATCAAGATTAACAGGACATCTGAAATCAATGATGGTCATTAAAGGAAGCAAGAACCCAGGGCTGTGAAGTGGTTTCAAATAGGAGGAAGGGGAATGAGTTAGAATTTGAAATAGTAAGAATGTTATCTCCAGATTACGTCAGAGGGACGGATTATTCTAGATCCCTTTCAATCTGGATTCAGCTCAAGATGAGCTCCAAAGATCTGACTTTGACTTGACTTGCCTTGACCTCCTTTCCTTTTCTTCCCCTTCCTCCTTTCCTTTCCTTTCCTTCCCTTTCCCTCCCCTCCCTTCTCTCTCCTCCTTTCTCTTCCTTTCCTCCCTCCCTTCTTTCCTTCCTTCCATTTGATATGCCTGCCCATGACTCTGGGCAGCTATTAAAACCACAAAAGTCAAATAAAATTAACCACAACCTTAATGCAATGAAGCCAAGTTTCTTCAGAGGCATCCTTCAATTCTACAACTATATAACCAGGATCATCTACCATCCCAGCCCAAGGCCAGAGGGAATGCCATGATATTAAAAGCTTTTTGGAAGTCCGTTGAGAAAATTAATGGCTGGTAGACCTGAGATGGGTAAATTCAGCCCTCAGGGTCTCCTTTGGCATCTCAACTGCCTTTGATACCATCCATCGTAGACTCTGGAGGTGGAAGGGGGTGGGGTCCCTAATTTGGCAGTAATTCTTCTTCTCCTACTGCCTCCTGGGACTAGATGGAGGACCACCTGTAGGAGGTGACCAGGCTGAGCACAAGGGAGGGGTGAAACATGCCATAAGTCACAAGTCACTTCACACTCAGGAGAGATCTAAGTCCAGCCCACCTTGAATTACCACTCTTATCTCCCGCTCATTCCCCTTAACTGTCAGTTGGCCAGATTCTTATAGAAAACTTAAGATTGGAAAAAATCTTTATACTCCTTTGCACATCCCCGATCTCCTGATTTCCTGGGAGCTTGAACCACCTACTCCCAGGATGATAAGAGTGCCCTGTTCTCCCCGCCCCCCCACCCACACACACCTTTTAGCATCTCCACGCAGCCCCGAGAAAGGACGCCCATCAACACAGGGTCAAGCATCCTCAGTAGGTGGAGTATTCCAGCCCTACCTCTAGACTCTCAGCCAAAGGAGAGATGCAGCTGGGGGGCGAGAAAGAATCATGCCATGCCAGCTCAGTCTTAGCAAGGTGGGGCAGCTGGCTTCGGATATGTTCCATCTGGGGTTCTGGATGGGGCTGAGCTCCCTTGGAGTCCACTGGCTCCTCCTTGACTCACAGATTCTCCTGCTTGAAGAGAAGGAAGGCCTTTGCCCACCTCTCCGACGTGGTCATAGTGCCCACTTCTGGATCAGGAAGTCCTGCCTGGTGCCTTGATGCCTCTCCATAGAATCACAGGAAGTCCTTGACTTACAAGAGTTCATTTAGTGTCCCAAAAGTGCTTTTTCCAAAAGGCAACTGGGCTTCCTTGGTTTTTTTTCCCTTGAAAAGTTTCGCTTCTCATCTAAGAAGCTTCTTCTGTTCTGAATTGAATTGAACTGAAGAAGAAGAACCGAAGAAGCTTCCTGGATGAGAAGTGAAACATTTTCAGGGGTGGGGGGGACCCAAGAAAGTCCAGCTACTTTTCGGAAAAAGCACCTTTGGGACAACCATGACCTTGATGATGGAGAGTCTCTCCTTTGAGATTCCACCCCACCTGTGTCAGATCAGGCACACCCTGTAAGAAAGGGAGCCCCTTCCCCCTTTGCAGGAGACAAGGGCTTTTATTGGGAAGGACGGTTGTTGTTCAGGGGTGAGATGAGGAGTTACGGCTGCCGTTTGCTCCGCCTCCTGTTATTATCATTTATGGCTTTAATCGCTCTCATTTCCCGATTAGCGTCTGCACAGCTGACATTCATTTACAAGGGAAGCCGCCTATAAGCAAACAAATAATCAATGCCTTTTAATGCCAGGAGAAATGTGGTCCTTTGAAATGTAAATAGCATTTCTGTGAGTTGGAAGGGATTTAAAGGGGGGGAGGGCGAGGCAGGTGAGATCAGGCGTTGGACTTCACCTGTTGCAATAATAAGCCATTTTTTCCTGCTTTGGTTTCCATGGGGGGGGGGCTCCGTCCGGGGTCTTCAGAGGTGACCCCAGAGGGGGGAGGGGAGGGGGGCACGGCAACAACAAAAGCAGTACAAGCCCCGCCCCTTTTGTTTGCTGGTTATGTCACAGGTGCAGAGCCTTACTTTGTGCAGTGCAGGTAGTCCTCGACTTACAACATTTCACTTAGTGACCTCCAAGGTTACAATGGCACGGAAAGAGGGGACTTACAACTGTTTTTTACACTTACAACCACACAATCACGTGGTCAAAATTTGGATAACTTGGCAGCTGACTCAGATTTATGACGGTTGCAGTTTGCCAGGGTCACGTGATTCCCTTTTGCGACCTTCTGACAATCAAAGTCCACAGGGAAGTCAGATTCACTTAACAACTATGTCACTAAACAATTACAGTGATTCACTTAACGATGGTGGGAAGAAAGGTCGTAAAATGGGGCAAAACTCACCTAAGAAATGCCTTGCTTAGCAACAGAAATTTGGGGCTGGATTGTGGTTGTAAATCGAGGACTACAGCAAAGTGACGGCCTGTCAGATGTTGCTGCCAGTAAGGCACAGGATGCTGGGAGCGGGGGTGACAGATTCGGCAGGGATTCTTTCTGTCCGGAGCAACAGGAGGGAAATAAGGTTTCCGCCCAAACGGATGGAATTGCAGGCAGACCCTGCAGAAACTAAAAGTAGAGTGATGGCAGCTGCCACTTTTAAATGCTGATGTTTTCTGGATGTTGACACCACTGTTGAAATTCCAGGAGGAGAAAGGAGGATGTTTGTAGCTGGGGCTGGAAACAGGGCTGCTCTCTGAGCTGGGTTGTTTTCTTGCAGCCGTTCCATGCCCAGTCTAGGTAGTGTCATCAGTGCTAGGAAGGAAGGAGCGGGATTAATATATAGTATAAACAGAGAGCAAACCCCGCTCCTTCCTAGCACTGATGACGTTACCTAGTTTGGGCATGGAACAGCTGCAAGAAAACAACCCAGCTGAGGGAGCCCCCAGGACCCCTCCCTTCTAGGCAGGAGATCCTTCTCCGCTGGAGTAGCTGGTCTCTGTAGCCATACCCCTGATGCGATGTGGAACTCCTTGCCACTGGAAGCCACTCTTTGTAGCTTCTTTCTCAGTTTTAAGGGCACATTGATCCCTGAGAGGAAGGGGAGTCGGGGAGTCCAGAGAGGTGACAGGCCAGGAGTTTCAGGGGCTGCTCTGAAAACCTTGGCCCCCAATTTGGGCCCAATCCAGTCCACAGCATCTCCGAAGCCCCACCAAGCAGGGAGGGCGAGAATGCAGAATAAGCGCTGGAAGGGAGCTTGGAGGTCCAACCCCCTGCTCAAGCTGGAGACCTGCACCATTCCCGATAAACGGCCGTCCAATCGTTTTCTTAAAGACCTTCAGAGAGTTGGAGAAATCTCTTCTAAAGAGCTGGCTGTGTTTTGGGCACTCCCCACATTCAGAAGGCCGGGCGGGCAGGGCCGAAAGGGAGCCGGATGCCCCGGAAAAGCCTTCCCACGAGCAAAAGGGGCTCGGCGTGTTTGTTGACACAAGCCAGCGGGGCTTTTAAGCGGTTAAGAGAGTCAGCGGCGCTGGTTCCGTGGAGCAGGCATAAAGCAGCAGGGGTTCCTTCCCAATGGCCGGTTCCTGGACTGGCACCCCTATGCCACAACCCGGGTCGCGCAAGCAACCGCAGCCCCATCCGGAGGATGCAGGCAGCCTGCGAAAGCACGTCCCCTCCGATCCACGGAAAAGCCTCTCTCCGCGGAACCGCCCCTGGTGCCCAGAAGCTTCGGGGCCGCTACTTTAGGGCACCTGCCCCCCCCTCCGCCCCCTCCTTCTGGGGCAACTGGGCTGCCGGCTCTCTTAAGAGGGGCCGGCCGAGGAATGGGCTCTCAGAAAGGGGCTCTGGCCACTTCCCGGATGGCCTCCAGGTGAGAAACGGGAGGCATCCGCAGGTGACGCCATGCTCGCAAGCCTCCCTGCCCGCCTCTTTCCTGCTGGGGTGGGCAGGTCGGCGGGAAAAGGTTCCTTCGGTCCACCCACCACCCACTCCCACCCAGCGCCCCGGGTGTCCCTGCCTGAACTCAGGAGGCGTTTCCCGCTGGATGCTGACCTGGGTGCAAGCGGTGGGCAAACGCTTTCCGGAGAGATTGACACCCCCTTGTCCTGCCGCTTCCCGAGTGAAGTCAAAGCGCCTCGCAGTCCGCCGGCCCCGAAGTCCACCGGAGCGCCTTATGGATAGAATAGATGAACAGAGTCGGAAGGGACCTTGGAGGTCATCTAGTCCAACCCCCTGTCCAAGGAGACCCTACGCCATTTCTGACCCATGGCCGTCCGGACTCTTCTGAACCTCTGATGGGAAGCTGGTGGTTGTGGTGGTTGTGGTCCGGCCGTGCTAACCGCTCCCCCCACCTCTCTCTCCCGCAGTGCCTTTCCGCGAGACCCCGAGCTACACCAAGCGGCGGCGGCTGGTGGGGGCGGCCGGCCTCTCCTCCCCGCGCCTGCTCCAGCGCTCGGCCAGCGACAACAACCTGAAGGCGGAGAGCCGGCCGTCCTACTCGCCGGCGCCCTCGCTCCGCGGCCTCCCCCCGCAGCTGCTGGCCCAGATGCGGGAAGCGGCGGGCGAGGCCGGGCCCCGCGGGGCCCACAGCCGCTCCCCGTCGCTGCAGCGCGTCCGGGAGGAGAAGGAGGCCGACGCGCCCTCCCTGCGCAGGAGCAGCCGCGCCAAGCCCAGGTGAGCAGCCGGCCCGCCGGACGGGACGGGACGGGATGGGACGGGGGCAGCTGCACCTCGGCAGGGGCAGGTTCGGCGGGGAGGGACCGGCTGCCCCTCCCGGAGCCCCGGAAAAGGGGGACGCGCTCTGCCCTCGGCGCTGCGCTCCCTCTGATCGCCTGGTCTGGCCTGGCCGATTTCTTAAGTCTACATCCATTGGGGGGTTTTTTATCCGCCTTTATAAGTAACTCCAGGCTGTGAAGAAGAACCATGCTTCTCCCTTGCTCCTCCTCTTTTTCCCCACAACAAACCTGTGGAGTGGGTCGGTCTGAGAGAGAAGCACTGGCCCAAAGCCAGCTTTCGTGCCTGAGGCAGGACTAGAACTCACAGCCTTCCAGTTTCTAGGCCAGCACCTTCACCACCACAGCACACTGGTTCTGTCTGACTGTGATTCTTTAGCCCTGGCCCTATATGGGAAGGACGGAGCCTTTGAGCCAGGGAGCTTCCCTCGCTTTGGCCCCATATTGGATGTGGGGGGAGGACTACTGTTCCCATTACTTTTGGAGTGTGCAGCCACAAGCAGTGACACCACTGAGAATCTGAAGGGTGCCACCTTGGGGACGCTTGGACTTGGATTGTTGGTGTCTGGGTCTGATCTTGGTTTGTTGGTTAAAACCTGGGTTGTTTGCCAAGGGAGGGGATCAGCCTCTTCTGCCTGGGTAGAGCTGCGTCTGCCTTGCCCTTCTGGGTGGAAGGAGGTTGGAAGGTCTGCCTGAAGCTTGAGGAGCAAAGATTTAGAGAAGCCTTCAGTTCTTATGAAACCTTCTCACCAGGGCCCTGACTGTTCCTTCTCCTTAAACATTCCTTCACTCACAGGTGGTTTGCTGGCTGGCTGAAGGTAGCCAGAGGCAATGGTCAGTCTTGGTTTGCACTTAAGCCACAAGCCACCCATCTGGGCATCTTCTCCAACCAAAACTCTGATATTCTGGGAATCCTATCCAGCCCCTTTTCCCGGATGTCCCAAAGGTGCTTTTTCCTTGTTTTTTCTTTGAAGATGTTTCACTTCTGACAGAGTGGAAGAAGCTTCTTGGATGAGAAGTGAAACATCTTCAAAGAAAAAACAAAGGAAGTCCAGTTGCCTCCAGAAAAAGCACTTTTGGGAGAACCGTGACCTGGATGACAGAGAATCTCCACTTATCCTGGAGTTCTGGGGTGCTGGAGAGAGCCAGCTGGACCCCCAGATTCCTTCCCGCAGGCAGAGCTGCCTGGCCTCCCTCTTTCCCCGGCTGAACTGCTGTTGGCTTGAGGGTGGGTGAGGATTCCCAGCGGGGGCTTTGGGGTCTCCACCTGACTTCTTGGAAGAGACAAAGTGGTCAGCCGTTGCCCTTTGAGTCCTGTGGATGTGTGTCCAATGGGGTCCTGACCCATTTTGTTTGGGGCCACCTCACCCACCGGGGGCTTCAAGGCCAGAGTTCTGGCAGAGCCCCTTCCTCTTCTCTCCTCCCTCCCCCTGAGATGCTTCTCTCGTTCGAAGTTCCCCGGAGAGCTGGGTGCAGCCTGGGTGGTGAGCTCATTTTCTTGGAGGGGGTGGCTGCGTCAAGAGTTGCTGCCTTTTTGTTTTATTTATGTATCCAATTTCTACAGCTGCCCATCACAATCAATGACTCTAGGCAGTTCACAGTTCAAAAAAATACCGCAATTAAAAGACTAAAATCATTTTGAAACAGTCCAAAATAAATATACATAGCGCAGCTGGTCAGGCACAAAAGGTCAGATCTACATGCGAAGGTTCAGTTAAAATGATTTGTTGCTAAAAGCTTCTGTGCAGGAATCTTCTCAAGTAACGGTTAGCCCCTGCTGGGAGTTCGTTGAGGGCCAATGGAATTCATGGTTGCTTGTGGCTACATAGGGATTCGAGGCTGATTCCTCCTTTAATTCCATCTCTAGATTCTGCCATCTCTTTTCCTACAACAGCCAAGATATTTGACCTGTTAGCAATAAAGCTAGGAAACGGGCACCCTTGACATTCTCCCAGCACTGGGAGAATTCGATGTTCAGCAGAGGGAAAATGGCCCCTGTGTCTGGTGCAATGCCCCATAGCGCCATCCTGAGGAGACAAAACAGGTTATGTCCAGGATGTGAGCTGTAGGTACAGTATCTTCTCAGCCCTCCTTCGGACCCACGCAATATGCAGGTCTTCTATTGGGTCACTGGATTTGTGGATGAGACCTTAAGCACAGGGGGACCCAGACCAAGAACCCCTCAACCAATGGGGAGCATCAGAAGAGAAATGAGCCTGTGCCCCAGGCGAGGGTCACAATGCTCCAGCTCACACCAGAGTGGATGGAGGCTGGCAGGGGGGTTGCGCCCCTTTGGTGAGACAGCTGATTCCCAAGTCTGGGCTGCAGCGATGCCACATTTCTTTCCATGTCTGTGGACCAAACTATCTCCAGGAAAGTCCTCTGGTTATAGACGGTGGTGGTGGGGTATCTTCCCATGTAAGAAAACATTTAGAAAGAATACAGACCCAGCCCTTATCGGAGAGAGAGGAGGAGAAGAAACAAAAGGAAGGGATGAAGGCACCAAGGCCATGCTGGGTTTGGAAGGAGCAGGAGGCAGGAACTGTAGGCAAAGCAGAACCTGGAGCCGGAGTCAAAAGAGGGATCAGCCTAGAATCTCTACCTAGCCACAAATGTACTAAATCCAACCCACCATGAATCCCTTTGACCCTTATAAACCCCTAGCAGCTCCTGAATATTAGTTGCGACGATTCCTGTACCAACAGTGAAATTAATTAATTAATTTCAGATATGGTTCCTGGTCTTTTGCTCATGGCCGGATCCAGTTGGTATGCTGGGCTGGCTGAGTGGGAAGCAGCTAAAAGAGGTCCAGTTCCATGGGTGGGCTTTTTCCAGCTTCTGGATCTGGGACTGCCTCTCTTCTGGGGCTTCCCCAACACCCCCCCCCCTTTCTCCCTCTCCCCTTGAGGCTTCCTTGTTCCCACCTAGTCTGTCCCTTGCTGGAGCCCTCCTGTCTCCCTTCTTCCCTCCCTCCCTCCAGCCCCCTCCTCCTTTTCCCCTTCCCACCACTGCTCTCCTCTTTGGGCAACTGGACAAGGAGGTTGGTTGCCTCCAACAGACCAGAGGCAGGGGTGGCCCAGCCACAGCAGTGCTGCACAGGGCCACGAGAAGGGAAGCTGGCGGGTCCCTTGTGCAACCTGGTCATAGCCATCCTCCGGAAAGGACAACGTGGGATGTGGGCTGAAAGCAGATGGAGCGGGCTCCATCTGCAGCGATCCAGTAAGAGCTCGGACAAGGAGACTCAGCCTCTCCTGGGTCTGCGGTGGGAAGAAAGCCGACAGGATTGAAGGCTGCTGAAGGCTTCTGCCTTCCAAATGTCTGGCTTTGGGAAGCAGGTGGTGCGGCCTGGGCCACGTCTCTGCTTTGGATTGTTTTGGCTCAGTCTGGGTGGGTGGATGGATGGATTGAATGCGTTGATACACTCTGTTTTCCCACGCCCGTCTTGTGACACATGGCGCGAAATGTCATGGGATTTAGGGTGCAAAGCACGGCCACAGAGCGGAGGCCTCTAAAGGGTCTGCAGCCCCCCAGGGCAGCCTCTGCTAGCGCCAGAGGAGAAGGCAGGTCTTCAAGACTTTATGGGAGGCTAGCAGGGCCAAGCCCTTCTGGGTCTCGGGGGAGGCCGAAGAGGTAGTCCTTGACTTCCAGCCGTCATTGAACAACTGAGTTGGAAGGGAGCTTGGAGGTCTTCTAGTCCCACCCCCTGCTCAAGAAAGAGACCTTATACATTCCGGACAAATAGCTGTCCAGTCTCTTCTTGAAAATCTCCCAGTGTTGGAGCCCCCACAATTTCTGGTGGCAAGCCCTTCCACTATATTAATTGTTCTAATTATCAGGAAGTTTCTCCTTAACTCCAGGTTGCTTCTGTCCTTGATGAGTTTCTATCCATGGCTTCTTGTCCTGCTTTGGGTTCTTTGGAGAGTAGGTTGACCCCCCCTCCTCTTCTCTGGTGAATCCCCTCAAATATTGGAAAACTGCTGTCATGTCACCCTTAGTCCTTCTTTTCATTAGACGGCTTAGACTCTCTCTGGCACATCTTCCTTTTTGTCCTAGAAGAAGGAAGCTTGAAGGCTTTGGTTGAAAGGTTGAGTGTATTGGCACCCTCCTCTGTCTGGGGGTGTCTCTTCTTCCAGGGAAGAAGATGACCTCCCTTCCCCCACCCCATCATGAGCGACACATGCGAGGGACCCTCAAAGCTTCCCAAGGAGAGGCCTTCAAGCTGACCACTGTCCCTTGTTCAGACAGCCCTCCCCACCACATGAGTTTAATTTCACTTGTCATTTGGCGGCTTCAGTCATCCAGCTCTAAGTGGCTGTGATGTTACAAAGGTAGCGACAAGAAATAAGCAAAAATAAGATGAATAAATTAAAGGCATGAAATCAGAAAAGGGAAAAGGAGCATCCCTAACAGAAGTTGACATGCATGGCAGACGTTAGTCATGCCCCTTGCCAATGACTCCTCTGGCATCTGCCACAGCAGCTGGTCCAAGGAAGGGGTGGGGGGAACCAGTGGGACTGGTCCCATATTGAGTGGGGGGGGTTGTGAAGCCTGTGTGAAGTGGGGGGAGTGGCGTGCTGGTCCCTGGCATGCCCAGGCATGGATGTGGCAGCCAGCGGGCTCTGGAGAGGAACTTGATGGAACTGTTGTGAGACGGGGCACTGTGAGATAAAGAAAGAACTTTACTCTTGTCTCTGAAATTTTACTCTGTTCCTTAAACTAAAGTACTAGAAAGAGTGCAGAGAAGAGCAACAGAGATGGTTAGAGAACTGGGGGATAACACATACGAAGAACGGTTGCAGGAACTGGGCATGGTTAGTTTAATGAAAAGAAGGACTAGGGCTGACGTATTCGCACTTCTCCAATATTTGAGGGGCTTCCCTAAAGAAGAGGGGGTCAACCTCTTCTCCAAAGCACCTGAAGGCAGGACAGGAAGGATGGAAACGGATCCATTAACTAATCAGGGAAAGAAGCAACCTAGAATTACGGAGAAATTTCTTGGCAGTGAGAAGAGTTCATCAGTGGGACAAAAGCTGTGGGTGCTCCAAGACCAGAGGCTTTTAAGAAGAGATTGGGCAGCCATTTGTCTTCATCTAGTATAAGCTTTCCTCCTGAGCAAAGGGGTTGGACTAGAAGCCCTCCAAGGTCCCTTCTACTTCTGTTATTCTGCGCAAGGCTGGCAGAGGCGTTCTCAGGAGCTTCCCTCTTATTTTGCAGCAGTGGTTTTAACATCTGTCCCCTTGCCTCTGATCTTGTGCCGTTGCTAATTCTGGCCGTGATGGGGAAGGAAGGACGCTTGGGACAAGGCTGGGTAATTAATCGATGTTCTTCTCTTGGGTCATTTATCCCGGCAGATGATGGACTGTCAGAGGCACCTCTGGGAGGCTTTACAAAAGGTTGAGGGGAACCCAGAGGGGCTGGGGTTTTATGGGTGCACCCTCAATTTTGCTCTCTCCTCCACGATCCTTGGGAGGTCACAATCTTCTGAAAAACAAATGCCTTGTTGGTCTCCAAGAGAGGGGAAAGTCACGGGAATCTGGGAGGTTTTCTTGGTTGTCTGCTTCCTCTTGTGGCTGAGTGTGAAACGTGGCATTAATTAGCCCGATTTAGCCACGGGCTGCATCCTCTCTACCAATACAAGGCAAGATCAGAGGTGGAAAAAACAGAAGAGAATAGCAGAGCTGGAAGGGGCCTTGGGGGTCTTCTAGTCCAACTCCCTGCTTAGGCAGGAAACCTTATAGCATGTCAGACAAATGGCTGTCCAATCTCTTCCTAAAAGCCGTCAGTGATGGAGCCCCCACAACCTCTGGAGGGAAGCCATTCCACAGGTTAATTGTCCTCTCTGTTAGGAGCTTTCTCCTTAACTCTTGGTTGCTTCTCTCCTTGATGAGTTTCCATCTGTTGCTTCTTCTCCTGCCTTCAGGGGCTTTGGAGAATAGCTTGACCCCCTCTTCTTTGGGGCAGCCCCTGAGATATTGAAACACTGCTATCATGTCACCTCTAGTCCTGCTTTTCATTCAACTAGACATGCGCAATTCCTGCAAATGTTCTTCATAATATATTAAATTAAATATATGTATATTTAATTATAAATCTAAATTATAAAATGTAACGTAGGGGTAAAGCTTGCAAAGAGGCAGGTTGGGCCTGGGAAGACCAGAACGGTCCGGACAATGAATGGAGAGTGAAGTCGTGGAGCGATGCAGCCGGGAGGTTCAGAGAATTTCCCCACCACCCATGGTCCGTGACCTTAGTGGCTGATACTCCTGCCTTTTCATTCAAGTCGAGATGGCCTTTCAGAACTGGCCATCAGGGCCAGAGAACTGCTCTCAAGTCTTGAGGTTGGGGCTCTGGGATAACTGCAGGTACTCCTCAATTTATGACCAGTTGCTTAGCGGCTCTTTGAAGTTATGACCGACTGCCTGAAGGTACTTACGACCTGGATTTGAACTTCTGACAGCTGTGTGTGTCCACCCCCCCCCCCAGTGGCCATATGTCCGCATTTCCGGCATTCAGCAAACCTCTTGTAGTTACGGTCACCTGCAGCATCACGCAGTCACTGGAACTCATTTTATGACGGTTTTGCTGAACACTGGCATTTGCTTCCAGTTTTTGGCAAAACCAGACCCTGGCAAAGAACAGCACTGGAAAAATTGGTTCTGGCACTGTTGCAACATCCTTATGGTCACGTGATCAAAATTTGGACACTTGGCTATTGTCTCACATATATGACGGTCGCAGTGTCCCAGGGTCACGTGATCCCCTTTTGTGACCAAAGTCAAGGGGGAAGACGGATTCACTTAACAACCATGTTATGGACTTAACAGTTGCAGTGATTCACTTAACAGCTGTGGCAAGAAAGGTCATAAAATGGGGCAAAACTTGGTTAACAAATGTCTCACTTAGCAACAGAAATGTGGGGCTCAATTGTCATAAGTCGAGGACTACATATAAACTGATGGCCTATTCTTCCTTCTTGGGCCAAGCCCCCCACCCTTGAGTATGAGGAAGCCCACCCAGGTTCATAAAAGCACTCCGTGGTTGTGGGGCAGCATTGCAGGCTGATTCTGTAAGCTGCTTAGAGAGGGCGGTAAAAGCCCCGTGAAGCCGTATAGAAGCCTAAGGGCCAGGGCTGGACAGGTGGCAAGGAGTCACACATCCCCGTGCTGGCTTGGGGTCCTCAGACTTTGGCCATTCCTGTGGGTGCATCTGAAGTGGAGCCCCCAGTGAGCCATGCAGAGCCCCCTTGCTGGGATGTGTCTTGCCAATCCTGGATGATGCCATGCGGAGCCTTCCTCTCCCTCGCTTAGCAACCGCATCCTCCCGGGAGAAGCACGGAGCCGGCAGCGCCAACATCCCAGGCAGCTCATTATCCCTGAGCCGTCAAACCAGCTTCAAAGGCTGGCAGACTCTCTCACACGGGCGCATGAGTTGTAAAATGAGAGGAAGGCGCTCCAGCCTCCAGGAGGAGCTCGCTGGGCACCTCCAGGAAACGGGGGGGGGGGGGGGTTGCTTGGGGGCGATGCTTCCCATTACATTTGTGGGCTGAGCTGGTGTGGAAGACTCTCCCCCAGCTGTGGATTTTGGCCCCTTGAAAAGGTGTGTGCCTCTAGCAAGGAGGCTGTTTTCCACCTCTGAAGCTCCCCCACTTAAATCAGGCCCCCCATCATCCCCAGCCTGTGTGTTCAGACATGTAGAGGATACCAAATGAGAGAAACAGGTAGTCCATCTCCCATCATTCCCAGCCTGTGTGCTCAGAGGCATCTGAAGGATACCAAATTAGGAAAATGGGAAGTCTGCCTCCCATCATCTCCAGCCTGTATGCTCAGATACATCTGACGGGTACCAAAGGAGGGAAAGATGTAGCAGTTTAGGAGTCTGTAAAATCCCTCTGCTGCTCAATTTCCTGCTCTTTTTAAGCCTTCCTTGGCCGGGTGATTTTAAGCATGGTTGGCTGGGGAATTCTGGGAGTTGAAGTCCACAGGGTTGCTAAAATTGCCAAGGGTGGACATTCAACGTATCTTGCTGAACACCAGGGATTATGAACGTATCTTTGTAAATGACTTAGATGAGGGGATAGAAGGGAACTCATCAAATCTGCAGATGACACTATACTAGCAGGAACAGCCAACACCCCAGCAGACAAACTCAGGATCCTAAAAGATCTTGACAGACATGAACAATGGGCCCCATCCAACAATATGAAATTTAATGTGGAGAAAAGTCAGGTTTTACACCTGGGCAGGAAAACCAAAGCTACAAGCACAGATTAGGCGAAACCTGGCTCAAAATCAGTAACTGCGAGAGGGACCTTGGCGTCTTTGGGATGATCCCTTACACATGAGTCAGCCGTGAGCGGCAGCAGCCAAAAAAGCTAATAAAATTCTTGGTTGTATAAATAGAAGCATAGAATCAAAATCACGTGAAGTATTAGTACCGTTTTATAAATTATTAGTAAAGCCACACCTGCAATACTGCATCCCATTTTGCTCACCACATTAGAAAAAAGACAGAGACTTTGGGAAAAGTGCAGAGAAGAGCAACTAGGATGAATAGGGGGCTGGAGACTAAAACGTACGATGAACGGTTGCAGGAACTGGGCCTGGCTAGTCTAGGGAAAAGAAGGACTGGGGTGACATGATAACAGCCTTCCAATATTTGAGGGGCTGCCACAGAGAGGAGGGGGTCAACTTATTTTCCAAAGCACCAGAAGGCCAGACAAGAAAGAATGGATGGAAACTGATCAAGGAGAGAAGCAATCTGCAACTAAGGAGAAACTTCCTAACAATGAGGACAATTAACCAGTGGGACAGCTTGCCACTGGAAGTTGTAGCTGCTCCATTACTGGAGATTTTTAAGAAGAGATTGGACAATCACTTGTCTGAAATGGTATAGGGTTTCTTGCTTGAGCAGGGGGTTGGATTAGAAGACCTCCAGAGTCCCTTCCAGCTCTGTTCTGAATTGAACTGAATTGGTCTACAGCCTAGACTCCATGGTCTGGGCCTTAACCTGGGAGAAGGACTGTTTTGGGGACTAGAGACTTCAGCTTGGAAAGAAGGTGAAACTCAAATGCAACAAGCCATTCTAGGCACTGATTTTTAAAAAATGTATTATATATTTATAATATATATTTAATTTATATATATATATATATATATATATATATATATATATATATATATATATATATATATATATATATATATATCAGTAACAACAGGAAGATATAATAAAGGACAAGCAAAAATATAGTAGCTCTAGAAAAAGATATATAGGATGATGAATAAGTAAGTAACGTTTGTAGAAACTAAGACTCCGTCCATAAAATGTTAATATAAAACTCGATCAATACTTTAACATACTGTCAGGTCTAGTCATGCAGACCATTCATTGCTCCAAACGCCCCATTTTAGACCGTATGTTATTCTGACACGGCAATATTTATACAGCGGGCCTCAATGCCTCATAGCCTATGATGCAAGGGCCTCAGAGGATTCAATGGGAATAAGTGAAAAGAAACAGACACGGATGGTCCTCACTTCGTGACATTTGTTTAATGACTGCTCTGACAGCACTGAAACGAGGGCCGGGGGGGTCTTCTCCAGACCTACCCAGGTCAGGGTGATGTCCGGTGCTGGTGCCAAATTCAGAAGGACAAACGGGGAGTCCAAGGAGAACTTAAACCCCCCCAACACATACAGATAGGTTGGATGGATGGACGGACAGACAGATGAGAACGAGAGAGCGAGAGACAGATACACACATACACACACACACATGGTCCTCCAGAATCCAGGTCAATGAAGAGGCCGGATTCACTTAACGACTGTGCTTCTAACTTAACAACTGCAGTGATTCACTTAAGAACCATGGCAAGAAAGGCCGTAAAATGGGACAACATTCACTTAACAACTACTCAGCAAGGGAAATGATGGGCTGAGTTGCTGAGGGGAGGCCTGCCTCTTTACCAGCCAGTTGAACAAAGACTGGGTCCGTTGGGTGGGGGAGGGGGGGCTAAAGAGGGTTTGGGGAGCAGTTTTAGGCATTTGCATGCCAGGAAATGGGTGTGTTGTGCCCATGCAAGGAAGACACCCACCCACCCCTCCCTCCCAAGTGCAGGACGTCTCCCCATGGGCCAGCTGGGCATTCAGAGCAGGAGCTGAGCCCAGCTGGAAGGCACCAGGTGGAGAAGCCCCCGCTGCTGCCTGCCGGCTGAGGAAGGGAGTGTCCCTCACACGGTGTTGTCTGTTGCCCCCCCCCTCCCCGGTCATCTCTTTCCCAGGCCCTTGAAGGGGGAGGGGGAGGCTTGTGCAGTGCTGGCAGGGGGCTTCCAAGTTCCAACCAGGCTGAGTCTCAAATGAGCCGCCTGGACCACAATCTTACTCAGGGAAGCCACTTGGAGAATGTGGGGGCGAAAGGAGGAGGGTCAGCACAAGGGAGGTGCAGAAATGCCTTTCTCTGGTTGGGGAAGATGGTCTCTGGGTGCCCTTAACCCTCGTCCCAACCATCCGGCAGAAAACACCTGGAGTGTCCCAGGCAAGAGAAGGCAGCTGATTCTGCTGGGTTCAGAGGGTGGGACCCCCTGGGTGTCTCTCGGGGGCTGCAGCCTGGTGGCTTTAAACTGTGGTGTAAAACCCTGTTGCATTTCCTTCCTGTCCTCCCAGAGCGATTCCTGGTTTAGATCCGGGTTATTTGCTCATCCTCTGCATTGTCCTTTTGGGCAATGAATCGAAACGTGCCGGCGTCTCTTGCCTCCTCTGCACGCTGACGTTTGCTCTGCTCTCTGCGGCTTCCTTGGAAGGCCGGGCTGCAGCAGGAGACCTCTTAAAATGTTCCTTTCTGCAGGCAGGAAAGGTACTTCATCAGCCTGGCATTGACGTACGTTGGCTTGCCCATTAAGGGCCGTCAACGTGTCCCTTGGTTGAATGCTGGCATTGATTGCCATCTGTTCGGCTGTCCTGTTATTCCAGCCATTCCGTGGATTGAGGAGGGGGAGGCTGGGATCAAACGAAGATGGGCTGGTGCAAGGTTCCTGCTCTACCAGCCTTTGGCCTCAGGGATCTGGGCTCCTGCCTCTCCTCAGAAGGTTGTGAGACTCTGGAAAGAGAAGAACAACAGAGATGACAAAAGTCCTGGAGGCCAAAACATAGGAAGAACGGTTGCAGAAACTGGGGTTGTCTAGTCTAATGAAGAGAAGGACTCGGGGAGACATGATAGCAGTCTTCCAGTATCTGAGGGGCTGCTACAAAGAGGAGGGAGTCCAGCTCTTCTCCAAAGCCCCCGAGGGCAGGAGAAGAAGCAACGGGTGGAAACTAACCAAGGAGAGAAGCAACCTTCTCCAACTAAGGAGAAACTTCCTAAAAGTGAGAACTATTAACCAGTGGAACTGCTTGCCTCCAGAAACTGTGAATTCTGCAACACTGGAAATTTTTAAGAAGAGATTAGACAGCCATTTTTCTGAAATGGTATAGGGTCTCGTGCTTGAGCAGGGGGGTGGATTAGAAGACCTCCAAGGTCCCTCCCGACTCTGTTATTCTGTTAATTCTGTTTTCTGTGAATACCATGGACAGTTCCCAGTAATCCTCTTCAAGAATTCAAAGGCATCAATAACAAGTAGTCCCCGACTTTCGAGCACAATTGAGCCCAAAATTTCTGTTGCTAAGTGAGAAGATTTGTTAAGTGAGCTTTGCCTCATTTTATGACCCTTCTTGCCACAGTCGTTAAGTGAATCACTGCAGCTGTTAAATCAGTAACACGGCTGTTAAGTGAATCCGGCTCCCCCTTTGACTTTACTTGTCAGAAGGTCTCAGAAGGAGATCACGTGACCTGGGACACGGCAAGCCTTAGAAGTCCGTGCCAGTTGCCCAGCCTCTGAGCACGTCATCAGGGTGAGATGCTGTAATGGTTGCGAGTGGGAAAAATGGTGAAAAGTGAAATAAGCCCCTTTTTTCAGTGACGTCGTAACTTTGAACAGTCACTAAATGAACTGTTGTAAGCCGAGGATGGCCTGTACTCTTCCTTTCCTGCTTCTTCTGCATCCATGGAGCATGAGAGGGAAGAGTTCGGCTTGCCCGATTCTGGTCTTTGGAGGTGAAGGCCTCATGGCACCTGAAGATCCTTTCCACCCAGGACCAGGCTCTGGAATATTTCTGGACTGTCTGTTCTTTGACGCTTGGTGTCCTTTCTTCCCCTTCCCTCCAATGGCCTCTGTTTCTTGGAGATGTCCCAGACGAGTCCTCAAACTTTTCTTGCCAAGGTTTTTCGGAAGCAATTTGCCATTGCCTCCTTCCTAGGGTTGAGAGAAAGTGACTGGCCCAAGGTCGGCCAATGGCTTCCTGCCCAAGGCAGGACTAGAACTCACAAACTAGTTTCAACTCCAATATTCTCCATGGATGGTGGATCCTAAAGGGCAGAAGCTCTCCTGCCTTCCAGCATCTTCTCTCCCAAATCTCAGGCTGGCTACCAGACCTGTAGTTCCTCGTTGGCTGTAGAGATAACGTTAGCCCCCACCCCCTTTTTTTTCTTTTTTTTTCATTTTGCACCTTAATTTTTATAACTCTGGCTGGCAGATCCTTGGGCATCAGGTAGAGTGATCAGAATGGTTCAGAATATGAATGTTTCATCCTCCAATTTTAAACTATACTCGTCTTTTCCCAATTCAGCTCCCCTTAAAATATATCCAGCGTATAGGCTGAAGAAATAATGGGAGCATCCACGGACTTCCCTCGTTCCTTCGTGGACCCCAAGACCGTTGCAGGTTTTACCCTGCGGCATTCAGAATGTGACTTCTTCCTCCGGTAACAGTGCGGGTTTCTTAGGAGGACCCCGAGCAGATCTGGAATTCCCATTTTCCTGAGAATATTCCACCCCTTAACACGGTCAATGCAAGTGAAGGCCTTTGTCAAATCGGTGAAGTGGATATTGATTTCATTTTGATATTCTTGGACTTTTTCAATTATTTAGCAAATGTCAAGAGTAATGAATGTCTCCTGTTCCTTGGCCTTTTCTAAAATCAGCTCAGACATCTGCCGTCTCCCTCCCCAGGAGGGACTCTAATATCCCCTGTATAGAATAGAAGAGAATAACAGAGTTGGAAGGGACCTTGGAGGTCTTCAAGTCCAACCTCCTGCTTAGGCAGGAAACCCTACACCACTTCAGACAAATGGTTATCCAACATCTTAAAAACTTCCAGCATTAGGGAAGGGGGGGTGGATGGGAGGGGGAATAGGGGAGGGGGGAAATGGGGGGAAAAATTGTATTGTAAAACTTTTTCAATTAAAAAAAAAAACTTCCAGCATTGGAGCATTCACAACTTCTGGAGGCAAGTTCTTCCACTGGTTAATTGTTCTCACTGTCAGGAAATTTCTCCTTAGTTCTAGGTTGCTTCTCTCCTTGATTAGTTTCCACCCGTTGCTTCTTGTCCTGCCCTCGGGGGCTTTGGAGAATAGCTTGACTCCCTCTTCTTTGTGGCAGCCCCTGAGATATTGGAAGACTGCTCTCATGTCTCCCCTGGTCCTTCTTTTCATTCAACTAGGCATACCCAGTTCCAGCAACCGTTCTTTACTGTATATGATCCTGAGCATTATTTTGCTAGCCGGTGAAATGAAGGATATTGTGCGAGAGTCTCACATTTATGTTCCACATTTCCATCGCCGTTCTGTGTTTGTGGCTTTGGGTTTTGTTTTTCAGCGAGGCAACTTCCCTCATTTGTGCTGCAGAAGGGAAGGCAGGAAGTCCTTGAGTTAGGAGTACGAGTGGTCCTCCTCTTCAGCAGGACAGAGAAAGAAAGAGGGGAAGGATGTTTATTGTTGGTGTACAGACCGTGAGTGATGGAGAGGTTAAGGATGAATGATGGAATGTTTTGTGCCGAGATGAAGGTCGGGGCTGGACGCGAGGAAATCTAAGAGATGAAATACTGAGTACAGATAGACCTCATTTAATGGCCAGTCACTGACTGACCATTCAAAGTTACAATAGACTCCCTCCCAGGAAGTTACTTGTGACCCCATTGTGAAGGTAAAGGTGCTGCAGCATCCCAGAGTCACGACATGCAGAATAACAGAACAACCGGACAGAATAAGGGAGTTGGAAGGGACCGTGGAGGTCTTCTAGTCTGCTCAAGCAGGAAACACTCTATCGTTTCAGACAAATGGCTGTCCAGTCTCTTCTTCAAAGCCTCCAGTGTTGGAGCCGCCACAACTTCCGGAGGCAAATCGTTCCACTGGTTAATTGTTCTCCCTGTCAGGAAATTCCTCCTCAGTTCCAGGTTGCTTCTCTCTTTGGCTGGTTTCCGCCATGGCTGCTTCTCCTCCTCCTCCTGGTGCTGTGGAGGACAGGTTGACTCCTCTTCTCTGGGGCAGCCCCTCCAACACTGGAACAGGGCCGTCACGTCACCTCTTCCTACAACGGTTGCAAGTATGGTCATAAGTCACTTTTTTCAGGTTCGTTGAAACTTCAAACGGTCACTAAATGAATAGCTGTAAGTGGAGGACTCACGCCTGCAATGGGCTCCACACTGACGTTCGTTCACATGCAGGAAGCCCAACTCGGAAACCTGCCCTTGGGGCGCCTGCTTCGCCCCCCTTCACACGGGAGCATTTGGATCTAAATATTTGCACAATTAGTGGCTCTTTATGAAGTCGGCTTATCAACTGGAAACAGAAATAAGCTGTTGAAAATTCAGAGCGCCTTTTTTCCCTTCCCATTTGTTTCTGAAGTGCCAGAGACCAAAGAGGCCCATTTATCTTGTCTTCTGTTCTCTCCCCTGGCCTTTCCGATAAATCCCTCCATGCGGAGAAGGTGCCTCTGACTTTTCCAGCCCTTTTCTGTTCCTTGCTTCTGATCTCTGTTTGCCAAAAGCAAACAAACAGCAAAAGAGAAACAAGACACTAAGTTATTTTTCAAAGGAAGATGGAGCTGATTTTAAAATGAAAACGGGCATAGAATAGAATAACAGAGTTGGGGGGGACCTCAGAGGTCTCCTAGTCCAACCCCCTGCTTAGGCAGGAAACCACTCTCCAATCTCTTCTTAGAAACCTCCAGGGAGGAATCACCCACAGCTCCTGAAGAGTTCAGGCTTGAGGGTTCCTTTCGGAGTGATGGACCATGGACCAACAAGTGTGCCGGAATGACAACAACAATGTTGACCAATTAATCCACCTAAATCTGCATTGTTCATCCTCCGTGTTGGCCTCCCCGCAACATTTCCACCTTTGCTTTCTGCGAGGAGCTTGGGATTCCCGCTGCCCTTTCTTTCTCCTCCCAAGTCCTGCCGACCAATCCTGGCAAGAGGAAGCTGCTTGTGCCGCTCCAAGGAAGCGGTTGGACGTATGGAGGAGCCCAGGGGAAGGAGGAGGGATACGGTAGCCGGAAGAAGGAATTGTGCTGCAAAGAACATTTATGGCAAACGCTAAGCTGTTTTCCCAGTTATTGTGGGTGCAAATGGCCGGCCAGTAGCCCTACTGAAGGCCCTTTCCCTGTGGAGGAGGACTTGCTCACAAGGAAATGTTGAGGTGACAGGTAGCCGAGGTCCACAGCACACCAGGCTCTCACCCGCTGTCTCCCAGAGTTTGTCTCCAAATTTCATTTTCATTGTTTCGATGAAACAATCTAACCATCCCCTCTGCCCTCCCCTTCTCCTTCCTTCCCTAAGATCAGGGTCTTTAATACAGGAGAATATTTGTAGCTCAGGGTTGATAGATAGGAGGGGTCCTTGGTGCTCTCTGAGCCTGGGGGCTCTCTTGCAGACATTTCATGACCCAACTTGGTAACCTCATCAGTGCTAGTGACTAACCCTGATGAGGTTACCTAGTTTTGGTCATGAAATGTCCCCAAGCTCAGAGAGCACCAAGGGGCCTCCAGGGTCTTCTCAAGGAGTGCTCTCTCTCTCTCCTTATTCCGTGGCCAAAGTATTTGAGCTTCAAGGTCTGTCCTTCAAAAGAACAGGGTTGATTTCCTCTAGGATCGACTGATTGGATCTCCTTGCACTCCAAGGGACTCTCAAGAAAATTAAGAGAATGTTAAGGAGAAACTTCCTAACAATGAGAACAATTAACCTGTGGAACAGAGGTTGCCTTCAGAAGTTGTGGGTGATCCATCACTGGAGGTTTTTAAGGAGAGGCTGGACCACAATTTGTCTGAAATGGTCAAGGGTCTCTTGCTTGAACAGGGGGTTGGACTAGAAGTCCTTCATGGCCCCTTCCATCTCTATCCTGATTGATTGATTGATTGATTGATTGATTGATTGATTGATGGAGGTCTTCTCCAGCACCCTTCTTCCAGTTATAATCATCTTAAAAGAGAATTATTATTATTATTATATTGAGCTGTTGTTGAATTGTGTTTTTAACCTGTATACTATCCAGAGTTGGGTGGCCTTATAATCAGTAATAAATGACTTATTTTTTCTGGCTGTTTTGCTACAACTCCTATACTCCTCAGTAAGTATAGTACTGAGAGTTGTGATCTATGTGAAAGCAGTTGTGTTGTGTAGACCATGAAAGGGGTGTGTCCCTCAGTTGTTGCTGCACTAAGGAAAGGTTCTTGGGTCCCAGAAGGGTCTCTGTAATGGCCTTCGGTTTTGCCATAGACGCCAATCCTCATCCTCTCAATTGGGGGGAATGATGTTGAACAGGCGTGTGCTTTCTCCAGCACTCTGCACTTGGCAGGACATGGATTATGGGCATTTGAGTCAGGCTGCAGCTCTGTGGTGACTTTGTGGGGTGCCAGAGCTGGCTGCAGCTTCCAGGGGAATTAGTCCTACACTTATGACCTCAGTTGCGATCAGAATTTCCATTGCTAACCAAGGTGTTTGTTAAGTGAGTCAGTCCTTATTTTACAACCTTTTTTCTTTCCAGGGTTGTTAAACGAATCAATGCAGTTAAGTGAAGCATGCAGTCCTTAAGCAAATCTGGCTTCTCTGATTGCCCCCTGGGAAGGTCACAACTGGCGGACCCATGACCAAAGGGCACCACAGCCATTGCAAATAGCAATTGCCCTTAGACTTATATACCACTTTATAATGCTTTCCAGCCCTCTCTAAGCAGTTTACAGTCAGCCTCTTGCCCCAGCAATCTGGGTCCTCATTTTATCGACCCTGGAAGGACAAAGGCTGAGTCAACTTGGAGCCTGGTGAGATTTGAATTGCCAAATTGCAGGCAGCCGGCAGGCAGCAGAAGCAGCCGGCAGTCCTGTGTTCTAACCACTGGGCCACTGCGGCTCAAATGCCTCCTGGTTGCCAAGCAGCTGGTCTTACTGCGGTGGTCGTAAGCGTGAAGACTGATCATTAGTCACTTTTCTAGTGCTATTTTGATTTTAAATACTTGGTTGTAAGTCAAGGAGGATCCGTACTTGCCTCTCCAGATTAGCTTTTTTGGTGAACTTTACACTTGCTTGCAGTTGTGTTTCTTTCTCGGACTGCCTTTTTTCGGAGGGCGGGGCACCAGGGATGGATGCATTGTGCCTGAAAGCCTTTGTTATTCAGAGGGTCCCCTTCTGGGTGAGTTGGGGGGATCTGGGGCTGCTGTGGGATTACCCAGACTCTTTTGGGGAGGGGGGATTTTGGCACCCTTGCTCAGTTGGGTCAGCCAAGAACAATTTCCCCAAAAGGCCCCTTAAAAGGCAACTTGTCAAGTTGGGGCAAGCTGGACTTTCTATACTGCCTCAAGAGAGGGGGAGGGGGAGAGGGTCCCAGCTGGTCCCAATAAGCCATCGCATCCTTCATTCCTTCGGGCATCGGGAGACCCCACCTCCCACCCCCATCCCTGCCTTGTCAAGGGCAGATCCCAGCTGGTCAGCTAACGTTAAAGCAGGAGTTTGGGCAAAGCGGGATGGGGGCCACCAGGAAAGCCAGCTGTGCCGCCCAAGGCTGGCCAGCCGGACCCCTCGGGGAGCCTTTTCTGGAGACGGGGGGGGGGGTGAGGAGTGGCCGGGGGAGACCGGCGGGTGGGCTCAGAGCTTGGAGCCAGCGGGCTCTTGCTTGCCCCGGAGCCTGGCCATTGCCTGCCTGCTTCTCTGCGGAGGGCGTCCCGGCGGCCAGAGCGGCCCTCCCCTCCCGGATCCTCCGTCTGGCTGCCGTCCGGAGAGGGGGGGGCGGGGGCGGCGGGGGGCCGGCCCGGTGGTTCCCCGCCCAGCCAAGGGGAGGAGCGGCTGGCGAGCGGCAGCCGGTGCCGGCGAGGCGAGGCGAGGCAGGCGGGCGGCCCGGCCGGGGGCTGCCGGCAGCCGAGCGAGCGAGGAGCGCCTCCCGCCGCCGTCATGGGCGGGCAGCAGCGGCGGCGGCGGCGGGGCCGGGCCGGGCAGCAGCGTCCCGCGAGCGGGCCCTGAGCCGGGCTGGGGTCCGGAGCGGCGGCGGAGCCATGGCGCTGCGGCCGTCGGCGGGGGCGCCGGGCGGAGCGGGAGGCGGTAGCAGCGACGGCGCCCGGCAGCCTGACCGCCCCGGCGGCGCCCCGGCAGGGCCCCCATCGGCGGGCTGCGGGTGCGGCTCCCGGCGGCGGCGGCCGCCGCCCCCCCGGCCGGCCTCGATGGCCTGACTTCCCCGGCGGAGGGCCGAAGGAGAGGCCGCGCCCGGCTCGCTCGCCTCCCCCGTCCGAGGCCCCGCGCCGCCCGCGCCCATGGCCCCCCCGCCTCTGCCCGGCATCAGCAGCGTAACCTATGTCTTCGTTTACAGCCCCGGCGGGAGCGGCAGCGGGCCTGGGGGGGCGCCGGGCGCCGGGCCGGGCGTGGAGCACAGTCCGCACGCCGCGCCGGCTCCGCTGCGGGGCCCCAAGAAGAAGCTGTACAGCGCCGTGCCCGGCCGCCGCTTCATCGTGGTCAAGAGCTACGCGCCGCAGGGCGAGGGCGAGATCCAGCTCAACCGCGGAGAAGCCGTCAAGGGTGAGCCCGGGGGGGGGGGGGGGGGAGGGGCGGGGTCCTCCGAGGGGTCTGGGCTGCTGGAGGGCCAGGCAGGAGTTGGGGGCGGGGGGAGAGTCAGTTGTCACTACGGGAGTCTCTGTGGGGGAGGGGCTCCCCATCCCCTGTGGCGGCGGAGGGAGGGAGGGAGGGAGGGAGGGGGCGTCCCGGCCAGTCTCGGGGGTGGGATTCGCCCATCGGGCTTTTCCTCTAGTGCTGAAAAACGGGCCCATCGCATGCTAACCTCGGGTAGCTTTTGGGTGGGGCCGCCCTGTGAAATGAACCCAGAACATTGGCTCAGTCTGTCACCAGGCGAGGTCTGTTGTGTGAAGAGCCGATGTCTTTCTGGATTGGTTGGGTTGAGCGTGACAAATCAGGAAATCAGTGAGGCACCGGTGAGATTGGTGGGATGTGTGAATTGCGGGTGGGATGCCTGGCATCAAGTGGTCCTCTGTGGCCCCTTTGTGCTGGGGCCTGTTTCCCAGCAGGGGAATCAAGGCAGTTCTGCCTGTGCGTGTGGCGTGTGTGCATGCAACAGATGAGGAAGAGTCAAGAGTTGTCTCTCAAGGCATCCTGGGGTGCAGGAGGAAGACCTGGGGAGGAAGCCTCTCTTGGGTGGACCTGAACTCAGCCAGAGACGAAGAGACGCCCGCCCGTTTTCCCTCCTAGCTCCATTCTGTGTTTCCTGACCCTCCGAGGGGCTTCTTTCATCTCTGGGCTTGGATTTTCAGTAGCTGGGCAGCTGAGCCCTCTCTCCCTCTTGGCTCTGTGCCCACTCAGGGCCGGTTTGGTTTCTGACTTCTCCCAGGGCGAATCGGTGTTTGAACTCAGATAACCCGCCAGGTTGACTCGGGACGGCCTTCCTCACAAGCAGTCAGAAACGGAGGCCGGAGCAGGTCATCTTGCGCTCCACACCGTGGGTGCCTCTTGTGTGCTCACAGCATCTTCTGGAACCCCGTGCATCTGTGTGCACCCACTCATCACTGCAGCACTGGCTGTGCTTGCAGGCAGCATGAGGTCATGTTGCAAAGATGCTCCTGCAGCACCCATGCATCGGTTGTCCCACCCAGAGGCGCCTGTAAAACCAGAAGGGGGTCTCTGCGTGGGGTATGCAGGGGCCTCCGCGAGAGACATTGGGGCGCAGAGAGGAGGGGAGCCTGCCTGAGGCTTTCCTGGCTGGGCTGGCATCGAAAGAAGCACCAGCCCTTGGGGGCACTCAGGGCAGCTGTCCCGTCTGGAGGCTGAGTCCTGCGCGGCTTGTGGCTCTCCAAGCCCAAGGTGCCCGGGAGCATTTCTGGCCAGCCGTTGGTGGCGCAAGGGCACCTTTTGGTGACGTCCATGGAAATCGGCCATTGTCCTTGCAATGAGGCTGATTCTCATTTGTCTTCTGTGTGTAGAGTCCCGCTAGATGCTCTTGTTCCTTCTTGGAGTCCCGGGTTTATTTGGCTTCAAGGTAGGGTTGCCAGATGGTGCTGAAGGCTCTCCGGGAAAGTTCTAGACTTGGGCAAAGATCTGGGGGGGGGGGGATGGAGGGAGGACAAAGTTTGTACAAAGCGGAGCAGCAAGGAGGAATTCTCAGTGGAAGAGGGTTAACTCTCAGAATTGCGTCTCTTATCTTAAGTGCTGCTCCTGCTTGCCGCTTGACTGGCAGTGAGTTGTGAGGTGCTGAGTCAGACACTACCCCCCCCATGCTGTTTGATGTGCTCCCCTCAATGATTTGGCTTTCAAGTGCCACAGATCCCTGCTACTTTCCCTGACCAGCTGTTGCACATGGGCTGCGTTGCACAAACACACCCTGTCCCCGAGAGTGGCAGGGACTCCAGCATGGACTTAGGATGTGGCCCAGCCATGACACGTCTGATGAGAACACCAGCTGCTGAGGCTCCCCCCTCCCCGCCCCACCTTCTTCCCCAGAGTTTCTCTTTGCAAAGAGAGACATTGCAGTGGAGTGGTGGCTGGAGGGAAGAAGGGCCGGGGTGAGACAGAGAGGGTCTCTGGCTTGCTCCCTGCAACTGATAGCCTCCCTGAAGATTTTGCCATACGAGCAAAGGCTTCCATTGGACAAGTGGATCCAGGGGACCCTGCCCCCCCCCCTCCAGTTCTTTTAATTCTGACAACGTGGAGCTTGGAGGAGACTTGGAGCTGTAACAACCAGGAGTAGTTTGCCACAGTCAGGAGCAAGGAGAAATCCTCTCTGAATCCTGGCTTCAGGACTGTCTGAGTCAGGGGTCTCCAGAGTTGAAGCCCAGAAGTCTTAAAACTGCCAAGGTTGGAGACCCCTGGTCTCAGGTGAATCCAAATACCAGCCACTCGGATAACATGCTGAATGAATTACCCGGCTTCTGAATTTGCAGCAGAGGTGAAAAGGCCTGAGTTTGCCCAGGCCAGGAGGCCGGCGCCAGAGCTAGCAGATATTCCAATTAAGTGCGTGTGGCATGAGCCTGTGAGACCTTCCACCAAGCCAAGGAAAGGTCTTCTGCAAAGCCAGCCCATCAGGAGGGTTGCTAAGAGTTGAGAGATAATCTGTCAGTCCTTCCGTATCGAAATTCTGATGCTCCACGGTGGACGGCTGAGCGTGGGAGAAGTTCACAGATGTGCTTCTCTGGCTGCCCTGGAACATGGGGAGGAGAGTCCTGTGGGTGTCCTGTGGGGCTCCCATGGAGGGTCCCCGCGAGGCTGTGGTGGGACCAGAGCCCTGGTAGGCGCCCCGAGGCTCGTGCTCCATGGGGGAAGGGGAGGCCTTCGCTTTGGCTGGTGGGACGTCAAGAAGTTGTCTCCTGGGATCTGGGTACAGGTCCCCCTCAAATTACAACCACAAGGGAGCCCCAAATTTCTGCTGCTAAGCGAGAAAGTTGTTAAGTGAGCTTTGTCCCATTTCCTGATGTTTGTTGTTAAGGGAATCTGGATTCCCCGTTGACGTTGGGTGGTTGGAAAACGGGATGACAAGGCCCCGGGACACAGCGACCGTCATAAACACCAGCCAGTTGCTAAGGGCCCGAATGTGGATCACCTGACCCTATGGGAGCTCTTCACTGTGCGAAAAACGGTCATAAGTCACGTGCCGTTGTAACTTTGAGCGGTCACTAAGTGAATGGGCGTAAGTGGAGGACTGCCTGTAACCCAGACCTGGTGGAGGGTGGTGCAGATTCCTCTATTGATAGAAATAGGTGGGCTGGCATGTGTGCCACAGAGACAGACGGGCGAGAGGCTGAAACTTCTCCTTCGTGGCAGGTGGAGGCACCAACCGGAAGAAAAAAAAACAGGAGGTGAACAAGGGAAGATCCGCTTCAATCAGCCGCTCGGCTCCCAAGGGGCGGGAGGGGGGGCAAATGCTGTTCCTAATGGGCACAGGGGGACTTGGGGGGGGGGGGAGAAGCATTTGGCTGGCAGTCAAGGGCAGAAAGAAGATGGCAAGGTGGCCTGGCAAAGATGCTGGGTCACTGGAGGAAAGGAGAGCCAGGGAGGGACATGGGCGGGGGAGGGGGTGAGGGGCGAGGGGGGGGCAAAGGGGGGGTCCTGCCTTGGCAGCGAGGGGCTGCTGAAATTGCCCAGAGGCCCAGTTCTCACACAGCCAGTGAAAAAAGAAGACCAAAGGCGAATCTCGACCCTTTGCAGGAAGAGATGGGGGGCAGCCGGGCGGCTCGGAAGAGGGGCCGAGTGCAGCTGGTCCTCGGCTTAGGCTGAGCACATAAGCTGTGTTGTTAAGTGAGACATTTGGTAAGTGAGTTTGGCCCCATTTGATGACCTTTCTTGCCTGCAGTTAGTCACTTGGTTGTTAAGGGAACGGCTCCCCCCTTGACTTTGCTCGTTGGAAGGTTGCAAAAGGGGATCATGTGACCCCGGGACACCACGACGGTCATAAGTATGAAGCAGTTGCCAAGCCTCTGAGTTCTGACTATGTCACCACAGGAAAGCTGCAAAGGTGGTACCTGTGAAAAACGGGCCTCGGTCACTTTTTTCAATGCTCTTGTAACTTTGAAGAGTCCCTAAATGAGCTGTCGTAAGTCGGGACTACCCTGTAAAGGAGGAGAAGGCGTTTGGAGGATTCTTGCTAGATCTGGAGTTGTGACTCGAGGGATCTGGGGGTGCAGGGCGGGGCTTGGACCCAGGGAAAGAAGCCTCCCTTGGGTGGACATAAACTCAGCCAGAGACCCAGAGGCGGCCTCCTCTTCTCCCCTTCCGCATCACACCTTGGGAAGGCCAGCTACCGGTCAGGTGGCCGGACTGCTCTGGGTCACAGGGCTGGGCTGGCCCCTCCTCCAAGGGCAACCGTGGCTGAAATCCTTGGGCGGTGCCCCCCACCCCCACCCCAATTTCCTCCGTCAAGGGGGTTGATCAGAATCTTTTGGCAGAGCTGACAGCTCGTGGCATCTTTGAGGAATCGCTCGGCTGTGCTGTTTGCTCCCCATAAACCCACCATGCGTAAACGACCAAGCGTAGTAGTGTTACTCCTACTCTTCCAGCGCGGGGAGGGAGGTGCCACAAACCAGGATTAGTCATCCCACTCGAGATAAAACAGTGGCATTAAATGGAAAGGAAAACTATTGTCAGTCACATGTCGTTCATAAGTCTTGCCAATGAAAGAATATCCCCTCGGAAGGGACTTCTTTGGTCCCTGAATCTTCCTGAAAAGACTGGCCAGGCGGGGCGCTGTCAGAAGCCAGCATGGGGGTCTCTCCAAAGCACCGGTGACCAGGGGGGTCTCAGCCGGTTGCAGGCAGCTCCCTCCCCCCGCTCTCCTTGAAGGAGCAAGCGGGCCCCTGTTAGCCACAGGGCCTGGGGCTCCCCACACGCCAGGGCTTTGGGGAGGCAGAATTGGCTGGTTCAGGCAGCCGGTTTGCTGGAAGGGCTTCTAGCTTCAAGGCATCTTAAGTCAGCTAACAAAACTGCTTGTGATCCAAGCCGGCCCGACTGATCTCCTCCTCCTCCACTACGGGGGAGGCTGTTGGATGCACAAATCTGATCGGGAGCCAGGAAGTTGGAGTGGATCCCTTCGAAATGCCTGGAGTGGAGAACCAGTTGCCAGCCAGGGTGGGTGGCTGCCAGCTAGGAGGGAAAGATGGGGAAGGGTCGGCTGAGGCTCTGAGATTGTGAGGAGGGGGCACAGCGGCTTCTTAGAGCAGCCAGCCAAGCCGGCTGATCAGCCCCGGCTGTGGCACGAAGGAGGCGAGTCACACTGCCATGGTGACGGAGGAGGCATCTTTCAAAGCAGCCTTTGATGTTGAGCTGGTTGTGGGGAGGGGGTGCAGGAGAGAATGAAGCCCCCCCCCAAGAGAGAGACAAAGAGGCACCTCCGGCGGTTGCTCCAACAGAGAAGCAAGAAGGAACAGGAGGGGCAAAGATGGCTCTGGAGTTAGCAGAGAAAGGGGCTTCGTAGTCCCTTTCGGTCAAGCGCTACCCAAGGTGACCCAGCCAGCCCAAAGGCTATTGTGGCTTCCTTGAGAAGCCAAATCCCTTCCGTGCCTCAACTTCCTTTGCGCAGAGAATTCTCCGTTCCTTAGAGAGGCTTCTTGGGACTCTCCCAGTTTCCCTCTTCAGCCAGGATGGGGCTTTTCCCACCTGTGGCCGTGCAGGCAGCCCTCGACTTACAAGCACAATGGAGCCCAAAAGTTCTGTTGTTAAGCGAGACAGTTGTTAAGTGAGTTTTGCCCCATTTTACGAACTTTCCACAGTTGTTAAGAGAACCATGCGGTGGTTGAACAAGTCACACAACCGGTCATTAAGTGAATCTGGCTTCCCCATTGACTTTGTTGGTCAGAAGGTCGCAAAAGGGTATCTATCATGTGACCCCAGGACACTGCGACCGTCATAAATACGAATCAGTTGCCAAGCATCTGCAAATTGTGTGATCGTGGGGCTACTGCAATAGTCCTAAGTGTGAAAAATAGTCATTAAGTCCCTTTTTTCAGTGCCAGTGAAAGTTTGAATGATCACTAAATTAACTGTTGTAAATCGAGGACTGCCTGTAATCCTCCACCACCCCCGTGACGACAACAATCACTAAGTGAATGGTCATATGTTGAGAACTGGCTCTATTTCTGTTGAAATGGGCTATGCCGAAAACCTATCTTGTGCCCATAGGGCAAAGTTCCCCTTTCTGTTTCTGGGGAGGGTCTTGAACCCCCAGACGGTTGGCTGCTTCCTCCAGCGTTCCCAGGCTTTGAGCTGAGTGGGCTGGACTAGAAGACCTCCAAGGTCCCTTCCAGCTCTATTCCGATTCTGATTCACCTCTCCAACCCACTCCTGATACGGCTCAGTCAGATCTAGGAGGGAACGGGCCCCGGCCCACTCACTGCAGGACAATTTAACAATTCCATTTAGTTATTTAAAATAAATAAAAATTACTTTATTTTTTTCCCTTTTCATCTCATTCTGTCCCTCCCTCTGATTGCATCCTTTCTTTAAGGATCCTGTTCCACCATTTCTTGGCTGTTAATGTAGCTCTTGTCCTGGGGTGAGTTGGCCGTGGCCAATGGTCATAGGCCGGATCTAGGAGAGGAGATGCCCCTCTCCTCAACCTCCCGGAAGTGGAGGTGCTGTTCTCTCCTGGGGGTCTTCTCTGGAGGGAGAAAGAAGGGGTCTGCAGCCCCAATCCCCCCCATTGAGAGAGGCAAGAGGGAGGGGCCGCTTCTCAGCATGGGCCAGCAGGAGGAAAGGACTACAGTTGGCTCTGAACTTACGACCGTTCCTTTAGTGACCGAAGTTACCATGGCAGGGGAAAAACTGACTTGGGACCTTGATTCACACTTACCACCCTTGCACCGTCCCCTGGTCACAGGATCAACATTCAGAGGCTTGACAATCAACTCTTCTTTATGACGGTTGCAATGTCACGTTTGGTCACTTTCTGACACGCAATGTCAATGAAGGAAACAAGATTCCCTGAACAACCGTGCAGCTAACTTCACAACTGCACTGATTCACTTAACGACGGTGGCAAGAAAGGTTGTAATATGGAGCAAAGCTCACTTAAATGTCTCATTTAGCAAGAGAAATGTGGACTCCATGGTGGTCATTAGAGGAAGGAGGGAGGGAATGTGGGGCACAGGAAAACGTTCTCCGACCACCTTGTCCAACTTTTGGGGGGGTTGAGCGTGAGATGGAGAGGGGGGCTCTGCCTTCTCTGGTGACTGTCTCTGTCTTGGTCCTTTGCTTCTTGCCAGCTGGCTGTTCTGTGCTGCCTCTTGCTCATCTCTTGCATGACCATCCATGCTCAGGTCTCCATGGCTCACCTCATCAGCTGGGTAACTATGGCCCCTCTTCCTCTTCCTCTTCCTCGCTTCTCCCGGCTTTCTCCTCATCCCACACTTGCCTCCTCTTCCTCTCTCTTTGGCCCCTCGTGCTCCCGGCTGGTCCTCCTTGCACATGGTGGCTGATCCGACCTGGGGCAGGAGGAGGAGGAGACCTCTTTCCCCACCCAGCAGAAACCCAGCGGCCCACTCTGGAGGTGTAGAGAATGAGGAGGAGGCTCAGATGCTTGGGCTGAGAGGGCTGAAACCTTCCCTAAGGCCACGACATCCAGGTAACAGGTAACAGAATCACCAGGTTGGAAGGGACCTTGTAGGTCATCTAGTCCAGCCCGACCCCGCCCAAGCAGGAAACCTTGCACCATTTCTGACAGAGGGCAGTCCGGTCTCTTCTTGAAAGCCTCCAGGGATGAAGCTCCCACAACTTCTCTTCCATGGGTTGATGGTTCTCACTGTCAGAAAATTCCTCCTTATTTCCAGGTTGAATCTCTCCTGGTTCAGTTTCCATCCATTATTTGGAAACAACTCAAGAAGTCCCCCCCCCCCCAGTGCTCTGAAGTACAGGGAGTCCTCAGCTTAATGACCACAGTTGCGCCCAAAATTTCTGTCCCTAAGCGGGACATTTGCCTGTGACCTCTCTTGCCACAGCTGTTAAGTGAATCACTGCAGTTGTCAAATTAGTCACATGGTTGTTAAGTGAATCTCCCCCCCCCCCCCGGTTGACTTTGCTGGTTGGAAGGTCGCACCTGACCCCAGGACTCTGCGACCGTGGTAAATATGAATCGGTTGCCAAGTGTCTGGATTCTAATCACGTGACCACGGGAATGCTGCTACAGTCGTAAGGGTGAAAAACTCTCACCAGTCACTTTTTTGAGTGCCGTTGTAACTTTGAACGGTCACTAAATGAAGTGTTGTAAGTTGAGGCCTTTCCGTATAAGGAGGAAGAGGGGGAACCGGAGGCTGTTCTTCTAGGCCAGGGCTCGCCAACCTTGGCAACTTTAAGCCTAGCGGACTTCAACTCCCAGAATTCCCCAGGCTTAAAGCTGCCAAGGTTGGCGAGCTCTGTTCTAGCCAATATTCCTCAAAGCATTTCCTCCCTCCCTGGAGGGCATCTCCTGCTCGCCCCACCCCCACCCCCACCTACTGCCAGCGTCCCTGGGGAGAATCCAAAGGGTGGTCCATTTGTGCTCAGCTCCCCGAGGCCTCCGTCCTTTCCAGCCTGCTAAAGGTCTCCCTGGCAAAAGGGGGAGGGGGAGACAGATGGGGGTGCAGCTAATTTAGGGTGACCCATGATCCCCAGGAGTTTAGGGTGGGATTATGGATTATATATCAGTGAACCGTCTCTGGGGCCAGAAGGTTTGCAGCAGAGTAAATTCCGTTTGGAATGGCGGAAATGGCTTTCCCCTAAATTCCCTCTTATGAGTCCTCTAATTATTCACTTAATCATTCATTCCTCGTATTTGAGCAATAGTAATCTGTCCTGATTATCTTTCTTTCCCCCCCAAATACAGGGCCAATTTTTGTACAATTTGGAGGTAAATGAATGCAGATAAAAATGGTCTCCCAGATTTCGCAAGCTCTGCATATTTTCCAATCATCCTTTTTTTATTTCCTTTTTCTTTTTTCTTTCTTTTTTAACAATATTCAGTTGCTGTCTGGAAGCCGCTAGTCTAAGACAAGGCAGGATGACTGGGACAGAAAATACAATTTTGCTGTGGCTCTTGGCTGTGATCCCACCAGCTGGGCACCTTCAGGCCCAATCAAGGGAGGCTGTTTCTCACCTTGTAATTAATCTCCCCCTCCCAAACACCCCTTTGCCAGAGGCACCTCCTGCATTTCATTTGTCTAAATGACCTCAGGCGGTCTCTATTTTCATCTCCACCGGCCTCTTTGGAGTTTGTCCTTTTCCTCCCAAATGTGGACTGCCTGGTCTTGTCTTGGGGTAGCAGCCAATGGGCCTCTGGGCATTCTCAAGGAGGCCTCATTTGTGTCTCCTGCAGAGACCCCTTGCTGGGGGCGGGGAGATACTAATTGTGCCTTGCAGCCCTAGAGGGGCCTTGGGGAGAAGGATCCCCGGGAAAAACCAGCTCTCTGCCTTGAAACTGGGAGCACTGCTGGGTCTGGGGAGCCCTTCCATGATCTATAGGAGGGACCCCTCCTCCGGTTGGTGGAAAGGGGCAGGATCCAGGGTGGATGGTCCGTGCGGAGGCATTGAGAAACCCCCATCCTAACTTTTTCAATAAAAAAAATAAAATAAAAAGAGAAACCCCCATCCTCTGGCCCCATTCCTGGGTTGCCCCCTGCCAATCAGAGCACCAGAGATGCCAAGTGGGAAATCCTGGCTGTGGGGGTGCCAGAGCAGAGAATGCCCACTTGCCAGGCTTCTGGCAGCCTTAATATCCCAGCACTCGAGGGCTGCTGCCACCAGAGAGGGAGAGACCCCTTTTCAGCCACAACAGTTTGGAGGCTCAGCTGGGCCTCCCAAAGCTTTAGCTTCTCAGTGACCTGGACGCTGGGCTCCCCAGGTACCCCCACCCCCCGTCAGTCGAGGTGAAGGAATTCAGCTACTTAATCAGTTGGACGCCAGGTGGTTGATGGGGGAGGGGGCTAAAAATACCTTTGGCGTTGATTGCCCTTCGTTTGCATAAGTGCTGCCACCCGTGAGCAGCCCAGGAGACTCTGCCAGTGCAAGGGAAGCTTTGCTGCTACCTCTGAACAGGCAGGGAGAGAGATGGGAGGCTGGGGTCGTGGTAGAATAACAGAGTGGGAAGGAACCCTTGAGGTCTTCTAGTCCAACCCCCTGCTCAGGCAGGAAACCTTTGTACCATTTCAGACAAACGGTTGTCCAATCTCTTCTTCAAAACCTGCAGTGTTCGAGCACCCACAACTTCTGGTGGCAAGCTGTTCCACTGGTTAATTGTTCTCACTGACAAGAAATTCCTCCTTAGTTCTAGGTTGTTTCTCTCCTTGGTGAGTTTCCAGCTGTTAATTCTTGCCTTGCATTCTGGTGCTTTGGAGGATAGGTTTGTTTATTTATTTATTTATTTATTAGTTTGATTTATATGCCGCTCTTCTCCAGGCAGCTTACAATGCGTTAAGCAATAGCCTTCCTACTTTTCTATATACCTGCTTAGTAGGGCTTTCGGCCCCTCCCTAAGCGGTGTTCTTTTTTATACAAAGTCAGCTTATTGCCCCCACAATCTGGGTCCTCAATTTACCTACCTCGGAAGGATGGAAGGCTGAGTCAACCTAGAGCCTGGTGAGATTTGAACTCGCAATAATTGCAGGCAGCTGGCAGCTAAGTGCTACTTTAACAGCTGCACCACCAAGGCTTCTGGAGGTTGCCTCCAGAAGTTGTGGCTGTTCCATCACTGGAGGTTTACAAGAAGAGATTGGTGAACATTTATCCAGAATGGCCGAGGGTCTCCCGCTTGAGCAGAGGGTTGGACTAGAAGACCTCAAGGGTTCCTTCCAACTCTGTTAATTCCAGTTATTCCTGCTTAAGGATGGCAGCATCCTCTTTGCTCCAGCCTCCTGGCACAGCAGAGCCAGGGCAAGCAGAGGAAAGTGAGGAGGGGGGGGGAGGGGAGGAGAGAAAGAAGATAGCCCCCCTCCCCCTCCCTCCAGCAACAATGGACGTGGGGTTGTGCAGTCAAAAGTAGCTTGTTGGTTTTGTGGATCTGAGAGAGCCGCAATCTGCTCATTAGGCTGAAGGAGCACAAATCCCCGACTGCCCTGCCTTGGTTTGATTGACCCCCCTCCCTCCCCCTTCTGCAGGGAAAGAGCCCACCCAAGGCTTAATGAGAGTGCGTCATGCAGGGTTTGAGCAGCTGCGGTTGCTGCAGGGGTCTTGAGGGGTGAACCCCAGAGGCCTCACCCCGTGATGGGGGGTGGGGGTGGGTTCGAGGTTTTGCCAGTAATTGAGAGACCCTCTCTCCCACCATTCCCGCAGGAGCTGAAGGGGGCATGCGTAAGTTCATCCCTGCAGCAATAACATCCCTGTGAGGTAGGCCAGGGGAATGGGGCCCAGGAAGTGTCCGTGGCTGAAGAGGCCCCCGGGGCGTCTTCCTGGCTCTCCTTGAGCCCCAGATGAAGGGGGTCTTTTATGAGCAATGGCCCTGATCTGCTTTGCAGGCTGCTGGGCCCTCAATGGCCGTGGGAAGCGCAAGTTGTCAGTGAATAGCAATTCAGCTAGCCCTCTGCTTATGACCACAATTTGTGGTCCACCATTTATGTCCCCTTCTTCAGTGCTGTCGTAATGTCAAATGATCACTAAATGAACTGTTGTAAGTCAAGGACTCCTTGTATCAGTTAATACCTATCAGGTGCTCAAAGCCCCTGGTGTTTGTTGAGGTCCAGCTTGGCGCCTCCTTTGTGATGTTTGTGATCTCAGGAACTTCTCGCTCTGTTCTCCTGGTGAAGCTTCTTTCCTCCAAGAAATCTGCAATGGAGCATCCGAAATGGCCCCGATATCTTATGTAGAGTAGAACAGCACAGCAGCGTTGGAAGAGACCTTGGAGGTCATTTAGTCCAAGCAGGAGACCCCACACCATCTTCTGACAGAGGGCAGTCCAGTCTCTTCTCGAAAGCTTCCAGCGATGAAGCTCCCACAACTTCTAAAGGCAACTTCTGTTCCTGAGTTGATGGTTCTCACGGTTAGAAAATTTCTCCTTAACTCCAGGTTGCTTCTCTCTTTGGTTAGTTTCCAACCATTACTTTCTCCTTTGGGCTCCCTTTGGATGTGGTCAGCACGGCGGCTGTCCTCTGCAGAAGAAAATGCTGGTTTTGCATGGCATGGGTAGAGTGCGTGCATTGGCTGAGAAATGGAGAGGAGCAATTAAGAAATACGAAATGCAATAGCCATAGCCCTGAGACTGCTATACCGCTTCACAGTGCTTTACAGCCCACTCGGAGCAGTTTACAACGTCAGCCTCTTGCCCCCAACAATCTGGCTCCTCATTTTACCCACTTTGGAAGGATGGAAGGCAGAGCCAACCTTGAGCCGGTAAGAATCGAACTGCTGGCGGTGAGCAGAGTCAGCCTGCAATATTGCACTGTAACCGCTGTGCCACCACAACTCCAAATAAATAGATAAAGACCCCAAATAAACACTGTTTTCCTTTCCTCGCCTCTTTCCAGCAAAAGCAGGCAGGGTGACTGGACCCCTGCCTCCCGTCTGCTAGGCTGCTGTGAGAGTCGGAGGCCCGTGCTGCTGTTCTCCCTGCCAGATGTGCGTCCCGTGCCTATCATTGCACAAGCCCCAGCAGCCCATGATATGGAGGCGTTCCCCAAACCATGCGTGGGTTGGGAGGGGTAGGCGAAGACTCCTTTCATGCCCAGGGCCCCCCTTGAGAATGACAGGCACACATCAGAAGGCAGCACTTGGTGAGTGGCCTTTGCCCTGTCCCTAGAGGATCTCAACTAGCACGGATGACACTACCTAGCCGGGTAATGAAATGTCTGCAACCCTTCCTTTCAACCCTGAGCTGCAAATATTCTCCTTTATTGATGTTCCTTTTACTCTCCAGCCTGGTCTCCAGTGCTGAGCTTTCCTAGTTGTTTCCCATCCAACTGTCAATTAAGTTTGATCCTGCTTAGCTGCCAGCATCTATCAAAAGTGGCTGATCTTGCTTTCTATGGTGACACTGACTAGATGGATGCAACCAGGCAGTTTTATTGGCTGAGATGCAGAAATGATTGTTTTTCTTCTGGGATTTTTACTTGTGTTTACCTTCCCATCTTCCCAGCTGCCTGGCTACCTCCTGCCAGTCCTAATGAAATCCCGTCCGGGTCGTCGGTCTGGGTGCTGCCCCGGGTCGGGACCTTGGGCAGGGGTACAGGTGCAAAGCCGGAAGAGGAGGACAAGAGTAACGTGGATGGGTGGGTTTCTGCCCCTCGTTTCTTATTTTCAGCTCACAAATCCCAGGGGACAAATCGGGTGCGGGCTGCTGCTTTGCATTTGAGCATCCTCCTTAACTTAGCATGGAGCCACTTAGACCAGGTCTCCAAACTTGGCAACTTTAAGACATGTGGACTTTAACTCCCAGAATTCCCCAGCCAGCATTTGTAGAATTGAAGTCCACAAATTACTTAAAGTTGCCAAATTTGGAGAATCCCTAAGACTGCCTGCCTGCCTGCCTGCCTCTCTCTCTGTCTCCCTCTCCCTCTCCATCCATCTATCACCTATCTGTATCACCTATCTATCCTATCTCCATCCATCCATCCATCTTTCTAACTGGAGAGGGGCTGCTGGATTGATGGCAGTCTCCAGCTCCCCACCCCACCCCCCGCTCTCTGTTCTCCACCCATCCATCCTTTTTAATTACCAGATTGATGTATTTATTCTTGTTGTGTTCTTTGGTCATTGTTTACTTTATTGCTTTTTTATTTTACTTCTGTTTCCATGCCTCTTTGCCCCCCCCCTTTTTTTTTTTATTAAAGTAGGGTGGCCCCCTCACCGTCAATCTTTATTAGGTGGGCAATTCAGGAGCTGCTGATGCTGCCTGGGTTGAGCTCTGCCCGAGTCCCAAGGGCTGCTTAAGTCCCCTGAGGGAGCCCCTGCCTGGCCTGGTGCCTGGGCCCTGCGCACTAGATCCATTTTGGCCCAGATCACAAGAGATCTGGCATTGCAAAGAGTAGATCTCTCAGCCAAGGGTTTTCTGAAGGGGGAAGTGATCCACTGTCCTGCATCCAAAGCAAGTAATCCATGCCTTGGCCAGCATGGAGGAGGAGGAGGAGGAGGAGCAGGAAAAGCTGTGGGGGCTCCATCACAGGAGGTTTTTAAGAAGAGATTGGACAGCCACTTGTCCAGAGTGGGAGAGGGTCTCCTGCTTGAGTAGGGGTTGGACTAGAAGACCTCCGAGGTCTCTTCCAACTGTTATTCAGAGGATGGGCAGGAGGGAGTTCTGGCCATGGGGGCATGAAACCCATCCAGATGGCAGCCTGGATCGTTTCCTTCTGGACTGTCAGTCTCCCAGGAAATTGACATTTGTGCAAAGCTACAGGTCCTTGACTTACAACAGTTCATTTAGTGACCGTTCGATGTTACAACAGCACGGAAAAAAGTGATATGAGCATTTTTTCACAGAATTCGGATGCTTGGCAGTTGGCTCCTATTTCTGAAGGTGGCCATGTCCCCCGGGGCCATAGGATGGCCTCTTCCAACCTTCTGGGAAGCAAAGCCAACCTGGGAAGCCAGATTCACTTAACAACCGTGGCAAGAAAGGTTAGATTTAAGTAACAACTGTCTCACTTAGCAGCCGAAATTGTGGCCTCCATTGGGCCATAAGCCGAGGACTCCCTTCTCCTTGAAGGTTGGAGCCCCGGGGAAGGAAAGAGGGAGAGGAAGGCTGCCATTTCCCTCAGGAGGAGGGAGGCCCTGGGCTCACGGGTGCACGGAGGGCCCCTCCGCCAAGCCCCCGCCAGCTGCATGGAAGAGGAGGAGGAAGCAGCCGCCCTCCGCCCACCCGGAGGGAAAGGGAAGCCGCTCGGTTGCTTCGCTTGCTTTAATTCAGCCCGGTCTCCAAGGAGATGGCGGACTGTCAGAAAGCGAAGCCTCCCGCGGGTGGGAGGAAGCTTCGCTGCCTGGGCACTCAGGCTCCGGAGGGAACCTGCCTAGCAACGTGCCGAGTCTGGATCGGGAGGTTCAGGCCGGAAAGCTGGAGAGAGACGGACGGTGCAGCCTCAGCCAGGCTGGGCCTTCTGGGGGCTCCTCGTCGCGTTCCTGTAGCAAGCGGGGGATACAGGCGGTCCCCCGTTTACGACCGTTCATTTAGGGACCGTTCAGAGTTACAGCGGCAACTTATGGCCGTTTTTCAGCACTTATGACCGTTGCAGCATCCACCTGAACAACACTTGGCAACCAACTCGTATTTATGACGGTTGCAGTATCCTGGGGTTGTGTGATCCCTTTTGGCGACCTTCTAATGGGAATCACATGACCCTGCAGCCATCATAAATATGAGCCAATTGCCCAGTGTCCAAATTTTGTTCACGTGACCATGTGGGGATGCTTCGAGGGACGTAAGTGTGAATAATGGTCATTGGTCGCTATTTTCAGTGCCGTTTTAATTTTGAATGGCTACTAAATGAATGGTTCTAACTCAAGGACTTATCTGGTATCCTCTGCAACAAATTCCTTATGTGTCTCCATAATGTCTCAATTCTCCTGAATATCCTCTTTTTTCCTCCTGCATCAGCCCATCTACTTTTCTGGCAGTTTTTCTTTTTTTCCCAACATATTTAAAGGCTTTTGAATTATTCCTCTTCATGCTTTTTTTTCCTTTTGCCTCTCCACAAACTGTTACGTTGCACACTCCCCCCCCCCCGTGTTTCTCCATTCTGTGTTCAGAAGGAAATGTTCAGCCTCTTAAACTTGCTTAGCGTCCTGCCTGTGACGAGATGGAGCCATGATGGTCTCTTCGTGGCTTGGGCTGCTCCTCCTTTCTGACCTGCTGGGAATTTGAAGGCTTGATGTTCTGAATAACCACCAAGTCATACGGCCCTTTTGATCTCCTGTTGGTCCCTTTTTTTTACCAGTTCCCTATTTTTTTAATTTTCTGTCATTTGGACATCTGAGACATTTCCCATTTACATGCACAGGGGGCCAATGGACAAATGGTCGCTTAGCGAGCTCACTTATAACCCAGATTCAAAGATCTGATGGCCGCCTCTCCTGTGGTCGTGTGGTCAAATTAGTGCCACAGTCCATGTGACCACGGTTTACATCTTTTTTGCCGGAAAGTAGCAGACAATGGATTTGCGTAACGACTTCAGATTCACTTAACAACCATCACAAAATCAGATCAGACACCTGATGACCCGCTTAACAGCCGGTGTGTCTTAGTTCCATAATTCTGGGATCAATTACAGTCATAAATTGGGGGCTACTTATATACTAAAATACAAGCAATAAAGTGATACTTTGCCAAAGACTCCAAATCGGGGTCACCCTGTTAGGACCAAATTTAGAACTGACACACCCTCTCCCGATTGGTTCCAAGATACCCCCATTTAGAGCAGGGGGTCTATTTATTTCTCCATTTCTTTATTCATTCAGTTTTTGCAGCCGCCCCTCTCAGTCAATGCCTGAAAATGATTTTTTTTCAGGTCAAGGAACTTAGGTAGGTAAATAATAATGTTTCCCAGCACCCTTGATGAGAGGCAGCACTCCAGTGATGAAAATGGGCCATGTTCAAGGGAAGTCATATATTTATATTTATTTAGCTGTCGGTATCTAATGGAACCTCCCTCCACGATTCAAGGGAACACAGTTTGAAAAGTCTGGATTTAGAATAGCTAGGAAATTGGTTTGGTTATCATGGCATGCGTGCATCTCCCCAGTCGTTGTGATTGAAGGGCCCCTTTCCCTGCCTTAAAATCTCCTTTATTTCACCGTCATCAGCGTCGCTTCAAAACGAGGTGGGTGGTAAGTCACTTTAATAAATAAACAAATCTCAATGTTTTGAGCAAGGGGGCAAGAGAAGATCCCCAGATGCGAAGAGAACCGAATGAAAGAGCTGGAAGGGACCCCAGAGGTCTTCTAGTCCAGCCCCCTGCTCAAGCAGGAGACTCTATACTATTTTTCCAGACAAGTGACTGTCTAGTCTCTTCTTCATGGAGCGCCCACAATTTCTGGAGGCAAGCAGTTCCACTGGTTAATTGTCCTCGCGGTCAGGAAATTTCTCCTTAATTCCAGGTTGCTTCTCCCTTTGATTAGTTTCCAACCCTTGTTTCTGAGTTGGAGGGAACCTTGGAAGTCTTCTGTTCCAACCCCTGCAGGGATGACCAGGCAATCGTGACTAAGTACCTGAGGGCAGGACAAGAGGTAAAGGATAGAAACTAACCAAGGAGAGAAGCAATCTGGAACTAAGGAGAAATTTCCTGACAGAACAATCAGAAGTTGTGGGAGCTCCAACACTGGAGACTGGACAGCTATTTCTCCAGGGTGGCCTCTCCTTGGAGGTCTTCTAATCCAACCCACTGCTTGAGCAGGTGTCTGGACCTCCAAGGTCCCCTCCAACTTTGTTGTTCACTTGTCTCCTTTTCTGACTCTCTCCACCCTGTCCGGTTCCTTTTACAGCCATCATATCCCTGTTCTCACGTGCAGTGAAGCCTTCCTAGTTCCCCATCTCCCAGCTCTTGCACAGAAGCTCTGCAGGCTGTTGGCACCAGCCCTCCCGATGCCCTTTTTGTCTCCTGGCAATTCTATTTCCCATTCTTCCTCTTGCAGCCTTGGCCTCCTGCCAGCCGCGGGCAAAAATTGGGTAGTAAAAAGACTAATTTCAGCACAATTTCAGGCCCTTTTTATGAGGGCTGCAGATCCCAAAGTCCTCCTTGTGCCATTCTGCCTCTTATTTATGGAGGGGGAGGGGGGATGACACACCCACGCACAGAAGGGAACACGTGCAGGGGTGGATGGAGGGGGTGGGAGCAGAGGGTAGGAGGGCAGGGCAGGGCGAGTGAATGGCCTTGATTAAGCCTGATTTGGTGGTCTTCTCAGCTGCTGCTTTGCCTTGCTCCTTTCCTGCATCCTGGGCTTGCTTTGATGGAACCTTCTGCGTGCAGAGATCTGAAAAGAAAGAAAGAGATCAGCCCACTGAAAAACTGACCCTTTGCACTGGGGGTCGGGGGGAGCAGAGTCCCTGCCCCCCCCAACCACTGCTGGGGTCTTGCAGGGACTGCCCAGAGCTTCCGTTTAGAATGAGAAGCAAAGGAGGGAAATGAATCAAGGAGAGAAGCGACCGAGAGCTAAGGAGAAATTTCCCATTAACCAGTGGAACAGCTTTTGCCTCCAGAAGTTGCCCCATCCTTGGAGGTCTTTAAGAAGAGACTAGATGGCCCCTTACCTGGAATGGTCCTGCTCAAGCAGTGGGTTGGATTAGAAGACCTCCAAGGTCCCCTCCAACTCTGGTATTCTGTTTAAGGAGACAGGAGATACCTTCCCTATTTCATTTCTCCCTTGGAAGGTCTGCTAGATGGGACAGTTGATATCCAGCTGTCAGGGAAAGATCTGGATGGCCGGGCCAGCCTCTCTTTCTCCCATCCCCACCCCCACCCAACCCTGCTCCTTGTGTAAGAGTTGCTGGTTATGGCAGGAGGGAAGGAGGCCAAATTGGTGCTGGGACGCTTGGCTCCTTCCCTTCGGGTGCCAGCTGCTGCTTCGGAGAGTGTCCCTCTGCATGCGAAGGACGGGCCCTGCCTTTGCTGCAGCAATTAGCACCCAGTGATGGATAGCCAAATGCAGCTTGCCTGGTGGCTGCACTGAGTTGCTGTTGTCGTACACACATGCACACGCAGACTCTTCCTCTGGATGGTCAAGGAGATAATTGCAGGCGTTTATCTGAGCTCCCCCCCCCCCCCACCCAAGGCCTTTTGGCTTGCAAGATATTGCCAGGAGCCTGGCTTGAGTCGAGGAAATGGCACAATGGGCTTCATCAGGAATGTATCAGATTGAGAAGAAAGGAGAAAGGGTGACACCAAGTCTTCTGCCACCAGGGAACGTCTTTTAGTCCGGCTGTTCTCTGCACTGACACACTATCACACCGGGGGGGGGGGGGGGGGGCACCAGCACAGCCTGTTTTTGTCCCACTGCAGAGAGCTGAGGAATCTGGGCAGCCCATTATCATGGGGAAGATCCTTGAGGTCAACTCCCTGATCAGCTCAGAGATCAACTTAAAAGCATCCAGGATGAAGATGTTTAGCCTCCACCAGAATAGGTCCAGGGCAAGAGAGTGACCACCACCACCACCACCCCACTCTTCATAGACTTTTGGGAGGTTTTTCTTGCATTCTGGCATTGATTCATTCATTCATGTCTTCATTCATACGACTTTTATCCCACCATTATACTTTTCATATGTAACTCACTGTGGTGAACATACAGTTTAACAGATGAGTTGGAAGGGACCTTGTAGGTCATCTAGTCCAACCCCCCGCCCAAACAGGAGACCCTACCCCATTTCTGACAGATGGAAGTCCAGTCTCTTCTTGAAAGCCTCCAGTGATGAAGCTCCCACAACTTCCAAAGGCAACTTCTCTTCCATCGGTTGATTGCTTTCACTGTTCTCCTTATTTCTAGGTTGAATTTCTCCTTGTTCAGTTTCCATCCACGGTTCCTTGTCTGGCCTTCAGCTGCTTTGGAAAATAGCTTGACCCCCTTCCTCCTCTCTGTGGCAGCCCCTCGGATATTGGAAGGCTGCTCTCCTGTCTCCCTGGTCCTTCTCTTCACTAGACCAGCCATGCCCAGTTCCTGCAACCGTTCATCGTATGTTTTAGCCTCTAGTCCCCTCATCATCCTGGTTGCTCTTCTCTGCACTCTTTCTAGAGCCCCAACCTCTTTTTTATAGTGGGGGGACCAAAACTGGATGCAATATCTACCTAATACTCCTTCCTCCCCGTGTTTTCCCTGCAACAATAGCCCTGTGAGGTGGGTTAGGCTGAGGGAGAGGCACTGGCCCAAAGCCACCAGCTGGCTTTTGTGCTTAAAGCAGGATTACAACTCCCAGTCTCCTGGTGATTGGCCCAAAGTCACCCAGACATCTTTCATGCCTAAGGTGGGACTAGAAGTCCCAGTCTCCTGGTGATTGGCTCCAAATCCTAGAAGGCCTTGGCCCTTTTGGCAGCTGCTTCCCTCTTGCTGACTCATATTGAAGTGATTGTCCACTAGGACTCCAGGGCCCCTTTCCCAATTACTGTTGATAATTGTTCCTTCTATTCCCTCATCTGGCGCCCTCATAAAAATATTGAGGCGCCAGAACAAATTTTGTGGTGTCTCTCCTTAACGTGAACAAGAGCTGTTAATGATTACATGGTGAGTACCATTTTTCTAACCCCCTATCAGACAGTTGACATGTCATCTAGACTACCTTTAACCAGCTTGCTAATGGACATATCAAATGTTTTGCCAGAGTCCAATTATATGATGACTTTCTGAATATCCACAATCTGTTAAGGAACTGATCCAATCCAATAGTGAGCGTCTTCTGCGACTAAATCTTTTGGGAGATTTCTGATGGTTGCTGCATTATTTTCAAGGGGCTTGCAAAGCCATGACTTTATAATCTGCTCCAGAAAATCCCCAGGTGTCTCTCTCACACTGGCTGGATTTTAGCTGCTTGGTCTTTCTTGCTTCGGGGACATCAGCGCCTTCCAAGGAACGAAGCATTCCAGTCCTATTTCTATTTCCGTACTCTTTGCAGTTTTCAAGTGGAAGGCATCTTTTTGGTTGAAGAAGATTGAACCAGAATAATTGAATGACTCTTTTGATATGGGACAGCATTTTGTTCTTTTCATGCAGCAGCTGGTAGCCTGTTCCTTTCATTTCTCTTTCATTTTCAGCGTATTGATAGAAGCTCTTATAGTTGTTATTATAGCATACTTCTAACCTCCGGGTGAAAATTCTCAGGTTAGACGCTGTTGATGGTTAGCCCCAAGGCTGGGCACTGGGACTCAAAGAAAGACCATCTTTACAGAAACAGAATAACAGAGCTGGAAGAGACCTTGGAGGTCTTCTAGTCCAACCCCCTGCTCAAACCGGAGAAGCTATCAGCCCATTTCAGGCCGATGGCTGTCCAATCTCTTCTTAAAAACCTCCAGTGATGGAGCAGCCACCACTTCCAGAGGGAAGTTGTTCCACTGGTTAATTGTTCTCACAGGAAATTCCTCCTTAGTTCCAGTTTCCTTCCATCCACTGCTTCTTGTCCTGCCTTCCGGTGCCTTGGAGAATAGGTGGGCCCCCTCTTCTCCATGGCAGCCCCTCAAATATTGGAAGACGTTACCATGCCGCCCCAGCCCTTCTTTTCATTAAACTAGAAACACACAATTCCTGCAACCGTTCTTTGTAGGTTTTAGCCGCCGGCTCCTTAATCATCTTTGTTGCTCTTTCTAGAGTCTCAACTTCTTTTTTGTATCGTGGCAACCGACACTGGATGCAGTGTTCCAAGTGTGGTATAACTAAGGCTGTACTAAAACTTCACGTGATCTTGATTCTGTCCCTCTGTTAATGCAGCCCAGGATTGCACTGGCATTTACCCCCGAGGTTTTGCTGCTGCTGCTGCTGCTTCAGTCATTTGCATGCCAGCTGGGGGATTCTGGGACTCCCTCAAAAGGGCAGCCCCATTTTATGAAACTCCCTTGCCCCAGAGGAGTTTGGGAATGGACAAAATATCTGTTGGCATTCCAATGCAGAGAGACATCCGGGCCTTACGTTAAGGGGTAAATGCCCTTGATGTGTTCATAATCTTAAATTTCCATTATTTATTTATGCCTGAGCTGCTCAACGTAATAGCCGGGGTGGCGGTGGATACCCCCAGACTTATGGTCATGGGAGATTTCAACCTGCCATCTGTCAGTGAAACATCGGAGGCAGCCTGGGAGTTCATGGCTTCCATGACGGCCATGGACCTGAACCAGTTAATTCAAGGCCCCATCCACAAGGAGGGACCCACTCTGGACCTGATTTTTGTCTCTGGTCAGTGGCTGAATGATCTAGAAACGGGATATAGTCATCAAGCCCTTGTCATGGTCAGATCATTCTTTCCTTCACTTAGACTTTCAAGCCACTTCCCTCTGCCACACGGTGAGAGAGCCGACTAGGTGGTTCCATCCCAGGCATCTGATGGACCCGGATAGGTTCCTGACGGAGCTTGGGCCATTCCCTGAGGCTCTGGCTCACAACTCGACTGAAGAACTGGTGGCCGCATGGGATAAGGTGACCACTGGAGCTTTGGATCACATCGTGCCTTTGCGGCCTCTGACCCGGTGCCAATCTCAATTGGCTGCCTGGTTTTCTGAGGAGCTGAGAGAGATGAAGCACCGAAAAAGACGCCTGGAGAGCGATTGGAGGGCCAACCACTCTGAATCTGACTGAACACTGATGAGGTCTCACATTAAGACCTACCTAGTGGCGATAAAAGCAGAAAAATCAAACAAAAATCAAATCATCAGTAGGTCCATCAGTAATGATAAGCAGCTGTACATCTCCACCCCGGACCACCCCAATGATGCCTTTGATGTGATGTCCCGATGCGTGGAGGCCATGCGGATCTGGATGGGGAGAAACAAGCTCAGACTCAACCACTCCAAAACCGAGTGGCTGTGGTTCCCGGCGTCCCAGTATAGTCAGCTGGCTCCATCGCTGACTATTGGGGGTGAGATCTTGGCCCCCACAGAGAGGGCTCGCAACTTGGGTGTCCTCCTGGATACATGGCTGTCTTTAGAAGAGTATATGATGGCTGTAGCCAGGGAGGGCTTTCTATCAGGTTCGCCTGATCTACCAGTTGCGTCTCTTTCTGGACCAGGACGCCTTGCACACCGTCATTCATGCCCTCATCACTTCCCGTCTGGACTACTGTAATGCTCTCTACATGGGGCTCCCCTTGAAGAGCACTCAGAGGCTCCACCTGGTCCAGAATGCGGCTGCGCGGGGGATTATGGGGGTGACACGACGCACCCACGTAACACCTCTCCTACGTGAGCTGCACTGGCTCCCGGTGGTCTTCCGGGTGCAATTCAAGGTGTTGGTCACCGCCTTTAAAGCGCTCCATGGCTTAGGACCTGGGTACTTATGAGATCACCTTCTGCCACTGATAGCCTCCCACCAGCCAGTACGGTCTCACAGAGAGGGACTCCTCAGAGTGCCGTCGGTCAAATTATGTCGACTGGCGGCCCGCAGGGGGAGAGCCTTTCTGTGGGGGCTCCAGCCCTGTGGAATGAACTGCCCCCGGAGATACGTAGGATCCCTGACCTCCGTACCTTTTGCCGTGCCATTAAGACTCTACTATTCCAACAGGCTGGGCTGACGAAATAATTTGAAGTTTTAATTGGGTATTTTAATTTTGGAATTTTTAAAAAAATTGTTTAATAAGTTTTAAATCATTTTTAAATTTTATGGTATATGTTGCTTTTATTATGACTTTGCACCGCCCTGAGTCCTGTGGGAGAAGGGCGGCATAAAAATTTAAATAAATAAATAAATAAATAAAAAGTGTTGAGAAGAGGGGGAACACACTAGACCAGCCCGGGCCCTTCTGGGGCTTGAAAGCAGAAGAGGGACTCGGCCTAAGCAGAGAGCCTGGAGACGCGATGGGGCACCTTGCTCTGTCTAGAGGCTTAAAGCCTAACTCACCCCTCCTGATGTGCAAGCAGGAAACCGATTCTCCCTGTCTTTGAGCAGTTGTTGAAATTTTGGGTTGCAGGTGAATCCAAAAGTGCCTTTTTGGGTCAAAATAGAATTGGTTAGGGGAAGCACCTTGTAACCTGGCACACGCTAGGCTAGGGGTCTAGGCAATATAAACATACTTGCAAGTGAGGGTAACTTACAAAAATATTTAACGAAAATGGATGGCGATTTTTATACAAATGAAAATTCATTCAGTTTTGAATAGTTCTTCCCTTGGCAGGCCGTGAGTGGGCAAAAGGGAACGTTGGAGGAAGGGAGAGGTCTATGGGGGTCTCAGGTGGGCACCGGAATGGTGGGGCTGTGTCAAAGAGGGAGGGGCAGCCCTTTTTGGCCCTCTGTGTTCATGCTTGGCCTCAATAGATCTAACTCTTCCCCCCACCCCCACCCCCATTTTCCCCCACAGTGCTCAGCATCGGAGAAGGGGGCTTCTGGGAAGGAACCGTGAAAGGACGGACAGGCTGGTTCCCGGCAGAATGTGTCGAGGAAGTGCAGATGCGGCAGTTCGATGCCCGACCAGGTAAGAGCCTTGGGGGGGGGGGGGAGATCGAAGAGCGGCAGCCAGGACCGGGGTGCCCATTGCAGACTGTTGGCTTCCCTTAGTCCCAAAGGCCACTAGGAGGGACGGGACGAGGACTTGGCTGCTTGATGGCCCTTGCCGTGCTAGAAGGGTCTCTGGAGGGCAGTGAGAGGGCTGCTTTCATAAGACGGCCTGCAGGCTACTGGACCTCATGATGGTACCAGCTTCTCTATGGGCCTTGGGTAACTGATATAATGCCCTTAGCCGAGGAAATGTTATTGCTCCTCATCCTGATGGACAGGCCCTCTCCGCATCTTTCCTCTTAAATCTCCTCCCCCGTAGCTTTCCCCAATTCCCTAGCAACACCCCTGCAGGGTAGATTGGTGCCTCTGGGATGTTTCTGATCCACTGAAAGGAACAACAAAGCAAGGTGCCTTTTTGAGCCTAGGGGTCTACTGAATCAAGGAAGATCCGCTCCCTGGAAAAAGCTAAGAGATACCAGTGCCCAAACTGGCCAACCTTGCAGGGTTGCAAGCTAGAAAGGTGAAGCAGGTGTTGTGCAGACTCCCAGCTCTGTGGGTCCCGTGTGTGTTGCATCTGTTACACGGGTGAGAGGAAAAGAGAAGCAGAGCCTTCGGGCGCTTCCAGGAGGGGCTTAGGACAAGCTGGCTTTCAGCTGTGACTTTCTCAGGTGGCCTCTCAGAAGATGGGAGCTCTTCCACAGGTGGCTGCTATCTAGAGACCGTCAGTTGTCCCATACTTGAGGGGAGCCACCAAATGTAATGGGGGGCCCTGTTTTGGCCACGCGATGTCCGCGGGGCCAGACAAGCAGGTCCTGGCGATGGGGGTGGGGGTGGGGTGGGGGCTAGAAGAACCAAGGCAAAGTGTGAATCTCTGCGGTGGACGGGGACGTGAGATGGCTGCAAAGCTGTTTTGTATGCAGGGAGTCCCTTGCAATGACCGTCTCGAGCACCGCTGTAAATCTTGGGGAGTCGGGGAGTTTTGTTCGGAGGTGCTGAACTGAGGCGGAGAAAAGATTCTTCCTCTGAGCCCCATTGGCCGTTGAGTGGCCACAGCACTGCCCTCCCTGGACCTCTGGACAGGGCTGGCTGCAGGAGATGTCCGACTCGGGGCTCTCTGTGGTGGAAGGTCTCGGCTTAGCATACTCAGGAGGCAGAGGAATGTTGATTAGCCGGCCCTGGAGGAGCAGGAAATGACCTTGGAGCAGGCCACGATCACCGGGAAGGCAGCCACTCGCTTAGCAAGTCAGGAGCGGGAGAGGAAGAAACTCAAGGTTACCCCGTCTTGACCAGGATCAGAATCTTGAGATTCTCTTTGTAACCATAGAGTTCTGTTTCCTGATATGGCCTACCTTGAAGGGCTGATAGTACCAGTCTTTGGAAGATGGGCTTCCCACACACTTCCTGGCCCATCAACCTACCAGCTGGGCCGTCTTCCTTTCCACCAGCCACCTAAGTGCCACCTTTTCTCTCACTGGTGTATCTTCATGTTTCTCTCCAGGGGCTTAGCATCCCATTTCTCCCCTCGCAAGGGAAGCCCCACCAGGGAGCATCCGGGTCTGACAGGACTTGAACCTGGGACACCTTTGTGAGGGCCCATCCCTTCACTATGGAGGCCCTCCCCTTCCCCTACCTCGTCTCTGCAAACTGCCCCCCCCCCAGCACAGATGATGTTTATTTATTTATTTATTTATTGGTTCGATTTATATGATGCCCTTCTCCGGAGACTCAGGGTGGCCTACAATGCATTAAGCAATAGCCTTCATACTTTTGTATATACCTGCTTAGTAGGGCTTTCGCCCCCCCCCCTTCCCCAAGCAGTGTTCTTCTTTAAACAAAGTCAGCTTATTGCCCCCACAATCCGGGTCCTCATTTTACCTACCTTGGAAGGATGGAAGGTTGAGTCAACCTTGAGCCTGGTGAGATTCGAACTTGCAGTAATTGCAGGCAGCTGGCAGCTAAGTGCTACTTAACAGCACTTTAGTCCACTGCTCCACCAGGCTCCTTTGTGTTTCCTAGTTGGATCATGAAAGGTCTGCAAGAAAAGCACCAGGCTCAGAGGTCGCTAATCATATCCATCCACCCTGAGCTACAAATCCTCTCCTCTGCTAGTGCTGAAGGAGCATCAAGCAACCGAAGCTCCGTCTTCTTTGCACCCTGCCTGCCTTTCCTGTCAGCCCCCACCCCATCTTCCATCCTCCCAGGAGCCCCCTCCTTCCTGGGCACAAAGTGTTTCAGCACATTCTGGAACCCCCCTGCAGCTTTACCCTGCTGGGTGGTTGTTTCTCAGGGTGGCGGGAAGGATGTGGGCAGGATTCCCCCTCTTCCTCCTCCTCCTCCATGGCCTCCTGCTGCCATCAAGCTGGCGGGGAGGGGGGTTGCAGCAGCTCCCGTCTCCAAGCTGCCTTCTTCCTGCCGAGGTGGGGACGTGGAGCCAGTGTTGTGCTAGCACTCGCTGAGTGCAACCGGGGACCCCCGCAGCTCCCTCTTCAGCCGCCCTTCTCCCGGGCGGATCCGTCATGGCTCAGCGTGTCTGTTAGCTCCCCCCGAGGAGTGAAGGTGGCTGGCTGGGGAATTCTGGGAGTGGACATCCCCTCCACACTGCTAAGGTTGAGCAACACTGCAGTGAACCATCGTCTTTGTGATAGTGGCCATGATAAGAAAGGACTGGCAGGCCGCGAAGGGCAGCTTCACTGGACTTTAGCCGAGGTTTTCATGACGACCCCCAAGAGGCTGTCGCCCAGGAGACGAGGGTAGGCAGGTCTGGCTCAACATTCACGGCCAGGGAGCTGATGGCAAAAGGCCCGGCATCAACTTGGAAGGAAGCTGTTTGCAACACCCCGCAGCTCTCCATGGAGGCCCTGGGCTGGGCAACCCCCATTCAGAAACGCCTGATGAGGAATTGGGAAATATTAGATTTGCAGATGTCACACAAATATTGGAGGCAGCAGACTCTGGCGGAGGACAACCTCATGGTTCAAGAGGATCTTAACAGGCTGGAACTCTGGGCAGAAACCAGCGAGATGAATTTCAACCTGGACAGATGCCACGTAGTTCGTGTGGGTTGGAAAAATCAAACCGAAGGGCAGCAGCAAATTCAAAAGATATTAGGAGCTCTGGTGGCACAGCGGTAAGAATTCAGTACCTCAGACCAATTCTGCCCACCGCCAGGAGTTTGATCCTGACTGGCTCAAGGTTGGCTCAGCCTTCCATCCTTCCAAGGTCGATCAAATAAGGACCCAGATTGTTGGGGGCAATTATGCTGACTCTGCAAACCACTGTTGGATCTTTTGGTGGATCACCCACAGAACACCAGGCAACAGTGTGATCCACAAAGGAAAATTGCAATAGCCATTAGCAATAGCCCTTAGACTTATATACCGCTTTCCAGTGCTTTCCAGCCCTCTCTAAGCGGTTTATTGCCCCCAACAATCCGGGTCCTCAATTTACCCACCTCAGCAGGATGGAAGGCTGAGTCAACCTTGAGCCTGGTGAGATTCAAACTGCCAAACTTCTGGCAGCCCGGCAGTCAGCAGAAGTAGCCTGCAGTCCTGCCCTCTAACCACTGCACCACCATGGCTCACTGTGCATTGCTCAGACCCCGCCTAGAATATTGCATCCAGTTCTGGAAACCACCATTTTGGATGGACTTCAGCAAAGTGGAATGTGTGTTAGGAACCAGAAAAGAAAAACATGTAAGGAACATTTTGGAGACAGTGGTCATGTTTAGCCTGGGGAAGAGAAGACTGTGAGAAGACCCGATGATGGCCTTCCAGTATACGAAGAGTGGCTGCATGGAGAGGGTTGGGCAGCAATGCTCAAAGTTGTTTCAGAAGGCAGGACATGAAACAAAGCGCTGAAATTACCAGAAAGAAGATTTCGATGGGAGATCAGGAGCATTGATGGAATGTGTTGTCTTAGGAGGAGGTGGAACCTCCCGGGGGTGGGCGGGGGCTGTGGTTGTCGCTTCCTGTCTGGATGGGGATTGGACAGATGACCTCCATGACCCCACCGACCCTTTCATTCTATTACTCTATGAATAGATTTGAATTACGGAAAATTTGGAGTCAGTTTGAACATTGATTGCTGAATGCGATGAGCAGAGCACAACACAAGGAAAGCGTGCAAGAAAACAAGCAGAATATTGAACAGGGAGTCAAAGGAAGATTTGCCAGGTTTCTTGATTGCTTTATGGGTGGGAAATGTTTAAAGGGAAGTTTGCAGGGGCATTCAGGGTATCCGGGCTGGGCAGATGGACGGACGTGGGCTTTGATGTTCACCTGGAGCGGAGTTATTGTCTGAGAAACCGAGAGCTGTTCGATAGGCTGCGTGATGCAATGAGGAATATAGATTTGAAAATTAGTGTGACAGCGGTAAAAGTGGTTGCATTTGGCAGAGAAAAGAGATTAAACAATTGCAGGTTGTACGTAAATGGCAAAACAAAAAAACCCCCTCAGAACAAGCAAGATAGCTGTATCTTGGCAGAAGGTTTACTAAGGCCGGAGAAATTGCTGGAGAAAGTTAGATATGTAAATACCACTAGAAAAATAATAGGGAACGTGTGATCCATGGAGAGGAAGCAAAAATAGCTGCACCTGAGAACATCCTCCAAGTTGGGAATGTCCAGAGAAGTTGAGTTGAGTGCAATGGCGATGGGGCTCTTCAGAAGCGTGTGTGATGGAAACAAGAGAAAACATAAAGTTTCCCCATCGTGCCTTACTCTAGAGGGGTGCTCATTTCTGTTTCTTAGTCGAGGGAGCCAGCGTTGTCCGTGGCCAGAATGACTATGTGCCAAAGCTCAGGCACTTAGCACTGCCAGGAGCACTTGGACTTGCATGCCGCTTCATAGTGCTTTACAGCCCTCCCTCAGAGGTTTACATGCTGCTGATTTATTATAAGGTTATAGTAACCACATCTTGCACGTCTGAATGTGCTTCCCCCTCCCCTCCCCTCCCCTCCCTTTTTTTTTTTTTTTTTTTTTTTTTTTTTTGTGTGTGTGTGAGAATGAGGTTGACTCTCTGAGATGCTTGCTTGGATACAGTTCTCATCCAGGCTCAGGTTTCTTTCATCTACATATTGTCTTAGTTGCATCTCTTCCTCCTGTCCGTCCAGGTCTATAGGAGAAAGAGGGGCAGAAGCTGGGGCCGGAGTCAAAAGAGGGATCAGCCTAGAATCCCTACATAGTCACAAATGAACTCAGTCCAGCCCACCCTGAACGCCATCAGCCCTTGGAAACATACAAAACCAACAGCATAAAAAACTCAGTGATCCATTGTACCTGTCCTATTTATTTATTTATTTATTGTTTTTTAGTTTTAGTTTTAGTTTTAGTTTTAGTTTTAGGTTTTTTTTGGTTTTATTTGATTTATATACCGCCCTACTCCCGAAGGACTCAGGGCGGTGAACAGCCAACAGTAAAAATACATATATACAAAATTTAAAAACCCAGATAAAATTGAATTAAATAGATTTGGCCCAGACAGATTAAAACACCCCGATACAGAAAGCACAGGAATTTTTTGAAACAAATTTCTATGTGGAAGAAGATAGACAACGACCAACTCAAAGAGAAATGGGAAAACAAGAGGAGCAAAGAGAACCGAGAACTAGGGGAGAAAAGGAAAGAATGGAAAGAGAGGGAGCTAGGGAAAAGACGAAACCAACTGGAGACAACACCAAAACACAGAAAACCAACTAAAGACAAACTGGAAAAATGGGAGAAGTCAAATTAATATCATTAAACATCAATGGACTCAACTCACCTACAAAAAGAACAAGAACATTTAAAAAATTACAGAAGATGAAAATGGACATTATAATATTGCAGGAGGTACATATAAAGAAACAACACCGTAAATTAATAGAATTTAACAGATTAGGAGAATTATATACATCTTTAGCAGAAAAGAAAAAAAAAGGCATCGCCATGTATGCGCACAAGCACTTACAGCCAAAGCAAGTATATCAAGATGACGAAGGCAGAATACTAATGGTAGAGATAGTAATAGGAGGGAAAAAAACATTATTAATAACAGTCTACGCACCAAATACTGCCCAAATGAGTTATTTTCAAAAAATCCATCAGAAGATTAAGGAATTGGACTATGAAAATATTTGCCTCATTGGAGATTTTAATGCAATTGACAATATAGAAAAAGATTATGGGGCTAACAAACAGAAAAAAACTAAGAAAAAATTATTGCCACAAACTTTCTACGATTTGGTGCAGGAATATCAGCTTAAAGATGCATGGCGAGAAGTGAATAAAGAGAGAAAGCAATTTACATATTATTCGAACCCCCATAACTCGTGGTCTAGGATAGATATGGCATGGATGACGGCGCAACTAAGAACAACTTTAAAAAGCATTGAAATAGCCGCTAATATCTGGGCTGACCATAATCCAATTGAGATATGTTGGAAAGGAGTTCAAGAGCGTAAAAGATGGATGTTAGATACAGAACTGTTGAAAGATAAGCAATATATAGAATGGATGCAGAAGGAATTGAAGATTTTCTTACAAATTAACTCCATAGAGCATACTAGTATACAAAATCTTTGGGACACGACTAAGGCCTATATTAGAGGCTTAACAATAGCATTCAATGCAAAAAAGAAAAGGGAAGAACAGCGACTAAAAGAAACACTAATAACCAAAATTCAGCAACTAGAAAAGGAATTACAACAGAATCCAGATAGACAGAAGATAAAAGAAGAACTAAAACTTACTAAGCATCAAATCAACCTGATGACAACTTCCGAAATTACAAAGAAAATGAAATTTGCAAAACAAAGATATTTTGAATTTGCTAATAAGACGGGAAGATGGTTAGCACATAAGCTAAAATCAGAGAGGGAAAAAAGGACGATAATACAATTAAAGGATAAAGATGGAACTATGTACTATAACCAAGAAGACAAAAAACGAATAGCGACTGAATTCTACCGAGAACTGTATGCAGAAGAAGCAATAGATGAGGAGGATGTGAGGGAGTACATAGCCAAAATTAACTTGAAAAAGTTAAAGGACCAGCATGTAGAGTGTTTGAACAGACCAATAATGCTGATAGAAGTAGAGGAAATAAGGAAGAAACAAAAAAACAATAAGACACCGGGAACAGATGGCTTACCGATAGAACTATACAAAGCTTTGAACCAGACCCTGGATGAAGTACTAATTCAACTTTTCAATGCGGCATTATTGAAAGCTAACACTCCCCAATCATGGAATGACACATTAATTACCCTGATACCAAAACAAGATGCAGACAGAGAAAATATTAAAAATTATAGGCCAATTTCGCTGTTGAATGCAGATTATAAACTCTTTACATCAATCATGGCACACAGATTAAAAACATTCATAGCAGAATATATACACGAAGACCAGAATGGATTCATACCCGGTAGACAAATCCAAACAAATACGAGAATAATAATGGACACATTAGAATTTTATGAATATCACCCGGACAAACAATTGGCACTAATATTCTTGGACGCACAGAAAGCATTTGACAACCTGAATTGGACATTTCTAATAACACAATTACAACAAATGGAAGCAGGAAACAAATTCATCCCGATGATACAGAATATATATAAAAACCAAAAAGCAAGAGTATTGATTAACGGCCAGACATCGGATTGCTTTGAAATTAAGAGAGGAGTAAGGCAGGGATGCCCACTGTCCCCCTTATTGTTTATACTAACCTTAGAAATATTATTGGAAGAGATTAGGAGGGACAAGGAGCTGTCCGGACTTAAGATAAAAAACCAACAATACAAGTTGATGGCCTTTGCAGACGATGTGGTACTGATAGTAGACAACCCCCTAGAGGCCGGCACTAAGGTGTTGAATAAAATACGACAATTTGGGAAAGTAGCAGGACTGAAAATAAATATGCAAAAAACTAAAATTATAACAAAAAATATTACAAAGGCCCAACAAGGAAAATTGGAAGAGTTAATGGGGATACAAATAACGAAGAAAATTAAATATTTAGGGATACAAATGACTAATAAAGTATCATCTTTGAAGGAAGATAATTATTCAGAACTCAAAAAACAAATTGATAAAGACTTGCAGAAATGGAATAAACTACAGTTATCAATGATTGGGCGTATATCGACAATAAAAATGAATGTACTTCCACGAATTTTATACCTGTTTAGAGTAATACCAATTAATCCCGGCAAAGCATTCTTTAAAGATTTGGATAAGATGACTGCTAAATTTATATGGCAAGGAAGAAAGGCCAGAATAAAATTAAAATATTTACAGGATGCCCAAGAGAGAGGAGGGATGGGCTTACCTAATTGGCAACTTTACTACAAAGCGACAGTATTAACTTGGATACGGGAATGGATTAATTTACGAAATAGAAGAATATTAACAATAGAAGGGCCAGACTTAACCAAAGGATGGCACGCATATTTATGGGACGAAAAATACATAAAACAGGGACAATTCTGCAGACATATGGTTAGAGCACCTTTGATTAAAATTTGGCACGAGATTAAAAAGTTGCAATACATGGAAATGCCAAGATGGGTCTCCACGATGGAGGCTCAGATTTACCCTAACACTCTAGACCCAAGTAAGATGAAAACATATCATGAGCTCCTGACAGAAGAAGGAAATCTAAAAACAAGAGAACAATTAAAAGAACAAGAAATAGAATTGGATTGGCTACCCTACTTTCAATTAAAAACCAAATACAACTCAGACAAGGAGAGATATGGAATACAACGAGAACCAAGTCAATTAGATAAAATATTTTTAGGCCCCATTGAAAAATCGATAACAAAATTTTATAACTATTTACTAGCACAGGCATTACAAGAAGAAATTGTTAAAGAAAATATGATTGCGTGGGCGAACAACTTTGGTTACTCGTTACAGTTAGATGAATGGGAGAAAATTTGGAAATATAACAAGAAGGTAACCCTATCAACAGCATATAAAGAAAATGCATTAAAAATGTTTTACAGATGGCATTTCCCGCCGGCGAGAATCGCTAAGATGTACCTTAATGTATCACCGGGCTGTTGGAAATGTAGGGAAAAAAAGGGAACCTATTATCATATGTGGTGGCTCTGTCCCAAGGCCAAACAATTCTGGAACAATATTAGGATAAAATTAGAACAAATAACATCCCAGCATATATCGTTGAAACCACAGACTTTTTTATTAGGAATATTTACAGAACATTATGACAAGGACATAAGATATTTAATCACACACATCTTGACAGCCGCAAGGATTTCGTATGCACAACATTGGAAATCAGATACAATCCCAACCGACAGTCAAATAATAACTAAAATCATGGAATGCGCAGAAATGGACAGATTGACAAAAAAAATACAAGATAAAGAAGATTCGATGTACTACCAGGTGTGGCAAAAATGGTACCAATGGCTATCTAAAGTGAATAATTGACCCTGCATATAGTAAAATGAATTTATACAATATACATACAGATACACATATAGTCAGGAACATATTAGGAAGATATCATACAAGAAGTAACATGGTGAATGTAAAATCAAAGGTATTAATAGTAAATTAAAGATGGATTTAACCTATTATGTATATAGAAAAAAAACTACAGAAATATGACTAAGGATGTCTAAAATTAGGAATTTAGCTACCTAGGTGAAGGTAGTTTGTTGTTTGTTTGTTTGTTCAACGTTATTGTGTTTTTCTTTTGTGTTATGTACGTCTTTCAATAAAAAATGTTAAAAAAAAATAAAAAAAAATAAAAAAAAAAACACCCCGATCAATTTAAAACAGATTAAAATTTAAACATTAAAAGAGGAAGAAAAGTTAAGCCAGCCTGCCTGGTGAAATAAAAAGGTCTTAAGAGCGCGGCGGAAGGTGGGCAGATCCGGGATCCTCCGTATCTCCGGGGGGAGCTCGTTCCAGATAGTAGGTGCCCCCACAGAGAAAGCTCTCCCCCTGGGGGCCGCCAGTCGACATTGTTTGGCCGACAGCACCCGGAGGAGCCCCTCTCTATGAGAGCGTACTGGCCAGTGGGAGGCTATTGGTGGTAGTAGGCGGTCCCACAGATACTCAGGTCCTAAGCCATGGAGCACTTTAAAGGTTTAAAATTTATTTATTTATTTATTATTTTATTCTTATTTTTCTTTTATTCTTTTTTAATTTATTAATTTTTGTCAGATGATAGACATGTGTTTATCCCAAGCATGTTTAAACTCAGTTCCTGATGATTGTCCTCCGACCTCCACTGGAAGTTGGTTCCAAGCTTCTGCTGCTCTTTCTGTGAAGAAGTTCTGGCTTCTGAACTTCCCTCCTGCTCACCTGGGGGCCTGGTCCTTTGCGCCTGACAGGGCCATTCCTTCTGCCCCTTGCCCAGGGCTAGCGGGGGGTGGGGGAGAGATGAGAGACAGAGCAGCCCTTGGGAAGAGGGGCAGATGGGTTGCCCAAGGGAACGGGGGCCGATTTGAAAGGAGGACTGACAGTCTTGGTAAGGGATCTCTGTAGATTGGGTTAAGTATTGGTGGGGGGCTGAATGGGGCAGAAGGCTGGAGAAGGCCCTTGGACCTAAGGAGGTCCCACAGAGGAGACCGTGGCCACTCTGTTGTGGTAGCATGGACCCCTGAAGTGTGGGCAGAGGCGAGAGTGGGGTGGAGGGTGAAGAGCTCTGTTCCCAGGGCGAAGGCAGGCGCTGGCGGCAGAAAGGAAGAGGACAATGCCACTAATGAGCTGGGAAGGCTGCAGATGCCCTCACCGGTTCTGCTTTGGCCGGCTACATTCCAGTTGCTGCTGCCTCTCCCTTTCTCTCAAAACAGGGAACATATCATCGTTGAAGGGAAATTGTGGGTGTCAGTCATTGACTAATTACTCCAAAGCATCCTTGATTATATCTGCATTCTCACAGCTCCGCGAAGCAATCAGAAATGCACTTTGAGAGGAGGCCTCCTTGCGTGGGAGTTCCTGAGGGAGCCAACCCAGGATTGAAACGCTCCCGGTTCACACCAGATCGCCCGATCCGGTAGCAATGGTGGCGGGTGGTTGGGAGAATTGGTAGCAAAAATCCTTGGGCCCAGCTGAGCCCCGTGATCATCAGAGGCTGTTTTTTTTACTTTTAAAAGCATTTTTTCTATAACCTCTTCTGCCAAAGAGGTTTTTGAAAAAAATGCTTTTAAAAGGCTCTGACGATCCCAGCTGAGTTGCCTGATCATCAGAGGCTTTTAAAAGCATTTTTTTCCTCTCCGGCCGAAAAAATGCTTTTAAAAGTAAAACAAAAAAGCCTCAGATGATCGCATGGCTCAACTGGGATCATGGGAGGCTTTTTTTTTTTATTGAAAATTTTTAAAAAGTTTTACATATATTTCCTCTTCCCCCCACCCCTTCCCCTCCATGCCCTCCCTAACCCCGCCCCCACTTCCCAGAGCAAATTACAGGGTATCACATTTAACAATCATAAACTAATTTAAGCTAATAATCTATAGTCTCTTATCACCCTCTTGAACTTTTAACTCCCTTTAACTAATCTAACCTTAAGTATTTTATAGAACTCTCTTAACCCATTCCTTATTTAAAAGCTATTTGTAATTTTTTAGTCTTATATTTGCCTTTGGGAGGCTTTTAAAAACATTTTTAAAAGCCAAAGAGGTTGTAGAAAAAATGCTTTTAAAAGTAAAAAAAAAAAAGTTGGCCACACCCACCCAGTCACATTACCCACCACCACCAAGCCACGCCCACAGAACCAGTAGTAACAAATTTTACATTTCACCACTAAGCCAACCTGTCTCTGCCCAGAACGTCCGTGGCTTCTGGCACAGGCAACCGTAGGCTCCCTTTTGGAGACCGGACACTGCCTCCGTCCAGTTGTCCTTCACAAGGGACACATTCCAGAGAAGACTTTGTAGTCCTCTTCTCTCCAGACTCAGGGATTTTAGATGGCGCAGGATGGGACCTCCCCTTCTTCAGAAGTCCATGGGTGGGGAGAAAGGCTACTCCTCAAATCCCAATTTTATTGTTAGGACCAGTCAATTTAACCAAAGGAGGTGCAACTATGTTTGGTTTGGTTTAAGCAAAACCAAAGGACGTGCAAGCTTGCAGGTTCCCCCCAAAAAGGGGGATTGGAGGAGAAATTATAAAAATTGTAAGAATTTTAAAACGGGCGACACACACAATTCTGTGTGAATCTGGTGGGCAGGAGATGGTCCTCCTGGGTAAATCGGGGGTATCCCGGATACAGCCAGGATGTCTGCCACTACGATGTGGTGTTAGTTGTGTTACTCAGCCTGAAAAAGACGAAGAGCTTTGATTGCAGTCATGGCCCCCCGTTGCCTTCTGGCCGTGCCCTGCAGACGGAGGTAGCAGTCAGAAAGGGAAGTTGCCTTGCAGGTGATAGAATAACACGAGGTGGAAAGGACCTTGGAGGTCTTCTAGTCCAACCCCCTGCTCAAGCAGAAGAGCCTACACCAGGGATGGCTAACCTTTTTGCCCGTGCCATAGGTTCGCCATCACGGCCCTACACCATTTCAGACAAATGGTTGTCCAATCTCTTCTTAAAAGCCTCCAGCGTTGGAGCATTCACAACCTCTGCTGGCAAGCAGTTCCACTGGTTAATGGTCCTCACGGTCCTTAGTTCCAGGTTGCTTCTCTCCCTGGGGAGTTCCCACCCGTGTCCTGCCTCTTGTCCTGCCTTTGGGTGCTTTGGAGAAGAGGTTGACCCTCCCAACCCTTTCAGTTCGTTCGCGTCAGGTGCCTCCCCCCTCCCCCCCTCCTGCTGGCTTGCTCTCCCCCATTGTCGCAGCCAAGGGCGACTTTCAGCCAATCCTGGATTATCTTGAAGAGCTAAAGAGGATCCGGCTTGCTTAAGGGGATCTGTGGGAGATCCTAGGCTAGACTGGGAGATGAAATAACCACCTGGAATACGGTCAAAGGCCCTGGTGCAGCTGGGAAAAAGCCTCCCTGGAAGGGCCCAGCTGGGCCCCAGGAAGAGGCTTCCTCCAAACTCTCAGTGGGATCAGAAATATCACGGAGGCTCAGGACCGGTGACTATGTTCTTGGGTGCTTATAAAGTTCAGGCTTGGATCACGTGGCTCAAGCCTAAAAGTCATCATTCTACTAAAGCAGCATATAGATTAATGGTAAACTGCAGTTATGGCATCAGGACTCTTAACTGCTTATGAGGTTGAACTGAGCAATTCTAAATGGAAGAAAGCTCAGATTTAGGATGTGCGATCAACCCACACAATGAGTCAAGTGTGTTTTCTACTAGAACAGAATTAAATTCTATCCCAAAAATTGACTTTTGCAGTGTAAGGTTGTTCTGGACCCCAGAGCTGTTTCCCTTCCAGGGAAAGAAATGCAATGAGCAGCTCCTCATTTCCGTGGGGTGCAACCTTGGGGAAGCGAGGGAGGGAGGGAGGGGCTGTTTTGCTCCAGGCCATGGAAATCTGAGCAGAGACCCAGCCCAGCAGAGGCTGTGACCCCTGCCCAGAAACTCATCTCCAGGCACACACACACACACACACACATCCATGCCATTGCACACATCTGGGAGAGCAAGCAAGTGAAGTCCTCCCTCTTCCAGCCCAGGGAGCTTTTCCCTCCGCGCCCCCAATCCTGGTTTGACCTGGGAAACCCTCTGGGGTTCCCTTCCATCCAGGAGCCGGTTTCTTCAGGGGGGCCGTTTTGGAAAGAGCCTCGATGGTTATGAGGAAATATTTGTCTTCCTAATTGCCTCCATTAAGCGCTTTTAATACGTTTTGCCCATTGTGAGGAGAAGGTCATTACCAGGCCGGTTCTTGGGAGGGGAACGGAGGCTGAATGCAATGAGCCTCTGCAAGATGCTGGAGGTGGGTGGGGGGGAGCTAATTGGTGATTTATTTATTTATTTATTCATTCATTCATTCATTCATTCAATTTTTATACCACCCTTCTCCCAAAGGACTCAGGGCAGTGCACAGCCATAGTAAAAACCAATATATACCATAAAATTTAAAAACAATTAAAACAGATTCAATAATTTGGCCCTTGTTTTTTATAAAAACCCCAAGATTAAAAGACCCATTTAAAATTTAGTCTCTCGTCAGCTCGGCCTGTTGAAATAGTAAGGTCTTAAGGGCACGGCAGAAGGTTCATAGGCCGGGGATCAAACCTATCTCCAGGGGCAATTCATTCCAAAGGGCGGGAGCCTCCACAGAGAAGACTCTCCCCCTGGGGGTCGCCAGCCGACATACTTTGACCGACGGCACCCTGAGGAGTCCCTCTCTGTAGGAGCATACTGGCCAGTGGGAGGCTATCGGTGGCAGAAGGTGATCTCGCAAGGACCCAGGTCCTAAGCCCTGGAGCGCTTTAAAGGTGGTGACCAACACCTTGAATCGCACCCAGAAGACCACTGGGAGCCAGTGCAGCTCGCGCAGGAGAGGTGTTACGTGGGTGCGTCGTGTCGCCCCCATAATCACCCATGCAGCTGCATTCTGGACCAGTTGGAACCTCCTGGTGCTCCTCAAGGGGAGCCCCATGTAGGGAGCATTACAGTAGTCCAGACAGGAAGTGACGAGGGCGTGAGTGACCCTGCGCAGGGCGTCCCAGTCCAGAAAGGGACGCAACTGGTAGATCAGGCGAACCTGATAGAAAGCCCCCCTGGCCACAGCCGTCATATGCTCTTCTAAAGACAGCTGTGTATCCAGGAGGACACCCAAGTTGCGAGCCCTCTCTGTGGGGGCCAAGATCTCACCCCCAATAGTCAGTGATGGAGCCAAGTGACTATATCAGGATGCCGGAAACCACACTTAAACTTGAGCAGCCCCCGTATGCAGATTGTCCTGCAAACATTGCCCTGCAGGTACAATCTCAACACGTCGTCCATCCATTGTTGTTATAAGAAGAGTATAGAGTAAGAGAGTTGGAAGGGACCTTGGAGGCCCTCCAGTAATCCAACCCCAATCTCAAGTAGGAGACTCTACACCATCCCAGACAAATGGCTGCCAGTCTCTTCTTAAAAGCCTCCCGTGATGGAGCACCACCATTTCTGGAGGCAAGAGCGCCTCAGCTTGCTCTCCCCCTGCAGGACCCCATGGTCAGGACAGGTTCTTCTCACGGGAGCCCCAGCCTAACCGGCCAGGCTCTGAAGGACTGGAGTCCACCTATTCTCTTCTTTTTCCCCAGATAATTTTTTTATTTTTAAACAAAGTGAAACATAAAAACATCATCATTCCATACAGTTACAGACAATACATCGCTCGGTTTGTGTCCTTTTGTGCTGCCTCCTCCTATTCTCTAAGCACGAAGGACAAGAAGCAGCGGATGGAAACTCATCAAGGAGAGAAGCAAGAGGAATTTCCTGACAGTTAGAACAACTTTCATCAGTGGAACAACTGGCCTCTAGAAGTTGTGGGCGCCCCATGACTGGAAGTTTTCAAGAAGAGATTGTCTGTAATGGGATAGGGTCTCCTGCCTTGAACAAGGGGCTGGAATAGAAGACGCCCTTGCAATTCTCTTATTCTATTAATTAATCAGTCAATTAGTCAGTGGAACAGCTTGCCACCAGAAGCTGGAGGTTTTCACTGAAGGTTTTCAAGAAGAGGGTGGACAACCATTTGTCTGAAATGATGGAGGGTCTCCTGTTTGAGCAAGGGGGACTCAAGTCCCTTACAACTCTGCTATTCTGTCCTTCTGTTAAGGCCCCTATCTGGGCAGGCACATCTGCCCAGCTGTCAGTCTTTGGCGGGAGAAAAGTTACTGCAAGGTGACTTGCCTCCTGCAGGCAAAACCAGCCCTCTTCCTGCCCCGTTGAGAGGAGGGTCTTCTCCCCAAGGCCCCCTTCTTCACCCAAGCCTTTGGGGGGGGGATCAGCGGTCACCAGGCTGGCTGCTGAATTCTTGTGGCTGCTGCATTTGGCCCCAGGATCAGGGCCCTGGTTATTTACTCACTTACTCACAACTCACGTTGATCCAGGCTTGATTAGCAATGAACAGGTGCATTTAAAAATAAACTAATTTTTTATAGCCTCTGATTTAAGTCCACTCCAGATTTTTCACTCTCTTTGCAAAATAGGATTCTTGACAACTGAGGAAAAAACGGGCAGAAATGTTTTATTTATTTGGTGGCTCAGAGTAAAGAAGAGCAAGGAGGTTGTTTTGCCTGGCGTAGCAAATGAGGAATCCTGCTTGCTTCCTCACTCCCTTTTAAGCTGTGGCACCTTGGCTGCAGTTAGTTGGTGTTTTGTTTCTATTAATGAAAACGGTACATCGGCCACATTGCAGCCAAGTCTGAAAAAGAGGGAGGGAGGGAGGGTCTGAAAATGCCTTTGAAATCCTTCACAACCACCCCAAGCAGAGAGATCCACCGCAGCACTGAGCTTTTGGGATCCACCCTGACACGGCTTGGTCTGCAGGCGGCCCTTTTACTGAGGAAGGGGCACTTGCTCCTTCTTAGGAGAGAGAGGTTTTGGGGAGGGGGCTGTGAGGTTCAGCTTCTCCTTAGGCTCCTCATCCCTGAACCTCCAGATGGCAACCTGTAGCCAACAGCATTTTGGTCCACCCATTCTGAGCTTTTGGGATCACAACTGGAGGATGGCAGCACAGTCTCCCCCTGGAAATGTTGGTTGCTACCAAATTCAGCAGTTGGGTTATTCATGGGTCAGTCTATGGGGTGGTGGGCAGCTCCTAAATATAGCTGGTTGGTTGGTTGGTTGGTAGGTTTGTGTGTGTATGTATGAGAGAGGGGGAGGGAGGGAGATACATAGAAGGTAGAAAGACAGACAGACAGAGGAGAGGGAGATAGGGAGGTAGGTAGATATAGAGAGGGGAGGGAGGGAGGGAGAGAGAGAGAGAGAAGACTGACGGATGGATGTGGGGCCACTCTTCAAAGATCTGCAGAAGTTGTTAGCTGTTTTTTAAGGTGGAAGAAAGCAAGCTGAAGAGTGGCCTTGGTGAACGTGTGAATGCTGAGCCCAAGAGGAATCTGGTTCTTTCGGGTTTACAATATCAGATGACCGAGAAAGTGCAGCTCTTAATGGGCTGCCTGCATCATTTGTGATGAAAAGGCGGTTCTTGAAAAATGAGGCATTTAACCAGGGTCGGCCACCTGTGGGGGAGGGGGCGCCCTGTCTTCCTGGGAAAGAAGATAGGAAGCTGGGTGTTAATGGATGTTTCCAGGTGGCCCCTTTTTCCTTTTGTTGACTATCCCCATTCTTTAAATCTGTAGCTGGAATTTATCTTGGCCTGGAGCTGGTACCATCCCTGGTTTGTTTGCTGGGGCCGCACCTTCCTCCCTTTTGCTACCTCCCCCTCCCCCTTCCCCCGCCCATCCCTTAATCTCCAGAGGGCCTCTTCGGCCTTCCTCTGTCCTCCTCCTCCTCCTCCTCTTCCGTTCTCACATCCATCAGCCCCGATGCCTGCTTCCTGCTTGACAGCTCCATTAAGTGCCATCTCACAGCGGCTATATTTAGAAGCCAGGAGAAGAATGAGCCTCCTGGCTGTGGACAGGCCATCAATCCTGGTCCCATCACAAAATAATGTCCTCTTCTCTGGCCTGGAATGAGCTCTACCAGAGGGCTTTCAAACAAGGAGCTTGGAGAGAAGCATCTGGGAAGGAAGGGGGAGCAAGAGATGAAGGTTTGTTGCCCCCCAAATATTAATTCCTTCCCCTGCCCCCCCCCCCACCCCTACACCCTTTGGGCACAACAACTTCAAGAGAGGTTGATGCTTCAGCTTCTAGCTTCTTCCACCAGCAGGACCTGGTGGAACAATTGAGCAACAGGGGTCTTTTCACGCTTGGGTGGTCTACATCTCTTCCATGTAGCATGTGGGGATGGAAGGCCCCATCAAAGGAACTGCTGGTCGGAGGGGCTTCTCCTGGCTCCAAGGACCTATTGTGGAGAACCTCTGATCTGTGGTCTTCATAAGAGATCCTTAGAAAAGCCTCCCCCAGGAGGGTGGGATGGATCCCTTGGAAACTCCCACAAGGGTTGTCTGCATTTGTGTGCTGGGAAAGGAATTGGGACATCTGTGAGGAGGCAGCTGAGGTCCCCTTCTGTTGCTTCCTAACCGTTGGAGCTAAGAGCCACGTGCCTCTGTCCTGGAGGGGAGAAGGGGTCCGGTTTGCCTGGCAAAGTCCCAGCCCCCCAACTCCTTTCAGACTTCCTTCCCACTGACTTCATTCCTGGGCGATCTCTGGATGCGAGGCTGCCTTGCTTGCTGCTCTTCTTAATCGTCCTTAACTGCCATTCCATGGGCAGTCCACAAATCAATTACAAACATTAGAAAGATAATTAAAAACTGCGCAGAATACAGCACAATATGCAACAGTAAAAATGGCCATAAATCCAGCATAAAAAGCCCTGCCATAAACCGACCGTAAAAAGCTCTAGGCATTTGGAGCCCCAGTGTGGCTTGGCCAGGACAGCTGCCATTGGCCTGAGGCTCCCTTTGCTGGGAAGGGAAGGTGCCTGAGGGAGCTCAGAGGCCCTGCTGGGTTGGGGGCTGGCCGGACCCTCTCTGGGGGAGCTGCGTGCGGTGATGCGCTGAGCCAGAGCTCGCCAAGACATTTGAGGTTGAGGCAGAATGCGGAGCACCAAGGAGCTAAGCAAAGCTTGGCATGATTCAGGAGGTTGGACTAGAAGACCTCCAAGGTGCCTTCCAGCTCTAGACTGACTGACTGACTGACTGACTGATCGATTGATTGATGGGAATCAGGACAGTGTCAACATGGCTGGGAGACCTTCTGGGCTGTAAAGACCGTGGCTTGGCCATGTTCCTCAGCTTGGCTGGCCCGGGAGAAAGCACCAGGGGTTTCCATAGGTTTGGTGCTCCCACGGCAGCATACTTGGCCTGAAGACTTTAATGAATGGAAGGCAAGAGTCTCTCTCAGCAGCTCCCCAAGGCTTGTGGTGGGAGTCATCAAAGTTCCCGGTAAATTGTATTCTTCAGGATGACAGAAGGGTAATTATTACAGATGTGGGCAGTAATCATATTTCACAAAATTAATTCCAATTAAATGTGCTCAGAAGACCAGACTACTGACACCTTAGATTGAAGGCAATGAAGACATCAGAGTGGTGGGCAGCCTTTCAGGATCAACCATCAACAGACAAGGGACAAGCAGTCAAGAAAGAAGCTGCAGACCAGCGCTTGTTAGAGGAGACCAGAAGACCTTGGGGAAAGATCTCCAGAGGCCGTGACATGCCCATACCTTCTGCAAGCCATGATATTCCCTGTGACGCTCTACGGAAGCAAAACTGGGGTTCTGAAGAAGCAGGAGAGGAAAAGCGTTGATAGTTCTGAACGTGGTTGTTGGAGAAGACAGCCAAGAAAATCAAGGAGTGGATCATTGAACACTGGACCAACCGAGAGTTCTCACTCAAGGCGCCCAATGCGCAGGCTCAGATGTCCAAACACATTCAGCAAAGACCATCAGCTCTCTGGCAGAAGGTCAGATGTTGGGAAGGGTGGAAGGAAAGGGAAGACCAGCAGCAAGATGGATGGATGGACTCAGCTACAAGGATGATGACGAGTGATTATGGAGAAAACCTAGCTAGGAGGTCACTAAGAGTCACCAATGACTGAAAGGCTCATAATCAGATCAACTCAAATTAAAGAAACGTTAGATTATGTACTGTTCGTATCCACTACAGTTTTGAAGTTTGAGCGCTGACATCGCCAGCTGTGGCTCAGAGCAGGTGATGACCCTGCTCCCTTCAGTAGCCCCAAAGATAATTTTATGAACTGGTATCCCGCATTTAGTATTTCTTATAAACAAAAAGCAGTGAACGTATCTAATACTCCTTCCTCCTCCGATTTTCCTCACCACAACAACCTTGTGAGGTGGACTGGGCTAAAAGAGAGCGACCGGCCCGAAGTCACCCAGCTGCTTTGATGCCTAAGGCAGGACTACAACTCCCTGGCTCCTGCTGAAGCCTTAACCACTAGACCCTGGTGTCCATCCTTCGGCTTGCTGGGCCATGGTGAGTGAAGCGGAATCGTCCTGGCCCACCTATACAAGAGAGTTAATGCATATAAATCTCATCATCATGTGAAAATGATGGCAGTCTTCCAGGAATTGCGGGGTTCTCACATAGAGGAGCGGGTTGGCCTGTTTTCCAAAGCACTGAAGGTGGGAGAAGAAACAATGGATGGAAACTAACTAAAGAGAGAGGCAACCTGGAATTAAGGAGGGATTTCCTGATAGTGAGGACAATCAATCAGTGAATGGCTTCCTTCCAGAAGTTATGGATCCTTCATCACTGGAAGTCTTTAAGAAGAGATTGGGCAGCCCCTTGTCAGAAATGCTATAGAGTCTCCTGCTTCAACAGGGGGTTGGACTAGAAGACCTCCAAGGTCCCTTCCAAGTTTGTTATTCTGATATTTTCTGTTTACGATCTTGTGCTTTGCTACCTGTCCAGGACTGTCTGTGGGCTGTGAGTTGGACATGCCTGCCCCAGACCAAACTGCTCTAGAACAGCCAAGTTCTAGCAGGTTCTACCTGGCTTTCTCCTCTGGTGTCACCATTCTTTTCCTTTCCTTTCCTGTAACCTGCTGTGAGATTCTCTGGGGAGTAGACAGGTAGATAAGGAGGAGCCGTTCTCGTGATACTTCAGGCTTCCTTCTTCCACGAAGCACCAGCAATGGGGGCAGGACCCATGGTCCACCCTTGCCTCACACAAGGTCTCAGCCCAGGCTGGTCTGGCCCCGTTCTGCACAGATTTATTGTCGGCAGTGCTGAGTGCACCAAGCAGAGAAGGCTCTTCCCCATCCCTTGGTCTGCTGGAGCTGCCACTCCCCCTCCCTGCCTCCCAGATTTCTCCCCTTTCCCCTATTCTGCTGAGACCCTTCCCCCCGAGTGGCATAGGGCAGCCCTCAGCCACACAGGCGGGTGTTTGTAAGCACCTGGTTCATTGTGTGAGGCCCTGTGGACATGGGGCCGGTTTCCCTTTGAGGCAGCCTCTTGGTGTTCCTCCTTTGATTCCTCTCCACGTGTGCAAGTGGCGATTGTCTGTCCTTCCTTTCAGCCCGAAAGGCTCCTCAAAGCTTACAGATCCGTGCGCTGCAGGCGGATTCGTGTGGGTTGAGCGTTTTGTAAGGCGAGCACAATAGACACGCAGCCCTGTCGCTCGGGGTTGAACAGCGGAGCCCTTGGCGCTCTCTCCGAGCTCGGCTGTTTGCTTGCAGAGGCTTCATTATCTGCCAAGGCAAGAAGGGAGCAAGCGCCACCCTCCCTCCCTCCCTCCCTCGCTCAGCTGACATTCGCTCGTCGGATAATGAAAGATCTGCCAGCAACCAGCCGAGCTCAGAGAGCCTCAAGGACTCCACAATGAGGAGAACGGGGGCCTTTCTCCGCCTGCTATAAGATTTGTTAACCCAGCTGGTATTTCGTCATCCCTGCCAGCAACTGCTGCCATCAACGCCACGCAACGTCTGTATTGGCAGACCGAGGTAGCCGCCTCAGGCTCCCCACCCAGACAGGACCAAGGAGATGGTCGCCTTTGACCTCCAGCCTTGGCCCTCCGTCCTGCCGGTGGTTTAGGCAGGGAGCCAGCTAGCCGATCTGCAGCAGCCTGGCAGGACTCATCATTCAGGCACAGTGGTTAACACGCAGCATTGCAGGCTGACTCTGCCCACTGCCAGGAGTTCGATCCTGGCCAGCTCAAAGTTGACTCAGCCTTCAATCCTTCCAAAGTTGGCAAAATGAGGACCCAGATTGTTGGAGGAAATTATGCAGAAACCGCTCGAGGGGGCTGGAAAGCACTGTGAAGCAGCATAGAAGTCCTAAGTGCTATTGCTGTTCACGACCTCGTGCTGAGCAGCTGTACCAGTATTGCAGTGGGCTTGCTGGTGTCATCATCCGGAGGCCTTCCTCCTTGCAGTTTCCCAGCTAAGAACGTAGAATAAGAAAGTTGGAAGGGTCCTTGGGGGTCTTATAGTCCAAACCCTTCACCTTCTCAGAATTCTTGTGGGTCTGAATCCCCCCTCCCCCAATTGATGCAATGCCTGTGGAGTTTCAGGACCAGGGGGCTTCCTTGCAGGAGAGACTAAGGAGACCAGAGCCAGTGAGGGTGTCCAAGGATGGGACCGAGGGATCCATCGGTGTGTCCAAAAAGGTGGCAGGATCTCTGCCCAGCTGGTCCATTTTTATCAGGGTGCCTGGTAAAGGAGGGACTCATCTCACAGCCAGAAGGCTCCTTGCCAAGGTCTCCCTTGAGCCTCTTGGATGACCCGCCGGCTGCCTGGCCTGCTGGAGTCTTTGCAGAGGGAGGTTGATGTGCAAAGACGGCGGAGGGACCTGGAGCAGGAACAGCTGGTCCCCGTGGGGGGAAGATTGCTGGGGTGGGGGCTGGAGGGGTGGCCTGACTCAGGGCTTCCACGCAGGACCAGCTGGTTGCCTCTCACAATCCTGCAGCCCCACATCTGCCTGGCTGCTATGGTCCAGCACAGCTTGGCCTGGGCTCAGCTGCTGCTTTGGCATAGGGAAAGCGCCCCCTCTGTTGGCCATGAGGTGGCACTGCAGCTCCACACTTGGCTGGTTGCTTCTGGTGAAAGGTTGGGTCTGGGGAGCAATTGCAGCAGCCACATCTGGCCATCAAGCAGGGTCCCCATAGACATCCACCCATTCATCTGTCTAGCATCATCAATCTATATCTCTCTTCTATCTATCTAATCTCCCTTCTATCTCTCTCCCGCTCTAATCTCCCTTCTGTCTCTCTGCTATCTCTCTGTCTGTCTGTCTGTCTGTCTGTCTTCTATCTATTTATCGCCCACATGTATCCAACAACTCTGCAGGCGTCTTGGTGCATGGCCCCGTTCCCAGCTGCGGGCAGTAAGGTTTAGCTGAGGACGGGGGGTTGTGAGCCCAATTGAGAACAAGAGGCAAGAAGTTGCGTACCGTTTTAATAATAATAATAGTAATAATAATAACAATAACAATAACAACTTTGTCATCATTGTACGTGTATACACAGTATACCCATACAACGAAATTCACTTAACACCCAAAGACCAAGTCCAACACACATAATCCCCAAACACACTCCCACCCACCACAATTCCCCACCCAAACATCCACACAAAAGACCAACAGCTCATTAATGGTGGCCCTTTAGTTCACTGTTCATAGTTAACCTGCCTGGGCCAGTTAAGGGGAAAGAAAGACATGCCCCCCCCCACCCCGTATTTCCTTGCAAAACCATCCTACCTGGAAGAGGTTGACCTGAGTGGGAAGCTCCCTTCTCTGAAAGAATCCCCAAGACAGGCCGGGAGCATCAGGGCTTCACCCCTCTCTCCCAGACAGGCCGGAGAGCCCAGGCCCCTGTCCTGCTAGACGTAGGAGGATTGGAAGCCCAGCCTGTCTCTTCCCGGATCTCCCTCAGAGGCAGGGCGGCTGTGAAATGGGAAATCAAAGCAGGGGGACTGCTCAGGGACCAAAGGAAGCTTGCGAAGACCACTGCTTGGGGGGATCCCTCTGGATCCAGCTTCCAGGCCTCTGGGGAGCCCCAGTGCAGCCTGCCCCAAATTCACCCTGGAGAAGCAGCACCTGTGCCCAGTTTCTCAGCTTGGAACCATGTCATTGGCTCCTGGGCAGCCTCCCCACTGTCTGAGCATCACCACAGCTCTTGACCCGGAGGGCCACACGCAAGCGAGGGCTGCTCTGTGGGCCAGTCGGTTCCGGGGTATTGTCCGTACACAGTTTGTCCCCCGGGCAGAGATGACATGGAGATTGGTTGGTCTTGATGCGTGCCCAATGGAACAGGGGCATCAGAGGTACCGTTGGAGTCTCCCCCACACTCGTTTCCATGTCCCCTGGCCCCATCTCGGAGAAGCCATGGATCAAGAATGAGGCTCTTGGTGCATCTTCCTCTGCAGCCGAGAGAAGGGGAATTGGGCTCGAAGCTCCGTGGGGCACCTGGGATGGGCGTGTGGTGGGATGGGGGCGGGTGGCCTTCCCTTCCGACTGGCGGTTCTGAAGAAGGCTGCTCTTTCCCCACAGAGACGAGAGAAGACCGGACCAAGAGGCTCTTCCGACATTACACCGTGGGCTCCTATGACAACTTCACTTCACACAGGTGAGCTCAGCCTCTGCTGCCTCAGATCCCCCTGTGGTGGTGGTGGGCTCCTGGCCCAAATGACTGCTAGCCGTGCAGGGTATTGAGAGTGTGTGTGAGAGAGAGAGAGAAGGAGGGAGGGAGGGAATAAATGAGTGAGCATGGTTTGATGCCTTCTTCATAAGAAGCTTTGGAAGGGTGGTTCGAAATGCCCTTAAAGAGGTTGAAGGTTGTCCAAGCAAAGCCACAATTTTGGGTTTAGAATGAAGGCCGCCCGGAGAGCCCCTGGTCCTGACGACAGAGGCACCGAGGGCGGGGGGGGGGGCTTGGTGGAGAAGCCATGGGCAGCACCTGGATGTTCTCAGGGGGCCCCTGATTTCAGGGAAGGCCCTCAACTCCTCACAAGGGTCTGTGAGAGAGAGAAGGCGGACCAAAGGGGTGCTCCACACTTTTACGAGGGAAGATTGGGGGAGAGCGGAAGAAGAGGCTGGGCCCTTCAGCATCCATTTCAGTCGATCGTCATTAAAGACAACGTCAGTTGTGGGGTTTTCTGTGCTGCCTTGAAGCTCCCGGGGGCCCTGAACCTGCTTTTCAGGAAGGCTCTTTCGGCAGGGCATTTTGTGACCCTGTGTTGTCCTGGGGACAACATTCCCTGGCATTAGTGTGGATAGGGAAACCCATAGTATTGCTGGGTGCCGTTTTCCAAACTCCTGTTTCTGCTTAGTTTTGTTTCGATACGTTGTGCGTGGCCTAGAGTTGCTCGGATGCTCGAGGGGCCTTTACGTGGGATGAGGGAAGATTTATACTCGGCTAGTCGCTGCTGACTATCGGGGTGGGGGTGGGGGTGGGCAGCCCTCAACTCCGTTTCAAGGCCGTTGAGCCCAAGGACAATTCCAGGGTCGGTGGCCAGCATGATATTATGGAGCACTGTTCCCTCCCCACTGAAGTGGTAGCTGTTTATCTACTCGCATTTGCATGCTTTGTTTTTGTTTTTTTATTATTTTATTTTATTGAATTTATATACTGCCCTTCTCCCCGAAGGGACTCAGGGCAGTGAACAGCCGAACATTAAAATAACACACAATATAAAAATTAAGATTACTATAATAGATTAAATTAATCGGCCTCCCAAAATTTAAAACCCCAAGCTATACAATTAAAAACTAATTGGGGGGAAAAACTTAGGGGGGAAAATCAGATTCTTGTGAATAGATAGCAGTAACCAATTCTCCAGTGCTTTGAACTCAGTGAGGGTTCCTGGTTCTTTCCGCCTGAGGCCACCCATGTTAGAAGAATCTCCCCAGGCTGCTGGCTTCCCCTGGGAACGATCAGATACGGTTTCATGTACCTTGGGGGAGATAAACCTTATGACGCTTGCAGCTGCGCAAGGACTCCAAGCGAGGCCCTTGCTTGACTCCTCCTTCCGGCCTGGCTGGCAGTTTCCCCACCCTGTGCCTTCTTCCCCCATCTGTCCAGCGGGGGGTTTTAGTGCAGGATTTCCAGCCCAGCTTAAGAAAATAACAGAGGGGGGGGGGCTTTGCATCCCCTCTCCACAACTCAGAAATATGAGAGTCAATAAACTTTGTGCCAGCCACGAAGCACAAGAGGGAGCTCTGAAGCCCCCCATCCCGCTTGCTTGCAGAGCAACTTGAGATGAGAATTAGAAGTCCCAAGAAGCAAATCTTTTTATATAAGGAAATTATTAGGAAAAATAGATAGAGCCCTGGTGACCCAGTGGTTAAAGTACAGTATTGCAGGCTGACTCTGCCCACTGCCAGGAGTTTGATCCTGACTGGCTCAAGGTTGACTCAGCCTTCCATCCTTCCGTGGTGGGTAAAATGAGGATCCAGATTGTTGGGGGCAAAGAGGCTAGTTCTGCAAACTGCTCAGAGAGTGTTACCAAAACACTGTGGAGTGGTATACGGTATAAGTCTAAGTGCTATTGCTAATGCTAAAAAGGAGGGAAGGAAAGAATTGGACATAGACGATCGCAAAGAACTAAACTAACCAGCTGTTATTTCCTTCCATAAATGTTTTCAGTCTTCATTACAAAAAGCTCTTTAGGAAGGCATCAGCCTTCTCTCCTGCTCAGGCGTTCATAGGCAGCTCCTCCTCCTCCTCCACTTCTTCCTCCTCCTCCCTCCCTCAACAGAACAATGGAAAGGAGACGTTTTAGGAAGACGGAAGACCCTCCCCCTATGAGGTCTGAATTTAGCGAGCAAATCAGAAATGATCGGCTGGCTAAGAACCTCCCCCCTCACCTGGATGGCATGAATAAGGTGTTTCTGCCTTTACCTAGTGGGGGATTAGCTCAGAAGGATGTGGGTTTGGGAAGGGAAGGGTTGCATTTGCTCAAGCGGTCAGCAGGGAATCCGTCAGGAGCTTTGGGGAAACAGATTAATTGGACCGTTGCTTTATGGTTTAGATTCCTGTGTGTGAGAGAGACAGAGAGAGAATCTGGATGCATCTGTGTTGTGCAGGTTTCTCAGGTTCAGGTTTCAGATTCACGAAATCCAGTAAAGGGAAATGTTTGTAACTCAGGCTCGAACTGAGGGTCCTCGGTCCTTGCAGACGTTTCATGACCCAATTAGGGAACATGATCAGTGCTGGAAGTGGGGGGGTTGCAGGGAGGAGGCGGAGGAGGACGGTGGGTTTTTTGATGGTCTCTGAGCTTGGCGGTTTTCTTAGAAATGTTTCATGATCCACTAAGGAAAAATCATCAGTGCTCAAATCTCACTGCTTAATCCTGGTCAGAGGACGTGGGGAGAATCAGCTGCAGAGATCTCTAGGCAGAACATCTGAGAAGGACAGGAAAGTCCCAGAGCCCAGGAGGGGTGGGGGAGGCAGACAGGGAAAGCATGGCATGAAGAGGGGATCTAGGAGAATCTTCTGGGGTTTCTAAGGACACTTGCCTTGGGCGGGGGGAGGGGGTTAGAATAGAATAACAGAGTTGGAAGGGACCTTGGAGGTCTTCTAGTCCAACCCTCTGCTTAGGCAGGAAACCCTACACCACTTCAGACAAACGGTTATCCAACCTCTTCTTAGAAATTTCCAGTGTTGGAGCAGTCACAACTTCTGTAGGCAAGTTGTTCCCCTAATTAATTGTTCTCACTGTCAGGAAATTTCTCCTTAGTTCTAAGCTGCTTCTCTCCTTGATTAGTTTCCACCCGTTGCTTCTTGTCCTACCCTCAGGGGCTTTGGAGAATAGCTTGACCCCCTCTTCTTTGAGGCAGCCCCTCAATTATCAGTACATTGCTGTCATGTCACCCCTAGTCCTTCTCTTCATCAAAATAGATACACCCAGTTTCTGCAACTGTTCTTCATATGTTTTAGCCTCCAGTCCTTAATCCTCTTTATTACTCTTCTCTGCACTCTTTCTAGAGTCTCAACATCTTTTTTACATCGTGGCGACCAAAACTGAATGCAATATTCCAAATGTGGCCTTACCAAGGCATTATAAAGTGGTATTAACACTTCACATGATCTTGATCCTATCCCTCTGTTTATGCAGCCTAGAACTGTGTTGGTTTTTTTGGCGGCTGCTGCACACTGCTGGCTCATATCTAAATGGTTGTCCACTAGGACTCCAAGATCCCTCTCACAGTTACTACTATTGAGCCAGGTACCACATATACGGTACCTGTGCATTTTGTTTTTCTTGCCTAAATGTAGAACCTTCCTTTTTTCACTGTTGAATTTTATTTTGTTAGATAGCACCCAATGTCCAAGTCTGTCAAGATCCTTCTGTATGTTGAGCCTATCTTCTGGAGTGTTGGCTATTCCTGCCAGCTTGGTGTCATCTGGAAATTTGATGAGTTCCTCATCTATCCCCTCATCCAAGTCATTGATGAAGAAGTTGAAGAGCACTGGGCCTAAAACAGAGCCCTGGGGTACTCCACTGCATACTTCCCTCCATGTAGATGCAATTCCATTGAGGACTACACGTTGAGTGTGGTTGGTCAGCCAGTTACAAATCCATCTGGTGGTGATGCTGTCTAACCCACATTTTTCTACTTTGTCTAGTAGTAGGTTATGGTCTACTTTATCAAATGCTTTACTAAAGTCCAAGTAAATTATATCTACAGTATTCCTCTGATCCACTAATTTTGTCACTTTGTCAAAGTATGCAATAACATTAATCTGGCATGATCAGTTTTTGACAAACCCATGTTGGCTTTTGGTTACTACTTTGTTTGCTTCTGGGTGTTCGGTGATTCGTTGCTTGATTATCTTTGTATTAGAAGACCTCCAAGGTCCCTTGCAGCCCTAGAACTCTATGATTTTATGAACAAAGAGGAGCAGAACAGGGAGATGGAATGACAGAGAAAGAGAGAGAGAGAGAGTCACACATACATACACACACACGTTGCAACATGTTGCAAGGGGTAGGGGGATGCTGCCAAGAAACCCCTATGTGTGTGGGGGGGGTCTCTGCTCATCCTGAGCTCCCCCTTATGGAGTCAGCTGCAGAGGAGGAGACAGCCTCATCAGGCGCCTTAAATTCAGCCCTAATGTGCTTTAATGTATGTGAACCATGTTGATCACAAATCCAAAGCAGCCTGCTCTGGCTTGTTCCCCAAATCGTGGTTAATTAAATCCCGTTCAGCAGAGGCTGGGATCATTCCTCACCTCCAGGCCATCTTACTCAAAGCTACATCGTCCCTTCATTTTGTACAGCCTCTAATTGCCTTAAATGCTTGATGAACAGCGATGAGGAATAAAATGGATTATTTCACTGGTTCTCTTTAAAAACAGTTTTAAAGAATTGTCTTCTTTTATTGGGCATTCTCTGCTCATCTGAAAAAAGGCAGGGGAACTTTCAGCCCTGGGCAGCTTTCCTGCAAGAGAAGGGAGCCACATCTGTCTGTCTGTCCTGCCCAATATATCAGCTGGATTCTGGGCCTTGGAACTTCTGATGGCTCCATGATGGCTGGCAGCTTTTCAGCCCAGAGGGAGGCCTCTTTCTCTGCATACATTGATCTGTCTCTGAAATTGGGGGAGGGGATCATTAAGAGAGCCCATCCTGCTGATCTTGTTTGGTGCCCACAATATAAAAAAGAGGTTGAGATCCTGGAAAGTGTGCAGAGAAGAGCAACAAAGATAGAGGACTGGAGGCTAAAACATATGAAGAACGGTTGCAGGAACTGGGCCTGGCTAAGCTAGAGAAAAGAAGGACCAGGGGAGACGGGATAGCAGTCTTCCAATACTTGAGGGGCTGCCACAAAGAGGGGGGTCAACCTATTCTCCAAAGCTCCTGAGGGCAGGACAAGAAACAATGGATGGAAACTAACCAAGGAGAGAAGCAACCTGGAATTAAGGAGAAATTACCTGACAGTGAGAATAATTAACCAGTGGAACGGTTGCCACCAGAGTTGTGAATGCTCCAACGCTGGAAGTTTTTAAGAAGAGATTGGACAGCCATTTGTCCAGAAAGCAGGGTGTCCTGCTTGAGCAGAGGTTGGACTAGAAGACCTCCAGGGTCCTTTCCAGCTCTGTTATTCTGTTATTCTGACTTGGGTGTGTGCATCCCCCTTTCTGCTAAGATAAGCAGGTCCTTGAATCACCAGCCCCAATTTGAACTCAATGCAGTCCAGCTTTCCAGCAACTGGGGAACCCCAGATGTGTCCAGAAAGGAAAATCCATTCTTTTGGGTTCCTTCAACATCAGATTGGATTGAATTGCATTGCACTGAGTGCTTTATTTGGCCAAGTGGGATTAGACACACAAGGAATTGGTCCCCAGGGCAGAAGCTCCAAGCATTCGTGCAAAGGAACAGAATCATCATCATGCCAATAAAAGGGGAAGTAACGAAGATAATAATAAGGATAAATAATAATACTACAGACATACTACATGGGCAGATACACACAGACAGACAGTACTGTGAGAATTAGGTGTTCAGCAGTGATGGACAAGGGGAAAAACTGTTCCTGTGTCTAGTCGTTCTGGATATTGTGGCTTTTCAGTAACAAGCCAGTTTCTGAGCAATTAAAAGGTATATTCCAAAGATGCCGTGGCCCATCTTTCCAAGTTCTCCAAGGAGGGCCCTGGTCAAAGGTCATGATTGGAGTCATCTACGGACACCTGCTTGCCTGGTGATGCAAAGCCTGCCTGCCTGCTTCACGAAATAGGCCCATTTGGTGCAGGATCTCAGAACCTCTGGAAATTCAGCAGCCTGGGTTCTTTGAGGGTTCTTGACGGTCCAGTCCATGGGAAGCTTAAGGTCAACAGAAGGACCGGCTCAACCCTCCCCACTCAGAGATGCTTCCCAGGGGTGTGAAACCAGCCAGAGGACAGAAAAAACTCAGCATAAGAAGCAGCGTAAGATTGGGGGATGCAAAGAAGAAAGAGAGCCGGCATAGTCATACTCCACTCAGAATCGAGGATGCAACTGTAGGGGTGGTCAACATAATTAAGTATCTGGAAGTGCAGATAAGTAACAATCTGAATTGGTCTCTCCACATGTCATTCTGAGTGAAGCGTGCAAACCAGCGTCTGTATTTCCTGTATTGGATGAGGAGAGCACATCTTTCTCCTGTCCTGGCCACTTTTTCCAGAGGCATGATTGAGAGCGTTTTAACGAACTGCATCCCTGTCTGGTTTGGGGGCGGCAGCGCCTCAGATAGAAAGTCCCTACAGAGAGTGGTGTGGACAGCCGAGGAGATTATTGGAAGCTTGCTTCCCGTTATTCAGGATGCTGCTTATAAGTGCTCTGTGCTTAGAGCTCAAAGCATTGTTAGAGACCCCACACACCCACTTCATGGTCTGATTCTGTTGCTCCCCTCTGGGAGGAGGTTTCAAAGTATTTCTAGCAGGACTAACAGTTTCCGTTACAGCTTTGTTCCCTGTGCCATCCGTCTGGTAAACTCGCAAGATTAGTTTCTCATGCCATGTGCATTTATACATTCGAACTAGACTTTGTTATTTCTCTGTGTCATCTATGTAGGTATATATCTACTTTTGTATTTATTTTTTTATTTATTTATTTTGTCGTGTTTAGGTAGTGCATACTGGGGGTGGTGGCCCTTTGAGAGCTCTACGCAACGAAATTTCATTTTAATGTATGCCAATTAGCGTACTTTCAAAGTAACAATAGTTAGAATAACTATTCTTAGATTTAGAATAAGAACCTGGCTGCTCACAGAACCGCCAAGAGTCGGCTACAACTGAAGCACCAGGTTGGGGGCGGAGGAGAGCAAGGCCGAGGAGTGGGCTTGTCTGACTCTGGCTGATTTTTGCCCCTTCCTCTGGGTACCGCTTCCTCGTCTCGCACCTCGAATTGTGAGTGCCGTTTCCATGGCAACGGTGCAGTCCGTGCAGAGGAGCCTTACTTAAAGGGTCTGTTGGCCCAACCCCTCTTAAGCTTTGTAGCGTTGTGGTATTCCCCGTGTCCATTCTTCCTGCTCTTCAGCCTCCACGGGGCTGCCCTCACGGAACACGCGTGTGAGACGAATCTTAAGAGTGAGGGGGCGGAAGGGACACACCAGGAGTGGCCTGCAAGAGGAAGGAGGGAGGTTGTGCGCAAACACAGCAAATGCTCAGGAAGGGTCAAGCAGCCCGAGGGATGCACAACTCGTCCTTTTAGCTGCGTCCACCAAGTTGTGCGACCTCGGCCAAGGAGTGTAGAGGAGGAGATAAAGAATGAGAGATGTAGACTGGTTGAGATGCATTTGGTGGTTGAACAAGATGGTCTGGTTTTAAGGCAACCAGAGTTTTCCCCTTCTTCTTTTAGCCTCTAAACCAGGATTTCTCAAGCTTGGCAATTTTAAGACCTTTGGACTTCAACTGGGTGTTGCCAAGGTTGGAAAACCTGCTATAAACTTAGAATTCTAGAGTTGGCCAAGGCCAGGGAAGAAGTCCATGTCCTGCCCGGGACAAGACTCCAATGGACAACCATCCACATCCTAGAAGACGATCCCACAATTCCCGTGGGCACCATCATCTAGACACGTGGGGCCGCCTTCTGCACTGGACATTCCCAAGCAGAGGTTGGCCAGTGGTCCGGGGGGGGCATTCTTACCTTTCTCCTCCAGCCCTGAGCAGAGGTGGGGGCCCCAGGACCCCTTTCCAGAAGAGGTGAGCCAGCAGAGTGCAGGCTCCATGCTGGAGAACAGGAAGGCCCACCTGGTGTTGAAGGACACATTCACACAACAGCAGCTATTAAAAGAAACGATCAGTTCTTGCCTCAACTTCCCAAATATTTTAAAACAGGAAACCTAGTTGCACTGCACTAATAGATTTACATATTATATATTGTTATATAATACAGTGAGAGCCAGTTTGGTCTAGTTAGTGTTTAAGGCACCAGGCTAGAGAGTGGGGGATCGTGAGTTCAAGTCCTGCCTAGGCCTGAAAGTCAGTTGGGATTTTGGTCCAATTCCTCTCTCTCTTTCAGCCCAGGCAACTTCACAGGGTTGTTGTTATGGGGGAAAGAGTTGGAGGAAGGCGTGTTAGGTATGTTTGCATCGGGCTCTTCCTTCGGCTGCAAAGCCGGGTTTCTTTGTTACATTTTATTTATTAAATTTATACGCCACCCATTTCAGCTGGGGAAATCACTCCGGCTGGAAACTTTTGGCTCTTCCTGCTGGGTGGGAGATGACCTGCCTCTGGTTGCTAGGGGGAGGGAGAAATACATGGGGGGGGGGCAGGCTGGAGTCCCCTTGTTTGCCCAGGGAAAGCTCTGCTTAGCTAAGCGAGACCCCCGTCCCTCCAGGGAGAGGGCTTCGATCCGCGCTTGGCCCTCCTTGGTGCTGTGGCCTAAAGGCAGATGGGCAGCCTCCTGCAGCCCCCATCAGAAGGGGCTCACTGAGGGCAGCAGCCTCAGTTCCAGGGCAGGCTCATACCTGGGGGGGGGAGGGAGGTAGATCTCCTGGTGGCCCTCCATCCACGTACAAAGCAGGCCTGAGCCAGCAGAGGCTCCCAAGGCTTGGGGGGCTGTGGTTTGAGTACTGTAAAGGTTAGGAATGACCACTGTGCCAGCTGGCCTTTTCCTTGACTGAGGAAGCAAAGGGGGCCTTTTCCACCCAAGAATCTGCAGTACCTGAACTCCCCCCGCCCCCCCCCCTCATATCAGCAGGTGAAGGCGGGGAGGAGTGTCTGCGTGGCTGAAGGGGGCAGCAACACCTCACCCTCGGCCAGGGACGCTGTGTGGCTGGGGGAGGTGGGTTGGGCCAGAGAGTGGGGGCTCTGTGCGTGTGAGAAGGAGTCGGGTACTGCGTGAGTCTGCTGCAGTAAGTGTGAGCCCAGCACTCTCGTGTGAACGCCTGTGTGAGAAGGAGCCTCTGTCCCCCTCTCCAACCGGGGCTGGCTCTGGGCTTTTCTGGGTCCCCAGGATTTTGGGAGGGGCTCGAGGGTGCAAATCTCAAGGGGCTCGCAGGCCTCCGGGGAGCCCGTGCTGCAGTGGGGAGGGGGCGGGACTTTAAGCAGGTGGGGTCGCTGCCTCCCCCCCTCTCCCGAAATCCAAAGCGAGGATATGCTGAGAAGGAGCCCCTCCCCCCCCGCCCCGCTTTCATCCATTGAGGACCACAAGCCCGGCCCTCTCCCCCCGCCCCTCCGAATGACAGGCGGTTTCTTAGCAACGGGGGAGGACCGGAGCCCGAGAAAAGTCCACTCCCCGAGAACTTCGCCCCCCCCCGCCTTATCCTAAGCCCCCTCCCAACAAGGGAGCCGCTGCCCTCCCTCCCGTGGCGGCGTGAGGATGGACCGCGCTCCGCTCGGCTCCCGTGCCGGCCGCGGCGGCTCCCTTGCTCGGTGGCCGCGGCGTCCCCGGGCTCAGCCGGCGCGCGGCGTCCAGCGGCAGGTGAGCGAGCGGGCGGGGGGGGGGCGGGGGTGGTCCGGGCGGCGGCGGCGGCGGCGGCGGCTGCCATGAGCGCGTGGCTGGGCGGAGGAGCCCCCCGCGCCAGGCTGCCCCCCAGCCTCCTCTTGCTCTGCTCTCTCCTGCCCAGCGACTACATCATAGAGGAGAAGGCGGCCGTCCTGCAGAAACGGGAGCATGAGGGCTTCGGCTTCGTCCTGCGCGGGGCCAAAGGTAAGCGCCCGCGGGGCGGGGCGGGGGGAGGGCGAGCACGGGGCTCCTCTCCGGAGCTGTTCCTCCTGACGGACCAGCCTCGTGGTTTTGGGTGCCCCCGTGGCAGGCCTGCTGCAGAAGGCAGAGGGGCTTCCTTTCTGGAGACCCCCATGAAGCTCCCACTGACCCAGTTTCCCCACCACCCCCATTGGCACCCAGAGGAGAAAACTCGCCTGAAGGGGGGGGGGATGGGCTGGGGGGAAGGACCCACCTGCTGCTGGGATGGGTGGAAGAAAATGCGGGTGGGCGAGGTTTGCCCTCTCCACTCTGAGGGTCCAAGATTCAGCAAAGCAGCAGGCAGAGGGAGGGAGGGAGGGTCTCATCCTCCCCCTCCCCACTTTCCTCCTCCTCCACCCCTCCCTTTATCTGCATCAGCCTTCCTTCCATCAGCCTCCCCTTCCCCAGCTGACCTGGGTGGAGCTCAGTGGAGCCCCAGCGGGACTCTTCCATTTCTGCCCTCTCCTCCCACCCCACTCGGGCAGGGGAAGCTCTCTGGAGGGCCAACCCAGAGGAGGTCTCCCTGCTTGGGGCATGGCTTCTTCTTCTCCCTCAGAGGGTTGGGGGGGGTCTCCTCTTCAGCCTTCCTGCACTTCCCTGCTGATTCCCGGGTGCAGGTCGTGTGATGCTGCAGCCACCTTTGTCTCCACGAAACGGGGGGGAGGGGGGTACAGCCTGGGGCTTGGCCAATGACTGAAGCCTTGGGCAGCGAATGAAGGCATGGGTTTTGTGAAAAGGACCCTGCCTGAGTAGGGAAGGAGCTTTGTGAAGACCCCCAGCAGCCACGCTGCCTTGTGCTGACAAGGAGGAGCTGGGGAGGAGCAAGCCGGCTTCTGTAGAGTTTCTGGCCATCTGGTTGAAGGAAGGGCCATGGAGATGGCTGGAGGGGCTGGTCCTGAGGGATGCAGGAGAGGAGAGTCCTCTTCCAGGGGGACCTGAGTGGGGGCAGCCCCAAATGCAGCGAGACACGGAACCAGGGAGCCCAACCGGAGGAAGGCAGGTTCAGGTGAATGTAGGAAAGGGTCTTAATGTGAAGAGCACGTTGGGAAGAGATATTCAAGGTGTGGGTCCTATGCCAGGACTTACCCTAAATGGCCCTTACGAAGGGTTCTCCCTCTCTTGCCCCCTCAAGCTTCCTCCTTGCCTTCCTCTTGTCCCGGCCAGTGTGTGAGATCAGCTGAAATTGTCCTGAGATGAACCAGGGTTACAATAGCATTTCTCCCCCCCCCCCCATGTCCCTTCCTTTATTCTGACACTACCAGAAAACAGCCAGCTGTAGCCTTGGGGACCCCAGGAACTTTGAACAGAGGCAGGAAAAGGATGAGCAGGCTGGATGACCCATCTCAAGGGGACATTTTGAGCTCTTTGCCAAATCAAGGATGGGTGGGGGCAGAGTTCCACACTGGGGAAGGCCTCAATACTAGGGTCTCTGATCCTGAATGAGGATGGAGTAGAAAGAGCCCATGGGGCCCCCTCCAAGGTGCTTGGTTTCCACCAAGGCAAGGGGGTGGAGAGGTTTCTGTGCCTGGTTGACATTCCAGGATTCAGGTGTAAGGGGCCAAAGCCCCGTGACTTCTTCTGGTGGATGCCTTCTGGGGTCTGGGTTCCAGAAGCAGAGAAAGAGCAGCATCCTGCAGGGACCCCCACTCGGCTCTTTCGAAACAAGGAGGGGGAGGATAGGGAAAAGGAGGCACCGTTGACCTGAATGTGCAATTTAGTTCATCCATGCAACAAAGCTTTGACTTTTTTGAAGAGCTGAATCACGGCAAATATTATACATAATTCAAGAGGAGGCAAATCTAGTCATGGCAAGCCGGGAGGGAGCGCAGAATTTGGGCCAATCTGGGCAAGAGCATCTGGAGTTAAAATCCTCTTTGTCCCCCCTGCACCCACCGCTCTTGCTTGGGGAGGGAGGTCTTGCGTGATGGATTTTACCACCCAGAAATCCTGGAAGGAGGCACTTGGTGTCTTGCTCCACAGACCTGCCCTGAAGCTGTTCCCACCTTCCTTAGGATCTTCTTGGTGGCCTTCAACAGATGCTCTTGCCTAAAAACATCTCCTTACTCTACTGCAAGTCTCTCCAACTGTGGCAACTTTTAAGACTTGTGGACTTCAACTCAACCCAGCATGCTGCCTGGGGAATTCTGGGGGTTGAAGTCCACAAGTCTTAAAGTTGCCAAGGTTGGAGAGACCTGCTCTACTGGACATTGTCACCCTTCCTTCCCTCAACTCGGCCAGCATAACAAGCAACCGTGCCCAAGATTTTGGAACCACGTAAACCATAAGGGTGTCAGGCCTGGAAGCCTGACAAAGGGGACTTCTTGCCTGGGTTGTCCCATCTGGGGTGGGGTTGCCCTGGGGGTCACCTGGAGCTCTGCCCTGAGATCACCAGATCCAGCACCTGCCTTGGGCGCGGAGGCAGACTTGCTAATCTTGGGTTTTCCCAGATTTAACCAGGCCGGCTTCAGTGGTTTCATCATCGTTACTGGTCTCAAGTCCGCCAGCCTCCTTGCTCCTTGTTTCTTCAGTGGCCTCACTCCGCTTCCCCTGAACTCTTGTTCTTGTTTTCCTGCAGCTCCTTTAGTAGCTTCCTTCATGTAATGAAAACGCTTATTACCTATCCTGCTGCTGGGCCTTTCCAGGCAACATAGAAACAGGCAATTAAGGACTGTACAAAAATGAAATGTAAGATAATCAGAAATCACGCATGTCAGAGGAAAGCAGCCACCCCTACCTGGCCCACTGTGAGAAAGCCAAACGGGTGTCCTTCCCACCCTCTCTCTCTCTTGCTCTCTCTCTCTCTCCACCCCCCAAGGATATTCAGCAGTATAACAAACTTAATCAATAAAATATTTTATATTCACTGTATTTGTGGTTAAAGATGCTGAGCTTGTCAGCTGGAAAGCTGGCAGCCCAGGTTCGAGACCCGAGTTCTGCATGATGGGATGAGCTCCCATCCCTTGCCTCAGTTTTGCCCACCTAGTAGTTTGAAAGAATGCAAATGTGAGTAGATTAATAGGTACCACTCTGGTGAGAAAGTAACAAGTGTTCTGTGTGCTATTGGCATATAGCCACGTTGGCCACACGACTACGGAAAATGCCTTTGGACAATGCTGGCTCCCTCAATCAAGAAACAGATGCACACCCACACCCTTGAGTTGACCACAACTGGACAGGGGAAGCTTTACCTTACAGTCCTCTTGGTCACCCAGGAATTTTCATGGAATCCTAGGGCTGGAAGGGACCTTGGAGGTCTTCTAGCACAGCCCCTTGCCCAAGGCAACAGACCTTACACCATCCTGGACAAAGCCTTGTCCAATCTTTTCTTGAAACCCTCTGGCGATGGAGCACCCACAACTCCAGGAGGCAGGCTGTTCCACTGACTAATTTTACTCACTATCAAGAAATTCCTCCTTGGTTCTAGGTTGGATCTCCCTCTAAGGAGCTTCTTGTCTTGGCCTCTGGAGAATCAATTGACCACCCTGGAGTACTGGCACTGGAAGGGATGACCGAGAGCTGCTATCATGTCACCCCCTAGGCCTTCTCTTCCTTAGGCTAGACATACCCGTAGTGGCTCATCCGACGGTGGAGCCTCCAGACACCTCCCCATCTCCGTTGTTCTTCTCTGCGTTCTTTCCATTTTTTGTTTTCATCCTTTTTTGACCTCCTTATTGAGGTGGAAAGAATCCTACCTGTGTCTTGGGAAGGAAACATCCATCCTTGAAGTGGAAAGTAAATTAAGCCATTGCGAACTCTTCCAGGGGTTGCTTTGAGTTCTGCCTGGACCGTGCAGAATGATCAAGTCCCAGAAATGCAAAAAAACCCCTCCACCCTTCACCCCACTCAATCCAGAGTTACAGACCAGAACCTTAGGATCTAATTTTATTTATTAAAAATTGTATATGTGCCTGCCCATCTTATAACCAACAATAAATAAAGCAGAAGGAATCTTTTCCTACTTATTAACCAATCTTTAAAGCCTTGTCATGTAATCCTGCTGAAAAAGAAGTCCCATTAACACATATCAGAATTCAGAGCATATATATTTTAACCCTTATCAAATACAGTCACTTTATAAATCGCCTTTTCATTGTTAAAAATCTTGGATCTTTTGTCCTATGAAGGAGGGTCCTGCAAGTTGATTTTGTATAATTTTCTCTGTATCTTTCTCTGTATTCTCTCAATCTCGGGGAAGAGCTTGAAATTCCCCTTTGTCTTTTCTCAAAGAGACTTTCCTTGTATAAATCCAAAGTCAAAAGGGTTTCTGAGTCACTCTTTATTCTGCTTTATTATTTACTGTCTGTGTCCCCTTTAATTATTAAGACATCCGCTAGTTTAATTTGTAAATCCATTTTGGCATTTTTTCCCCCATATCACTCTTATATTCTGGCCTGTTTAAAATCCATTTTCAGATCCACAAAACAATTTTTTCCATTATCATAATCCAGCATTTTTCAAACTCTGAATCTGCATTCAAATCTGTTTATTTGATCCAATAAATTTGTTGTTCTTTTGTATCCTCTGCTATAGTATTACACAATCCTGTCAAGCAATTTCTGAGTCGGTTCTTCCTAAAAGGCCTTAATTTCTCCCATGGTCAAATATTGCTTCTCCGTTGTATTCATGGATTGTTCTCCTTTCAGTAACTCTTCGTTCTCTCTTGTTCCCTGTAGTCCTTTTATCACCCATTTAGTTTTCATTTCAACTTTCCCATGGGAGAATTTCTTACAACTAATGTCAAAGACTTCAAATTGTGTTTTATAGATTTTTAAACACTCTGCAGGAACTATTCTTTCAAGTCCATCTTGCCCTTTTAACTTTCCAAAACCAAGCTTCTAGTCCCCTTTTTGCTGTTTTTCAAAAAGTAAAGATTGTCTTGCTAATCCTTAAACATCTTTTGTCCAGGGTGGAAGGAAGGAAAATCTGGTGTAATACAGCTTCTGTTTCAGAAGGTTCTTAATGCCAAAGAAATCAATAAGAAGTCCTTTCTTAAAGTCATTACGAAAGAGAAGTAGGCGACTTTGGTGTCCCTTTGAAATAAGCCGATTGTGACTTATTTCCCCAATTCTCTCAAACCCGCTGGAGAATGCTGTCTTGCAATCTCTCCACAGGGAGAACCTGTACGGAGTCTAGTGTGGCCGATCCCTGCCTTCTCCTTAATCCAGAGAGGCGTTCCGAGGAGACATCGCTGACTCCTGATTTGGCCACATTCATTGGCGCTGCAAAAAGCTCAGGTGTCTTCATAGTGCCCAAATATTAGGGAGATCTCCAGAAAGAGCCAGACTATCTTTAACATACATTGGTCAATTCATACTATATTAATAGTCTCATTGTTTTTAGCCCAAATATTAGGAAAAGTCCAAACCTTTGAATTAATGTAGTTCATTGTTTATACCAGAACAGCATAACAGAGTTGGAAGGGACCTTGGAGGTCTTCTAGTCTAACCCCCTCCCTCCGGCTTAAGCAAGAAAGCCTAGACCATTTCAGACCAATGGTTGCCTCTTCTAATCTCTTCTTAAAAACCTCCAGTGTTGAAGCACCCACAATTTCTGAAGGTGAGCCCTTCAGAACAATAGAATAACAGAGCTGGAAGGGACCTTGGAGGTCTTCTAGTCTACCCCCCTCTCAAGCAGAAGACCCTATATCATTCAGATAAATGGCTGTCAATCAAAAACTTCCAGTGTTCAAGCTTCCACAATTTCTGGAGGGAAGCCATTCCACTGATAAATTGTTCTAGCTGTCAGGAAGTTTCTCCCTAGTTCTTGGTTTGGTCTCCTTGATTAGTTTCCATCCATTCTTAATTCTTGAGTTGCATCTTCAACAGGAGCCAACAATTTCTGAGATATCCAAGATAGATGGATGGATGGATAGATGGATACAGATATAAATGCAAATGTGCATACAATTTGCTTATACATTTTATACAAGATTATAGACATTCACACATATATCCCATTACTTTGAGATCAGAGGAAACTTAATTCAAGTTCATCATTGCATAAATAACAAATAACATCCACTTTCTAACAAAAAGAAAGCCTTCCCAGCTTAGCCACAATGCAGAACTCAGGAGCGGATCTGGATCAAATCAACCAAATAACAGAGCTAGGTGCCAAATACATTTCTATGAAGCACAGAGAGAAGAGGGAATGGTCCTCATTTCTTTAGTCTGGAAAGATTTTTTAAAATGAGTTTCTTGGCATTGAATTGTTTTAAGTAGTAAGTTTATCCTAAAAAGAGATTTAGGAGCTATTATACAGTGCGAGATTTGGAAGGTAAATGGATCAAAAATTCATTCATTCATTCATTCATTCATTTGCTTCCCATCTTGTTTTGAGTGACTCTGGTGGTTTACAGCATTAAAAAAACCATTAAAATCATCCAGTATAAATATTCACCCAATAAAATGCCAATACAAACAAAATAAAAGCATTAATGCAAGACGGAGAAGGAGGGGGGTGGGGTGGGCTGCGGGTGGGGATTAGCTCTGACTGATGAGACCTGCAAGCCCATTCTTCTGTCAATATCCAACCGCTTTGGACGAAGATGGTGAGAGATGGTGATCTCGGGGTCTCTCCCCTTTCTTCAATGCAGACTTGTTTTCTTTTTTTCAAGGTGGGTCTGCCTTGCCTTGCCTACTGTGGGAAGACGCCTGTGTCCTTTTGTTAGCCACTGGGCCCTTTCCTGCTGCCCTCTGTGCAGCCCATCCTTTTAGAGGCAGCCAGATCCAGACATGGTAAAAGGAAAGGTCAATAAATATATAAACCTTTGGCCCCTCTGACCGAATCAGAATGGATCCTTCTGCCTCTTCCCTCATTTGCACTGTTCCCAAGGAACAAAGACCTATCAATTGGAAAAGTCACGTACAGTGAAACGTTAGAAATGCCTTGTTGGGCCATTCTCCCACCCTCTCCTTTCATCAGCTGAGCACTTGGAACACATTGGAACCTTTTTACAACACGAAAAATCTCCTTCAATACCGTTTTGGTCTTGCGTTTTGAGGTTTGAGACAGTTCTGCCAAGCTGCTTCACTCGTAAGCTTCTTCACTGGAGGTTTTTAAGAAGAGACTGGACAGCCATTTGTCTGAAATGTTTCCCGCTTGAGCAAGAGGTTGGACTAGAAGGCCTCAAGGATCCCTTCCAATTCTGTTGTTCTCTTATTATGAACCAAGAGGGCCACTGATATTTACAAGGGATGTGTCTTCCCGTGATCTTGGCATTGTCTTCTGGGGGAATCACAGGATCTTCCATACCATGAGATCTACTTGGTCAGAACGGATTGTTTCCCTGGTGCTGATAGAAAATTAATATGTGGGAGTCAGAAGCAGAAGGTCCAGTTCCTGATCTACGGGTCCTGCTTTTCAACAGAAAGAATGAAATAGTCAGCTGGACCACTTGTCAGCCTTTCAGGAAAGCTCCTTGGCTTACTTCTTTCCCACCTGCTCCCCCAGGTAAATGCATCTGCTGAGCAGGGAGCCAAGAAGCACCTGCCTGGTAGGAATGGAAAAGAAACATCAGGTGAAGGCACCAAAGAGGGAAGCCCCAGCAAGGAAGCCCCCTGTGGCCTTCTCCTCTCCAACCTTGGCTACTCTAAGACTTGTGGACTTCAAGGGCCAGGATTCCTCAGCCAGTCTGTTGGGGAGCCTAGAGGCTAGGCTCCCAACAGGCTAGAGGATGGCTATCCAGGATGGGATTGTGAGTGTGGTTTGCAATTAAGGAGCCTCACTTGCGATAAGGCTTCTTAAAGAGCTAATGCCATTCTAGGCCGGTTGGGGAGAACCATTCCATTCCGACCTCCAGGTTTAGGCCATCTGTTTCAAATGGAAGAAGGACAAACAGAGAAGGCCCAGAGGTGAGGGACAAAATGCTGGGAGCTCTTTGAACATGCCCAGTTGAGGAATATGTGAACAAGTTGAGTTTTAGGGAGGTGGGAGCTCATCAGGGGGAGACTGAACCTGGAAATGAGGAGGAATTTCCTGACAGGGAGAACAATTAATTCATGGAAGAGCTCGCCTCCTGGAGTGGTGGGAGGTCTTCCAGAAAAGATCGGAGAAGCGTTTGTCTGGGATGGTAGAAGGACTCCTGCCTTGGGCAAAGGATTGGACTAGATGACCACCCAGATCCCTTTGAGCTGGGATCAAGAGAGTGAGTGGGGATGGGAGACTTTCACTCAGAAGATCACATTGTTTATTACCTGTAACATAAAAAACGAAGGAGGGGCATCCTCAAAAAGGGTATGGCAAGAACAGCACTTGGTGACAAGGCAACCGGAGATCAAATAACAGCAATGAGACTTTGAGATAGAATGATTATTCACGTTTAAGCTCTGCCCACCAGTGCAGAAGAAGAGAAAGTTGGTGGTGTAGCCTGTTGGCCGCCGGTCCCTCTAGCAGTCGACTCAGAGGAGGAGGAGGAGGCATGGGAGTCTGGGTCAGCATCAAGGCAACCTGGGAGCCCCGAGGGGGAAGAGGGAATGGAGCTGCCAGAGAGAGAGAGAGAGAGGCGGAGCCTGGGCCATCTGTCAGCCCTCAAATGGAGAGTCAACAACCCCCAGGTCTGGAGGAGGCTGAGGAGGAAGAGGAGGAACAGCTGGGTCCAGTGCCAGATGCGCAGAAGGCAGAGGAGAGGAGAGCAGTGGAAATCTGTGAACCGGTCCTTGGGATGGAAGAGCCACCGCTGCTAGCAAAGCCCCGCCTACTTCTGGGGATAAAAGGCAGGGAGTGGAGATGAAGAGACGTGGCAGACAACTATTCATCTCCCAGCCGCAGGGACTTGTTAGCCTGCATTGAGAGAGAAACTTTTGGCCAGGGCTGCCAGCACTCCTAATAAAGGAACCTTTGAGTTCCCTTCAGAGGGTTTGTCGTGTTTGGGGAACTGGGTCAGAACAGTTGGTGAATTCCACGATCAAGCTCAGTTGGCATCAGCAGAACCTGTGAGCGAAATGGGCTGTTTCTGACTGGGGACTGGAATGCCAAGATTGGAAAGAGGAAGGAGGAGGAAAACGTAGTCAGATGGAATGGCTTCGGAAGGAGGAAACCATCTGGCAATGGTTGTGATTTATTTGTGTATTAAATTTGCATGCCACCCATATTGCTGCAAGGTGGCTCTAGTGATTCTGTCACAGCTAACCCTGCCTTCCATTAACCAAAAAACACCACCAAAATAGACGGATCTCCCTGGATGGGGAAAAGAGGAACCACATTGACCCTCTTGCTGCTGAACAGAGTTGGAGGAGCTCAGTACAGCATGAAAGGCAGGGCCAGGTCCTGGCCGTGGAACAGATCACAAACTGCTGGTGTGCAAGATCCAGGTGAAGCTAAAGAAGGAGAAGGAGAAGGAGAAGAAAGAAGAAGAAGTAGTAGTCAAGTTTCTGCAATGTGATTTTGAGCTCATACCCACCATTGTTGAGGAGAACAGCGGGGAGCGGCTTTGAAGTCTCGGCCTCATCAACAGAGAACCAGAGGAATTAGGTAATAAACTTCAGTGCTCAAGGACAAAGGTGAAAAGAGCCTCTGAAAATGAAGGGACAGAAGAAAGCAATCCGGGTGTCAAAACAATCCGTGGAAATTGCCAAGAAGAGAATCCAAAGAAAGATGAAAATCTCAGAAAGGAACAAAGAGCTTCAGACAAAGACATTGCAACACCTGTAAAGAGGTGGAAGGAAAGAGGCATGGGGGAAAAACGAATTGTAGAAGATAACATTGGTAGTTCAGGATTGAACTGGGGGATCCGTGGTGCTCCCTGAGCCTGGTGCTTTTCTTGTAGACATTTCATCACCCAACTACGGAACGTCACCCGTGCTAGAAACTTTGTGCTAAAAGGCTTCTAAACACTGATGACGTTGCCTAGTTGGGTCACGAAGCATCTGCAAGAAAACCACCAAGCTCAGAGAGCATCAGAGACTCCAAAAAATAAGGAAAGTCTTTCAAAAGGTCTCAGAAGGAGATTCCAACCTCCAATCGGTATGTTAAATATTAAACGTTGTCAGCCGTTTGAAGGCACCTATGTGTGAATTGGGCAGATACATAAATTTGTTTAAAATAAATAAAACAAAATAACCAAATTAATCCAGCTGAAAGGAAGATAGGTGTATATACTGAAACACTCTAGAGATGTCAACATCCAGGCTGTCTGAAAAGACGTTCCGTATTTGGAAGAACCTCTAGTTCTAGAAGGTGACATTAAATCAACACTCCAAAAATAGGGAATTAAATTAGATCATCCCGTTTCCCTCCTAAGAAACGTCCTCCGTGCTGGCTTGGCCCACGAAATGTCTGCGAGGAAAGAACCGTGAGAGCCTCAAGGAAGCCACAGCCTAAGTCAGAAATCCAGAGGAACTGAGGATGAAATAAGGCGAGCCATCGAAATAAAAATCAGTCGCAGTTCTAGCCAAACCATGCCAGGAAACCTGGAGAACAGCCCAGGGGTTCATTGGCCCATTGGAAGAGATCAGCCTACATTTGAACACCAAGAAAAAGACTTTGCAAACTCTTGTATACCATCCTTAATTTCAAATGCTTGCGAAATAATGGGCAGGCTCAATCAAAGAGATTAGAGCCCTCCATGAAAAGGGACATAACCAGATGTTCAGGCTGGCTTTAGAAAAGACCAAGGAACTGGAGACTTTATTGCGGAGGCACGCTGGGTAATTGAGAAAGCCAAAGAATTTTTAAAAAGAAATCAGGATGTGCTTCAACGATGACAGAAAAGCCTTTGATTGTGTCAGTTATGTCAAGCTGTGGAAAGTGCTTAGAAAACAGGAATCCCAGAACATCTCATGAAAAACTTCTATCCAAATCAGGAAAACACAATCTGGTTAGAACAGGTGCAACAGGTGGGCTCCAGGTTGGCAAAGGACCAGAGGTGGGTTTCAGCAGGTTCTGACGAGTTCTGGAGAACCGGTAGCGGAAATTTTGAGTAATTTGGAGAACCAGTAAATACCACCTCTGACTGGCCCCACCCCCATCTATTCTCTGCCTCCTGAGTCCCAGCTGATCAGGAGGAAATGGAAATTTTGCAGTAACCTTCCCCTGCCATGCCCACCAAGCCACACCCACAGAACCAGTAGTAAAAAATGTTGAAACCCACCACTGCAAAGGACTGAATACTCTAAACCAGGAGTATCCAACCTTGGCAAATTAAAGGCTTGTGGACTTCAACTCCCAGAATTCCCCAGGCAGCAAGTTGGGTTGAGTGGAAGTCCACAAGTCTTAAAGTTGTCAAAGTTGGACACTTCTGCTATGCCCTACTATGTTGAAGAGCTCCAGGACCAGGGCAGAGCTCTGAGGGAACCCCACCATCTACCTCTCTCTCCATGTAGATCCATGAAGGACCTCACGTTGAGCACCATTCTCCAATCACCTGCCCAGCCACCTTGTAGCAGGACCATCCACCCTCTCCACTTTCCAGCTTATCAAGAATGAAGCTAGATTTCTCTAGCATGACCTGTTTCTAAAGAAACCCAGGTTGACTTAACGGCCTAGTATCTTTCTAAGGACCTCCAATCTCACTTGAGTATCATTTTAAAGCTCTTTCAAGTGTTCACATCAAGCGGCAGCTTCCCAGAGTTCACTTTTCCCCCCTTTTAAAGATTGGGTCCATCTGAATTCTTCTCCGGTCGCCTCGTATTCCCCAAAATTCCCATTGGTGGTTGTGAGGATTGTATCTGCCAGTTCCTTTAGCATCCTGGAATGTGATCCATCTGGCCCTGGTGGGTTGAATCCATTCCAAGCTGCTAGGCACTTCCTGACCACTTCCTTGCCTCTCCTGACTCTCCTGCCTGCCCCATAGAGAGCACCTTCTGACAGGTTGGACCGTTTTTTGCAAAATAGGAATTAAGCCGTTGATCTCCTGTTGCCCATCAACATCTTGCCATCTTCTCCAACCAGGTGATTTGGCTGTTTTCTTGGCTGCTTCTTCCCCAACAACTCTTCTGGGCATTTGTGGAAGGCTTCACTCCTTCCCAGCCTTGGTCTTCCTAACCCCATCCTTATGGCCTTGGCACGTTCCTCAATATTCTCCTTTCGTTATTATTATTACTACTATGTGTTCCTCTTTCCTTTTTCTTTTTTAAACTTGTCCTTTTGGTTTCTCTGTTTATTGGAGAATTCTTGATGCAGCTCCACCAGTTTCATAAGCTATTTTTCTTCCTTTTTGGTTTGTTTATGTTTAGGCCTTTCATTAACTCATTACCCAAAATTTCCCAATAATTCTCCTGAACTGGTTTCCATCCATGGGATCCTTCCCCTGGCAATCGTTCGGAAGGGTTAGAGACCCCAACTTCATGTACTTACTGATGAATGGATGCACATATGAGCTTCCAAATTGCCAAAATTCTGCTCTTGCTTGCAATAAATCTCCTAAGACTCCGTGGGAGTCAAGATTTTTTGTTGGACAGGGACTTGACAAGAGCGTCTTTAATTGACATTTTGACTCAGTTCTTCCCTGATGTGGCAGGTTCTAGTATTTGTTGCCTCAAGGAGGTTAAATAAATTATTTTGAATTTTACTAAGGAAAAGCATAACTTTTGGGAGGAGGAGAGCTGTTCTAAGTGTGTGTCTCCCCACCCCCACCCCCACCCCCACCCCGTTAACAGGCAAACAATTTGTGATATGCCCCAGAGGGGCTTTTTCAAAAGGCAACTGGACTCTCTCGGGTTTTTTCTTTGAAAATGTTTTGCTTCCCATCCAAGAAGCTTCTTCTGTTCTGAAGAAGACTGAAGAACCGAAGAAGCTTCTTGGATGAGAAGTGAAACATTTTCAAGGAAAAGACCCCAAGAAAGTCCAGTTGCCTTTTGGAAAAGAAAAGAAAAAAATGTTGTGTAACCTAGTCTAGTGAAAAGAAGAATCTGGGGTGACAAGATAGCAGCCTTGCAATATTTGAGGGGCTGCCCAAAGAAGAGGGGGCCACCTTATTCACCACAGCCCCCAAAGGCAAGAGAAGAAAGAATGGATAGAAACTAACAAAGGAGAAAAACAACCTGGAACTAAGGAGAAACTTCCTAACAGAACAATTACCGTAATCAGTGGGACAAGTGGCCTTCAGTGCCCCAAAACACTGGAGGCTTATAATACTCAACAGCCATTCATCAGAAACAGTATAGGACGTTCTCCTGCAAGGGCAGGGGGTTGGACTAAATGACCTCCAAGATACCTTCTAACACTCTTACTCCAAGAGCACTCTTACTTGGGGCAAGATGACCTGGATGATTGAGGACCTCTGTAGACATTCAGTCATTCGTGGTATGGGAAGCTCTAACAGATGCGTGAGGGCTCCTGCGCAAGAGGCCTTGGATGAATGGGGGCTGCTTCGGGGCGAGGCGGCTGCCTTCAGAGGAGAGACAGGCAGTCCGGAGTAGATTTCCCCCACTTCTTCTTTCCCTGTGCAAAGGTGTCTTCTTGCCCCGAAGGGCAGGCAGTGCCTAATACCATAGGCAGGGTCACGGATTGGGGCCTCCTGCTTGGCTGCCCTCCCGTTAGCAGGAGAAATGGGGCAGGGGCAGAACTGGGCAGACTCGACCATGGGCCCCTGGGCTCCGTGCTGCTCCCTGCCTCCAAGCCCCTGCCTGCCGTAAGCCTTTTAAAACGATGGAAGCCATGAAGGGAGCTGCATCCCCTCACATTCCCCTCCTTCATCTGCAGTTTCTGTTCTTTGGCTAAGCCTCAAGCGCCCACCCGGAGCCTCCGTGTGTCCCAGTCAGAGGCAAAGGGCGGCCGGGCGGGTGGAGTGGCCGTTGTGACGCCAGCAGAGGCGGTTCACCATCTCAGAAATATGGGGGAGGGGGGTTGCTTACTAGGGTATCCCTCCACTTCAAGCCATTTGTTTAGTGACCATTCAAAGTTACAAGATGCTGGGAAAAGTGACATAACCGTTGCAGCATCTTCACCATCACCTGATTGAAATTTGGATGCTTGAGAACTGGTTCATGTTTATGACGGTCGCAGTGTCCCAGGGTCGTACGATCCCCTTCTGCGACCTTCTTGCAAGCGAAGCTGAATTCATTCAACAGCCGTGTTAGTAACTTAGTGGGGTTGGGCTAGAAGACCTCCACGGTCCCTTCCAACTCTATTCTGATTGAGTGATAGAAACTGCAGTGATTCGCTTTACAACTCTGGCTAGAAAGCTTGTAAAATGGGACAAAACTCACTTAACAACTCTTGCTCAGCAACGCTGGGCTCTGTTGCAGTCGTAAGTCAAGGACTTGGTGTAGTAAGTCCTTCCTTCCTTCCTATCCAGCTGATAGAACCAAGAACGACACACGGAGTGACCTCTCAGCAGCCCCTTTACTGTTGTTCATCTCTAAGACAGAATTTTGCCAAAGCAAAGCGAGTATCTCCAATGACCATAGACTTACTCTGTGAACTGCTAGGGAGGGTCCGACTTGCTCCCTTCCTGCCTATCAGGCATCCCAAGCTCCGCTTTCTCCCTGAGCCCTGGGAAAGAGCCCCTCCATCCTAGGACCCTGGACTAGCTTCCGCCACATCTCGGAGGTCGCAGACCAAAGGCCGTGGGGGCCCAGCCGTGCAGCCGATGGGCTGAAATGGCTGGAACGGCCAGCCAGAAGCCTTCTGCTCCCCATCAGCCACGCAAAGAGCCTCTCCCTCCTTCTGATCTGGACTTTCTTTCCTTCCTTCCTTCCTCCTCCTCCTCTCAGCGGAAACGCCCATTGAGGAGTTCACCCCAACACCAGCTTTCCCGGCGCTGCAGTACCTGGAATCGGTGGATGTGGAGGGTGTGGCGTGGCGAGCAGGACTGCGCACAGGAGACTTCCTGATCGAGGTGAGGCCATGGCAGGGGGGGGGCCATGGGGGGCTGAGCAGCATTGGGGAGGGAGGGGCCGGTTGAGGGTCACCGTCTGCAAGGAGCAGAAACCCTCCCGAGACGGTCTCCCTGCAGCTGGGCAGGGGTCATTCGGGGTCTCAGGTGAAGGCAAAAAAGAGGACAGAGAGGGAAACGTCTAACGGGGGGAATAGAATCTCCTCTCTTCAGGGCCACAAGCTCTCGGTTGGCTCCTTCTGGGATGGTCGGTTATGGCATCTTTTAAAATGCAGCCAATGATACCTTCTCACCTGCCTCTCCGCACGCCTGACCGTCCGTACATTGGGGCAGGCAAGTTCTCCGCCGGTCCTCCTCCGTCCTTTTCCTGGTCGGGCATCCCCTGCGGTTGCCACTGGTGGCATCCAAGCCTTTGGCTTCCCCTGGGATGTGTTGGGTGGCCTTGTGCCGAAAAGAATGCGCCCTTTGTCTCTGCCCGGCTCAGCCACCTTCCCTTGACGCGCCTCCCCACGTGTCCAGCAGTGCCACGGATGAAGGGCCAGGGCATCCCGCCTCTTTCCAGGAGACCCCATAAGAAGGACTGTTGATACAGGATATAATACGGGCAGTCCTCCACTTACAGCAGTTCATTTAGTGACCATTCAGAGTTACAACCACACTTTAAAAGGAGACTTGGGACCGTTTTTTACACTTACTACCGTTGCAGCATCTCCATGGTCACTCCGTGGCAGCTGGCTTGTATTTATGACGGTTCCAGTGTCCAGTGTTTTGTGACCTTCTGACCAGCAAAGTCAACAGGGAAGCCAGGTTCACTTAACAAACATGTCACTAACATGTCACATCAATTGTAGTGATTCACTTAAGAATTGGGGCAAGGAAGGTCATAAAATGGGCAAAACCCACTTAACGAATTTCTCACTTCGGAACAGAAATTTTGGGCTCAAGGTTGTGGTCGTAAGTCGAGGACTACCTGTAACAAAATCTAGAAACCCATTTGTTTCCCCTCCATCCTCCTTACACCAAAAGAGATCAACCTTGAGTTTCTTCCTCACTCTTTCCTGCTTTCCTGGGCGAAGTTTATGTGTCCCCAATGGCCGCCACGCATTTTCTTCAAGGCCGTCTCCCTATTTTTCTACGGGGGAGTCAAACTAACTAGTAGAATTGAGCAGGAAAGCAGATTTGGGCTCAATGGGAGGAGGAAGAAAGGGTGGTCTTGAGAGGGTCTGCTCTCCTCTGCCCTGGAGGTCGGTATATAACGACCTTTATACCCATATATAAAGTCCTGCTGGGTGTAAAGGGAGAGCTAACAGCGCTCCGTGGTATCGCGCTGGCCACATGACCAAGGAAACTTCTTCGGACAGCACTGGCTCAGTGGCCTTGAAACGGAGCTGAGCAGCGCCCCCTAGAGGCAGCAATGACTAGTGGAGTAAAATCCACAGGGTTTCCTTTCTTTTTACCTGGATGGAAAGAGGAGAAACGGGTGGGGGCCCTGGTGGACAGTTTGGTTCAGAACTGTGCAGATTATCCAGGTCGATGGCAAATATTTGGAGCTCTCTGGACACCCCAGTCTCTGGGCCTACGTCTGTCAGCTGGGATCGTTCCCATGGGCCACCTGGAGCCATCTATACTGATATGTGTGCCCTTCCCCCGACCTCTCAGGGCTGTGGGCCAAGGTCACTGCTTCTTAAGGCCAACTGGGCAGCTGTGGAGATTGAGCTGTGTGTGTCACTGGAGTGGCTGCATTTTGTCATGCTGGTGTGTTGTCAGGCACAAGCAGCCGGATCCGCATGTTCAAAGCTCAGACAAACTCTTCCATTATATTCTGCCTACTGTAAAGCAATCTGCCCAGACCGCTTGCCTTCCCCATGGAGCTTCTGTCTGTGTGAGACGGTGTGTTCTGGATCATTTGCAGCTATGCAAGGATCCCAGGCTAATTCCCTGCTTGAGACCTCCTCCCTGCCTGGCGAGGTTTCCCAACATGTTTTGAAAGAAGTGTCTTCGCTGGAAGTCACGCCAAGTATGGAACAGTTCCCAACCGATTCTTGGACCTCTGGCTGTTGCCTTCTCCACAAAGCAGGCTGTGATTCATCACACGCTCTGCTTCTGCCAAAAGCAGGATAAGACGGCTGGTGTTTGAGGAGGCGAGGCAGTGAAACTGGCTACCTACCGTTTCTTCTGGCTGGAGGGCATCACAGCATTGATCTGTGCTCTGTGAGTAGGGCATCTCTCTCAAGCGAGGATTGGGAAGAGTAGTGCATGTGAGAAGGAACCCCAGCTGAACGTGAGCAGGCAGGGCGATGCGGCAGCTAAGAAACCCAACGCAGTTAGCAGAAGCATCACAGTCAGACCAGGGGACGCCAATCGTTCCATTGCATTTTGAGATGGTCCAGTCACTCTTCATCACTTCTGGGCACCGGACTTAAAGAGAGACGTAGCAAGAGCTGCTGGGATCAGGAGCTTGAACACCAACCCTGCGAGGAAGCCTTAAAGGAGTTGGAGGCGGAACCTGCCCAAGAGAAAGGGGAGGGGAGGGGAGGGGCCTGCAAACATCTAAGGACTGTCTTGGGCAAAAGGATGCAGATTTCTGGTGGAAATTGAGAGAAGAACTAGTCACTCAAAATGAAGAGAGTACGAGAACTGTAAATCGGAACCTTCTGGGCTTTCCAACCGCCAAAGGTTTCTACAACATGACCTTGAACATATACCCACCACTTTCATGGAGAAGATCAGGAATCGCTTTGAAGCCCTGAAGCTCACGGAATGACCTTAAGGAGTCACTAAGGATGAATGTGAAAAGGTACCACCGAGAAAAAGGAAAACGAGAATGCAAACTGGATATCAGAACAAACTCTGGAAATTGTGGAGAGGAGAAGAGAAGCCAAAGCCAAGAAAGAAAAATTCTCAGAAGGGAATTGAAGAAAGAGTTTCTCTTTTAAAAGAGACAAGAAGCAGCATTACAACGTCGTAAGGCACGGAGCATAAAAATCGATATGGGAAAACAAGGAAAATCCCTGGAATTTCTTAGAAGGGGATTCCATCTAGAATTGGTGTGAAAAAGGAGCCCGTCTCCTTCACCGTGTCCTAATGAGGCTGGGGCCTCCTGGCCTGCCTATACGTTTCCCATGAGGACATTGAGATGTTATGCTAGGAAACTTGGAAGGCAAAAGGGTGGCCGGAAGACAGGTGGATAGACGGTGCCAATCAGGGCACCTTTGGAAGAGGCAAAGGACCAAGTTAGGCCAGAACATCATAGAGAAAACGTGTCTTGTGGCTAAGAGTCGAGAATTAATGGCACATCATCAATTAATCAAAAGCTTTTTAGACATGCCCGATCTGAGGGATTCCACTTTCTATCCAGAGCTGATTGGACAACCAGCTAAATAGGAGCCATCCGTGTGCGGTGGCAGCCAAAAAAGCCAACGCAGTGCGAAACTGCATTAACAGAGGGATACAGTCAAGATCAAGGGAGGTACTAATACCACTCTCTAAAGCCCTAGTAAGACCACACCTAGTGTACTGCATCCTGCATCAAGTTTTGGTCACCACACTATTAAAAAAGATGTGGAGACTCTAGAAAGAGTGCAGAGAAGAGCAACCAAGGTGATTAGGGGACCGGAGGATAAAACATAGGAAGAACTATTGCGGGGATTGGGTGAGTCTAGTTTAATGAAGAGAAGGACTAGGGGTGACATGATAGCAGTCTTTCAATACTTGAGGGGCTGCCCCAAGGAAGATGGGGTCAGCCTAGTCTCCAAAGCCCCCGAGGGCAGGAGAAGCAGCAACCGGTGGAAACTAACCAAGGAGAGAAGCAACCTGGAACCAAGCAGAAATTTCCTGGCAGTGAGAACAATCTTGCCTCCAGAAGTTGGGGGGGCTCCAACCCTGGAGGTCTGTTAAGAGGCTGGACTGGACAGCCACTTGTCCAGAATAGTGTAGGGACTCCTGCTTGAGTAGGGGGTTGGGCTAGAAGACCTCCAAGGTGCCTTCCAACTCTGTTAAGCTGTATCTGTCCTCACCGCCTGGTCAGCCATGACTGGCTGGGGAATTCTGGGAGTTGAAGTCTTCAAGTCTTCAAGTTGCCAAGATGGGGCTCCCGTGGTGTAAACCTATTGCCCTACAAAGCTCTCAGCAGCAGAGGACATGATGGCTTGGAAGCATGTTGATGGTAATTCCAGACAGCCGGAGAACAAACTTGCTTGCATATTGCCTGGATAATGAGGGACTCCTGCTTGAGTAATGGGTTGGACTAGAAGACCTCCAAGGTCCCTTCCAACTCTGTTAAACTGTATATTCCTGCCTGGTCAGAGTGAGAACTGGACACGGCAATAGCAATAACCCTTAGACTTATATGCCACTTCACAGGGCTTTCCAGCCCTCTCTAAGCGGTTTACAGAGTCAGCCTCTTGCCCCCAAAAATCTGGCTCCTCGTTTTACTGATCAAAGAAGTGTGGAAGGCTGGGACAACCAAGACGGAACTGAGCCTGCTTTTCCCAGATGTGTAAATCCTCGCCCGGGGCCAGAGGCTGGAGAAAGTTGGCATTCGGACAGGGCAAGTTATTCTTCTGGGTGGGGGAGGCTATACAGCCCCTGCTCCACCTACAGCAGCGGTCACCAACTGGTGGTCCATGGACCACTGGTGGTCCACAAGAAAATTTTGGTGGTCCACAGAAACATTATTTGCATTTTTTATATTGCACTAAATCATGGGTCCTCAACCTACGGCCCCTGGGCCGGATACATGCAATGAACGTTTGTGTTGCTGCAGAGAGTCTCCCCCTTCGGGGTCTTTTTGTGTGGGTCAGAGGGAGGGAGAAATTCCGACTTGGGGTCTGCTTTGGCCTCCTGGTTGTGGGGCTTTGGGCGAAGGCTGGAGGGAAGAGACGGAGGGCCTTGTTCCAGTGGGACTGCATCATGGCTTGGAACTGGCTGACCATCACAGCCTGCTGAGCCTCCAGGTGCCGGTACCTGGCCTTGCACTCTCGCAGGTCTTCCCTCTGCTTGGAAAGCCTATGCGGGTAGTCCTCAGTGAGGTGCTTCTGCTGAGCCTCCTTCTGGGTCAGATCTAATTGGAACTGAGCCAGCTGTTTTGCCAACTTTCTCGTAGTGGCTGCTTAGCTCCAGGAACTGCTTCCTGTTGGGGCCCTAAGGAGCCTGGGCGGGCGGGCAGGCGAGAAGTAGTGAGTAGAAGCTGGCAAGATGGCCCTTGATGTGAGTGACATTGAGCTTAACCACGCCCACCCAGTCACATGTCCACCTTGCCACGCCCACCCAGCCGGTCATTAGGCAGATCATATTAGCGGTCCACCGGATTTAAAATTATGAATTTAGTGGTCCCTGAGGTCCGAAAAGTTGGGGACCCCGTCCTAGGTACACATCCCACCAGCAGCCTTTTGCAAGGCAGGCCCCTAGTGCTTGAAGGGTGGAGAGCCAGTGAGGAGACTCCAGTTCCCATCATCCCCAGCAGATGTTGGATTGGCCTAGGTTAGCTGGATTAAACATCTTTCAGATCAGACCATTGGATAAAAAAATGCCTTTTTTTTTTTTGGAAGCTGTTGCTGGAAATATTTTTTTTTTCTTTCCAATGCGCAAAACCAGTTATTTTTGCCACAGTGCCGAGGAGAAATGACATTCAACGCATTGAACTAACCATTTCTATTTTGAACCAATTCTTCATTTCCTTCAGAAACATTAAAGCGAGGCGTGTCATTAGGAGAAGCTGCTGCCGAGGGAGGCAGCCGTTGCAAGGCCCTGGGTTTCGAGGAGGCCGCCCGCCCCACCAGATGGATTGGGATTGGGGACCCCAGGGGGGAAGGGGTCAACCTGCCCCCATCAGAAAGGTTGCCAAGGGCTTCTGGAAAAGTGGCACCCAGAGCTGAGTTTTAGATGCCAAATGGTGCCCAGAAGTCTCATGGCGTTGAGATAAGCACCAAGATGCTATAGTGAGGGGTCTTTAGCGCTCTCTGAGCTGGGCGGTTTTCTTGCAGATGTTTCTTGCTCAGCACTGATGATGTTCCCAAGTTGGTTCATGAAACATCTGCAGGAAAACCGCCAATCTCTCAGAGCACCAGGGATCCCTCATGTCAACCCTGAGCTCCTTGGTCAGGTGCCACAGTGCAGCAAATACATTTCATAAATTCTCCTCATCTTCCAAGAGCCCAGAGCCCATCAGTTGAAGGGATGCCAGCCTGCCTTCCTGCCACACACACCCTTCTTCAGCTTAGCGTCTTCCTAGTGTATCTCAAACTGGAGTCCGGTGTCCCTTTCCTTTGGCATTCCCTGCCCGTTCCCCAGTTCAACTGAAGGGAAAAATGCCTGGCATTGTCTCTTGGCTGAGATGGAACCAGGACTCTCCTTTGCCCGCTGCCTGCCCTCCCACTTCCCGCAGGGTCCTTCTGCTCACCCCCTTCTTGCCCCTTTGAAAGAGCTCAACGGCTCACAGGTCCAGGCTGAGGAGGAGGTGGGGGAGGACTGTAGAAGGCCCAGAGGAGATCCGGCTGGCAAAAACCACCTGGAATTAAGGAGAAACATCCTAATAGTGAGGACAATTAACCAGTGGAAGGGCTTGCCACCAGAAGTTGTGGAGGCTTTCAAGAGGAGACTGGACAGTCACTTGTCTGAAATGGCACAGGGCTTCCTGCCTAGGCAGGGGGCTGGAATAGAAGACCTCCGAGGTCCCTTCCAACTCTGTTCTGTTCCAGTCGCTTCTGAACGGTTGCCCGGGCTCTCTCTCCCCTCTTTCCCAGGGCACAGGGACTGGCCAGAAGGGGAAGGAGACTTGGTCCTCGGGCGCCTTGGCTCACTTCCTTGAGGCAGCACCCTCTTGTCTTCCCTTTGGGAGCCACTAATTGGCTTTAGCTTCTGTTTGTGGCCACCAGCCGACTTTGGATGAGCAGAGGTGGGCTTTCCTCCTCCACCTGAGACAAACCTTGATTCTAGGATTGGATCCGGTTCCGAAGTGGCATTTTGAGTCAGGTTGCCAGGCTGATCCTAGTCCTCCTTTGCATGCATGTTGTTTGTTCAATAAATCCTGGATGACTTCCTCTTCCTCCTCCTCCCCCCACACTAATTTCCCCTCTGCATCAAGTGATTGACTAATATTCTTTGCAAGCACCGTTTCCTTTGTGAAGGAGGAGCCAGTGAGTCAGAGCCTGATCGCCCACCTCTTTGCCCACCTGGCACTGAAGTCCCTGCTCTGAAGCCCTTTCTCCCATGACAGTGACAAATGCAGAGGAAGCTTTCAAAAGGTGCCCCATGAAGGACCCACTGCCTGGAAGGCCCCCTTGCCACCAGGAAGCACCACGTTTGTTCTGGCTTGAGGTTTCGTGGGCCACAGTTTGCTTCCTGGGGCCCACGGAGGAGATCCGAGTGAAACGCAGGTCCCTGTGGCTGGGACTAGAAGCTGGTAGGAAGACTCCGAGGACCCATAAAGGAGAATGTTTGTAGCTCAGGGCTCAACCGTGGGGTCCTTGGTGCGCTCTGAGCGTGGTAGTTTTCTTGCAGGCATTCATAACCCACCTAGGTAATGTCATCAGTGCTAGAAGGGGGGGGTTGCAGAGAGGAGGAGGAGGACTGTGAGGTCTTGGTACTCTCTGAGCTTGGTTGTTTTCTGGTAGACCTTTCATGACCCAACTAGAGAACATCATCAGTGCTACAGGGGGGCAGGAGAAGGAGGAGGAGAACTGTGGGGTTCTTGGTACTCTCTGATCTTGGTGGTTTTCTTGCAGACGTTTTATGACCCAAGTATGTAGCATCATCAGTGACAGAAGGGAGTGAGGTTTGCTCTCTGTTTATACCCCAGTCAAGGAACTGCCACCTCTTGGACAAACAGTAAACAGCGTAATCAGGGAACCACCAAGAACTCTCCCACCAACACTGACAGGGCAAAACACTCATATATAAACGGAGAATAAATCCTCTCCCTTCTAGCCCTGATGATGTTACCTAGTTGGGTCGTGAAACGTCTCAGTTTTCTCCAGGAAATACCCAATTACAACCAAGAGTTTGGTTATAACTGTATATTCTGGTCTTAGAGCCTGCCTTGTTTCTGTGGGTTTTGGTCCTCTCGGGAGTAGAAAAAGGTGCTGGCAGCTGGCAGCAGCTGGGAGGGCCAGTGGGAGCATCTTGCCCCCTGGGGGTACAGAGGGGGCATGGGCCATCCCAAAAAGCTGGAAACACTTCCCGTCCCAACCAAGCCATCCGTCCACTGTGTCCCCAAAAGGAAACTGTGAGAGCGAATCGATGACGTCTCTTTCTTCTTTTTCTTTCCCTTTTGTCTTTTTTTCCTCTTTTTTGCCCACCAGGAAAACTGAATATAAAAACGTCATTATTTCAGCTCAGAGAAAACATACCTTGTTATCCATTGCTTGAATGGATAAATAGAATTCTTTATTACAGTGCAATATTGAATCACTTCCTGCGATTTCTTGGAATGCTTGTTTGAAGGTTATTTGGGCCATTTCGGTATTAAATATTCTTCGCTAAAGTGGATCTTTATAGTTTCAACGGCTGGAGACAAAACCAGAAGAGTCTGAGCCGGTTCCTAGCTGTAAGCCCAGCCGCATTGGACTGACAAGGCAGAGCCAAGGAGGGGGCAGGTCCTGGGCTGCTCTGGGGCTGGGCACCCTCAGCAGCCCCTCCTGGGATCACAGGCCTTGCGGTTCTTCTGCCGATGCTTAGGGACATCTGTGGCCAGATGTTGCCTGCAAAGTTGGGGGGGGATCTCTGGGGGTGGGGCCAGCTCCTCCTCCTCCTCCTCCTCCTCCTCTTATCCCTTCTCTCCTTGCCACACAGGTAAACGGCGTGAACGTGGTGAAGGTGGGGCACAAGCAGGTGGTCTCGCTCATCCGCCAGGGGGGAAACCACCTGGTGATGAAAGTGGTCTCGGTCAGTCGCAAGGCAGAGTCAGAAGACGTCGTTCGGAAGAAAGGTGAGTGCAGAGCAGACCCTGCTCACACGCTTTGGTTTGAGTCTCCCTCAAGGCTCTCGGCTGCCCTTGGGGGCTCGGATGAGGGGGCTCCATTCCCCACAGCTGCAGCTGCCTCTTTGGGCCTGGCACCATTGCCCCTGCCCGCGGTTTGCCCTCCCCGTCCCCAAGCATCCTTTCTCTTGTCTTCTCCAGCCTGGTGGTCAGTTGTCCAGGCCTCCATGCAGGAAGCAGGAGCCTGGTGAAATCTTGCCCACCAAGAGCTGGCCCCGAGCCCCATGGCCTAGGCCAAGGTAGACTCAGAGGGCACATTGGCTCAAGGGAGACACCCGTGGGGGCGGGAGGAGCTGTGGCAATAGCAGCAGGATGTAAAACATATATACTGCCCCATAGTGCTTTATACTCACTCTGGGCAGTTTGCAGCGTCTGCATTATTTGCATATTGCCCCCCACAATCTGGGTCCTCCTTGGAAGGATGGACGTCAGGATCAAAGTCCAGGCTGTGGGCAGAGTTTGCCTGCAATTCTGCATTTCAACCACCGTGCCACCCGGTCAAGAGAGCGGGAACTTGCCCCTCTGGCTGAGAGCTGACAAGTGCTCCCTTGGCCCATGTTACCTCAGGCAGAAGAGCGACAGCAAAGCTCTTCTGGCCCTGATGCTGTTCCCTAGCTGGGTCACGAAACGTCTACCAAGCTCAGAGAGCACGAAGGAGCCCTCAGATGTTTCTTCTGAGGCATCTAAATGAGCAACTTGTGTCCTTTGGCCTTTTTCCTTATGGAGAATGCTTTCTGGAGTCCAGGAACTAAACGGTGCCCCTCATTCCTCTCCGATTGGCAGCCCCAAAGACCATGGGTCCATGAGAGGGCAACATCTGAAGAGGAAAATTAGTTGCATGGGAGAGACTGGAGCATCTGTGGCACAAAGGGAATGGGGATGTCACTCTTTGCCAAGTGGGAAGTGAAGGACCCCAAGAGAGAAGGAAGGGGTACCCCAAGTTGTTCCTTTGCCCCCTGATGGAGAGTAGAAGTCCTCTCCTTCCACTTATCAGATGCCACCTTCTTGGAGTTGTCATTCTGGGGCTTCCTCCATCTTCTCTGCCGTCCCTTGTTGCCATCCTAAGGAACATTGCAGCGTGCAGGATGAGGCCACTCTGGGGCTGAGCCTCATCAGTAAGGCTCCTTCTATCCATCCCGAAAGGTGACGGAGAGGAAGGCTTCAGGGGGGCTGCAAGTCAGGGGACCCTGCCTGGAGCAGTGGGTACCAGGAGGGCCAGCAGCCATGTAGGATAGGCTCTGCTCCCCGTCTCTCCCCGGCTGGCTTAACCCCTCCTTCCTCAGCTGAATTGTCCATTGAGAAATGCAGAGGTCAGGAGGTTGTCTCGGCCAGATGGGAAAGTCAAGCGAGGCTTCCTGGCTTCTTTCTTTCTTCTCTTCTGGAAATGCCCCCTTGTCAATTCTGCAAACCCTTCCCCACGCACATCATTCCTGCTACAAATCTGGACTCTTTCTTGGGGAGTACGTTCTCCTGGCCACCCCTGGCCCAGCCCCTCAAGGGCCTCCCCTGAGCAGGGAGGAAAGCACCCCGCTCTCTTGCAGGGCTGGTCTGAGGCCCAAATGCTAGGGAGGGGGCTCGTGCTTTGGTCCCAATTAGCGCCATCAATGGGTGGCTGGAAGGAAGCCCCTTCTCCCCCAGGCTTGGGCTGGGAGAAGGGAAAGTGGGCTGGAGGACCCAAGGGGTCTCTGCCCCACACCCAGGCAGGCAGAGGGACCCTAAAGTCAGCTCAGTCCACATTTCTGCTCTTGAATGGCCCTTGAATCTTTTCACTGGGGGAGGTGGGGGGGCGAAATTGCCTGGATTGCTGTAAAGGGCCGAAAAGGAAGGACAGTGACGAACTCCAAGGAAGGGATAGCATTTTAACCCAGCTGCCCCCTCCCAACCTGCCAGAAAGTCAAAGAGGCAGAATTGAAGCAGAGAAAGGCGCAGGCAGAATCCCCTTCCTCGGTTTCTTCAGAGGGCGAAACAGAAGCTGCGAAATAGAGAGGAGAACAGCTCAAAAATAGCCCTAATTCAATGTTAAACAAAAGGAGGAAGTCACGAACAACTTACATTACATATGCAGTTGCATTACATTACATATAAGAGCAAAGTGGACAGTTGTTCTTACCCAATGTCGGCATGAGCTTTAAAAGCCTAGCAAAGGACGCCTACTATGGTCTATTTCTGTGCTGATGCCAGGCAGTCAGGCGGGCATATTCAGTCGGTAGCCTCTGTGCAACCCTGTAAGGTGGGCTCGAGGTCGAGAAGGAGGGGTGTACCAGGAGCCCAGAGGGGGGAACCTGATGGCAGATGTTGGCCATGAAGTCTCCATGCCAAGCAGGCACTTGGAGGGCAAGATGTCTCCCACACCAGGAGTTTGGCTCTGCATCATCCTGATGGACCAGTCAATGTCTCTTCCACTGGAAGGAATTATTGAGGGAAGGGGTTTAGGGGAACCACAGGTGCCAGGAAGTTGCAAAGGGCATCCTGGGCTTTTTCTTGAGCCCCCCTCTCAACAAGCTGGCAGAAAGGGGCTCCCTCCTTTGCAACAGAGGGCGGGGGGAGGAAGGTCTCATGCCTATTTTTTTCGGTCGGTGGGGGGGAGGAGACATAGACACCCCCTGCCCTGACCTAGGGCTGAAGTAGGCCCGGAGGGAAGAGGAGGAGGGGAGGGGCGAGGCTCCCCGGAGCAAAGGGCGGGGAAGCAGCAGCAGCCCGATGGCCGCAGTTGGAAGGCGGCCGAAGGCGGGTGGGGAGGGTCCCGCAGCCCCCTGGGCGCGGCGCCTGGAGAGCCCCCCGGGGTCGCGGACGGAGGCGGCTGAGCCCCCCGAAGGGCAGAGAGGTCCCCGCCCAGCCAGGGGGTCCGCAGCGCCCTTCTCTGGCAGGGGCCCCGCTGTCCCGGGGCATCCCCGGGCCGCCGTGAATGGCCCCGCCGGCCCACCCCCGCCCCCGCCCGCGCGGGGTCTCTGCTGCAGGCGGCGCCGGAGAAGCGGCCGGGCTGGTTGCCATGGCAACGGGGAGCGTGGCGGAGCCTGCATCGCTCGGGCGCCCGCGGGCGAAGTGACGAGCCGCCGCCCGGCAGATGGAGGGCGGAGAGGAGGGGGAGGCGCGCCCGGCGGAGGAACGCGCGGCCCGGCCTGGGCAAGACGGCCGGCCGGCGGGACCCCCCGCCCGCTGAGCCAGGGCCCGCCGCCCGCCCGCCCGCAGAAGCAGCCCGCGCCCGAGCCAGCCGGGGCCGGGCGGTTCCCGAGCCCAGCCCCGCTCCGGCCCTGCCCTGCCCGGCTGGCCGGCCGCGGGACGATGAAGAAGTTCGCCTCCACGCGCAGCCTGAACAAGATCCTGCAGCAGTGCGACTCCTCCTCGTCCCGCGAGTACGAGGAGATCCAGGCGGTGGAGAAGAAGTGGCACCTGCACCTGGCCGCGCCGCGCAAGCTGCTGCTGCCGCTGGACAGGCGCTGCAAGACGGCCTCTCTCTTCCTTGCAGCCCCGCCGCCGCCCAAGCGGGCGCCCAGCACCACCCTCACCCTGCGCTCCAAGTCCATGACCGCCGAGCTGGAAGAGCTGGGTAAGTGCCCCTCCCCCACCCCCACCCGCCTTCCCTTCCCTGCCTGGGCCGGGCCGGTCCCTCACCGAGCGTCTCTCCACCCTGCACAGCTGCCACTCCCGCCTGGCAAAGCTGCCACCCGCCGTGCTTGCATGCAGCCTCTGCCTTCCTTTCACCTCCAGGCAAAAGACGTCCCTGACAATTCCTCCGCCTTGGACTTCCACTCCCAGGATCCCTCGGTCAGGTGTTCCTGGCTGGGGAATTCTGGGAGTTGAAGTCTACGCATCTTCAAGTTGGGTAACACTGGCCTAGAGGGTCTCCTTTCCAGACCCTGCCCAGGTTCCCCAGTAGGATCAGGGGTCTTGCTTGATCTGCCAAAGTCCCCATGGACTCCCCCCCCCCCCTTATCTCTGAGGGATGTTCCCAAAGAGAAGAGCAAGACTGCTGGTGGAAAGGGCACCCAAAGAACACCCTCCCTGAATGAAATCTACGTCTCCCAGGATAACGTTGCAGGATCCAATCTGAGTCGGTCACCGGGACCAGAGATCTGGTCTTCCAAACTTTCGGACTCCAGTACGAGTCCAAAAGCCTGTAAGATGAAATCTCTGATCCAGGTGACTGACTCGGATTGGATCCTGCAACTCCTGCCGGAGTCATCCCAGCACGCTTGAGGGAAACACTCCTCCAGCCCAGACTTTCCTCGGGGGGGGGGGGGGATGGGGGGGGATCTCAGCCTCCCAAAGCCTTGCATTCTCAGAGGGGCACCAGACGAGGGAAGGAACGCTTCCCAAAAGGGTCTTGGGAGGTTCTCCTCACTGCTGGTTGGGCAGCAAAGGAGGCTTTGCAGAGCAATGATTGTTTGCCTTGACCTCCTGCCCAGGGGTGGCTTTCACTTACCTCTGCTACCGATTCACTCTCCTGCGGGCTCTTGCTTTGTTCACGCACACGCCTCTTCTGAGCATGTGCAGAAGCTTCTTCCTTCGCGCAGATCGCATTTGATGACATCCGGGTGGGTAGGCGGAGCCTTCCACCGCCACTGCTACCGCTCACCCGAACCGGTAGCCACCCCCCACTGCTCCTGCCCCTACAGGGGTCTTCTCCTGAAGAGCCAGGTTGGGCAATCCTAGCTCTCCCTCAGCTCTGCACAGTCACCCAGTTGGGCCATCCCCTTGTGGTCATCATCACCACCATCCCTATTGGGGAGAATCTCAGATTGCTCCATCCCCCCTGGTCCTTTTCAGCAACACACCTTTCCTTGACCAGCCCAGCTACCGGAATGGCCACTTGGGCCTTGAAAGTCCTTTTCTTCCTAAAAACCATCCAGACCAGGCTGAGGGTATGAGGGCCTGAAATTTAGCCCAGCCGGGGACAGGCTGTCCTCTGGAAAGCAGGTGGGCTTCTCCAACAGGTGTGAGGATCACTGGTCACTAAGATCCCTGGATTGACCCTAGCACCCCTGCAGCCCCCCTCTTGGGCCAGGATGTGTCTGATGGTAGCTGGCATCCTTCTTGGGCAGCTGGCATCTTCTTCAGTTTCTGCCATTTCCACTGACAGCGAAGTGCCTTGTGCGAGTGGGGGGCTGGACCCCTGAGAGGCAATGGGGGGGAGGAGGGGGTCTGGAAAGAGGAGCACCCCTAACCAGTCCCCAGGGGGGCGTCCTGGTACGCCATTCTCCAGCACATCCATTGAAACCCTCCCAAAGTCTTCACCTGAGGTTCTTGGCTGATCCCCAGTCCCCCATTGGCTTGACTGCCTCCTCCCCAGAGTTGTGGTGCAGGGGAGGAAGTGGAGATGAACCCCAGATTCTTTGGGGGCCACAAGGGGGGAGAAGGAGGAAAACGAGCAGGGGAGGGCCAAGGAAAACTTGGATGCCCTGGTGCTAAGCCTCGCTGCTGTGGGGGAGCACGCATGCCGGGCAAGGGGCTGGGAGGGGCTCAATGGCTGCCTTGTGGGGAACATGTCCAGGGCTGCATCCCAGAATGCTGCCCGCCTGTGAGGAGACCCTTACCCCAGGCCCTGTCTCCTCTTGGCAGAGGCAGGGGGTGCAGCCCAGGGGAGGAAAACATGCCATCCTGCCACTGACGTCTTGTACTTTGTTTCTTGATTCCAAGCCTCGATGCGGAGGAGGAAAGGGGGTGAGTGCAACTCCCCATAATGGGGGTCCTCTGGGTTCAGGCGGCCCCTACCACCCACCCTCTTCCCTCCCTCCCTCCCTCCCTCTCCAGTGGGGAAGAAGGTGCTTCTACGACCTGTGCAAGGAGGGGGCCCTTGGCAGCTCCATCCCCAGAGGCCCCTGCTGGAACGGTAACTTTGGCACCGCTTCCAGAGGTTCCCCAGATTTTCCAAGCCTTGGGGTGCCAGCCACGCTGGAGGGAGCCAACACTGGAAGCTTTTAAGAAGAGATTGGACAACCATTTGTCTGAAACGGTAGAGGGTCCCCTGGTTAAGCAGGGGGTTGGACTCAAAGACCCCCAAGGCCCAGTTCAACTCTGTTATTCCTGCCAGTCAGGACAATCCCTGGAACGGCTTGTCTCCAGAAGTTGTGAGCGCTCCCTCACTGGAGGTTTTCAAGAAAGGATTGGAAAGCCATTTTTCTGAAAGGGTCGAGGTCTCCTGCTTGAGCAAGGGGTTGGACACGAAGACCTTTAAGGTCCCTTCCAGCTCTCTTGTGCTGTTGTTAAGCAGGACCTGGCCGGAACGACCAGCGGGGGGGCCCTGAACAAGGACTCTTGCCTTGGATGGGGGGCTGGACTAGAAGACCTCCAGGGACTTTCCAGCTGCTGGATTCTATGGTCCCCTCTAGTCACTAAAAGCAGCTTCCCATGATACCATATTTGCTGAGCAATAATGCCCACTTGGACCTACCTAGGGATTCATGGAATTTCCCTCCCAGCGCGCAGTTCTGCCCCCGTCACAGTGATGGAGCAGAGGTCACAAGGCAGCTCCTGTTATGGCCCAGAGCCAAGGCCCCTGGTGGGTGCCGCTGCCCAGGGAGGGGCCAGACGAGATTTTGGCCTGTAGTTATTCCTTCTCTCTCGCGTGGGGTGAGGTCGGGGGGCGAATGGGGTGCCAAGACCTTGTTGGTTCAATATGGCAGCTGTATGCTAACATAACGGGGGGATGTCAGGTTCAAGTTGGCATAGATTGGGCAGGCAATGGGGAGATGGTTCCTCCTAGGAAGCCAGAGCTCTGTGCCCCCTAAGGTCTCCAATGTTGATCTCCCATGTTGTTGGAGACTGGAGAAACTAGAGTGCAGAGAAGAGCAGCAAAGGTGATTAGGGGACTGGAGGCTAAAATGCTGGAATTGGGCATGTTTAGTTCAAAGAAAAGGAGGACTAGGGATGACATCGGGTGAAATGCTACCAGTTCGCGTCGGTTCTGGTGAATCGGTAGTAATAAAAACTATCGGTTCAGGTGAACTAGTAGTAAAAAAATGCTTTAAAAAAGTTTTTAAAAAAGGTTCCAACAATCGCATGGCACAGCTGTGATTGTCAGCACTTTTTTTTTTACTTTTTTAAAGCATTTTTTTATTACCGGTTCAGGGGAGTAGGTAGTAAAAAATGCTTTAAAAAGTTTTTTTAAAAGAAGTTGGCCACACCCACCCAGTCACATGACCCCCACCAAGCCACGCCCACAGAACCACTGGGTGACATGATAGCAGTATTCCCGTATTTGAGGGGCTGCCCCAAAGAAGAGGGAGAAGCTGTTCTCCAAAACCCCCGAGGGCAGGACAAGAGGCAAAAATGGAAACCAGTCAAGGAGAGAAGCAACCTGGAAGTAAGGAGAAGTTTCCTGGCAGTCAGAACAATTAACTGCTGGAACCGGCAGCACCAGAAATTGTGGGTTCTCCAACACTGGAGTTTTTAAGAAGAGACTGGACAGCCATTTCTCTGAAATGATGTCGGGTCTCCTCCTCGAGCAGAGGACTGGACTAGAGGACCTCCAAGGTCCCTTCCAACTCTGTTATTCTGTTAACTCTCTGAAGGCCTGAAACCTGGTCTCTGCTTCCGAAAGCCTTCTCTGCCTTCATGAGCCAAGCGTGAAGATTCTGGGATTCTGGCTGAACTTCATATTTTGAGAAGATGGAAAGGTGGGAGAGGGTGGCCCCGTCCTCTACCCCCAGATGGGGACCAGAGTCAGGATGCTGCAAACGCTGCTGGTGGAATCTCCAGCATCCCGGCTCATGTGGTCGTTGGCCAGGGACAAGCGGCCCCAGTTCTGGTTTTAAGGCGGCAGCTGACTTGGGAGGCTCTTTGACTGGACTTTGTCAGGAACCCAAGAGGCTGTGGTCACCTAGGCCATCATGGCGTGGATTGAGTTTGAACCACCTACACTTAACCTCGTTAGCGAATTAAGCCTGTTTTCTGTGTACACCCAAGGCAGTGAATCATGAACCCCCCAACACACTAAACCCCTAAGCTGTGATTTTTCAGCTACTGGACCTCAGCTCCCTCGGTTGAGTTATGTTGTGAAGAGAACCAGCCGGGGGGGAGGGGGGGAGGCAGCCCTGGGGATGGAAGCAAGGGCAGGATGGCTGCCCAAGGAATTGAGGGCTCATGTTGGAAGCCCTCCAGACCCAAGTTGCTTTGTAATGACACCCAAATAGGACTCTTGCCCTCTGGCTTGTGGGCCGAAGTAGCATGGAAAGGCCTGACGTGGCAGTGAGGAAGTCTCTTTGATGGTGGGGGCCAAGGAAGGGTGGATCTTGCCCAGCAGAAGGCAAGGACAAGTAAGGTGAGGAGGTCCAAAGACTCTCTTGGAGGGGCACAGAAACCCTTCAAGAAGACAGAAACGAAAGCATTTCAGGAACAGAAAGTCAGGATTCTCTTCTCTTCTGTTTGTTCTCTTAAAACAGGGGGGCAGAATGGTGGCCCCTTTGTGACTTGTGGACTTCAACTCCCATGCTGGTTGAGGAATTCTGGGAGTTGGTCCACAATTCCATCGTTCCCCACCCCTGTCTTAAAACAAAATCCCAGAAACCCAAAGGGGACGAAGTTCATCTTCTGAGCACTTGACTCTGGGAAGGCGGAGAAGTTCTCCTTTCTGAGCCGACTTGGCTTCCTTCGGCTGCAAGGATGCTCAGGGCTCCTTCAGATTTTGGGAGCAGCTTAAGAAAGAGCATCTTGTAAATTGCCCAGCTCTGACCTGGGAAGGTCCCTCGGCAGCTGGGAAGGCCTTTAGGGGAGGAAGTTGGTGCCTTCTCCATCTCTGAGGAGCTTAGAGGAGACCTCCTCCACAGGGTGGCAGGGGCACCAGGTTCCAGGTTCCGCCTTCCGGGCCCTCCCCACTCTGCAGGGCAGCCTAAAGCCCACGGCAGGGCACAGTTGGCGAGGGCCGGCCCAGCTAACTCGGTCCGGTTTGTCTGACTTTGCAGAGAAGCTGGATGAGATCTTGGCAGCGGCTGAGCCCTCGCTGAGAGCAGACCTGGTGGAAGCGGATTCCCGAGCAGCCACCGTGAAGCAGAGACCGACCAGCCGGCGCATCACCCCTGCAGAGATCAGTGTGAGAGGGCTGGGCTGGGGGCTGCACCCCGGGGCCAAATGGAGGAAGGTCTGTTGAGGCGAGCTTCGTCCGGACCGGTTTCCGCTGCAGCTGTGTTGATGCCAGCCAAATGACCGCATGGCAGCAGCACAATTGAACTGGCCTTTTGCAGACCAAAACATTTGTCCTGATTGGAAGGCAACGTTAACGTTTCCAGGGTGGAAATGACTGAGGCTGGCTGCCCTGAGCCCCTTGTGCACTGTCTTGGCAGAGGCTGCCTCCTTGCCATAACTGCCTCCTGGCTACCAGGACAAGGAGGTCCACCCTCACCAAGGCCCCATGGTTGAACTCTGGCTGATGCCAGCAAGGCCCGGCCAGGCTGGAATACGAGCAGTCCTCAATTTACGACCACCGTTGAGCCCAAAATATCTGTGCCTAAGTTAAGGGAGTTCTGCAACCTTTTTCGGACCTTCCCTGCCACTGTTGTTAAGTGAACCCCTGCCGTTTTTAAACTAGTCACATGGTTAAGTGAATCTGGCTTCCCGTTGACTTGGCTTGTCCAAAGGCTGCAAAAGGGGAACACGCGACTCTCATAAGTACGTGCCAGTTGCCAAACCTCTGAATTTTGACCATGTGACCCCAGGGATGCTGCAACAGTCACATAGGTGAAAAACGGTCATACTTCACTCTTCAGTGCCATTGTAACTTCAAACAATCCTCAGTGAAGTGTTGTAAGTCAAGGACTGCCTGTGGATGGGCCTGGGGGCTCCCTTGGGGCCCTTCCCTGCCCCCAGGCCAGTGTTTGAAAGAGGGGAGGGGGGAGTGTGACCTCTGGCCTGAGCAGGTGGGACTTGCCACGTCTCCTTTCTTTTCCAGTCCCTCTTCGAGCGCCAGGGGATGGCCACCCACACAGGGCCGGAGAAGCCCCACATCTCCCTCCGCAAAGGCCTCCCGCGGACCAAGTCTGTAGGTAAGTGGGATCTTTTCTGGCTTTCCATGAGGCCCCGTGGACAGGAAGCGGACGGCCTCGTCTGGACTCCCAGTAGCAGAGCCTCCGTTCAGCCCAGGGGTGAAATGCTCCCGGTTCAGGGAACCAGTAGCAAAAATCCCTGCCCACCCTCCCCCCCAATGCCCAGCTGAGCTGCACAATCATGAGGCTTTTTTTTTTTACTTTTAAAAGCATTTTTTCTACAACCTCTTCGCCCGAAAAAATGCTTTTAAAAATAATTTCAAAAAGCCTCTGATGATTGCACAGCTCAGCTGGGATCGTCAAAGGCTTTTAAAAGGAAAAAAGCCTCTGCTGATCAGGCAACTCAGCTGGGATCGTCAGAGCCTTCTGAAAGCATTTTTTACAACCTCTTCGCGAGGTTGTAAAAAATGCTTTTTTTACACCACCCAGTCACATTACCCCACCACCAAGCCCACAGAACTGGTAGTAACAAATTTTAGATTTCACCACTGGTTCAGCCATCCAGTAAGCCAAGAAGATGGCTGTGATGGAAACCCCACTCTAGTTAGGATTCACAACCTTTAAAAAGGGTTAGGGTTCCTCTAGATGCCTCTGCCCCTTTCTCTAGGGCAGGGGTCTCCAAACTGGGCCACTTGAAGACTTGTGGACCTCAACTCCCAGACTGCCTGAGTGAGAAATCCTGGGAGTTGAAGTCCACAAGTCTTCAAGTGGCCCAGTTTGGAAACCCCTGCTTTAGAGGAAGCAACGCGGGGCGTCCAAGAGGCTCCCTTTGATTGCCTGGAGGGGTCTCTGACTCGATCACCCTAGAAGAGTGAGGCCCGTCTTGGTTTGGCTGCTTCTGAAGCAGCAGGAACGTCAAACAGGTGAGTTCCCCTTGTGCAGCTGTTGGCTTGGCTGACTGGCAGGTTGCCTCTCGGGCTGGCTCTTGGGTAAGCATTGCCTGGTGGTGGCACACGAGTGAGATGCTTGTTCCCGGGAAACCTGCATGAGTTGCAGACACTGGTGTGAACCGGGCCCTTTCCCTGACTAAGCCTTCTTCTGTGGGAACTCGGACAAGAGTTTCCTGGTGAGAGGGCCCTGATTGACAGTCAGCGCTGTTGCTGCCTGATCATGTCCCATCTATCTTGGCTCTTCTTAACACAACACCATGTCTGAGAAGACATTAAAGGACCCTGTGACTCTGAGCCAGATCCCAAGGATTTCTTCCAAGCGTGCAGAGGATCCCAGGGACTCGGCTGGTGCAGCTGCTCTTCACTCAGCTGATTTGAGAGCAGGGCTCCAGCAACGCAAAACACAAACTTTACAGAAGGAAACAGATCCACCTGCCCGTTCCTAATTCACCTAGCAGGGCATCAGCAGAACGAAAGGAGGGGGCGGGGAATACCAGAGTTTCGAGCAACGCAGGGGAAAAAATCCCGCTGGAGCTGAAAATAATTCAGGGCTCTAGAATGAAGAGTTCACCTTGTCAGGTTTTCATTAAAAAGGGGGGAGGGGAAGTAGCACTTCCCATGACAGCAGTGGGAGAATTCCAGCTGGACACAGAGCAGAAGAGGAAGATGGGGGGCAGGCAGAGCCGTGGGGAGCCCATGGGGCTTCCGGTGACACCTCAAGGGGTTGCTGCTGCTCTACCATCTGCCAGCACTCAGAGCGATGTTGCAGGGCGTCTCCCCACCAGGAGAAATGCCAGTCTGCCCGCTTGTGGGAAAATATTCTGGGCACAGCAACAGCTGACAAACAGCAGTGATTCACAGCCCAGAAGCTTCCGAGCAGGTTTTTTCCTCTGCGTGATCCGGAAACTCGTCGGGGCCAAGCAGCAATGCAGGAATGCATCTCTGATGGGATTGAGGCCAGGATCCGACCCCCCAAGGGAAGGGAGGGGGGACAGCTTTATGGTCAAGCAGAGGAATGCAGAACTGGTTGTGTTGCAGTTGGAATCTTGGGCCCAAGGATTGTGCTTGCCGTAATGCAGGAGTCTACAAACTTTGCAACTTTTGAGGTGTGTGAACTTCAACTCCCAGAATTCCTCGGCTGCATGGCTGGCGAATTCTGGGAATTGGAAGTCCAGAATTCTTAAATTTGCCAAGTTTGGAGGCCCCTGATATAAAAGGACTGCATTGCCTGTGGCAAGTTGTACCTGGGCACAGGATGCTGGCTCTGGCTAAAGAGCCCTCTTGAACCGAGCATCTCCTCTGACCCACAGGACCCTGCCTGGCAGTGGGCATCGGCAGGACAGGCTGCCCTATAGAGTCTCCTGCCTGGCGAGGGAGACAGGCTGCCATTGCTCTGCTTCCTCCCTCTGAAGCCCCCTTCCCCTGGCCTCCCCAGAATCCTCTCAATTCTAGCAGGGTCTTTGTAGATCTATATAATTGTCCGTTTTCATCTGTTTTTTCCATTTTTTCTTACGCTCTGCTTTTGTTTTGATGTTCTCGATTGGGAGCCAGAGTTGAAAGGCAGCATGTAACTCCAGTTCCCAAATCCGCAAGTGGGTGGAGCCTAGCACTTTCCTGCAGCCCCTCCCCATAACCCCCATTTCATGGCTGTTGGCTGCCTACAGAGAGAGGCCTCCTTTTGATGGACAGAGCGGGGGCTTCATTGCAGGGTTTTTGACCTACAACCACTCGTTTAGTGACTGTTCAAAGCTACAACGGCATTGAAAAAAGGGACTGATGGCCGCTGCAGCATCCCCATGATCACGTGATCAAAAGTTGGATGCTTGCAACTGACTCCTATTTATGACGGTCGCAGTGTCCCGGGGTCACGTGATCCCCGTTTGCTACCTTCCGACAAGCCAAGCTCGATTCGCTGAATGACCATGTTAGTAACTGAACTGCAGTGATTCACTTAACAACAGTGGCAAAGAAATGTTATCAAAAGGGGCAAAACTCACTTAACGACCACAGAAATTTTGGGCTCCATGGCAGTCATAATTCGAGGGCTACCTGCATTCCCCAGTCTGCTCCGTGAAGGAGTGTGTCATCGCAGCAGTGTTACTGTGCGCGTGACATACGTGGCATCATTTGTGTGATGGCCTCTGGACGCAACTGGCAGGAAGGGCCGTGGGAGGGGGTCCTGGGCACACAAGGCTGCTTGTCCCCCTCAAGGGGGCTGAGCCTAGCATGACTTCCAGAGGCTGCGGCTTCACTTTGCGCCATGGAGATGCCCGGCGCACCACAGCCTGGAAGGTACAGGGCAATTGTACACAATGTCTGTTCCCCGGGGCCTTTGCACATTATGCTGCCCTGGGCAAGAGGACTCCGCTGGCGTGGTGCTGCTTGGCAACATCGTTCTTCAGGTGCCTGACTCCAGAGGAATACGGATCCCTGCTCACGGTGCAAAGGGCTCCTTGCAAGAGATTTGGTGAAAATTATAACCCCTTAATTCCCTAACCTCCAAGGCACATCAGCACTGCACCGTCCCGGTTAGCAGTCCTGGGCATCGGTCTGCAGCTGCGGGCCTCCCTCCCATGCCGGTTCCTGACTCAAGAATTCTAATCACTAAAGGAGAATATTTGTGGCTCAAGGTTGAAATGAGGGGTCCTTAGTGTGTCTCTGAGCTTGGTTGTTTTCTTGGAGACGTTTTATGACCCAACTAGGTAACGTCATCAGTATTAGAAGGAAGTGGGAGAAGGAGGACCGTAGTAGGGTCCTTGGCACTCTCTGAGCTTGGTTGTTTTCTTGCAGTTTCATTACCCAAACTAGGTAACGTCATCAATGGTAGAAGGGAGCAGGGTTTGCTCTCTGTATACTAATAGGAATAGCACTTAGAGTTATATACCGCTTTGCGGTGCTTTCCAGTCCTCTCTAAGTGGTTTACAGAGTCAGCCTATGCAGCCCCAACCATCTGGCTCCTCATTTGACCCACCTCGGAAGAAAGAAAAGCTGCGTCAACCTTGAGTCTAGTGAGATTTGAACTGCCAAATGGCAGGCAGCCAGAAGTCAGCAGAAGGAGCCTGCAGTACTGCACTCTAACCACTGTGTCACCTCGCTTGGTGGGGGTGTTCTTGATGGTTCCTTGATTAAGCTCTGGCACTGATGAAGTTACCTAGTTTGGTCATGAAACATCTGCAAGAAAACAACCAAGCTCAGAGAGCACCCAGGACCCCTCAATTCCAACCATCTACAATGAAGCTGCCAGTGGGCACCCCAAGTCTTGCCTTGTTTGCAGGCTTTGCAGCCCATCTTACTGGCCTGTCAAAGGGAGAGAAGCAGCATTTTACCTCCCAAAAGAGCTGCAACTTTTCCTCTTTTGCTGTTTTTTAGGCGAAGATGAAAAATTTGCGGCTTCCCTAATGGATGGAAAATTTCCCCGGAGTACGTCGATGCAAGACACTGTCCGAGAGGGCCACGGCATCCCGCCCCCACCACAAACCGCTCCACCCCCACCCCCCTCCCCCTACTACTTCGACACGGGCCCGCCCCCAACCTTCTCCCCGCCCCCACCCCCAGGGAGGGTGTATGACACCGTCCGGTCCAGCTTCAAGCCGGGCTTGGAGGCCAAGCTGCACGGGCTGCCGCCAGTGATCAGCGCGGCCGAGATGTATGACCAGGCCAGGGCCGGCATCCCTTACCCCGAACGGCAGAAGCGGGCCCGCTCCATGATCATCCTGCAAGACTCCTCCCACATCCCGGTGGAGCCCACCGACATCCCCCGGCCAGGCCCCTCGGCCACCCCTCCAGAGAAGATGAAGCGGAAGGGGCGCGGGGCGGACAACCCGTACGCCAACATGGGCCAGTTCAACGTCAGCCTCTTTGCCCCCACCAAGCCCCAGCGCAAGAAGAGCCCCCTGGTCAAGCAGCTGCAGGTGGAGGATGCGCAAGAGCGAGCGGCACTCTCCGTGGCCGGGGGCTTCCCCCGGGAGCCCTCCCCCACCCGAAGGGGCCACCGCCTGAGCGGGATGGAGTTCACCTCCCAGCAAGTGGACACCGCCAGCCTGCCCTTTGCCACAGCGGTCGCAGGGGCCATGAAGGAGCGAGACCGGCGTCTTGATGAGAAGCGGAAATCCACTGTCTTCCTTTCCGTGGGGGCCATAGAGGGGAGCCCCCCCACCATAGACATGCCATCACTGCAGCAATCCCGGTCCATCGATGAGCGTCTGCTGGGGAGCCGGGATGTTCTCCTGCCTTCCCCCGTCTCTGCTTTAAAGCCATTCCTCAGCAGTTCCTCCTCGACGTTCATACACCCCCTAACGGGGAAGCCCCTCGACCCCAACTCCCCCCTGGCGCTGGCGCTGGCCGCGAGAGAGCGAGCCCTCTCCACCCAGGTCTCCTCCAGAGTGGCAACCCCCATCCACAGCCCCGACTCCGATCGGGCGGCGCCCTTGTTTGTGGACATCCAAACCAAAGACCAAGAGAGGGGTGAGCTGGAAGGCCGGGGGTCTCCCGCCTATTCTCCAGGAGCCAAGGTGGCCACACCCAGCTCTCTGACACCTACCCAGAGCCCCTGGGGGATGCCCGGAAGTGCAAGGAAAGAGGGCGAGGCACGAACTGAGACCCCGGTGAAGGAGATGGAGGAGAAGAAGGTGGAGGAAAAGAAGGCCATGATCCTCAGCATCCTGGACACCTCGCAGCAAAAGACGGCCGGCCTCATCATGGTGCACGCAACAAGCAATGGCCAAGACCTCGGCTTTGATGTGAAGGAGGAGAAGACCCCTGTCCCAGAGGGGGGCCCAGAGCCAGTGGAAGTGTCCATGATGGAGGCTCAGCCCAGTCCCGTGGGGAAGGCACCTGTCAGCCCAGCCTTGGACAAGACTCTTGGACAAGGGAGTTCGGAGGAGGAAGTGGAGACCTACACGGTCACTCTGCCACCTGCACAGCTGTCCTCGAGCGATGAGGAAACCAGGGAGGAGCTGGCAAAGATTGGCCTGGTGCCGCCACCTGATGAGTTTGCAAATGGGGTATTGGTCACCACCGCTGGCACACCTATCAGCCAACTGGCTGCTCCAGCCATCGCCCCGCCATCTGTGCCAGCGGCAGCGGCCCTACCTTCTACCACTGGCGGAACACCCTCAGGGAAGCCCTCTGATGCCCCCACCGCTCCAGAGTCTGCCGCAGACTCGGGAGTGGAAGAGGTGGACACCAGAAGTTCAAGTGACCATCACCTGGAGACCACAAGCACCATCTCCACCGTCTCCAGCATGTCCACACTGTCCTCCGAGAGCGGGGAGCCCACCGACACCTACACCTCCTTTGCGGATGGGCACACTTTTGTACTCGAGAAGCCGCCAGTGCCTCCAAAGCCGAAACTCAAGTCCCAGACCAGCAAGGGGCCGGTAACCTTCAGGGACCCACTTTTGAAGCAGTCCTCGGACAGCGAGCTCATCTCCCAGCAACACGCGGCCATCCTGGCTTCCGCCAGCGTCGGCCGGCCACGCTACCTCTTTCAGCGAAGGTCCAAGCTGTGGGGGGACCCCCTGGACAGCAGGCCCATCCACGGGCCGGAAGATGACAAACCAACTGTGATCAGCGAGCTTAGTTCCCGGCTGCAGCAGCTGAACAAGGACACGCGCTCCCTGGGGGAGGAACCTGCCGGTGGTGTGTTAGACCCTGGAAAGAAGCCTCCCGTGGTGGCAGCACGGTAAGACCCCCTCCCCGTGCCCAGCCGGACAAGAGGGGGCTGCAGTTGGCCTCGTGCCCTGGTTGCCAACCCTTCTCCAGAGTCGGTTTCCCTTAGCCAGGCAGGCCCTGGTTCAGCGAGGCTTCCAGAGGGGGGAAGATGCCAGAATGACGTTTTAGGATTTGTCCCCATCTAGATTCGGGAGAGGGGGGTGTGGAATTTGGGAAGAATGCTAAGCCCCCTCCCACTTATCCATTTCCTCTTTCTCCTCCTCACCCCCCCCCCCCCAGCTTGGCAGTTCCAGAGACCTCCAACAGGCAGAGGCTCCATCCTTTCTCTCTCACACACACCCCCACACCCTGCCTCCCCTTCCCATAATGTCCCATTGAAGCCAAGCCCCTCGAAGGCTTGGTCCCTGGCAGAAGAGTGAAACCAGCCTTTCCTCCTCCTGCTGGTGGAGAAACCGCCGAGCTCGGAGCTGCCGCCATCCCGTCCTCCTTTACCCTGCAGGTGTAAAAAGGGATCCAGGCAGTCCTCAACTTACAACTCTTAGTTTTGTGACCATTCAAGATTACGACGATGCTGAAAAAAGTGACCGGTGACCGTTTTTCACAGACACGAGGTTTGCAGCCTCCCCAGGGTCACGTGATCAAAATCCAGACTCTGATTTTTGACGGCTGCAGTGCCCCGGGGTTACCCGATCCTCTTTTGTGACCTTCTGCAGATTCATTTAACAACTGGCTTACTATGTTATCGACTGCAGTGATTAACAACTGTGGCAAGAAAGGTCATAAAATGGGGCAAATCTCACTTAACAGAAATTTTGGGCTCCTTTGTGGTCGTAAATTGAGGCCTACCCATATTCAGCCAAGTGGAGATGGGTGCCAGTGGGTGCTACGGAAGAGCCCTGGTGAAGCTGTTGGGGAGGCCTTCCTTCTCGGGTTCAGGGGCCTCCGAAGGCCTTGGGGTTCCCCTCCAGCCTTGTGGCTCAGAGGGGAGGGGGAGGATTCTCTTCATGAGGAGGGAGGGATCTGCGCAGACGCCCAGCCCCCAGCGCAAGGGAGGACCCTCCATTCATAAACCCTTGAAGAGGAAAAGGAACAGCCGGCCAGGCAAGGAAGCAGCAGAAACGAGGGCTGGGTTCCCCGGGGCCCTGCCGCCTTCAGAGATGTGGAATAGCAGTATAACCAAGTTGGAAGGGACCTCAGAGATCTTCTAGTCTAAGCCCTTGATCACGCTGGCTGGGGAATTCTGGGAGTGAAAGTCCACAGGTCTTAAAATTGCCAAGGTTGGACACCCTGTATCTTTCTGGAGAAACCTCCTGCCAGCCTCCTTTCCAAATCCTCCAGTGACGGAGCATCCACAGCTTCTGGTCAAATACACACAGGCACACCTGTTCGGCCATGACAACAGTTACCCCAGATCTCTTCTCTGAGCAACCGTAGAATCCAGTGGGTCACATGCAGGATGCTATTGTATGTCCTTCCTTCAGTCTATCGTTTTGGACGGATGTTGCGTTGGATTTGCCCAGCCCCCCTGTGCCTCGTATAAAATCTCAGCGGAATTTTTCCTACCCTGAATAACTGAGATCAGGCACACCCCCACAAACAGATCCCTCTTCCCCTCCCCTCCTTTGGCCAAAGACGCCCACAAAAGGTTAGCCAAGATCCCAAGGCAGATTCTTCTAATGACACCACTGAACGCTTCAGGCAATGCGAATAACATCCCAAAATTTCCTTCTAAGAAGCCATTTCCAGCTTGAGCCCCCTCTGGCCCCTTGGGGGTTTAGGACCCAAACTGTCCGTCCGCCCCCCCCCCCAGGCCGCAGCAATCCCCCTGAGGAGTCTCCCAGCCTCAGGTGCAGCCAGAGTGAGACTCCAATGGAGATAAGAGCCAGCGAGAAGATGGGCTGTTGGAGCCCACTCCTAGGGGGCAGAACAGGTCGCTGACATGAGAAGAGAAAACCATGCTGGCTTGGTCTCCTGCATGGGAAGGTCTGGCCACCTTAACTCAGCCTTGGAAAGTCCTAGAAGGAGGCTGAGGGCCTCTCGGGACCCTTCCCATTTTTCCCAGAACTGAAAAGGTGTGTTTGCGCAGACCCCCTTCCATTTGAGGCCCCTGCTGCACTGCACAGAACGGGGGTGGGCAACTACGGCCCCTTTACGATTCTTGGACTTCAACTCCCAGAATTCCTGAGCCAGCACGGTTGACTGAGCAATGCTGGGAATTGAAGTCCACAAGTTTTAAAGCTGCCAAGGTTGGACAACCCCGAGTTTCATGCGAGCTCAGGTTGATTTTTCCCCCCAGTTTATCTAGAAGTGTCACCTGCTCTAGTGGGAGGGGTTCCGGGGAGGGGGGAGGGAGGAACAGAAGGAAGAAGAGGAGGAAGGAGAAAAGAAAGGATATGATTAGTTTGTGTTTCCAAAACCCACCATTGCTTTGTATTCTTACAGATCTGACCAAGACCCTGAAGAGAATTAAACCATTTAAGCCTTTTAGCCTCTAGGGTAAACCTTCCTCTTCCTCTGTGTCCTGGCTACATAATTCTCAGCTGAAACTGGTGGTGTCCTGCTCTGAGCTTCCAACTAAGGCAATTAACACCTTACCAATTTCCTTGTAGGCTTTGTTGCCATGACCTTACACGCCCCGAGGTCTGAGGATCCCAAAGGTGGGCAAATTGAGGGCAAAGGCATCTCTTAAGGCAGCTTCTTCTCTACCTGTTGGAAGCCGGTCTGGAGGAGGGTCTTCCGGGATCAAGAAGTGTGTTTTGGCCACAGGGGTCAGAAGGAGACATAGCAGCACTCGGCTCTTCCCTCTATTTGGCTGCATTAGACATTGATTGGTCAAGCGCAGCAATCTCCTTACTTGGTCAACTCCCGGAATTCCCCAGGCAGAAGAGAGTTCTGGGAGTTGAAGTCCACAAGTCTTAAAGGGGCCACATGTGGAGAACGCTGGCCTGGTGTGCTGAGAGTGTTGGGCCCTTTGGTAGAGAGCCTCGTTCTTCATTCCTGCAAGAGAGGCATTAAATTATCCATAGACTTGATTTCCATGCCAGACCAATAATTCTTCTGCAAGGTCACTGCACAACCATTAACCATCTCTCTCACACACACACACAAGAAGCCTCTCTAAGAATTAAAGAGCGGAGCGGAGAAGTGCTTCTCTCACGTGCCTCCGGGCCCACATTCACAGAGTGAGAAGGAAACTTAAGAGATCATCTTGCCTAACTCTCTGCCTGGACATAAACTACATGGCTAGGTGGGCGCCAGTGGAGACCTAGTGGTCTTCCTTGGGACGAGGCAGTCTCATTGATGCCCAATGCAATTGGGGTTCGGGTTTGACCCGCTTGTGCCTTTGATAAGACCCATTTTAAAAATGCACAGTGTTGGGACTGGAAGCCATCTTTTGTACTGGATAATTCCCCCCCCCCAAAAAAAAATTTTTCACAGTAGTAAATGTGGCAGGTCTGGAGGCCCAATACAAAAGATGGCTTCCAGGCCTGACACAATGGGAGTCCTTCCCAAGGCAGAAATCCATTTGGGGGTTACCTTGTCCCAGTGCGCTTCTCCACCCTGTGGGTTGGGACTTGCTGAATCTCCTAAGATCCCCACTGCCCCGGTTCCTGGCAGGCAGGGCGAAAGAAGATTGAACTCCAGAGCTGATGGAAGAAGGGAGCTGCAGCATTGACGGGTGAGGCCGGGACCCGCTCTGGATGGTGCCCTTTCATCAAAGCCAACTTTGCTAGTGCTGCCCTCTTCATCCTTGACGTGGAGTTTATCTCTCCGTGATTTCATGCCGCAGATGCCTCTGGCAGGGCCCAGGAACACACCTCATTATGTACAGAACCAATCCCCAAACAAGGAGCCCTGGTGACACAGTGGTTAGAGTGCAGCATTGCAGGCTAATTCTGCCCATTGCCAGCTGTTCGATCCTGACCGGCTCATGGTTGACTCAGTCTTCCATCCTTCCGAGGTCGGTAAAATGAGGATCCAGATTATTAAGGGCAATAGGCTGATATTGTATAAACCACTTAGAGAGGGCTATAAAGCACTGTGAAGCAGTGTATAAGTCTTAAGTGCTATTGCTATCTGTGTCTTGCTCCCCCCCCCCCCCCCCATGGAGTAATTCATATTCTCCAGGAAAACTGGTTTTTACAGAGAGAGTGCACTGCCTACAAGGATACAGGGGTAAGAGGGCCATTGTTGGTCACAAGTCATGGCATGCGTTTATGACCGATCGATCGCTGGCAGACTCGCTCCATCCATTTGCTAACCCCTTACTAATCCTGGCTTGCTTACCCCACAAGGGACATTCACCGTGGCTCCTGCCCCTTGGCTCCTGCATGTTCACAGAGGGCAGGGGAGCAGGCAAAGAGAGATGGCTGTCATATCTTCTGTGGCCCCGAGAGATGGCTTCAGGTATGGAAGGAGAAGTCAAACATTTTTCCTTCTGCGGCAGTCCAGCACTGGAAGCAACAAGCAAAGAAAAATAATTAGGGGAGGAGGCATTTGAGAGAAATGCCACTTGAGTTTCCAATAACGTAAAGCAATTCATTTATACATTTGGCCCTGAGGCTGGCTTAGCATCAGATCTCTTTGGAATAAGTCCAGCTCCAAATCCAGAGATCTGACATAATGTCCTCGCTTAACAACCCTTGGTGATCAGCTTAACAGCAGCAACCGGAACTGGCAGAATTACCATCGTTAAGCAGCATGGTCACGCAATGTCATGCTTTAGGATCCCATTGCTTAATGACAGCAATTCCAGTCCTGGTTGCCATTGTTAACGAAGGACTACCTATGTAATATTACATGATCAAGATACTCCTGAAATAACTTCCAAGGCCCAACTCTGATCAGAATCCTCACTTATAAAGTTTTCTCCTCTACCCAACAGGACTGATAGCATGGCATTTGCTTGATTTCTGGTGGTGCTCTCCTCAGCTCAGTAGTCCTCATGAAAGCACCTTATTGTAAGAGCTGTGGTAGCACAGTGTTCAGAATGCAGTACTGCAGGCTACTTCTGCTGACGTTCAGCAGTTCAATTCTCACTGGCTCAAGGTTGACTCACCCTTTGATCCTGCTGAGGTGGGTAGAATGAGGACCCAGATTGTTGGGGGCAAGAGGCTGACTCTATAAACTGCTTAGAGAGGGCTGGAAAGCACTGTGAAGTGGTATATAAGTCTAAGGGCTATTGCTATTTGTGGATTGTAGAGGCTTAGGAGGAAACGGCTGCCGTGCTAGGGAATAAGACATGGACAGGGTTCCTTGTGGCTAGAAATCTGCCTTTGCTCTAAGGTGGCACCCGAGAGAAAAATTGTCACATGGATTTTTCCACCTTTCCTCCTCCCCAGCAACTGAGCAGAAATGCCTTCGTTCTCCTCCCTGTGTGCTGGGTCAGGAAGAAAGAAGCCAAGAGCAGCCAACAAGAGACAAGTTCCCTCTGAATCCAGAGACAAATGCCACAGCAGGCAGTGATTGCTTTGGTGGTGCCAAGGGGTTGGAAATGGTCCTTGTTATGAAGAGAAAGAGGGGTGGCCCTGGCAGCTGGCTGTTTCTCCTTCCTCTCGGACAAGGTGGAGCGGTGCAATTATAGCAGTCTCAGACCTAAAGCATACATGAAGCCAATCTGAGCCAGTCACTGGCACCAAAGATTTACGCTCCCAAGCTTTTGGGCTCGTGCTGGAGCCCATCCTCGGGGAAGGAGCGAGCAGTTAGATGAGGAAATCCAAGCTCATTGGTAACCTCACATTGCAACGAACAAGGATGTGCATTCAATTTTGCAGAGACTAAGATTGTTGGCTGAGCAGGGACAAAAAGAGCCAGAGAAAACGTTGAAGCCTGGGAACTGGGCCCCTTGGCAGTCAACAGGAATGCTGATTTACCACCAGCTTATCAGGTACTTGGAACTGAGGGCAGGGGGGGGGCACAAGGAAACAATAGGCAATTGCCTGCCATCAACACACCAATCAACCAATAGGAAGGCACAGCAAAAATACGACTCATGGAATAGCCCAAAGCACATATCCGGTAAGAGAGAAGTTCTCTGAGGATGGGCTCCAGCACGAGCTCAAAAGCTTGAAGGAATAAACCTCTGGTCCCGGTGACCGACTCAGATTGGATCGTGCAACGTTATCCTGGGACCCGTATATTTACCTTCATCTGCCTGCCTGGTCCTCTTGTCTTCACACTGGCCATGACCAAGGGAGGCCAGTGTCCAGGCTGGGCTCAGAGTGGTTTCATGAGGAACACATTCAGTGGACGGTTTTCTTGCGGACTTCCGCCTGGATTAGTTTGGGAGTCAAATGGCTTTCTGGGCCTAGTCCACTCAGGAGGATGGCCAGGACCTTTGGGGCAGTTGGCCTAGAGGGCTTGGGGAGGAGAGGAGGCTTAGGAGAGGACCCCAGGAAGGATTGGGAAGAAGAAAACCCTGAGGGGAAGACCCCCCGGCATCTTCTCCCCCCGTTCTGTGATTTTTTTCCTGTTTGCCTTTCTCATCACCGGCTGTCCTCGGAAACGCATATTTATTATTTACAGCATTTCTATATCACCCAGATTATTGTAGCAAATCACTCAGAGATTACTCACTGCGTTCTGTAGAGCCCAAAATTATACAAAAGCTCTTTGGGCTGGAATTCCCGGTCAGCAGTGGAGAGCTCCGAATGAATCAAAGGGGGTCTTTTCAGAGGCATCCCGGTTTTCCTCAAGGAGGCTGCCTCTCATGGGCACACAGGTTCCCTGGCTACAACCACCAACATGGCAAAGCTGGATCAGCCATCTTGCCTAATTTGCACATTCTTGGGGAGCTCAGCAGAAACCACAGAGAAGTAGGGTGCACTGCTCTCCTTTGGACCTGCTCCCCACAAAGCCCATTCTTCCTTCTCTCTCTCTCTCTCTCTCTCTCTGCTCCCCGGCCCCTCCCCTCATCCCCAGCCCCTCCCCTTCGTCTGGAGCTTCAGAATTGCTTCATGTCAGGCTTTGGCTGTTGAACATCTGTGGTTGTGAACATGGACTTCATGGGATGGGCCGTGGGGTATTGAACTGACCATGACTGAGCTGCCTCCCAGAACTCTTTGAGGCCCCTGGCCTGGAGCCCTTGACCCTCCGTGACCTGAGGAGGCAAGCGGGGCCACTGCTTGTCTCCCTGGCCAGGTGGACAGTGTTGGCAGGAGACCAGGAGCCCTCTCGGGAAGGGAGGGTGTTCCTCCAGCCCTGTTGAGCCTGAGGTCAGCCCAGCACCTCCACCCTTCTCCTTCTCCTGTCCCCAACCAGCCGGAGGGGGCTTCTGGGAGTGGCAGGGACCCCAAGGAGCTTGTGACCAAGTCTCTTCCTTCTTCTCAGTGTGGCTCCCGGTGCCTTGGACGGATGCTAACATCTTTCTCATTGCCTCTCTTCCTGCTCTCCCATCTGCATGTCTCGGCTGCTCTGTCTAGCACCGCCTCAGGCCTCAGGAGGGTGGGCGAGCTGTGTAAGTGAGCATGTTCTCATCTCATAGCAACCCCATGTCCGTCTTCTGTCTGTTTCTCAGTTCCTGCTCCTGCTCCTGCTTGCCGTGTGTGCCGTGGGCTGGCTGGCTGGTTGGCTGGGGGCTGCCGGGAGGGGGAGGGCAGGGCCTGCAGGGCTGTGTGGCTGCATCCCTCCCCAGCCTGCCCAACCCAGCATGTCGATATTTGTCTGGTGATGTGTGCCCCGGAATCCCAGGAGGAAGTGCCCATCTGCAATCGGATGCCAAATGGGGTCAGGGGAAGCCGGGCTACTTGGCTGGTTTCCAGAAGCAACGGGGTCACCCTGCCTGCAGGCCCCACTGGTAGGAACAGGCCTGTCCTCCAGCATAAAGATGGGCCCAGATAGGAAGGCAGGAAAGGAGGTGCTGCCTTTCCTTCAGAAGCTGAGGTCCAAAGCATTTCTGGGGATGGGTGGCAAGTGCCCACAAGGGGGTGGGGTTGGGCCACTGAGGATTCTGCAGCCCCATGCAAGACCCATCACTCTTCTCTCACCAAGGAAGAACCCCAAGACCCCTGATCCCAGTAGGCCTCTTCCCCCTCAGGGTGATCCCACTGCCTCAGGTGACTGAGATGCTCTCCCTGATGTCCTCATCTGAGAGGCTCTTCATCATCGTCCACAACCTGGGCAGCCTGGGGCCCCTGGAAGCCCGTGAGCTTCTGCTTCCTTGACAGGTCGGGTTAATGGTGGGTCTTGTTGCATGTTATCAGCAGGGTGGACCCAACCTTCATGCCCAGATGTTCATGACAGCTTTTCACCCAGGTCCTCAGGTGGGCCTCTTCATCAAAGGTCCTCACTCAGTCTATGAGCCACTACTGCATGGCTGGCTGAGCCCTCCTAGATGGAAACAACTTGCCCCGATGAACATGAGCTTTGTCCTGTATCAGCTCCATCTACTCCTGTGATCCTGGAAGAATGTTTTGTCTCCACCTTGGAGTGGACCTGGGCTTGGCCTCAGCTTTGGCCATACCTCCTCATGTGCTGCTGCTTTCATCTTCTTGCGTGATAAGAAAAAGTTTTGGTCTTGAGGAAAAGAGCCAAGGGAGATGCTCAAAGTACCACCACACTCACATAATGGCTTAGCTGGAGGCCACTGAGTGTGAAGGTGAGGTAGGATGGCCACAATTGGACAGGTCTGGACATTTTCACGTAGAATCCAGAAGGGACCTTGGGGGGGGGGTCTTCCAATCCAGCCCCCTGCTCATGGCAGGACAGCTTGTGTCATCTTGGACAAGTGGTTGTCAAATCTTTTCTTGAAAACCTTGAGGGGAAAAAAACCTGCATTTTTCTCAAATGATTTAGAGCAGGCACTGGAGTTCCTGGCAGCCGTAATACCTGGCGTCTTTGTAAAACATGGCCCACATTGTGACCGATTATGTTCTGAATCTCTCAAGAGCTCAGCATCTTCTAAAAGACACATGGGATCTTCAGCCACCGAAGCAACCTCCACTTTGCTGCCTCCTCCTTGTTGATGTCCTTAGTCTCTGAGAAGAAATGCAGTTCGGGATTCAGCAGAATCCCTTTTTTTAAAAAAAACTGCTGAGTCCCTTCTTGCTCCTACAACAGAATATCCATTTTTGTTCCAAGGACATGTGGAAAATGTTTAAAGCAACATCACATTATGGATTCTCAAGTTTTTTAGTCCGCATGGGAAGGTGAAGCATATTATTTACTCTTTAGTATTTTAAATTGAATTTTAAATTGCCTATTTTTGCTAGAGTGTGCTCATTTTCTCTAGAAAAAGCCAGCTGGAAAGGCTTTGGTAAAAGAATGGCGAATTGAGGATTACACTTTCCATTCCATATTTATCAGTTTTGGACACAGGGAGGAGATCCTTTCTCAACTGAAAAGTCCTTTGGGGGTTCTACATTCAGCTCAAGGAGATGTTCCTAAATTCTCCATCGCCCTGTATTAAAAAGCTGTCTTGCGACGGATCCTTCTTTCTCATCGTCTCACCATCAATGGAGAGAGAAGCCTTCAAAACAGACAACTATTATTGGGGGTGGTTTGTTCTCCAAGCCTGTTTCGTTTCCAAAGGCTTCCTCACCAGGCTAGGTAATGTTTGTCAGCGGATCTTCAGTTGAAGTGTCTTATTTCAGTTCTCTTCTGCTTTTATAGGTCTTAGGGCGTCAGTTGGTCATGTGACCGACTGGTCCCGCCGTGAGGGTCATCTGGTGATGAGGTCACAGACAGCTGTTTGACTTATGAGGAAGATCTGCCTTTCATTTGGCTCCTTCCTTCCAGGTCGCTGTGATTTTCCTGCGTTGCAAAGCTGTCGGGAAGATTACGATCCTGGGGAGGAATTCTGCCAAGCCCCCACCGTCACTGCTAAGGCCAGCCCAAGGATTATTTGGGAGTGAGCAGGTCGGAAGGAGCCCTTGTAGGACATTAGTTCCCCAACACTACCGGCATGCAGAGGGTTTTAAATTTGGGCTTCTCTTCATTCTACTTGACTGCTGTTGCTTTAGGTTGATTAGCCAAAGCTCAGACTTTGCCACGATTAACAAGGGCTCTTGGGAATGGCCTTTGCCACCAAGTGGGCCAAGAGCATCTCTGCCTGGCCAACCAAGAATGGCTAATTCTGCAGAGCAGCCTTTTTTTCCTTTTTTTTTTAATTTGATTTATATGCTGCCCTTCTCCGAAGATTCAGGGCAGCTTACAATGCGTTGTAAAGCCTTCAAAATGTGGCCAGTCTTATGCCGTGGCTCCCAGCCCTTAGGTACAAAAGGCCCAAGCATGGACTGAAGAAAGCTTTTGCAAGAAATGGACCCACTCGGCTCCAAGCCACAGACTGTAGTCCATCGCAAGTCAAGCCAAGTCCGAAACCTGGGCGGCCTGCCTGGCCTGCCAAGACTTCCACCGGAGAGATGCCTTCCGTGCCTGTTGAAGAATGAAGAGCCATCCTGGCCATGTTCATTGAAGGGAGGCTTGTCCAGTGAAGGCTTGTCCATTCTTCGCTCTGTCATGGACCTGGGTCCTTCTTCATTGTCCAACCAATGAATCACTTACTGAGTGTTGGCCAGAGCTGCCAGCTGTTGGCAGGCCCTGAAATGTCTGCTAATGTGACTGCAAGCTGAGGAGCCTTTCCTCTTGAAGGTATCTGGCATAGCTTCCTCTCAACATAACCGTTTCTTCCTTTCATGACTTCCCATTTTGTGGAAAGCAACATATTTTTTCACATGCCTTCCCAGGCAAATGCACAAATATTTTAATGCAAAGTCTGTGAAGCAGAGATGGGTCCCACGTAATCCATTATAAGGGGGCACAATTGTCTCTCCGTTATTGATGACAGTGAACTAATTCATTTGAAGATCATGAAAACTCTCGGAAGGCCGTCAGCGCTGAAGATTTCCCTATGTAACCCACTCTTGTTTTCTGGCTGGTGGACACGGCTGCACCACTTCCAGCGTCTGCTTGCAGCAGGAAAGGGACGGGGCAGAAGGCCTGGGTCTTAGGGCCTCATCGCAGCCCGGTCTTCTGCCTTGTGGAACCTGCAGAGCCAGATAGGATGCAGCTGGTCAAGTGGCAGACAGAAAATCCCTGGCTGTTAGACAGTGTCATGCCATGTCAAACCAGAGGCATTTCAGGGGCTCCCTCCCTGGAAGGCCACATTGTCCTCTTCCAGCAGCTGTTAGGGAATTCAAGGCAGACCAAAGTAGGAAACCAAATCATGAAAGTTAATATTACCTTTATTCTAAGGTTATAGTGACAGAACCTTTCAATTATGAACATGCATCCCCACTTTCTTCCTGAGAATTAAGGAGAGTCTTGTCTGAGATGCTTTTTCTGGTTATAGGTCGGCCCCAGACTCGGGTTTCTTTTATCTGACTGTTGTCTTGGTAGCAACTCATCCTCATGTTCCCCAAGTCCACATAGTGGCCATGACACCTCTCTTCTATGACTGTCGCTGTTTATAAATTTGGCAAATTGGAGGCCGTCGTCATGTCTGAAGGCCACTTGTTGATCAAGAGGCAAGCTGGTCTTGTGAAGAGCTTGGTTTCATTGCAAGGACAAGACACCCAGTTTCTTCGAAGCTGCTGCTGGTCTCTCCATCTTGCATCCTGCAACAGACGCCAGTGTCCAAGGCAGGCAAACCGAGCAAAGGGACAAGTTCAGGACATCTTTGTAAACATCTTGCCAGACAGCAGGGATACAATTCTGCTGCCTTCCTAAGGCTGCAGCCCAGATCGTTCATCCACACTGAAGGATCCCAAGGTTCAAGGGCCTCCTTGGCTCCCATTTCTTCTTCTGTTGCTGTTCATGTGTAAGAGAGGATTCCAGAGCCAGATGGACTTCCTCCCACCAGCTCAGCCCTTTTGTACGCATCTTCTTAGGCAGTTCCCACCCACCTTTAATGCCGCCTTCTGACCAGGGACAGGACAGCACCAGAGGAGTTCCCAACCACTAGGCCTTTTCTGCATCAACTCACAGAATTCAAACATTCAATTCAATTCAGAATGGGACTTTGGAGTTCTTTTAGTCCAACCCCCTGACCCTATACCCTTTCAGACAAGTGACCGTCCAGTCTCTTCTTAAAAACCTCCAGAGATGGAGAGCCCACAACTTCTGGAGGCAAAGCCATTCCACTGGTTAATTGTTCTCCCCTTGTCTCAAAGCAGTCCCAGCTGGCCAAGTCTGGCCTGCCCCTCTGCCTTTCAGCCCTCCATCCCCAGAAATGGGACAGGTCCCTAATCTTTCCCCCTTATGCACTGGAGACGTTGGTTCTTAACGGGTTCCTGGTGGCCAGGAAGAAAAGGGATCTTCCCGTGCAGGCGATGAGCAGAGGCTTCCTGGTTGAGAGGGAGGCCCAGAAGGATGGCATCTCAAAGGTCATCTCCCTGGTCAGCAAAAGCAGCAGGCCAAACACAACTCGATCCCTTGCTCATTCCGTGTGCTCACAACATTGGAAAAGGGGAGGCTAAGAAAAGAGGCGTTCGCTTTTGGGCTGAACCGTTCCACTCCGAGTGCCACACTTTTCAGGCGCAAGGAACCAGAACGGCACCTGAACTGATCTGAGTAGGGTCTCTACTGCTTCTCACCTATTCTTGTACTCTCGCCAGACTTACTTATGCTGTCTTGAGAACCACTGGATAAGCCCTCCAGGGATTGTGGGGAGGGGTCAGATCTCATTTGCTTCTCCCCTGCAGGGATTCCAAGCTAGAGACTCTCTTAATTCCACCATCCCCAGCTTTTCAGCTACAGGTTCCACCACACATTAGCAAAAAGAAACTAACGAGCTTTCAGTCCCTTTTTGTTTTGTCCTGGGAAATAATCTACACCAGCACGGCTGGCTGGGGAATTTTGGGACTTGAAGTCCACACGTCTTTGTTGCCAAGTTTGGAGAGCCTGGCCCAGACAACTGAGTAACAGAGTTCCTTCTCTCAGAAAGGCTGGCTATCCCCAGGGCTCAGAGAGCTTCCCCTTGGTCTACTCGGAGCAAACCTTCAGTCAGAGTCCCGGGGGGGGTGGGGCGGGGAGGCTTCCAGAGCTGATGGCAAACACCAGTAGGAAGCTAGCCACTCCTCCCTCCCAGGCAAGCAAATTCTGGCCCCTGAAGCTGAACAGGGGGTCTTCACAGAACCACAGAGTTGCAAGGGACCTTGGAGGTCTTCTAGCTCAAGCAGGAAGCCCTCTCCCATTTCAGACAAATACTCCTGGCACTCCCCAGGGTGGATTCCTCCCTGCCCAGGGATCCTACTCCCCCCAGATCCCCACCTCTGCTGCAGGAACAGGTGGTGGACCACAGGAATTGAGGACTTTGGGGGGCTTAGGAGGCTAATGTTAGCTTTGGAAAGCTGGGGGGGGGTCGATTCCTGGGTAAGCTCAGCCACCCAACCAACCTCAGTGTGTCTGGGAGAGAAAGCCTGCACAAGAAGGACCCATGCAAAAGAGCTCACGGGGGTGGCAGGGGTATCTTCCCTGAGGGTTCTGCAGAATCTGTGGCCTTGCTGGTTGTGTGGGGAATGTGTGTGTGTGTGTGTGCACCTGTTTTGTGTCTGGGCACCTCTCTCACCACTGCTTCTCCCTCTCTCTCTCTTTCTCTCTCTGTGTCTCTGTCTTCACAGACTTTTCAGTAGTTTAGGAGAACTAAGCACCATTTCCCAGCGCAGCTCTGGCACCACCTACACCGTGCGTCCTGGCAGCCGCTACCCTGTGACCCGCCGCACTCCCAGTCCGGTAAAGCCTGCCCTGGATAGGACAGACCCCCTGAGCACCGTCCGGCCCTACGGGCTCACCCCACCCACCATCCTCAAATCTTCCAGCCTCTCCATCCCACACGAACCCAAGGAGGTACGCTTCGTGGTGCGCAGCGTCAGTGCCCGGAGCCGCTCCCCCTCCCCCTCCCCTTCCCCGGGCCCCCCCCTGCATTCCCTCCACCCCCCGCGGCCCTTCATGCAGAAACCCCTCCAGCTCTGGAACAAATACGACGTGGGGGACTGGCTGGAGAGCATTAACCTGGTGGAGCATCGAGACAAATTTGAGGACAATGAAATTGAGGGCACCCACCTGCCTGCCCTGACCAAGGAGGACTTTGTGGAGCTGGGGGTGACGCGGGTGGGGCACCGCATGAACATTGAGCGGGCACTGAAGCAGCTGGCAGACAGCTGACCATCCCGGCAGCCTGGGCTCCTCTCCCGGGGCCGTGTCACTCAGGGGCAGGCGGGGCCGTTCCTGCTAGGCCAGTAGACAGGAGCCCACCGGATGCTCTTCCTGTCCTGCTCGGACTGCTGCACTGAAAGACGGGGTGGGGTCGGCAGGCACCTCCTTTCCCTACCACCCCACAGCTTCCCGGGCACTCTGGTGCAGACTCCCTTCCTTGGGTACAGGCATGGGCCACGGAAGCTCACCCCCCTCTCCAAGAGAGTCACTGCTGGACAGGTGGTTCTGGGGAAGGAGAGGCACTGCCCTCTTGGCAAACACCTTGGCAGCGTGTCCTACCACGTGGCATGGGCCCAAGGGGGAGGCCGGAGAGGCCAGGTGTTAAGAGGGGAAGGGGGTCCTTGCCCTTGGGTTGCAAGGCTCCAGCCGGGCCTTAACAGTATTTGTACGTTGTGGTGCTGTGGCCGCTTGCATTGCATTCGGCCTTCCGAAGGCCAGACACTGACTGGTGAGGGTTTCTGGGGAAGAGGCTCAGTGCATTGGCCGCAGGGAGGCTGGCTGGCACCCAAGCGACTGCTGCCGGAGGAATTCTCCCTGTGAAGGTCAGCAGGAGCTCCTAAGAGAGGTCAAGGGGCAGAAGTGGGAACACCGCTCAGGAGGGCCCCCATCCACCCCAGTTCCTACCCCACCCGCAGCCCTGGGCCCTGGCCCTGCCCCACAAGGACCCAGCCAGGAAGAGGAGAAGACCAGGAGGGGCCCCCCATGGAGAGTGGGCACTGCCGCCTGGAGGACTGTTGCCACGCCCTGGCACGCGAGCAGGGCTGATGTCGCATGGATCGAAGCATGCTTGGGGCGCAAAGAGAGGGGAAGGGCGGATCCGGCAGCTGCTGCTTGGCCAGCCCTGGTGGGGAGGGGGGTGGCCTCGTTTGGCTTTGGGGGTGCGGGAGACGTCAAACGGGGGCCTCTTAATCTCTCGGCATTCCTATAGCTTTGGTGATCCCAAGGAGAGGATGCCCAACAGCAGGAAACCACCACCCCTCCCCCCCGGTCTGTCCTACTCACTCATTTTTGCATCTTTTTAATCAGCTATATATTTGAAAAGGGAAAAAAAAGAACAAATATCTCTATATCTATATCTATAGCCACCTTGTTTAGCTAACGGTTGACTGAAGCTCTATCTTGCTGGGTGGGAGAGGGGGGGCCTGGAGGCTCCTTCCTGCAATGCTTGTGGGAGTTTTTAGTGACTGAATGAATGTGAGGGGGGGAGAGAATCTTTTTAAGGTTCCTTTTAGATGTTCTGAATTTTAAAAGATTTGGGGATAGGAACAAAAAAAAAAGGCAACATTGCACTGGCTTCTGGGGACACGTGTGAAGTCTTCCATTATTGCTGGACAGTCCTGACTGGAGTAGCTGCTTCCCCCCCCCCCCTTACACACACACACACACACACACACACCTCTGTCTTTCCCTTGCGCAAGCCCCTTCCCCTGTCTTCCTGGGGAAAAATGGAAAGGAGCAGGCGGGGAAGAACCCCAAGTCTTTTGCCTTCCCTCTCTCGCTCTGCGGTTTGGAAGCCCAAACCACAGAGCAACTGCACCCAAAATACCCCCAGAGGAGGGTATTTTGAGGGGGGTCCCCAACACTTTGCAAAGCCCAGGCCCTGTGGAAGGAAGAGCAGTCCTGAGGTCTCGGATCCCCCCTGTGGTTGGTGCCTGGTCCATCCCCTTTTCTTTAAGAGGCCAAAGAAATGCCCCCCCACCCTGCACCCCTAACCTTCTGCACCTGGGGCTCTCTGGGGGGAGTGTTCCCTCCCTACAGCCCTGGCCTAAAATTGGAGGAGACCCAGCAGCACCTTTTAAGATGAGCCCATCTTTATTTTCAAGGTGTAATCTTAAAAATAAGAATGAGTCCAAAGTTGCTACCGGAGCCTTCCTGATCTTTTTAGCTACCCCAAAACAGAGTGGCTGTTTTCCTGCCACGCTACCCGGCCTGGAAGGGACTGGCCAGCCACGCCAGAGCAGAAAGCTTCAACCTTGGTGTGGTGCGACTTGGGGGAGGGAGGGGGGAGGCTGAGCCAGCTGAGTGGCTGTGCTTGGAAGGAGCCCATCTGCCTCCTCTTCCTCCCCAGACCCAGAGGAGTCTCAGACCTGGGACTCTGGAGCAGGTTGGGGGAAAGAGATGGCCGCCAAATACCTCCGAAGGTCAGACCAGGAGCCCCCGTCTAGGGCAGCCCGGCCAGTTCCTTTGCAGGGTCACTAGATCTTCTGGTGCGAGAGGGCTAGAGGCCCTCACTGACCCTCATAGAGCCCCAGATTCCCCCCCCCCCATTTTTACCTGCTTCCTGCTAAGGGCTCTCAAACGTCTGTTCTGTAGAAGGGCTGGCGAGCGCATGGTCTTGAAAGCCCAAGGAAAGCCGGGCAGGGAGCCAGTTTAGCTGAGGGTGGGCTGTGCTCTTCTTCCTGGAAGGAGCTCAGCGGGTCTTCGCCTCTGCCAGGAATGCTTGCCACGCCAGCCCCCCCCCCCCACTCCATTGACCTACAACGCCCAGAACCTACCAGACATTTCTGCAATTCTCTCCCATCTCCCAAATTGATCCCCCTTAGGGAAGAGTGAGAGGAGGGGGCCAGGTCTATCCCCTCCCCCTCCCTGAACAGACACCCACCATGGTGGCACTACCAAATTTTAAATCTCCCCGTCAGAGGAGGAGGAAGGAAACAAGCTGTGTTCCAATTCCAAACTTTAAGAAGCCCCAGCATCCCAGGGACACCTAGCCATGCCTGGACCTTTTTCCCATCCATGTGAAAACCTTGTTTGGGGTTACAGTTGAAAAGGCCAGTCCTGCACAAGTTGTGTGATAAGAGAGTTTTAAATGTCAGCGAACGCTGGGCCCGTCCCATATCTGGTAATCTCCAACTGTGCCGGGCTGCAGTTCCCATCATCCCCAGCTAGTGTGCTGGGGGGGGGGGGTGGCAGCTTCCTGAGACAGCCTCTCAGAAAGTGAGACAGCCTCTCAGAAAGCCCAAACCCCAATGGGGGCCTCAGGTGCCCCCATCAGCTGCGCACAGCCAGCCCCTGGCACCTTTTATAGAGTAACAGAATGGAAAGGGACCCCTGAGGTTTTCTAGTCCAACCCCTTGCTCAAGCAGGAGGCCCCCATATCATTTCAGACAAATGGTTGTCTAAACTCGCAGCCCCTCAAATACTGGAAAGCTGCTATCATGTCACCCCTAATCCTTTTATCCCATGTTTACAAATTGGGCCAGGAAACCCCCATTTATAGGGGGGGCTTTCCTGGTCAGAAAGGGAGCGAGGTCCCCAGAAGCATCTCCCTGGCCTTGGAAACGGGCCCCCTGGTCCTTTGTTCTGGGGTGTCTCCAGACTTCATGAGCCCCCAAAGGTTTGTGACTGACCCCAAGACCCTCTTAGGGCACCTGGAAACTCCCGGAGATGGGATCAGCTGCCTTCAGCAAACGCTTCTCCTCCCTCCCCTGCAGTCCCTGCTAGAACAGATGCCAAAGAAGGGTCAGAGGCTGCTTCCATTTCGCTGCCAAAGACTGGCAAGATCCAAGGCGTCCACCGGACCCCGCCTCATAAAAAGCAAACCCCACCTGGATTTCAAAAGGTTCCTGAAGTGTTCAGAAGGAGACTCCGCCTGTCTCTCGCCCTCATCTTTCGGGATCTCAGAGGCCCAAGTAAACATATAACCTTTCCCCTCCCCAATTGTTCTGGAGCTGCCCACAGTCGTTCTTTTGGGCCGCGAGCGAGGGCGCCGCCCCTCCCTCCCTGCGACGGCCAGGGAAGTTCATCAGACTGGCTAAGGTACGCGCCCACGCGCGGCAGGCGCTTTCTCCGCTCCACGGGCCGTGGAGCCGGTGTCTCCGTCCCTTTCGCAGCTGTTTCTGGGACCAGAGGAGACGCGCCTGCCCGGCCGCCTGCCCGGCCTCCTCCGCTTGGAGGCCCGAAGACTGCAGACCCCCTCCCCAAACTTCCCTCCCTCGTCTGCAGGAAGTTCCCTTCGGGACCGGGAAAGCTGGACGCCTCCTTTGGATCGGGGAGCCCCCTCCCCGCCAGGGACGCAGGAGAGGCTTTTGCTCTCCGGCCGATCAAGGAGGCCAGCGCAGCCCCCCCGCCTGGGGGAGGCCCGACCAGCCCCTCCCGCTAAGCGGCTGCAGCCGTACCTGTGTTGGCAAACACTGCGTGACGCCCCCCGGAGCCTCGGCTGACCGGAGCGGGGCCACCACGGCTAAGTCCCGACGGCAGGCATCGCGCGAGGGAACGCGAAGCCCGGCCCAGCCCTGATGCCCAAAGGCCCCTTCGGCCCCCTTGTTTGGGCTGGAGGGGGGGGAGCCCAGGCCGGCCCGAGATCCCGACCTCAAGCGGCAGCTTTGGCAAGGAACGCCCAGGCAGCCCCCTTCCTTCTGAGCCCCAAGGCCACCCCCCAAATAAAGCTCAAGCCCTGCTTTTCTCAAAGCCCGCCCCGGAACGGCTGGGAGGCCTTGGACTGTGCAGTAGCCTCAAGGGACCCCGGGGTGTTGGAGGCTTGTGTGCCGGGGGAACCGCAGCCGGTGTCCCTCCCCTCTCCGCAAGCCTCCCTTCTCTCAGACAGGGCTCTTCCGTGCTTGGGTTAGAACAGGCTGTGCTGACGTGGGGTTCGTTCCCCCTTTGGGCTTCCTGGGACGCGGCCCATGGGGCAAATTCAGCCCCCGTTGAGGAAGCCCTCGATGGATCTGTTCCCAAAGCAAGAGGATGGGGGGATCCGGTTCCCCTGCAAAGGCAGCTGAGCCCACAATCCAGCCGTGCGGGGAAGCCTCCGCAAAGCAGGATCCACACAGCCAGGACGACCACGCCAGGGAGATCGAGGCACAATGTGGCTGAGAGTGGATGGCACCATCCCGGTGGCCACCGTGGCCTGGGGGGGGGGCAGACCCCAAGGGCTCCCAGCTGGCAGGCAGAGAGAGGGTGGGAATCCCGACCTGCTCAGAGGACGCCAGGTTGGGGAAGAGAGGCCAGCAGCGAAAGGACTGATGGACTCTTGTGCCAGAATGCCTTCTACACACACACACCCCTTCCACGTTTTCCAAAACAACAATAGCCCCAGTGGACGTCTCACTGGTGGGTGAGGGGTCTGCATCAGCCAGGGACCTTCCCAGTCACTGCCCCGAAGGGAAAGCTGCCCAAAGCGCGCCCCCCCCCACACACACACACCCCACAAAGGGCAGGAAAGGTCACTCCTCTGATCCAGTACCTTGACCCCTAAATATCCACTCCAAGAACGAGCTGGACAGGCAGTGCAGGGAAAAGGCCCCGCTGCCCTTCTCCAGAGGAGAAGCAGCCACTCTTGAGGTCACCTTCCGGTCGCCAAAGGGAACCGCAGCTGTGCACGGAAAAGCCACCGCAACCTCTTCCTCGTGGTTTGGCTTTCAGCTTTGCAAGGGGACGGGACCCCCACCACCACAAGGTTCAGCTGGACGGGGAGACAGCAGGGAAGATGGCCTTGGCTGCCTGTCCAGCCGGCTGCAGGCTCGCCCTTTGTGAAAACGCTCAACTCCTCCCCCGCAACACCCCAGACCCCAGTGCGAGTCATGTCCTGCTTAGCAAGCTCCCTCATCTGCTTCTGCCTTCGCTTCCCCAGCTGCCACAAGAGGCTTGGTGATGGCTGCCCTCTTCTCCTACTGCGCTTAAACTGGCTGCTTGGCAAGAAGGACCCGCTTGTGCCCCGTTGGCGTCCCTGGCCTTGGCACCAAGGCAGCCAACCCTCCCCGGCTGGAGCGAAGCACGTTGCTTGCATGCCCCAGCTTGCCCGTCCCTGGTTCGGATTGCACCCGCACACCCTCCACCCATCCTCAAGGCCCTCGCAGCAAACCTCTTCCTCCATTCCCAAAGCCATCCCAGAGAAGGCTGGCGGGGCTCCTGGGAGGGGGGAGTCCTCCTGAGACCCCCCCTCCACCAGGTGTGAGCCTCAGCTGCCCCGGAGAGACTGTGATTTTTCTCATGACTTCTCAGTGACTTTTGTTACCTCTGGATAAAGTTGGATCACGAGGTTTTGCTTTGAGATTTTCTTAAGGTTGCTGGCTTTCCGTTGGGGTCTTGATGTGGTCCTTTAACTCCCCACCCCCCGAGATGCCCATTCACCTCTCTGGGCTTTGGAAACAAGCAGGGACCCCTGCACCCCTCCCCCCAGCCGCCTCTGAAGGCCCAGGAGCTCCTGCAGCTGCTGCCTGGTGGGGCCAGAAACAAGCAGAGCTCCCAGCTCTGCGTCCCAGGACGAAATGCACACGGACAAGGCCCACGGCCTCACCCCACCCCCCGACTGTCCCCTACCCATGCCCCCCCCCCGCTGCTGCCCCCCTTGGTTTGGCTGAAGGTTTATTAATTGACAGGGTCAGTTTGACGTCACCCCTTATTTTATACCGATTTCCTGAGGAAGTCCGTCTTCTGCAGAGTAAGGGAGGCTTGACTCACTCACCTCCTGACCCGATGTTGTGATAACGCCCCCCCACACACAGAGATCTATGTTTCTTATATTATTATTATTATTATTATTATTACTATTATTATTATTATGTAATAAATTTATAAGAAATCACTGGGCTGCTGCTTGATTATTGCTGCTATTGAGAGGTGGTGTCAGACCTGCCTCAGCTTGGGCTTCTAAGCAAAAACGATCCTTAACTCCATTTGTGGAGAAAGGTATAGTTTACAAGAAGTGGATTACAGTAGCGTAAAGCCAGAACTGAGAGTTCATGCCAGATTTTTGCCAGTTAAACTGTCCTCCCTTGGTCTCTTCCCATCGTTTGTCTCTCCTTGTCCAATCAAGTATAAAAGAGATGTTTTGGAAACAGTCCTTCTAGGTGGTGGCATTCTTCTCCTTGCAGATGTGTCGGTTCTCACAGTTCAGTGTCAGTTTTCCCCAGGCCTTCCCCCTCCTTTCCAGCCCCCACCCCCACCACCACTCCAGTTCTTGGCAGACGAGCAGTAAATTCTGACAAGTGAGATTCAATGCTAGGACAGTACAGATAGTCCTCGCTTGAACAACTATCTGTTTAGTGACTGTTCAAAGTTACAAAAGCGGTGAAAAAAATAACTTATAACTGGTCCTCGCACTTATGACCATTGCAGCATCTCCTGTCACATGACCAAAATTTAGGCGCTTGGCTAACCAACATGTATTTATGACGGTTGCAGTGTCCCAGGGTCACATGACCCAGCCAGCCTCCAACCAACAAAGTCAACAGGGGAAGCTGAATTCACTTAACAATTGCACTGTTAAACCATTGTGGCCAAAAAAAGGATAATAAACGTGAGTGTGACTCACTTAACAACTGCCTTGCTTGTTAAGCAATTCTGGGAATTCTGGTCCCAATTGCACTCCTTGTCCGATCTGCCCCAGCTTAGACATTTAGGAAATAACGACCCTCGACTCCTACTTGTTTGAAGTGAGAGGCACTTTTACTAAAGTGAAGTGGTTGCAGTGAAAGTGAAGCTAGATCTGACTATTCCCACGCAAAGGTCACTCTCTTCCCGCTATCCCTGGCCCTTCCCCTTTGGACCGGTCCAATAGGATGCTCTTTGGACGTTTTGGGAACGGCTCAGGTGTTTGGCATCTCTCTCTCTCTGGTTTTGCCTTCGGTTCCCAGGCCGGGTGTCCTTGGAGGCTGGTTCATTCCGGTTTGGCACCTGCAGTTCTTGTCAACATGTCCCCCCTTCTGCTGTCTATCTTCCCGTTCTCAGGCCCACATCTTGCTGCCCCAAGGGCTTCCCTCCCTCCCTTGCAATATATGGCAGGACGCCCGTGAAGAGAAGAGCTGAAGAGGGCGGATCTGACAGTCACCGGACGAGGCCTCCCTGCACAGGTGCCGTTTAAAGGCACCCATGAATGTGGGCTGTGGGGAGCAGGGCTATTCCGCTCAACAACTGGTTGCCCATGGGCACTCGTTCAGTGAGTTTTTTCCCATTTTACGGCCTTTCTTGCCAACAGCTGTTAAGTGAATCACTGCAGTTAAGTTAGCAGCATGGTTGCTAAGTGAATCTGACTTCCCCCTTGGCTTTGCTTGTCAGGAGGTCGCCAAAGGGCTCACGTAATCCCGGGACACTGCAACCGTCATAAGGACATGCCAGTTGCCCAGCCTCTGAATTTTGACATGTGACCCTGGGGATGCTGCAAAGGTAGCTAAGTAGGAGAAACAGTCATGTCACTTTTTTCAGGGCCTCCTTTGTAACTTTGAACGGTCACTAAATGAAGTGCTATGTACACGTGAAGCAGGGGCCACCCCTCCCCCACACCTGCAAGCAGAGCATGGAGATACCCTGGGGCGAGGCTTCCATTTTAGCCCCAAGCCAGGCGCAGGGCACCCACGGTGCTGCTTTCCCCTTGATGCAGGCAACGGCTGCTGGAGGTCTGCCCTGGGCCCCTTTCCCTTACCACCCCAGCAGCTGTCAGGCAAGGTGCCATTGGCCTCACTGCTGTCTTTCAGGCCGTGCCAATCAATCAATCAATCAATCAATCAGAACAGAGCTGAAGGGACTTTGGAGGTCTTCTAGTCCAACCCCCTGCTCAAGCAGGAGACCCCCTACCATTCCACACAAGTGGCTGTCCAGTCTCTTCTTAAAAGCCCCCACAGCTTCTGGAGGCAAAAGCTCTTCCACTGATTAATTGTCCTCTCTGTTAGGAAGTCCCACCTTAATTCCAGGTTGCTTCTCTCCTTGGTTAGTTCCGTCCGTGGCTTCTTGTTCTGGGGCTTTGGAAGATAATTTGACCCTCCTCTTCTTTGTGGCAGCTTCTCAAATACTGGAAGGCTCCTCTTATGTGTCCCCCCCGCCCCCCAGTCCTTCTTTTCTCCAGACTGGCCAGGCCCAAATCCTGCAACCCTTCTCCACGGCTTTTTGTCTCCAGACCTCATGTACGCACGCCGACACTCGCAGGCGCCACAGTCACACAGCCCTGTGGTGACACCAAGCATATATTTTATTGAAAGTCCAACTCATGACAAGGCAGTGAGTAGGGAGGGTCCCTAGTCCGGTTTGTACAAGTCCCTACTCCTGGTGGGTGAAGTTACAGATAAATATCGTTACATGAACAGACAGCAGTGGCCACTAACGCTCAGCTCGGACCGGGTCCAGGCGGGCTGGCAAGCAGATGCGTTCACCAGGCACAGCAGGGGCGCGGAGGGGGGCAGAGAGGAGAGCCGGGGAGGGGGGTCTCAGTGCCCTGGCGGGATTCAGCAGGGGGGGCTCCTGGGTTCTCTGCAAGTGGCGATGCATGAAATAGTCCTTGCTCATCTCTTCGCACACACCCCCACCAGAAGGGGCCTCCTAGCCACAGCAGGAGCAGAGGGAAGGAAGGACAGGTGGGCCTCCATTTCCCCACTTCCGCCAAGGAGCTGCCTGCAGAAACACCCTTTGGGTTCCGGCTGCCATGCAGCATGCGGGGGGGGGGGGTGTTCTATCTTGCACTCCCCCACAACTCAGCTTTGCCCCTGGCAGGTGAGAATTAGCAGGAAAATATGCGGGGGGTGGGGGGGTGGGCAGGTGCAGCCCCTCTTCCTGAAAACCCGATTTACCAAGGGGGGAGCCAGAGCCACGAGGCCAGGCAGAGCGAGGAGGTGGGCAGCAGAACTGGGGAGGCATTCCCCTCCCCCCCCAAGGTGGAATGAAGGGAGGCCGGTAGATGGAAGCCCTTTCCCCAGGCAAGCTTCCTCGAGGGAGGGGCCCATCCCTCCTAGCCTTCCTTCCAGCCCAAACAAGGGACCTCATACAAAGGCCGTCGTTCTTGGGAAGCCCCCCCCCCCCACACACACACACACAACAAGCAGGAAAGCTCTTCCTTCTCAGGGTCCTACAGGCCCCCCCTGCGCCCCCATTTCCTCCGAGAGGCTGGCCTCCGGCTGCTCCCCTGACCACCTTGGGACACTGGGGGGGGGCAGACGGGGAATTGGGAAAGGGGGAGAGAGGGCAAGGTGCCCACCAGGCTAGCCTGGGCCCCAAAGCCCCCCATGCCAGGCTCCCTTCGGGCAGGGACACCGTGGGCTCGGCTGCCTGGCAGGACTCAGGCTTCTGGGTCCGTCTCTCTGAAGGGGCGTGAAACCGGGTGGGGTGGGGGTGGGGGAGGGGCTGCCCTCCAGCTCACATCCTACTCCAGGTATATGTCTTCTGTGGGGCAAGCAAACTCAAGATGCTCCTGGTAGTATTCCTGAAAGGCGCGGCTACAAAGAGGAAGAAGAGCTGAGTTAGTAGTAGCCCTGTTTAGTGGGGGAGAAGGCCACGCACACCTGCCCTCACCCACTTACCTGGGAACCCCCAAGACAAAGGGGAGAGAGTGCCCAGGACCCCTAATCCCCCGTTTCTTTGAAGCAGACAAAACTCCCCTCCCCCGCCCCCGAGAGAAGAAACATGCAGCTTGGCACAATATGTCCACAGGAGCCACGGAGCGTCTCCCACAGCACCCGCTTCCACCCCCACCAGGTGTACCACTTGGGGTGGTGCCTAGCTCACAGCAAGTCCCAGCAGTGTCCCGAGATATGTGGGGCTGCTCCTGTGCCAATAGGCACCGTGGGAGGGGCTGGTGCTGCTGCTATGCAGACCCCACCCTGGGTGAGGTCACCTCTGTGGGCAAAGACGGGCTGAGGGGACTTGGGGTGCAAGGAACAGAATGGGTGCCATCCGAATCAGAAGGCCAGATCATTCTCCACGCCCAAGAAGACCCCGCCTCACCCCTCTAGAGGGGCACAGCCGGATCCTTAGGCGCCTTCACCCGGCCCCACCCCACCAGCCCCCCAGCAAAGGAGGGAGGGGCAGAATTGCTGCTGGGCCGTCTGCCCTTTCTTCGTGGCAGGACGAGATTGGGGGGCCCTGGGCACCTGGCACTGGCACTTCAGCCATCTTGCCAATTCGGGTCCCCCCAGCCCTGACTCGGGCTCCCCCCAGCCTGAAGGGTTGCTCTGCCCTGAAGAGTTGGGGTGCCTGTTGCTGCTAGGACTCCCTCCGCCTCCTTGGGTGGCACCGACGCTGCAGCAGCGCCTCCCTGCCCACTTACCCGACACACTCAGCCACAGGCCGCATGGACTCCTGCGAAACGAAGACGTGGCAGGCGAAGCGACTCAGGACGGGGTGCTTGGTGATGAACCCAAAATAGCTGCAGGAGAAGACCAGCAGTGGTGAGGCCAAGCGGTCAAAGCAGCCCCTGATCACACAGCTGCCAAGGGGGAGGGGCAAAGGGCATGTCTGTCGTGCTGGGAGGGGCCAGGGGAAGGAAGGAAGGAAGGAAGGAAGGAAGGAAGGAAGGAAGGAAGGAAGGAAGGAAGGAAGGAAGGAAGGAAGGAAGGCCGGCAGCCATGTTTGCCCAAAAGAGCCTGGCCCACTGGCCGGTGCCAACCCTGCCTCCTTGGTTCTGCAGAGTGTCAGAGGCCGTACGGCACCAGAGTCACAAACCCATCCTGGCACCAGCAGCAGCACCAGCTCTGTTTGGCTTTGCCATTGCCCGCCTTTCCCGCCACAGAGCCTTGGCTGATTGGTGCCAGCAGCTGCCACGGAGCAAGCAAACCCATAAGAGGGCTCCAGCGGCCCATTTGCACAGAGGGACCCTCTACCACTGGTGCACTTCCCTCCACAGGGGCAGAATCTGCCAATTTAGCCTGTGCCATCCCTAGTGGGCACCCCTTGCAGAAGGAGCCACTCACCAGCTATTGCGAGGGTGGCAGCCGCAGAAGGAGACATTCTTCATCTGGAAGAAATGGCTGCAGCGCTCCAACTAGGTGGGAGGGAGGGAGGGAAGGAAAGGGGCAGTGAGGAGGCAGCCAGACCAGCCCCCCCTGCCTGGCCCTGAGTAGGAGAGCCTTTCCGAAGTCACTGTCATGGGCTTCCCATCTGACCTGGCCTTCTTGCCCACTCAGAGGCTACGCCCCCCCACCCCCCCACACAGTCTGTGGAGTTTGGCATGGGCGTTGGGGGCCCCACCAGAAAAAGAGCCAGCCAGCACTGTGCCCCATAGGCTTCAAAATGGTCCCTGAGATTCTGGACACAGCCCTGCCTCTGCCCATTGCACCTCTGGGACAAAGAGGTGGCCGAGAGAGGGGAATCCAGGCCATCCGTGGGGAGGGCAAAGAGAGCTGGCGGCCACCCCCCATCAAAGGCTTGCCCCTCCTCTCCAGGGAACTGGGCAAGAGCCCAGCCTCCCACAATGGCTGTGCCAACCTCCCTGCCAAGCCCTCCTGGCCTTGGATCAGGCCGTCCTGCAACAGGCTTCACATGGCTAATAAGCTAACTAACATTTAGGTGTGGCCAAACTGAGTTTGCACAACACCTTAGAGACCCACCCGCCTCTCCAGCCAAAGTAGCTGAACGCAGCCTCCAGTGACTCTGAGCAGGTGAGCAGAGAGTTTCTGCAGATGGAAGGCAGGTAGAGTTGAGTCTGCAGCTGACGAGGCTGGCTCCTACTCCCTGCTCCCTTTCCAATGGCCCCCTCCCTTCCCCTCCCCTCCTCCCCATGGCAGACCCTCACCTCTTCGTCCTGACTGTATTCATTGACGGTCAGAATAAGTTTGATGCCCTGCAGGCTGATTTCCAGGTCACAGGTGGCCGGAGGCCTCAGGTGGACGGTCAGCTTCCGGGTGGTGGCGATCTGCAGAGAGGAGCAGAGCAGGGCTCCACCAACCCTGGCAAGCGGGACCCTGCACGGAGGACCCCTCCCCGCAGCACTCATACGCAGGTTGGCCTAAGCCCATCCGCTGGGCGAGAATAACTTGGGGTTCGGGTCAGGTGATGGTACCCGGACATCCCAGAGCAGGGAGCACCTGGGTTAAGCATCACGCAAGGCTTCCTTCCAGCATTGGCTCAGCACGTGGCCTCCACCAAGGCAGCTGGAAGAGGCCATCAGCCTCGAGAAAGGCCTGGCAGAAACGGGAGGCCACCCGATCGCTCTCTACACACCGTGACCCTCACAATCGGAATCTGCTGTGGAAACCTGGACAGCTCTTAGTCAGAGAAGGTTCCGGTGCCAGGAAGGGGCGACTTCTAGCCAGGTCTCTTTAAACTGGAGCCTGATCCAGTGCACGATCCCCCCCCCCCCCCAAGGAGAAGCTGGACAGCCGGATCCATAGGAGCCATGGCAGTTATTGCCAATATTGGCAACACAAAAGTTGGTTGATAATATCAATGGGACTGTGGGAACATCCCAGAAACTTGACATCCTCTGGTGAGAGAAGGCCCCTCCGAAGGTGCCCGGGAAGCCTGTAAGAACTACATCCCCTTGAGGGCAGTGCTGCCCAATGACTAAGTGATCTAAATATCCGGCCATAGGCTTAGCCACTCTAGTAATCGCTCATACATAATTTAATTTTATTCATCGCTCATATTGGGTTTTTTAAAATAATTAACTGTAATGCCAAAGGTGCTTATTCAAAAGGCAACTGGGCTTTCTTGGTTTTTTCCTTGAAGACATTTCACTTCCCACCTGAGAAGCTTCTTCAATTCTAGAGAAGTTCTTCAGTTGTGAAGAACTGAAGAAGCTTCTTGAATGAGAAGCGAAACGTTTTCCAAGAAAAAAAACAAGGAAGTCCAGTGGCCTTTTTTTAAAAAAAAACCTTTAGGACAACCCTGATCTGGATGACTGAATTGCCATAGAAATTCCGTGTAATGATGTTTTATATGTTGATACACATTTGAAGTGCTGTTTTTGTGAATGTGCACCAATGTCCTCTTCTGTCACCCCCATCGAAGTCAATGATTGAAAAAGCTGGAGGAAGGCTGCTGGGTGTTCTGGGAACGTGGCTGTTGCGCTTCGGGTGGTGCAGGCCCAGCCCCGCTAAGGCAGCCTTGGCGCACAGACCCCTCAGCGCCCCACGGGACTCACCTTTTGCATGGCTGCACACAGAATGCCGTTGCCCTGGTGGAAGGGCACCTCCACCGAGCCCAGGAACTGGACGTTGAAGTGCTCCACCCAGCAGGGGTTCCGCTTCAGCCCTGCGAGGGATGCCCAGAGTCACATCTGGCCTGGCCTCCTGCAGGGACGCTTCCCCCGCCTCTGGCAACCCCCCCCCCCATGGAGGACCATGCCCAAAAGGGAGGCGAGTCCGGAAGAAGGCCAGGCTTCTCTGGAGGGGGCCACGGGACCCCTCTTGGGGCCATTTTCCACCCCCTTCATCTCCTTAGGGACCTCAGGAGCACCAACTGAAAGGATGGGGAGGTCCGCAGGACCCCCAAGTCTCGATCTGGCTTTGGAAGGCTGCGTTTTTAGGCTGCAAAGTCCTCGTGGCAGAGACCTGTCTTTCCATCTTACGTCACGTCGGCCGAAGAGGTGGTAGAAAAAATGGTTTTAAAAGTTTTTTTAAAAAAGTTGGCCACGCCCACCCAGTCACATTACACCCCCCCCCCACCAAGCCCGGCCCACAGAACCGCTAGTAACAAAGTTTAGATTTCACCACTGAGTAGAACCCACCCCTGGGGTCAACCTCTTCTCCAATGCCCCCAAGGGCAGGACAAGAAGCCACGGATGGAAACGGATCAAGGAAAGAAGCAACCTGGAACTAAGGAGGAACTTCCTGACAGTGAGAACAATTCACCCGTGGAAGAGCTTTTGCCTCCAGACATCGTTGGGGCTCCAATACCCACAGAGACTGGATAGCCAGTCAGGGGGTTGGACTACAAGACCTCCAAGGTCCCTTCCAGCTCTCTTATGCTGTTGTTAAGCAGGACCTGGCCAGAATGGCCAGTGGGAGGGACCACATTGGGAGGACATGGCTGGTCCTTGTGGCCAGCACTCAAGGCCGGAGACCCTCTCCCATCTCTTAACCCTTGTTGTATGTCTGGAAAGTCCACCATGGAGGTGGGAGCAGGGATGGCCAACCTACAAGGCTTTCTTGTCTTTCTGCCTCAACCCCGTCCTCCCTTCTGAGCCTCAGCATCCAGAAAGAGAATCTCCCCACACACCCCACCGAGGGGCTCCTCCTCTCAGCCAGTCAGCCAGCCAGCCAGCCAAGCCCAAGCTGCCACCAAGCAAGAGACGGCGCCCAGCGGGCACTCTGTGGGTCCTTGGGTTGCTGCTACACTACCAGGCACACCGCGAGCAGCTCCAGAGGAAGAGAGGCAGGGTCTCCCCTTCGCCCTCCCCGTCCCCTGCGGCGTACCTGCCACGTCCCTGGCCTGGCTCACCACCTCGTGGGCATAGAAGGCCGGGAAAATGCCACGCTCCCCCGTGCGCATGTTGTAGCCCCGGTACCAGTAGTCGTCCTCCTCCAGCTCCACCAGGATCGGGTCGTCCACGTCAAGCTCCAGCTCGTCTTCGTGGCGAGGGATGAACCTGGAAGAGAGAACAGCCCCAGGGGACCTTTCAGGAGGCCAGCCTGCCCCCTCCGCTCCTTTCTGCCCCGGCCGACAGCCATTAACACTAGCACTCCTGAAGGGGCTTTTCTCCAAAAGGCACCCGGACTTTCTTCTCTTTTTTTCTTTGGAAACATTTCACTTCTCATTCAAGAAGTTTCTTCAGTTCAGGAACACTGAGGCTCCACCCCATTTTGCGTGGAGAATAAAGGCCTCTGGAAGGAGATGTGAAGTGAGACGGGCCCCACCCAGCAGGCAGCTGAAGGTCCCAAATACGGAGGAGAGACACCCTGCAGGTGGTCAGAGAGCCCTCTTGAGGCCTTGCTGTCATACTGAGGAGGCAGTCAAGGGGGCACCAGCTCCAGGGACTGAACTTCACTTCTTCGCTCCCAAACTCCCTGCCCTGGGTCAGTCCAGGAGGAGCACCCCAGGTGAGTCTCCTTCCACAACTCACCTGAACACAGCTCGGTGGGTCTGTTCTCTCTCCTCTCCGTTCACCATGCAAGAAAACAGGCCGAAGGACTCTGTGCCTGGGGGCAGAAAAGGCACCACTGGGGAAGCCCAATCAGAGGAAATGGGGGGGGGGGGAGTGGGGAGTCTGGCTGCTCAAAGGGGGGACCAGCCAGGGCAGGGGAAGACAGCAACCCCCAGGAGGACAAATGCCCGGCACGCAGGTACAGCAGGAGGCACTGGCTGAGACAGCAAAGGCTGGAGTTTTGAGGACCAAGGAAAATATGGACAGTCCTTGACTTATGACCACAATTGAGCCCAAATTTCTATTGTTAAGTGAAACATTTATTAGGTTAGTTTTGCCCTGTTTTATAACTTTCCTTGCTTGAAGTGAATCATTCTTGGTTTTCAGTTAGCGACACAATTGTTAAGTGACTCTGGATTCCCCCTGGACTTTGCTAGTCAGCAGATCACAAAAGGAGTTCAAATGACACCCCTCCCTCCCCAAGCATCATAAATATGAGTCAGTTGCCAATCGATGGTCATAAGTGGGGGAAACAGTCATAAGTCACTTTTTTCAGTAATGTCGTAACCTTGAACTGTCACTAAATGAATGGTTGTAAGTCAAGGACTGCCGGTACATGCAAAGGCACGGAAGGGGCTGTTCCGGGCTCCTCAAAAGCCTTGCTTTCCCACCCCCCTAGCCTCACTTTCACCCGCCACTCACTGGAGGAGCGGGAGGTGCTGTTGACAAAGACGTTGAGGAACTTCTTGGAAAAGTGGAGGTCGGCCTCCGGGGAGGAGTCCTCCGAGGAGGAGCTGCGCCCGTCAGGAGCCCCCAGCCCTTCCCCAAAGTCACTGGCGGCGTCCTCCGGGTCAGTAGCGTCACAGGCACGGAGCAGCTCGCTGTCGTCGCTCAGCACAGAAGTGCATCGCCTGAGGCTGACCAGCTCCAGCTGGGTGTTCTCGTCCACCACCAGGGTGTACTTGACCGAGTCGTAGGCCAGGGAGTCGTCCAGCATCACCGCGGGTGGCGGGAGGGAGAGCTCCTGGCCGAAAGGGGACCCTTTGAGGCTGCCCAGGCAGGGCATCATGTCCTCCTCAGGGGAATAGGACAGGCTGAAGCAGCGGTTGGTCTTGGCGGTGGAGACATCCAGGCCTTCCTTGGGTTCTAACCGGATGTCGTCGATCATGTCGTTGTCCTCCAAGATGCCCGAGTCCAGGTCCCCATCGATGGCACCTTCCTCCTCCTCCTCCTCTTCCTCCTCCTCTTCCTCCTCCTCCGTAGCCGGGTCGGCCTTGCCAGGGGGCTCTCTGGGGGGCAGGATTTTGGCGGCAACAGGGTTGACGCAACAGCTGGAGTAGGGCCGCCCTGGGAAGACAGGCGCGATGACGTCATTGGTGGAGCTGCTCATGAGCAGGTAGGGCCCCGTATGCCCTGCCTGAGGGCCCTTCTCCACCGCAGGCTGGGCCCCCAGTGGCTTCTCCTCCTCAACCCCCTGCAGCGAGCAGCGCAGTGTCTCCATGTCCACCAGCTCAATGCTCTGTTGGGGGAAGGGCTGGGGGTCATTCAGGGCCTCGCTGGGCATCTCCGGTTCCAGGTCGGAGGCCGGAGAAATTGTGTCGGAGAGGGAGTGAGCAGCCGGGAAGCATTCGTCGGCACACTTGATGGGATAGGAGCCCTCTGAGATCATTTTGTTCACCAGGTTGCTGAGCAGCCACGGAGAATCCGAATCCTCACTCAGGTCAGGTTCCGACTCCGAGTCTGATTCAGAATCATACTCGCTGTTCCCTTCCTCTTCCGCCCCGTCGCACAGGAGCTGACGCCCCACTGGCAGGTAAAAGGACCGCCGCAGGCTTTCCAGACTGTGGTCAGGGTTGATCTCAAGCTCCAGATGGCCTGAAGGAGGCAGCTCAGTCTGGTCGACGGGCACCGAGGGGTCTTCGTAGAACTCCTCTATTTTGAGGGGGGGCAGGCTCTCCTCTGCGGGCAGCCGCGTGCCCTCCTCTTCCTTCTTGGCATCCAGCAGGAGGGCATCCTTCAGGCCCATCACACCCGGGGCATCCAGGTCCGCCTCCAAGTCAGCCTCGGAGCCCGGGGAGCTGGCCTCTTCGATGGAATTGGTGAGGTGGGAGGACCGGCCACTGCTGCTCTCGCTGCTCACGTCCAGCTCCGTTTCGGAGATGCTGGAGATCATGTTGCTAGCCAAGCGGCTCCCGTTAGACGCGAAAGCTGCCTCAATTTCCCCCTCCACGTCGGAGTCGGAGCTGGGGGAGCTGAGGTCCTCACAGTGCTGGGTGCATGGGGGAAAGGCCTTGGAGGTCCGGCTGGTGAGATCGGCCTCTATGCCGGGGTCCGAGGAGGGAGACGTGGTATCGGAGGAGGCAGAGGGCAGTCCTCGCAAAGTGCCCTCTCCTTCGGAGCTCAGTGGGGCAGCCACTTCTCGTACTGGGCTTGCGTGGGGTTCTATGGACTCTCTGGGCGCACCATCCCTAGGGCGCTTGGTAGGCTCGCCCTGAGAGAGTGGAGCACGGACCCCACCCATGGGGGCTCTGTGCCCTGCTGGCTCCCCAGCCAAGCCGGTTCTCTCCTCTTTCTCCTGGCACGCCACAGCATCCCTCTGAAACTGGGCACAGTAGCTCTCCGTAGCAGGGGATCTGTGAGGGCTGTGGCTGTGGGGCTGGGAGGGGGAACTGAGGGGCGGAGGGCTGCTCCGTGCTTCAGGAGGCTTTCCAGATGCTGCGCTGGTTAAGACAGAAGGAGGCTGCAGGCCGGCCTCACTGGAGACAACGTTCATGTTATAATCCTCTCCGCCCGGGGGGCCTCTCTGCAGACCCTGGCTATTGCCTTCGGCATCGAAAAGTGGAGGCTTGCAAGGGGCCTGGGACACAGCCGGCCCTTTGCTGCTCTGGACATCCCTGCAGGGTCCATCCTGGAGACAGGCGTGCAAGGGAGACAGTCGCTCTGCGGAGGAAAGACAGCGGCTCCGTTTAGGCCTTGAAAAATTCAGCCACTTTACGCTCTTATCAAAAGTCTGGAAACTCTCCCATAAGAGCCAAGGGGATCTTTTTCCCCCTTTTTTGACCCAAAATAAAGGAATCTGTTAGCACAACCTGGTGGGAATCTTCAGCCCATTTTTTAATCAGAAGGGCTGAAATGCCCTTAATGCAGTTCAGTGCTCCTCCTCTCAGATGGCTGGAAGGTCAAGGAAGGGTGCTGCCCCCCCCCCCCAATCCTCACCCTACTCTCCTGCCAGCTCTGGTAGGAAGGCAGCTGCTGAATTTGGGCTGGGCCTCAGCTGGGTCAGTCAACCCGTACAGTTGCCCACGTTCTCCTGGTTGGGGAGGGGGCAGGAGAGGGGTGGTTGCTCAGCTTCAAACCCATCTGCGTTTTCCAGACCCCAGGGCTTCTGGGGCTCCCCCAGCAGAGACATGGGGAGGAGATGCCAGAAGGGGAATTAGATCAAGTAAACCCAGGCTGGTGAGGAAGGAGTTAGTCATGGTGAGCTGCTTTGTCTTTTCAAGAGAAAAAGGCTTGAAATCTTTGCTTAATGTTAAAAATGTTTGTCAGACAACCCTTTGATGCTTATTCCTCTCCCCAGCAGGGGCTGTTCCTGAGATGGGGGGCTTAAGCCCCCTGTGCAACCAGGATCTGAGCAGCCCACAAGAGAGCCAAATGGAAAGCCACCCTGGATCCCTAGAAGAAACGGGAGACCTCACCTGTGTGGGAGACCGAGGAGGAGGAAGAGGAGGAAGAAGACGAGTGCAGCAGGGTCTCCTGCCACGTGGCCCGCTGCAGAGGGGGAGCCACGTTGCAGCCACTGTTGTTGTTGTTCAGGGAATCCTGGACGTGGGGGAGAAAAAGAAGAGAGCAACTCAGTGGGGCAGCATCGAAGAGGAAAGTCCCCACTTTATGACTTGCCAGCTCGGCACATAACTTAGCTGCCTTCAAGGCCCCGGATCAGAACCGGGGAAGTGCCAGAACTGGGACTCCATGGAAGCTGGCAAGGATACAGGTGCTGCTCCATGACCTTGGAGTCTTAGTGGACAACCAGCTAAATAGGAGCCAGCTGTGTGCAGCGCAGCCAAAAAAGCCAACGCAATCCTAAATTGCAATAACAGAGGGATACAACCAAGATCAAGGGAGGAACTAATACCACTTTATAAATCCTTAGTAAGGCCACCCCGGGGGTGGGTTCTACTTACCTTTACTACCGGTTTGCAACAGGGCCACGCGCAAGCGCAGAAGCATTTTCATGACGTCAGGGTCAGTGGGCGGAGCCTCCCGCCAGTTTTACTACCAGTTCTATAGAACCGGTGCGAACTGGGGGCAACCGATCACTGAGCCACACCTAGAGTGCTGCAGCCAGTTTTAGTCCCCACACTATAAAAAAGATGTTGAGACTCTAGAAAAGGTGCAGAGAAGAGCAACCAGGATGATGAGGGGACTAGAGGCCAAAACATGCGATGAACGGTTGCAGGAACTGGGCATGGCTACTCTGGTGAAGAGAAGGACTGGGGAGACAGGATATAACAGTGTTCCAATATTTGAGGGGCTGCCACAGAGAGGAAGGGGTCAAGCTATTTTCCAAGGCTCCCGAAGGCCAGACAAGGAATAATGGATAGAAACTGGTCAAGTAGAGAAGCAACCTAGAAATAAGGAGGAATTTTCTGACAGTGAGAACAATCAACCAATGGAACAGAAGTTGTGGGAGCTTCATCACTGGAGGCTTTCAAGAAGAGGCTGGACTGCCATCTGTCAGAAATGGTGTCGGGTCTCCTGCTTGGGCGGGGGCTTGGACTCAATGACCTCCAAGGTCCCTTCCGACTCTGTTAATCTTACCTAATCTAAAACCTCCTGCAGCACTTTTAAATTCAGAATTGAAATTTTTGATGGAGTATAATGTCATGCAATAGAGTGTCTCCAGCTGAGGTTTTTACCTTTGGGGTGATTTGAACAATATTACGACTTTAGCTTTAGGTTTAGTATCATTCCACTAGATACAGAGCTCTCCAAATTTGGCCACTTTAAGACTCGTGGATTTATTGTGGGAGTTGAAATCCACGAGTCTTAAAGTGGCCAAGTTTGAAGACTTCTGTGCTAGAATATTATCTACGGAACTGACATCTTAGCAGGTCACCCAGGATGATGCTTCATCTTTTTAATCCACTGTTTCTTTGACTGCTTGTTTGATGCAACTCTTGGACAAAGAAAGGATTGATTGACTGAATCAATTGGTGACCCCCAAGCAACCGTTGATTTTAAGTGAATTTTCTAAAGCCATTCCTGGGTTGCTCTGTCCCCAGTCAGCATACAGCACTGCTTTTGTGTCTTGGTTCGTCTAACAACTTCCACAATCTATCATCACATTTGGGAATTTAAGACACATTGGTATGGCAACTGCCTTGCTTTTATCCCAATTTTATTCTTCCTTTTCTAAATACCTTTTTTATAAAATGGACGGTAATGTCTTTCTCAACTCACTGGATCCACACCGAATTGTTTGCATTTCCTTCTCACAATGCTACAGTTTTGATCTAGCTACAATTACGTGGCCGGCCGTCCCTTACGACTGGGAAGATTGCAAACCTCACATTCCTTTAATCAGAGGTTTCCTCCTCCTCATTCAATACTGATTTGGGCTTAGAAAGAAGCTGCTGCTTAGTCAGTTATGTGGCTTTAATTATTGGGTGCTTCTAATAATTCTTTTTCCCTTCCTAAATGCCAGGTCTCCACAAAATGCTAGGTCTTTCTTTATTAAAAAGGGAAGTGAGGACAAGAAATGAGTAATTTCCCCATTGCAAACATCTGTGGAGCTTCTCAGTCATCTGGGTCACAGTGGTCCCAAGGGGGCTTTTTCAAGAGGCAACTGGACTTCCCATCATGAGACCCAGGGTTCTTCCGCCTTCTGGTTGCAGATCTGACCATTCTTGTTTCATGAGGGCGTGCATAAGCACACCAGCATCCCTGTCCTACTCTCCCCCTTTATTTGTACTCATTTCCTACGTTCATGTCCATGTTTATATTTATACCTGTTATCTTGTATATGTTTGACAAATAAATAAACAAAATAAAATAAAATGTCCTGACAAGGTCTGGACAGCAACATCTTGAGCATAAGATATCTTGAAAGGATTTGGGCTAAGCACCCCTTATCCTCCAGGAACCTAAGTGGATCTTTCTTCTCGGGCCCAGCTGGATTTTCCCTGCCTGCTGACAAACAGCAAATGGCACCTAGAACTGCGGCATTGGGTACCATTTTAAATTGTTCAGGTGATGCTCGGCCATCTCCTGCAGCTTTCTTGGTGGCCACAGTGCCATTTTGGTCAGTCCAATTTGGTGCCTGCTTTTCGTGTAAAGAGGAAGTTCCTTGTTTATTCTCCATATATTCCTTACTTAGTACTTTTTTTATTCTAACTAAAAGAACCCAATAATTAAAGCCACAAAACTGACTAAGACTAAGACTGACTAGGTAATGTCATCAATGACAGTAGAGAGATGGAGTTTCCTGCCTAAGAGCGGGTTGGACTAGAAGTCCTCCAAAGTCCCTTCCAACTCCATGGTTCTGTAGCTCGGGGTTGGTTTGTCTGATGATCTGTTGGTTTGTTTCCTTGGCTGTCCATGATATTCTCAAGCATCTTCTCCAACACCACAGTTGGAGGCATCAACACTCTAAAGAATGCTTGCTGGAACTGGATGGGTCTCGTTTAATGCAAAGAAGGACCAGGATTGACAGGTTATCAGTATGCCAGTATTTGAGGGACTGCCCCAAAGAAGAGGGAGTCACGCTATTCTCCAAAGGCCCTGAAGGCAGGACAAGAAGCAACGGCTGGAAACGCATCAAGGAGAGAAGCAACCTGGAATTAAGGAGAAACTTCCTGACAGTGAGGACAATTAACCAGTGGAAGAACTTCCCTCCAGAAGTTGTGGGGGCTCCATTGCTGGAGGCTTTTAAGAAGAGATTGGGCAGCCATTTGTTTGAAATGGTTTAGAGTCTCCTACTCAAGCAAAAGGTTGGGCTAGAAGACCTCTAACGTCCCTTCTAACTCTGTTATTCTTCCTATCCTGCTTCTTCATTGGAGCTTTGGCTTCTATACAATGTCATTCTACAGATTTGCTGGCTAAAACCTTGGCTGAGTCTTCTTCTGTTGCTGGTCGTATTTCAGTGGGTCTTCCACTGGTTCCTGGAGCCTTATTAATGACCACAACTCTGGTCTAACTTTGTCTTCTAGGCAGCAGGTTCTTGTAAGGAGGACACATCTATGCCCCCCAGCCATGCCTCCCTCCCCCCAGGAGGCCACTTTAGCAAGACCAGAGTAGGATCTATGCATTGGAAACGTGTCCACCTGTAAGGTTATTCACATGTTAGGCTTCTTCCAGGTTAGCCATCTCCAGTTTGACAGATTCTCCTTCAGCTGCTGGGATCAACCTGGACTCCTTGCATCTGACCGGTCTTCTAGCTGCTAAGAAAGAGGGGATCAGCCCCCGCCCTGCACCCCCATTTGAGGGGAAGCGCTCCACAATCTTCTCCTGCCTCCTAGGAAGGCTTAGCCTGAAAACAGCGCTTTAGTCGGAAACCAGCTGAAAGTTAATGTATCGGCAGATTAGAAGCCCAGAAGGGGGAGCCTTAATCTCAAGGGAGGGGGATTAGTGATGGGCCTGTGACATAAACGGGAACAAAAATCCCGCAGGAGCTTAAGCAGCCTCAAGGTCAGGGGAGACCAGGCAGCCAGGAAGGACACCCAGCCAAGGCTTTCAAGGGACCCCGAAGCACCTCAAAAGTGGCCTCAAAAGTGGAAAAATGAAGAGGAGCCACTTGGGGTATTAGATAAACAGCAGGGGAATCACATTTCTCTGCTTCTTTTGAAGGCTGCCCATTCAAGGCTCTGCGTGGCTTCAGTGACACAACCAAATGACTTTTATTCTTAATCATTCTTTTTTATCGCTTCTAAGCTGTCCAGAGTCACTTAGAGTGAGTGGGCAGCCATATAAATCTTCTAAATAAATAAATAAAATAATATCTGTCTGGGCTGCTGATCTGTGCAAGTTAACCCGTGCTTGGGATGCATACAGGAGTTGGCACCTATTTGGATGGCTAACATGGTCAACCGTGGCCCCTCAGATGTCCACCCCAAAGGCCACAATCAGGCAGTGTCCAGGGACAAAGGGGTTTGGGGCTCAACCTCCTTCAGGTCCTTTCCGGGCCCCTTTCTGGGCATGTGGCTTCTTCAGCCTGCACAGAGGTGGGGCATCCAACCAAGAGCAATGGGAAGGAAGGAAGGAAGGAAGGAAGGAAGGAAGGAAGGAAGGAAGGAAGGAAGGAAGGAAGGAAGGAGAGAGGAGGAGAGGAGAAGCTGTGGGGAGAGCAGCAGTGGGGAGAGAAAACTAGTAGGGCACCAGCCCAAAGGTGAGCCTCTGGCATTGCTCCGGAGGCAGAAAGGGCTTGGGGGAGCCCCAGCCCAAATCTTGCTTCAGACCTCACACTGAGCCCTAATTCGAGGGCTCCTGTGAACTCAGACTCCCTCCTGGAAACCGTGAGGTGTGGTTCAGTGCATGAGAGACCATGTGTGGCTCAGTGCAGAGGTGGAGCCCAGCCAAAGGACAGCGGGAGAGTCCGTCTGCCCTACTGGGAAGACTCTGGAGATGGGCACCTCCTGTGCAGTTGCCCTCCAGACTGAGACTTGGTAAGGCCGACTGCCTTGACTGCCCACATGACACACATCCTGTGTCCGCCCGTCCCACCTGGTGGCCTCTGCTTGCATCCCTGCAAGATCAGTCTCTTGGCAGAGGAAGCCCCTCCCCTCCAGGGCTTCATTGATGTGCAGGAGCCCCTCCCCCACCCAGCCAGCCACTCCCTGGCGATGCCCCTGCTTCACTGCCACCTTTTTCAGCAAGTGGTGCACTGTTTCAAACCCCATTTCTGACAACCAGAGTGGGGATGTCCCTTTGCTATGTGGGGTAGGGGCTGCCTTCAGTGGTCCCACCAAACCCAATAAAGGCAGCTGGACTTGGAGTCAACTGGGCAGCCCCAGTTGGTTTAACAGAATTGGAAGGGACCTTGGAGGTCGTCAAGTCCAACCCCCCGCTGTCCCAGGAGACCTGTTCCATTTCTGATAGATGGCTGTCCAGTCTCTTCTTTAAAACCTCTAGTGATTGAGCCTTCCCCACCTCTGGTGGCAAGCGGTTCCACCGTTTCCTGGTCCTCACTGTCAGGAAATTCCTCCTTAGTTCCAGGTTGCTTCTCTCCTTGGTGAGTTTCCATCCGTGGCTTCTTGTCCTGGTACTTTGGAGAAGAGGTGGGCCCTCTTCTCTGTGACAACCCCTCAGATATTGGAAGACTGCTCTCACGCCTCCCTCAGTTCTTCCTTTCACTAGATGAGACACGCCTGAATCCTGAAAGCTTTCTTCATATATTTTAGCCTCCAGCCCCGTCATCCCCTCTGTTGCTCTTCTCTGCGCTCTTTCCAGAGTTTTTCTGGACATTGGCATCCCTGAGCATACCCACCCCCTGCCCGTCAGCCGTCCAGCAATCGCCCCCCTCCCGCACCTCCTGCCTCCCCCTCCCCCGTCTTTTGCCCCACGGAGGGCTGCAGCCGGTTGCTGGGGTCGCCTCCAAATGCTGGGCAGGACGCTGCCTTCCCCAACCCCCAGAGTATGCAGCGGTCTCTCCGGTGCCTCCCCCGGGAGCCCTTCGGTCGATTTCTTTGTGCTCGCCCCTGAAACACCGCGGAGTCTGCCTCCTTCGCCCTCCCCACTGGCCCTGCACTCTCCTGCATGCTTTATTCATGATGCAGAGCGGCTGCTGGAGCCACAGTGGCCGCTAAGTGGGGCGGGGGAGGAGCCCTGATGCCCTCACTGCTGGGGACGCCCCGGGCAGCCTCCTGCACGAAGCAGCTCAGGGCGCCCCCGCTCGACAAGCAACCTTTCTGCTGGACGGATGCACTTCCCAAATTCCCCCCGCTTCCTACAGGCAGTCCTCAACTTACGACCACCATTGAACCGAATGTTTCTGCTGTTGTGTGTTTTGCCCCATTTAATGACTTTTCTTGCTAAATTTACTAAGTGAATCACTGCAGTTCCTAAGCTAATAAAATGGTTCTTAAGTGAATCTGGCTTCCCCCTTGACTTTGCTTGTCAGGAGGTCGCAAAATGGGGCCGCGTGAGCCCCCAGGACGCTGCAGCCGTCATAAATGTGAGTCTGTTGCCAAGCATCCCAATTTGGATCCTGTGACCCTGAGGATGCTGCAATGGTCATCGGCCCTAAGTCACCTTTTCAGTGCTGTTCAGTGTTCGGTCACTAAACGAACGATTGTAAGTCGAGGACTCCCTGTGTAAGAGCACCTTGGCTTCCCATCCCAAGCTCTGTACCGGATGCGCCTTTCAAGTTCATGCATGAAATCCGATGGGTCTGCAACAACCCAGCTGCCCCACCCCCCACCCCCCTTTCTGAAAGCAAAGCTGCTTCCCCACGCCCCCCCCCCCCAACCTGGCTGCAGCTCTCTCAGCCTTAGTTCTCCTCTCCCTGGCCTGGACCCCTCCCCAGCCTGGCTGTGCAAAGCCCAGGGTGGGTGGGCACAGCCTCACCTGGGTGCTCGTGACGGTCAAATTGAGGGTGGTGGGACGAAGCTTCTGGGGGTCTTCAGGGGTGGGCGAAGGTATCAGCGACCCCGAAGGGGAGGGGGGTACCTCTTCCAGCCCCTCCTCTTCTTCCTCTTCTTCCTCCTCTTCATTGTCATCGATCATCTCAAACTCCTGGAAGTCTTCCTGGAAGGTGCAGGTGGGGTGGGGCTGCTCCCCCCTGCCCAGCCCCAGGCAGTCCTGGGTGGAAGCAAAGGAAGATCTTGGCCATGGGGGAGGGCTTGGGGGGGCGGCCATGAGCAGCTCTGGGCCAAAGGGTCCTGCAGGAAATCTCTCAACTGGGCTGGGGGGGCCCTCCCTCAGGAAGGTTGACTGGCAGCATTCATGTCCCACCCACCCCCACCCAGAAGACCCTTTGCAAGCCCTCCCTCCCCCAGCTCTCTTCTGTTTTTAGGCCAAGGGCATTCAGACAAGGGAGGAGGAAACCTTTGTCCTGTGCCGCCAGCAGCCTCGCCATTTCCAGTGAGGTGGGCCATAGGTGACCAACCCCCACCGAACAGCAATGGACAACCCACCTTCCTTGGGGAGCCCCCAGGAATTGCATGAACATCCTTCCATGGGGGGGGGGGGGAATGGTGGCTGCCTGACTTTCTGCTTTTTCAGGCAAACAAAGGGGAAATGAGGGGAGGGGGGTGACCTGGCAGGGGGCAGGGTAGGCAGCCACTTTGAATGCAAGGAGGCTGATCGGTCTGTCTTGTAGCCTCCCTTTGGGGTCTGATGGGAGAATCTGTGCTGGTCTTTTCCAAGGATCCCCAAATCATGATGATAATGATCAGGGAGAGAGAGAGAGAGATCTGGATTGGCAGGCAGGGAACTCACATTCCTGGGGGGCTCCCAGGGCTCTTTAATGAGGGTTTTCATTTGGGAGAAGGGGAGGGGCGCTTGGCTCAATGGCCTGGACTGGAGAGCCAGATCCCTCCAGAGCTGATTCAGCCTCCTGGTGGGTCATTTATCTGCCTGCCCTCTGCTCATGGCCTCCGCCGGGACCAACTTGGGTGGGTGGTCTCTGCGTTGAGTCTCAATTCTTTTTTCCTTGTTGCTACTGTGACCCAAACGTCCAGTCCAGGCAGGGACAAGACCCAGCTGACCCACACCACACCCAAGGGTCAGGGTCCAGCCAGGCTCCCCACCCCCCACCCCGTCTGCCTCTTTGGAACCAGCAGCTGCCCTTTAAAGAAGGGAGCAGGCACTCTGCCCCCGCTCCCTCCCCCACGGGGTTCTCCTGGGAGGGTTGATGGAGGCCACGAAGGCCAATGGACAGCTCCTGCAAGCAACCCAGCCAGGCTCTTCATCAAGGGGCAGATCCTGGAGCAAGAGGGGAGCAGCAAGGTCCCCCAGTGTAAAAGGAGAGGGGCAGACACCCCCCCTCTTGCCAGCCCCTCCCACCCACCAGCTTCTCTCACCTTCTCGTTGTGATCCGAATCATAATTCAGGCCGATGCCGCAATCGTCTGTGATCTCAGACAGATCCTCGTCGTCAAATTCTTCCAGGCTGATGTCCTGTGAGGGTCTAAAGGGAAGCAGGAGGAGACTCCCATGAAGCCTAGAAACCCCTGGCTGCCTCATCCTCCCTCCCTCCCTCCCTCCCCCACCTGCCAGGGGACCTGCTGGGCCTGGAAAAACAAGCGGCCCTTCGCTCTCCTTCCTGCAATTAGCCTTTATTGCAACAGCTGAGCCGGTGGCTGATTAGGGAGGGGGAGCCCTGTTCTCCCTCATCCCCCCCCCTCCCGAGCCTCTTTTGCTGGAGCAGAAACCCCAACCCACCCTGGGCATCTCCTGACTCTTGAGGCTTTCTTGAGGCTCAGCCTGCTTCCTGCCCTGCCCTTGCTACCACCACCCCCCCATAGTGGATGCCTCCGCCCCATAACCTAAACGGAGAAGGGGAAGCCAAATGTGCCCCTCCAGCAGGCATCCTGGTGGAAGTCCACCTAGGCGGAGAGGCTGGTCCAGCGGTGGAAGAGTTAAGCAACCTGATGAGAACACGGTTGTTATGGAAACCGTCCTCTGAAAGCCAGAAACGCTGGCCTAATCTGTACATTCAAATCATGTAACCGAGATGGAAAGCCAGGACTGCAACAAAAGTCTCCCCCCCCCCCATGTGGCTGGAATGGGCCAGAGCCCCTGGGAAGCCAATGCCTTGCTTGGAGGAGGCCCTCCGGGGAGGGGTCCAGACGAGGCCTTCCAGAGAGTGGGGGCAGACCCAGCCACTGTGGCTACTTTATGGCCATCCACGCTGGCCAAATGCCAAGAACGAAAGAACGAACGGGTCAGTTGGGCATCCTGGGGAGATGCTTCTGCCTTGAGAGAGGGTGGACCCCTTGGGGGCCCAGCGGCTGCTCTGCCGAACCTGCCCGGAGAGACTTAAAGGGCCAGTCGCAGATTGGAGGGTTTTGAGAAGCCAGTTGAGATCTGAGGGGAAGCCACCGTTTCTACCAGGTTTCCATTCCCTGGTACGACCCCCAGCTCAGCCCAGAGCAGAGCAGCCCTTGGGCTCCAGGCCCTCTGACCTTGGAGGTCAGCTGAGGAGGATGAGCACAGGGGTCTGGCAGAGCCCCTTCCCCTCCTCCAGTCCCAATGGAAGGGACCTGCAGTTGGCAGAGCGGAAGCTGGGTTTGGGCGAGGGGACCTTTTCTGCCCATCCTTGGGGCTGCTTCAGGTAAGGCAACTTGCCAGCCCACCTGGGAGGGGGTCTTGCCCACAAGCCGACCCATCATGGGTACCCATCTCGACATCTTTCTGGTGGGGCTCATGGTGGCCCCCTCTCTCCATGGGTGGGGAGAAACCCGCCTCCATCTGGAGCTCTGCTGGACTCTCACGGTTGTGAGTAACACAACTGCCCCCCCCATGGTCTTCCTTGGCCATTTCTTTCTGCTCTGCTGTTATGGCCAGTGGCAGCATCTTCAAAGCTCATTGTGTCTGGCAGACTGAGGTGGGCAAGAGTCGCCACTTGCCCAAAACCTGCCACCCTGATTAACACAAGACCTGTGTCTCTTTCTGCTTCCTCCCAGCTGGGGTCTTTTTTCCTGTCTCCATCTTCCCAGCCATCCCCTCCCAGAAGCCACCTGCCAAACCCTGAGATTTCTGCATCTTCCCAGCACCAAGAAGCAGGATGAGGTCATCCCTGTTACCTGCAATTAATGTTTTCAACACATCGTAGCTCTTTTATTGTCAATACTGAGACATGTCATCATTTTTCCAGGCCGTGCCCTTCACACAACTCTGAAATGCTTGGCAGGTGTGCAGGGAGGCACAGAGGCGGCCCCCCTTTCGTCCCCAGGATAAATTAAGGCCTCTGGGTCATTCTTGGAGGGTTGGGTGAGGGGGCAGGCCGGTCAATAGTGTTCCGATATCTCAGGGGTTGCCACAAGAAAGAAGGAGCTCCACCTCTTCTCCAAAGCACCAGAAGGCAGGACAAGAAACCCTGGATGGAAACTCATCAAGGAAAGAAGCAACCTAGAACTAAGGAGAAACTTCCTGACATAACAATGAAACAGTGGAACAACTTGCCTTCAGAAGTTGTGAGTGTCTCATCACTGGAGGTCTTCAAAAAGACATTGAATAACCATTTCTCTGAAATGGCATAGGGCCTCCTGATTGAGCAGGGGGTTGGACTAGATGACCTCCAGGGTCCCTTCCAACTCTATGTAACTTACTGTTACGTATCGTTCTGTTATTTCCAGGGTCCCTTCCAGCTCTGTTATGCTGTTAAACTGAGGAAGATGAAAAAGCCTCAGGAGTGATGGACATTCATTCTTTAGCAGGAGTGGCTTCGTGAGATCCTGGAAATATTTTTAAATTATTAACTCACTGGGACTATAATCACCCTGAACTGAATTTGAAATACAGGAAGTTTGTTGGGTGCATTAACAGCAGGCCGTAATCTGGTAGAGTTACTGGGTCCTCCAACAACCTCCTCTGTTGTCCTGCCAAGCAACCCATCCTGGGATTTGGGGGGGGGGAGAGGCGCCCAGCCCATGACACACCGGCCAGGCCCAACCCGGGTTCTCTGATGGCTTTCAGAGGCTGGGTGGTTCTCCTGCCCCTTTTATGAGAACCACTTAAAAGTAAAAGGCCTCCTTTGCAAAGCTGAGTAATCATCCTGAAGGTTGAACCGATGCGGAAATGAGGTCCTTGAATCATTGCCAGATCCCAAGTGGGGAAAACCTACATAGTTGGAGAGAGAGACATGAGTGGCCATGTGAAGAGTGCCCCCACTAGTCCTGCTGCCCTTCTCTGTGCCGCCCACGATAGGGAACAAAGAGACCAGCAGCACAGCAGAGGAAGGGGCCGGGGAATTCGGAGGAAGGGGACCTGCTCTTGTGGGGCCACATTTCTGGCCAGATGGGCGTTCCTTGGGGGTAACAGAATCACAGGCTTGGAAGGGACCTTGCAGATCTCTCAGTAGTCCAACCTCCTGCTCAGTCAGGAGACACCATACCAGGGTGTCCAATCTTGGAACTTGTGGATTTCACGTCCCAGCATTTCCAAGGCAGCTTTGCTGGCTTGGGAATTCTGGGAGTTGAGGTCCACAAGTCTTAAAGTACTCAAATTTGGACACCCTTGCCCTATTCCACCCCAGACCAATGGCTGTCCAGTCTCTTCTTAATGGAATGGAACCCCCATAACTTCTGGAGGCAGATTGTTCCACTGGTTAATTGTTCTCCCTGTCAGGAAATTTCTCCTTAGTTCCAGGTTGATCTCTGCTTGAAAGATGAGGCAGGGGAGGGAACTAGGAAGCTGCTTCAGCTGTTTGATTCCTTGGGCAGCAGCACACAGCTCGGGTGGGGAAGCCAGGATGCCTGGGCAAATCCAAGGGTGCCATTGCAGAAAAATAAAAACCCTCCAAAGGGACCTTGGTGATCGGAGCCACATCTGGCTTGGCAAAGCAGTGGGAGAGAAGCCCTTTCCTGGCTTCTCCAGCAGGCCAGTGTGGTCCCTGAGCCATGTGTTGGTCTCCAAACCTAACAACTTTAAGACTTGTGGACTTCAACTCCCAGAATCCCCCAGCCATCATTGCCATGTTTGGAGAGCTCTGGAGTAGACCAAGGCAGACCCAGACTCAAGTCTGCCCAGAAGTTCTTGGAAGATCCCCCTGGTTAAAGGTGGCTTTAACCAAGGTCAGCGGAGTGGGGGGGGGGGGGGCAGCACAGCTGAAACGTCTGCAAAGGAGCTGCTCAAGGGCAGGATAGGAACATGGCCAGAGACTCTTTCTACACCTGGTTCCTGACTGGGGTGGAGGCAGCCGCTCTCCTATGCGGAACGGCTGTTTTTGTCCTCCTCCTTCCCTGCACTAGCCGAGACGGAGGCTGTATTCGGAGCAGCCCGCTGGCCGTCCGGCTCAGGGATGCTCAGATGGCCTCCTTGCCCGAGGCTTTTCCCTTCCCCCGCCCGCTCAGAAACCAGAACTGGGGCTTTCTGCAAGCAAAGACAGAAGCCCCATTTCTGTTTGGCTGCAATTCTATGCTGGTTTCAAGGGAACGGCCATTATTCCAGAAGACAAGAAAATGAGGCCTGTCTCAGCTCCGGGGGCTGAACCCAGGCAGTCCTCATCCACTGCTTCTGGGTTGCCTTCTCTGACCTCTGCTTGTTTGCCCTTGTCCCAGGACTGCGGCTTCCCTCTTCGTGACACTGAGTCGCTCTTCTCTGCCCAGGCTAAAGGCATCTGCAGGGGCAGCACCCTGACTTTCAGGGTGGCAGGTGGACCAGCAGGTCAGAAATGGACCAGAAGGCAAATAGAAGGCCTTGGAGGGAGGGAGGAGAGGAGAGGAGAGGAGAGGAGAGGAAGGGAGGGAGGAAGGAAGGAAGGAAAACCAAGCAGGTTGAAGCTTCCCTTGTGGGACCAATTCCCATTTCTGACTTGGGGTGAATTCCTATTTTCTTAGCATGTAATTCGGGAGCCAAGATCCCGCAAAGTGCCTGATCCTTATGAGCCCTTGTGATCGGAGTATGTGATCAGGTTTCACAATTTTATTTTTCCCCTGTTCACTTACTCCTTTCCGTCATCCCATTAATGTTGCATTTTTAAACAACGCATAGAGGACGAAGAGGTAATGGAGTACAAGGCAACTGCAACTGTTTTAAGAGACCGTAAAGGAGAAAGGGAAGGATGGCTCAGCCTTGGGAGCTGAGCAAGGCCACCATTCCAAACAGCTCCCCCTTGATTCTTTGGGGTGCAAGGGGGCTGCCAGCTTCCCAGACATTCTTGGGGCGTCTACTTCCCATCCTGGGCTACCTGAAGAGCCAACCAGAGCCCTGATCCGAAATGCACCTGACTCCCAGGAGCTGCTGCATCCTCAGCAATTCTCACAACAGGGAAGTTCAACTGACACACAGACTTTCAGCCAATGATAATCAGGACTTAAGCTTCACCCAGTTGTTTGTGTCTGAAAACCCAAAGAATCAGCCACAGCTGCAGTTTTATTTGCTGAAACTTGCCTTCCTCGGCAGTTGCTCCAAACTTCAGAGCAGCCCATCCATTGCAGACACCGAGTTGGTGAGCCCCGGGGACCGGCCCCTGGGGAGATGGCAAAGCCGCTTTCCTCCGCTGGGCCCATGTCGAGCGGAAGGGCACCCAGAGACAAAGCCATCTGCCCTGCTGCTGCAGCTTCATGGCAGCACTGACCCCTCCTAACCAGCTGCTGTCTTCAGGGACAAGGGGAGGGCTCCATCCCAGGCCGACCTTGAGACCGTCCCCATCTGCAGCTGCCAAGGAGAGGCTCTGGGCACACCTGGCATGGTGCAGCTGAGCTAGTGGGTCTCCACCTTAGACTCGTCCGTGGGTGTTGCTGACCTCCCGGCCTAGGAGGGGCCCGGCTTCTCTGCTCTGGGCTAGGAGCACTTCCAAGGGCTTGCCAGGACAACACCGTGAAGTCCAATCCTCTGCTTGCTTGCGCCTGATGGACAGAATCTTGTCAGACTAAAGCTATGGCCTTCTAAAATACCAGATATGAGAGAGTCTACAGTGTGGCTACCCTGAATTTCTTTCTTCCTCCCCATCCAGCTGGGGTCTGTGCAGCCTCTTGTCTTGGGCCCCTCTCTGGAATGGGCTGCCTCCTCCCTGACAAACTGTGATGCAATTGCCCAGACTCGCCTCCCCCTTCTCCTTCTCTAGAACAAAAGCAGGCCGTGGCTTTGAACTCTCAGATTTATTTCAGTTCCCTGGAAGAGCATGATGGGAACTATAGTAATGACACAGTCCCTCCCATGGGTGTAACTTTAAGCCATCAATTCAGGGGGGAGCCCTTCAACCCCTTCTGACCCCCACATAACTGGGTTGGAATCCATGGGGAAAACCACGGTCCTGCCTCTAGAGCAGGAGTGGGGAACCTTGGACCTTTTATGACTTGTGGACTTCAACTCCCACAATTCCTGAGCCAGCATGGCAGAGGAACAATTCTGGGAGTTGAAGTCCACAAGTCATAAAAGGGCCAAGGTTCCCTCCCCACTCTGCTCTAGAGGCCGGCTGACAAGCGATAATGCTCCATCCGACGCCAACAGAGAGAAGGCCCTGCCAGCCCTGGGGGGGCAGGGGAAAGTGAGGGGCACTAAAACATCTAGGATGGTGACAGCCAAATTGCCCCTGGCCTTTACAGGACTGCAGCCTCCCTTGCAGGGGGGTGGCCAGGAAGAAGAGGACAAGTACAGCTGGCACACACACACACACACACACACACACACACACACACACACACAACTCAAGATGCCAATCCTGGACACCCCAAGAGTCCTGGGGGGACATCAAAAGCAGTCCTGATCCAGGACCCTCCAGCCTCTCTGTCAAACATGAAGCTGGGAAGATCTGGCGCCGGGTCTTGAATGGCAGACAGAGAGGAAAAGTGGCATGTTCAGAAATGAATTTGTATTTCATTGATTTATAAAATGTACTGGCTGCCTATCTTGCCACAGGGTAATTCTGTGGAATCGCCAGGAGAACATCCTCTGGGATGGGTTAAATCATGATTTTAGGGCTGTTTCCGGGTTGGTTTCTTTTTAATTATTTCAGAATTCATTGTCTTTTAAAGAGCTGTTTGTTTATTTGTGTCAGAGGCACCACAATTAAAATAAGGCACACTAGAGGACATAAAATTTAAAATATAAAATGCAAGATTAAAGTATGTGCAAATTAAACAGATCTTGCCCAGTAACTAGCAACATTAATTGTGTTTTGTCAGCCAGTGGACACTGATCGGGACACAAATCCCGAGTCATTGGCCCCCACGGAAAGGGTCCGCAACTTGGGCGTCCTCCTGGACTCACGGCTGTCTTTAGAGGATCATACGACAGCCGTGGCCAGGGGGGCTTTTTATCAGGTCCGCCTGATACACCAGCTGCGACCCTTTCTAGATCGGGACTCCCTACGCACGGTCACTCACGCTCTTGTCACCTCCCGTCTGGACTACTGTAATGCTCTCTACATGGGGCTCCCCTTGGGGTGCACCCGGAGGCTCCAACTGGTGCAGAATGCGGCCACGCGGGGGATCATGGGAGCGACGGGACGCTCCCACGTGACACCTCTCCTGCGCGAGCTGCATTGGTTGCCGGTGGACTTTCGGGTGCGTTTCAAGGTGTTGGTAATCACCTTTAAAGCGCTCCATGGCTTAGGGCCAGGGTACTTACGGGACCGCCTTCTGCCGCCAATTGCCTCCCACCGGCCGGTTCGCTCCCACAGAGAGGGCCTCCTCAGGGTGCCGTCAGCCAGACAATGCCGGCTGACGACCCCCAGGGGGAGAGCCTTCTCTGTGGCAGCACCCACCCTCTGGAATGATTTGCCTCCAGAGTTAAGAACAATCTCTGACCTCCCGACCTTCCGGCGGGCTTTAAAAACCCATCTTTTTCAGCTTGCCGGCTTAGCCTGATTCCTATAAATATTTTATCATTTTAGAGTTTTATTTTAAATCAATTTAGTTTTAATCTATGGCCATTTGTATTGTGATTTTATGAAATTTTAACTTTTGTATGCTTGTTTTTAATTGGCTGTGCACCGCCCTGAGTCCGTAAGGAGAAGGGCGGTATATAAATCTAAATAAAGATAAAGATAAAGACAAAGGGCAGGTATATGTATGTATGTGTTCTGGTCTGAATGTCACCACAATCACAAAGAAGAGAAGCCCCAGACGGCCCCATTTGTTCTAAAGAGCTGCCTTGGGTAGAAAGATAGGCCAGGAGCTGAGATGCTAAGAATCCCAATGACACCCCCTGACCCCCACCCCCACCCCCACCCCTCAGCAGCCCAAGGAGTTACCAGCCTTGTTTGGGATACTAGCTGACCCGGCAAAGTTGCTCCCGTTCCCTCCAGTTGGTAACCTTGACCTGTGCCCGCCTGAACAAGGAATAAGCACTTACCCTCCCCCCTTGCCTCAGCACCTGAGTGGGGGGGGGCTCCTCCCTTGGTGGGACCTCCCAAAGGAGCTAAAAGAGGGGGAGCCCCACCTCTGCCCCCTCCTGCACAGAATTGCACACACACCCCTCGGCCTGAGAAAGAGCCCCTCATGGCTGTCCAGTGTCATTCACTGATGCTTTGGGGACAGAGAGAAAAGCAAGATTCGACCTGGAAGGTTTCCATTAAAGCATCTTTGGCTGAAGTGGGTGACCCGACCGATTGAAAAGCCAAGTTCGTGCAGCACATTTGACCCCAAATCTGGGTCATGCAATGAAACCTGCAGGCCCCAAATCAATAAATCAGATTTCCTGGTCCTCACCATGTGCTGAAGTGTCAGCCCTCCAACTCCCAAGCGACAATTCCTGCTTCAATGACAATTCTTATCTTTTTCCCATTCCTCCCTCTCTCTGCATCTCTCTCCCTCCCTCCCTCCCTCCCTCCCCCCTTCAGTTTTGACTTCTGAATAATGAGATAATAATGCCACCATGTCCATCTTGCAGCATTTTCAAGGTCTTACGGGGCGAAACACCCTGGAGCCCCCCACCCCCGAGAGAAGGCCAAGTCCTTCTCAAGAAAGAATAGATCTGACCCAGCTCCTCATCTGCTGAAGCAAAACCTCACCCTTTACAATGCTGAGGATGAGGGAAGCCGCCATTTAAAATACCAGAATCACAGCGTTGGAAGGGAGCTTGGGGGCCTTCAAGCAGGAGACCCTGGGTCATAATTCCAGGCAAATGCCCGTCCAATCTCTTCTTGAAAACTCCCAGTGTTGGAGCCTTTACCACTTCTGGTCCCCTGATTAATTGTCCTCACTGTCAGGAAGTTTCTCCTTAGTTCTAGGCTGCTTCTCTCCTTGATTGGTTCCCATCCATTGTTTCTTATCTTGTTTTCTGGTGCTTTGGAGAACAGCTTGACCCCCTCCGCTCTGTGGCAGCCCCTCAAATCCTGGAAGACTGCTATCATGTCACTCCTCATCCTTTTTTCCTTCCGTGCAGCATGGAAGCGGGGGCTCCTAGCTGAGGACATGGCACCTCCTGGTAGCTCCAGGTCCTGCTTAAACTCAGCAGAGACCAAGCCGGACCAGGCCTGACTCGGTTTCTGCGCTTGGTTGCTGATCAACTTTCAGAGCAAGTGGCTCCAGTGGCCGCGTTCTCACAGCAGCTTAACCAGGTCACTGAAAGACATACTGACCGCAGCTTCATTGTCCGTGAAGCAGGTTAGAGTTGTCTGACAACTCTAGTATTTTGCAGCTCGATGGAATGTGCATATGCAAAAGACAACTTAGTTAAGTGTGTCCTGCGAATCCAGGCTGGATCAACACCCTAGAGGGAGAGGTGCACATCACAAGCAAAAGGAGACAACCCCAGAGGTGTGACGGTGACAGAATCACAGAGTTGGAAGGCACCTTAAAGATCTTCTAGTCTAACCTCCTGCTCGGGCAGGAAACCCAATGACATTCAGGACAAATGGCTGTCCAATCTCTTCTTAAAATCCCCCATCAACTCCAGGGACACTGCCCTCATCATAAATACATGCCAGTTACCAAACCCCCAAATTCTGAAGACATGATGTGAGGATGCCACGATGCTCATAAGTGCGAGACCGACGGCATATAAATTTAATAAATAGCTAAACAAAAGGCTTGGGTGTGCTCTACCAAATGGGCTTCAACAACTCAAGATAGTTGTGGAGATGCTCCAACATCTCCAGATTCATCTTGGCAGATGATGCCTCTCTATGGGCGGAATAAGATGGCCTCTGCAGAGGGAGGCCCACATACATCCACCCCATTGAACGAATCTCTTTGGCAAACCCCACGGGGGGACCCTCCCAGGGTCGGAGCTGGATTCTGTGGAGCTGGGACCGGAGGAGCTGCGATGGGCATCTGAAGCTCTTCGGCTCCTTCTGACCATGCCTCTCTCCCTCTTCCTTGTTGCTCCAGGCCATCTCTGAATCTAACCCATGGGGCTCCTAATCCAGGACCCCCTTCTCACCATGGGTACATTCAGACATGGCCTGGGGCAACAAAGTAGCAGGACCCTCCCTCCAGTTATGCCCCCGTAGCCAATAACTTCAATTCAAAACATATTCAAACATATAGTGGTCCTGAATGATTGATTGATTGATTGATTGATTGAATGAATGATTGAAAAGTTGGCCACCCAGCTGACTATAGCAATTTACAAGCAGGTAAGGCAATAAAACAGCCAAAACACCCAGGAAGATAAAAATGCAAAATATCAACATCCTGGTAAGTTCACCGTTTGCCCTGCTGAGCCAGGTGTTTCAAAGTCTTCCTAAAGAGCAGAAGGGTCAAGGCACTGTTCCAAAGGGCAGGGATCCATTTGGGATCCACCAGGGATCTAGCAATGCCTCTCTCCTTCCTGGCCCTGAACAGCTCCTTACAGAGAAAGTCCTTGGCTTTCCTGGCTGCCCTCTTAATGAGTCAAGCACATTAGCAGAGAAGCCGGACGAAAGGTTGCCAACTGAGAGTCCCTTCAGTATGCTGCTTAAATGTGCTCTGGGACCATCCATGTGTACTATATGTATATACTGTATATACCTATATATACGTATGCATTCTATACAGGCCACGGCTGACCAGGTTATGTTTTTTCAGTTGTCCCAGATTCTGGAAAGAGGCTGTGAGAATCTCCCCTTCATCCCTGAGTCTCCCTTAAAGGGCCCACAGATGGTCCTGGCCAGAGCCATTCCTCTCCTTACTCTGCCCTTACACTGCCCCCCCCCCGAGAAAAAGGCCAAAGACAACCCAAAGCTCTCCCCATCTTGTGGCGCCCAATTCTCTTTCATCAGAATCATGGAACCCACCCCCTCACTTGTATTATTGCCTCCAAAATACACCCCCTCCACCAGGTGCTTGGTGACCACCAGTTGGCCAAGGCCAGTGCCCTGAGAATTAAGGAGGCCAGGAAGCACCATGCCGGCTCCATACTGGTGGGGTGCAGTGGGGTGGCTCAGCCCAGGCCCCCAAGATCTGCATCTGCGAAAGACCCCTCCATCCTGGCCTTCATCTCATTCCCTTCCCCCCACCTCTCCCTTTGTGCCAAAGCAGATCTGCAGGATCCCTGCTCATTCAGAAGAGATCCCAGAAGGAGCAAAGGAGGTCTGGATTCCTCGGACAATATTCCTGCTCTTTCCATGGATCCATTTCATTGATGCCCAGCCTTTTTTCCCAGACGCCAAAGGTGGACTGCGGGTGGCTCTCCCTTGATTTTATCCCACACCCGGGTAAGCAGAGAAAGGGGCCGTTTTGGGGGGCCGGGGTAGGCTTGGACCTGACTCCCTCTGGTGGCTCCCCAGCCTCCCCAATGCTTCAACTGTCAGCCATGCCCTGGTTCTGGGCACCCCGGTTCCCCTGCAGCCCCGTCCCTGGGTGAAGGAAGCCTGTCGCCAAAGGGCCCTTCGGGAGAGCAACCACAGCAGGAAGAGAGGCCTCCCCCATCTCCAGGGTGCATCTGGGGAAACCAAAACGGGGGTCTTGACTGGCCCGATCCAGCCAGGGACTCCTGGTGCTCTCGCAGCCGCTGGATCCGCCCTTGGGCCCTCCCTGCCCAAACAGACACACTCAACACCAGGCAGATTTCTGGCTCCCAAGGACTGCCTTCCCTGTAGATCCTGCTGGGCTTGGGATCCTCCTCCCCAAATAAGAACCTCAGTTCCTAGAAGGAGCCCTCCAGGACCAGCTCTGGCTCATCCGGTGCCTCTCGGGGTCACCAAGGAAAACTCCTCTTGGAGCTTGGAGGACCAGCCGAAAGACGGGGGCCCCAGAAAGCAGGGTTGGCACTATGCAGCCCTCTGCCCCACTATTGCTGTGGTTTCTGAGAGGGGCAGAGGGCTGCTGCTCATCTGGGAGAGCTCAGCTCAGAGGCAGCTCTGGCTCCCTGCCAGACTGAGCCTGGGAAGGACAGAAAGGAGGAGGGGGGAGGGGCGGGAGGTCTGCCCATTGCCCAGTTTGCCTATTGGTGGGGTGGGCAACAGTAGGGCTCCCTAAGGCCTCTCAGGAACACGCAGGCCTAAAGCCCCTGCCCACAACAAGCTCAGCACTTGGCCTGGTGCCCCTCCGAAGGCCCAAGCTCGGGTGTGGCGGGAAGGAGCACAGGGCGCCCAAGCAAGAGCCGGAGGGTGCTGCCACGGGCGGGGCTTCTCCGAGGCCGCTCCAGAGCCGCCGAGTCGGGGACAAGTTCTCCGTGAAAGGAAGGGCGGCCGGATGGGCGACGACGAAGCGGCACCCCGAAAGCCGCGAAATGCCTCCGCTGCTGCGGCCTCCAGGCGGGAAGAGAAGCGGCTTCGCTCTTTATCTGGGCCAAGCGCCGCCGCCGCCTCCGCCCCCACCCCCACCCCGACGGCAAGAGAAGCAAGCAGGCAGGGATGGAGGGTCCCGGGGGAGCGCTCACGCGGAGCGGCCCTCTTGGAAGGGCAGGCAGGGAGCGGGCGGCGACCCCCTTGGCGGTCGGGAGGAGGGACCCCAGGAGCAAACGGGGCGTCCACGGCGCGACTGTGGCGCGAGGCCGGCGGGGGCCAGGCCCAGTTTCTCGGAGGAGCCGCCCAGCTCTCAGCCAGCCGAACCTCCTCGGCCGCCGCTCCCAGGCCCAGCTTCTCCGCCCGGGTTGCGGACTTGCCCCGGGGAGCCTCTCGGAGCCGCGTCGGCCAGCCAGCACCGCTCCCTCTCCGCCTTCCCCCACCCCCACCCCCACCCCCGGCCTTGGAGGCTGCCTGCGGGCTCAGCCCCTCCGCGGAGGCCGGGCGGGGGCGGGCGAGGGGCGGCCGGGCCGGGGGCGGCCGTGGCGGCGCCTTACCTGCAGCTGGGCGGCGAGAGCGAGTGGAAGGTGGAGAGCGAGAACATCTCCGCCCGATCCGCCATCTTCTCCGGGCGCAGCGCAGCGCAGCGCCGCGCAGCCTAGCCGAGCCGAGGCGAGCGAGAGGCGAGGCGCCGCGGGCGAGGCGAGAGGCGGCGAGGCCGGGCCGGTCGGGGCGGCGGCGGCGGCGGCGGCTCTTCACTGCGGATGCTGCCTGGAGAGGCTGGCAAGAGCCGCAGCTGCCATGGCGCGCTGGCGCTTCCTCCGGCCGGGCCCGGGTAAACAGCGCGGGGGGCTCTGCGCCTGCCCTGGCTGCGGCGGGGGGGAGCGAGCGGGCGGGCGGACGGGCGGCGCAGCCAATACCCACCAGCCCGTCGTGCTCCGGCGCGGCGCGGCGGGAGGCGAGGAGGGGGAGGGGCAAGGCGGAGCGAGGCTCCACAGCGCCCCCTCCCCACTGCGGATGCGGGGCGCGACACCTCCAGCCTACCGGGTAGGGGGAGGCGGCGGCGGCAGGAATGTCCAGCCCCTCCCGGCGCCCCCACCCAGCCGTCAAAACAAAGCGGGCGCCCAATGCCAGCGTCGGGCGCCCGGTTGCAGAATGAGGACGCTGCGGGCTAGGGAGGAGGCCAGAGGGCAGCCCTGCCCAAGCCGGCGGTTTGTGGGGCGAGGAGCTGTCCGCGCCGTTGGTGCTGAAGGGCGACAGCGAGGAGCTGTCCCTGGGGCGGGCGCTGAAGCGGGCGGGCGGGCGGGCGCGGGCTGCCAGGCTGCTGGGGAGGCGGCTGCCCACCTGTCTTGCCGCGGGAGTCGTGGGGCTGCCTAGGGCATCTGGACAGCAGAGGGAGGCCCCGGCAAGAAAGCTTTGCCGGGTCCGTTCTCCTGCTGAGAGTGCAAGAGGAGAAAGGTCCCCACGGGGGCGGTGGGGACAGGAGATGGCCGGTGCCACGACAGGCCCTGGCGGCATTTGCCTAGTGAGGGGTCAGACTGTGCACAGAAGCAGCCCCAAGAAACCCGGCCTGAGCAGGATGGTGGGGGAGGCCTCCCTCCCTCCCCAGGGAGCCAATTAAAGAAACTCCAATTAAAGGCAGGTCCTGCTGCTCCTGGGACTTCTTCACTAAGGCTCCGGGCTCAGGCTCCCGGTTGCTAAGGCTGCCCGCACTGTGGGTAAGCCACCGATCCAAGGCAATGCACCGACACTGCATGCTGCCTTCCCAAGAAACCTGGGCCAAGAGAAGAAAAGCATGGACAAAGAGCCTTCCCCGGGCTGGTGCCGCCCAGAATGCCCGGCCAACTACTCTGAATACCAAAGTGGACGTCTGAAGGGCAGAAAGTTGTGACAACTTCTCTAAGAGGGGCTCCAGGAGTTCCCTGCTCCAGGAGTTCCCTGCTTTGCCCCTTTCTGCAGCACATACCATACTGACCTACACTGAATTAGACTGGCATTAGACTGGCCACACTGGCTGTGGATGATGATAACTCAGCACATTGGGACTGGTGTGCCAGGCTGGGGTCAGAGATTCATAATTGGCACACATATCTCTGAGAACATCTCAGCCAGCATCCCGGTAGCTGCAGCTTCCTCCAAGGCAGAGACCCACAACCCTCTGTTCCAATGCCCATGAATAGAGACCGGGCAGGAGGTGGCCTTCCCCAAGACCAACCATGCAGCAAACCGGGAGGGGTGGTGGTGTTGTTGGCTGATGGATGGATGGATGGATTTATTTATTGCTGCAACAGAGCTCAGTTTTGAATGATGGTTTTTAAGTGTTTTTATTTTGTTCACCAGTCAGAATACATTTTGCCAGATGGAAGATACATGCACTTGTATGCTAAATCAATCTACCAAGCAGACCCACAGGCTCAGCCCCTTTCCTTATAATTGTCTAGGTGTCATGAGATGATAATGCAACACATTGTGGAAACTTGGAAAACTGCCGTTATGCATTATCCTGCTTCCTCTTTTGTATTCTCGTACATCCTCCATGCAGCCAGCCAGATCCTCCTCCTCCTCCTCTTCTTCTTCTTCTTCGTGTGGGGTCAGCAACTTGAACTGAGTGCTATCTTTGTCCACCCCACTGATTCTCTCCCCTCCCCTCCCCTCCCCTCCCCAGCCCCAAGGATTTCACCAGGTACCTCTGGCTCTGCTGCTTCACTTGTGTTGTTATTCTATCTGGTCAACTCAAGGGGCGAACATGCCTAAAGCTCCTGCCTCTCATTTTCCCCACAACAACCCTGTGAGGTGGGTTATCACAGTCACTGCATATTTCAATGCACCACAGTGGATATTTCAATAAAGTTGCCAATGTTGGACATCCCTGTTCTGGGCCAAGGAATCTTTTAATTTGATATGATTGCAGGTGGACCTCAGGTACAAAACCTCTTGCTTTCCCCAAAGAGCTTCCCCTCGGCATCCCAGGCATTTTATTCCACCAAGTAGCAAAGTAACACCCCCTCCCCAACCTTAAGACGTCCTCCAGCCATCACAAGGCTTCTCCACCGGCCAGCAGAAGATCCAGGTAAGCCACACCGATAAGATCTTTCTCCTCTATGCCTAATTTGCTCATCAGTTGCCAGGCCGCTTCCTTGCCTTCCTGGAGACTCTGTTGTTCCTCTAATACCACCTGCAAGAAGGGAGTGGACGATGGGATACAGGGCTCATACACACAGCAAACCCCTCAACCCCAATGTGCAACCAGCTGCCTTGTGAAACCAAATTCATTTCCAATAATATGAGATGTGGGGGGGGAGGTCTCCAAACTTGGCAACTTTAAGACCTGTGGACTTCAACTCCCAGAACTCACCATGCTGGGAGTTAAAAGTTCACAAGTCTTAAAGCTGCCAAGATTGGAAACCCTTGAGATGGGTGAAAGTTGGTTTGTCTGAGAGGCTGGCTTTTATGGCTACATCCTCCCCCCCCCCCCAATGTTTTTTTCTGCAGATGTAGCTTTTCAGCTCAACAAATTCCACCTGTGGTCCAACCGGGCATTTTTCATACCTGCATTTATTCTACAGGTAGTCCTCGAATTATGACCACAATTGAGCCCCAAATTTCTATTGCTAAGTGAAACATTTGTTAAGTCAATTTTGCCCCATTTTATGACCTTCCTTTTGGTTGTTAATCACCATAGTTGTTAAGTCAGTAATATGGTTGTTAAGTGAATCTGGTTTCCCCACTGATTTTGCTTCTCAGAAGATCGCAAAAAGGGATCACATGGCAACCGTCATAAATATGAATCGGTTGTCAAGCATCCCAATTTTGATCACGTGACCACAGGAATCCTGCAATGGTCGTATGTGTGAAAGACGGTCATAAATCGCTTTTTTCAATTCTGTTGCAACTTTAACCATTTTAAGTCAAGGACTACCCGTGTCTCTCTGTCCCAGCACAGAAAGCAGCACCACACTGAAGTTACTTAATTAGAAGGCTCTTCAGATCCAGTCCCCACCCACCGCCCCCCTTTTTCTCCTGCAATAACCAATGTAAAAAGGTTCAAATTCAGCAAAACCAGGAAAAAAAACCCCTTTAGGATTCCAACTCACTCCTCTGACTCCCTGTCAATAGCCAAGTCCCTCCCTGTGGTATGTTGCAGGGGTGGCAGTCATGGGATTCCCTTTCGTTAAGCTAATCAAGGCTTCAGATAAAACCTGGCCAACCGTCGCCTGGGCTTGGGGCATCTTCATCCCTTGGGAATTCTGCACACAAGTCAGTGCCTGGTAGTCTTCCTCCATTGCCCGCCTGCAGGAGTCTTCAAGGGGTTTCCACCCCTGCCAAAACCAACTTTTCCTTAGCTGACAAAAATTGGCTTGCCGGCCCCCACTTCTTCTCCCTTCCTCTTCAGTTCCTTAGCTCTGTTGTCTTCCTTTCGGCTCTTCCCGAGAGAGACGGAGCGCCTGTTCTGTCCAGGAAAACCTCAACCTGTTTCCTTCACGGCTCTTTTCTCTGAATCTGTTTATCACCTCCAAGCACGGTTTGACTGTCTGGGAGATCACGTGGCCACCTGGCGAAGTGTGTTTACCTGCTGCCTCCTACCCTTGGGGACAAAGTAGGAACAAGCCAGGAAACTTCCATACCAGCTCTGAGAGCAGGCAGGGGCTGGGAGGCACTGGGCTACTGCAGCCCCAGAGTAAGAGTGGGTGGGTGGGAGGGATCCACTTTCAGTTCAATGATCTCCAAGAACATTTCTGACCGAAGGTTGTCCAAACAGAGTCTGGGGACCCCAGGGATGGGGAACAAGCCTAATGAGAAATTGTTTCTCTCTTCAACATAACTATAAACCAGCACCGTCTCTTAAAATGATCTCTTTTTCCCACTTCCCATCTCATACCCATAACCCCGCTCCCCCCATTTCAATCCTGCTGCCGGCAGATCGTTATTTATGCATTTTGTGTGGAATTGTATTGTGATTTGTATTGGCGATTGTTCTATGTAAGCCACCCTGAGTCCTTCGGGAGAACGGCGGCATATAAATCACAATAATAAATAAATAAATAAATTGCACAGTTTTTGGCTGATCTCTGATCGTAATAGTTTGAAAGCGGAATCAAACCCAAGACTGAATTTCCAGCAGCGAGGGAGAATCAGAAGAGCCTACCAGTCTGTCCGTCTTGTCAACTGTTTGGCCTCACAATCCTGCCCTGGACTCCCAACTCCCCTGAGAACATCATGGTCCCCAAATCCCCCCTCCCCCGTTCCTGCACTGACCTCCCTGCAGCTTATATGCCGCTTCATAATGCTTCATGGCCCGCTCTAGGCAGTTTGCAGAATCGGCCTCTTGCTCCCGGGTGCCCATTTTACCCATCTCAGAAGGATGGAAGGCTGAGTCAACCTTGAGCCCGGTGAGATTCGATCTGCTGAACTGCAGCTAGCAGTCATCTGAAGTAGCCTGCACTACTGCACTCTAACCACTGCACCACCTCGGCCTTGATCCTCTCCTCCCTCAGGACTGCTCTAGGTCTGGATTTCGGCTCCCTGAAGTAAAGATCCAGGGATCAGAACAGAACAACAGAATAAAGAGTTGGAGAGAACCTTGGAGGTCTTCTAGTCCAACCCCCTGCTCAGGCAGGAAGCCCTGTACCATTTCAGACAAAGGGTTGTCCAGTCTCTTCCAGAAAACCTACAACTTCTGGAGGCAAGTTTTTCCGCTGATTAATTGGTCTGACTGTCAGGAAGTTTATCCTTATTTCTAGGTTGCTTCTCTCCTTAGTTTAGTTTTCATCTGTTTTCATCTGTTGCTTCTTGTTCTGCCTTCTGGTGCTTTGGAGAATTGGTTGACTCCCTCTTCTTTGTGGCCGCCCCTCAAATATTGGAACACTTCTATCTTGTCACCCCTAGTCCTCCTTCTCATTAAACTAGCCATGCCCAGTTCCTGAAACCATTGGTCGTATGTTTTCGTCTCCAGCCCCCTAATCGTCTTTGTTGCTCTTCTCTGAACTATTTCTAGGGCCTCAAACATCTTTTTTACAGATTCAGTATTCCAAGGGGGGGTCTCCCCAGGGCATTATAAAGCGGATCAACTGTTCCAAAGCCCACTAGAGAAGCCCCAGTTGCTCTGGGGCTCAGCTCATGGACGGGAAAGGCCTCCAAGCGCTGCTCCTCACCTCCAGCTCCACAAAGTCACCCAGTTGTTCCACCTGATCCACGTGGACACGGGTCTGGCCCACCATATAAAGGTGGCGCGCCTTCTTCACCACTCCTTGCTCTCCAAGCGCCTGAGACAGTGTTGCCTGTGTGGGGGAGAGAGGCAGGCAGAGCCCAGCATGACTTTACACCCATTTACCAACCGGGGTCATACAATGAATCGCATGTCCCAGCCCCTCCTCCTAAGAGGCCTCCAGGACCCGTCTCTCTCCTTCCCTGGCTACAAAGCCCAAAGGGTTACTGGGAGCAGATGAGCTGCAGTGGGAGATGAAGGTGCTTTTCCAAAGGCAACTGGACTTCCTTGGTTTTTTCCTTGAAAACGTTTCACTCCCCATCCTAGAAGCTTTTTCAGTTCTGAAGAACTGAACATGTCCAGAAATGAAGAAGTTTCTTGGATGAGAAGCAAAACGTTTTCAAGGGAAAAACCAAGACTGTCCAGTTGCCTTTTGAAAAAGCACCTTTGTGACAAACATGACCTGGATGAGGAAGAATCTCCATGGACAATGGGGGAGGAAGAAGAGGCAGCCTTGGAGCACAAGAGCAGGAGAGGACATCTGATGCACATCCCGGAAACACCTGGATGGCTCTGCAGGAAAGTGGTCAGACCAGATGAGGACCTGCCTGGGCTGACCCAGTTTCCTCTGACCATCTCCAGGGGGGAATAGGTACAGAATCTCACACAGGATGAGCTTCTGATCCGGCTTTGCATGGTAACTGGGCACTTCCAAGCTTTGGAGGGCTGCCTGCTGCCTCATTGCATGTGGAATTGACTTTGCACAACGTATTTTGGTGTTGACTGTTGGGTGTTGCCTGGCCTGGAAAAATGCCTCTCTCAGGTCTGCCAGGTCCAGCATCCTGCCATCAAAGGCTGGATGGGGGAGGGGACAAATGGGAAATAGCTGTGTGTGTACATGATGGGAAACAGGGGGGCGGGGGGAATGACAGGTAATAAGACCAGAGATGCCCGGAAACCAGCTTGTACCAGCGGACACCAAGGCCAGGCAACCTGAGAAAGAACGTGAATTGCCCCAAAACTTTTCAGTGTTCTCAAAACATCCTAGACAGCTCCGATTAGTGAAATATGGACCGGTCACAGGGGGAGGGAAGAAGGGAAACTTTTCTGTATCTTTTCATGAAGGAAAACCTTAGATCTAGCCTGACTTTACTGCAACCAACTTCCTTTAGTCAAATAACATTTTGCTTCAGTCTAATGGAGTCAAGGGTCTTTCTTTCCTCAGGGTCTGGGTTGGGACAGGTCTGACAGCCTCAAACATCCATGTGGCGCTGGAAGCAGAGATGGGTCCTGCCCCCCTCCAGAATGACTGTTCTTTGCCTCCCAAAGCCTTGGGGACCCCCAAACCAGCTCTTCAAGGCCATTCCCACAGCAAGCAGCCCTTCCCAGTCCAGGAGGCATTACCACGAGTCCTCTGGGATCATTGGTGGGAGAGATGGTGAAACGAGAGAGCTTAGGGGCTGTTGAGTTCGGCCGATCATAAAACACCAGCTCTCCATGGCCATCCTGCAAAGAAAACATGGGTCAAGCATCAGCCTCACCTGGGAAAAGGCTCAGGATCAGACCAAACCTACAGATCAAAATAAGCAAATTAATCCTATTTCCTGAAATACAACCCTGCCAGGCTGTAATTTGAGGAGAGGCTGAACAGAAGCCTGCCTGCTCTTGCTCTCGCTCGTGAGGTGAAACTGGAGAGCAGCTGATTGCAGGAGGCTTCTTTCTCTCCGGCCTGTCCTTGAATCCCAATTTTATTTTAAGATATGATCAGATAACTTATACTGTCATTTATTTACATTTATTATTAAGTTTATCTGTTGCCCATCATTCCAAAGTGGCTGGGCAGCTTAGAACATAAAAAGATGAAAATTGTCAAACATAAATACTCATCCAAAAGCTGTGCTTCCTTGGAATGATGGGGAAGTCTCCCTTATGGGTAGTCCTTGACATATAGTCATCATGGAGCCTGTTTATTAAGCTCATAATATGTCATAAAACGGGTCAGTCACATGATTGATCTAATTTTATGATGTTTTTGCAGCGGTCATTAAGCCGATCACCGGTCACTAACCGAATCCAAGATCATTAAGCAAATGCCCATTGTAAAAAGTGGTCTCATAACCGTAGGACCCTAAATGCAGCCTGGTAGCAAAGCTTTGGTCTCTCTCTCTCTCTCTCTCACACACACACACACAGCAACTCCAGAGTGGCAGCTGCTGGGGGTCCCCTGGGGCTTCTCAGAGCCGCTTGCCTGCTTAATCCTCAGCGTGAGGCTCCCAGCAGGCCAGACGGGGAAGGCCATGCCTACTGAAATGAACCTGCTTGTTTATTATGGAAAGTTCATCGACTTCTCGGGTTGACTAGTGATAAAGCCAAGAAGTGTCGGGATCAGATTTTTACCCTAATTCAGAAGACGTTTCTTAAAAGATACTTAAAAATGAAGCCAGAATTTGTTCCTCTTAGGTTGGGAGTAAAACAGCTTGAAAGGAAATCTGGATGTCCATGTATTTTATCTGCACAAAGATGGAAAAACACATCAATTCCCAGATGGCCAGGGCGATAAAGAGTCAGTGGAGAGGGGGACATGGCCTGTTTTAATTAAAGAGAAGAATTGGTCTAGCTCAAATTTGCAACTGGGAACTACTTCTGAACATTTGTACTTGAAAGCAGAAAAATAAAAATTAAAAAATGAAGCTCTAATTTTAGGTTTTGATTTTTAGAATAATTTTGGTACAGAAATAATTTGAAATATTTAGAAATGTAAAGCAAAAGGTTGAGGTTGTAACTTATTTATATTCTACTGCACTGAAAAAAATAAAATTACTTTTTTCTCTCTCTTGCATTCCTCTCTCTAACTTTCTTAATTTTTGCTTCTATTTGCATTTTAACTCACAATAAAATCTAATAACAAACTAAACAAAGCTCAAGCCATTTTATGAGTCACTTCCTGAAAATTGTGTCTTTTCATTTTCATTATTTTCAAGAGTTGACAATATAATTGACAACCTTCACATAAAGTGAACGTTTTCTGATTCAGGAGTTGGAGCTGTGGTTATCGTTCAGTTGCTAAGTTATGTCTGACTCTTTGTGACCCCATGGACCACAGCATGCCAGGCCCCCACTCCCTCGTCCCCCCAAGTTTGCCCAACTTCCTGTTCGTTGCATTGATGACCCTTTCTAACCCATCTCCTCCTCTTCTGCCGTCCTTCTCCTTTGGTCTTCTGCCTTTCCCAGCACTGGATCTCCTCCAGGGAGTGCTCTCTTCTCATGTGGTGGCCAAAGTCTTTGAGCTTCAGCTACAGAATCTCTCCTTCCAAAGGATTGACTTTAGGATCAACTGATTTGATCTCATTGCAGTCCAAGGGATTCTCAGGAGCCTTCTCCAACGCCAAGTCCATTTCCCAATTCCAGAAAATTGGGTCTTTAGCAAAGCAAGGAGCACACGATGCACATGATGGGTTTGGGAGTCTCTGGCAGGTGGCCACAACTGGTCGGGGGTTGGAGGGGCTTCTCAGCTTTGGAAAAGCTTTGGCACTTTCAACCAGTCTCCCAGTCTGAACCCCCCAAAAACCAATGGAGCCATTTCTGCCATTTCTGTGCAGCTCAGACAAAATCTTCCCAAGTTGGAGCCTTCTGGGGGCCTTTGAAGATCAGCCAGAAGATCTGGGCAACTGGCTGGAGAAACTCTTTTAACCTGAGCGCCCCCACCCTAAAATCTATTCATTTCAGAACTGATATCCTAGAGCTCGAAGGGAGGCTGGGCTGAACTGCCCCCCTTCCGCCTCTGCCAGAGAAGAGAGGGCCAAGTGACCCTGGTTGCTTCTAGGAACATCTTATCGAGATCATCAATGCCATCAGGAGAGCCAAAGAGGTAGCTGGTGCTGAGAAGGATGGCCTGGCAAGCTGCCGCTCTGCCCACGACACTTTGGAGTTCTGTCCTGCCCGGCAGGGGTGAACACAGGAACCATCTCGGCACAGAATAAGGCCGGCTTGGACTAATTGGCAGGAGCCAATCCGGATGCTGTGGGGCACCCCTCCCCTATCCCCTGCCCATTGTTTTCTAAGAGGCCTGGGTGAGAGGCAGATGGAACATGAGCCAGAGGGAGACCTTCGGGAGCCCTGGGCCAATAGGAAAGGGAGAGAGGCTGAGCGGAAGAAACAGGCCGTTCAAAGGGAGAGGAGAGTTGCAAGAACCAGCAGGAAAGAAGAGAGAACTTATGTCCAGATTTGAGCCCAAAATTTCTGTTGCTAACCAAGACATTTATTAGTTGAATTTTTCCCCATTTTACAACCTTTCTTGCCACGTTGTTAGGTTAGTAGGATAGAATGGTTGTTAAGTGAATCTGGCTTCCCCGTTGACTTTGTCCCTGGGGCATTGCGACCGTCATAAATATGAGTCCATTGCCAAGCGGCTGAATTCTGATCAGGTGAGCTGGGGATGCTGTCAGGGTCCTAAGCGTGACAAACAGTCATAAATCAATTTTTCAGTGCAGTTGTAACTTTGAATGGTCACTAATCGAACTGCTGTAAAGCAAGGACTGTCTGTAAAGGAAAGAGGGAAACTGGTCCAAAAGAACGGAATTGCAGTGGATGATCCGTGCAGATGCTGCCACTTCTCAAACTGAAGAAACTCTCCAAAACTGGGTCACTAAAATTACCCAATTCAGAGCGGCTGGAACCCAGCGCTGGGATTTATGCCTGGAATCGACCTACTTTTTGTGACAAGCCTGTCACTCAAATCGTCCAGGAGGAAAATCCCTGAGCAGCAGCAGAAAATGTAGAAATAAAATGGGCTGGAAGGCAGTGGGGGAAACTGCTTAGCAGATATGTTTGAATTTGGGGAGTGTTTTCCCTGCCTGGAAAAGTTAAAGATGAAGGAGTCTCACTTATCCTCAAAAGGGAGGGGGGCAAGGGGGGGTCTGTCCCACTAAGCTGCATGGAGAAAGAATGTCCTGAAACGGGAACGGCCACTTCATGGGCCCATCCTGGATGGAAGAGCTGGAGACTCCCTTGAAGGGCAAAATGGGGGAAGCATACTGAGCCCCCCCATCCCGCTTGGCTGGGTTACTCACTCTGAAATCGCGAACCTTCAGCCGTCCATGGGGAACAGGAAAGAAGGTGTCTGTCTGAAGGATGAGGGAGCCTGGGGATCCACTCAGCTGCTCCACCCTGCCGATCAGCTGGGCCAGATCCTGCACCCGTGCCTTGATCTCCACATTGGCTGGCATCTACAAGACAATCAGAGATCAGGGGAAGCCAAGGGTGGGGGCCCTTGGTGCCCTCTAAGCTCTAAGTAGTTTCCTGGCAGACGTCTCATGACCAAACTAGGTAACAAACTAGAGCCTTGGATAGCTCAACAGGCTAATAAGCAGACTAAAGCCTGTTATTAACATCCAGCTGTCTGCAATTGCACCAGTTCGGGTCTCCCCAGGCTCCAGGTTGACTCAGCCTTCCATCCTTTCTAAGGTAGGTCAATTGAGGACCCAGTTTGTGTGGGCAATAAGCTGACTTTGTATAAATATACAAAAGTATGAAGGCTATTGCTTAACACATCGTAAGCCGCCCTGAGTCTTCGGAGAAGGGCGGCATATAAATCTAATTAAAAAAAAAATCCCCACTAAGGGAGGGGGGTTTCCTCTCTGTTTATATACTAGTGGCTTGACCCATTGGTGTTGGCGGAGCGTTTCCTCCTTGTTGGTTCCTCAGTTAGCCTGGTGTCTATTGCTTGAGTGCTTGTTTGAGGTGGCAGTTCCTTGCCTGGGGCATAAACAGAGAGCAACTCCTCTCTAGCACTGACGATGCTACCCAGCAGGGTCATGAAACGTCTGCAAGGAAACCTCCAAGTTCAGAGAGCACCAATTCTCCTCCCCCTCCCCTCTGCAAACCTTCCTCCCTTCTAGCACTGATGATGCTACCTAGCAGGGTCATGAAACGTCTGCAAGGAAGCCATCCAGCTCACAGAGCATCAGGGACCCTGTGGCTCACTCCTGAGCTACGGCTATTCTCTTCTCTTGAAGCCGAGGATCTCCGGGGAAAATTCCCTCCAAGGAGCCCAGCCCAGCGCATACCCCCCCCCCCGCCCCCAGCTGCTGGCCAGCGCCTCTCCGCCCTTGTCGGGGCCGGGGGAGGGGGACGCCAGGCCGGCTCTGCGCCCAGCACAGCGGGGGGTCGGGGGGGGCAGCCCGGATCTTTCTTCGCGGGGGGGGGAGTTTCTGCTTCTCCAAACCCCCGGACACGTGTACGGCCCCGGTGGCCCGACCGGTCGGGAAAGGCGAACGGAGCCGCCCTCCGGGGACGCACAGCCCTTGTTCCGCAGCACCCTGTACCAGTTCTCTTCGCCCGACTGAAGCTAGGCCGCCTTTTCCAAGGAACGCACCCTCAGTTGCGGGTCGAGTGCCCCCGGCGGCGCGTTCACACAAACGCCGCTACACGTGTCGCGACCTTCACCCTCGCCGGGTTCTGTCGTTCCGCGATTGGCGCCGCGGCCGCCGACGTCGCCTCCTCCGATTGGCCGCCGTCTCCTCCTTGCCCCGCCCCCTCCGTCCCGGGCTCGAACCGCAGCCCGTCTTCCGCCCCCGGCCAACGGGAGAGCGGGGGCGGGGCGAGGGGCGGCGCGGCCATTGGTCGGTTTCTGCGATGGAGGCTCCGGACGGAGACGGGCCGGACGGAGACCGAGCCGCGCCCCGCTCGCCCCGCGGCTGCCCGGCCGTCCCCGCGCCCACCCGCCTGCGCGCCTTCCTCTGGTGCCGGGAGTTCCTGGCCGGGGCCTGGCGCCGCCTGGCCGCCCCCGAGCAGCTGGGCATCGTCCCCGTCAGGTGAGCCCCCGCCCTGACGTCACCCGCCCCGCCCGTGGAACGCCCCGCCACTGGGTGGCCGCCGAGGAAGATGCCCGCGGGAGAAGCCCCGGAGCCCCTCGCTCAGCTCCCCCGAGGCTCTGCTCCCGCAGCGACTCATCCCGGGGAGGAAGCCTCGCCCCAGAGAGACCCTCCGGCGGGGCTGGCGGGGGATTCTGGGAGTTGGAGTCCGGAAGCCTCTTTTAAAAGTCGCCAAGGTGGGAGACGCTCCCTCCCTTCCCCTCCCCCTCCCACCCTCCCTCCGGGGCTGCAGGGTCTGCCCGAGAGCCCCGGCCACGCATAACAGAACACCGGTAGTCCTCGACCTACGACCACAACGGAGGCATTGGTTAAGTGAGGTTTGCTCCATTTTACAAGCTTCCTTGCCACAGCTGTTAAGTGAACCACTGCAGTTGTTAAGGTAGCCACAAGGGTTGTTAAGTGAATCCGGCTTCCCCACTGCCTTGGCTTGCCAGAAGCTCACAAAACCTGAGCCCGGAACACTGCCACCAGCTGCCAAGCCTCGGATTTTGATCACGTCACCATGGGGATATTGCAAGGGTGAGAAACAGTTACAAGTGCTGTTGTAACTTCGAACAGTCACTAAATGAACTGTTGTAAGTCGAGGACTACCTGTAGCAGAGTTGGAAGGGACCTGGGATGCTGCCTGCGTGCCCAGGGGGAGGGGAGGGGGCTCGTCCCGTCCCACCAGCGCCCAACCTGCCTGTCTCTGCTTCCCCCACAGTGGAGGGCTTAGCAACCTGCTGTACAAATGCTCCCTGCCAGACCACATCCCGACCGCCCAGGAGGAGCCACGCCAGGTCCTGCTTCGCGTCTACGGCGTCATCCTCCAGGTGAGCTTCGCCCGGGCCTTCCGGAAGCTTCCCTCGCCCGTCTGCCTGCTCCCGGGGCCCCAGGATATCCAGCCGGGGCTCTTCCACGAAGCAACGGCTTCCTTTAGGTACAGATAGTCCTTGACTTACCACAGTTCATTTAGCGACTGCAAGTACGATGGCACTGACGACCATTTTTCACAGCTATGACCATTGTAGCATCCCCATGGTCGAGGGATTCACACTGGGATGCTGCTCAACTGACTCACATTGATGTGATCACAGACAAAGTCCAGAGGGAAGCCGGATTCACTTAGCAACCCTGTTGCTAACTTAACAACTCTGGCAACAAAGTTCGTAAAATGGGACAAAAGTCATTTAACAAATTTCTCACTTAGCAACATAAATGTTGGGCTCGATTTTGGTCATAAGTCGAGAGCTACCTGTACTTAAGGAAACTGATAGGGCCGTTCTGGCTTTGCCGCGAGTGGTTGTGCGCCTCCTTCTCACGCATCTCCCTCCCTCCATGTCAGCTGGTCAGCGGCCGCGGCCGTGGGCTCCCCTGGCAGGGAAGAGCTGAAGCTGCCACTCCGGGGCAGTGGATTCTCCCAGACTGGCTTCCGTGGACTGATGACCGCTGGACCAGCCACTTCAGTGCCGTCTCGCTGCAGGGTGGGGATGGCCGACAGCCTCGAGACCTCTGGCTCCTGGTCTGCTGGAGCCCGGTTGGGAGGCTCAGGCCCCGGGAGCCTGTCCTCGGGAGCAGCCCCTCCAGTTCTCCCTCTCTCTCCCGCAGGGGGTGGACTCGCTGGTTCTGGAGAGCGTCATGTTCGCCATCCTGGCCGAGCGGGCCCTGGGACCACGGCTGTATGGCATCTTCCCGCAGGGGCGCCTGGAGGAATACATCCCGGTAGGTGCCACCCCTTCCCTCCCTGGCAGGCAGGACAGGCTGCAACGTAGGGCTGAACCTGGCCTGGCACTGCCACCAAATGCCCTCTCCAGGCACACAGTGGTCCTGCCGGGATTACTTTCTCCTTCCACTTGGTCTGGAGTGGGAGAGGGTCTCCTGCTTGAGCAGGGGCTGGCCTAGAAGACCTCCAAGGTCCCTTCCGGCTCTCTTCGTCTGATTCCCGGAATCCCCTTTTAGGAAAGTGGGAAGAACGGTGGTGAGCATGCGGGGGTGGGTGGGCTGAGGGGCTGCGGAATTTCGACTTCTGGTTAGCGCCCGTCCTCGCTTTAAGGCGCTCAGGCCACCACCCCAAGCAGAGGGGCAAGGCTGCCCTCACACGCTGCCCCCAGAGTTGCCTGTTGTGCAGAGGTTTCAACTCAAGTCCAAATTGGACACAGCTCTGCTTTGGTATAATCTTATTTGCTTCACTTTCTTAAACTTCTGACTCCAAGCAACTCTGGATGACCGAAATTAAAAAGAGAGAAAACCCCAGAAAGCCATAAAAAAGGCCAAACGGAGCCCTCCTCCTCTGGAAACAGAGCAGGAAGAAAAGCAACCAACAGGCTCACATCTCAACCACAAGGGGTGGGGAAACAGCCGGGCCTTCCAGGGCTTTAGGAATCTAAACCAGGCCCCCCAACCTTTTGGACCTCTGGGACCACCAAGTTCATCATTTTAAATCCCGCAGATCACTAATACAAATCCAGTGCACTGCTTGCTGAAGCGCCTGGACTCCCAGTGACGGGATGGGATCCTTCAGGCACTCTCTCTCTCTCTCTTTCCTCTCTCTCTCTCTCTCTCTCTCTTTCCTCTCTTTCCCACTCATTCTCTCTATCTCATCTCTCTCTCTCCCTCTCTCTCCCCCACTCACTCACTCTGATTCTCTCACTCTTTCTCTCTCATTCTCTCATCTCTCTTTCTCTCCTCCCCCCCCACTCTCTCTCTCTCTCATTCTGATTCTTTCTTTCTGTCTCTCATTCTCTCTGACTCTCTCTCTTTCATTTTCTGCCTCTTTCTCTCACTCTCTCTCTCTCTCTCTCATCCTCTATTTCTCCCTCTCATCTCGTGGGCCAGCCAGTATCTTGGGGCTGAGAGGAAGTCAAGCATTTCCCTGAGAGACCGAGGTGCGCAGAGCACCAACAGGGGCCAGAAGAAGTGTGGGAGCGAAGCTCTACTTGGACTCGCACAGCTTCAGCTCCAGCCAGTGATGCAAAGCAGCCCCTTCTCCTGCCGCTTGGGACTCAAGCGCTCAACAGCGACTGCTCTGGGGAGCAGCCGGATTTTGCTCTCCATTGCAGATGCCAGATCAGCCCCCTGAGAGTGCTTGTCTCTCGAGGAGTGCTCACTGAAGCGGCACAGGAAACTTTGGCCCGGCTTCTCGAGAGACGAGATCTGGCATCTGCAACGGAGAGCAAAAACAGCGACTGCTCCCCGCACCAGTCGCTGTTTCCCACTCCGAGTCCCAAGAAGCAGGAGACGAGGGCTGCTTCGCACCACTGACCAGCGCAAATATCCCAAGGCGGAAATGCTGGTGCCGCACCAGTGCAAGTAGCGCTTTGCTCCCGCAGCTCCTAGCCATCACAATCTCTGCTTCGGCCCACTTGCGCCGCCTCCTCCCCCACCACGCCACAGCACCATTGTTTCATTCCGGACGGAGAGGGCTGCGCTCCTTTTTGCGTATTACACCGCGGCAAAGTTGTGCATTGCATGTGCCACCCCAGGGCAGAGATTTCCAGCCCCACCATGGCCAGTCCCATATTCCAGAGCTGTAGTAGTCCCACTCACAGGACTGGCCCAGCTCCTCCACCAGGGTGCACCGGCAAAAATATGAAGATTTCTCCATGGACCACAAAAAATTTCTCACGGACCAGACCCCCGGTTGGTGACCGCTGATCTAAATGGGGGGTTGTTGGGCCTCAGTGTGGCTTTGTGCAGTGGGTGTGTCACGAGTCCTTGGCTCCCAGCCTGGTTTCAAGAGATTTTGGGGGACTTATAAATCAACGTGACCTCGGAGTCTCCCAGAGGCCTTTGTGGCCCCCTGCAGCCTCTCCTCTCCATCCGCTTCCCCATGATTCTGAGCTCTCTGCTCCCTCCCCATGGCCTCAGGGCTGCCCTCTGTCTCCACCCGCAGAGCCGCCGCCTGGTCACGGAGGACCTGCCAGAGGCCAGCATCTCGGGGGAGATCGCAGTGAAGATGGCCCGCTTCCATGGCATGGTGATGCCTTTCAACAAAGAGCCCAAGTGGCTGTTTGGCACCATGGAGAGGTGGGTCGCCCTTCGGTGTCCTGGCTGGCCCCTCGGCTGCAGAGGCGGCTGGGGCTGCTCCCAGCAAGGGCCACTCCCTGGGCGGGTGGCCTTGCAGCTCTCACCCTGCCAAGGAGCCCAGAGGCCACCTGGGAAGGTATTTGTTACTCTCCCCCACCTGTCCTCCTCCCCTCCAAGGCAGCGGGAGCCTGCCTTCATCCTCCTCCATTCCTGGCAGGTACCTGAAGCAGATCTCCGAACTCACCTTTTCCCAGGAGGCCCAGCGGCACAAGCTTAACCAGCTCAAGGCCTACAACCTGGAGGCCGAAATGCAGAGTCTCAGGTAAGCAAGCGGCCAGAGAGAGGCCCCCGGGCCATCCTTCACTTGCCCTAGCCTGGCTCTTGCCAGCTTTGCAGTAGTCTTCTCCCCCCCAACCCCTTCCCCCTGGGATCAGGAAAGTGCTGCTGGTGGGGCAAGGTGGATTCAGAGGCTGGGGCCCTCCAGGCTTCACCCCCAAAAGGCAGCTTTGTATTGAAACTAGGCGGGTGGTGAAGTCACATTCCCCATGGCTCAAGGCAACCCTCTTGCCTTGTGGTGCCCCTCCCTCAGGAAGGAAAAGGGGCTGAGCTATGCAAAGCCCCTTTCCCGTTTCCTCTCTTTCTTCCTCTTCCCCAGGATGCTGCTGGAGGCCACGCCGTCCCCCGTGGTTTTCTGCCACAATGACGTGCAGGAAGGTGAGGGCGGCAGAGACCCGGGGCCCTTGCCAGCCACCGGCCGAAGCCCCGAAGGAGGTCCTGGCTGGGCTGACAGCCAACTCCTCTTGCCCCCTTTCTCCCCACGCAGGGAACATCCTCCTCCTGGCTGGCCGCCAGGCCTCCTCCACGGACCGGCTGATGCTCATCGACTTTGAGTACAGCAGCTACAACTACCGGTAGGCTGGCCGGGCGGGCGGGCGGAAGGCCAAGGGCCCCAGGGAGGGAAGAGGTGGCTGCCTTTTCATCCCATGGTTCCCCGGCCTCTCCTAGCCAAGTCTGAGGAGGGCTTTGACCTCGACTTTGGACCACAATTGGGCCCAAACTATTTTTGTGGCTAAGTGAGTTTTGCCCCATCTTACGACCTTTCTTGCCACCGTTGTTACGTGAACCCCTGTGGTTGTTAAGTGAACCTGGCTTCCCTGTTGACTTTGCTTGTCAAGAGGTCACAAAAGGGGATCACGTGACCTTGGGACACAGCAGCCGTCATAAATATGAGTCAGGGGCCAAGCGTCTGGATTTGGATCACGTGACCAAAATGGGGGATGCTGCAACGGTCGTAAGGGTGAAAAAAATGGCCTTTTTTCAGTGCCGTTGTAACTCTGAACAGTCACTAAACCAACAGTTGTAAGTCAAGGACTACCCGTCGTCCCCTGGGGACTCCCTGCCTGCAGCCAGAGAGTTCGCTTGGTGAGAGAGGGAGGGAGGGAGGCTTTGCTATTTCAGTTCTTCCAGGAAGTTTCTCTGCTCTCCGTGAAAACCTCCCCTGGAATTGACCCAGGCCAGGCCTTGCAGTGGCTGGCCCCTCATCACAAATTAGCCAATGATATTTTAATATGCCGGCTGTCTTTCCACCTTAGCCTTGATTGGTTTATTGAAGTGACCCCTTTCTGGAACGTGGTTTTTGTATTGCGGTAGAAAGTCACCCAACAGGGCTGGGTTTGTATGACATAGACACACACACACACACACACACACACACACAGATCCTGAGCAAAGATTAAATTTAAGCTTAGCGTCTTAATGCTCCGGGCAGCCTTTCACAGGCCGGACTAAGAGCCCTGCAGAAACCCAGCAATTCCATGGAAGTGCCCAGGGGGTTTGCTTGGTATAGCAAGTTGGTGTAGCAGTTAGCAGAAAAGTGGGTTACAGGTATTTCTCGACTTACAACGATCATGGAACCTGCCCATCACAGTCAGAAGTTGTGACAAATCAGAAAACAGACTGGATTATGGATCAGACCCAAATTTACAACCTATTTTCTGGCGGTCCTTAACCGAATCTGTGTTTTGCAGTGGGCGCAGTAAATACTGGATTTTGGCAAAACTCATAAAATGCGGCCGGGTGACTGCAGGACACAGCAAGTGTCTTTAAATGCAGCCGTGTCGCTCAGTTCCCAAAGTTTGGTCCTGTGACAGTTGAGGGAGGGGCAGCCATGGGAACTTGGAATCCGGCTGGTAAGTAGCCGCAAGGTTGGACCCTTGTTACTTTGAACAGTCGCTGAGCAATTGGTCGTAAGTCAAAGACTACCTATGTAGTGTAAGGAGATGCTTGGAGAAACACAGAGATATGCTGAACAAACCCAGTGCTTCCTCCTCTTCCTCCTCCCCTCCCCCTTCTCTTCTTCCTGCAGGGGCTTCGACATCGCCAATCACTTCTGCGAGTGGGTCTACAGCTACGCCCACGACGAGTGGCCTTTCTACAAAGCCAGCCCAGAGAACTACCCCAGCCCCGAGCAGCAGGTAGTGGCCCTGGGCTCCTGGGGGAAGGGCCGGGCTGGATTGGAGGGGCTCAGGAATTCTGGGAGTTGAAGACCGCCGGTCGTGAAGAGGCCATCGTTGCCCGTCTCTGGCGTCGAGGCCTGTGGAATCCAATGCAGGACCGAACCTCCAACCTCCAGCCTGGCTGCGGTGCTCATTGTTAACAGTGCACCCTGGAGAAATAGCGGGAGGGATTTCCACGGTCTGAAGGATGCGCTCATATTTATACATTTCAGGAAAGGAGGAGAAAATAATACTCTAAAAGATAAGCAATAGATTTTTCTACCCTGCCCTTCTAGTGCTTCTATCCTCAAAGAAACAGGATGGCCTTAAGAGCAAGAAACACATGGCTTCAGTTGCCATAGAAGCTTTGATACAGCCGGCCTAGAAGTGAGGATTTCAAGGTTGCCCCAGTTAGCACCCATCCTTTCTACCTTTCTGTCTTGCTCACCTGCTCCTCATTCCTGCAAGGATCTGTTTCCCTCCCACGCTGGGTGGCCCAGCAGCAATGACCCTGGAAGTCGGGACAGACCTGGTCTCTTTGGAAACGGAGTCGTTTCAGCTCAGGTGGCCCTCGAGCCTGCCTGCTCTTCTGGAACTTGAGCTAGTGAGCTTATAATTTGATCTATTCATTGGTCCTGCTTTCTGCTGTGCGAGTCTTAGTTTAAATGCCCAGGTTTTTCTTCCTGCTCTTCAGGACTGTAAGTTGCCAACTGTCAACTTGGGTGGAGCCTTGGAGGTCTCCTAGTCCAACAGCCTGCTCAAGCAGAAGACCCTCTACCATTTCAGACAGATGGCTGTCCAGTCTCTTTTTAAAAGCCCCCAGTGATGGAGCCCCCACAATTTCTGAAGTCAAGCCTTTCCACTGATGGATTGCTCTCACCGCCTCCTTGGTTTTAGGCTGGTTCTCTCTTCGGTTAGCTTCCATCCATTGCGTCTTCCTGTGCCTTCCGGTGCTTTGGAGAATAGCTTCACCCCCTCTTCTTTGGGGCAGCCCCTCAAATACTGGAGGACTGATATTGTGATACCTTTAGTCCTTCTCTTCATTAAATATACCCAATTGCTGCAATGGTTCTTCATAGGTTTTAGCCTCCCGTTCCTTTGTGGCTCTTCTCTGCACCCTTTCCAGAGGTGTTGGGTGGCAGAGCTGATTGATGGATCAATTGAGCATCTTCAACAAAGGGGAATCTTGCACCTCCTGAGCAGCGACTGTTCAGGAATTGTTAGGAACAGGTTGGGAAAGTCTTCGCCATGCCCAGCCGGAAGCCGCTTCCTCCTCCTTGAATTCCATGGGGTCTCTATCACCGCCCCCAATTTATTTTGGCCCCAATTGTCCCTGGGATCTCAGGAGCTTTGCCTAGTGGCAGGCAGGAGGCGCTGTTTCAGAAGGTGGTTTGCCTTACCTGTCTCATTTTCCCTCAGCTGCACTTCATCCGGTGTTACCTGGAGGAGGCAGGTGGGAAGGCCGACCCCCCCTCGCTGGAGGAGCAAGAGCGCCTGGAGGCCAAGATGCTTCTGGAGATCAGCCGGTCAGTTGTGGGGGAGGGGGGTGGCTGGAACCGCTGCAGCGGCCAGCACCGGCATTTCTTTGAATGGGGGTCGAGAGCTGTGGCTGTTTCCTTTAAGGGTGGGGGTGGGCATTGCATGCGGCTTCAGTCTGCCCCCCATTCTGGGAAATGCTCCCAATTAGAAAAAACTGCCTCTGTGGGGCATGAATGGCAGATTCCCCCTCTTCCCCCCCCCCCTTGGCTGACATTCTCTCCCCCTCCCTCCCCCCCACTTGCAGGTTCACCTTGGCTTCCCATTTCTTCTGGGGCCTCTGGTCTATCCTGCAGGCCAAGATCTCCACCATTGAGTTTGGCTACCTGGTGAGTGCAGAGGGCTGCTTCCCATTCTCCCTCCCCCCCACCCCCACCTCAGGGGCTGGTGCAGGGAAAGGCGACTTCTGGGCCATTTCAATATGGCCTAGAGGGATAAGGGGCTGCTGCTGGCCCCCCAGGGGGCCCCCCAAGGGGTTTCAGGGTACTGGGCTGCCCCTCCCTTTTCCTAAACCAAAGTGGGTCTGGCAGGGAAGGTGGGTCATTTTCCCAGTCCATCCTTCCCTCCTGCCAGGAATACGCCCAGTGCCGCTTTGAGGCCTACTTCCAGCAGAAGGCCAGGGGCGAGTGACCGTTGGTGGCCAGGGCTGACATACTGGGCAGCTGGAGCTGAAGGACCAAGACTGGAGGGGTGGCTGGTCAGCCCTCCTGCAAGACGCGCTCTCTGCACATGTGCTTTGGTGCTGTGATGCCTGGATTTATTCAATCAACCTGGTTTTGGGGGGCTCCTGTGACACCCCGCAGGGCAAGTGGTCCACCTCCTCCTGGATGGGGACGGGGGAGGGGGCCAGTGCAACTTCTCAGCTGCAGCCCAGATTGAGTGACAGGAAGGGCAGCGTGTCCACGGCCTCTCACGCGAGGGGGGCCTCAGGGCTCGAAGCCCCTCCCTCTCCTGCTCAACCTCTGCATGACACCGCTGGGAAGCACCGGCTGCAAGTGAACACCAGGCCCACCGGTGAGCTTGGCACGCCTGGGTCTGGTTGCTCACTCCTGGCAGCATGAGGCCCACTTCCCCCGCTCAGCTGCCTTCCCATCCTTGGCCTTGGAGGGGCCGCATTTCCCATTCCAGACTGGGGTGCAAAGGGGGGGGGGGAGTGTTCATCCTGCCAGAAGACTGACCTTTGCGCTTTTCATCCTGTGCGCCAGTGGCACCCTCTGCCTTCCCTCCAGACAGTCACCCATGCTCACCTCACAGTTACAATACTGCAATGCCCTGTAGGTGGGGCTGCCCTGGAAGACCAATTTCTTTACCCCCTGGTAAAGAAAGCCATGGTGCAGAGTGTCATGGGCGCCTCTCGTGTGCCCTTCCGTCACCGTTGCGACATGAGCTGTGCCAGCTGCCAGCCGGCGCTCATTGCCTCCAAAACTCTGCAGGTCAGAGAGCTGGAGGGCTGCTTGTCTCCGGTCATTTCTGGAAGGGATATCCGCCAAGTCCCCCACCCCCCATTAAGCACTGTCACCTTGTGGGACCCGGGAAGCCTTGCTTCTCTCTTGGGGCCCCCGACCCTGCCCCAGGCTCCTCCAAAAGTCAAGACGGGCCCCTCAATTCCAACGAGTGTTGAACACTTGGCTTTGGTTCCAGGCCAGTGGGCCCCGTTTTGTCCTCTTGACTCTGTCGCTGATTTTACTCTGGGCGAATAAATCAATGAACTGTCCAGCATGGAGGACTCCGAAGAAGCAACACCCCCCCCCCTCCAATGGGCTTTTCTGCTGTCCGTTCTCAGGGCAGCTTATCCCTGAAGCACTGGAATAGAGCTGTGGACGGATGCTTTGCACTTGAATATTGTACAAAATAAAAAATGTTCATTTGTAGGAAGCGACATTTCACCATCATGTTTTATTTATGAATAAACAATCTCGCCATTGGAGGCAATTCCAGGTGGCTTCACCTTTTCATCCTCTTGAAAAAGGCGGCAGAGGGGTCTGAAGGCAGAGAGTTCAAAAGGGGGGGTGGAGGGGGGGGTCTGAAGGTTTGTGCTCCAGCAGCAGCCGCAGACTTTGGGCAGGGCAGCCAAATGCTCCTTTCTCCCTACGCGAGAGGAACAAAGACTTGACCACAAGCTGGACCTGGGGGCCCTGCCTACGCTGCAGAGGTGGGAGGATCTGACTGCCCAGAGTGGATCGAGAGAAGCCCTTGCCAATTTCCCAGGGCCGGATCCCGAGGAGACACACTGGAGTGGAATGCCAGCTCAGTTCGGCTCACCAGGCCTGCGAGAGCCACAGTGGGAGGGCCACAGGAGGCTGGTTGCAAACCACTGGGGAATGGGCTTCCACTGCATCTTTTCTCAGCAGGTCCCAAAATCCACTCCACTCAAGGGTCCCCGTTTATTTATTTATTTATTTATTTTATTAAATTTATATACCGCCCTTCTCCTTGCGGACTCGGTGGTGAACAGCCAGAAATAAAAAACAAATCTTACAAAAGTTAAAGATTATTATAAGTAACTAATAGAAATTTGGCCCATTAGTTAAAAACAATTCAATTAAAATTAGTATCAAAAACTCTAAAAAGATTTTCCCATGGGATTCAGGCCAGGCCGGCTAGCTGGAAAAAGTACATTTTTAAGGCCCAACAAAAAGTCCGGAGGTCAGAGATCATTCGCAACTCTGGAGGAAGATCGTTCCAGAGGGTGGGAGCTGCCACAGAGAAGGCTCTCCCCCTGGGGGTCGCCAGCCGGCATTGTCTGGCTGACAGCACCCTGAGGAGGCCCTCTCTGTGGGAGCGAACCGGCCGGTGGGAGGCAATTGGTGGCAGAAGGCGGTCCCGTAAGCACCCAGGTCCTAAGCCGTTAACGTCCCTATTCCAGCCAAGGTGAGCCACCCTTGCTATTCAGTCCACCACTGTTTCTCCTGCCCCTCCAGGGATCGGCCAGCCCAGCTCTGGTGCCCTCCAGATTTAGAGGGCTGCTCATCCTCCAGCTTCCCTGCCCACCCCGCTTTCCCTGGCTGGCAGAGGCCCTAAGAAGAAATAGTTGGTGGGGGGAGAATGGGGGAGGGGGATCTCAAGCCCTCCTTGAGATCCCCCTCCCCCATTCGGATTCCTATTTTTACAGCCTTCTGCCTAATTCTAGGAGCCCAATTCTGGGAGCAATTGCTGTGCTCTAAGCAGAAGAAAGGATACCTGACCTTCCCTAATCCATCCCAGCCGTCAAAGGCCGGCCCGTCTCCTGCTTAAGCCTTGTGCACACGGTTTCCTCCAAGGACGCAGACAGGTGCGGCTGGCTGGCAGGGCAGAGCAACACCCAGAACAGCGGAATGAAGCCTCAGGGGAGCCCTTTTTAATCTGGCAGCCTTTGAGATGGGTAGACTTCAACTCCCAGCATTCCCCAGCCAGCATGCAACCCACAAATCTTTGCAGCTCCTGTGTGTCAGCTAAGCCAGCAGAGACATTGCTACAATATCTGAGGATAAGGTGGGTCCAGTTTCCCTGCTGGAGGAGGGGGGGGAGGGAGGGAGGGCCAATTCATCAGCTCCAGTTTATGAGGCTTCAGAGGCGGACTCCAACATCCGGAATGGACTGACCGAGTCACCTGAAGAAGAGGACAAGTTAGCCATATTCTCAGATACGGAGTGGGTTGACAAAGTCCCAACACATAGTTGCGTTAACAAGAACAGAGGTGTGCAAGTACACACTCGGCCCCGCAAGTGGACCGAACCCCATTAGCCAGCAGGAGAACTGGGGGAGAATGTTCCCCTCCAGCAGGATCTTTGGACAAAGGCCAGAGACACCAGCCAAAATGGTGCAGCAGATTGCCAAGGCAATTCAATGCATTAACAGAGGGATAGAGTCAAGATCACATGAAGTTTTACTACTGCTTCACAAAGCCTTAGTAAGACCACACTTGGAATATGGCACCCAGTCCTGGTCGCCATGATACTAAAAAGAAACTCTGGAAAGAGTGCAGAGAAGAGGAACAAAAATAATTAGGGGGCTGGAGGCTAAAAGAGAGGAAGAATGGTGGCAGGAATTTGGTAGGTCTAGTCCTATGATGGCAAACCTATGGCAAGCGTGCCAGAGGTGTCATGCAGAGTCCTGAAAACGGCCCCAAAAACAGACGTGCGCGCCAGCCAGCTGGTCTTCGGTTTTCCGGTGCTCCAGAGCGCATGCACAAGCGTTCCTGTTTGGGCGCTCGGTGCCAAAAAGCTTCGCCATCACTGGTCTAGTCTAATGAAAAGAAGGACTGGGGCGGACATGACAGCAGCCTTCCAATATTTGAGGGGCTCCTACAAAGACGAGGGGATCAACCTATTTTCCAAAGCACCAAAAGGCAAGACGGGAAACAATGTTGGAAATTTAGCCTCTACCTCTCTACCAGACCTCTACTTGCTTGGAATAAGACCAGACTACATTGATAACAAAGATTGGTATATATTTGTCCATGTCTCAACAGCGGCGAGAATGGCATTTGCCCAACTGTGGAAAGATGTAGATACGCCTCCCGATCATCTGATAATAAACAAGATTCTCCGATGTGCTGAGATGGATAGATTAACGTATATTTTAAAAGACAAGAAAGATTCAATATATAATAGAAGTTGGGACAAATGCTTTGTCTGGCTCAAAAGAAGGTTAAACCTAGGAAAGGGGTGATAAGATCGTCTATTTAGATTAATTAGATATTTATTAGGCTATATGATTTCTTAAAATTTCGACAAAAACAGGCTAATTCTTTCGTAGATAGTTAGTAGAAATTGACTCTATTGAAATGTTTGGTTTGGATGACACTAGTTATTATTAATTGGAGAGTGAGCTTAACTCTCGGTTAGTCATGTTTGTCGTTTCGTTTTAGTCTTGTGTTTATGTGTTTCTACATTTCACCATTTATATTGTTTTTCAATGTTTACTTTGTGTTAATTTTAATGTAAATATTTAATAAAGATTTATTTAAAAAAAAAAAGAAATTTAGCAAGGGGAGAAGCAACCCAAAACTGAGGAGGAATTTCCTAACGGTGAGAGCGATCAACCAACGGAACAGAAGTTGCCTTCAAAGGTTGTGGGTGCTTCAAGGCTTTCCAAGGGACTGGACAATCACTTGTCTGAAATGATAAGTGGTTGCTTATCATTTCATTTGCTTCCGGCGTCCCGTCATAGTCAGCTGGTGCCATCGCTGACTATTGGGGGCGAGACATTGGCCCCCACGGAAAGGGCTCACAACTTGGGCATCCTCCTGGATGCACGGCTGTCTTTAGAGCATATGACGGCCGTGGCCAGGGGGGCTTTTTATCAGGTTCGCCTGATACGCCAGTTGTGTCCCTTTCTGGATCGGGACTCCCTACGCATGGTCACTCACGCTCTCGTGACTTCCCGCCTGGACTACTGTAATGCTCTCTACATGGGGCTCCCCTTGGGGTGCACCCGGAGGCTCCAGCTGGTCCAAAATGCGGCCACGTGGGGGATTATGGGAGCAACGGGGCGCTCCCATGTGACACCTCTCCTGCGCGAGCTGCACCGGCTTCCGGTGGTCTTCCGGGTGTGCTTCAAGGTGTTGGTGACCACCTTTAAAGCACTCCATGGCTTAAGGCCTGGGTATTTGTGAGACCGCCTTCTGCAGCCAATAGCCTCCCACCGGCCAGTACGCTCGCACAGAGAGGGCCTCCTCAGGGTGCCATCGGCTGTCGGCTGGCAACCCCCAGAGGGAGAACCTTCTCTGTGGCGGCACCCGCCCTCTGGAACAACCTACCCCCAGAGATACGCAGGATATCAGACCTCTGGATTTTAAGTGGGCCCTTAAAACCCACTTGTTCCATCTAGCCAGACTGACTTGATCCCATCCTCTGTTTTAAATTGGACTGTTTTAATTGTCGGCCGAAATTATTTAATATTTTTTTAAATTGTTTTAATTTTTATATATATTATGTTTTACTTTGGCTGTTCACCGCCCTGAGTCCGCGAGAAGGGCGGTTTATAAATTCAAACAAACAAACAAATAAATAAAGGGTCTCCTGCTTGAGCGGGAGGTTGGACTAGAAGACCTCCAAGGTCCCATCCAACTATTGTTATTCTATTCGGTTCCATTGTCCTGCCCTGTCCTATCCTAATTGCTCTGTTTTATTCCTATTCCATTCCATTCCATTCTACTCTAAACAGACCAAAGACCCAGAGGGGCCGTTTGACAGAGAAAATGGGCTGAATAATTGCAGGTGAGATCCAGGGTGTCCTTGCTTAGCAATCGGTCCCTTATCCACCGTCCAGAGCCGATGAAGGCCCAGTTCTGGAGTTCTTATGGCTGCTTCAGCAACCTCTGACCCCATTTTGGATGCTGGGCAACCACTTCACATTTTTCACCCTCATGACCCACAGCTGAACTCAACATTCCCATTGCTAAGATGGGTTTTATAAAGTGAGTTTTGTCCCCTTTTACAAACCCTCTTGGCACAGTTGCTAAGTGAATCTGGCTCCCCCGTTGACTTGGCTTCTCAGAAGGTCACAAAGGGGGATCACGTGATCCCAGGACCGTCATGAGTCAGTTGCCAAGCGTCTGAATTTTGACCCCGTGACCGTGGAGATACTGCAATTGTAAGTATGAAAAACAATCATAAGTCATTTTTTCCAATGCTGTTGTAACTTTGGTCACTAAATGAATGGCTGTAAATTGAGGATTACCAGTGGGTAGCCTTAGCAGGAATTCCTTTGATCTCCTGCCTTTCATTCCTTCTCAATTTGCTGCTGCTTCTTCTCTGTTCTTTTTTTCTTCCTTTTCTTCTCACCCACCCCCGTCCCCAGGCAAGGGCTCCACTCGGGCCTGGGGCTGGTGAGGCCTTTAGCAGCAGAGGAAAAGGCTCAGCAGCAACATTCACACACCCCACTGCAATCGTGTGGGGTGGTTATTTGAGGCTTGGTGTGCGTCACAATCTCAGACACCCACCCCCCAGTGGGCTGTGTCCAGAGTTGTGGGCACCCAGCCTCTTGCCCATTTAGAGGCCGGGTCTCCTGGGCCCCCAAGCTCAACAGCTGCAATTCAGACCACCCTTGAAATCCCGTCTTTGGAAAGAGGCGGCTGGAGGGCAGCAGCTGCCTGACAAGAGGGGGGGGGCGCTGGGAGAGGCAAGGGGTTGGGGGGAGGCTGGCTGGCAGCATGGGGAGCAGTCCAGGACAGCAGCTGTCCTCCCCTCCTCCCAGCCAGCCACCCTCTCACCCAAATTCCAGCCCCTATTTATAGCACAGGGGGCCTGGCGGGACAGCCTCCTTGTTCCCGGGTGCAGCAGCCTCACGTTTCGCAGCAGAGCTGTTGCGGAGTGCCCCAATTCTGCCCTTGTTGTGCCAGGCAGGGGGCGTGTCCCTATTGCCAGCCCTTGCTTAGCCTCTGCCACCTGGAAACCTGCCCAAGAGCTTTCCATCCTTTAGCCTGGTTTGTTGGTTAGCCAACCAGTTGATAACGAAGGGAACTATGGCTCAACATGAGCCCAGTTGGTGCATCAGGACGAGGGGCCCTGCTGGGGGGACGCGGGGCTGTGTCTTCCCTTTCCCTGCCATAGGGTTCCCCACCCCCACCATTTGCAGCTGACCTTTAACCTGCAGCTGAAGGAGCCAATCGCAATTCTGCCCTTCTCTGTTCTTGTAGATTCCCTGTGCAGGAAAAGACCCGCTTCTGTTCCCCTGATCCATTTGCACACTGGCTTAACCCGTTGGCTGCATTACACCACGCAATGGCCTGTAAACCGCCCAGGAGCAACAGTGGCCGGGCGAATGCACCTGCCAGAGCTTTGCTCCCGGGCCTGGTTCTGGTTGTCGGGTGAAGCAGCCGGGAGGTAGGGAAGAGCTCGAGGCCTAACCAGGGCACGGATAACCCTGGTTACGCGAGTGATTCCCGGAAGGTGTGGATCGGAAACATGAACAAACAAAAACGAAGCGATGCGAGCGGAGCGCAGCTGAACATGTGGCCGAAGGGCTCCGCTGGGCCTTTGGCCGAACTGGGATGTGCGAACCCGGAGGGCACAGACAAACGCGCCCCGTGACCCGCTCCTCGCCCGGGAAGCCCGCCCGAGGGACGCAGTCCGAGGCTTCCAGGCGGGCTCCGGCCGGCGTCCGCGGGGCATCAGGTCCGGAGAGAGGCGGCGGGGAACCTGCCCAGTGCCCGCCATGCCCGAAACGGCGCAACGGGTCGTGGAAGGTTCCGAACGCCGCAGGCGGAGGGGGGGCGCCGGGCCTTTGCATTGCAACCCTGACCCGGGTCAAAGGCCGCCCAGGCTCGTCGGGACGCCGGTTGCACTGCGCGCGTCTCTTTTCTCTTAGGAGCCTAAATGAAAAAAAGGAAAGCCGGGGGAGCCGAAGCGGGCGGGGGCGGGGACGGGGCCTGCGCGACGGTTGGACGGAATCCTGGGGCCGCCGCGCGCAAAGGTCGCTGGAAAGCAACGGGAGGCGGCGGTTTGCACGCGGGACCCGCGCGGGGTTGGGCGCAAAGCCCCGGCCCCGCCCCAAGGGAGAAGCCCCCCCGGCCGACCGGGGAAGGGTCTGGGCCGCAAAATGGGGAAGGGGCGGGCCAGGCGGAGAGCGACGTGGCGGAGGCGGGTGAGGAGATCCGTCCTCTGGGCAAACGGGCTGCGGAGTCCCGGCCGGCGCCCAGCTCTGCTCACTCAGGCAAGCTAGAAGGGGAAAGACCGTCGTGGAAGACCCAGAATCCTCGCCAGGGACCCCCCACCCCCCAGGCGAGACCGGGAAGCCTTGGATTAGAAATTCCGCCTGGAGACCTCCGGAAGCGCCCCGCGTTCCTTCAGCCCCCCTCCCCCCACTCTCCCTCCCTCCCGTCGGAGGAGGCGACCGGAGCCGCCTTAGGTGCTGGACGGAGCGGGCAGGGGTCGCGGGGTCCGCCTCCCGCCGCCCTCGAGACTCGGGGGAGGGGCTGGAGGCGCCGCCCGCTTCCTCTTCCCAACTAGGGCGGCCTCCGCCACCGCCGGGTGTCCGGTTACAGGAGGGCCGCCGCCGTGTCCGGTGGGGGGGAAGGAAGGGGCAGCGGGGCGCGGCGACCGGGCTTTTCCTCCCCGCGGACAGATCAGCCTCCCCATTCGGTCGGTGAGCTCCGGGGCTGCCCTGGGGGCGGGGGTCCCTGGCTCTTCGGCTCGCGCGGCGTGGCTCGGCCGGGGAGGCAGGAGCGGGCTCCGGTAAAGTCCCCGGTGGGCCCCCTCGAGAAAGGGGCCGCCTTCCCCAGCCCCCCAGAGCCGCTCAAGGGTCCCGCGGAGGGGGCTCTGAAGATGCCAGTGAGAAGTCACGATCCAACCTTCTTCACCTTGGGAAGATTGACGTTGGGAGTCTATGAGTTTGCCAGCCAAAGTCCTAAGGCCCCTATTTCAAAAGATTTGCTCCTTTTAGGGTTTTGGATGCCTGAAGACCCCGCCCCGCCCCCAGCCCTTGTTTGTCACAGCTGCAGTCCCCCAGGCTGTCTTTGTGGAGACGCCCAAGAGAGGCTCCTGCCCTTCTGGAGCAGAGCGGCCCGAGGCGGCTTTCCTAGGGCAGCTGTAATGGCAGAGTCCGGGGGACAGGGAGGTCTGGGGGTCCTCCGGAAATCCCTGGGGGGTATTGGGGGGGCAAGCCTGTTTCCTGAGGGGGGGATGCAGCCCAAGAGGGTGGCTGGCTGGGTGACAGCCTATTCTTGATCTCCAGCAGGATTGGGGGGGAGTATGACACCCCAAAATCCTCGGCTGCAAAGGAAAGGCCACTCCAGCAGTCTGTGGATTGAGGAAGGGTCTTCTGGAGGATGCAGAGGGTTAAGACACCTGCTGCCAGGCTCCGCTTCAGACCTGCTGTGAAGAGGCTGGTCATCTGGCCCCCCTGCGCAAAAATGCTGTGCCAGCTGTGAAGATTGCCCCTCCCCACTTCTGGATTGTGGCCAAGCGCAAAGAAGGATAGATTTGGGTGGATGGAAGGAAGGAATTAAGGAAGAAATGAAGGAAAAGAGGGAGGGAGGGAGGGAAGGAAGGAAATGAAGGAAAAGAGAGAGGGTGGGAGGAAGGAAGGAAAGGTGGAAGGAAGAAACGAAGGAAAAGAGAAGTAAGGGAAGAAAGTGAGGGTTCTTGAGTCACCCCAACTAGAGTGGCTTCCTCCTGCCTGCTTCCCCCGCCCTCCATCTCCCTCAATTCGCACCCGGTATGGGATGGGTTCAAGAGGAGGCAGCAGGGATGGAGGGGAGAATTCTGACTTGGGGCATTGAGCTAGTTCTTAAATATAATAAATAATAAATACCCAGCAGGACTTCAGAGGAAGGGGAGGCAGTTCATCAACCCTTGGGGGGGTCGGGTGCTCTCTGTCACGAGCTTCCTCGAAGGCCCTTCTCCCTCCCAGTTGGGTCTCCCCTCCTTCCCTGCGCCTGATGCCAGCCTGGAATGCCAGCCTCACGTGACGGAAACAGCCTCTCCAGCCAAGCGGCTCCTTGTGTAAAGAGACGGGTGGCTGCAGATCAGCTGGCGGGGGAGGGAGGGAAGCTTTGCCCCCAGAGTCAGCCCTCATGGCAACCTTGACCCTGGTCCCTCGTGTTTTCCCACAGGTCTAGGGGGGAAAGGGAGCAGGAGAGAGAAGGAAGCCCTCAACCTCTGCCCTCCCCCCCCTCCACTTTCCCAGGCTCTGCCTAGAGGCTGCTGCTGACACTGAGCCTAAGTCCACCTTTTCAGGTTAGCGGGATGGGGGGGCTGGAATGGGGAGGGTTTGGCTCACTGGAGGAGCCCCTTGTGTAGACCCATATAGGCTCCTGAGCTGTGACCCATGGAACTACATGGACAGAGGGTCGGTGGGAAGCCTCCAGCAGAGGATTCCAGTTTGGGGAGCGAGAGGGGAGAAAACAGGGGTCCCGTGATGAGAAATGATTTCTGGGGAATCCCTTGTAGTGCTGGCAGCCAGCTAGGTGGACAGTTTCCGGGGTCTCCTGGGCCCCCTTGTCCTCTTCTCCAAGGAGGTCTTGCCTCCCCCTCAGAGGCAGAATAGTCCCAGGGTGGGGGGGTAGTGCGGGGGGGATGAGTGAGGCAGTGCCCCCCCCACCCTGGTTCCCTTTCGCAAAGCAGAGTCTGGCTGTAGGGTCCCTGCCCTCGGGGACTCTTCTCTCCCCCCCCACTTCCAGCAAGGCCTTCTTCACAAGAGTGCAGAAGGACTGCACTCTGCACATGCTCTGAGGGCTCTGCATGTGGAGGTACTGTATTTCTTTTCTTCCAGGGTCAATGGGACTGAAATGGGAGAGGGGAGGGGAGGTAGTAAACTGAGTTGTGTGAACCTCCCAAGATGAAGCAGCAACTGGGTGAAGACCCCTGCCCCAATTTCTCCTCCCAGGCAAGATGGCGGAAGCCCACCAGGCGGTCGCCTTCCAGTTCACGGTCACTCCGGACGGGGTGGATTTCCGGCTGAGCCAGGAAGCCCTTAAGCAGATCTACCTGTCGGGCCTCCATTCCTGGAAGAAACGCTTCATCCGGCTCAAGGTCAGCTGGGGGGCACACGGGGGAGGGGAGGTTCTGGCAAAATCCGGGGCAGCCCCCCCTCCACGCCATGGAGTCTTCCTGGGAGACCCCTCCCCTTCCCTGGCAGGCTCGGCATCTGGGCTGGATTTGAGGGGAGGGTTGCCCCACAGTCCACCCTCCTTGCTGGGACCACCCCACTTCTGCCAGGGACCCCAATTGTGTGGTTGCTCGCCTGGCTTTTACTCGGCAGGGAAGGAGCAGGCAGGGTTGCCCTATGCTTGGGGGTTCTCTTCCCCTGCTTTTAGAGGCCTGGGGGCTTAAATGGGGGCTCCTGAGGCTTGTTCAGGGCATGGAGGCCTTCCAGATGCCTCCCTCTGACAGGGCCCATTTCACAGAACAGCTTCCTGACCGGGGTGTATCCTGGCTCCCCCTCCGGCTGGCTGGCCATCACTGCCGTGACCGTGGGCAGCACATGGGTCCACGTGGACCTCTCCAGGGGAGTGATCAGCAGAATCCAGAGGCACCTGCTCACCAGGTGAGCACCAGTCCTGAACCCTTCCTCCCAGCGCCTGGCAGAGGAAGCACTCCAGAGCAACGTAGCTTCTGGCCCTTTGCAAGGGGGCCGCCTGAGGTGGGGAGATGGGGGGGCTCTGAGAAGACCTGGCTGCAATCCCACCCTCTCAAGGGCTCAGTGCAGTGTTGGGGGGGGGGTGTTGGAGGCCCAGGGGGCAGGGGAACTCTTGAAGGCAGCCCTGTCTTCCCAAGGCCTTCCCCCCTCCCTCAAGGACCCTGCTTCCCCCCAGGTAGCCACCTTGACCTCTGAGCATGGAAGTCCTCCCCCTCCTTTCCTGGGACGGCAGGGCCCTTGGGAGCTGTAAAGGCTCTCAGAGGTCATCAAGCCCACCCCAGCTGCATATTGCACTCTCCTACACCATCCCCAGCCCCTTTGCAAACCTCCAGTGAGGGGAAGCCCCCCTCCCTCCAGCCACTCAACTGGCCTGCCCAGACCACCATCCAGAAATCCCCCCTCCCCCTGTGTCCCTCCAGCTGCAGCCGCTACTTTAACCTCCGCCAGCAGACTCTGCTCAGTGCCCTGCTCTTCTCCACGGGTGTCTGGGTCCTGGGCATCTGGCTACGCCGCCAGATGTTGAAGCTGCTGCTCTCCTACCACGGCTGGATGTTCGAGCCCCACGGCAAGACCAGCTTCAGCACCAAAGTCTGGGTGGTGAGGCCCCGGGGTCCGAGTGCAGGCCCCTTTGGCAGGGGAAGGGAAGCCTTGCCCTTCAGCTCTGTCTGGCTCTCCACAAGACGAGGGGGCTGGGCTAGGGGCCGAAGCGTGATGGGCCAGGGCCCAGGGCCTGCCCCCACTCCACCTGATCACCCTCCCCTTGCAGGTCTTGGTGAAAGTCATGTCCGGGCGCCACCCGCTGCTCTATAGCTTCCAGACCTCCTTGCCCAAGCTGCCGGTGCCCCGTGTGGAGGACACCATCCAGAGGGTAAGGGCTGCCCTCCACCCACCCTGTCCCAGGGCCTCTTAGAGGTGTAGGGAGAAGGGGGTGCTGCCTTGAGTGTGGCTTAGGGGCTAAAGGATCAGCGATAGGATGGGATGGGATGGGGGTAGGGAGTGTTCCCTAAGTGCGTTCGCCAGGTCTGGGGGGGCGGGGGGGCTGCCTGCTTCTTGCTTCTTCCTGCTGGGAGGGAGGGAGGGGGGCAGGCAGTGCCCCAGTTGCTGCTTCTGGGTGGGTGGGGCTTGGGAGCCTCCCAGAGTGGAGGCCACAACAGACTCAGAGTGTTGTGCCCCAGTTTGAAAGGGGAGGCTCCATATTCCCAGAGAGAAGAGACCTCTCCTCCCAGTCCAGTCCATGGGGCTAAGCAGAGGCTGCCCGAGGCAGTGGGGCTTGTGCTGATGCTGGGGACCCACCAGCCTCCCCCTCCCCCTTCCACCACTGCCCTGTGGTACCCTGGGACTCTGGGCAAGCCGCAGCCTCTGGGAGCCCAATGCTCCTTGCTTTGCCTGCAGTACCTGGAGTCTGTGCGGCCCTTGCTGGACAAGGAGAAGTTCGAGCAAATGGACAGCCTGGCCAGGGATTTCCAGCAGAAGATGGCCCCCCGCCTCCAGAAGTTCCTAGTCCTCAAGTCCTGGTGGGCCACCAACTACGTGAGTTCCTGCATCCGTCCCCCCCCACACACACACATGGCTCGGCAGGGGGCCCCTGGTCCTTGGAGCCCGACCTGTGGAAGGAGCCTCCCCCAGGAGAGGGCCCCCATGCTGGCAGCCCCCTAAGGAAGCCCTTCTCTCCCACAGGTGAGCGACTGGTGGGAGGAGTACATCTACCTGCGGGGGAGGGGTCCCATCATGGTCAACAGCAACTACTACCTCATGGTGAGTCTCAGCCACTGGGGGGCTGGGACAGAGCCTGGTGGGGGGCCCTCCCCTGCCTGCCAGGTGATTGGCTGCTCCCTCTCTCCTTCCCCCCCCCCCAGGACTTTCTCTACATCACCCCCACGCCCATCCAGGCTGCCCGAGCAGGCAACTCCGTGCACGCCATCCTGAAGTACCGACGCCAGTTGGACCGGGAAGAGCTTGCGCCCGTGAGTAAAAGGTTTTGAGGGAGGGGCTCTCCACACAGCACTTTCCCAGAAGCCGCCTAGAGGAAAAGGTGCCCCCCCACCAGAAAGGCCTGCCTGCCCCCTGGCAAAGTGTGCCCGGGCAAGGCTCCCCTTCCCTTATCCAGAGAGCCTCCCTGGGCTTCTTTAGAATTCCCCTCCAAACTGAAGGATCTGTTTCTCTGCTGGAAAGAGAAATTCTCCTTGGTGCCAATCGTAGCCCCCTGGGAAAGGAGCTGGGGGGAGGGTTGCCTCCTGCCTACTCCTCTGCCACCCCCTCCCCTTGCCAAGGACTCTGGTTCGTCTTGCCCGGTGCCCCTTCTCTGCTCAGACGCACCCAGACTTTGGCCTCCTAACGCCAGGCTGAACTCCTCGGCCCGTTTCTGCCCCCAGGTGATGGCGCTGGGAGTGGTGCCCATGTGCTCCTACCAGATGGAACGGATGTTCAACACGACACGCATCCCAGGCAAAGAGGCAGGTGGGCAGCGCTGGGCGGGGGGGGAGGCGCCAAGTATCTCAACTTTGATCACATGATCCCAGGGACGCTGCAATGGTCATAAGTGTGAAAAACGGTTGTAAGACACTTTTTTCAGTGCCATCGTAACCTTGAACGGCCAATAAATGGATGGCTGTAAGTGGAGAATCATCTGTTACAACTTTGACCTGAAACCAGAAACTGACCCAGATGGGGGATGGGGGAGGGGACTGGCCAATTCAACAGAGAAGCAGGAGAGTTGACCCTTGACCTCAGGACCCCACACCCTTCTTCTCATTTCAAGCTCCTGAAGGGGGGGAAAGGGGGCTGGCTGGTTTGTAGGTCAGGACCCTGGAGCAGAACTTCTGCCAGCCAGAGGTCAAGCCCCATTGCCCTTCAGGGACCGCCATGGGGGGGCGACTTGTCACTCATCCCCAGCCTCACCACCCCCCCAGATTCCCTCATGCACCTGGCGGACAGCAGGCACCTGGCGGTCTTCCACGGAGGGCGCTTCTTCAAAGTTTGGCTCTACCATGGGGGGAAGCTGCTGCCCCCCCGGGACCTGGAGATGCAGTTCCAGCGCATCCTGGACAACCCCTCCCCTCCGCAGCCAGGGGAGCTGCGGCTGGCAGCCCTCACCGCGGGGAGCAGGTAGCCCATGCGGGAGGGGGGCAACGGGAAGAGGGACCCCCCCTGCAGTGGGGGAGTGGGCACAACCACGGGTGCCCGCATGCGCCCTGCGTCCCAGACCCGCCCTGGAGGCAAGCATGGCAGCCAGGGCCCCCCTCCTCCTCCCCCACCTCCAGGGTGCCCTGGGCCGAGGCCCGTGCCAGATTCTTCAGCCGGGGCAAGAACAGGACATCGCTGGACTGCATTGACCGAGCCGCCTTCTTCCTGGCTCTGGACGAAGAGGCGCAAGGCTTCTGCCCTGAGCGGGAGGAGAGCCTCAGCGACTATGCCAAGAGCCTCTTGCACGGGCGCTGCTATGACCGGTGAGGGCATCCCTGACACACCGGCATTGGCTTCATTTGGGCTGGGATGGCACACGGGGATTGTTTTGGCTTTGATTATTTATACCCTGCCTTTGCTAATTTCACAAATTGCTCAAGGCGGTTGAATCTGTCCCACTCTCTTTCCTCCTCCTCCTCTTTTCCCCACAACAACAACCCTGTGAGGTCGGTTGGATTGAGAGAGAGGAACTGGCCCAAAGTCACCCAGCCAGTTTTCATGGTTAAGGCAAGACATGAACACAGTTCCCGCTCCATCCTGGACTCCACTGTTTCCCTTCCAGGGGCTGGGCAGGGAGCAAGGAGGTGGCAGGAGGGCAGCCGGACCCTCTTCCTGTGCAGGGCATCTTGGTCCTGGGAACTCCGTGCCCCTCCCCCCCCTGACAGCCCCGTAGAGGGAAGGGCCTCCTCCTCCTCCTCTTCCTCCTCCTCCTCCTGCCTGCCTCCTGGCCTCTGCAGCTTCTGTGGGTTGCCTGGAGCCCATGCCAGCTTTGGTTGAGGTGGGCTCTCTTCCCCAGGTGGTTCGACAAGTCCTTCACGCTGGTGGTCTATCCCAACGGCAAACTGGGGGGGAACGCCGAGCACTCGTGGGCCGACGCTCCCGTCATGGGGCACCTCTGGGAGGTGAGTGGCCCTGTCGGTCTCCCTCGGGGGGGTCTCTGCCAAGGGCCACTGCCCGTCCATTTCCTCAGCACTGCTTGGGGACAGGCTGGCTAAGGCTGATGGGACCGGGAGTGGGAGGCCAGAGCAAGCTGCCTTTTCTCTCCCTCCCTTCATCTTCCTTCCTTCTTTCCTTCCTCTCGCTGCCCAGTTCATGCTGGCGACAGACCAGCTCCAGCTGGGTTACTGCAATGGCGGCCACTGCCAGGGGGTGCCCAACACCGATCTTCTCCCCCCGCAGCGTTTGGTGTGGGACCTTCCGGAAGAGGTGGGTCTGGCGGCTGTCCCGAATGGGACACCTGAAAGGGGCTCAGTGGGAAGAGGGCGGGTTCTTCCCTTACCGCCACAGCCCCTGACCCTCGCGAGAATGACTCCGCCCAGGAAGCAGGCGGGAGACCCCCCAACAGTCTCCATCCTGAAAACATCCCTCTGGGGATGGGAAGGTTGTTGAGGGGCTCCTTGGAACAAAGAAACCCTGCCCAGCCTTAGGCTCCTCAGTTAGGATGGGGCCCTTGAGGCCATCCAGCCCAGCCTCCTGAATGCAGAGATCCTCTCTCTCGCATGGCTGATTCAAGGGGCAAAGGCCTCCCTTGTGGAAAGGCTGGCAGACCAGAGAGCTGCTCTGGGTCAAATGAGACGTTGTGGTTGTGGGGAGTCAGGGGGTGGAACCCCGCCGTGAACGTGGGATGCTTTGCAAGACAGAAGGTCTTGATTTCTTCTGGTCTCCTACAAAGACCAGAGTGGCATTCTGCTGAAACAGGGTTAGGGTTCGTCCTTGGCTCCTCTCCATTTGACTGGAGAAAATCACACAGAGGGAGGGAGCCCCTACCCCCCCCCCCGGGGCTCCTGGATGCCCCACTCCTCCACCCCCGTTTCAGGCTGCCTCTCCCCGCAGTGCATCCAGACCATCGATGCGTCGTATGCTGAGGCCCGAGCGCTGGCGGAGGAAGTGGACTTCTGCTGCTTCTGCTTCAGCGCTTTCGGCAAAGGGCTGATCAAGAAATGCCGGACCAGCCCCGACAGCTTCATCCAGCTCGCCCTGCAGCTGGCAAACTTCCGGGTGAGGAGGGGGCCCCGGGCTCTCAGGCTGGGGAAGCGGTGCAGTCTGGCTGCCAAGGGGAGCCTCGGGGAAGCCGTGGTCGTGGCGAGGGTTTTGTATTCCTCATCCAGCTCCTCCTCTTCCTGCCCCCTCCAGGACAGGGGCCACTTCTGCCTCACCTACGAGGCCTCCATGACGCGGCTCTTCCGTGAGGGCCGGACGGAGACCGTGCGCTCCTGTACCGGCGAGGCGACGGCCTTCGTGCGCAGCATGAGCGACCCAAACTGCAGCGTGAGCCAACCCGCTCGTTCGGCCCCATCCTGCCCCACATGCAGCCCGCTGCTGCCTTCCATGGGGCATCGCGGAAGCCCCAGAGGGTCTCGGGAGGGGGTGCAAACTGACACCTCCCGCCCAGCCCCAGGAGGATGGGGGTGCTTTCCCCGAAAGGGGTGGGGTGAAGGTTGTGGTTCCAGGAGATCCCACGGATCGCAGCCTGGTGGTTGCCCAGCTTTTCTGCTGTGGGCACCCACCCCGGGCAGAGGCCGGAATTAAACTCCAGGGCACTTCAGACGCAGCTGTCTGGTGCCCCCTCGCCCAGCTGCCTCTCCAGCCTTCTGGCCAGGGGGAAGATGGGCGTGCAGAGCAGATGGGAAAATTCGACTCCTCCAGAGCTCTAAACTTGGGCTCAGTGGGAATGCATGGAAATGGTGCCCCCGTGAACATGGGACCCCTAAGCAATGGAAGCTCCTTCATAACTCGGAGGAAGATGGGGAGAGGGCTTGTGGTGGAATCCTGATAGAGGCAGGGTCCGGATAGAGGCTGGGGAAAGGCGGCCCAACATGACCTCCAGCACTGCCCACCCTGGAGGGACCAAACGGCTGACCAGACTGAGCATCACCCCCTTCTCTCCTCCCCCCAACCTGGTCTCCCTGTAGCCCCTGGACCGGCTGCAGCTCTTCCGGGCAGCGGCCGAGAAGCACCAGCAGATGTACCGCCTGGCCATGACGGGGGCCGGCATCGACCGGCATCTCTTCTGCCTCTACGTGATGTCGCGCTACCTCGGGGTGAAGTCTCCCTTTCTGGACAAGGTGATGGGGGGGCCTGGCCATGGGGCCCCAGGCTTTGGGGAGGGGCTCTGCACCACGGCCCAACTATGCAGGGGGCCGCCCTGTGGGGCTGCAGTTTGAGAGGGAAGAGAAGCTGGCCTTGCGGGAGCTGACCCTTCCTCCTCCCCCCACCAGGTGCTGTCCGAACCCTGGCGCCTCTCCACCAGCCAGACCCCCCAGCAGCAGATCAAGATGTTCAGCCTGGAGGCCTATCCGGACTACGTCTCCTCCGGCGGGGGCTTTGGGCCGGTGAGTGGGGGGGGCAGGGAAGGGACAAAGGCTGTGCAGGGGGAGGTGCCAAGGTCCTGGGTCTCCCGGGGGGGAGGGGGGAGGGAGTGCCAGGGTCGGGAGAGGGCGATAGCACCGAGGCTGGTGGGAACGAGTTATGTGTCCCGAGGGCAAAAGCTGCCAAGGGACTTTTTCTTAAAAGCTCCCGCTTGAGTCCATGCCCAACAAAAAGAGGTTGCAATGGCCTTGCCCCACATGCTTTGCTACTTCCCGGCTGCACCAACCCAACCATGTGGATCTTTCATCCAAGAATGGAGGGCGTTGCCACCTTCTGGTGGAATGGACAGGCCTTTGCCCAGGGAGAGCACCCTCCCTCCCCTGCCTGCTTTGGAAGGAAGATGGGCATGAGAGGAGTTTGCTTCTTTGGGACATGACGAAATGCAGACGCGAGACTGAAGAGCCAGAAAGTGGGGGGGGAGGCTATTGAGTCCAGAGGCGGGGCTCTGGCAAGGCACACCCAGGGTTCCTCCTCCCTACACTCCTTTGCCTTGGGACCCCGTGCCCAGGGGCTGGTCCTCCGGGCTTAGCGTGGCCCCCTCGGTGTCCCTCCCCACTGCAGGTGGCTGACGATGGCTACGGGGTCTCCTATATCATTGCTGGTGAGAACCTGATCACGTTTCATGTTTCCAGCAAGTTCTCCAGTCCTGAAACGGTGAGTGTGTCCAACGAAAGGTGGTGGGCTGAGGTGGAGGCAGGCCAGTGCCTGGCCCTTTGGAAGACCCCTCAGGGGGCCCCTCGGCCAGGGAGTATCCCCTTCCCTGGCCTGCTTCTGTGGCCTTCAGGTGCTGCCCCTCCTAACTGGAGTGATGCCTCTTTTCTCTCCCCCGCCCCGTCTCCTCCCCCCAGGACTCCAAGCGCTTTGGGGGGAACATCCGTCAGGCCATGGTGGACATAGCTGCCCTGTTGGACATGCAGCCCAGGCGAATGGCCCACTGAGCTGGGGGGGCCATAGCCGAGAGCCACAAGAAAGCAGCAGCCAGCTTCGGAGAGGCTGTACTGGGCACTGTCAAGTCTCCTGCCCTGCGGAGCTTCCCTGTGGGTGCATCGTGGATTTGTGGGGGGGGGGGGGTGTAGAGCGATTGCCCTGTGATGTCACTCATAAAGGAGGATCGTTTCGGGGACCCCCTTGTGTGAAGCCGCCTGATTCTGCCTGGGGTGCTCCTTCTTGTGAAGCTTTAGTGGTGGGGCAGAGGCCCCATCGCGAAGGTCAGGCCAGACCCAGAGGCAGCCAGGCCCACTGGTTCTGCAGAGCCATCTTCCCCACCTGCTCCCCAGCAGAAGATGGGGGGAGTCTTCATCCTTGGCAGCCGAGGTCCTCTTGCTCGTGAGGGCCCTTCCTGTGTGCCTGGGGTGTGTGCTAGGCTTCCCCTGCCCCCCCCCTCACAGAACAAGTGCCCCAGCTGGAGCACAGGGCCCACCCCTCCTCCTCAGCAATGGGTCTCTCCTCCGGTGGGGTTGCGGACACAACATCTTGGCCAAGAATAGAAGTTCAGCAGATGCAGGAAACCACATATGTGGCTATGGGGGGAGGGGGGAGAAGGGGGGGTGTCTCCCACCTGATGGGGTGCAGTCTACAAGATAGTGAAGTGGCCCCAAGATGGCAGGCCTTCAACTGCCATATCAAATTGGAGGTGGGGGCTAAATGGGTAGGATCTTCCCCCCACCCCCCACCCCCGCCAGTGCAGCAGCCCCAAAGCAGTCCCTGAATCCCAGCCTTTGCTCAGAAGGTGTTTATTGTGAGATGCTGCGGAGGCCTTGGTGGGGAAGGGAGGAGGGATAGAGGGAGGGAGGGGCTCTGGGCTTTGGCCGTGATGGGGGCTGAGGGGAGGAGGCAGATTCAAGGCTGGCCAGTCTGGCCTCCCTGCGAGGCCTGGGTGGGGGCAGCCACTGCCAAGCTCTTGCAGAGGAAGGGGTTCCGGTCGTAGCAGGAGTCGTCATCCCACAGCATGAACCCTGGAAACAAAAAGGGGGGTCAGGTCTGGGGAGGGGGTGGGGGCTGCCAGCAGGCTTTTCCGGGAGGGGTTCCTCACCAAGCCCAGATGGACCCTGGGCTGCCGGTTAGCCTTGAACCACCTGCAGGGGGAAGGCTCTCAATCCTGCGGTGCCACCCTGGGCACTGACCAGCCAGGTCAATGGGGAAGACAGGTTCACTTAGCAACTGACAAAGTATGTCAAATGGGGCAAAACTCATTTAACAACCGTTTCACTTAACAACAGAAATTTTGGGCTGAACTGTGGTCGAGGTATTGTGCAGACCCCCCTCAGGTTTTGGGAACCAGGAGGGGGTCTTCAGAGACCAGTTAAATGCAAGTCCTTTTGCCCCATTTCAATGGAGTTCCTTGTGGCAGGGAGTTCCACAGACAAGCACAGGACATCCTTTTGGAGATTGGAGCTCGCTCCCCCGCCTTCTGGCCCTGGGCCCTTACCATAAGAGTCATCCAGAGCAGCGCAGGTCTTCCAGGAGCGGCGGTAATGCTTTTCCCAGGCGGTGTAGCCCACGGGGCTGCCGTCCACCCAAGCCCAGGTCCGGCTCTAGAGGCACAAGCCAACCATTGAGACGGTCAGTGGAGGAAGAAGCCGGGGGCAGAGGGAGCAGGGGCACCACAAGCCACCCCCGGTCACTCACGTTGGATGGGAGGAAGAGCCCCAGCCAGACGTCCTCGCGCTCCCACCATTGAGCCTTTGTCAGGAAGTTGGCCACGGCTTGGTGCTCTTCGCGGGTCTGGATGGAGGCCAGGTGGCCATTGTGGCTTTGGCAGAAGGTCTGGGGGAGGGGAGAGATTGGCAGAGATGCTGCAGAGGAAGCCGGCTGCCTGCCCTCGAGGTGGCTCAACCGTGATCATTTGAAGATGGGGGGCTTCAACTCCCAGAATTCCCCAGCCAGTGGGAGAAGCTGCGGGTCTCGGCTGTTGCCTCCTTCTTCTGGCATTGCCCCAGCAGCCAGGGTGTGGACAAGGTTGAACCCCTGGCAGTGCCACTGCACATCCCCAGATGCAGGGGGCCCAATCCCAGCCAAGCCCCTCCTCGCCACCCCCGACTCACCTCAGCCTGTTGCCAGTTCATCTCCTGCTCAAAGTAACCGTAGCAGTGGCCGTTGTAGGAGAGCCAGCCTCCGGGGCAGGGGTCAGCTTGGGCATCTGCAAGGACAGGAAAGGGGTGAGGCCCTGAATGCCCACAGGTTGGCTTTGCTCCCAGGAAGTGGAACTGCAGAGCCCCTCAGAGGAACGGGAGAGCCCTCTCCCCTCTTTCAGTTACAGGGGGTCAGCCCTGCAGTCTGGGGGGAGGGGGATAGGACACTCACTGGCCGCAAAGGGTACAAGCACCAGGCAGATCAAGAGGCCAAGGCTGAAAGGAGCCATCCTGCGGTTCTTCCGAGCTGGGTAAAGAAAAAGAAGGCATGAGCGGAGAGGGAGGATGGCAACCTCCATGGGAGATGGGACAGCCATCCACCAGGCCTGGCTGGTAGAAAATAAAAAATGGGATGGGAAAGGCTCACCGGTCTCCGTCTCTTTCCTTCCCTCTAACCTTACCTGCCCAGGTGTGGCAGCGGCTGATTTCGTTCTGCACTCCTGGGGACTCAGATGCTCAACTGAGAGAACTCCCCACTGTCATGGACTTTTATTTCAACCCCCCTCCACTTTGCTGCCATGGGACCCTGATACGCACACCCTTCTACAACTCATACACAGAAACTGTTGCTAAGTTATGGGTTTTTGTTTCCCCCCACCTCCCCAAAATAAGCCAACCTGTGAGGATCAGGGCCGAGGAGGATCTATATGGGCACTAAAACACACAGCGGCTTAGTTTGATTGAAAATCTTTCATTTTGCTCCAGGGCTTGGAACTTTTCATGGGTTTCCTATTTTTCTTAATGGACTTATTCAAAGGGAAATAGTATAGTATTTAAGAATAATAAGAGAACCGAATTGGGAGGGACCTTGGAGGTTTTCTACTCCCTGCTCAGACAGGAAGCCCTATATATCATTCCAGGCAGAAAAGGGAGTGTACTTGACAGCCCAAAAAAGCCTGGGGGGAGGGGGGAGTATTTGGGAAGGATAAAACAGCCAGCAAAGGAAGTACATGGATCATGCTCAACTTGCAACTGTTTGCTGAGTGACGGTTCAAAGTGGCCCTTGCACCTTCCCAGGGGCCATGTGCTCAAAATCGGGCCCTAGGACTGGAATTGTGATCCCCTTTTTGCAACCTTCTGACAAGCAAAGTCAACGGGGAAGCCAGATTCACTTAACGACCCTGCAAGAAAGGTCGTAAAACAGTGCAAAATTAACCAAATCCTCACATTTGTAACCGTCAAAGCACCTCCAGGATCAAGGCAGTTGTTTCATGACCTGCCCAATTTTACAACTCTTTTTCCCACGGTTGTTAAGTGAATCATGTTTGCCAGAAAGCGGTGATCACGGGACCCACCCAGGGACGGCCCTGGGAGATGCCCCTGCCGCCTGCCAAGGGCCCCCTGCGGACGCTCTGATGTAAGTGTGAGGATGGGTTATAAACTGCTTTTTTCAGTGCCATTGTAACCAAGTGGTCACTAAACGAACGGTTGCAAGACGAGGATTTCTTGTGCAGGAATAAAAGCACAGATAGTCCTCGACTCAACGACCACAATTCAAGCCAAAATGTTTGTTGCTGAGTGAGACATTTGTTAATTTTGCACCATTTTCTTGCCATGGTTGTTAAGTGACACCTCAGCCCTGGAGCAAAATGAGAGATTTTCGAATCTAGCTCTAAGCCACTGTGTGTTTTTGTGTCGGTACAGATCCTCCTCGGCCCTGAACCTCACAGGTTTGCTTATCTTAGAGAAAAAAACAAAATTCTCGTAACTTAGCAACGGTTTCTGTGTATAAGTTCTGTGTATAAGGAAGTGTGTATCACAAAGTGGGGAGCAGTTGAAATAAAAGATTGTGAAGGTGTGGAATTATATCAATTATCTCAGTTGAGCATTTGAGTCCCCAGGAGTGCAGAACAAAATCAGCTAATGCCACCCCTGGGCAGGTAAGGTTAGAGTGAAGGAAAGAGATGGAGACAGGTAGCCCTTTCCCATAATTCGAATGAGGGCAGGAAGGATGTAAAAAGAACATTTTGAGAAGTGTCATTTAAAGCAGTTGCATTCTTTTAGTGCCATGTGCTATTCCACCATATCACTGCAGGGCTACGCATGTTTTTTAGACCAATTTAGGTGTGAAATACTATAAACGCACGTAGGAACATTGATTAGAAATTATAAAATAGTGGGTAGTTTCTGATAGAGCGCGAGTTCTGTAGCTCGGGATTGAGCTGTGGGGTCCTTGGTGCTCTGAATTTGGGGGTTTCCTTCCAGACCTTTCATGACCCAACTAGGGAAAACCATCCGTGCTTGTTGGTAATGAAATCTCTGCATGAAAGGAATAATTGCAGGCACCATTTGCACCACTCAGGTGACCCTGAGGACACAGAGAAACCTCCAAATTCTCTGAACCTCAACGACCCTCTAAAAGGATGCAAATGACCAGCTGTCCGCAAGGAGTATAAATCCCTCCATCCTGTCAGAGCTGGAGAAGCTTCTTGGATGAGAAGCAAAACCTCTTCAAAAGAAAAAACAAAGTCCAGTTACTTCCTGAAAAAGTACCTTAGGACAACCGTGGCTGAGATGGCTGAGAATCTCTACAGACTCTGCAAAATAGCCACCAACCTCAGAGAGGCCCAAGGACCCCACCATTTCTGGGAAAGTGACTGAAAAATAGTTTGGAGTTGAGTTTTCTAGGTAATTGGATCCCATATACATAGTTGGGCTCAGAGACAGCAGAAAAAAAGGGTGTAGTGAATAACCGGAGGTTTTATCCGGAGCCTTGGGGATGTCTGCAGGTTTTGGCTTGCCCAGACTCTTTCCTTGGGTAACCTAAGCGTCGGGAGTAGTTGCTTGCTAACAGCTGTGGCATCTTGGGCACGGATTCAAATAACTTTCAGCAGCTGTGATTTGCACACTCGGCTCACGTTATATTCTCTGCACGAGAAAAGGTCTATGCATACTGTACACGGGTGCATATACTGAGAATTATATCAAGGCCCGCTAGGTAAAGGTTGCCCTGGGTCGACCGTCTCAGCTCTCTGCACATCCACCTAGTCCTAGACGTTGAAACCTGAGGTTAGACGCAGAAAAAGCAGCCGCGGGCAAGAGACGCGGAGCAAACGGGGTTCTGAGGAGCGGCGCGCAGTGCAGCCTGGACTTTTCTAGTTGCTTTTCATCCCTGGCGAGGCCGAAGTAGATTTTTCCCCCTTTGGTATGAAAGCTGCATCGTAGCCAGCTTGCATACGGAATCTTTTGGCGGCCAAAATCATGGCTGTTCCGCTGCATCGTTGTAAAAAAAGGGGGAGGGGACCCTTCCAATGTTCCTGGTAATTGCCGGGCGTCAACAAGGAGTCCAGAACATTCAGACCAAAGGCGCGTCTGGGTGTGTCCATCCCATAGAAAGGAACCGTCTTTCCCATCCCGCTGCCTGCCAGCGCCGCACCACCCCCACCCCCCACCCCGAGCGCCACCACGGCTTGACAGGAGCCCAGCCCACGGTGCGTAGAGGGGCTCCCGGGAAGCGCGGCTACGCGTCCCTTGGAGGGGGTAAAAGTATCCCTATGCGAATCGCCCGGGTGGAGGGCAGGCGGGAGGCCAGCCCAGTCTAAAGGCCCGCTGCTTGTCGGCTGTGGCTGGAAGACCGGGGCCGGAGGGGCGCGGGCATGTGGCGGAGGCGAAGTGTCCCCTTCTGGGGCTCAGATCTCTTGGATCTCTCCGAGGTGCTGAGGTCCAGGCGCCGGCCGAGCCAAGCCGCAGCTGGAGTTGATTTGGGGCTGGCAGGTAGGGACGCTCCCTCCCTTTAGGCAGAAAGGGCCGGGAACTGGGCCATCGGGCGTCTGGAGGGGCGCTCAACGCCGAAAGTGCCAGGCGCAGCCTCGAAGGGCCCGATTCCCCCGGGAGTCTCGGGCGGGGAGCTGCTTTTGCGCCCGCCAAGCCCCATTCCTAGCAGGCAGAATGGAATTCGGTCTGGTAGAAACCGAGCCTCGCCCTGGCGCCCTCCAGGTGCGTCTCCCCGACCTTCCTCGCTGGGGGTGTTTGGAGGGGGGCGGGGGGCTCTGCAGCTGGGAAAGCCACGGGAGAGCCCACCCTCCGCCAGCCGATCGCGCGGGCCTCTTGGCCAGCCTTGGCCGCCGCTGCTAGTGCGGGTTGCCCGGGGGTCACAGCTGACCCCTCCCCAAAAGCAAGCCTCTGCTGCTTGCCCCGCTGAGCCGGGAACCTCAAAGTCGGTGGAGGGAAGAGAGCGGCTGCCCAGGATGCGGGAGGCTTCGCGATGAAACAGCGGATCCTTCGACTCGCCTCCTGCGCGCGGCGAGTGGAAGCCGCGATGGGTCGGAAGAGGACGGAGGGCACTCACCTGTCCTGTCGCGCCGGGAGGAGAGGAAGCCCTGGGCAGCCGAAGCGGAGAGAAGAAGAGAGGAGCGGCTTCCCCGGGCTTTATAAGCCGACCTGCCCCGCCCCTGCCCGGCAGCTGTCAGTGCCGCCTCCTCCCCCTCACGGAGAGCTCCGATGGGATGATCCCCTCGCCAGCGTCAGGGATCGCCGCTGCTTATCGGGACACCCTGGCAGGCAGGGAGATGGAAAGGAGGCTAGCTGCAGGCTCAGAGTCCCAGAACCCCCCTTCTATATGCACCCCACCGTCCTCCTCCACCTTCCCCAGGAGAGGCGGCCTGCTGGTCAAGCCAGCCTCCCGGTGGAGCTTTTCAAAAGAAGGGAAATCCTTCAGGACAGACAGGGGTGTAGACAGCACAGAAACCTTAAGGGTAGGGTGGGGGTGGGGGCTCCCACTCTATTTAACCTGTGCAAGGGTGAAGGGGGAGGAGGCATTGCCTGTGTGCTGCTTAAACCATCTCTGGCCTGAAAAACTGCCCAAGTGCTCTTGGGATCCTCCCAGTGACCCGTGTGAATGGGGCCAAGGTCCTGAAGTGGTCTTGTCTTGCCATGCTCATCCCCAGTGGAGCCTCCTTCCCCCTGGCTCCTCCGGCATCCTTTCTCCGACTCTGCCCTGCCCAGTCGACTCACAGAGGTTCACAAGGCACATCAGCCTCCAAAACCAACATTTATGAAACCAATAGCTGCGCAGCGATGATCAATGAAGTCAGACAACTATTTATGGCAGCTCAGCCTAATCCAAGCAGCTCATCAAAGCCCATTGCAGGGTTGCGCAGCAATACCAGGGTGGCTGCAAATGGAACATCTGGGAAAGCCGTGCAAAAGCTCTGGTCCTGGGCCCCCGACTTCTCCCTTATCCCGTAAGATGGTCCCTGGAATCTGGACAAAGCAGAGGACAAGCTGACTCTACCTGGAGGAGGTGATGGTCCTGAAGAAAATATTTTTTCTTTAGCTACTCTTCTCTCCAGCTTCATTGGCTGGGGGGAGGGATGTCAATATAGCAATATATAAAAAGTATATTTAAAAACCTCTATGAAGTTTAGCCCTGTGCCCCAAAGATGCTTTTCCAAAAGGCAGCTTTGTTTTTCCTTGAAGACGTGTCGCTTCTCATCCAAGAAGCTTCTTCAGTTCTGAACTGAGGAAACATCTTCAAGAAGGTCCAGTGGCCCTTTGGAAAAGCCCCTTTGGGACAACCATGGCCTGTATGACCAAGAATCTCCATGGACATTTAGCCCTGTGCCTGCTGAGGTCTCTTTGGGACCCCAATGGGTCTCTCTGAGAATCAGTCAATCTCCTTTTGAAATTCCATCAACATACCAATCTCCTCTTTGGTCACGTTTCTCATGTTACAGAGATGAATTGATGGGCTAATGTTGTTTATCTTGCCTATCAGCATGTTCTTAACTGAGCTCAAGTTTTGTGTGTGTGCTTCAGAGGAAGAGAGACAGAAGGTCTCTGCACTGAAGTTGACGCAAAAGTTTATCTCAGACTTTCCCTCTGTAGCTGCCCTCAAGTCTGCCATTAAAGACTTGGTGGTTTCGAGATAAGGCTCCAAGATGAAGGAATGGCGACTGGCCTGCAAATACCATCACAGGCACCATCATTGCTCCCCCCTCCCCTTCCCCCCCCCCTGCAGTTGGCTGTAGCTTCCTTTCAACATCAGGATGAGGAGTTCTCTCCCTTCCCTGTTGTGAGAAGATAATGCACCAATAGGGCACCTCTCAGATCTCCAAAATATCAAATGTTGCTGTCTTGTTTTAACCCACTAATCCAGAGAGCCGAAAGCCACTGGATCCCTCAGAATCTTCCCCTTGGGAAGCCAAGATGATCTCTTGCGGCTGGAAGCAAAGTGCCACTGGTCTTCAGTGCCCCTCAGTCAAACTGTTTCTGCAGGAAGCCTCTACCTGAAGGTATTTGACCTGTGCACCAGATCTCCTGTAAGGAAGATGGCCAACCAGTCCCATGGCATCAGCAAGCCCAGCCCTTGAACAGCCTCTCAGCTCAGTCAGCCCCCGGGCCATGCAGCAGGCCCAGCATCTCCAGAAGGTCTGAAGCTGTTGACCGCCTGAGCCCACTTTGGGCACTTGATTGTGCCCCCTCCCCTTGCCAGGGGTCAAGGTGGTTGAGGTGGTCCGGGCACCAAAATTCAAGCCCTCTTCCAAAGAAACCTGGAACACCTGAACTGCATTATTGATTATTTGCATATCATCCAAGTCATAATAAAGGACAGGCGTGAGACAGGTAGTCCTTGACTTACAACAGTTTGTTGTCAGTGACTATTCGAAGTTACAATGGCACTGAAAAAAGTGATTTATGACCGTTTTTCACACATATGACCATTGCAGCATCCCCATGGTCACGTGATCCAAATTCAGATGCTTGGCAATGGATTCATATTTATGACAGTTGTAGTTTCCTGGGGTCATGTGATCCCCTTTGTGACCTTCTGACCAGCAAGGTCAATGGGGAAGCCAGATTCATTTAACAATTGAGGCAAGAAAGGTTGTAAAATGGAGCAAAACTCACTTAACAACTATCTCACTTAGCAAGAGAAATTTTGGGCTCAATTGTGTCCATAAGTTGAGGACTACCTGTATGTCAAGAACCTTGAGGCTGCATGGAAGCAGTCTAGACCAGCCCTTTCTTCCTACCCTGGCCAACCTGGTGCCAGGCGAAGTGCCCCCGCCTGCTGTTCCCCCTCACCCGGCATGGGGAGGCCAGCAGCATCTGGTGCTGCAAACCACATGTAGCCCAGAAGCCTCTTTGGCTCCAGGATCCTCTGTTAATCTTCATTGTCTCTGGTGGAGGCGGCCCAGACGGCCCCGGCTGGCTCTTGTGGGAGCAATTCTAACTATGTCAAATATTCAGAACTTTAAGCAGTCAAAGCTGCTGTTTTGGCTTCCTTCTTCCCTTCAAAAGAGCTGCAACAGACAAATGGTTGTGTGCTCTCCTACTTGTTTTGAACAATGGACGGGGGAGTTGGCAGCTCTTTTGGACAAATCGTCCCCAAAGTGCCAGGGAGTTTAATGAGGTTTACTTTCAAGGAAGCCTAAGGGAGGGGGCAGCCCTAGAGCAAGCCAAGGCAACAAAACATTGCAAGCTTGTTTCAAAATCCCTTCATTCTGGGACCACTGTGGCAGTTTTCCTGGAGACCCTAAATCAGCCTCCCAACCATGGTCAAAAACACACAACTGCCTCCACACAAGGCAAGTCAAGGACTCCCTCTACGCAGGATAAGAGTAGAGGCCTTCCCAGGGCAGAAACCTCTCCTTGGGGTCCTGACATGAGGCTCGGCCCTCTTGAGGGAAGGGGAAGGAAGGGCGGCTGTCCTTTGGACAGCTTCTCTGGGAGGAACCCTGGAAGGGCTCCCCGGTGCTTCGGGGCTCACTCTCACACCCCACAAGTTGCAAAGCGCCCCAGAGCCCCTCTCCAGTGTGGGGGAGGCAGCTGAGCAGGAGGAGAGTCAAAATCTCTGCCTTTCCAGTTCTTCCTGACTTGGCCAGGAGGGAGATTGGGGGCTGTGTGCAAGAAAAGAGGGAGGGAGATGCACGCGCGTACACACACACACACACACACACCCCTTTGGCACCAGGACCTGCTGGCAGGAGACGCCCCCAGGCCTTCAGCTGCCAGCTCTCCTGTCGCATGAAACGCCTGCACTTGCATCCCTGGCAAGAAAACAGGAGGGGTAGAGAAGGGGGGCTGGTGGGGGTCTTTGAGGAGCCACTTCAGCCATGCTCTGCTGTGCATCACAATTGCAAGTGCCCCCATTTTTCTTTTCTTTTTCTCCTCCCCTTTCCCCATTGTTTTCATTTGTACTTCTGCATTTCATGTTTTCATAAACTAATAAAATACTCAAACACACAATTGCAAGCATCCCATCCCATGACGTGGTGCTTGGATTTACTTTATTATTTGTCTATTTATGTCTTTGCATCCTGCCTTCCTTGGCCTCCTGGGAGGATCGATCCAGCGTCTCTGCTTGCGCCAGAGCGAGGTCTTGCCCTCCTCCCCCGCTGCCCCCACCCCAGAAAGGAGGAAGGAGGTCCGATTCTCCAGCCAAGGGAGCCGGTTCAGGTCTTCCTAGGTCTGCAGGCTTTGCTCTCAATGATAAAATCCATCCAACTTTACTTGGCGGGAGAAGAACAGGAATGCTGCACTCTGAATTGCCAACTCGCAAAACTTGTGCTCAAAACACAACCAAGAATGTGCAGCACAAACACGCCCGGTTTCATCCAGCCATAAGCCCTTTTTTCTATGCAATAGTTCTCATCCTTGGCCACTTTTGGTGAGTGGACTTAGAACGCTGGCTGGGGAATTCTGGGAGTTGAAGTCCAGCCACCTTGGCTGAGAAATACTGTGCCGTGTGACTCCACAACAGCTGGATTCTCTGCACTCTGAAGACAGGAAGGATCCAGCTTCAGGATGTGAGGCTTGATTTGGCAACAGGAACAGCTGGATTCTCTTTGCGGTTTTAATGTGGTACAAGTTCAGCTAAAGCGATTGGTGGATTTTTTCCTTCCTATTGAGAAGCCAGCTCCCTCACCCTCTGCCTGGGGGGACGGCAGGACACGGTGGGGTGTGGTGGCGTGGATAAGTGGAGGTGGATGCTGGGAACCACCTGCTTAGCCCACTGCCCATATCCATGCCTTGGTCCATTCTGTCCAGCTACTGCTGAAGATGGGCACAGCACCTCCTGAAGGAGTCCAAATCCAGCCTGGCTCACTAGCTGCACCTTTGGGGTGGCGGGAATCCCCTTGCTTGGGTATCAGCAAAGCTTCACAAGGCCTAACCCTAACCCTAACCCTAACCCTAACCCTAACCCTAACCCTAACCCTAACCCTAACCCTAACCGCAACTCCAACCCCAGCCCCAGCCCCAACCCCAACCCCATCCCTAACCCTAACCCTAACCCTAACCCTAGCCCCAGCCCCAGCCCCGGCCCCAGCCCTAACTCCAACCCTAACCCTAACCCTAACCCTAACCCTAACCCCAACCCCAACCCCAACCCCGGCCCCAGCCCCAGCCCCAGCCCCAACCCCAACCCCAACCCCATCCCTAACCCTAACCCTAACCCTAACAGCAACAGCAACAGCAACCCCAACCCCAACCCCAACCCCAACCCCAACCCCAATCCCAATCCCGATCCCGATCCCGATCCCGATCCCATCCCTAACCCTAACCCTAACCCTAACCCTAACCACAACCCTAACCCTAACCCCAACCCTAACCCTAACCACAACAGGCCCATGTGGGACCAGGACTCTTCCCGAGGGCCATACTTGGGCCTTGACTTATGATCACAATTAAGGACAACTTTTCCACTGCTAAGCAAGGCATTTCTTCAGTGAGTTTTGCTCCATTTTATGACTTTATTTCAAGCATCTGAATTTTTTTCCCGTGACCCCGGGGATGCTGCAAGGGTTGCCAGTGTGAAAAATGGCCAGTGCTGTTGTAACTTCAAAAGGTCACTAAATGAAAGCTGTTATAAGTGGAGGACAGATCCCAGACAATCAGGAAAATTAGGAGCAGCAGGAAACTCTCCCCCTTCCCCAATTCCTCCCTCCCTCCCTCCCCTCTTCAGGAAAGAGACCAGCAGTCGCATAGTTGAGAAGGGAAAGTAGAAAGGCCCACCTCTAGACCCCTCCTTTAATTGGGCTTTCTCATTTTTTTCCTTGAAAAGGTTTGGCTTCTCATCCAAGAAGAACTAAAGAAGCTTCTTGGATGAGAAGCAAAACATCTTCAAGGAAAGAAACCAGAACAAAAATGAGCCAAGTGCCCCCCCCAAAAAATGCAGCACAAAAATATGGATTTGGATGCTCCACAGCATGTTTGTGCCAAAGCGTGGGAGATAAATACTCTCCCTCAAAGAGGTGGGGCAGCTTCCCCCAAGCTGATGTGCTCCAGATGTGCTGCTTCAGGATTCTAGGAACTGCACACCAGCAAGCCTGGGGGAACCAGGGGGAAAACAGCCCAACATTAACCCCAGGTCAAAGGTGAGGAGATGGAATGGGGTATGGGTTCTGCCCCCGTTGGAAGGGTCCCTGTCCCCATAGATGCATCTCCAGTAGCAGAGAGAGGCAGGAGGGGCTGAAGACTAAAACCTATGAAGAACGGCTACAGGGTTTGGGTTTGGCTAGTCTAGAGAAAAGAAGGACTAGGGGTGACATGATAGCAGCATTTCAGTATTTGAGGGGCTACCACAAAGAGGAGGGGGATAACCTCTTCTCCAAAGCACCTGGAGGCAGAACAAGCAGCACTGGATGGAAATTAATCAAGGGTTAGGGCTAGGGGGCTGGACTAGAAGACCTCCAAGGTCCCTTCCAGCTCTGTTCTGAATCTGAGTCGGTTTTGTGCCAAAGGCATGGAGATTGTCAAGGGAAGGCAGGTGGCTCAGCCTGAGACCAAGAAAACATGGGCGGTAAAGGGGCAAATGCTGGAATGCACCTGTGCAATCACAAAACCTGCCTTAGACATAGAAAGGAGAGGTGGAGGGGGGGTCTATTTCTGAGGCTGCTGAAGAGGTGCCCCCTGCTTCCTCCTCCTCTTCCACCCAGGAGTAGGGATGGCCCCGCCTGACCCAGCCTGCCACGTCTGGAGATTCCATCCTCAGGACGGGGAGGAAGGCCAGAGAGAGACGCCTGGATCAGCTTCTGGGAACAGCAGAAGAGCAGGAGAAAGGCTCATCCAGATGCCTGGAGGGAGGGAAATTGCCGGCTGAAGGCTCTGCTTGGCAGTGAGGCAGCCGGGAGAGAAGCCGCAGCAACTGCAGGTGCCAGCTGACCTTGCTGGCCCAGGGGAAGGGTCTGCCCCACATGCAGAGGGGCCTGGGAGCGCCTGCCACCCCTTCCTGAACTGCAAGCCAGGAGGGAGCCAGGGAGCCAACGTAGCTGGCATGGGAGGGGTCTGGCTGGGGGAAAAGAGGGGGGGAGGCTCCCCATCAGCCAGGGCCATCCAGCTCAGCTGCAAAAGCTGTAAAAGGCAGGAAGCTGGAGAGCTTTGCAAAGCCGGAGAATTCCTCTCGGTGCCTGCACAGACGGGCCGCCCTCTTCAAAGGCAGGAAAACCCGTTCCTTTCCTCCAGGTGCGTCCTTGGGCTGCCTGCAGTCACTCCGCTGAAGATGCAGCGGTCAGTCCTGCCCCAGCCTGGTCTCCTAGGAAAGCAAGACTCTCGAGTCCATTTGCAGCACTTTTATTCTTTTTATCTTTTATTCTTTGAAAAGCCAAGTGGTTACAGTAGATCAAAGCCAGAACTGAGGTTTTGCACACAAAAAAGCTTCCCAATTAACTTTCCCCTTCTTGTTCCACCCCACTCTCTCCCACTTGTCCAGTTCTCCTTGAAAGAAGTGGTTTTGGTAACTCTCCCTGTGAAGGAGGGCTGGCTGTGTCTTGAGCGTTAGCTTCCATTTCCAGGCCCCTGACCTTGGGATGATGAGCCAATGTCTCAGGGTGGCACTAAGCTTCCTTAGTTTCTTTCTAACTGCTCTCAAGGCACAGCAGGCAGATGCAAACTCAGGTTTCAACTTTGCCCCCAAATTGGTTTGACCTTCCTTTGGATTACTGGGGAGGGGGGGATGAAAGGGAAGGGGGGGACCCTAACCCTCAGGTTATGGCCATGGGGACTTTTCCAGTCATGGGGAAAGCAGCATCTCGCCCTTCCAGGCACCCTTCCTCAAATTTGGACCCCTTCATCCATGGGGGTGCCTTACTCAGCCCCTGCCTCCAAAGCCAGCCCCCCTCCTAGCCCCCCAATCTTCTGGGGGGATACTCTGGATGAAGCGTCCCCATCTGGCTGCAAGAAGCTGCTCGCCACCGACTTCACCCCCACCCAAAAGCAGGCCCTGGAAGGGGGGTTGCTCCCTTGATGAGCACCTGACACCTGTTGTGGGCAAGTGAGGGACCCTGACCCCAGGGTGCTTGGTGTGGGACCTCAGTTCACTTAGAGGGCTCCCCCTCAACAGTTGATGCATCATTGCCAGGTGATGGGGAGAGGCTGGTAGGAGGAGGATTAGGGGGGTATTAGAAGACCCCCACCCCCTTCCCGCCTTGGCTATACCCATAGACATCAGCAGAGTTAGCTGGCCCCGAGCGCATTTCCCTCCCCTCTGGGTGGGGCGGGAGGGGGGTTCCTGCTCCCGGCGTCCGCCCCTCCCCGCCTTCTCTGTAAGTGGGCGCCACTCCTGGGTCGGGTCCAGCCGGCAGCTTTATTTATCCCTTTCGCGCTTTGGCCCCGCCAGTCGCTTCTCGTCCCGCTTGGGCTGCTGCTGCGGCGGCGTGTCCGGGCGGCCGTGCGCCCCAGCCGGGGTCCCGCCCCGGCCCGGCCCGGCCTATTTCCAGCCGGCGGCGGCGAGGCTGCTGAGGCGGCAGAGAGGCTGCAGCCAGGTGGGCGTCTCCTGCTGCCAGAGGCCGTGGGTCCTCCTGTCCATCCAGGGCGCCAGCTCCACATCCGAGTCGGCGGGCCGGGCGTCCAGGCGGCACTTTCGCGGCTCGGTCCTGGGCACCCGGCCCTTGCAGCGGGCGCACACCAGCGGCGGAGGCTGGTCGTAGAAGAGGACTGCCGGGCAAAGGAGGGGCCGGTGGGTGGGTTGGGAAGGGGGAGGGGTCCCGGGGGAGGGACTGCTTTGGGGGGCCCCCCGGTGGCTGTCTTGTGCTACTGCAGAGGCACTCCCGCCCTTCTGCTGCCGGCATTCGGGCAAAGAAAGTCCCCGTTCCGCCGCCCCCCACCGCGGCTGTCCCGACGCCTGGATGCCTGGCGGACAGCGCTCACCTTTAATGTCGCTGGAGAGGCCCGACGTGTCCTCCAGGCTCTGCTGCTGCGCTTGGAAGGAGACTCTGGCGCAGGAGGAGAGGCCGGTCAGGAAAGGGACCCTCCGCAAAACCCCTGCCCCACCTCCGCCCGGCCCGGATCAGGGGCCTTTCAGGCGGGGAAAGTGAGCCAGTGCTCACGTCCTGGGGTGGGGGGCTTGCCTCTCACCCAACCCCGCCCCCCATGTCTCCTTCCCAGGATGGCCCACTCCCAGGGCCGGCCCTCCTCAGACAGGTGGGCCCTCTCCTGCCAAGGTGGCCCTGTCCCCACCACCGCTCGGCATGTAAATTCAGATTAAAGCAAATTTGGTAATAAACATAAATAGAAGTCTCCAATAAAGGGGTGTCCTGCTTCTGTTTGGAGACCTCCTCTGAAACCACTCTGGCCCTCAACAGGGCATCCAGCCTGAACCCGCCTTCCAGACCCTGCCTCACCTCCCTAAATTGCCCACCCAGATGGGCAAGTAAATGATAACCGGACTTTAGCACAAAGTCAGGAGAGAAGCTGATGCAAATCAGAGGTTCGAGCCTGACCCAAACAGACCGGGAGAGGGGGAGGGGGCGTGGGGGGAGGCTGGCTGGCTGATCTGCCCACTTACCTCCGAGGCTTTTCCAGGTTTTGCTTGGGACTTGGGGAGAACTGGGTGGTGGTGCCCGACACCTTCTTGCCCACTCTCTTGATCACCCCTGCGCTCCTCATCACCGTATCAGAGCGCTGTGGGTGGGGAAGAGGCTGATATTAGATGGGGACCCCCAAATTCCATGAGCCCAGGGAGGAGCAACCAATGCCCTGCTCCCCTAAAGGGCCGCAGATCCCCCACCCTGCCTGCAATTCCATCCCTGTGAGGTGGAAAGGAAGGTGGCAGCCGAGGGTGAGGCTTGTTCACGCCATCACTAGCTCCAGCTAAAGTGTGGGGGGGGGTCTTGGCTGCCCCATTAGAGAGCTGAGGGAGGGGTGACATCCGTGGAATATTTGTAGCTCAGGGTTGAGCTGGGGGGCTCCTTGGTGCTCCCTGAGCTGGGCGGTTTTCTCGCAGACGATTCGGGACCCAAGTACGGAACCTCATCAGTGCTTGAAGGGAGCAGGGTTTACTCTCTGTTTATACCCCAATCACGAAACGACCAACTCAGACAATCAAAAGCAGCAGCCTCATGAAGGAGCAGCCAAGAACACTTCCAACAACACCAACAGGGTAAGTGGTATATAAAGCAATCCCCACTGCCTGTTTCAGCACTGATGATGTTACGTAGTTGGGTTATGAAAAGTCTGCAAAAAAACCACCAAGCTCAGAGAGTACCAAGGGGCCCCACCCCCACCCCACCCCCACACACAATTGGTGCTAGGCTGGCAAGAGAGGCCTAGATCAGCTGGGCAAGAGAGATTCTTTCTGATGATGATGATGATGATGATTTATTAGATTTTTATACCGCCCTTCTCCCGAAGGACTCAGGGCGGTGCTCAGCCATGCTAAAAACAATATACAATACAAAATTTAAAAAACCAATTTAAAATAAATTAAATAAATTTGGCCCTGTCAGTTAAAAACCCACAAATTTAAAATACTCCATCCAAATTCTTATTCAGTCAGGGCAGCCTGTTGAAATAGCAGGGTCTTAAGGGCCCGGCGAAGGGTACAGAGATCAGTGATCATATGTATCCCAGGGGGCAGTTCATTCCAGAGGGCAGGTGCCCCCACAGAGGAAGGCTCTCCCCCTGGGGGTCACCAGTCTACATTGTTTTACCGACGGCACCCTGAGGAGCCCCTCTCTGTGGGAGCGTGTTGGTCAGTGGGAGGCTATTGGAGGCAGAAGTCGATCCTGTAGGTATCTGGGCCCTAAGCCATGGAGCGCTTTAAAGATGGTGACCAGCGCTTTGAAGCGCACCCGGAAGACCACTGGGAGCCAGTGCAGCTCACGCAGGAGAGGTGTCGCATGGGTGCACCGAGTCGCATCTATAATCACCTGTGCGGCCACATTTTGGACCAGTTGAAGTCTCCAGGTGCACTTCAAGGGGAGCCCCATGTAGAGAGCGTTATAGTAGTCTAGATGGGACGGGGCGAGGGCGTGAGTGACTGTGCGCCGGGCACCCCGGTCGAGAAAGGGACGCAACTGGTAAATCAGGCGAACCTGATAAAAGGCCCCCCCTGGCCACAGCTGTCATATGGTCTTCTAAAGACAGCCATGCATCCAGGAGGACACCGAGATTGCGAGCCCTCTCCGAGGGGGCCAAAGTTTCACCCCCAATAGCCAGCGATGGAACCAGCTGGCTATACCAGGACACTGGGAGCCATAGCCACTCAGTTTTGGAGGAGTTGACTCTGAGCCTGTTTCTCCCCATCCAGATCCACACAGCCTCCAGACAATGAGACATCACGTCAAGGGCATCATTAGGGTGGTCTGGGGTAGAGATGTACAGCTGAGTATCATCAGCGTACAGGTGACACTTTACCCCAAAACCATGGATGATCTTGCCCAGCGGCTTCACATAAATGTTGATCAGTAGGGGCGAGAGAACCGACCCTTGTGGCACCCCATAGATAAAGGCACCTCGAGGTCAACCTCTGTCCCCCTGCCAACACAGACTGTGTCTGACCGGAGAGGAAGGAGGAGAACCACCGCAACACGGTGCCCCCCGTTCCTAACCCCTCCAGCCGGCGCAGCATGATACCATGGTAGATGGTATCAAAAGCCGCTGAGAGGTCCAATAGGACTAGGACAGAGGAACATCCCCTGACCTGAGCCCTCCAGAGGTCATCTACCAATGTGACCAATGCCATTTCCATGCTGTATCCCGGCCTGATGCCCAACTGGTATGGATCTAATGGACAGTTTCATCCAGGTACCGGGGGAGTTATTGCGCCACCACACTCTCATCAACCTTTGCCACAAAGCGAAGGTTGGAGACTGGACGATAGTTCGCTAATACAGCCAGGTCCAGAGAGGGCTTCTTGAGGAGGGAACTCACCACTGCCTCTTTCAGGGCAGAGGAGAGGAGACCCTCACTCAAAGAAGCATTTGTAATCTTCTGGAGCTAACCGCCCGGGTGGCCAGCATCAACCAGGAGGGACACAGGTTCAATAAACATGTGGCAGAGCTCAGAATCCTGTCCACGTCCTTGGGAGTCACAGAGTCAAACTCCCCCCGGTTAACACTCTCAAGACCCACCCCTGTCACCCCCTCTGGACCCACCCAATCGGAGTCCAGGCCTTCCCGAATTTGAGTGATTTTGTCATGCAGGAATTGCACAAAGTCCTCAGCCCTCTCCTGCAAGGGGTCTTCCCGCACTCCTATATGGAGGAGGGAGCAGGTCACCCTAAACAGGGTGGCTGGGCAGTTCTCTGCAGACGCAATAAGAGTGGAAAAATAGTTTGATTTGCCGCTTTTATCGCCACTAGGTAGGTCTTAATATGAGACCTCACCAGTGTTTGGTCGGATTCGGAACGGCTGGCCCTCCAATCGCTCTCCAGGCGTGATTATCTCTGAAATCAAAAGCCTGCATCAAGCCAGGGGCAGAAGGGCAACGTTCTCCGCCATTGACTCCTTGAAAGCCACCCACAGCCTGCAGATACTGTCAGAGCTGCTTCTCATGGCAGCCACTGCAGCCAGCTGTACCTCCTCCCAGGGTCTCCCCAGAACCAAGCAGCCTTTCAGCGGAGTATTAATACCACTTTATAAAGCCTTAGTAAGGGCAGACCTGGAATCCCGCATCTAGTTTTGAGTCACCACATTACAAAAAAGAGTGGAGACTTTGAAAAAAGTGCAGAGAAGAGTAACTAAGATAATGAAAGGCCTGGAGACAAAAGCATACAGAGAAGGGTTGCAGGAATTCGGTTTGGCTAGTCTAGAGAAAAGAAGGACTGGGGTGACATGATAGCATCTTCCAATCTCTGAGGGGCTGCCACAGAGAAGAGGGGGGGCACCTATTCTCCAAAGCCCCCGAGGGCAGGAAAAGAAGCAACGGATGGAAAGTAACCAAGGAGAGAAGCAACTTGGAATTAAGGAGACATTTCCTAAAAGTGAGGGCAATTAACCAATGGAACAGAAGTGGCAGGTGCTCCATCTCTGGAGGTTTTTAAGAAGAGACTGGACAGCCATTTGACTGAAATGGCATGGGGGCTCCTGCTTGAGCAGGGGGTTAGACTAGAAGACCTCCAGGGTCCCTCCCAGCTCTATTCTGATTGAAGTTGAGGGGGCTGCCTACCTCGACCAAGGGCCCGAGGCTGGAGACGCTGCTGCTACGGCTGGAGACCAGGCAGTGGTGGATGGGGATGGCCGGGTCCTTGGTGGTGGTGGAGAGGCCATTCTGCAGGATGTTTGTCAGGCGGCTCCAGAGCGCAAAGACGGCCCCTGGGTGATCGTGGTGCAGCTGCAGGTAATACACCGTCTTGGTCACCGTCTGGAGACGCAAAATGCGCTGGGAGGCGCTGTGGACAGAGAGCCGGACGTAGCGGAGGGGGAGCAGCCTGGGCAAAGCAACGGAGGCAGTCAGGGACAGGCTGGGCCAGAGGTTCCGGTAGTGGCGGGCAGGGCTGGGAGGTGGGAAAGACCCCCCCTGGGGTCTGCAGCTGCAGAGGACTTGTGGTGGCCCAAAATGAGGCTCTGGATGGGGTCCACACCCCCAGCCCTTGAGTTGCATGTGTGAAGCAACCTGGGATTACACCTGGACCAGTTCCTCCTTCTCTAGAAGAGCAGCTGGAAGGGGGAGGGGGCATTCACATGATCGCACTCCTGTTAGACCAAATGGGCAGGTGGCCATTTCGGGCTTGGGGTATTGGGGGGCACCGAGTGTTCCCTCAAATGTTGTGGGAATGGTGCTACCACACAACCCCGTTCAGGAAGTCCCAAGGAATACTTAGTGGTGGGCAGGTCCCATGAGCCTCTCTGATCGGCCCAGGCAGGGACAGGCCCAGCCCAACATCTCCCTCCTGACCTGGCCCCATGTCACCTGGTCAGCTCCACTTGCGACAGCCGGGGACTGCCAACGTGGACCCTCTGAAGTGGGGCCCGTTGGTTCGCCATCAGGAGCACGTTGGGGAGAGGGAGGCAGGGATCTGAGGAGGTCACTGCCAGAGTCACAATGGTGGGTGTGTGGGTGATGTCCATCCATTTCCCCTTCTTTGTGACCTGTGGGAACCATTCCCCGCCCACCCGAGACCCCTGTTAATTGAAGGGCCAGCCCCCTCTTGATTAACCCAGTCAATCCATTTGCATCAAACCCAGCCGCCCCCTTGTTCGCACCAGGTGGTGCAGCAGGTGAGGGTACCCTCCTCACTCAGTCTAAGGCTTCCCACTGGCGTGCTCAGCAGAAGGAGTGACAAGCTGTGCCACCCTCGCTGCCCAAAGGTGAAGACAGAAGGCTAGGTGGGCATCTTGGGCTCAGCACCCAGCCTAGCCTGCCTCCTAGACCTGTTCAGGACAAGGGGAAAGGATCCCTCCGGTAACCTATCCACCCCACAAACCTGAATGAAGTTGCTCTCAAAAACCACTGAGTTGGGGAACAGATTGTAATCTGGGGAACGGATCAGCTGGCAGAGCAGCCCCCCCTCCAAGCCGAGTGTCCTGCCAGCATCTTGGTTGCTGCCAGTGAAGAGCCCTCCAGCCATGGGGCGTGGGGCGGCTGGGCTCAAGGAGCCAGGCATGCCCAGGCCCTCCCTTAGCTGGCCAGGCAGCAGGGGCCAGCACTGACTCAGCGAGGGGGGGGGAGCTGGCTCAGCAATCCGTGGAACGGGTCAGAGCAGAGCTGTGTGCATCACAGTGGCATTGGGGTGCCACCTGGAAGAAGCTGTGATGTCACACTGGCAGCGGAAGTGTTGGCTCCATTGAGATGGCAGCAGAGCTCAGAGCCCAGTCTGCTGCACTGCACACTGCCAGTCTGGCATGGATTTGGTTACCCTTAGAATTCCCCAAGTGGCAGGGAAGGCCGATGGCTCACCATCCCCCCATCCCGTTAACATGCCCCTAATGCCGTGTGACATTTCATGGGCATCCATAGACATCCTGGCAGTTTGTAAAGGCTACGTTTACACAACAGGTGAACCCTAAACTCGGATCTATAAAAGATAAATTCTGTGCTTGTAGAATGTGGGCCATGTTTAAGCTAAGAAAGTGATCAGGTTCAGGATTTATACTTATCAGTATGGAAGGGAGCATGAGGGTCAACTAGACCAGGGGTCCCTAGCCCCCGGGCCCTGTTTGCAACTGGGCCAGGGCAGCGAGTGCATGCCCTCACTCTCCCCTCCCCCCACCTCGTTTGGAGATCGCTCAGAGAGATGGGGAGTTCTGGGAGTTGAGGTCCACAAGTCTTCAATGTGCCAAGGCTGGAGACCCCTGATCTAGACCAACCTCAAAAGACCCTTCGTTCAGCTTCTTCTGGCTGAGAGGGCCAACCCACAGCCTCTGTAGGGAGACCACTCCCCTCGGGTGTAGGTCTGGCCTACAAGATGTAGGTCTGGCCTCTGTAGTTTTGGACAATAACCTATGATTGTTACATCTGGTCTTAATCTGAGGAGGGAGCAAGGGAAATGGTTCAATTATATACTGCTTATATGTCCCTCCTGCTCAATGGCTCTGGGTGACTCTCACCTAAAAACCCAACAAATCCAGACCTCCAAATAACAACAATCTCAACAGTGCCCTAATATATATGTGTGTGTGTTGCAGCCCTAGTTCAGTGAAATCACAATCCACTAGTTTCTAGACTTTTTTTCTTTTCTGGCAGCCAGCAAACCCTCTGCTGCCCATTGGGAGACTAGGGAGACTAAGATAGATCTATTTCGGGCTTATAAGCCCTCATCAGTATATATATATAAATAAATATATAATTTATATATATATAAATTAAAAGCTATGTGTCCCCCAATGCACCCCAACATTCATCACATGCCTTTCTGGATGGAAAAAACAGGTCTTAACTTTTGGAAAACAGCCACAACCCGGGTGACTGAGAATCTCCATAGACACAGTTGCTCTGATGGGTTTCCTCATGTCGACCCCAGAGCCAGGCTTCATATCCCGTCTCCCCATCATGGCCCATTCACCTGGGCCTTATAAGAAGACACTCAGAATACTAAAGAGAGAAAGCATCTATATCTGTGTGTGGCTAGTCCTCAGTGTTCATACTTTGCAGCAACTCACATTAAAAACCAAATCGCGGGTCCACACTTCTCCTCTCCTGCCAGATCAGCAACTGAAGGGCAGGCAGGATTGGTCCCTCCAGACCCAGGCTCAGTTGGTGATGACCCAAACCCCACTCCGCCTTCTATTTATTTATTTTATTTTATTTTATTAGATTTTTATACCTCCCTTCTCCTACTGGACTCAGGGCAGTGAACAGCCAAAGATAAAAAACATCACATACAAAATTTAAAATTTTTAAAAGAATTAAACAAATATTGGCCCAATAAAATTTAAAACACCCTACTAAAACCAATTTACAATTAAAAATATCTGGGGGGAGGCAGGGGGTTCAAAGTCTCTTGTCACCAGCAAAAGCAGGCTGCGCCTTGTGAGTCCAGCCCACCAATGAGACCCTCCCCTCTTCTGGGCAGGGTGCCACCCCTCCCTTCCAGCTGCTCTGCGAATGAGCGAGGTGCCGGAGAGTGCCATCCACCAGCCTTTTAAATTTATTTATTCAGTTTATATAGCCTCCCATCTCAATCAATGACTCCAAAATGTTTTTAAAAATATTTTAAACACAATAGTGAAAACATTCAAAATAGATGTACCCAAGATACTCGGCCAGTTAGCCCTAAAGCCAAGTCACGGGGCCCTCAAGCCATTCTGAGCCACAGGCCCCGGGACACAGCCAGGTTCTGAGAGCCTGGCAAAAGGGCAGCAGGGTTGGGGCCAAGCCTGATCTTGGTGGGAGGATATTCCACAGAGCAGGGATCCCAGCAGAGGAAGCCTGCCTCCCAGTTCCCTTAAGTCTACAGCAGCTCACCCCCCCTAAACAAACCTTCTTTTCTCTAACAGTGGAGGGGTTCTCCATGTCCCGTCCATGTTACCTGGTTCTTCTTGTCTGGCCTCAATATCCTGACCTCAAATCAGAGCTCAGGCAGCCATCCATGTTTCTAAAAGGGTTTTTTTTGCTGCTCCCTGTTCCCCTCCCTCTGAAGCTGGAATCCGATAAGTGTTGAATTAAATTAAACAGTCAGTTGGTTATTTTTCCTCAGGATGTTCGGAATTATCCATAGTTTCCACACCTCCCCTCAGCATTTGCAAATTGAGATCAGAAGATCTGCTGATGCCACCCAAAATGACTTCCCTCTGGCTGCCTTCTGAGAACATGGAACAACCAGCAGTTTGGGTGTGCAGGGGGGTCCCTCCTGGATCGAAAGCCAAGTTAATGGAACGCTTGCTTAGATGTCTGCACGTGTGTTCATCCCAAAGCAGCGTTTCTCCATGAAATTGCCAAAAAAAGGATATCCAACAACAGATAGCCAGTCCCCAATTATGTAGTTGAAACGAGAGTTCGGTGCTCCACAAGCCACATTCTGTTTCATTGGGGATGACAAACCAGGTTAAATCCTGCTTGACTATTTTGAGAGACCTGCTCAAGCCTGCCACCTGTTGTTGATCAGCTGCCATCACAGGTGGGAGGGTCTGTGTTGTGACCTCAGGAAGACCAAGAGTTGGGCAGCTCAGGAGTGGGTCCTCGGAATCTCCCCTTCTTTGGCCAGGCAGAGCTACTGGCCCCCAGGTCCTGCTCTTCCCTCTTTGCTCTGGGGATGAGACTGGGGGCTCCGGATGAGTGCCAGGTCAGCCCTTCAGCCAAGAAGGGCTGCCTTGTCTTGAGGGTCCCACCAACCAGGCCCAGCAGAGAGCCAACCGTGGGGAGAGGAACTCAGCCTCTGACTCCTTCTCCCTTCCCTTCCCCTCCCGCATCATCTGAAGTGTGCAATTTGGTTATGGCCAGTCTCTCGCCCCTGCTTGCCTTTGGCAGGGGGTGGGGTCTTCAGGAAGCAGACCCAGTCTTTTGGCTCTGAATCTTCTTATGGGAATGTGGGTACTGGGGAGGACAAAAAACCTTCTGCTCCTGATGCGGCCTGGGGGCTCAGGCAGACCCGGAGGTTGGGGGCTTTCCCAATCCTCACAGTCCGGACATTGACTCCTCCTCCCCCCCACACACACTTTTTTTCTTTTTTTTATGCTGGACGCCAGGAAAGCCAAGCAAGGCTCCTGCGCAGTCCGCTGGCCCTTGCTCACCCCCAAAGCGCAGCAACCCCAGAAAGCCGGAAGAGAAGCCTGCTTCGGTGGCTCGGCCGCCCCATCTGGCGAGGGCGCTGAGTGGGGCTCCCGGGCTTTCCTCCTCCCACTTCCACGGCTACGCTGCCGGCGGGAATGCTTGGAGCCACGGACTGCCTCCCAACTGGTCCCACTTTGTCACGCGGGTGCAAACAGGCAGCGGGATCAAAACATTTGCTGGGAGGTGGGCAGGAGGGACGGAGGGGGCGTCCGTGTGTCAGGGCAGCCAGCCGACAGGAGGACCGGCACTTTCCGCTCGCCGCCGACGAGGCGCTTTCGAGGGGGCGGGCACCGGCCGGCATCGGAGTTCAGCTTAGGGGTTACCCAGGGTTTGCGGGGGGCGGCCAACGTTATTTCAGGCAACGGGTTAGAGATTTGCTGGGGAGACAGTTATTGCGGAGCGCAAGCAAAGGAAGCGAACGTAAATTCAGCCCCTCTTCCCCGGGCAGCCCTACGAGCGCGGGGAACCCAGGAGACCCCCACAAACGGCCCGGATGCTTGGGGGCGAAACGGGGACCCTGGCGACTCTGCCGGCCCCCTGCTGCCTGACCGGGAGGAAGGGAGGCAGGCAGAGCCGGAAAGCCGGGTGACCTTGGGGCCCTACCGCGAAACGTGGCAAGAGCCAAGAGAAAGCGAAAGGGCGCGCGGGGCCGAAATCCCCGGGCTGGAGGCGAGGCTGACGCGCCCTAATCTGCCGCGGGGAGGTTTGCTCGGGCATCGAGGAGGCCTTGAGAGCGCCGCGGTCTTGGCTGGAGTGGAAAGAATCAAACATCCGCGGGACGATGAGAATAACAGGTCCCACAGCAACATTTTTCCCTGCTTCAAAATCGGGCGGAAGGGGATTCACTCGCTAAGTGACTCGAGCGCCCGAACTCAGGGCAGAGAGGATTCGCACTTTGTCCATGCTCAGAGGGCTGGCTATTGTTCGCCCCGTCTGGGGCTCGAGGGCCGGTCTGGCCGGGTCGCCAGCGCTGCTCTAGCCGGACCGAACTGAGCCCGGCAGGCAGCCCTCCTCCCTCCGTTGCCGGTCCGGGAGGTGGACCGCGGGGCGGGGCGGGGCTGGGCGCGGGCGTGGAAACCCTCCCGGGCGCTCCCGCCCAGCGCCACGCCTGTCGGAGCTCGTCTCCCGCTGCCGCCGCCGCCTGGGCTGCCCGGAGCCGTCGAGGTGGCCGTGGCCATGGACGGGCAGGCGGCGATGGCGCCCTACGATTACAGCCTGATCGTGGGGCCCCTGCAAGAACCGGCCAGCCCCAGAACACCGCGCTTCGATTCCGCCGGCTGTGCGCCGCTCCACACCGGGCACCGGACCGCGGCGCAGCGGTACAACGCCCGGCTCTGCCAGGCCGGCCTGGAACCTGAGAGGTGAGCGCAGCCGAGCAAGAGCGGGCAGACGCGACGGGCCCTCCGGGGCCCCTCCAAGGCACGCGGCTCCCGGAGCGAGGGGCGCGGGGCGGTGGGTGCGCGTCGGGTCTCGCGGGGTTCTGCGCCGCCGCTTCCAACCAGGGAGGGCAAGAGGGGCGCTGGCAGCGCTGAAAGCAGCGATAGCTTCCCAGCTACCCGGCCCGCGCTTGCCCAACCAGCCCTGCAGAGAATGCTGTAGGCTAGAACCCGCCGGCTCTCCCTGGCAGGCCTGGCATCGACGTCTGGTGACGCCTGGGGGGATGGACGGTCTCTGCCGGAGCGGATCTCTCTCTTGGGCATCCGCTGGGCCGAGGGGCTGCCATCTGGGATCACTTTCTCATCTACTTAAAATATTCGAACTTCACCAAAAATTGGATTCTGCCTTTACATCGACATTCTGGATTTAGGAAGCATATTATAATCTTCGCTATATTTTCCTTGGATGAATGGATCCTCCCTCTTGGGGAGCAGTCTATCCCTGAAGGCCAGCTGCTGTGAAACCAGCTGCTGTGAGTGGCTGCTGTCTCCCTTCCCCCCTCCAGCCTTTTCTGGGGGGAATCCCTTCTTGGGGAGCAGAGGAGACTCCCCCCTTCTCACTCCTTATATTTTACAGCTCTTGTTGTGAAGGAGGGCAGAAGTCTCCCCCCCCCCCCAAAAAGGTTCAGCATTAGGCCAAGCAAAGCGGGGCTACAATCAGGCAGTAACCCGGTTTGACCATCCTGTCAAATAGTGTGTGATGCTTTGTTGTAGCCAAGATTTACCGAGAGGGCTTTGTTTGGTAAATGGATGCAGGAGAGACTAGCTACTCTCTGGGTGTCTCTCTCTGCCTTTCAGGAGCTTCAGGTAAGAGAGGAGGCAGCCCCCCCCAAATTACGCTCTGTTCCTTCATTGTTGAGTGCAGATTTTGCTCTCCTGAAGAGCCCCAGCAGCTCCTCACCCAGCTCCCTGCTGCAGATAGTGGCCTTGGCACAGCTGGTCCTGATATGTGACTGTCAGCCTGGCCCCAAACAGGTGGCCCAGAAATCGGGCAGACTAGTGAGCAAGAGGCAGTGCAGCCCCCGTGCCTGGGAAGTGTGTTTGTGTGTATGTGTGAAAGGACAGGACGAGGAGGGGAGAGGCAGGGCCCTTAGGCCTCCTTTCTGCCTGGGGGACTCAGGGGGAGACGGAGCTGGTTCGCTCACTCATGCCTGGACTGCACCTGGTCTCCTTGGAGGGAAGCACCTGCCTGGGGTGGGGAACCACAAAGAGAGTCAGAGGAATCACAGGGGCAAAAGGAATCTCTCACCTCAAGCCCCCCCCCCCACCTTTGGGAATTTGTGCACCAAGCCTCTCATCCACTTGCACCATGGCCCAGCTGCATGAAGGTTTGGAGTGCAAAAACCAGGGCTGGTGTGTGAAGAATCAAGGCTGGTTCAGGCGAGATGTGAGTTCAGGCAGAAGCAGGACTGGTAGTTTAGGCTTGGCTTGGCTTGGCAGGTTACCTGAACTAGCAAAGGTGCTTCGTTAGCTGGCTGTAGGATTAATTGAGGACCCAGTTTGTGGGGGCAATAAGCTGACTTTGTATAAATATACAAAAGTATGAAGGCCATTGCTTAACGCATTGTAAGCCACCCTGAGTCTCTGGAGAAGGGCGGCATATAAATCAATTTTTTTTAAAAAAACTGTATTGTGCAAGCCCAGCCACGGTGGGTGCAAGTGTGCTTGAAACTCTGGGTCTGGCCTGATTGATGGGCCATCCACATGCAGGGTCTTCCCTTCAAGGCACCACACTTGGGAGCCCCCTCCTTGCAACTCAGTGCACCGGGAGATCCAGAGCCCACTGGCACCCAAGCCATACTGTAGCCGGTCCCCCCTTCCTGTTGTGCAAAGGAGCATGACCTGACTTGAACCCTTTGGATGGGGCAGGGTCAAAATCCCGGCCATCAGTAAACCTTTGCTGGGGTTGTTTGTGCCAGCGTTTGGGCTAACTTGTCCTTTCAGGCTAGACAGAGAGCCAAGCAAACAAACCCCTCAGCATAAAGACCAGGTGTATTGTTGTGTTTGTAAGCTGCCAAGAGTCCAGTGGAGGGGCGGTTGCAGCCACGAGGGAGGGGGGCAGTCTGGGTCAGCAGGCCTGCAGGAGCCCATTGGGCTCACACTGGGGGGAGGGGAATGTCCTCTTTTTCTGCAGTCCTGTGGAGACTGAATTGGGGGTGAACGGAAAACAGTGAATGGCCATTATTAAACAGATGGTGTATTTGAATAACGTCTGAAATTTTGCTCCCCTTGAAAATCAGCCTAAGAGCAAGTGGGCAGGATTCTGCTCGGGAATTCATCTTGGGACGGGGGTCTCCAAGCTTGGTCCCTTTTAAGACTTGTGGAGTTCAACAATTCAACTCTCAGAATTCCCAGTTATGCCACATTTGGAGACCCCTGCCGTAGACAGACAGGCAGCAATCCTTACATGTCAAACACTTTGGTTCCAAAGAGCTGGTTTGATGAACATTTTTAAAAAGATTTATTTGCTATCTTGGAATGTCCACATTTTCAGCTTGTGCAAAAAAGGCAAGGGGGAGGGAGATTTCCCCTGGAATTGGCTGCAATGACAAAAAGGCAAGTTCGGTGACTCTTTGGAAACAAGTTGCGTTCCTTTGGCCTAGAGAAATATCAGAAGGAGGGCTCTGTTCCACCCCCCACCCCCCGCAGTGCCAGCTGCTCCGTGACCAAGCATAGCTCTGCAAACTCCCGCAAAGTGGATCTCCCCCTTTCACCGCCCCCCCCCCGAGAACCATTGTAGCCCTCCTGTGCTTTTGCATGTGTGAATGTGTCTGTTGTGCAAGGGGAGGGCAAGCATTTGATGCTGCTTTTCACCAAAGACCCACATCCTCAAGCCACACCAAGCCAAGGCCCAAAGGGTGTGGCCTGCCTGGCTGTCCTGTTTGGGCCACAGCACAGCACTCAACTCCTCAGATCCAGGCAGGAGGCTGTGGGGGAATGGGGGGAGAATGATGGCTCACCTAGTCCAGAGTCAGCCAAGCTGCACATCCAACTCTGAAGAAGGGGAGAGCGATGTTTTGGGTCTGAGCCCAGAGGTCAGAGCTGCTGAACCCTGCCCTGGCCCAGGCCACCCCATAAGTAGGTCCATCTCCCTGGTGGAAAGGGATGGGGCTGTTCTGAGAAGGGCCAGGCCTCTCCTGCCACCTCCAGTCTTGAGATCTGGTGATCTCTGTCAATGGCAGGGCCCCAAGAGAAGCGGATCACAACCCACCGGGGGGGAGAGGGGCATCACGGTATAAGTCTTCAATCCAGCCTTGGTTCAGGGCCCCAGGAGGCATTTGAAGCTGCTGGTCTCTGTGATTCACACTCTGAACATCAGACAACAGCCAGACCCAGAAGCAGGTGTGCAAAAACAGGACAATTTGCACGCAAGGGGTGTTGACCTGACAATGCCCCCCAATTGCCCGTTTGGGCTTCTGCAGATCTCCACCTCTAGCGGTCCTTGCCTGCTGCCCTTTGCACACGTGGCCTGCCCTGGCCTCACCCCGGGCACCCTCCCCCGGGCATTGGCTCTGAGCGGCCGGTGGCCCAGCCCTGCCCTGCAAAGCGGCTTCCTCCAGGGGCTATTTCTGCCTCAGGACGGAGAGTGACGTGCAACCACTAATCCCTAAAGCCCTAAAGGGACCAGCTCAGCCGCAGGGAAGCCCAGGGCAGAAATCGGCAGCTCAGCAGGGGGGGGCGGGCACCATGCCACACTCTTCTGCCTGCCGAGGGTCTGCAGCTCTCTTGGGAGGCAGTTGGGGGTCCCACCAGTTAGTTGAAATATGGCAAACTTTGAGATCTTTGCCATCCAAATTTTACTCCTCCTGGGCTTTGCCAGCTCCCCAGAGAGTTTTTATTTATTTTTTTCTCTTCCTAAGCTGCCCGATGCCATCCACGGCCAGTCAGGGATGGAGACAGAAGCCTGCCCAATTACCTTCCACCTCCCCCCCCCATTAACCCACAGCCCATCTGCTTGGCTTCAAAGCTGAAGCAGCCCTTTTGCAGGCAGCTCTGGGGCTGAACTCCCCTGGACCAGGAGATGCTATGAGTCCCCCCAGTCTCTGGGCCCAGGATGCCTCCCTGAACTCAGTGACACCCCCACCCCCACCCCGCAGGGCGGCCTTGGAGCCACATCACACTGGAGGGCTACACAGCCACCCGGTGCCTCCCTTTCCTGCAACGATGCTACACAAACAGTAGCAGCCGTGGTTGCTGGGCCCCGAGGCTGTTTTGCTGGCTCTGGGGGGTCCCTGGGGGTGTAATTACCCTAGGCAAGTTGTTCAAGGCAACAGGGTGTGTGTGTGTGTGTGTGTGTGTGTGTGTGTGTGTGTGTGTGTGTGTGGAGACATGAACTGCTGCCACCTGCAGGCTTTCAGCCAGTGCCTCCCTATCCCCAGCAGGTCAGTCCAGCCAAAGCTTTGGTGGGGAAGGTTCAGGAGGGAGGAGAGTGGCCTGGAGATCATGTAGATCCTTTGGAAAGGGGGGGGGGAAGGGAGGACCAGGGTTTGTCCCAGGAAAGGAGAGGCAGCCTCAAAGCTCTCCCCAGGGCTTTCCTGGCTGCTGGAGGAAAGGCAGGGCCTGCAGGGCTGCTTTGCTGCCAGTTTTCAGCAGCCCTCAACTGATGCCAAGAGAGTGCTGGGGCAGCAACAGCTTCAGCCCCTCCCTCAATGAAAAAAAAAACTGTTTAGCCTCAGGTGCTCAAATAGCGGGTGTTTAAAGTTGCCTCAGGAGGGATTCACCTGGATTTCTTTCCTGAGGGCAGAGGGGGCTTAAAGGCCTCTTCCAAGTCAGGGGGAAATGCCTGAGACATCCCCGCCCCCCTGCTGAGGGGAGGGAGTCATCTTTCAAAGGTGATCCTGAGCATAGACTTGCACTGAACATGGAGTCAATATCTGTGATCCTTTTGACCAGCCATGGCCAGTTAAGACCCTCCATGCCCCCTACCCCCAAAACGGACTCTTCTCCAGTTGGTAACTGCTCAGAGTTGTACTGGGAGAGCTGGACTGAGGTTTTCAGTTACACCAGTAGGGGGCAGCAGACACTCAGAGCCCTGCTAATAGTCCGGAGCAGATTAATGTATGGCAGAGGAAAGGCTGGGGAATTCTGGGAGTTGAGGTCCACAAGTCTTAGAGCTGTCAGGTTTGGAGCCCTCTGTAGGGTAGCCCCAAATCAGGAGGAGCCCCATCTTTTTGGACAGAGCAGCTTTCATCTGCTGCAGTGAGGATGCCCAGCAGTTGGTCCATCTTGGAAGGTCAAGGCTGCTTAAGTGCGTAGCTCCGATTCCGGCCCCAAACCCACCCCTCTTCCTGTCTTCACAGGCCACAGTAACCCAGAACCTTAGCTGGCAAAGACGGCCTTAAAAAAGATTACCCAAGTACACATTTGATTAAGGAACCTTTTAATTCTCTCCCTCCTTCTTTCTCCTGCCTTCAGTATGAAATTTAGCACAGAGCACACCAACCGCCCTCCTCCAGCAAATCACCAGGAATTCTTAAAAATTGGATTTGCGCTTAACTCTGGCTATTTCTGGTGGCATCCTTGATCCCATTGGCAAAGTAGCTGGCCGCTGCCTTCTTCCGCTCACAGCCCTAAGATTCCTGGTGGTGTCCCATCCAAGCACAAAGCCTTCTAATAAATTAAAGCAAATTTGCAACCTTGCAGGCTCCATGTCCTGCCCTTCCCTCCCTCCCTCCCTCCCTCCGATTGCCCCATAGTTCAAGTGCTTTATTGGCACTGCTGTTTTGGAAGTATAAACTTTGTCTTTTTTTCAACACGGACCAAAGATTTATGCTGGTCAGGTGGTGATTCATATTTATTTCTCTTCCAGATATTTAACAATTCTCCCATCATCCAAGTCATGGTTATCCTAAATGTGCTTTTCCCAGAAGTCAACTGGACTTTCTTGGTTTTTTTTCCTTGAAACTTTCACTTCTCATCCAAGAAGCTTCTTCAGTTCTAAATGTTCTAAATAACTTCAGTTAAAACAGAAGCAGCTTCTTGGATGACAAGTGAAAAATGTTTTAAAAAAAAGAAAAACAAAGAAAAAACCAAGTTGCTTTTTGGAAAAGCAGCTTTGACTTAACAATTGATGTTTCTTTCTGTAGGATACATATGGAATAATCTGACAAATATATGGTATATGTTGTATGTATGCATGTATACGTGCATATATACATGTATATACTTACACACAAGCGTAGTTACCCACCTACGCAGGGCAGGAACAAATTATGTTCCTCCTAACATGAAGGGCTATTTCCCATTCCATGGGTTGATTAAATCTTCACCATCCACCAAAGAGGCATTTGAGGCCTAATCAGGAGATGCACTTAAGTTTTTGCCATGCAAGAAACCAAACTTCACGGAAGGGGAATTGGAGTCCCTCCTCCCTCCTCAGCTGCTGCTCAATCTGTGACTGGGATTTTTCAGCCCAATTTGCTGCTTTTTCGGGATGCCAAATCACAAGGTGAAGCAGCAGCAGCAACAATGAGGAGGGGGAGGAGGAGATGCCAGCAAATTCCAGCCTTGGGGAGCAAACGTGGGGATCTTTCTGAGTGGGGCATCTTTTGAACAGTCCTGAAGCTATTCCCCCTCCCCCCTCGTTTGGAAGATCCTCGGAGGCCACCAACTTGACCTCAATGGGATAAAGGAGGCCTCTGGGGGCTTCCAGGCTCTCTTGCTCCAGCTTGGAGCTCAACAGTTGGGATGAGCCACTGCAGAGCGGCCTGTTCTGCCAGGACTCAGCCTGGGGCTCCAAGCAGAGGGGAGTGGCTGGGGGTGGGCACCAGGATAGGCTTTACCTGGGCACAGCAGCTCATCAGGATTTGTGGGCACCAGAGCTCCCTTGGACCACTTGCTCTGCACTCTCCAAAGCGGAGCAGCTGCCACCCACCCACCCTGGGGGCTCTGGTTCAGCCAACCAAGGGGAATTCCGCATGGTCAAACTCCTGGTGTGTTCAGCAACTCACTCCCAACTTGCCAATTCCTCGATCTCCAAATTGCTGCCAGCAGTAGGACTAGGCTCCTGGCCAGCAGAGGAACAGGGGTCTCTGAGCATGGTCAGGGTGCCTTGCCTTTTCTTGCTGAGGATTTTAAGGCACCCTAAAGAGTCTCTCTGAATACAGCCAAGGTTGCCTGCCAGGTTGGGGGGTCAAGTCTGTGGGGTGAACCAGCCCTCTTGCTGCGCTGACCTGCTTCCTCTCCAACCCAACTGGGGCCGAGGAATCTCGTGCAGAGGTTCAAAGCAAGAACCTTGGCTGTGGGGCAGCCATGTGGGCCTCGCATCTCAGCTGCCTGCCTGCCTAATACAATCCTCAGTTGTATAAACAAGAGGCATAGAGTCAAGGTCATGTGTATTAGTATGCCTTATAAAGCCTCAGTAAGGCCACTCCTGGAATCCTGCATCCAGTTTTGGGTGCCATGATGTAAAAAAGATGTAGAGTCACCGGAAAGGGTGCAGAGAAGGGCAACTAAGAGGATTAGGGGACTGGAGGCTAGAACACATGAAGAACAGCTGCAGGAATCACGTCTGGCCAGTCTAGAAAAAAGAAGGCCTGGGGGTGACATGTATTCCAGTATTTGAGACAAAGAAGGAGGGGCGGGGTCCACCTCTTCTCCAAAGCACCTGAGGGCAGGACAAGAAGCAACGGATGGAAACTAACCAAGGAGAAAAGCAACCTGGAATTAAGGAGTACTTTACGGACAGCGAGGGCTCCGTCACTGGGGAGTTTTAAGAGATTGGACAGTCACTTGTCTAGAATGCTACAGGATTTCCTGCTTGACCAGGGTCTAGAAGATCTCCAAGGTTCCTTCCAACTCTGTTCTGAATTGAATTGAAAACTTCTGGCTCATCTTCCTTTCCCATTCAGGTGGAAGGCCAGTTCCAGGCAGATCAGGGCTGGGCTGGGCTGAAGCTTTCCTGCTGGGATATTGCTCCAGTCGGCCTTCCTCCCATGCCAAAGTGGTTCCTTCTGCCGAGGGACTAGCATGGCATGGGCGCCTGTTTTGCCACGCAGGAGGAGCATGATGAGAAATGTGGCACCTGTCCCTTCAAGCAACTATGCCTGGAACTACAGTTCCCAGGATTCAACAGGGCAGCAATGGCCTGCCCAGCCCAGGATTTGGAAAAGGCCCTTTGCTGCCTGCTGCTGCTCTCTGACACCAGCTAGACCTACACACTGGTGAGCGCTTGCTCCCTTCTGCCCACCTCGAGTGGCACCCGGCCCCAGCCCAGCCGCTCTTGGCTCTACTGTGTGCTCGGCCTTGGCCTTCAGATCAAAGATGTCACCCTTTGGGGAAGCAAGGCTTCTCCCCCCCCCCAGCCTTTTTCTTGGCAGATGGAGACCCCAACCCTGTGGCAGCTCAGCCCCCCCCCGCCCCCCCCCCCCCGCCGGCATGTGTTCCTGGCACCTCAGTGCCAGCCTTTGCATTCACTGGCCTCAGCCAGGCCTCCCGGAGGACGTCTCAGCTGGGGACAAATCGGAATCACGGGGCTGGAGAGGCGGGCAGGCATGTAATTGAGCCTCGCTATCATGCCCTGGTCAGGAGATTCGGATGAGCTCGTGGGTGGCCACTGCTCATCAGGAAGAGGGGGGTGATGTGGGGGGGGGTGAGGTTAGCTGGGGTTTGCACCAGGAACCCCGAGGTGGAGCTGGTTTGTACCAAATGCCGGGCTGGGACACAGGGGGAGATGTCAGGCCCTGCCCTCCTCCCCTGATCCTGGGCTGCAGGGGCAAAGCATAACCACTAGGCCTTGCAACCGGAGGGTGGAATGAGGAGGGGAGTTCCTGGGTTTCTCTTCTGGGTTCACTCAAAGGGGTTGCCCAGAAGAATGAAAAAAAAAAAAAAGCCAGCCACCACCACCTCATAAAGGCAAGTCAAAATCACACCAAAAAGCGAATTTGGCCTGGAAAGGGCTCTTCCTCCCGCTCTTTCCTGGGAAGCCTGGCCCCACTGCAGCCACCGGCGGAGTAGCGGGGAAGGGTCCGCAAGAGGAGCCCCAAGGCCGCCTCTCCAAAGAAAGGGGACCAGCTTCAGCGCAGCCAGGGGAGTGCCAGCGGAGGCGGCGGCCCGGCAGCCCGGGCAGGGGGCGGCGGCCGGGGGCGGCCTGCCAGGGAGGGGCCGCCCAAGGCAAGCGGGAGCCGCCTTCGCCCAGCTGATTCGGAGGTCGCTGACTGAGCCCCCAGTTCCGGCCAGGAAGCTCGCCTTAAGCAGAGGCAAGCCCCGGTCACGAGCCCCGCTTCCCGGCCGGCCTTGCACGAAGCCCCCGCCGCCTCCTCCGTTCCCACGGCCGTCCGGAGCTCGCGCCTCTGCAGCCCCGGGCGGAAGCGGCCCGCCCTCCTTCCCCGCCGCCGCTGCTCCCCCCGCCCGGACTCAGGTACGGCCGCGGGAGGGGGTCGCGGGAGCGGGGCGGGCGCTGCAAGGGACGCCGGGACTGACGCGCCAGCAGGAACTGAGCCGAGCGATGCGCGCGGGAGGCGGCGGGCCAGCGGGCAGCCTTCGCACGGCCCGTCTTCCGGGGGGCGCCGCGCCCAACCGCAGCCCAGGCGGCCGGGTGGGTGGATGGGGGGCCGGGTGGGGGGCGGGCGGAGCGGAGCCCCCAGCCGGGCACCGCCGGGTCCTCCTCCGGGGGCGGCCGGGTGGAGCCGCCCAGCCCCGAGCGGCGGCGGGGCCGGCAGCGCATCCCCCAGCCGGGGAGTCACCCAGGCGTGGCCGGGCGGGGGTCTCGGGGGGGGGGTCTCAGGCTGACAGCCCCTCCTTCCTCCTTGCGCAGCATGGCCGATTACCTGATCAGCGGCGGCACCGGCTACGTCCCCGAGGATGGGCTGACGGCGCAGCAGCTCTTCGCCGTGGCGGACGGGCTCACCTACAAGTAAGCGGCGCCCGGGGCGCGAGCGGGGGTCGCAGGGGGCGGCCGCCTGGGAGGAAATAGCGGCGCACGTGGCTCTGCGGAGCGAGGCGCAGCTCTACCCGGCCCGGGAAGCTCCGCGGACTGCCCGGCTGCCTGACGCTCCGGGACTTTGGGGGGGGGGGGGGCTGGGGGGCGCTGGCCTTGCTGCGCGAGCCGGGCAAGGGGCTCCGGCCGAAGTGGAGGCCGGGCGCGCAAGGGACGCCGCAGCCACCGGTCGCCCACTCGCCTGGACAGCCCCCCACCCGCGTCTTCCCCTGGAAGGGAACCCTTTGCTGGAGTGGGCAAAAGCTGCCCCCCTTTGCTCAGTGATGGTGCCTCTCACCCCCCCCCCCCCAAAACTCTCCCAGACCTCTAGCTAAGCCGTGGCTCTAGCCTGTTTCTGGGCTGATCCGTCCAGGCAGACAGCAGGTTAGGGGGTCTCTGCTGGCCTCCTAAGAAGCAGGGCTTGTGCAGAAAGGGTTGTGAGCCATAAGTGGCCTGTAAAACGTGGGCAGGAGAACCTCTGCAGCATCCCATCCCTCTGGGCCTGGACTGAATCGGGGTGCACCCTGAGCCTGCCTGGCAGCGCAGGTGGGACCTCGCTCTCCTCCCGAGGGGCTGCTTTTCTGCAGGAGGATGCCGTGGCATGAAGGAGCTCTGGCAGAAACCTTGTTTGGGACAGACTTTTCTCCACGGCATCTTGGAAGGCGCCCGGTGTGTTTATTAGGGATATGGTGCTGCATCCCGATGGTACTGCTTGCAACTGGGTCCAAATGTCTGCTGGTGCAACTGGTGCAGGTACGCTGTGGCCCCACAGCGTACCTGGGTCTGCCTGTGGTGACAGGCCTGAGCCTCCTGCCCCTTGGCTGAGGGGTTTCGTGCCTTCTCAAAGGTCAGTGCTCTGACAGAAGGTGGGCAACCCCAGAATGGGAAGGGGCTTCACAGCCCCTTAGCAGCCTCTTCATGCCGCAATCTGGCATGCCTGATCCGGGGCCCTGAAGCCAAGGCCGGGCAGGTCTCAGCCTGGCTTGCTTTCCTTTAAGAGGCCCTGCAGGAGCTCCGCAGGCAACAGGGTGCCTGCCTCCTTTGCAGCAAGGAAGGCTGCTCCGATGGGCCCAGCATTGCGTGTCTCAAGGCGGGTTTGGGGGGGCTCCTGCAGAGTCAGTACGAAACTAAGGAAGGTGGGAGGAGGAAAGAAGCAAGGCAGGACAAGATGCAGGCTGAGCAGCCTCTTAGCTTTGCAGGTAATTGTGCAAACTTTGTGGGAGGGCCTTTCTTTCTTGGCCCGAGTTTTGGGAAGAGAGAAGGACCAAAGGATTTCTCCAAGGGTGAGATGTGGGGAGTGTGAGTGCAAAGGGGTGCAGTGTGGTTCTTTCATCAACCAGAGTTTTCTAACTTATGCTGCTGATTTTGCCTGTGGCTCCTTTCACCCTCCAGCTGTTTGGGGGCCACTGCAAAGGCCAAGTCCCTCCTCTACCCCTGGCTGTGCGGGGGCTTCCTTTCCAGGGCACCTTTTCCTCTGTGCAAACTCTGTTTCGCTTTCAGTTCTGTGCTCTCTTCTCAGCCAAACGAGGTTTATAATTAAGCGGAAATTTGTTTTGTTTTCTGACACAGAAAACCAAAGGCTAAAATGAGCTCCTCCTGAACCGCAAGAGCGGTTGGGTCCAGGGACCAGAGAAGTTGGGGCGCCCCCTTCCTCAGACACGCCCCTGCAGAGTTGGGCACCTGCTCTCTTGCATTCCTGAACCTGGCAAGGGGGGCTTCATAGCCCCCTCCCACTCTGCAATGGCCCATTTGGGCTCACATTTCACGGTTCAATTTCCTACATTTCTTCAGGAAAAGTCTTACAATATCTCTGATAGCCAGCCTGCTTCCGTCTGAGGCTTGTTTACCTAAGTCCTCCCAATAAAGTCCCTCCTTAATTGCAGGGTTAAACAACCCCAGAGTTTAACCTGCTGAGCCACCTGGTTGCTTCTTTTCAACAGTGCCTTCTGTTAATATTTAATGACTGAGCATTGCCTGGAATCCTTTACGGGACAGGTGAGGCACTGAGGTTTTGAACAAAACAGTGGTTTTCGAAGCCGGCAGGTGGCCTGCCCAGAGCCGCCTCTTTGAGGGTTGAGGGGGACGGGTGAGCTTTTCTTCCCTCACTCACCCAACCCTGGGGGATGACAGTCGTCCTGGCACATGTGGGAAGGAGGGCCTGGTCTGGGTCAGGCTCCGTCCCAAATGAAATTGGCATTCGTTGGTGCTTCCAGAGCCTTGGGGAATGTGGCACTTAAATGCATTTGGTTCCCGTTTCAAGGAGAGGCTGTGTCCCCATAGGTCAGCTCTGTTGCAAAGGCTCTGCTGGAGGTCAGGGGTGGGGCCTGTGGGTGGGATTGAGCCAGGCTGGTCAGACGGGGTGTGTGTGTGTCTGCAGGGATAGGGGAGCAGCCCCTTGGTCCCTGCACCAAAGAAGTGTGCCCGTCACCACCAAGTGCCAAGGGAGAAGGCAGGGTGCTTTTCTGTCTTAAAGCTGAATACGTGATCAAATTGAGAAGGGGGTGACTCAGTGTTCTCAGAATTGGGGAGGGGCTTTGGGAAAGCTTCCCCCCACTGGGTTTGAAAGCCTGCCTTGGATCAACTTTGTTTTCTAACGGAAACCTTGGCAATTTTGATCTAAATGAGGATTTACAGTTTGTTTTGCCTTGCTAGCATCATCTCCTCTGTATGAACTCTGTTGTACAAAAGTTGAAAAGTTAAATAAAAGTTCAAAGCCCTTTGGGAGTATCCCCAGTTCAGAGGTGATTCTGCCTTGAACTCCACCCGGTGGATAGAAACCCCCGTGGGAAGCAGAAACAGAGAAATCCCAGCCCAGCTTACGGCAGGGGCCTAGTTCAAAGCACAGGCTGGGTGGGGTGGGGTGGGGAGATGAGATGAGCTGAAACATCCCCCACCCCTTTACGGCCTTGTAAACTGCACTACTGCTGCTTGTTGTTTCCTGTTTGTGTTACAGGAGGGCAGCTGAACACACACACACGCACAGGACAATGTTGGTGATGTCTCTGATTTGGAAAGACTCTGTGGCTGACCAAGAGCCTTGCAGCCTCCTCCACCTCTGCTGCCCACCAGTTTCCGGCTGGGTTCAGGCCAGGTTCCTTTAGGGTGTTGTGACCTTTGGAGGGCTGGTGGCGGAGGTAGTGTGGCCGTCCTGGCCCTCTTGGTGGCTCTCGGGACCATTGGCCACAGTGTCCCTCTGGCTGGCTTCAGGGCTTGGAGGCTCCTCCTCGCAGTGATTCCCTCCCTCCGTGGCTGGTGCCCCTTGGTGGGTCTAAGTGGGGAGAGGCTGGGACCTGACATGCTATGGATGGATGGATGGATGGATGGATGGATGAGAGAGGAGGGGTCCAGAGCTGCATTTCATGGCTGTGGAGCTGCCCGGACTTGCCTTTTACAAGATGGGCGGCCATATCAACCGTTGGGCTCCATGTGGTGCCAGGCCAGGGCTGGTTTGCCTCCCACTTCCCATTTGGGCTGCATCGGGCATTGGGTGACCTCTGCGTCTCTCCCCACAGTGACTTCCTCATCCTTCCCGGCTTCATCGACTTCACGGCAGATGAAGTGGTGAGTCTGGCAGAGGCGGCTTCCCGCAGGGCCTCTGGGGGACCCCATTAAAGGGGGGGTGGTCACAGCTGTCCCGTTCAGCTCCCTTGCCTTAAGAGCCCCAGCTTGGCTCCCGGGGGCAGAAACTTGCTTTGCTTGCCCATCTGTATCTGAGGGGCCGATCACTCGCACTTTATTTTATTTATTTATTTTATTTATTTATTTATTTATTTTATTTTATTTTATTTAGCTTATATGCCGCCCTATCTCCAACGGACTCAGGGCGGCTCACAACAATAAAATTAACAAAACCATTGTACAGAGTTAAAATACCTAGTTAAACCGAATAAAATTTTAAAAACCCATAAAAACCCCATCAGTCCAGGCTGGGGAACTTGAAAAACCAAATTCTTAATTTGTGGCGGAAGGTGTGAAGGTCAGGAGCCAACCGGAACTCCAAGGGGATTTGATTCCAGAGGGTGGGCGCGCCCACAGAGAAGGCTCTACCCTGGGGGTCGCCAGCCGACACTGTCTAGCTGACAGCACCCTGAGCAGGCCCTCTCTATGAGTGCGAACCGGGCAATGGGATATTGTTGCTGGCTGCAGGTGGTCCGCCAAATATCCTGGGCCTCAGCCATGTAGGGCTTTATAGGTCATCAGCAGCACCTTGAATCTCACCCGGAGGGCAACCGGCAACCAATGCAACTCATGCAGGAGAGGTGTAACATGGAAGTATCGGGATTCTCCCATCACAACCCGCGCGGCTGCATTTTGTACCAGCTGAAGCCTCCGAGTGGTCCTCAAGGGCAGCCCCATGTAGAGAGTGTTACAGTAGTCAATACGTGAGGTGACTAGCGCATGAGTTACTGCGTAGGGCATCTTGGTCCAAGTAGGGACGCAACTGGTGCACCAGACGGATCTGGGCATATGCCCCCCTGGTCACGGTCATTATATGAATGAATCCAGGAGGACATCCAAGTTGCATGCCCTGTCTACAGGGGGTAAAACTTCACCCACTATAGCCAATGATGGAACCTCTCCTATGAACCGAGATGCCGGTACCCACAGCCACTTGGTCTTGGCAGGATTGGGTTGAAATCTGTTCCTTCCCATCCAGACCCGTACCGCTTCCGGGCACCGGGCCATCACGTTGAGGGCATCATTGTGTTGGTTCGGAGTGGATATAAACAGCTGAGTATCATCAGCGTATTGATGGTACCTCACCCCGAAACCACGGATGATCTCCCCCAGCAGCTTCATATTGAACAGAAGGGGCGAGAGAACCGACTCCTGGGGTACCCCATAAGTGAGGGGCCTCAAGGCCAATCTCTGCCCCCCTGCCAACACCGCTTGCATTTAACCCGAGAGGTAGGAGGAGAACCACCGTAAAAAGGTGCCTCCCACTCCCAACCCCTCGAGGCAACACAGCAAGATACCGTGGTCAATGGTACCGAAAGCCGCCGAAAGATCTAATAGGACTAGAACAGAGAAATAACCTCTGTCCTGAGCCCTCCAGAGATCGTCCACCAGCACGACCAATGCCGTCTCCGTGCTGTACCCGGGCCTGAAACCCAATTGGTACAGGTCGAGGTAATCTGCTTCATCCAGGGCCAGTGGGAGCTGATGCGCCACTACACTCTCAACAACCTTCGCTAGAAAGCAGAGGTTGGAGACTGGACGAAAATGACTTAAAACAGCTGGATCCAAGGCTGGCTTCTTGAGTAGGGGCCTCACCACCACCTCCTTCAAGGTGGTTGGGAAGCTTCCCTCCCTCAAAGAAGCCATTATCACCTCCTGGATCCAGCCGCATGTCACCTCCCGAGCTGAGTAAACCAGCCAGGAGGGACACTGGTCCAGCACCCAAGTGGCCGCACTCAGCTTCCCCATGATCCTGTCCACTTCCTCTGGGGTAACAGAGTCAAACTCTTCCCAAAGCACAGGACCCGCTGCCTCCTCACTGTCTGACTCTGTCCAGTCAGAGTCCAAGCCATCCCGAATCTGGGCGATCTTGTCCAACAGGTGCTGGCTAAACTCCTCGGCTTGTCCCCGCAGAGGATCTTCCCTCACCCTCTGGTTCAAGAGGGAGTGGGACACCCTGAACAGGGCAGCCGGGCATTCTCTGCGGACGCGATGACATTAGTGAAGTAGCGACGCTTTGCCGTCGCCAACTCCACCAGGTAGGCCCATGTGGCCGACCTTAGCTGGGACCGGTCAGATTCACAAAGGCTGGTTCTCCAACAGCTCTCTAGGCCTTGCCTATGTCGCCTCATCCCCCGGAGCTCCTTGGTAAACCAAGGCGCCAACCGGGGTCTGCGATGTGTCAGAGGCTGCAAAGGAACGACCCGGTCAAGAGCCCTGGCAGCAGCCTCATCCCAGGCATCCACCAGGGTCGTGGCCGGGGCATGGGAGAGAGAGGGAGGCATCATCCCAAGCTCCGTCTGGAACCTCTCCGGGTCCATCAGGCTCCTGGGGCGGAACCAGGTGGTTGGTTCCGCATCCCAGCGAGGAGGGGTGGCGTAATGGAAGCCTAGCCGAAGGAGATAGTGATCGGTCCATGACAGGGGATAAATGGAAGACAATCCCCCACCGAACTCCACCCGCCACCGCTCCGAGACAAAAACAAGATCAGGCATGTGGGCCCCCTCATGTGTCGGGCCCTGAATAATCTGAATCAGGTCCATAGCTGTCATGGAAGCCATGAACTCCCAAGCCACCCCTGCCACCCCACCCAGAGACGGCAGTTGAAGTCCCCCAGAACGACGAGTCTAGGAAACTCCACCACCAGCCCCGATAGGGCGTCGAGTAGCCCAGGCAGGGCTGTTGATTCGCAGCTGGGAGACAGGTACACAATCAATAAGCCCAACCGCCCATACGGGCCCCACCTCGTGAGGAGGACTTCACACCCGTCTATCTTAGGAGCAGTGACCTCCCGTGGACTAAGGGCCTCCCTAATAACCACCTCCGCCCCCCTCCCCTCCCCTGGGCCCTTGGCTGGTGGAGCACCCGGAAGCCTGGTGGGCAAAGTTCAGTCAGAGGGTCACCCCCTTCTGAGCCCAACCAGGTTTCCGTCAGGCTTTATCCCAATGCCAGTGAGGTGGGCTTAGATAGGAAAGGCCCAGGACACACGCACACAAATTTCAGGTTCTCCTGCATCAGCATCAGCTCTACCTTCTCTGCAGGGGCAGCCTGGCTCCCTCCAGTGGCGCCTTCCAGCTTGGCTTGGGAGAGGATTGTGGGAGGCGGGAGACACACCTGGCTGGCAGAACACTGAGCTGACCCTCTTTGCTTGCAGGACCTGACCTCCGCCCTGACCCGGAAAATCACCCTGAAGACCCCCCTTATCTCCTCTCCTATGGACACCGTCACCGAGTCAGATATGGCCATTGCCATGGCGGTGAGCCGAGTCCTCTGGGGCTGCTAGGGCACCAGCTGTGGGTCTGCCCAGGGGCGAGCTCCTCATGGGGCCCCTTTCCATGGGGATGCCAAAGCAGGGGCCCTCGTTCTGTGGGGCCAGAGGGCAGAAGCCAGGGCTGGGGTGGGTGGGTGGGCATCCCCTCTGGCCTCGGGACTTCAGGGCTCCCGCCTCTCTCCCCCTGCAGCTGATGGGGGGCATTGGGATCATCCACCACAACTGCACCCCGGAGTTCCAGGCCAACGAAGTCCGCAAAGTCAAAGTGAGTGGCACTTGGAGCTGTGGAGTCCGGCCTGAGGGCTGGGCTGGGTGTGGGGCTGCAGGACCAGCCAGGGACGCTGGCGGAGAGGCCATTCAGATGCCCTGAGGCAGGCCTTGCGTCAGGAGCCCCCTTCCCAGACGTGCCTGCCAGGCTGCCCCATGTAGGAAGGGCGGGCATGGGAGCAGATCCGAGAATGCGAGTGGGGAAAGGGCAGCTGTACAGAAAAGGCCTCCCCTCTTCCTCGGGCCACAGAAGTTTGAGCAAGGCTTCATCACCGACCCGGTGGTCCTGAGTCCCAGCCACACAGTGGGGGACGTCTTTGAGGCCAAGATCCGGCATGGCTTCTCGGGCATCCCCATCACTGAGACGGGCAAGATGGAGAGCCAGCTGGTGGGAATTGTGACCTCGAGGGACATCGACTTCCTCTCTGAGAAGGACTACAACACCCCTCTCTGTGAGGTGAGGCAGCGACCCGCCTTCCCTCCTCTCCCCAAGGGTTCCCAGGGGTCAGAAGCCCTCTGGCAGTGGGGGCCCCCTAGCAAGAGCCAGCCCCTCCTCGGGGGCAATTGCCCGGCTGGATTGGTGCCCCTGCTGAGCCCAGTTTAGGAGACGCTGTTCTCATCCCCTAACCCCCAAAATGCAAACCAGCCTGGTAGCCTGTTCACCCCACGCCTAAAGCAGCAGCTGCCATCCTGCCTCTCTAGGGGCTGAGTGGGCCAGCTGAGGCCCTGCCACCCTTTCCCTTCTTCAGGTCATGACCAAGCGCAGTGACCTGGTGGTGGCCCCGGCAGGCGTCACCCTCAAAGAGGCCAACGAGATTCTGCAGCGGAGCAAGAAAGGTAGGAGGGGCTCGGAGACCTTCCTGCCTCCTGCCGTGAGATGGGGGAGGGTCTTCCTGGGGCCTGGGGAGGGAGGGGAGGTCGGGTCCTGCCTGGCCCAGCCAGCTGCAGGGCGGCTCCCTTCCCGGGCCATGGTCTGACTGAGAACTGGCCCTCCTGGCCTGCAGGCAAGCTGCCCATCGTGAATGAGGTGGATGAGCTGGTGGCCATCATCGCCCGCACCGACCTGAAGAAGAACCGGGATTACCCTCTGGCCTCCAAGGACTCGCGCAAGCAGCTGCTGTGTGGGGCAGCCATTGGCACCCGGGAGGACGACAAGTACCGGCTGGACTTGCTGGTGCAGGCCGGCGTGGATGTGGTAGTGCTGGTGGGTTCAAAGCTGCCCCCCCTGGGCAATTTGGATGGCAGGCTCTGAATGGTGCCCGTATCTTTTGCTCGCACCCCCAAATTGTGCCCCAAAACAAGGGACGCCAAAAGGCCATTTAGAAGTGACGCTGGCATCCCTGGCAGCAGTATCCCCACTGAATCACCCCTCCCAAAAGCAGTCTCTGGAAGGCCTAAGCCCCACCCCCAGCTGAAAGGTAGCCCTGAGTGCCACCAGGAGCCCCCGGAATGCAGACTGAGCTCTGCTCCCACCTGTGAGGTTCACGGAGGTTCCTTCCACTGCTCAGGTGGACGAGTCAAGGGCATGGAAGCCCCTCCTGCAGTGCCCCCCCCCCCCACCCAAGTGGCTTCCTGGATTTTGTCTGGATTTAAGGCCAGCAGAACTCTGCAGCCGATCCTGGTCTGTTTCTCTGGAGCCTCTCCCATCCTGGCCCCCTCAAGGCTACGCTTGGCATGGCTGCTGCTTTCTGCCCTTACATGTCTTTACTTTGTGGGTCCGTGTACGGCCAGGTGACACTGCTTGCCTTGTGCTTAGTTGGGGTGCCTAATGGTCCTTTCCTTTCCCCCAGGATTCATCTCAGGGAAACTCCGTCTACCAAATCAATATGGTTCACTATATCAAGCACAAATCTCCAGAGCTGCAGGTCATCGGGGGCAATGGTGAGCGCCTGGAGGGGGGCGTGGCCTTTTGGGATCTCCCTTTGGCCACAGCCTCCCCTGCTTCCCCAGCCGAAGGGGCCCTGCAGAGTCATAACTAGGAAGCAGCTACCAAGCCTCTGAATTCTGATCACGTGACCATGGGGCTGCTGCAGAGGTCGTATCTGTGAAAAATGGTCATCAGTCATGTTTTTCAGTGTTGTAACTTTGAATAGTCACTAAACAAACTGTTGTAAGTCAAGGACTAGCTCTACTTACCTATCACCCTATCAGTGGATAAACCAACCCTCAGATTTTTAATCAAAGTACCATGAAAAATGTGGGTGGCCTTATTCGTGGGTGGCACATTTTTCACGGTGTGTTTTGGTTAAAACTTCAAGGGTCAGCTGATCCGCCAATGGGCTTATAAACAAGTATATGCGGAGTTATCCTTGGAAGACCCTGGCAGAATTAAAGTTTCCTCCCAAAACCTCCGTTTGTTTAGAAACTTCCCCATGGGAATTCTCACGCTCAGGGGAAAACAACTCGGTATCAGTTTTTTTTCTGTCTGCGACTAAAGGTGGATGGACGGGCAGGCAGATGGATGGAGGGGTGGGTTAGATAGAACCCAGAGCGACCTCCTTTGTGTTGGAGGCCATTGTCTACAAGAAGGACGTGCAGAAACACAAGCTTTGATTCCAGCATAGAGAGACCGGCTTTTGTGCGCAGCTGTTTCTGGAAGTGGCTCCTAAGAGATTCCTGGCTCTTTACAGCTAGTGACTTCGCAGAAATTCCTGAATTTACATTTTCTGGCTTTATTTTGCCAGAGGGAGGCAGGCTGGCTGGCTGCAAAGTGGAGTTTGGGGTGGGGGGGATCTGACCTCCGTACCAGAAGGGTGCCTTAGTGTGGACCGAGGGCCCTGGGGGGGAGGGGTTCTTTGTTGCTCAGGGATCTTACGGGCCCTTCTGTTTCTGCCCTATGGGATGCACAGTGGTGACAGCTGCCCAGGCCAAGAACCTGATCGACGCTGGTGTGGATGCCCTGCGTGTGGGCATGGGTTGTGGTTCCATCTGCATCACGCAGGAAGGTGAGTCTGGGGTGAGACCCCCAAGGGTGGGCACTCCCTGCCTCGGAGGAAGCGGCTTCTGAATTCTTCGTCTGCTTCCCGGCATCCTGGCGGTGGCCCCTCTGGGCTCAGCCTTTTGTGCAGCCCACAAACAGCCCTGGTGAGCCTCTGGGGTTGGCCTTTGCCCAGCCAGCAAGTGAAAGAGGCCGCCCAGCAAAGGCCAGATAGCACCTTCCTTGGCCTTTACCTCCATACTGGTCTGCCAGTCAGCAGGGCTGGGCGAGGCTGAGTGAAACGCTCAGAAAGCCATTCTTGCGGTTGGTACTGGGCCTTGCGGGCGGAGCCTGGAGGGGCACTAGCTGCTGAGTCCCAGGAGCTGGGAAGGTTGGCGCTCTCATGCCCGGAGACTGCCACGCAATCACCCTTTTTTCCTCCTTGGGTCTCCGCTCAGAGCTGCCTGCGCTTTCCTGGCTGCAGCCCGTGGCTCTCTGGAGCTGCCGGGGTGGCCGAGGGCTGGGCCGGACCCTCGGTGGGCCTTTCCTGCCTATGACTCTCCCTCCCTCAGTGATGGCGTGCGGCCGACCTCAGGGCACCGCAGTCTACAAAGTGGCAGAGTATGCCCGCCGGTTTGGGGTACCTGTGATTGCGGATGGTGGGATCCAGACGGTGGGCCATGTGGTCAAGGCCCTTTCGCTGGGGGCCTCCACAGGTGAGGGGTAGAAAGACCTGAGCCATTGTGGTCCATGACAGGGAGACAGGCACATGCATGTTCTCTGATGTTCTGCAAATGGGCATTGCATGCGTACCTGCCACCAGAAAGCGTGACTGTTTTGAGGGAACTGTTTCGAATTTCAGTTGTTTGAAAATGATCTCTGGATCTCAGGATCTTTTTTCCCTTGAGCTCTTGATTAATTGCCTCGCTTTGGGCCATGAAGCCCCCCACCAAATCCTCAGCGCAGCTCAGGGTGGGCTTCTCACCGCTTCTTCCTCAGTGTCCCTTGAGAGAGGGTGATTGGGCCTGGCCCACAATGCCCTCAGGGACCCCTGCCAGAGGGAGGCTTTGCCTGACATGGTTCCTCCCCTCCCCCAAGTGACAGAGCCGCCTTGGCTGCCACCCCCAGCCCTACCTCCGGCCCTCTCTTCTTCCCCTAGTCATGATGGGGTCCTTGTTGGCCGCCACCACAGAGGCCCCTGGTGAGTATTTCTTCTCTGACGGAGTGCGGCTGAAGAAGTATCGGGGAATGGGCTCCCTGGATGCCATGGAGAAGAACCGCAGCAGCCAGAAACGCTACTTCAGGTGGGGGGGGTGGAGAAGGAGAGGGGCAGGAGGTGGGAAAGGGCCCCCATGGCAACAGCAGCTCTCCGAGGCCAGCTGGGCCTTGAGCAGGAGGGGAGAGGCAGGAAAGCCAGGCACAGGGAGGGGCTGCCCCAAAAGAGCCCCTGTGAGGGGGAGGGGCCTTTGTCAGGTCTGGCAACTCTTCTGCCAGGGCCTGGGGGCTCCAGGTCAGGCAGGGAGGACCCCTGGCTTGCCAACAGTGCCATGGTCGAGCTGCTGCCATAGGGTGGATGGCTCAGACCCACTGCTTTTGGGGGGGGGAGCGCTAGTCATACTGCCCTGCAGGATCTCCCCTGCCTTGCCTTGCAGCGAGGGGGACAAAGTGAAGGTGGCGCAGGGCGTTTCCGGCTCCATCCAGGACAAGGGCTCCATCCACAAGTTCGTGCCATACCTGATTGCTGGTATCCAGCACGGCTGCCAGGACATTGGCGCCAGAAGCCTCTCCGTTCTTCGGTGAGTCCATGGTGGGGGGGAGGCTCCCCTCTGGGACCCCGGGGCTCGGATGGCCGCTTTGAGCGGTAGATGGGAGGGGAGGAAGGGAAGGCACAAGGGACCCAGCCCAGCAGTGTCCCCAGTGGAAATGCGAGGAGAACTGAGTGGCCTGAAATCCAGACAGCATCTCTCAGGCCCAGGGAGATTCCCATGGCGCAGCCCCTCTGGAAGAGCCCCGGCCTGAGAAGGTTGTGCCAAGAAGGCCACTGCGAGGGACTTCCCGCTTCTTCCTCCCCAGGCTCTCTTAGCACCCCTCCGTGGCATGAAAAGGGTCTAGCCTGCTTCCTTCCTCCTCACCCCGTGTTGCCCCCCCATCCGTACATACGTTGCCAAAGCTCACTGACCCCCCCCCCCAAAGGCCTGGGCTCGGGCCCTAGGCTGGGGCTCCCCCTTAGACTGGGCACCATTGAGCCATCCCTCTTTCTCTCTGTCTCTTTCTCTTTTCGCTCTTTCTCAGTCTCTGTCTCTCTTTCTCTTTCTTTCTCTCTCTCTTTGCTCTTTCTCTTTTTTTAATAATTTTTTTTATTTAAAAAACACAATATAAAAGCCATTATCATTCCATACAATCAAAGACAATGTAATAGTTGGTGATATTTTTTGTGCTCCTCCTTTCTTCAATTTGTCACTAAGCATTTTAATTTATTTTCAAAAAGTTTCAACATCATTTATATCATAATTTATTTCCAATTCTTATTCTCTATCCATTGATAAAATAAATCCCACATCAAATAATATTGTCTAGCTTCCTGTTTTCTTATTCCAAATGTCAATTTGCTCATTTCAGCACAACCCATCATTTTCTTAATAATTTCCTCATCGTTAGGTAACTTTTCTCCTTTCCAGTTTTTAGCAAATACAATTCTGGCTGCTGTCAAGAGATTTACGATTAAATATTGCACTTCTTTATTAAATATTTCCGGTACGATCCCTAATAAGAATATATCTGGTTTAAAATCAGTATGTCTCTTTATCATTTTTTCCAACCACATGTGTATCTTAGTCCAATATCTCCTTGTTTCTACGCATGTCCACCACAAGTGGTAGTAGGATCCTGGGGTCTGATGACATTAACAATATTTCTCCAATTTATTCTGGAACATTCTGGCTATCCTCGACGAGAGTAGATGCCACCTGTAAAACATCTTATACAAATTCTCCTTATATGCTGTAGACATTGTCATTTTATAATTATGTGACCACAATTTTTGCCGTTTCTCAAAATCAATAGCATAACCAAAATTCTTCCCCCATGCTATCATTGATTCTTTAACTTCTTCTTCCTCCAATTTAACTTCTAGGAAATAACCATATAGCTTTTTAATTACATGATCATCAGAACCCATCAAAATCTTATCCAAATTAGTCAATACATTACAAAACCCTTCTTGTTTAAGATCTTCTCGATATGTAGAAAGTATTTGCATATATGTAAACCAATCCATTTTATACCCTTGACTTTTTATATCTTCCTTTAAGTTCACCTTTTTCATCCAGTAGTTCCTTGTATCTTATGATTTGTTTCCCTTTAAACGTCACTGAATACGAAAATGCTTCAATTATAGATACCCAGACTAGTATCTTCAAATAGTGTCCTTTTTTTATCTTCTCCCAGTTCAACCATAAGGCTTCACATATTTTATGTCTTCTAAAATACCCCTGTATTTTAGTTCCTTTATACCACAAGTAGGCATGCCATCCCAACAACAAATCATGTCCCTCCAAATTTAACAATCTAGTATTTCCTAATGATATCCATTCTTTAATCCACATTAAACTAGTTGCTGGGTAATAAAGTTCAAAGTTAGGTAAGCTAAAACCACCCCTCATTTTAGCATCTTGTAACAACTTCATTTTTATTCTTGCCTTTTTCCCCTGCCAAATGTATTTCAGTATCATTTTATTTAAATCTATAAAAAATTCCTTGTCCAGCTTTATCGGAATCGTTTGGAATAAATATAAAATTCTGGGCAAAATGTTCATCTTAATGATTGCAATTCTCCCAATTTGAGACAGCTGCAAATTTCCCCATTTTTCCAAATCTTGTCCTATCTGCCACTTAATATAGTTATCTTGAGAGAGCTACACCTTGCTCTTAATTGTATTCCCAGATATTTTACTTTATTCGAAACCTGGATACTTGAGATCTCCATCAGTTCTTCTTTTTGCTTTTTCAGCATATTTTAGTCATTATCTTTGTCTTTTCTTTATTAATATTTAGCCCAGCCACCTCTCCGAACTCTCCAATTCTTTCTAGCAATTTATTTATTGATGTTAAAGGTTCTTCCATAATAAAGACCAAATCGTCTGCAAAAGCTTGTAATTTATATTCCTCTTGTCGAATTTTCATATCTTTTATCTCCTTTTCTTCTCTAATATTTCTGTTTAGCACTTCCAATGTCAGTATAAATAACAGTGGGGAAATGGGCATCCTTGTCTAGTGCCTTTCTCTATTTCAATTAATTCAGACAATTCTCCATTTATTACTTTAGCTTTTTGTTTTGAATATATAGCTTCAATTGCCTGAAGAAATTTTCTCCCAAAGCCCATCTCCTCCATCTGTAACAACATAAATCGCCAATTGACATTGTCGAAGGCTTTTTGTGCATCTAAAAATATCAAAGCCATCTGTTTTTCAGGATGCGCTTCATAATATTCTAAAGTATCCAAAAATATTCTTATATTGTCTTTTTGCTCTTTCTCTTTCTCTCTTTCATTCTCTCTCTCTCTCTCCCCCTCCCCCTCTCTCTAGTGGCTGGGAAGGTTGAGCCTCTGCTGCAGCCTCTCTCAAACCCCTCAAGTATCCCCCCCCCCCCGCCACAACCTGCACTAGGCCCAGAGCTTCTGATGGGCTTAGGAAGGCCCCTTAAGGCCCCTCTCTCTTTGCTCCCTTTGCCCAGCTCCATGATGTATTCAGGGGAACTAAAGTTTGAGAAGAGGACGATGTCAGCCCAGATTGAGGGGGGAGTCCATGGCCTCCACTCGTAAGTCTCTCTGCTTCTTTGCTACCCTGAACCCCTCCCCCCTGCTGTGTGTCCCTTGTCTCCACCCCCCCATTGTCCAAATCTAGCAGGTCCAGTGCAATGGGTCACCCTGCCCTTCTGCTTCTCCCGGTCTTTCCCTCCCTCTCCCCTCCACCCCAGTAGACTCCAAGGCTGTCCTGTCTCCCACCCAAGACGTTCCACCCAGAACATCTGTTGCCAGTTGGTGCCTCTGGGTGCCTCTTCCCCCACTCCGTGGGCCACATTGTGCACACCCGTCTGCCCCTCTCCAGGCCAGGAGTTCGAGAGTTCCCTTTGGCTTTTGGATGATGTCGAGCCCTTTGCCAGGCTTGACGGGGGAATAACGCCCCCCCACCCCCCGAGAAACCCTTGTCTCCCCCTTGTGTGCTTGAGTGGGGAAGGCCTTCTAGGCTACTCATCCAGATCCCCACTTTGGGAGATAGTGGGGGGGGGCTACCGCTATGCCTTGCCCGGTGCATTCGGCCCTTGTTCCAAGTGGAGCCTGCAAGGGGGTGCCTTCCTCTCCGTTTCCTGGCCAGAGGGGGGGGGGGCTGAGCTCCTGTGGGTGTCTGCTGCTTTGCGGTTGTTGTGTGGAATGTACGCCCTCCAGCTGCAGAGGGATTGTGGGTCTGCTTGAGCAACATTGCTTGGGGAGCGCTTGGCCTGAGCCAATGCCAGCTGTGCCATAGTCCAAGGAAAGAGAGGTGCCCCCTTCCTCCTTAGGCCTGACTGAACCTTGCCAGAAGAAAAGACCCAGGGGGAGGGGCCTCTTTCAGAAGATGGAGGGGCAGGTAGGAGGGCACCTGCACACCTGGGACAAGCGAGAAGAAGCCTGCTCTCTTCCTCCTCAGCTGGGCCTTATTTGGGGCACTGTGCCTGTCTTTCTACCAGCTGTTTAGGTTCTCCAGTCTTCCCCAGTGTCTGAAGAGATCATTCCAGAAGAAAGGTCACCCTTCACTTGGCTGTCCGTCAGCCAATCCTTTTCAGGAACAACCGGCACTCCTCTCCACCCCCACCCACCCCCGAGCTCCCAGATTCAGGGCCGTCCAGGGCAGAGCTGCCTGGCGTTCTTAGGAAGCCCTTCAGGCAGCGCCTTTTGGGGCTCGGGAGCCTCAGGGCCGAAGGTCTGTCCCGGGCAGATTCCCTGCGAGGCCCCAAGGAGGTCCCTGCATGCAGAGCTGACAGGGAGGGAGAACCCCTGAGGGTGGGCTCACCTCACCCCACCAAAGGGAGAAAGAGAGAGATTAGAGGGGTCACACCGGTCTCTTCTTCAGCCATGCTCAGAAGGGGGCAGAGGTTGGTGTGGGATCAGACTAAAGGAAGAATTTTAAAACTGGCACAGGGTATCAAAGCGTGCTGGTTTTGAGCCGTGGTGGTGCAGGGATTAAGAATGCAGGCTGACTCTGTCCACTGCCAGGAGTTCAATCCTGACCGGCTCAAGGTTGACTCAGCCCTCCGTCCTTCTCAGCTCGTCCAGTGAGGACCTGGATTGTTGCGGGCAATAGGCTGACTCTGTAAATTGCTATAAAACAGAGAGGGCTATAAGGCACTGTGGAGCGCCATAGAAGTCTAAGGGCTATTCCTGTTGCTAGTGACTGCATTTCATGTGTTGTCCTTCCTTTGCTTGGGGTGAAGTTTTTCTCCCTAACGGCAGAGTCAAAATCTAGGGAACTTTGTCCCAAGGCCTTTTCTCCATATGGGCACTACGTATCCCATACCGTGAAGCACATGGACCCCAAAACCCATCAGGCCCCACAGGGAGCTTTTTTTCTGCAGGGGGTGTGGGGAGCTCATCTTGCAGAAGGTCTGCCCTGGGCCTCCAGCCTGGTTCCCCCGGGCAGCTCCGGGAAGCCCTGCTTGCTTTGACAGTCTTATTTTGGCAGCCAGTTTGGGGGCCAAAGGTGCCCCCAGGCTCAAGCTTGGGGGGTGGCATTTGGAGGTGGAATTGCTGGAAGCCACTTTCCAGCAATTGGGTTGGGCAGGTCCTGGCAGGGCAGAGAAATTGAGGTTTGCAGGGAGGGCTTTGCTGGCTGGGCACAGAGACGGTGCTGGCCCTGGACCCTCTTTCCTTACCGAGTGGAATTGGGGGGGAGGGGTCTGAGGGGAAGAGAACCGTCACCATTTGTAAAAGGAAGCTGTTTGGGAGTGTCCCCACAAACCAGCAGCGTTTCCTGTGGCCTGATGGCCGGCCTTTCTGCTTCCCCCTTTTGTGCTTTCTGTAGGAAGAGACCTTGAGAACCCCAAAACTTTTGCAGCCTTTGGGGGAGCTGTTTGATTATCCCACCTGGTGCTCAAGCATGCTGCTTGGCTGACACCCCCCCCCCACTCCACAGTCCCTAGATCTTTGGGGCCTAGGAAGCCCAAAACAGCTGTGAGGCAGTCCTGTTTCAGGGGCAACGTGCAAAGGAGCAGGATACGGGTGGAGGTCTTTTTCCTCTTGATCTGTTCCTTTTTGGGGGGTATGGCAATGGGTCAAAGGGGGGAGCTTTGAGAGAGAGAGAGAGAGAGAGAGAGAGACTGACCAAAGTCCTGTCCCCCCCCTTAGACTCAAACCTGGCTCTCCCAGCCCTGTGCCCACTGGAGGTGAGCAGCTCCGAGACTGTCCTTCCAGGGGGGGCCTTTAGAGACCCTCCGGGTGCACGCCAGAGCCCTGCAGGGAAGCCCCAGGGGCCCTGCCCACCCTTTGAGGCCCCAGGAGCCGAGCTGGCCTGGCACAGGCTTTACCTTGCTCTGTGCTGGTTGGATTTGGGTTCTGGTGGAGGGGTGCAGGAAGGGTTGGGGGCTTCCCAAGAGGCCCTTGATCTGGCCTGGGAAAGAAGGGTGGAGGCTGCAGGTCAGGCTGAGAGACGTCTGCTAGTTGGGCAGTGCTGGGGGCCCCATGTGTGGTCTGGCCTGGCAGCTAGCAAGCAGGTCGGTGGCTGGTGTGGTGACGGCGAGGTGGTGGCGGTGGTGGCCTCAAATGAGGGGAACACGTTGACCTTGTCCCTTTCTCTCTCTCCCCCCCGTCCCCCCCACTGCCTTCCTGTAGCTTTACGTTTCTGCCATGTAAGTAACTGACTCTGAGCCACTCCGGCTGTGCTAGACGGGGGTCAGTGGCTCCTTCCTCTCATCACCACAGGATGGTGGGTTGGGCGCCTTGTACAGCCCATCACCTCCCTCGCTTGGCCGGCTGCTCTGGGCCAGCAACCCCCCCCCCCCCCATGTAGGCGGGGTGCCCATCTTCCCCACAGCCCTGGTCTCTGCCATGAGCCCCTCCTGTGGAGAGGGGAGCTGGGGGGATGCCATCTGCAGTGGGGGCTGGTGATGTCAGGCATGCCAGGACGGCCATATCGGGGGGTGGGAGATCGAGGGACAGGAAGAAGCTAAGCAGGTGCTGTCTTGCCCAGGCCTGATGCCTCCTCTACCCTGAACCTGCCTGGCCAGGGGTGGGCTCCCTTGGCAGGGGCTAAGCCCAATCTCTGCTCCTTGTGATGCCCAGGGCCCCTTGTGGACCATGGGGGGGGGGGGTGTTGGTATCACTGGGGATGCAAGGGGTTCCCCTATCCTTTTGGGAGGGCTCATGGCTTCTCTTCTTTCCAAGGGAGTGGCCCCTGGTCTTTCTCTTATGGGCTGAGGGTCCGAGACCAACAGGAGCTCCTTTTCCTAGCTTCTCATGCTGACCCTGTGAGCTGCCTCTGCTATTCACACCCGCCCAACCCTCCTTTTGCTCCCCGCCTGGTTTGCTGTCTCCCTCTCCTACCCAAGTTCCCTGGTGAGGGTTGGGGATCCCAGCACGCCCCTCTGGATTAGGGCAAGCAAGGGGGCTTGCTTGGCACCCTGGGGCTTTCCTCGGGGCCAGTTCCACCACCACCCCGCTTCTCCCTCCCTTTGGGAGACTGATTTCAGGAGAAAAGGTCTCCCCCCCCCAGCTGCCGGATGGGGGCTGATCCTCCTCTCCCCTCTGCCCCCCTGCAGTTACGAGAAGCGGCTGTACTGAGGACAACTTCCAGAGCAGCGGCCAGTGACCGTTCCAGCCCCCCCGCCAGGGACCACTGCTGAAGCCCACCAGCCACCCCTTCTCTCGCCCCTGGTTTTGGCTGTGGCCCAAGACTTGCACTTCGGGCTGCCCTACTGACGGCACCTCAGGCCTCTTGCCCGGTGCTGGGGCTCTCGCCGACTCCACTTGCTGGGCAGAGTTAAGGGTGGGGTGGGATGGATGCCCCTCTTGGCTTTTCCCCTAGTGCCTGGCCTCCAGCCTGCAGGTCTCCTGGTCTCCCCCTCCTGGGTGCAGCCTCTCGCCCAGCAGGTACAGCTGGACCCAGCCTCCAGGACCTCAGGGTTGGCCCTTGGATAGCAGCCAGGGAGGAGTTGCTGCCCTCCCGCTGGTGTGGGGAGGAAGGGGGTGGGCCCAGGTGGAAGGAGCTGCAAGGGACCAAATCCAGCTGCAAAGGTGTGGGGGCAGCTTCTGTCCAAACCCTTCTGGCCGGCCCCTGGCCCTCTTGTGCTGGCTCTCCAGCTCCCACTGCAGTCGCCTCCATGCTTCTCTGGGAAAGAGGATCTTGGCTATGAAGGGGGGGGGGGAACTCTCACCCTACCCCACCTAGGATTCCCTCCCAATGCGGTAATTTTTGCGCATGCCAGGGCCCCACGTCGTGTCCTGTATTATTCGTAAATAAAAGCAGCGGAGTGTCATTTCAATGGCTCTTCTGGTTCTTCTGCTGGAATTGGGCTGGTGGGGGGAGAAGAAATGGAGTGGGGGACCAGGAGTCAGAGGCTTTAGCCCCAACTCTTGGCCAGATCTCTCTCTCTCTCTCTCTCTCTCTCACACACACACACACACACACACACACAGACGGAGCCCTTGCTGCATTCAGCTGGGCTGCCAGAGATAGCGTCCTAGAGACCCCCATCTGACGTTCCCCCACCCAGCGTTTGAGTTGATTCATCCCACCTCTTCCAAACGAAGCACTTGGTGGAGCGGGGGGGGGGGGCTTTCAGAATCCCTTCAATCCATTTGGATGATTCGTGTTTTCCTAAGGCCGCCTCCAGTTCTCCATTGGGATAGGGTAAGAGGCGCAGAGGGAATACAGTCAGTCTTTGACTTACAATTCATTTAGTGATCAGTTAAAATGGCACTGAAAAAATGACTTGTTGGGAGAAGAAATGCAAGTCCAATTCATAATGACGCCCCCACTTTGGGACTCCCCCCCCCCGCAAGTCAGGACATGGCAGGCCCCAGGGATGCTCTTTCAGGGAGAAGCTCTCTGATTGCTTGCAGAACCTGACGACCCCCTCCCCAAATTCCCTCCCAGAGATCTCTATGCCACCCCTGGATGGAAAGCAGTAAGACCACCACCTTTCCACCTTCAGGACTGCAGCACCCCGCATCCTCAGCCTGCACAGCCCTTGTCCCCCTGGCCAGGCTAGCTCCATTTCTAGAGAGGCCAGCTTGGGGAAGCTGGACAGCAGCAGAGATCTGGTCCTCAGCAGCCCCACAGATGGTCAACCCCAACCTGGCCAGCGCCCTCCAGCCCCATCCTCTGAGCAAGTGAGACGCAGGCAAGAGAAAAACGCCTTTTCCTCCTGCCTGAATCGGATGGGTTGGGTGGCACTCAGGGCTGTGTGAATTTGGCCTGGTTGGGCCAGTTGTGGCTCAACAGGTGGCAGGAACTAAATCTGAGCTATTGGCATTTTGGGGAGAAAGCAAACCTGGCTGCTACCAACCTCACCCTCTTCGGTTTAACCTGCCTTGTCCAAATATTACTGGGGGATGGAGGGGAAGGTGACAAAGGCTCTCCTTTGCCCATTGGGCCTGAGGCTGTGCCAGGCAGAGGGTGCCTAGGTGTTCATGTGAAAGGCCTCAAAGGTTGGTACTCATGGGGTAGGGGAGGCGCTGAGCTCTAAAGCGGGCAGGACAAGTAGACGAGCTCTTCCCCCTCCAAGCATGAAGACCAGACAGCCTCTCCATAAAATCCTTTTATTAAAATTCCAGAGCTTCGGTTCCCTTCTAGGGAGGGAGGGAGGATTTGGATTCTTTCCTCCTCCCTCTCCAAAGAACAGAGTCGCCCGCTCTTTTTGCTGGCTTTGAAGATTGGGAAAGGGGGGGGGTCATTTCAGTGCCACCTTGGCCGGCTCCCAGCGAGGAGGGGATGGGGGAGGGGTAACCCTTTTTGCTAGTAGAAGGGGAGGGGTGGCTGTGCAACAGCAGAACCCCGACCCGTCGCTTCTGTTCCCACAACACACTTAAGTGAGTCCGCTTAAGACCCAGCAGCTGTGTTTGCACAGTGAATAGCTCGGTGAGTCTTAGAAACCGGCTACTTTGTACAGAGGCAGAATGATGTGGGAAGAGGCAGAGCGTGCCTCCCGCTTGACCAGAGACCCCTGCCCAGCTGCCCCTCCCAAGGAGTGAAGCTGCTGTACAGCCGCCTGGGAGGGAGGGGCCACCAAGCTGGGCACACTCCCGTAGCAGACGCACAATGAGCTCAGATCCGAGGCTGGGGCAGCCGTTCATCCTTGGAGCTCCAGGGGGTTATAAATCTATGGTGTCGCTGCCAACACTGACAGTATCAGCCTGCCGGCTAACATCCGCCGGCTCCTCCTGCATGCAGGCTGCATCCTCTCTGGGCTGCCCCACCGTGGCCAGGGACTCCTGGTAGTGCTCAGGTGGGCCCCCAGGTGGGTCTCCAGCAGCCGGAGAAGCTGGGAGTGAGCCTGCAGGGCTTGGGGAAGGCCCCGCAGCACTCCTGCTGGGGCTGGTGGGGGAGGAGGGCCGGGTGGCGGCCCTGTGGGGTTGCAGAGGGGCCACCCCATCATCCTGCGGCTGAACCAGGGCCAGCTCCAGGCAGGAAGTGGTGCGGGGCAGGTGGTGCTCGGTGGGCGAGACCAATGAGAGGATGCTGGAGGCAGAGAAGGCATCACTGCCCCGGAGGAGCCCCTCACTGGACAGCGCCTCGTCGATGCTACGGCGCAGGTCGATGGGCGATGGGGGCTGGAAGTCAGCAGTGGGATCCGCAGCCTCCACGGCCAGGCTGAGGACCGACCAGGTGGGCACAGCGCAGCGGGCATCAAGGGGCCCATCCGTGGGCACAGTGCACAGCGGGAGGTAGTCAGACTGGCTGCGGACCACTGTATCGCTGCACATGGCCAGTTTCTCATGCTGGGACAGCGCCCAGTGGAAGCTGCTGGGCAGCACTGGGGCTTTGGGAGCGGCCTGGCCTGAGTGGAAGGCGAGGCAGTGGCAGCAGGCGGCGGCAGAGCAGCCGCAGGTGAGGTAGAGGCCAAAGGCGGCCAGTGGCAGCCCCACGCCTGCCTCGCACAGCCGGCACGAGAGCTGCAGTGCCCACCAGGGCCAGGGCCCAAAGAGTGTCGGGCTAAGCCCATAGCCCAGCACGTGCAGCACCGAGTAGGTGTGAAGGCCAGCGCTCAGCAGCCCGAAGGCAGCGGCAGGTGAGGCGGCACGGGCAGCGCGGCTCCACCGGCGGCCACTGGCGAAGGAGCCCTGGCAGGCTGGTGGCGGCGGAGCATTCCGGAGGTCGTAAATCTGGGCCACCTCCCCCCGCACCAAGCAGGAGCAGCCCAGCAGGGTGGCTGAAAGCAATGCAGCCAGGAGGGCAAAGAGCCCTCGCGAGGCCAGCAGCAACACTGGCAGCCGCTCAGCAGCCAAGACGGCGCCTGCGGCTGCTGAGAAATGGCCCAGCAGCAGCAGGGCCAGAAGGCAGGGTGGGCGGAGGCCAGGGTGTGCTGAGAGCTTGGACCGCGGGCGCCGCAAGAGCAGCAGCAGGGCAGCGGCCAGAGCTGAGGTCAGGCAGGGCAGCGGAAGGTCGCGCAACAGCCGCACGGCCAGCAAAGGGAGTCGCTCCGGATGCCGCCCGTCAGCCTGGCCGAATAGCAGCCCGGCCCGGGCACTGCCGGCCCCCAGTAACAGCAGGTGGAGCAGGCCCAGCAGGCGGCCCTCGGGGGCAGCCAGGCGGCGGCGGCGGCAGGGCAGCGCCAGCAGGGCCAGCAGGGCCAGTGCTGCCAGCAGGGCGAAGAGGGTGCCAGCACCGTAGACATGGCCTTCCCAGGCTGGCCCCCATGCAGCCAGCGCCGCCGTCCAATCCGAGTGCAGGGGCACAAAGAGGGGCCCACCAGGCAGCAGCTGGGGTGTGCCGGGTTCTGGCCGAGGGGAGCCGCAGGCATCGGGCCGGTCGGGCAGGCAGGCAGGCAGTGCCACGAATGCCTCCTCACTGCCCGGCGGGGCTGTGGAGCTGCCACTGGACTCTGCTGGTCCTGGGGAGAGAAGACAGGAGGGAGGGTTAGCCAGGAAGGGAGGGGCCGCTCCTGCCCTGATGGCAGCCGATGACAAGCAACCTTCCCCCTGTCTTCCTAGATCTGGCCTGCCCTCTGAGGGCCCAGCCAGAGGTCCAGAAATTGTGCACCAACTGCATGGTGTGAGCGAGGCTGGCAGTGGGGTTTCTCTTCCCTTGTTATTCAGATGTTAATTAATTGGAAACAGTTCTTTGCTTCCTTTGGTTTCCTGATTCTCAGCAGCTTCACATTTTAAGGAGAAAGTGCTCTGCCCCTTTGCACCTCCAGCAACATCACACGCCTGTTGCCACCCTTCTGTCCTCCAGACCTCTGGGCTCTCCTCGCTTGACTGCCACTCAGCAGCCACCCTTTTTCTCCTGAGGTCTGGGGCAGTAGTGCTTTTCACTTACCTTCGCTATCGGTTCGGAACTGTGAGCACGCACGTGTATGTGCTCACTTTGCTCATGGGCAGGGCTTCTGTGCCTGTGCAGAACCTTCTGTGCATGCACAGAGCATCCATGAGGATGTCCAGGCAGGTGGGTGGAGCCTCCCACCGCTACCAGTTCACCCGAACTGGGGTAAACCGGTAGAAAACCACCACTGGTGTGGGGAGGGGAACCCAAGGCTGGGAGAAGCTGCCTGGGTTGCCCAAGGAACAGGCAGCCACCAGGGAGGTGCTCCAACCCAGTCATGGTCTAGCACTGCAGCCCAGAAACAGCCAGACTGACAGGAGGACTGGGGAGGGGGCTCTCCTCCTGCTCCCACCCCCTCCAGGGCTGTGATCCAGGGAGGGAGGAGGGAGGGAGGAGGGTGAGCAGAAAGGAAACACCCTGAGGAGGATCCACTTTGGGGGCTGCACAGTAAAGGCAGCGGCACCGCTGGTAACCCAGAAATAGCCTGTGGGGCAGGTCAATCATAAAGGAGCAGGCAAAAGAGGCAGCCTCCCTGCAGGCCATTGCCAAATGCCTGGCTGTGCAAAACTCCCAGTGAGTAGAAGCCACCGAAAACCCTCTGTTAATGACACAGGAACTTAGGATTCTGGGGAAGGCATTGCAGGATAGCAGTCACTTTTCCTGCGATGAAGTTGTATAAATTGGATTAGGATGATAGATAGATAGATAGATAGATAGATAGATAGATAGATAGATAGATAGATAGATAGATAGATAGATAGAGATAGATAGATAGATAGATAGATGAATGACACAGAGAGAGAGAGAAGGAGGGAGGGAGGGAGGGAGAGAATAAGTAAGAAAGAGACAATAGCAACAGCCCTTATATACTGCTTCCAGCCCTCTCTACACAGTTTACAGAGTCAGCCTGCCTTCAACAATCCAAGTCCTCATTTTACAGATGGAAGGCTGGGTCAACCTTGAGCTGCTCAGAACTGAACTCCTAGACAGAACAAGGCTGGCTTCAGTTAAGCGTGTTGTGCGAATGCCACCAAACCCATTTTCCTTCTGCAATTTAAGAGCTTTGTAAGAAAAAAACAAAGCAGAGGAGGCAGCCTGTCTCAGTGGTGAAACCCCCCCTCCATTTCCCTTTTTCTTTCCCCAGAAACGCTTCTGTTGCCCAAATCCCAGGAGCCAGCGGCTCCCACATGCCGTGACTTTTGGGCATTGAGGGCCCGGTTGCAAGGCAGGGGAGATTTATTTATTTTATTTATTTATTTATTTATTTAAATTTATATACCGCCCTTCTCCTAGTGGACTCAGGGCGGTGTACAGCCAAGAATAAAAAACACTCCAATACAAAATTTAAAATATTAATAAAAGAATTAAATAATTTTGGCCCAATAAATTTAAAAACCCAATAGGCAATTAAAATTTAAAACCCATAAAACTTTAAGCTTAAAAAAGAGGGGGGGGGTTACGCCAGCCCAGCTTGACAAAATAAAAAAGTTTTTAGGGCACAGCGGAAAGCCCGGAGATCGGGTATCGTACGGATCTCCGGGGGCAAATCGTTCCAGAGGGCTGGTGCTGCCACAGAGAAGGCTCTCCCCCTGGGTGTCGCCAGCCGACATTGTCTGGCCGACGGCACCCTGAGGAGTCCCTCTCTGTGGGAGCGAACTGGCCGGTGGGAGGCTATCGGTGGCAGAAGGCGGTCCCGCAAGTACCCAGGCCCTATGCCATGGAGCGCTTTAAAGGTGGTCACTAACACCTTGAAGCGCACCCGGAAGACCACCGGAAGCCAATGCAGCTCACGCAGGAGAGGTGTCACATGGGAGCGCCCCCTTGCTCCCATAATCCCCCGCGCGGCCGCATTCTGCACCAGTTGGAGCCTCCGGGTGCACCTCAAGGGGAGCCCCATGTAGAGAGCATTGCAGTAGTCCAGGCGGGAAATGACGAGTGCCTGAGTGACTGTGCGTACGGTGGGGGACCTTCCCGAGAGAACCCCCCCTAATCTACATGAATATAAACGAGGGAGGAGGGGAAGCCCATTCACCCTTGCAAGATGATGTTAGCGCAGGCAGTCCTTGAAGTACAACCATTATTGAGGCCACAATTACAATTGCAAGCCAGGACTGTCATTAAGCAGGTCATCATATGACTGTCCTCGGTTTTACCACATTTTTTTTGCAATGGTGGTTAAGCGGATGCCGCGGCTGGGAAGCAAGCCCATCGTTCCCTCTGGGGCGTTCTTTGACGGAGACTGGAAGCTTCCGGGAAAAACATCCTAAATTGTGGTCAGGTGACTATGGGTCGCCACACACACTATAAACCCCTGCCAAATGTGGTCACATGATCCCGGGGGAGAGGGACAGGCCTTTGTATCTTCAAATTTGGATTGTAAATATAGGCAGTCCTTGACTTAACGACCACAAGGGAGCCCAAAAGCTCCTTTCTTTAGATAAATGAGTTTTGCTCCACTTTATGACCTTTCTTCCCCAAGGTCTTCACTGAATCACTGCAGTGCTTCAGTCAGTTATATGGTTGTTAAGCGAGTACAATGGCTTCCCCACTGACTTTGTCAGGAGGTCACAAAAGGGGATCACGTGACTCCAGGACACCACACTGTCATAAATGTGAGCCAGTGGCCGAGCCTCTGAGTTTGGATCATGTGACCCCAGGGATGCTGCAATGGTCGTTGTGAAGTTCTTTTTCCAACGCTGCTGTAATGTCGAAAGGTCATTAAACAAAATGTCGTAAGTCAAGGACCACCTGTACTTTGCATCCAGGTTTATCTCCCTCGAAGGGGGTCTTCCCTGGAGCCTCTTTCTTGGCCTGAGTTGCCTGGTGGGGCTGGCAGGGTCTTTGCGGTTTCCTGCCTTTGGCAGAGGGGTTGCGCCAGAGGACCACTGGGTTCCTTCTCGTCCTGGGATTCTACGATCTCTGGGCTGAAGCCGCCAGCTCTACCGGCACTGCGAGTGAGTCAACCTGACAAAGAGACTGGCTCTTGTGAAGGCTGCTGCCCCAAGAAAGCTTCACCCCTTGGGGCTTTTGTAAAAGGGTGATGGAACTGGTGGGGTGGGATGGAGAGCCATCCTGAGGGATGCCCAGGGATGCCCTCTCTGGCCCTGGCCCTCCAGGGTGCCGTATTTTCCACTTCACTCCAATATTGCAATAGCGCGCCTGGGCAGCATCCTTCCCCATTTCGGGAGAGACTCCTGGTTTGGCCGAGGCACCTGGCTGAGAGGCCCGCCCAGCTTCTTTTGCCAGCTCTCCGAAGGGAGAAACATGGTTTGGACATCAGATCTCCCGAAGCCACCCCTGGTCTTCAAGAGCTCAGCCTCAAGACACTCATCCTGGGCAGTGGCCGGTCAGGGAGACGAGATCCAGCAGGGACCGTCCCAGGCGGCTAGGTCCTCTAGCATTAAGTGGGTGCCGCATAAAGGATGGAGAGGCTGAAGCCAAGGAATCTTCCACGCTACATTAGGGCGGAAGGTCAGCCAGGAGGTTTCTAAGAAGAGACTGGATGGCCATTTGTCCAGAATGGTGTGTAGGGTCTCCTGTTTGAACAGGGGGCTGGACTGCTAGAAGGCCTCCAAGGTCTCTTCCAGCTCTGTTATTCTGTTTATTGGGAGATGGGGGAAAACCATCTGCAGAAGCCCAAGGACCCTCAAAAGCATCCAGCCCCAGCTTCCACCCCTCAAGATTTGAGGGCAAAGCAAACCCTCCATTATTGGAACAGATGCCCTGGAGTGGACAGGCAGAAGAGGACCACCTAAAATACCTTCCAGCCTCTCTCCGGTTGGCCTGAGAATTCCACACCAACCAGCCAAATGGGGAAAGCTCAGCTCTCCCCTCCACCACCACCCCCATGCTCATCTCTGTGGCAGCCGGGACCCCTAATAGTGCTGTGTCTGCATCAGCACAACCTAACTGAGGAGACATGGCAAATTTGGACAACTACTCCAGCTTTTCTGTGGTTACCTGCCCCTCCCTCTACAAAATTAGGAAAGGGGGCTGGGGGGCAGAGAGGATGGCAAGGATGCTCCCTGCTGTGATTCAGCCCTATTCCTTCCCCATCAACTGGACAGAAACAAACCCACCTGGACCAGCCTGTGCTGACGGGCAGGTGCCCATTTCTTGGGCCCATCCTTTGAGGTTTCAGGGGGAGAGATGTGACTAATTTCTAGGGCAGGTATCCAAAATGCCACGATGAGCCACATAGGGGGCAGAGGAAGGAAGGCAGGAAGCACAAGGCTCCCTTCTGTCCCCCCAGCCTGCTGGCAAGTGACAGAGATGGGCATCAAGGGCAGCGACTTGCAGGAGCTGGGCATCATGGCGGACCCAGGGCAAGGCATTTCTTAAACAAGAAACAGAGATGGCTTCCACATGAAAGCAAAATATTTTAATTCTGTCATTAGCGCTAAACACACTGCCCTCCCCCACCGGCCATGCTGCTTGCTGCCAGGGCAGTGCTGGCAAAGCCACGGGTGGGGCACCTCTCGGCCCTTACAGTTTGCAGAGGGGCAAGGGCTTCACCAGGCAGCTCTCGATGTACTCGAAGACGGTGTAAGGGTCCTGGTCAGCGTTGAGGCAGATGGAGTCCTCGTAGTGCTCCTCCAGGTCGGGCAGCTGGTGGCTGTAGATGTCCGTCTTCCGCTCCACCTGGAGGGGGTTGTCCTTGGGGTGGCGGCGCAGGCGCTGGTGGACTTCCTCCTCCACAGGTGGCTTGTAGATGGTGTGGTATCTCTCCCCGCTGACAGGGTCGGTGGCACGCTGGCAGAGGCGCTGCAGCCCCACTTCGGTGGGCAGGTTGAGGAAGAAGACTCGGTTGGGCTCGACGCCTATCTGCTGGAAGAGCATCGCCTGGTCCACATCCCGAGGGAAGCCGTGGAGCACCCAGCCATAGGTGCGGCAGTCGGCCTGTTCCAGCCGCTCCTGGAGGACGTGCAAGGCGATGTTGTCATTCACGGGGTACCCCCTTTCAAAAAAGGGCTTGATGAATTCGCCCACGCCCGTGTTCCCGGCCATTTTCTCCCGCAGGAGGTCCCCGAAGGCAATGTTGACCACCCCGTATTTCTGGGAGAGCAGAGCTGCCTGCAGGCTTTTGCCACTGCCCGGGGGCCCGAGCAGCAAAATGCGGGGAGTGAAGGGGGCGTTGGAGCGTGGACGGCTCTGCACAAAATTTAGCGCTTGGGCAAAGACGTCGACGCAGGGCTGGTCGGCGTTGATAGCCTTGTGGCAATCCTGGTAGGTCTGGATGATGCCGGGTATGTTGCGGTGGTTCTCCAGTAGCCGCCGAGCAGTGGCTTGCTCCGAGGTGTCTTCTGGCTTCACCAAGCGCTTCTGCACAGTGAAGTCGACTGGCCAGTCAAAGGTGGTGTGGTAGACCTCCTGGGTGAAGGGGTCTACGCGCTTCCCCAGGTTCCTCTCGATCAGCACGGTGTCTGGGGCGTAAAGGACCACGACGTGCCGGGGGAGGACACCCAGGGTCTGGAGCTCCAGGGCCTGCTTCCTGGTCTGGGGGAAGCCATCCACCACCCACCCCAAGGTCTCACAATCCACATCACTCATGCGTTCCTGCAGAAGATGAACCCACAGCTCATCGGGGATCTTCTCCCCACGTGCTTGGTATGCCGCGGCCTCCCTGGCTCTCTTCAGCAGCTTGCTACCCACGAGCATCTTGGGACAAAGATACATTGCACTGAGGTGCTTACAAATCCAGCGGGCGATGGTGGTCTTCCCAGAAGCCGGGGGTCCCACAATGAAGACCTTGGGCACCTCCTCATTGTTCTTCTTTAGATGTTCTATCATGAAGTCAATGGGGTTGGCTGGCCGGGACACGAGGAGAGCTTCCACCAGGCCCTGCATGACCTGGAAGATATTGTGCTTTTCAGCATAGATCCCCATCTCCGGGGGGATCTGGTGGGGCTTGCTGGTAGCATCCATCTCTGAGGGTTGGAGAGTGCCCAGTAAAGCAGGTTCTTAAACAGACTTTGCGTTCCAAGGTTGCCAGGTGCTTCTGATGATGGAAGCAGCTCGTGGAACCTTCAGCCACATCTGTCCAGTTGAGTCAGAGAACATTCCCCCCCATGGGAGTGGCCCCCACCAAGAGAGCCCAGGGAACTTGAGGGAGATGTCTTCCTCCCTCGAAGGTCACCTAAGAGGCCAGAGCAAGGACAATCCTGCTCAGCCGCAAGAATTCTGGTCTGCCTCATCCCTCCACATTTTTCACTTTTGCTTCCCGGCACTCAAGAAGCCTCTGCTCAGAAGAAGACAAACGCCCAGCTGCCTAGAAGCTCTCCTCCCCTTGGAGCAGCCACGTAGGGGCTGCCATCCTCCATCAGGCTGCTCACAAGACAGCTCCTACCTGCAGTGACAGGGTTGCAGCTAGCACTCCTCTGCCAGCTCTAGGCATCTAAGGTGGCACCGGCTGCCTGTTTTGAAGTTGATGTCCCTTGGCACCCATCATCCAGGGTGAGGAGGGCTCCTGTGGAGCTCAGAAGGGCAGGTGCTTCCTTTGGCGGGTGAGGCCCGGAAGGGGACATGTGCCTGCCTGTCTGTTAGGAGGCTGCATGCCAGGAGGGTGGCTCACTTGCTATTTCCTTGGACCAGACTATTTTCATGGGTTGTGGGTTCTTGTACCACCTTGGCATGCATTGTTCCCTGCCCAGAGTGATGCGCTTAAGACAGGCAGCTGTATCTACCTTCTACATAAACAAACATCCGTCTTCCTGCAGACCTTGCCCACCTGGCCTTCTGGTGACCAGGTTGCTGGGGCTGATGCCAAAGAGGCTTTGGATTGCAGTTCCTGCAGCCCCACTGCTCTCCCCTGCCCACCCCTCTTTCTCTTGCCCTGCATCGGACCCCCTGCTTTCAGGCACACACAAGAAACAACCCACCCAGGGATGGGTTCCAAATTTTTTTATTACTGGTGGTTTATTTTGTGGGCATGGCTTGGAGGGGGGTAATGTGACTGGGTGGGCATGACCAACTTTTTTTTTTTTTACTTTTAAAGTATTTTTTCTACAACCTCAAGAGGTTGTAGAAAAAATGCTTTTAAAAGCCTCTGATGATCCCAGCTGAGCCGCGTGATCATCAGAGGCTTTTTTTTTTTACTTTTAAAAGCATTTTTTCGGCTGAACAGGTTGTAGAAAAAATGCTTTTAAAAGTAAAAAAAAAAGTCTCTGATGAGGAGGGCGGGGTAAGCGAGCGGCGATGGGGCGTGGCCAGCCAATGTTATTACCAGTTCTCCAAACTACTACAAATTTTTACTACCGGTTCTTGGGAACTGGGAGCAACCCACCACTGACCCACCCCATTCCAGTGTTGTTGCATAGAAGGGCCACAACAATCCAGGGGCATGAAACCCCAGAGCTTCCTGAGCCTGCATGCTTGAGAATTCAGATCCAGCATTCTAAAGCTTTCAAATTCTGCTCTCACCTGAAGCCTCCTGGGGATTCTGTGCTGCCTGGACATTCTTCCTGAGGAAATTCCTGCATGGCCAGCAGCCCCCCCCCCAATCCCCCTCCCCCAACTACAGAGGTGCAAAGCCACTGAGGGGCAGGAAATCAAGGTGCATTTGCTTGGCTACCCAGCAAAATCCTCTTACAATGGTTCTTGGAAATGTAAAAAGCGTGAAAGGGCACTTTGTCATGTAGTTATGAAAAAGCAATGATGATCCAGAGTTTTAAAAACTGGCCAGCAGAATTCCTACTCCTAGGACTTTCGGACAGTCTGTCAGAAGAGGCAATGCCTGGATGCCGCCAGGTTATTATGTGCAAAAAGTCAGAAGGCAAAAATACCCACAATAGAGAAATGAATGGTGAAGAATTTGCAGAAATGGTTAAAATGTCATCTTTTATAACAGAGCAGGAGCCTTTTACAGACTTTTTGCTAAAAATGAGTAAAAATGAATAAAAGGTGAATACGGGAAAAGGAACCACATTATTAAGTCAGAACCAAGGAAGTGGTTATCTCCTGTATCTTTTAACTTTGGAAAAAAATGTTTGAATAGAAATTATTTTAAAAAAATTCAGCAAATCTGAAAACCACTTTTGGGAAGCCTCCCTGACATTTGAAGTCACCCAAGGCCTGATTTCCAGACAAAGGAAGGTTTCCAGGGAGCCCCTGGAGGAAGAGGGTCCTCGGGGGGTGCCCCAGAGGCCCCTTGGGTGATCCACCATCCAAATCCAGAGAAACTTTCAAGGGGGAGACCAACCTCACTACCGTCTCCCATCTGGGGTCCTGCTGTGTTGCTGGATAATTTCCTTGACCAGCCCCCCTCACCCTTCCCCATCCAGGAGCCCCATCCTCCGAGCACGGCAAGACTGACAGCCAGGACGAGCCCCACAAAAGAAGCAAGGGGGAGGGGGCAGCTAGGGTAGGGTAGCCTGGCCCCCCCAGTTATGCTGTTACCTGGCTCCAGGGTCCCTTCAGCAGTGGAGAGGGGGTCCTCGGGTTCTTCCACGGGGCTTCCCGTGACATTCCACTCTGGGGGTTTCCACAGCTCAGGAGGCAGAGTGAAGCCAAACAGCCCTGTTGAAGGACAAGGCAGAGCAGGGATCAGAAGGGGCCTGGGGTCCTCCCTCCCAAGGGGCCTTGGCCAGAGACTCAGCCCACTTCTTCTCCCTCTCGTCAAGACCTTCCGGGGCCTGGTGGGTGTTCAGCCATTCCCGCAGGGACCCTCGCTGCCAACCCCAAAGCTGGATCTGGCGGGCATCGCCTCTTGGCCTCTCCCTTCCCTGACCTTTTCGGGACCGGCATTTGCACATCTTTCCGCCCCGCCCCCCCCCGCTCGCGGTCTTCCGCAATACTCACCGGGACCCCCGCCTTGGCCGGCCAGCCCCAAGGCGTCGGCCAGGACAGGAAGGAGACTGCCGCCGCCGCCGACCACCGCGCCCGGCTCCTGGCCCAGCCCGGCGGTCAGGCCGATGTCCACCTGGAACTCGAGCTCGCTGCTGTGCTCCCGTGGCCGGAGGGGGGTCGCGGTGGGCCGGGGAGCCGCAGGGGCGCGTGGCGAGGAGGAGCCATTGCTCGCGCCGGCCGTGGGACCAGCGAGCGGCTCTTCTGCCGGCCCGGCGCCCGCGGAGCTTCCCGCGGCCTCGGCTGGGGAGTGAGCGGAGGCGTCCGGCTGGCCGCGGGGCGGGGGAGGCCTGGTGGCGGCTCTCCCGGGCCCTTCGGGGGGCTGCCCCTTCCCCTGGCTGCGCACCTTCACCTGGAAGTTGAGCCCCAGGTTCAGCCGCAAGGCGGGGGCTTCGCTGTGGCTGGGCAGCAGGGTGGGGGGCGCCGGAGGGGCGGGGGAGGGGCCGGGGCTCTGCAGGTCCGGCCCGGACTCATTCTGGGCGGGGGGCGGGGGCATTGGCGAGCCCGGCGGCGGGGACAGGCACAGCAGCAGCAGGAATCCCCACATTGGCCTCGGTGTGAGTCTCGCCGCCAGCAGGAAGCACCTGGGGAAGGAAGGGGAGAGGGTCAAGCGGAGCTGAGGTCCCCGAGGAAGCGTCGGCTATCTAGTCGTCTCCCCCTCAGCTTCCAGCTGAGTCCGGAATCAGCCCAGCAGCAAGTCCTTGCCTGGGTAGAAGCTCCTTCTGGAGAGTGAGGAGGGGGCCCACCGACTCCGCTCCTCTGGACCCCCATGCAGGTCAGAGCCAGAAACCGCCCCAAATGCCACCTGCAGTTGTGGTCAGGAACTGTGGCTCCTTCCTTCCCAGGGGTTCATTTTGCCCCGTTTTGCTCTTGGGAAGGTTCCACCCAACTTCAGACAGAGCAAGGATGGTCTCCAGGACCTCAGCCAGGGAGGAAAGAGTTAAATCCTCTCCTGCACCCCACACATTTTATGCACATTTGAAAACATGCAAGTCAAATGCAAAACCAGCTGAGCCCACAGATGAGATGAAATAATGACAGTTAGCCTGCTCAGCACAATGGGAATCCCCAAAATTGAGCCCCCTCCAAGGGCCATGGGCGGAGGAGCCTCTCTGGCGGCCATCACCACAAAGAAGGCGCTGCAGATGCCTCCTTCCCCTGGCCAGCAACGGGCAAATGGGCAAGGACCAGGCCTGGGTGGCACTCGGTGCACTGGGCAAGCGGCGCTAGTGAGCAACGCAAAAGGAATGAAACCAGGGCACAAATTGGGGCTGTGGAGCAGGAGGAGGAGGAGGAGGAGAGGCAGCCGGCGAACACGTGTGTCGAGATCTTACACCAACAGCAAACCCGTAGGAAGCAGAGGGGCTCTGCACACCAGCAAGAGAAATGCCGTTCCCAGGTCAAAACCTATGTGTGAGCAACATCCCTCAGGCACAGCAGCATGGCAGATGATCCCCTCGTCCAACCTCTGGCAATCGTACACCTGTCACCTGAAGCACCTCAAGGTGAGCCATTTTGGCCTGACAAAACCCCCAAGTTGCCCCCCCTCCGACTGCTCTTGCACAGCAGGGTCCTATTCTGCAAGAGGGCCAATGCTCAGGGCCACTCTGGGACGGAGGGAGGGCATCCACCCCGAAGCCAGGCTGCTTTCAACTGGCCAGAGAAAGCTCCTACTTCTAGAGCAGTGGAGGCCAACCTTTTACTTACCAAGTGCCAAAGAGGAATGCGCTTCGCACCCTGCGCCTGCTCACATGTCATCTGTGGTAACACACAGCCCCTCCCCACATGCGCGCACAACTGCACCATCTGCGCATGCACAAAGCTTTTGTGCATGCACACTAGCGCATGCTGTGCACACAACCACACCATATCAGCATGCACACAGCTTTTGCATGTGCGATGCATGTGCACAAACACTGTCTTCGCATGCACACACAATCTCAAATGCATGTGCAAACACGCTGCATGAGCAGAAGAGCTTCGAAGACGAGCTGGGTCCCCTGAATTGCACGCATGTACTCCAGAGGCCTGAACACCAGCTGGGGCACGGCCACATGCACAGTTTCGGGTGAGCCTGGCGACGGCTCGCGTGCCATAGGTTCGCCAACCCAGTTTTAGAGCAAGGGGCAGGCCCCCAGCCCCCCTTGTGTCCCCAGCACTGGAGATCCTGAAAGCCCAACGGGGACGCAGCCCGTGTGAGAAACGTGACAAGAAGATGGGCAGAGCGAGACACGCGCGAAGTGACACTTTTGGCTCGGGCGTCCAGAGCAGCTCCTCCAGCAAGGGGAGGGGAGGCGTGAATTCTCCGAGCCTGGCACGTGCCCTCCCTGCTGGAGGGAGCCGTCTGTGACAGCATTTTGCAACCGGGCTGAGGTGAGCTGAGAGGGGGAAGAAGACCCACCAAGGGGGCCAAGGTAAATCCAGGAGCCTGCAACGGCCTGGGTAAGAATGGCTGGGAGCTTGGGGCTTTGCGGGCTGAGACCAGAAGAACTGAGCATCATGCCAGTCTGGAAAAGGCCATAAGAGGAAGTGCCAGCCTCTGGCGCCCCATATGTAGTTCCCCAGAGACCCTTCTTGGAGACCGTCAACCGAGATGATGGCCAGGAGCACCATTAAGAAGGGGGCATAGAGTGACCCTTTCTCCAGCCTCTGAACCATCTGGTGCTTCAGTTCTCTCTGAGGAAGGCCTCCCCCCCCCCGCCGCCATTGGGAGGTGGGAATTAAGTATAGATAGTCCTCAACTTACAACCATTCATTTAGTGACCATTCAAAGTTACAATCGCACTGAAAAAAGTGACTTATTACTGTTTTTCACCCTTACGATCTGGAGTGGGAGGTGTCCTGGGATCAGGGTGCAGGCTCCCCCAGGCTCTCCAGTCAGTTGGGCTGGGCTGCCTTGAGAGGAAATTCTTCCCTACAACTATCCTCACCCCCCCCCCACCGCCCCCAGGCCACCAAATAGCAAAGGAGTCCCAACCAGCCCCTGCCCCCCACCCATGGACAGAGGACGGGAAAGGAAGGCTGCCTTCGTCTCACCCCAGAACTTCCCTCCATTGATGGAGATTAACTCCTGCAAGCCTGCATCACTGAGGACGGGGTGGGGGGGAAGAAGGGCTGGGCCTGGGCCCCTTCCTTCCCCAATTGGTCTCTTTTTCTTCTTCTCCCATCAGTGGCTTTCTCTGGGACTTTGAGACAGAAGGACTCCATGGCTGCCTCTGTACATGCTGGACCACTCTGCCCAGATCTGGGATGCCCAGTGAGGAAGTAGGTCTCGTGGCCCACCTCGTCTTTCAGGAGGCAGAGAAATGGGGGCATCAGCAAGCCTTGGGCACTCCCGTGCTCAGAAGCTCCCTCTCCGGGATGTCACAGCAGCTCAGCCAAGCCATGTGAAGCAATGGACTGCAATGCCAGCTGGCATCTCCCCCGCCTTCCTCTCCGGGCACTGGTGGCCGACAGATGAAGAGGGAAGAATCAATGGAGCTGACAGCCCAGCCCAAAAGTAGCTGCTCTTGCCAGACCTGGATACCTTGTGGGCACGCTGCTGCCAGGCGGGCACCAAGGCAGGCAGGAATCCTCTTCTGCTGTGTGCCCTATGAGGTTGTGTGGCAACTCCATTGCTGGTGCCAACCGTTTAACACCTCAGCGTCTGCAGAGACGAAGTCTGGCATGGGCCCTAAGGCAGTGTCGGTTGTGATTGATTGACTGATTGATAGAATAACAGAGTTGGAAGGGACCTTGGAGGTCTTCTAGCTCAACCCCCACTCGAGCACAAGACCCTAAAGTGTACCTGTCCAGCCTCTTCTTGAAAATCTGCAGTGTTGGAGGGAAGCTGTTTCACTGATTATTCTGACAGGAGATTCCTCCTTAGTTCTAGGTTGCTTCTCTCCTCGGTGAGTTGCCACCCGTGGCTTCTTGTCCTGCCCTCGGGGGCTTTGGAGAAGAGCTTGACTCCCTCTTCTTTGGGGCAGCCCCTGAGAGATTGCTCTCATGTCTCCCCTGTCCTTCTTTTCACCAACTAGACCTACCAATTCCTGCAACTGCAGGCAGCTTGTTCCCAGCACAGACATGGAGGGTGGGGGGGGGGCTCTTATCCAAGGTGCCCCCCCCGACACACACACACCCCGGTTGCAGCTGAAGAGCTGCATTTGCTGAGGAGCCTTTTGGGGGGAGCATGCTGAGCCGGACGGTCTGTGGGTTATGGCGCCATAGCTGCCTACAGGCAGTTGGTGGGGGGTTTCTACCGGTTTGCCCAAACTGGGGCGCCCACCACCAAGACATCATCACAGATGCTCCGTGCACACACAAAGTGCCGCGCATGAGCGAAGTGAATGCGCGCACACAGTTCCGAACCAGTAGCAAAGGTAAGTGGAAACCACTACTGTAGGTAGTCCTTGACTTACAGCAGCTCATAGTAACGGCTCAAATTACAACATGACGTAACAACATAACAAGTGACTTATGCCCATTTTTCACACTTACGACTGCTGCAGCATCCCCACAGTCACATGATCAACATTCTGATGCTTGGCAATTGTCTCATATTTATGACGGCTACAGTATCTGGGGGAGGGTCAAGTGATCCCCTTTTGCGACCTTCTGTCAAGCGAAGTCAGTAGGGAAGCTAGATTCACTTAACAACCATGTTGCTAGCTTAACTGCAGTGCTTCACTTAAGAACTGTGGCAAGAAAGATTGTAAAATGGCGAGTTCATTAAACTCGCTTAATGAACGTCTAATTTAACAACAGAAATTTTGGCTCAATTGTGGTCGTAAGTCAAGGACCACCAGTATCTCAGAAATGGAGTTAATGCTGTTTACTTCTTTCTTGCTTCGCATGCATGTTAAGTCACATGCTGCTCAAAGAAATGGAAGTCATGTAAACGGCTAAGCCCCAGAAAAGTTAAAGAGCTGACCAAGATTGATACAGGGCTCACACAAATCAATACATTTGATTATTGAATTATCCCCTTTTGGGGGGTTACCCAATATGCTGCATGCCTCACTGTTCTGGCTGAACAAGTAAACCCCAGGTGGCTTCACGTGGCAGCCTGCCTCCCACTGCCTCCCACTGCATCTTAAAACCTGACTTGCATCCCCACAACCACCCAATCCTGCTGGATCTTGTTAAGTGCGTTGCCAAGACCCACAAAATATGCTAAGCCAGCATTGCAAAAAAAAAAAAACCAGAAAGGAGGGAGCTTGAAAGCATCTCAGCTGATGGTGTGAAGGCAGCTGCCTCGTTTTCCCAAAGACCCGGTGGTGAGGTCGTGCAATCTGCAACTCAACCAGACCCCCATCAATAACCCATCAGTGGAGCATCTCAGTCACTGGGAGATGGGTGGGTTTCCAGAATTTCCCAGCCAGGGTCTCCCTAGAGATCATCTAAACAAGCATCAGACCCATCTAGTCCAGCTGTTGGGCCACTAGTTGGCCATTCTGGACTGGAGGTCAACAGCCCCCCCCATACCCCTCCAAACTGTATCTCCCACACCCCAGTTTAGCCCCATCTTGTCTCCTGTGCCCCAATCAGCTAGTCTGGGCTTCTGGGAGGTGATTGTGACTCCAAATGGATTCTCTAACGCCAGACAGGACTGCAGAGTGGGGGTCCCCCAATATCCATGCCCCCAGGCCTTGGCTTGGACCCTGGAGAAGGAGAAACAGCCATCTGTATTCATACCACCAAGGCCCAACCGCCTATGAGCCCTTTCCATCATCCCAATCAGCTTCTAGGAGAATAGCCCCTGGCAGCAGAGCCCCTGGCTTGGTGGTTCCAGAAGCCTTTCCTCCTGCTAGCCCCACATTGAACTGACCCAGATGACCTCCGGGTCTAACAGGCTGACCCCTCATCTTTTCCTTCACCAGCCTGATTCTGCAGAAGCAGCCCAAGGGTCTTTGATGGGTGTCCTGCCCAGCCCCCAACCTTGGGGTGAATAAGTCCCTCAAGGAGGGAATGAGTTCTGCTGACTGAGGGGCTGGGGGCGGGTAGACAACGATCAAACGGGCCTGGCTTATCTGAGGCTTCAGCCTGAAGGAAGGGCAGCCCCTGCCTGAGCTCCCTCCGACCCAAAGGAGAAGGTCCAAAGCCAAAAAACGGGTCCCCAGGAACCCAACCTCAGCAGCCAGATGGAGGGAGGGCCAGAAGGACCCCGTTAGCTTCAGCCCCTCCCTCAGAACATGTGAGGCTACCTCTTCCTCCAAATGGTGGTGGGTAAGTGGGGCAGCATGGGTGAAGGAGGCTGAGGTTGGCCGTTGCATTGCATTGCTCTCTATGCACAGAGTGGCTCCCCCCACCCCAAGTATATGAGCCCTTCTACACCATAAGGCCAAAGAGAGGGAAGGGGAATGGCCACCCCCAGCCTCTCTGCTATTAAAACTATGCAGCTCAGGAACTTCCCTGCCTGGCTTTCCTTGGGGCTCCTGGGCGGGATCCCAAAGGGAAGTGATTGGGGGAGGCAGGTTTGCCTTTCGGCTGATCGGGTCCCTTGAAAACCTCCGGAGTCCGGGGGTCTTCAACCCAAAGGCTGGCTCTGCCCTGAGACTTCCTGGGGGTTTCATCACCTCTCACCTGGGCCTGACCCCGGGAGCCTCTCCGAGACCTGCCACTGGCTCCACCCACACGACAACCTCGTCGGGGGGGAGATCCTCCCCACCCCGGAGCTTCTTAACCTGGCCCTTCCTTGCGGGGGGAGGGGGAGGGGGTTGCTGCTCCGTAGAGAAGTCATCGCAACTCCTTTCCGGGATGCGCTGCGGTTCCACAACGATCTCCCGCAATCTGGCGTCTCCCGAGGTCCGGGGAGGCGGGGATACAGCTCGACTTTTTGCTCCGGAATCCGGACCGCCAAGCGCAGCAGGCGCACAGGATCCGGACCCCCTCCTCCCGCAGGAGACCCAACCGAGGGGGCCAGGAAGGGCCTCACAGCAGCCGGCCAAGGGACATCGTGCCCCCACCCCTCACCCCCGAAGCCAACGAACGACGCCGCAGCCCACCTGGGAGGCTCAGCAAAAGCCAGCGCGCTTCCCGCAGCGCCAGAGTTTCGGCCGGTCCCGAAAGCCGTAAAAGCAAGCGGGGGCTTCGGGGGATCGAGAGCCGCTCGGGGGACCCGCAGGGAAGGCGCCGCCTCGTCCGGGGGCAGCCGCGGAGCAGAAGGAAGCCGCGCAGGGAAAGCAGCGGCGGGGAAGGAGAACTCGCCCACGCGCGCGCTTTGCCTGCCGCCTCGCCTGACAGCAAGACCCACGCGCGCTCCCTCGGTCCTCGGGGCCCGCCTCGCCTGCTCCCCCGGGCCCAGGGCACGGACTGAGAGCGGCCCCCGAGGAAAGGCTCCCCGCCGCCCCCTTCGGGGCTCGGCCAGGGGGACTCAGCAGCGCCGTCGGGGCCCGAGGATGCGGCGGGCCTGGAAGTGCTCACCTGGCCCGGCCCGCCCGGGCTGCCCTGACCAGCAGCGGCCCCAGCGCGGCTCCTTCGCTCGCCTCCTTCCGCAGTAGCCCAGTTGGCGCCGCGGCGAAGCAGTAGGGCGAGCAGCCCGAGTGACAAGCGGCTGCGGCGGCGACTCCTCCCCGTTTGCCGTCGGAGGGATGCGCTCGGCGCCCGCCCCTTCCCCCTTCCCCTGCCCACGGGGAGGCGGGAGCCGCTTCGGATTCGGGGCGCATCCAGGCGGCCGCCGCTGATGGCACGCGCGGCCTCCCCCAGGCGGAGCGGAGCGGAGGCGGCGGAGGCCCCCGCCCGTATGGTGCCTGCACAGTCGCTGCCAAACCGCCCGCCATCCTGGGGACACCTGCCAGACCTCCTGCGTGGCAAGTCCTGGCTGGCAAGCGTGATCTGAGCCCCTCGAGGCCCGTCCTGCGCTGCTCTGCCTCAGCTAGGGGTGCCTCCCAGCCCCGACCTGGCTCAGCTGGGCAGCCCAGCAGGAGAGGCCCCGGAGGCCGCTGGCCCTCTGCCTGGAAGGCGGGGAAGGGACTTAGGGGGACTCCAGCAGCAGGATGCCCTGGTCCCCTCAGCAGAGGCTGCTGGGACAGGATGGGTGTGCTCTGGTCTAATGGGGCAGACAGGCTCCCTTCAGCTGCAGGCCTCCACTCAAAGTGCCTCCGCACCCCACCAGCCTGGGCACTCAGGCTGGCCAACACTGCAGGGCTGCTGTTGAGCAGATGCTGTCAGCCCTTCCACCGTGGGGAGCGCCTGATCAGTGGCTGAGACACAGGCCCAGAGACATGTGCAGACAATAAAACCACAACTAAGTTTGCAGATCTGTACTGGACCTAAAGCCTGGGAAATGGAGGTGCTGCCCTCAGCTGCTCTGACAATCAAGCCCAGTCACCCCATCAACACTGGCAGGGCACCCCCCCCTCCCTCCTAGCCCAGCAGATGCCACCTAGTCTGGCAAGGAAATCTCTGGGCGCCAACTCCATGGCTCAGCAGCTTCAAAAGGCCAGAGAAGTTCACCCAGCAGGTAGGCCTCACCCAGGGTTGGCATGTGGCAGCTGCCGCCCTGGGATTCCAGTGCTGGAACAGGAGCCCCTGGCCTGGGAGGAATGGCTAAACTTGAACCATGGCCTGGAATCCATGATCAAATGCCAGGCTCCAGAAGGTCCCGACCACCATGGCATTCCCCTGGTCCCTCTAGGCAGAATTGCCATGGGCCTGAGTCAGAGCGGAGGTGACTGAGGACTCCTGGCACCTGTCCAACTCAGCCCAGGGTGTGGTGAAGGTGAAGGCCTACGAGGGAAGGTCTCAAACCAGAAGAGGTGGACATGCGGGTCACTGGCCAACAGCAGTACTCACAACAGGGGACCTGAGAAGGGCCTGAGGGTCTCTGGGGAAGAAGAGAGCCACACGGGCCCAGAGGGTTACCTGGACAGGTTGCAGGCAGAAGTTTGATTCCTGAGCTGGCTAAGCTCCCTGAGCGTCTTCCAGCCAGGCTGGGCTGGCCCAGATCCTTGCAAGGCCCTCTGCTTGTAGGAGCATCCCGGCCAAACTCGAGCCACCTGCTGTCTTAGCAGCAGAGCCCCTGGCGTAGCTCTCCTGTCACAGAGGCCAGAGGCCTGCTATTTGGGGCACCTTCTCCCTTCATCTCTGTCCCTTGTTGCTTCCCCAGGTGAGGGCAGTGGGAGACGGGCAGCTCTGGTTGTCCTGAAAGCAGCAGCCCCTGCCAGCCAGCAGAGGGAGGGAGGAAGCATTTCCCTCCTCCTCCTCCTCCCATCCTGCTCTCCAGCCCCCACCCTTGCTGGCCATGGCTTCCAGAGGCAGCAACCATCAACTGCCTGATGCAGACCTGATGGGGCTCAGGACAACTCTTTGGGGGTCAAGGTGGGTGCAGACCACCAGTAGCCGATGCATCACTGATGGGAAAGGGCCCCCCTGGGATTCTCTCATCTGATGAAAGGATGAGTAAAGGTCCTTCTCAGGTCTTTGGGATCTAATCCCTCCCGTGGCTGCTGCTATTGGCCAGTGGCCCCATGTCCACCTCCCTGTTACGACCACTTCTGGCTTGAGGCCTTCCCGCCCTCCCTGGGCTGAGTCACAAAGGTGCCAGGAGAGCTCTGCTCTCTTCTGCTCAGAGCCCTGGGAAATGGGGCTGGGGGAGAGAGGCTCAGGAAGCCCCACGAGATCTGCCTGAAGCCCCTTTGGGCCAGATGCCTCCCCCCCCCCACCAAAGGATCCTGGGACAGGAAGACGGCATGGAAGCCGCTCAGCCTCTGTCTGAGCACCAGAATCTTCCTCACTCACTTCTCCCTTTCAGCCAGTCTGCCATCCTGCTTCATCAGACCGTCATGCCCCATCCTGACCTTGGAAGGAAGGAGAGAGAGAGAGAGAGAGAGAGAGAGCGCGTGCAGGTGAGCCCCTTCCAACCCCGCAAAAAGAGTCCCTTCCCCTCTGATCCACCCCTGGGCCCCCGATTGAGGGGCTGCGGGCACTGCCAGCATGCTCAGCCTCACAGGCTCTCCTGCTGTGTGGTCAGAGACCTGATGGGCTCTTCCACACACCTGCTTGCTGCAGGGAAGCCTCCTTGTTCTGTGGGGCGCAGGAACACGTAACCCTAATGTATCCAGAGGCCAGCAGAGGCAGAACTGCGTGTTTTGTGCATAATGTTCCATTGTATGTTGTGTGCACCTCCTCTCCCACCGACTGTGGCCTTTGCTCTCTGGTGGCTGCCCCCCTCCCCACGGCCTTTTGCTCTGAAGCCCAACTGAGGCTTCCTTTGCAAGGTATTTCTTGGGGCCTCTTCTTACAACTGTTCGTTTAGTGACCAGTTACAATGGTACTGAAAAAAGTGACTGCAGCATCCCCAGGGTCACGTGATCCAAATTCAGAGGCTTGGCAATTGGCTCATATTTATGACGATTTCAGTGTCCCGGGGTCACATGATCCCCTTTAGTGACCTTCTGACAAGCAATCAATGGGAGGGTCAGATTCACTTAGCAACTGAAGTGATTTACTAAACAACCGTGGCAAGAAAGGTTATGAAATGGGGCAAAATTCACTTAACAACTATCTCGCTTAGCAAGGAAAATGTTGGGCTCAATTGCGGCCATAGGTTGAGGACTATCTGTATACGCCTAATATACCAGGCCAAGAGGAGGCTCTGAGTATTATAGAATAGGGCAAAGCCTTCAGTTGGGGGGCAGTCAGTGGGGCAGCTGCTTTAACCACACTGCCCCCACCTGTCGTTCTATGCGTCACTGTGGTGAGGCTCTGGTGGCATTTTGCCGCCTCTGACGCTGAGGGTTCTCCGGTGCCAGGGCCACTTATGCTGCTGCTGGGGTCCTGGGTGGCTGGTGGCACCCGGCAGAGTTCTGCCCCACCTCCCTTCTGAATCAGGACCAAGGGCTGAGGGAAGAAATGGGGGGATGTATGGAAAGGGGGCGGGACAGGGAATCAGAGGAAGGCAGCAGGTGCTGAGGCGTCCCTGCACAAATGGCAACTCACATGGGCGTTGTGGTTGTGGAGCAGCTGTGCAGGTGCTTAACGTGTGTTTGAAGATGCTTGCAGCTGTTCACCCCAAAAGGGGATGAGCAAAGGGGCAGCTGGGGCAGTGATGGTCACAGCCTTGGGGACTCCTCTTCCTTGAACCCGAGGAAGCTGCTGCAGCCATGAAGGGTGGGCTCTAGGAGAGGGGGGATATGGCCAGGGCCACACACTGGGGAGGAGAAGCGGGGGACAGGTTCAAAGACAAGACTTGAGGAGGCTGAAAGGTCAGGGAGGGTCAAGGCTTCCATTCTCTCTCCAGAAAAAGGTAAGCAAGCCAAGGAGAGCCTGGGGGTGCCCTTCTGCCCCCTCCCCCCTTGTGTTCCCAAGGCATTCTGGATTGGCAGGCAATTCAGAGCCATTTTGGGAGTCAGCCAGCCACAAGGACACTTCCCCCAGAGTTAAGTGCAATCTATATTCAAAATAAAGGAGGGAAGCGTAGGATGGCACCAGTTCAACATCTGCCAGGAGCAGACAGTGGGCAAGGCCAGGTTGAGACCATGTGGCTGACAAGGGGCATTTCTATTCAAATCCATTTCATGTATTCTTAATCATGTTTATACTTTTATCTGTTATCCTATATATGCTTGACAAAATAAATAAATAAATAAATAAAAAATCTGTGCAGGCGGCCACAGGGTATATGTGCTCCCCCCCAACCCATGTTGCTTAGTAACTGGTTTCACAGGACTCTGCTGCCCTCTGGTGGATGCTGCTGAGTCTGGCAGCAAGCACTGCCCCCCCCCCCCCATCCCTTCTGAAGCTGCCCATCTTGAGCGTCTGTCCCCAGCCAGATTCCAGGCAGATGGCAACCCAGCAGGAACTCAAGTTAGAGCCCCAGATTGGCAATCCAGTCAAACAGATACAGGCACCAGGGTGGTTTTGCAACTGAGCCATCCCTGCTGCCCACCTTGTCTCTGACTCATTCTCTGCAGCAAATCAGCAGCTGAGGCTCTTCCATAACTTTAAAAAAGGCCAAGATTGGAAGGGGGTTTTCAGAACACACCAATCCTCCTTAGAGGACAACGTGGGAAGAGGAAGGCCAATGCTGAGTCCTTGTGTACACAGGACAAGATCTGGGGTCCCAGCTGCACATGAGCCGGCAGGGGGCCGGCTCACGTGCAGCAGCTAAGAAGCCAAATGCCGTTAAGCAGAAGCACTGCCGCCAGTTGGAGTGGGGCTGGGCAATAGTTCCATTGGTCCAGTCTCTCTTCTCCAGTTTGGCCTCTAGACTTAAAAGAGATGATCAGGAATTTGAACACCAACCCTGCGAGGAAGCCTTAAAGGAGCTGGGAGGCTGAACCTGCCCAAGAGAAGGCGGAAGAGAGGAGGAAGGAGTGGGGTCTGCAAACATCTGAGAACTGTCTTGGGCTAAAGGATGCAGATTTTTCTCCATGGAAACTGAGAGTAGAAGAATCAGTCAGTCCAAATGAAAAAGAGGCCGATTTGGTGCAGCGTCAGAGATTTCTGTGGGGCAAAAGCTGTAAATCAGCACCACCTTCTGCCAGGAACGGTGGCTTCCCACTCAACAAATGCTTTCAAAGTGTGTTGATTGAGTGACTGTCAAGGATTGTTTGGATGACCTTTAAGTGCCTTTCCAACTCACACTTTGTATGAACCAGTGAGGTCAATGTTGGCAGCACTCATCTCTTTGTCCCTGCATAAATGGATAGCTACACTAAATACTGCAGGGCGAGGGTGATCAACTTTCCAATAGAAAAAACACTCCACTCCACTGGAAGCTTTTCCCCTAAAAAAATTGCCGGCTTCTAATTTTTAAAAAACCTGGCATTGTTTCATACAGCAAAAGGGATGCAAACAATTATAGCTACCCACAAATATATGAGGAAAGGAAGGGCTGGAGGAGAGCAGCCAACCCTTCATGAGCCACCCATGTGCTGCAGCTGCTAAAACAGCTGTTGTGATCTTGGGCTCCACCAAGAGAGGTAAAACATTGAGATCCCAGGAAGGGATCCATGCTCCATGCTGCCCTAGTCAGATTAGCCCTGGAATACTGGGACCAGTTCTGGTCCCCACAATAAAAGGAGGGCCCTGAGGAACTGGAAAGAGGTCAGAGAAGATGGGGAGAGTCTTGGAAGCTAAAGACCTACGAAGAACCGGTATTTTTAGCCTCCAGAAGAGGAGGGCCTCCCAGCAGTCTTCCCAGCCTTGAAGGGCTGCCCCAGGAAAGGCGGTGGGGCTGTTGTTTTTTTGCACTGTTATTTCTTCAATGTTTATGCCGTCCATCTCTCCTATGGCGTAACCCTGGAGTTCTTCTCCACAGCTCTGAGGGCAGGACAAGACCCACCCTGGCAGAGAGAGACCCCAGCTCAAAATCAGGGAGAATTCCCTGGCTCTGGGGGCTCCTCCTCGGCCCGAGGATTCAACCCCACAATCCTTTGTCTGGGAGGGTCTGAGGATCCTTGTGCTGGCAGAGGGTTGGACTAGATGACCCCCAAGGTCACTTCAACCCCAGAATTCTCACACACACCGTCTCTCCCCACCCCCAGAGCAAGGTAACAAAGGAGCCAAAGAGGAGGGCCACGTGGAGTCAGTCCCGGCAACGGTCGGGGAAAAAATGCCGTTTTTGTAGCGTGGCCCACGAGACCCCTCCTCCCCCAGCTTCCTGGCTGACCCCCTCCCTCCGTTTCCGACCTGCGGGTGGTGGTGGGGGGACCAGCCGGGCTGGAAGCGGAGCAGCAGCCCAGCGAGGAAGGGACGCGGCTTCTGCCAGCCTCCGCTTGAACGCCGGGCCGGGCCGGGCAGACAGACGGGGGGGGGCCTCCGCCTCGCGCCCTGCCCTGCCCTGCCAGGCGGAGACCCCTCCCCACCCCCACCGCCAAGCAGGGTTTGCGAGCCGGGGAGTCCTAGGCTCCGCCCCTCCCGACAGGCCCCTCCCCGCTCCTGGGTCCCACACGGGTCGGTCAAGGGAGCCCCGCCCCCTAGGCGGCCTGTTTCGAAGCCTTCCGCAAACGAGAAGCCGGCGGGGGCGGGGGAGGGTCCGCCTTCCCCGGGCATGCGTACTCGCGCCACCAGTGGCGCTCTTCCCCGTCGCGCCTGGAGGGGGCGCCCGCACTTCCGGCAGACCCGCCCTCCATTTCCGGGAGGCGCAAGATGGCGGCGCCCGGGCGGCGTGCGTGTCTCCCGGGCGGCGGGATGGGGCGGACGGTGCTGGTGCGGGGGCTGCCTCCCTCGGCCCGCGCCGCCGACCTGGAGGGCGAGTTCGGGCAGGCGGGGCCGGTGCGGCGGGCGGTGGCCGTGACGGCGCCCGGTGAGCGAGGGGGGAGGGAGGGGCGGGGGCCGGGAGAGACCCCTCCTGGTCCGGCGTCTGACGGGGCGGCCTGGTCGTTGCAGGCGGCGAGGCGTGCACCGGGCTAGGCTTCGTCAGCTTCTCCCTGCCGGAGGACGCGCAGCGGGCCCTGCGCGAGATCCGCACCTTCGGCGGCCGCCGGGTCAGCCTGGCGTTGGCGCGGCCCAAGAAGCGGAAGGCGGGCGGCGGCGGCGGCGGCGGCGGAGGTGAGCGGCGGAGGGTGGGGGCCTCGGTCCCTGGGAGGCTGCGGAGCCCTTCTGGGGCTTTGGGGGAGGGTGTCTCCCCGGGCCGCCTTCCTGCCTCTCACTCGCCCGGCCTCTTCCTCTCCCAGAGGCGCCCCCCGAGGCCCCCCGGCAAGCGCATGAGCCCCGCAAGGCCAGGGGGCCCCCCAAGAAGGCCCGGCTGATCGTCCGCAACCTCAGCTTCAAGGTAGGAAGGCGGCGGCTGCCCTGCCTGGCTTTGGGGCGCCCCCCGGAGTGGGGGGAGGGGCGATTGCACCGCTTCTTCTCCCAGCCACCCCCCTCCCCCCCCCGCGATCCCTGCGCTCTTTGCCCTCGAATCCCTTTGGCTTTGTCGGTTCCTCCCAGTGCACGGAAGACGATCTGAAGAACGCCTTTGCTCCCTTCGGGACGGTCCTGGAAGCCTCCCTGCCCAGGAAGCCCGGTAGGTGTGTCAGAAAACCGGGAGAGAGGGAGAAGGTCCTGGGGCCCCTGCAGGACAAGAGCCCGAGTGCCATGCTCCCCTCGCTCCTTTGTGGCACGAAGGCTTTTGCGGGACCGTCTTTCTCTTTGGGTTATTTGTTTGACGTATGGCTCATCTTACGTGGACTAGCTTTAGTATATTAACATTTCTCCTCAGTTAGTTTTTACTAGTATGAAGGTTCAAAAGATCTGTGTTCAGTGGGTGAATGCAGGAGACTCCCTGCTCTGGGTGAGGGGCTGCTTTGCCCCCATCTCTCTGCGGTGCAGAAGCTGTAGCTCATGGGATGCGGGGAAGGTGTGAATGTGCGATGTAAGAGGGGGCTTCTGGCCTTGATCTTTGCCTTCCAGATGGAAAGCTCCGCGGCTTTGCCTTCGTGCAGTTCAGGAATGTCCTGGAAGCAGGAAAAGCCCTGAAGGGGATGAACATGAAGGAGATCAAAGGTGAGTCCCTGCATCCTGCTCAGGATTTGGGTGGGTATCCATCATCTCATGCTGAGGTGCTCCCAGAGGGGCAGGAAAGGGGCCAGCTGCGGCTCAGCAGATACCAGCCTTGGGGGAAGAATTTGCTCACTTCCTGTGCACGCCGTCTTCGCTTCTGTGCAGGGCTGAGGGTCAGCAGCACGAAGGTGTCCTGATTAAAAGGAACTCGGGCTGAATACTGAATGACAATGCTTTATGCGAAGGAGGAAAGCCAGGATTTCTACAGAAGTTGAGGGCTGCAGGGCGGAAAGTCCTGGGACCTGGTGGGCTGGCCAGTCTGGGGAAGCTGGGCAGGTTTTTGTCCCTGTCCCTAACCAAGTTCTATGGTTAGGCCAAATGGGAGGGGCGGCATCCCTGATTGAGGAGGGAAAGCTGTGGTTTCCCTTGGGCCATGCTGTGAGGAGACTTCTGTTTTTGGTCTAAGTGGACTTGCAGAGGGCTTGGCCTGCTGCATGGAGGGTCAGTGTGGGTTTGTGGGCAAGGAGGGGAGATGGCGATGACCCTAGTCATGGGAAAGGGGGCAGTAGTCTCTATGGGAGCTGCGTCCTCCACTTTAGTGGCACGTGCCATCTTGCTGAAGCTTGGCAGCTAGGTAGGGCAGCCCTTAAGGTGGTTGAAGGCCTGTCAGTTTTTTAAAAGCAGGCAATGGATGGATGACTTTTTGGTCCTCCCGTGTAAGCGTTGCCTGGCTCTGGGGCCTCTCGCCCTGTATTACCCCCACTTCCAGCCAGCCTCAGCGGTCCCCTTCCTCTCTGCAGAGCGCCCGGTGGCCGTGGATTGGGCTGTGGCCCGGGAGAAGTACCAGGCTGCGCAGGCAGAAGATGTCCCTGCTGGTGAGTGGCCATCTCGTGTGAATCGGGAGGGGGGGCAGTATTGCCGGCTCGGGCGGGGCAGGGAGCATCTGTTCTGTCCTTCCATTCTTCCTGCATGTTGCTGTGACTAAATAAGCCCCATTCTGATTTGACACGAGGGCCTGGCCCACAATGTCTCCTTACGTCCTTTGTCTGTCCTCAGAGAAGAAAGCCCAGCCGGAACTTGTGGATGGGAGTGAAGAAAAACGAGGGAGGCCAGAGGCTACTGCGCCAGGAAGGCCCAGCAGGTAAGCCTCAGGGAGCCTGGGGTGGCCACGTGGCAGAAGGGTGAGTACTTGTGGTCAGCCAGGGCTGCCTTCTTGAGGGCGGTGGGCAGTTGCAGCTTCCTCTCCCCGCCCAAAGCCAGTGCATCCCCCCTGGTTTTGCCCCCCCAGAAACACTCTCTTGCTGATCCCTTCTGACTGGCCTCTCCTCCTAGGGACCCTCAGCCTCCAATTCCAGTTCCCCCTGTGGAGAGCGAGGACGAAGAGCAGGAGGTCAGCTCTGGGGACCAGCAGGAGGAACCGTACGAGGCTGGGAGTTCTGATGGGGAAGATGAGGAGGAAGAAGTAGGAGGAGCAGGTTGGTTGGTTCAGATGCTTTGGGGGGATGGGGTGAGGAGGGTCTGCATGTGTAGAATCAGCCAGTACTTGAAGCAGCAGGAGACCACCCTGTAGAGGTAGTCCTCGATTTATGACCACAATGGAGCCCAAAATTTCCATTGCTAAGCAAGACAGTTGTGAGTTTTGCCCTATTTTGCAACCCTTCTGGATCTTGTAATCACAGGGATGATGCAATGGTTGTAGGTGTGAAAAATGGTTATAAATCACTTTTTTCAGTGCCATTGTAACTTTGAACGGTCACTAAGCGAATGGTTCTAAGTCAAGGATTCCCTATATTAGGCTGATGGGGTCCTTCAAGGTGATTCCACCCTTGCTGGGGTTTTCCTAGTTACAGTCAGGTCCAGAAATATTGGGACATCGACACAATTTTAACATCTTTGGCTCTATACACCACCACAATGGAGTTGGAATGAAACAAACACAATGTGCTTTAACTGCAGACTGTCAGCTTTAATTTGAGGGTATGTACATCCAACTCAGGTGAACGGTGTAGGACTTACAGCAGTTTGCATATGTGCCTCCCACTTGTTAAGGGACCAAAGGTAATGGGACAGAATAATAATCATAAATCAAACTTTCTCTTCTTAATACTTGGTTGCAAATCCTTTGCAGTCAATCACAGCCTGAAGTCTGGAACGCGTAGACATCACCAGACGCTGGGTTTCATCCCTGGTGATGCTCTGCCAGGCCTCTACTGCAACTGTCTTCAGTTTCTGCTTGTTCTTGGGACATTTTCCCTTCAGTTTTGTCTTCAGCAAGTGAAATGCATGCTCAATGGGATTCAGGTCAGGTGACTGACTTGGCCATTGCATAACATTCCACTTCTGTCCCTTCAAAAAAACTTTGGTTGCTTTTGCAGTATGCTTTGGGTCATTGTCCATCTGCACTGTGAAGCGCCGTCCAATGAGTTCTGCAGCATTTGGCTGAATGTGAGCAGATAATATTGCCCGAAACACTTCAGAATTCATCCTGCTGCTTTTGTCAGCAGTCACATCATCAATAAATATAAGAGTACCAGTTCCATTGGCAGCCATACATGCCCATGCCATGACACTACCACCACCATGCTTCACTGATGAGGTGGTATGCTTAGAATCATGAGCAGTTCCTTTCCTTCTCCATACTCTTCTCTTCCCATCACTCTGGTACAAGTTGATCTTGGTCTAATCTGTCCATAGGATTTTGTTCCAAAACTGTGAAGGCTTTGTTAGATGTTGTTTGGCAAACTCTAATCTGGCCTTTCTATTTTTGAGGCTCACCAATGGTTTATATCTTGTGATGAACCCTCTGTATTCACTCCGGTGAAGTCTTCTCTTGATTGTTGACTTCGACACACACACCTACCTCCTGGAGTGTGTTCTTGATCTGGCCAACTGTTGTCAAGGGTGTTTTCTTCACCAGGGAAAGGATTCGTCGGTCATCCACCACAGTTGTTTTCTGTGGTCTCCCGGGTCTTTTGGTGTTGCTGAGCTCACCAGTGCATTCCTTCTTTTTCAGAATGTTCCAAACAGTTGTTTTGGCCACGCCTAATGTTCTTGCTATCTCTGATGGGTTTGATTTGTTTCTTCAGCCTAATGATGGCTTGCTTCACTGATAGTAACAGCTCTTTGGATCTCATCTTGAGAGTTGACAGAAACAGATTCCAAATGCAAATAGCACACTTGAAATGAACTCTGGGCCTTTTATCTGCACATTGAAATTGGGGTAATGAGGGAATATCACACACCTGGACATGGAATAGCTGAGAAGCCAATTGTCCCATTACCTTTGGTCCCTTAACAAGTGGGAGGCACATATGCAAACTGCTTTAAGTCCTACACTGTTCACCTGAGTTGGATGTACATACCCTCAAATTAAAGCTGACAGTCTGCAGTTAAAGCACATTGTGTTTGTTTCATTCCAACTCCATTGTGGTGGTGTATAGAGCCAAAGAAGTTAGAATTGTGTCGATGTCCCAATATTTCTGGACCTGACTGTATCTTGTTTGATGGCTTTCCAGAGACTTCTTTCTCCTAGGGGCCACTTGGCTCGCCTCCAGCTGGTAGCTCACCTACCAGCCTCCCTTGTCCAACTCAGGTGCTGGGGGGAGGGGCAGTCAGGCCTCTGGAGAGTCCCAGGGGGAGAAGGGGTGATATTTGCACCCCAGATGTTTTAGCGACCATTTCTGTGGCTTTCTTGCTCACTTGCTTGTTGAGTCTCATGTTCCTCCCTCTCATTGCAGGGGAGGATCCTGCCCCAAAGCAGAAGCAGCACCACTCTGATGTCGCAGAGGGCCGGACTGTGTTCCTCAGGTGGGTCCAAGCGGTGGCCTGGGGGGCTTAGCACCCTCCTGGGGGCTCAAGGGTTGCTGTGCTGCAGCCCCAAAGGGCCTTGCCCCTCCTGGCCACGCCTCCCTCCAGCCGCCCGGGGTTGGAGGTGGTCAGAACACATGTGGAGGGAATTGTTTCTCCCCCCCCCCCCCCCCCCAGGAACTTGTCTTTTGACACGGAAGAGGAAGAACTGGGGGAGCTTCTGGAGCAGTTCGGGGACCTGAAATATGTCCGGATTGTGTTGCACCGTGAGACAGAACACTCGAAAGGTGAGTGGGGCTTGCAGACCCCATCCCCTCATCCCCATAGGGAAGCCCCCCCCCCTCCTTCGGTTCCCCATTCCCCTGTGGGAGACCTAGAGGAAAAATAAGGGCCAAAATGGATCTTTTCCACCCCCCACCCCCCTTTGCAGGGCAGTTCAGAAGCCCTCTTCATCCTTTCCTGCCTGCCTTCCTCCAATGCCCCCCCCCCCCCCCTTGCTCTCCTCAGGCTGCGCCTTTGCCCAGTTTGTCACCCAGGAAGCTGCCCAGAAATGCCTGCAGACAGCGCAGGAGGAAACGGAGGTGAGAGCAGGACCCTGTGAGGCGATGAGGGAGGGTTGCCCCATTTGAACTCACAGGTGCCCCTTCATGGGGCGCCTCCCTCTCACCTTGTTTTTCTCCCTGCAAGGGTCAGGGGCTTCACCTGGGGGGCCGCCGTCTCCGGGTAGACCTGGCTGTCAGCCGTGAGGAAGCCCAGCAGCTGCGAAGCCCAAAGACCCCCAAGCCCAGCGGCACACGCAACCTCTACCTGGCCCGGGAAGGCTGTGAGTGAGTCCCCTCCTCGTCCCCAGGGCTCCTGGGCCCAGCCCTGCCTGGGGAGGAGAAGCCTGATGCCAGGCAAAAGACAGAGCTCTCTGGGGACTGCGAGCTTGACCCTCTGGCCGACCTCACCTTCCCTTTCCTCCTGCAGTGATCCGGGCTGGCACGAAAGCAGCCGAGGGGGTCAGTGCTGCCGACATGGCCAAAAGGGCCCGGGTGAGTGGCCACCCCATGCCAGTTTGGGAGGGGAATGAGCATCAGTCCTCGCTTGCCCATGGCCGCTGAGGGCATGTGGGCAGCCTTCCGGAAACGTACTCTCTGCCACCCGTTGCCTCTTGAGAGTTTGGGGTGGGCGGAGAGAGGCCGGTCGGCCTGGGGGAAGGGATGCCCTGGGCGGGCGGCTCTGACAGGGTCCTGCCCTCACTTGCAGTTTGAAGAGCTGAAGCGGCAGAAGCTGAGGGACCAGAAGATCTTTGTGTCCCAGACGAGGCTCTGCCTCCATAACCTGCCCAAGAGCCTGGACAGTGCCGCTCTGCGGAAGATCATGCTGCAGGCAGTGGGTGACGGCACGCCTGGTGCCAGGATCACGGAGGTCAGCCTGCCCCCGGCCTCTGCTGCCAGGACTGGGTCTGGGCCCTTCTCCCGGGTAGCTGGCAGGAGCTGCAGAGCCACAGTGCTGCTTCCTGAGCCCAAGGAATCAGGGCTTAGCTGGAGGGAAGGTGGCCGGGGCTCCAGAGCTGCACAGGCCAAGAGTGGCGGTCCCTGGGGTCCCTTCCCCATCCACCCCTTGCCTCTTCTCCGCTTCTGCAAGGCAGGAGGGGGGGGGCTTCACGCCCGAGCCAGGAGGCCTAGGGGGTTGGGGATGCACCGGGAGGGGGCTGAGCTGAGCTCATTGTGGTCGTGTGATGTCCCAGGTTTCAGGTGGATTGCGAAGCAGAACCTTCCCTGCAGAGTCGGGGGCTCCCCTTGGCCTTTCTGTCCTAGGCACACCAAGCCCCTTGTGTGCCGAGGGTGAGCCTTCAGGCTCCAGAGTTGAAGTTAGGGCGGGTCCAGTCGGCCTCTAGCGGGTGCCCGACTGTTGCCTCTTCCCCCCCCCCCCCCAGTGCCGGGTGATGCGGGAGCTGAAGGGTCGGGGCCAGTCCCTGGGCTACGCCTTTGTGGAGTTTCAGCAGCCCCAGCATGCCCTGCTTGCCCTGCGCCAGGTCAACAACAACCCCCAGCTCTTCGGAGACCAGAAGGTGAGTGTCTCCCCTGGCCTGTCAAGGGAAGAGCCCGGCTGAGCTCAGCTGCTCCAGAGACCCAGCGGCAGCACTGCAGGGCCGGTTTCTTCTTGGCCCAGCAGGCCGCCTGGGGTCCATGAAGCCCCCCTGCCCTTCCTCTTGAAGGCCCCCGCGTCCCTCTGGCCATCCCAAGACACAGGGTGGGCCATTTGCAGAGGGAAGCGAGGCTGGAGGGGACTGGGTGTCTGGGTCTCTGCCCACCCCGTGGAAGGATCCAGGCAGGGAATAGGAGGGAGGCCACCCCTTGAGCAGGACCCCTTGGCATCTCTTTCTCTTCCCAGCGGCCTATTGTGGAGTTCTCCCTGGAGGACAGGCGGAAACTGAAGCTGAAGGAGCAGCGTGCTGAACGCAGCCTGGTAGGGCATCCGGGGGGGGGGGGGGGCAACCCTCCCACAGCTGCAGAGATGAAGCCATCTCCCGGGCAGGGACCAGAGTCCCCCTTCTGCTGGCTCCTTGGAGTGCCCCCAGGGGTCCAAGGTGTCGGGTCCCTCAGGTTTGCGTCCTAAGCTGCTGGAAGAATAAAGGGGGTCTGGCTGCACCACCCAAAGGGAGAGAGGAGAGAGGCCCGGGGCTGCGAGATGAGCTTGAAGCTGGCCAGAGGTTGCTCTCCCTGCTGGGGGAGTGGGGGGCGCGGCTGGCGGCTGGCTGCCAGGTGACACTTTTCTCCCTTGTGCAGCAAAAGCTGAGGCAGAAGCAAGCAGCTACCAGGCCAGCAAGTCAGGGGCCATCGCCTGGCACCAGCCAGCCAGGGGCCCCTCAGAAGCCACCCAAGGGCCCGAAGAAGGCCCCAGGGGCCAAAGGAAAGGCTGGGGCCTCCAGCAGCCCTCAGGCTCCACCACAGCACAGTAGCCAGAAGAGGAAGCGGCCTGGGCCCTCGCCGAGCCTTCGGACCACTGAAGGAGCCACCTCCTGGTCAGGCTTTCAGACCCACAAGGAGCAGGAGACGGTGGAGCTGCCAAACGGCACAAAGCGGCGGAGGGTACTGGCCCTTCCCTCTCACTGGGGACCCAAAATCAGGTAAAGGCAGCAGTTGAGGGAGCTCCTGGGTCCCTGGCATGGCCGGAGGAAATCCTGCACGCAGACCCTTGCTCTGCCACCTAGACAGGAGCTTGGAGGGCCCCCCGGGGAATGAAAATCCCCTGGAGCTGCTCCCTAGACTGAGGTGGGGGCTCTCTCCCGGCAGGAATCGTGACAAGGGCAAAGCGAAGGTGGCCCCTCCCAAGAAGAAGAGGGCGGGGCCCAGAGAGCAGAAGGCACCCAGAGCTGCCCCCCAGGTGAGTCGATGGGGTCTCCTCCCATGCAGAGCCCACCTGCCTCTCTGCAGTGCCCCCACCCCCACAGGCCTTCTGATCCCTGTGCTTGTCCTCAGGGTCCCAAAAAGAAGCGGGCTGGACAGGGCCGGGCAGAGGTTCGCTTCGAGCAGCTGGTGGAGCGGTACAAGCAGCGGATCCTGGGGGCTGGCAAGGCCGCCCTGCAGCTCAAGAGGAGCAAGTGGTTCGAGAACTGAGTCGCCCCGCCCCCAAGGAAGAGAGACCACACACCCCCCCAGCTGGGAGGCCGAGTCCTGTCCTTGGGGAGAGAGGAGAGGAGGAGGCTCGCCCAGGCCCAGGTTCCTCAGCACTATTTGGGCGGACGTGACACGTGGGGCAGACAGGCAGGGTGAAGAGCCCCCCGGGGCCCTGGAAATGCTGGGGTCTCTGCCCCCAGGGTGGGGGCCGGGGCCTCTGGAGAAGCAAGGCAGGCGCCTGCTGTGGCCAGACCATCCTTGCTGTGAGGAGGGGCGGGGTGTGTGTGTGCAGGCCCTTCCTCCACGCTTAGCTCCAAACGTGCAGAAGGGTGTCTGGTGGAAGAGGCGCAGGAAGGAGGAGGAAAAGGCGGCTCCAGGCATGGAGTGCCCATTGCTGATTTGGCATCTTTCAATAAACAACTTTCTGAGAATTGTGGTTGCTGGGCATCTCCTGCTGGGCCTGGATCACAGGACCCCTTTTCTGTTGGGGGTGGGGGTTGGGGTAAAAGCCTGCTAAAGAGGCAGGGGGCTTTTGGTTCAGAAGTTCTACCACAGGGCATTAGACAAAATCCACCTGTGCATTGCCACTTTGATGCTCTTAACAGAAAAACAATGGGAAGGGACCTCGAAGGTCTTCTAGTCCAACCCCCTGCTCAAGCAGGAGACCCTGTGCCGTTCCAGTCAAATGGCTGTCCAGCCTCTTAAAAGCCTCCAGCGTCGGAAGGCAGCTTCTGTTCCCCTGATTTTGAACGACCTGGGAATTTCTCCTTCTCTCTTGGATTAGTTTCTCTCCGTTGCTTCTTGTCCTGCCCTCGGGGGCATTGGAGAATAGGCGGTCCTCCTTTTCTTTGGGGCATTGGGAGACGATCGGCCCCAGTCCTTCTTTCCACTAAAGTAGCCAGGCCCACTTCCAGCAACCATTGTTTCGATGTCTTAGCCTCCAGTCCCCTAATCCTCTGGGTTGTTGTTCTCTGCACTCTTTCTACGGTCTCAAAAACTTTTTAATATTGTGATCAAAGCTAGATGCTGTCATGCAGAGGTCTTCAAACTTGGCGGCTTTAAGACTTGTGGACTTCAACTCCCAGAATTCTCCAGCCAGCCAGAATTTGAGGAGTTGAAGTCCACAAGTCTTAAAGCTGCCAAGTTTGAAGACCTCTGCTGTAATGGGATGTTTAATTCCTTTTGTGGGGCACCTTTACCAATCTCCCAGTGACCCCCTCCCCCCCTTCACATCCCAGTTTCTTGTGGGGAAACATGGTTTACTGTGTCTGGACTAGAGGTTCCGTTTTGGAGCAAAAGGAGGGCGGGCTGGGTAGTTTTTAGCAATCCAGCGGATGTTTGGGTATGTGGCATTAACCAGGCCTCCCACGAAGCCTTGCAGGTTCTGTTGTTGAATGAATCTGGTTTCCCCAATTTTGTGATTTTGTTCAACAGAAGGTCACAAAAAAGGATCACATGACCCGGAGACGCTGTGACCATCATAAATATGAATGGGCTGCCAACTGTCTGAATTTTGATCATGTGACCATGGGGAGGCTGCAACGGTCATAAGTGAAAAATGGTCAAGTCACTTTTTTCAATGACGTAACTTTAAACGGTCACTAAATGAACCATTGTAAGTGGAGGACTCCTTTCATAGAAAGCCCTCCTGTCTTCAAATCCTTTGGAGGAGACCCTCTAGTCCTCAGATGTCCTCAGAATGCCTGGGACTACAAAGCTCATCCCAGAAACCCTGCCTCGGCCAGGCCCCATCCTCAGATTGGCTTGGAAGAGGCGGGACCCTGCAGCCGTCCTGGGGTGGGGTGGGGCTTTGTGGGATCGATAGACTTGGCTGTTCGGGGTCTGGCTTGGCTCCCTCAGCATTGGCCACGAGGGCAGCCCTACTTGAGAGGGTCGAGCCTGAGCACCCCCCCTCCCAGTGCTGAGGAGAGGGGCCAATGGGGAGGAGGGTGAACTGCGTGGTGGCTCTGCTTTGGCCCGGCTGCCTCTGGGGGACCAAGCCAAGTCTTGCAAAATGCCAGTGAGCCGCCTGTGATCTCTGAGCAGGAAGCACGGCTGGGCCACACTCTGCCTCTGGAAAGAGTGACTCTCCGGGAAACGGTGTCAACAGATGAGCTCACAGACAGCCCCGTGGACAGTTGTGCGGGGAGCTGTTTCCACTGCTGAAGGCTGCAGTTGGAGCCAGCGGTCTGAAAGGCTGCTCCATCCAGGCTGAGGGCCACCTGGGGTCCCTGCGGCAGTCCAGGGCTGGCTTAAGCTCCTTGGATCAGGGCAACCTCCAGCCTCTTGGCTGCTTGTGCTCCCCAACTCCTCTTTGACCCCCCTTGGCCTGTTCTGGGGCGGGGAATGTCCTTTTGCAGGGTGATGTCATTCTTGTGGCTCTTTCCTGCATCCCAGAAGCCTTTTCCAGCCTTTTAGGGACCTCTCCTGGCTCACCTCCTCTTCCTTCACTTACACTGTCCTTCAGCCTGGGCTCCTGGCTAGCACACCCTTTACCTTGCCTCCTCTCCACTTGGGGCAGGGCCCCCAGGGAAGGCCCCTTCCTTACCTAGCAAGTGATGGAAGCCGTAGCCATGGGAGGCTGGGACTGAGAGCGCCATCATCCTTTGCAGATGTCCTGGATTCTGGAAGTGTGTGGGTCTGGCCCGCTGCCTGCTGGAACCCCTTCTGTTGCAGGCGGCTCATCTTCATAATGCAAAACTGAAGCCCAGCTTCTCTTCCCGGCGCCAGGGAAATGAGTGCAGAGCCAGCTCCATGACCTGGCTGCCCCCTTCCCCAGAGTCTCCCGTTGCCTGCCCCACACTTCCTCGTGCAAGTAGTCCTTCCCTTTCCCGCAGCTCCTACCCACCACGCTACTGGGCATTCCTGCCATCTTAAGGCCATACCCAGGTCTCCTGGGGCTGCAGGGGAGCAGGCTGGTTGCAGGAGATGGGCAACCGGAGGGTCCTTCCTCACGAGGTTTCCCGGGGGGCTGACCCTCTGAAGATGGGCCCAATTGGGGTGCCAAGCAGGAGGAAAGCCACCTCCATTCCTCTCTACCAAGTGGGACTTTCTGCCAACCTGCATAATTCAGAGCCAAGCATCTGGTTTTGGCCTGGAGGCTGAAGCAAGACAAATGCAGACCAGAGAGTGAGGGAAGTGGTGCCATGTGACGATGGGCTGGCTGGCTGCCGCCGTCGCCACAGACTCTCTGATGGTGAGAAGAACAAGCCACCGTCTGGCATCTGGAGACGGGCAGCTTTGGGGATGTTGTTGACTTAGCTGGAGCACCCCCAATGCCCCTCCATGGGCCGGAGGGCTTCTGACAGGCGGTGGTTGGGCCAGTGCTAGGCACATGAGCACTTGCAGGTCTCCCTGGTGCCTCTGGGCAAGAGGTGGGCATGTGCCCACGAGGCCCAGGCTGGGGGTGGCTCCAGTCACATGCCGGCCACACAGCACCCCTCCTAACCACGGGGGCCACTGGGGTAGGCAGGTTGAGGCAAGATTTCCCTGGGTGGGTGTCTGCATCGTTGGCAAGCTGAGTTGGGGGTCCAGGCCCTTCCTATTTCTGCTGGCATTTTCTTTTGAGCTTGCTGCTGGACATGAGCCATTCAGGGCAGGAAGCTCCAGGGCCAATTTGAATCTTTGGAATGGGTGCCTGGCTGAGCAGCTCCCACCGGGGCCTTGCCTTTGATCGCAGTTCAGGGCTTGAAAAGCAGAAGCTGGAGAGAATCCCTGCAGCCTCCTGCAACCCCTTCCTGGGCTAGCTGTCCCTTTGGGCAGGCCAGGCTAAGGGGCTGACAAAGCAGAAGTCTTGCTGGGCCCCCAAGAGACACAGAGCTCCCCTTGCTGTGGGGCAGAGCCAGCCTGGGTCTGCCCCACAGGCCAGTGGCCCAGGAAGTCCAAGGAAATAAACTGAAAATTGCCCCTTTAGAGTGGAGAGAGAAGCCAGGATTTATGCCGACCCCTGGAGGGAGAGCGCAGTGGGGCTGCCTGGATTGCAGGGACAATTGCAGAAGGCCAGATGGGAGGAGGACCAGGGGGTGGGAGGCTGAGGGGGCAGGAATTCCCAAAAGGGAGATTTATGGAAACATGGACCCTCGAAAGCCCTCCCAAATTGGGGAAATGGACTTTTGCAGGGACCAGGCACTGAAGTCTCACGGCAGGTTTACCCTACTCGGTCAAGCTTTGCGAGGTGCCGCCTGAGACTGGCATGCAGATTTGCAATTAACAGATGGTGGCACGTGAGCTGCTTATGCCCGGTGCCTTTTTTTCTGGCAGAATCTGTGCCCGGCCCTGGGAAGTTGCAGCCAGAGGTCTGGCAGCCATTTGTCAGACCTCCTGAATGCCAGGGACCTCCCTGCCCTCCTGGCCAATTGAGTCGCTGCAGAACTGAGAGAGAGTGGCACAGTACCCAGGGCTGGCTCGGGCTGAAGGCCGACTGGCAGTTTCCTGCCCAGGGGGAGCCAACCTCAACCTCTGGGCCGCTGATGTCTCCATGCACCAGGGGCTCCTGGATGCCAAGTCCTTCCCAGCCCCAAACAGCAGAGAATTGGATGGGGTCCAGGTTCCGCCCTCCCCACCCAGGTGGGTCCCCAGGCACATTTGCCTGGCCTCTGCAAATGTGGGGGCGATGGTCCTGCCACTGGGCAGCACTGAAACCTCAGCACCCTGCTGGATGGTTTGTGGGCAAAGTAAACTCAGGCACCAACATGCTCGGCCATTTGACTTCCCTCCTTTTGAGCTCTAAGCCACCCTCTGGGAGATGCTACAGCAAACCACCCAAAGCCCCCCTCCCACCCACCTGCCCCCAACTCAGGCACTTTCAACCCCACTTCTGAGTTTGGCAGCTCTTGGAGGTGGCTGCTGGTGGAAGCATCTCCGTGCAGGCGGGGGGGGGGGAGAACAGGGGGGCAGGCTGAGCAGAAGCAGTCCTGCTCTGTGCCACGTCACCAGCAGTGCTGCCGTGGCTGCTTGGGGCCAGGGAGCCGTTGGCTGGGCCTCCGCCAGGTGATCCACCTGGGGAAAGCAGCCAAGGCGGGGCAGCCCCAGGCCGCCGCCTCTTGGGAGGGGCTTCCCTCCATCACCGGCTGCTCTGCCTTGGCCAGCAGCCAGCCGAAGCGCTCTTGGCGAGGGCCTGGGTTAGCTGCCTCTGCACTTGGTGTATCCTCTGTTGACCTGGGTTTCTGTGGAGACACGCGAACTGTGTCTCAACGGCAGCCGGCTGATTTCATCCTGGCCTGCAGGGGCCCAGCTTGCTCGCCATGGGGCCCCCAAGCAGAGTCCTCACCAAGGGAGGGTAGCCACGCAGAGAGGAGTCCACGCAGGACTCCTAGCACACAATCCTGCTGCTCCTGGGTCGAGGCACAAAATCTGCCAGGGTTGGAGCCAATGAACCCTGGGGTGCCCTGCCCTTGCGTGGCTCCTTTTCCAACTGGGCCCCGCCAGAGGTGAGGCTGTGCCACCTTCTTTGGCAGCTGCAGCTTTGATCACCGCCTTGGAAGGCATTTGTGGTCCAACCTGTGTGTTGGGAAGGTGGTGGGAGGGATTCAGGCAGGGTTCATAGAGAACCTTGGGTCAGGCTCCGGCTGCTGAGAAGCTCCTGTAAATGCCGCAGCAGGCCGTCTCCTTCAGCAACCCAGCAATCTCTTCCTCGGGGCCCGCCCTGCAGTGCAAGCCTTCGATGACAGCAGGGGTGGGCAGGAGGCCTCTCAGGGCTCCATCCTGGCCTAAGAGTCTTCGGCTTGGAGAAGGGGATCAGAGGGGAACTCTTTACATGGTCAGACAATATGAAGCTGGAGGAGATCGCCAAGGCCTCAGAAGATCAGCTTAAGATCCAAAAAGCCCTCATTAGGCTGGAACCTTGCAGTTCAACGGTGACAAAGGTAAGAGGCTGCCCTTAGGTAGGAGAAATCAGATGAATAGGAACAAGGTCGGAGGTACTCAACGGTAGTACTTGAGATGGGTCTCAGCTGCTTAGTAGGCCTCTAACTGCGTGTGAGCCAGCCGTGTGCTGCAGCTGCCAAAGGAACCAATGCAATCCTGGGCTGCATCAAGGAGAGACAAAGGATGGCTCCACAGGAACATCTGTGGGCTCAGATCACTCCAGAATTACTCTGTTCAGATCGAGCCCCCAGAGTGGAAGGATGCTGAGGAACTGGGAATGGGGCAGAGCAGAGCAGCTAGGATCACAGCTAAATCCCATGAAGACCCGGCCATCTTTAACCTCCAGAAGAGGGACCTCCCAGCAGGCTTCCCAGCCTTGAAGGGCTGCCCCAGGGAAGGCCATGGGCTTCCAGTTTTTCTCCAGAACCTCCGAGGGCAGGACAAGAGCCACCCTGGCAGAGAGGGGCAGAAAGAATTTCCTGGCTCTTGGGGCCACAAAGCAGAGGAAGAATTGCCTCCTGGAGTCGGGCTCTTCTCTCTAGAGATTTCCAAGCAAAGGCTGGGCAGCTGTTTGTCTGGGATGTCTGGAATGTCTTGAGGATTCCTACTCTGGGTGGAGGGTTGGACTAGAGAACCTCTTCACACCCTTGGGATTGTATTATAAGTCCACACTTCTGTCCCGATCGATCCTGAACATTCTCAGTGACGTGCCTAGCAGCTTCAGTCCCATAAGGCACCGGGATTGGCTTAGCCTCCTGTGTGTAGCTACTCCCAGGAGTTAGCTTAATGTATTGTGCGAACCACAAAATAGGTGGATTCTGGGTCCAGGTTAGGCATGTTTTGCACAGCCTGGAGCACCTTCCTTTGTCCGTGTGCATGCACACCGCACAGGGTGGGGGGCCTGTACCCCACAAGGGAGGCGCTAGCAGCCGGGGGTTCTCCTTCCCCCCAGGTGCGCATCTGTCCTGAAGTGGCCTCTTGCAGCAACGTGAAGAGTGGGGCTGACTCCCCACCCCCTGCCAGCCACGCAGGAGGTTACAGGAGGACGAGGGTGGGTGCGGCTGCCTTGGATTGCTGCCCGCCCCCGGCCCTCCTGCCTGCCTTCCCTTGCAAGGGAGAGAGCCCCCTCCTCCTGGGGGCGCAGAGGCGCCTCTCCGGCTGAGCCCCCTGCTCTTTGCCAAGTCAGCATGGAGGAGGAGGGGGCCGGATTGATGGGCTGGGGGCTGGGAGGCCCCCCAGCCCCGCTTTCCGCAGGCCCTCTGCCAAGGCACATGGCCCGGAAGCCCAAAGGGGGGCACAGAAGGCGAAGCTCCAGCCGGCAAGCGAGGGGCTCTGTACTCGCGTGTCGTCACCTGGGGCTGGAAGACTTAATTAAAGGAAAGAGGATCATAGTTCACAAGGAGTCCTCAAAAGATCTGTCACGTTTTAAACTTGATCTTTTTAAAAAAAAAAATTCCCCAAATGTTCTGGTTTTCCAGCTAAAAGAACACCTTCTATGAACTCAGGTGATAAGAAGAAAGCCACCCAGGCGAAGGGGAAGCAGGAAGGGCTTCAGTCTCAGCTCTGACCAGGCTGGGCTTGGCGGCTTCTGTCTGCTGACCAGGAAGGTTGAACCAGGCAGACTCAGCAGAAGTCAAGCAGGCCTGTGGGGCAGGGACAAGCCGGGACCCCCAAGCCCCAAACTCCTTTTGAAGCAGTTGGGAGGGGACACTGGGGCTGAGGCCGAAACTGGTCTTGGCCGAGGCTGACCTGACGAGGCTTCCCTCACCCCCGTGACCATCCTAGTTAATCATGTGGTGATTGCTGCTTCTCAGGGAGCAGCTTCCATGCTTTCTCCACTTGTTTCCTACTGACCCGTCCAGTGTTGCACTTGAAGGAGTCCAAGGTCACTCGAGGCTTCCTGACCTCAGCTTCACATTTCACAATGTTCACTTGTCCTCACAAGAAGCCCACTGGGTCAATGGGGCCGGAGTGGTGGGGCTGTTGTGGATTTGCAGTTAACAGATGGTGGTACGTGAGCTGCTTATGCCCGGTGCCTTTTTTTCTGGCAGAATCTGTGCCTGGCCCTGGGAAGTTGCAGCCAGAGGTTTGGCAGCCATTTGTCAGACCTCCTGAATGCCAGGGACCTCCCTGCCCTCCTGGCCAACTGAGTCGCTGCAGAACTGAGAGAGAGTGGCACAGTACCCAGGGCTGGCTCGGGCTGAAGGCCGACTGGCAGTTTCCTGCCCAGGGGGAGCCAACCTCAACCTCTGGGCCGGCAGTGGAGCACCCAAAATTGTTCTCCTGGGGAAGTTGAAGTTCAGGGTGAAAGTCGATTCAGTCCAATGGGCTGCCTCCCTCCGCCCTCCAGGGCTCAGCTCCACCTGCCTGCCCTCTGGGAAAGGGCCAAGAGAGAGAGGAGCTGGGCTCAGCCCTCTTTTGCGCAGATGCAAAGAGAGTTATTTGGCAATAGAGATGGCCTATACATTGGATGGATGGATGGGAGTGTGGGTGGGTGGGGGTGGATGGATGGATGGATGGATCAGTCAATCAATCATTGAATCAATCAATGGATGGATGGATGGTAGAGAAAAGGCCATTTATTATCTCCTCATCTTTTTCTGTGGAATTTCCATGTTTGCTATTGCATGGTTAATACTGGGAAGCATTGCAAAAACATGGGCATAAGCAGGAGGCTCATTAGAAGCAGGCCGTGTAGATAGAAATGTCGGTCCTTCTGGGAGCCTGTGGAGAAGGACAGCTTGGAAGAAGACCCAACAAGGGAGTATTGACGGGCAGGACAGATGGATCTCATGGCAATGGTGTCCAGTGGAAAAGCCCAAGAGTAGGTGCCAAAACCCTTGGCCAGATTGGGTGGACTAGCCAAGCTCAGTGGGAAGCATAGGAGTGGAGAAGAGCCTTGGAAGCCACCCTTGATCAAGCTGCAACTGATGGCTGGCCTGGCCAATGGGGTAATGGCTGGGAGGAGGGTCCAGGTGCCTGGCCTGTAAAGCATGTTGAGGTTGGAAGATAAACGTTGCAAAGCTCCATCTGCTTCTTGGAGTGAAATGAGGTGGCCAGTAGCACCAGAATGTCACCAAGACCCTCGCTGCAATGCAGGGAGTAACAAACTCAATAAAATTCAGCAAAAGACAGTTTGATCTTGGAAGGCAAAACCTGGCATTTGTCCTGCCCCAGCAAAGAGGCCTCTGGGAGGGGCAGGGAGGGAGGGAAGGGTTCTGCTTCTTAGCATCAGCAGTTGCTCTTGCAGCCAGGAGAGGGTCTGGATGACCCCCACTTTTAAGCATAGAACCATCTGGTTCTTACAAAATATAGAGAAGGCTTTCTCTCCATTCCTCTCCCTCCCTCCTCCAGGGACTGGTTGGGAATGATGGAAGTTGAAGTTGTACCCATCAGTAATCCCACCAGTTTTTGGAAGGCTGAGGAAGCCCATCAGGGAGCAATTTGGCACCCTCTCCCCAGGAAGTCCTTTGGTTTCCTAGCACAGCTGCCCAAGCCCCCTGGAAACAGCCTTCTCTCAACTTGTGGGAGCATCTCCCTGCCCAGCCAAAGAACGAAAACAACAGAAATTTAGAAGGTTTGTTTATAAAACATAAATAGTCTTCCAGGTATATAAAGAAAACCACCAGCGTGGAAAATAAACCAACGGAAATAAATAAAAAGGCCACTTTTTTTTTTTTACAGGAGAAAAGAAGGGCTTCGTTGGGTGGGTCCCGGGTGAGTCCCCCACCCATCCCCAAGGCCCACTCCACCGCGCCGAATAACTCCTCTCTTTCCCTGCTGGAAGCGCGGGCCTAAGAACCGCAGCGGGCCTGACTTTGGCTGTTCGCGTTCGGGTGGGCGCACGGGCAGCATTGCCGGGAACTAAGCACCTGTGGCGGTCTACTTAATGGTGGGGAGTGGGGTGGGGGGGCTGCAAGCCTGACCGCGCGAAAAGCTCTTTGTGCACAGTGCGCGGTCCCAGCGAAGTCCAACCCTCATCGCCGGTCTGGTGCTTCAGGGTCGCTCTCCCAGACGGCCTCCTCCCCGCGTCTCCTGGGGTCTGCCCGTCCGTGTGAACCAGACTTTTCAAAGGTGCGGAGTGGCTGCCAGGGAAAGCCTTTCTCCCAGCCCCACCGCCCCGCTGAAAATCCGCCCTGAGGAGAGGCACACAGGGCGAAGGCGCCCCGGATGCCTACAAAAACTCCCGGGCCCGTCGCCAGGGAGTCTCCTCCTTGCTTGCCATGACTGAAGGCGCATCCTCGTGACTTCTGTATTCTGGATCAAGTCTTCTGGATTCGGCTTTCCACGACCGGGCTGCAACGTTTTGTTAACCCAGCGCCTTTCCCTGCCGGTCTCTCCAGCACGGCCAGCCGGTGGCTGGTGGGTCTTCCTCCGGCTCCCGCAAGTAGCCTGAGAAAGAGGGGCTGAACCACCGCCGCCCCTGGCACCCCTGGCTATCTTCCCAAGTCCTTGGTCCTGGCCGCATCCAAAAGGGAGCTGCGATGCCAGTCTGGAGACGAAGGAGGAGCTGGCAGGGGAAATCCTCTCCTTGTGGGTGTTGACTCAAACGGCGAGTGAGCCAAGAGCCAAAGGCCTACGCAGGTCTGTCTGTGAGGGAGGAGGGGAGGCGTCCCTTTGATCTCGGGGATCAAGAATGCAGCCACCACTCTGAGGCGGGGAAGAGAAAGGCAGCTCCAGGCCGGAAGCTTTGTTTGGAAAGATACCCAGTACAAGGAGGTAAACCCCACCCGCTCCGCCCCCTGGAATCTCAGGAAGCCCTGCCCTGCCCCACCCACCACCCACCCCGCTCAGGCGTGGCTGAGGGCTGCTTCAGAGATGTTCTGAGCTCTGCGCTTGCTCCGGAGCCCGGCCAGGCCCACAAAGCCGGGATCTGCCCAGAGTTTCTGCCCCGCCAGCCTCTGTCCAGGTGTTCTCCTCCCATAATCCTCAGCTGCCTGCTTGCCTGGGATGAGATCCAGGGTGGCCCTCTGGGCAACAAGCCTTGCACGCGGAGACCCCTCCCCCCCAGATACTCCACCCTTGGAAGCAGGAGGTCCTTGCTACAGTTTCATCACAAACTCACCCACCACCATCCCCCCACCACCAATATTCAGTAATTCTCTGCCCCACAAAGCGACACCCCACAACCGAGAAAATCCACCCTGGGATTTGGCCACCAGGCAAACAGCAACGGGGCAGGAAGAATCTGCCAACAAGGCTTGGGTGCCAAATGCAAGTCAAGGCCCCCAGTTTTGCTGCAGGGGTGTCGCCTGCTGGGCTGCCCCTCTCGTCAAGGCAGCCCCCCTAGCAGTTGTGCACGTGGTCGAGATGCTTGGTGATGCTCTGCAGGCACTTCTGGAGGCGGTCCAGGGTCACCACCGCCGCGGTGTAGGGAGAGACCGCCAGGCGCTCGGTCAGGTTCTGCAGGGCGTCCGAGCGGGCAGGCCTGTGGGGAGGGCAGCCCAGGTGAGAGCCCAGCAGCTGCAAGAGACTCTGGAGGTTCTCCACGTCGTGGGAGATCTGGACGACGGGGGCCTCCAGGGGCAGGTTGGAGAGGACTTGGTGGAAGAGCTCCAGAGCCTCGTCCATGGCCTCCAGGCTCTGCACCGGCAGCTCCCCGGGGATGAAGTCCAGACCGTTGATCTTGAGGCTCAGCGGAGGGAACTACGAGAGACAGAGAAGCTGTCGATGAGTTAAAGCGGAGTCTGCGCACACACCGCCCAACAGAATTGGAAAGGGCCAACCAGGCTCAGGGCAGGAGCGCAAACAAAGCACCCCCAGGAAATGGCTGTCTAGCTTCTGCTTGAACTCAGACCCACCACCGCCGCCGCCCCCCCCCCCGGCAGCTTCTCCTCCCGTTAAGAAGCGTCTTCTGGCCCTTCGGTCTGAATGGAGCTGCCTGGAGTTGACATCCCCTCTTCGGGCTGGCGCTGGGCAAGAGGTCGTGACACGCACCTCTTCACATCCCCTCTCCAAGGCCGGCTGGGGCTGCTTCTTTGGGAGCCCTTTAGCCTCGTGGGGGTGTGGCGGGGGGGGGGGGGCTGGCTGCACCGTCAGCCTACTCGAGCGCTCTCCTCCCCCTGGCTTGGACGGGGCAGGGCGCGCTACCTCAGGGCTCCTCCTCCCGCTGTATCCTCAGAGCAATGATGAGGCAATTGAAAATTCCCAGCGCTGACCTAATTAGGTGACTGCCTCCCTTCCACACCCCGTCCCCTCCCGTGTGGGTGTGGAAAGACGAGTTATGGTATAACGGTTTCTTGTGCAGCCGCCACGTCTTGTGGCGAAGATGCTCAACCGGCCCAGGACACCGGCTGGGCTTGGCCCGAATGAGCTGTTTTGCTCCGCGGTGTGAAAACAACGCGGGTCTGCCTGCAATTGGGTGGCCTTGGGGTGCTGGGGCCTCGCCCAGCCGAACTTCCACAAGGAAGGCGCGCAGCCAGAGAGCGCGGGCAGGAGAAGTCGCTGTGTTTCTGCGTGTGTAAAGCGTGCAAAGGCTCCGTGGCCTTCCCAGCCGCCTCAGGAGCTCCCGAGCGGGCTCAGAAGCAAGTCGAGCAGTGGGGCTGCAGTTGGGGTCAGCATGGGACGCCGAAGGCAGGGCGGTCTCTAGGCAGGCAGGGGATGCCGGGCAAGCCCAACCTGGCAAGAGGGGAGCCCCCGGCGGCTGACAAGTAGCCCCTCTTACCTGGTGCTCCTGGATCCTGGCGACGATCGTCCTGGTGAGGCTTTTAGTGTCGGCAATCACTTTGTCGATTTTCACAGACCGGCTGTAGAAGAGGGGCAGCCAGACCCACAGAAACCCATACACAGAAATGCGGGGGGAGCGCATCTTCCCCTTGAGTCCTGCACCGGAGAAAATGGGGACCAATGATGAGGGGTGGCTGCTAGAGGGAGGAGGGAGAGGGGGTGAGAGAGGAAGAAGGGGGGCAGATGGCAACCCTGCCCTATCCGAGGCCAGTGCAAGCAGGGCTTTTGGGGCAGCAGAGAAGGGGGTGGGGGAGCTGCGTGGCTGAGGAAGCTGGGCTGAATTATTTGCCAAAAACGAGTCACACTAAAAACAAGTAAAAAGGCGCATTTGTCTTTGGCGGGGGGGAGATTTCGACTGTCCGACAGGACTGTATGCTCAGGTGAGCCTGTGAGATTCTCTTTCCTGTCGGGTTGCAAACTCCCCACCCCCCCCGCTTCAAACCGCTCTTCCCTAGAATCCGCCCAGCCCGAGATTTCATTCCTCCACCCAAAGCCCCATCGAGTCCGGGGCTGCCCTGGCACGGGGCGTGCAGAGAACAGCCTGGCATCGCTTTCCTGCAGAAACGGGCGTTTCTCCTCTTCCCAGGAGCGGCAGAGGCGGAGGGCGGCTTGTGGCAAAGCCGCTGCGTGGGAGATCAGGGCTATGCCCAGCAGGGGCCACACCAACGGCTGCCCTGCCTTGCCCTCACCTCCTGCGCCGGGCTGAGGGCCGCGATGTATCTGGGCCCCTCCCAGACAGCCCGGCTCTTGGGAGCCCAATCAGGGCAGGCCTGCCCTGCCAGTCCCGGTGCCCTCTGAAGTGGTGCGCTCTTAATGAGCCCCGCCGCCGACGGTTGGGACAAGTTCCGTCACCTCGCCGGCAACGGCAAGCAGAGGCAGCGCCTCCCGGGGCCCGTGGCCATCCAGCTGCGCTCGACTCATCCCCGTTACATAACCGGGGAGCAGCAGGGATACTCCAGGCAGCCGCAGCGCCCAGCCCAGGCAGGCAGGGAGGCAGGAAGGGAAAAGCGGTCAGAGACCCCCGACAGGCCAGCGGGACAGAATGACCAGGTCCTGCTGGCCAACCGTGGGGCGGGAGGCTTCCTGGGGAATTGGCTTGGAGATCCGCCTGGTGGCTGAGCAAGAGCCTGCCCGGGCCCCCGGCGGGGGCAGGCTGACCGCCCTTTAAGCAGACTGAGGAAGGCCAAGCTCTCCTGTGACCCAAGCCCACTGACCAGCTGGCTGACCCCTAGAAAAATGAAAGCCCCAAAACCCCTTAGTAGGCTCACCCGAGCTGGCCTTTTGGACATTGAGCCCCCTCCCCCCGTCACAATACGGGGGCGGGGCGGGGGAAGTATGCTTGCAGCAGGTCGAGGAAAAGCATAATCGGCAGGTAGACAGACCCTCGGAGAATTCCTCCTGGACCGTCCCTCTGCCCATGCCGAGAGCGGCAAACCTGCCAGCTTTGACCACTCACGACCACCTGGGCACTTCAGCCCTATCCAGCCCTAAGGAAAGAAGGGTGGGTGTACGCCCTGAGGGAAATGCTGCTCAGTCGCAGATGGGGGAAGGGATTGCCCATACACCCGGCTCCTTGGTGAGACCCGGGTTGAGACTGGGGGCTTCACAAGTCCTGGCACTGCTCCAGCTTTGCGACCCGGGCAGGCCGATGCCGGGCTTCTTCGGACACCCTCTCATCCAAGAAGAGGCTGCCTGTCTGGAGCAGATGCAGGCGCCAGCCCTCCCGCTGAGAAGCGCCCCCTCCCCCCCACACCCGCGAACCCAAGTGATGAAATCTTGGCGTCCCGGTTTTGCTGCGGCTGCCTCTCTGGCTCCAGCATTCGCGCCAAGCTTGGCCCCTGGCCTTGTCCCCCGCCGACGAGCGCTGAGCCGTCGGGAGGCTTGGGAAAGGCATCCTGGCCTGGCGGTGTTCTCACGACACGCTTCCCCGAATCAGGGAAGGACCCCGCGGTGGCATTCTCACAGTATGGGAACTCGGCTAGTTTTAGGATGGTTTGTCTTTGCGGCTTAGTGCGTTGGGCAAACCCCGAATTGGTGTCAGCCTGCCATGGGGCTATGAATCTCCCCTTGGCAAGGCCAGGTTCCGTAACCATAAGGCGCCTGGAAGTACGGCGGGAAGAGCTGGAAGAAGGTGAGCACATGCTCAGAGGCACTCTTCCCGGCAGCCAAACGACTGCAAAAAATCCAGCCCACGACCCGCTGCCCTCTTTCCCCGCTCCCGCCGCGAGGAATCTCACTGCCCAGCGCACCACTTGCTCTGCGGAAGGCACAGCTCACCTCCGCCCGCGGTGCCGCTTCGCGCTTCCGTCCCGTCCTCTGAGGCTCCATCTCAGCCGCGACCCTTTTATAAGTGCAGCGTTGCACAACTCGCAGCCGGCCGCGACTCGGCCCTGCCCGGCCCGGCCCTGCCCTGCCCGGCTCCTCCCTCTGCCCTCCCTTTTCCCCTCCCTCGCTCCCTCCCCCATGCTCCAGGGCCCCGCCACCCCGGCAGGAGGGACCCACCCCGGAGACTCGCTCGGCTTAAAGGCTGGGGGAGCAGGCTTTTAGGGACATCGCTGCCTCCTCCCTAAGCACGGGGCGGGGGTGCGATTTCTGGCCCGGCTGATTGGGGAAACGACCTGGAGATGGGCGCCAATGCAGGGGGAACATTTCGCATTGCCCTGCCCGCCTTCGCCTTTTGGCTAGAATGGATTTGGCCCGGCGACGTCCTCCCTGCGCCCTCCGCTCGCCCTCTGTTCGCCATCCCCCCTCCGCAGACTAAGTCAAGAGCATTGTACGGGCAGATCCTGGGTTAAGAAGCCGGTTTACCCGGACCGCTAGACTCCGCTGGCCTCTGGGGGTTCAGCGCCAGGGAGAGCCCTACCAAGGGACACCGCAGCTGACCTCCTTCCGGAGGCGCTAAGCAGCCCCTGGGGCTGGCGCTGCCTGCCGAAACCCAGCGGGTGTCTCTGCTGGAGTTGGTCTCCCGGTTCTGCTTGCGACGGAGCAAGGGGACAGTTCAGGGAAAACAAGGAGGCGGCCCAGGTTCTCCAGGCCGACTAAGAGCCCGTCCAGTCTCCGACTAAGGGGCTCTGCGCTTGGACCGGCTGCAGAAGGGCCCCCTTTGAGCGCGGAGAGGCGTCGGAAGCGGCGGCGCATTCCTGGGGAGGAAGGGCCGCGCCGTCGGGGCTCCCTAAGAGATTCAACCCTGGGAAGCCAGCCGGCCCAGGCGCTCAGGCGGCGGAGGGACGGGTCCTCCGGGGAAGAAGACCCGGGCGAGGCCACTTCCCCGCCGGGCTTTTTCCCTCCCACTTTCGAAGGAGCTTGAGAAGACCCTGAGCAGAGGGAAGACATCTCTGCCAAGCAGGCTCTCCCCTGCCAGGACCCGCTCGGGGGCTTAGGAGCCCGACCGCCCACAGGGAGAGCGCTATTCTTTGGAGAGGGGCGCGCAGCTGGACGCGGCCAGGCGATTCGCTTTAGAACCGGCCGAGTCTTGCAAGGTCCCCCCAGATGAAGGGGAGCTATGCAGTCCCCTCCCCGGAGTTTCCAGGGAAAGCTGTCCTAAATCCGGGTGGGATCCGTAGAGCAGGGAAGGGTCGCCCAGGAAGGTCGCCCAAGGACCGCCGGGACCCAGTCGAAATCGGCACAAAGGGAGGGAGGGAGGTGCTCTTCCGATTCTGAGTCCATCTTTCCTCGGGGGGCGTCGGGGGTGGGGCGTCTCCCCTCCCCATTTACCCTGTGCGCAATTCGGCAGCCCCATCTCTTTTCTGTCCCGAGCCCCCCAGTCCCTCCCTTGCCCGGGAAGGCGGGGGAACTCGACTCCCCCTCTTTAGCAGATGAGACCTGAGGCGGCGAGACCTCAGATAACCGCGCCGCAGAGTCTTCAGACCCGAATTTAACACATCTGGCTCGAAAGACCGACGCGGGAATTCCCCTTCCTACCGCCTCTCCTCCCCCCCACCCCCATTTCCCTCGCTCGACTCTAAAGAGGAAGCCAGTTCCTCGCCGTCCTTTATCGGGGAAGGAGGAAAGGCTGGGCGGGTGGAGAAGGGGATACCAGCGGCGAGGGAGGCGGATAAAAGCTTATTTTAACGAAACTCTGTCCTCCTCGACTTTTAAATCATCCCGGGCGGGCTGCGTGGGGAGCTCCGGTTTCCCTTCAGAGAAAGTGACCTTCCCTTCAGATGAAGAGGGATCCAGGGGAGGCTGGTGCCGAGGGCTGAGGGGTCCTAAGGCGCCCTTTCCACTTCGGGGTGTTCTGCTTAATTCTCACAGCTGGGGATGGGGCGGGAGGGCACAGCGGCCCGTTTCTGCCCAAACGGCGATTGTCCCGGGACAGTCTCCGCACATCCGAGTGACCTTCCAAGAGTTGCATATTAATGTGGCCTACCGATACTCGGGAAGCCGCTCAGCGCGGTTCAAAGGGGATTAAGGGACTGGAGGGTAAAACATAGGAACAACGGTTGAGGGAACTGGGTATGTCTAATTTAATGAGGAGAAGGACTAGGGGGGACAGGATAGGAGTCTTTCAATACTTGAGGGGCTGCCACAAAGAAGGTGGGGGTCAAGCGATTCTCCAGAGCACCTGAAGGCAGGTCAAGAAGCCACGGATGGAAACTAACAAAGGAGAGAAGCAACCTGGAACTAAGGGGAAGCTTCCTAAGAGGAAGAACAATTAATCAGTAGAACAGAAGTTGTCTCCAGAAGCTGTGAAGGCTCCTCCTAAGAAGAGGTTGAGAAAGAGCCACTTGTCCGGAATGATATGCGGTCTCTTGCTTGAGCAGGGGTGGACTGGGTCCCTTCCGTCTCTCTCCCAGGCGCTGATGGCCTCTCGCCCTGCTTTTCCTTGGGAAGCGTTTTCCTTCAAGACTTCAGCCTGCACACGAGCGCTGCTCCGCCCTGCCTTGTCTCGGAGCAGGTGGTTTCTCTCAAATGGGAAACGGGGAGAGCATGGGGAAGGGAGGGGAGGAGGGGGAAGTTGAGGTGGCGCAGTGGTTAGAGTGCTGTACTGCAGCTACTTCAACTGACTGCTAGTTCAGCAGATCAAATCTCACCAGGCTCAAGGTTGACTGAGCCTTCCATCCTTCCGAGGTGAGTAAAATGAGGACCCAGATTGTTGGCGGCAATAGGCTATTTATGCTGCATTTGACAATATGCTGTCAATTGTTGTAAGCTGCCCAGAGTCCTCGGAGAGTGGGCGGCATAGAAATATGATTAATAATAAAAATAATAAATAATAATAAAAGGAAGGGGGCTATTAGCCACCCCTGTCAGGGCAGATGCCCCCCTTTCATTGCTTGCAGTGGGGCTCCGTCCAGGGGGTGCTGCAGTGCTGGGGCTGGACGTGGTTCTGACGACCTAGTCCTAGGAACCCAGAAGGCTGGGAAGCAGGGCTGCCTGTGGCTCCTGGACTTGTTTCCTGAGTTCAAGGCGAATGTTGTCCTTGGTTCTGACAAAAAGAAGGAAGAGATGAGTGGATGGCCCAGGGGTTCCTTCTGGCTCCTCCGGGCTTGTGGCCACCCATCTGGGCAGCTCAGTTAGAGCACCTGGGACAGGAGCATGCTATGGAGGAAATGTCACTCTGGGTCCCCTGAGAGAGCCCAAAGAAGAGCCCATTTAGCACCGGTGGACTCAGCAGAAGCCACCAGACCCTTCCGGAAGAAACAAAAGCCCTGAGCCCTGAAGGCAGCCCATCTCCCTCACTTACCTACACCCTGCTAGGAGGACCTCATGGATGTGAACAGGTTGCTTAGATCAGGAGTGTCAAACGCAAGCCCCATGGGCCGGATCTGGCCCATGGGGGCCTTAAATCTGGTCTGTGGGGCCAGCCTGGAAATAGCAAAGGACTGGGCCATGTTGCCTGTGGCAGCAAAAATGCCACCCCTGTGCGCCATTTTTGGCCTGGATGGCCTCCTGCAGTGCTCTGTCCACCAAAATGGGGGCACAGGGGTGCATGCAAGGAGGTGCCTGTCCCATCCCCCCCCCCCGTCCAGCCCACAAAGAACTATAATGCTGATCCAGCCCTCAAAGAAATCCAGTTTGACACCCCTGGCTTAGATGCTCACTTTGAGCAGAAAGGAGACAGGCTTCTCATCTCTCTTTAAATACTCTGGGTGCTACATTGGACACTGGATGTAATAGAAAAGCAGGACATGGATGGTCAACAGGTGGGAAGGGCCAGCAAGCACCTGCTGAGTGCAGGATACATTCAGGCCATGGATACTCTCTTTGGTGACACGTGTGAGCCAGCCGTGTGCTGCAGCTGCTAAAACAGCTGATGTGATCTTGGGCTGCACCAACAGAGGTAAAACACTGAGATCCCAGGAAGGGATCCATGCTCCACGCTGCCCTGGTCAGATTAGCCCTGGAATACTGGGACCGGTTCTGGTCCCCACAATAAAAGGAGGGCCCTGAGGAACTGGAAAGAGGGCAGAGAAGATGGGGAGGGTCTTGGAAGCTAAAGACCTATGAAGAATTGCTATCTTTAGCCTCCAGAAGAGGAGGACCTCCCAGCAGTCTTCCCAGCCTTGAAGGGCTGCCCCAGGGAAGGCGGTGGGGCTGTTGTTTTTTTGCACTGTTATTTCTTCAATGTTTATGCCGTCCATCTCTCCTATGGGGTGACCCTGGAGTTCTTCTCCACAGCTCTGAGGGCAGGAGAAGACCCAGCAGGCGGATCCAGAGAGAGTTCTGAATTTGAAATAAGGAGGAAATTCCTGACTCTGAGAGCTATTGAGGCCCGGAGCAGCCTGCCTCCTGAAGGCCTGGCTGCTCCATCCTTGGAGGTTTCCAAGAAAAGATGGGATGGGCATTTTGTTTCCAAGGTCCTTTCAATTCCAGGATCCTTGGCTTATTTCCTGATTTAAATACACCTCCCTCCAGAAAGGTTACTTACAACAGAATAGATCTATAGGAGAAAAAAAGAATGGATCCTCCGCCATTCATAAATTACTAATGAAGACAAAGGATGTCTCCAGAGTATGGAAGAAAAGTTGCAGGAGAGGTCTGAAAAAGGACCGGCCTAACCTGAGCCCTCTTTGCATGACAGGCTTGGCATGTGTGTCTGTGTCTGTGTGTGAGGGGAGGGAGAGAACAGTTGGGCTGTGCTAACATACAGCAATGCCTCCCCAACCCCCCGCCCCCACAAGAGTTGTTGGGCTCCATCCCTGGAGGCTTTCAAGCACAGTCTGGGCAGCCACTTCTCTGGGGGCCTCTGAGAGTTGGCCTAGAGGGTCCCTGGGTCCCTTCCAGCCCCCAATTCTTCAGTCCCCCCCACCAGCATTTCCTTCAGGCCCCTCTGCCCACCTGCTCCTTCCCTTCACTGGGAATCCCTTCTCCTCCTCCTCATGAAATCCGAGGATGCTCCCCATCTGGCCCTCTGCAGATGACAGAGTAGCTCTGCCCCATCTGGGCTACGGGACCATTTCAGCTATTGGGAGAGGGATCCCCTGCCCCTCCTCAGGGATGTACATCCCAGACCCCTCTTCCTCCTCCCCAGCAGGCCAGTCCAAGAGCTTGGGGGCCAGAGAACAGCCCACAGCCGGTAAGGAGGCCCCGCCTCCCTCCCAGGGCCTGGCACAGAAACTGGGTTTTCTTGTCCAGCCAGTTTGTCTTGTGTGAAAAGCCTGGGACTGCTCTGGGTGCAACAGGGCACCCCTGTTCCTGCCTCCTGGGCTGGTTGGGCACAATGGATGTTCCAGTCCAAGCTCAGCCTTTGACTGAAGGTTCCACTTCAGGGCCCCTCCTCTTTTCCCCTGGTCCAGTAGACAGTGGGGCAACTTTCCTCTTTCAGACCCTGGGGGTCAGGAGGGGGTCCCTCAGCCAGCTTCAGGATGATAGCCAGATGTTTGGGATCCGGTGAGCCTGCCAAAGGGAGCTGTGGAGCTTGAGGTCAGCAGAGCCAACTGAGCTGCTGCTTGGCTCCCTGTCCAGGACAGACCTCTCTGGATCCCCCCCTTCCCATGAAGGGCCACCCAGTAGCCCCTCTCAGCCAGCAGAGCAGCCGTGGCAGCCTCAACTTGCCCTTCTCTTCCTGGGCAAGGGGACCAAAGGGGAACCTGTGTGGGCAGCCTGGGTTTGAGCTGCTGCTTGGATGGCACCCAGCCCAGCTGCCTTGGGCTCATTTCCTTTCCTTTCACAAACCCTCAAGAGCCTGAAGGCTTTTTCAAAGGCTCTTCAGCCATTTTTCTTCCCTTCCCTCTCACCTATAAATTCTGTCTTCATAGCAACCCCATTAGGCTGGAAAACAATGGCTTGCCCAGAGTGGCTTCACAGCCACTCTGGGCAAGCGTGGATCCACAGATGAGGATTTGAACCCAGATCCAAGTTGAACACTAATTCTGCACAAGCCAGCATTCATTCATTCATTCATTCATTCATTCATTCATTTGACACCCAGCCAATCAGCCCTCAGCAAAGTACAACTCTCCACATCTGTAGTCTGGGGCTGAAAACAAACAGCTACACCACATTTAAAAGTAAACCCACGCTTAATGATGAGCTATACAAAAATGGGGAATAATATTTGAATCCAATAAAATGAATTGCTTAGATGAGCAATCTAGCCCAGGGGCCTGATGGCATAGCCAGGTCTTCAGCCAGGAGGGGTCTATATATGGAAACAAGATCTTTGGGGGTGGGGGTGGGGGAACTAAGATGTTGAGAATAGTAAATGAAGGGACACCTGGAACGTCCCGTGCTGTTTCCAAGCCTTGAATCTCAAAGGGTGTGAACTAGCACCTAGAAGCCGGCTACTAATTAGTGAAGCTCTTGAAGGAGAGAGGCTGTGTGGGTTTTATGGCTGGCTTGAGGTGAACCCAAAGCTTTCTGGACAGGTTGTGGCTTCCAAATGCTCTTCAAGGGCAGTCCCTTTCAAGTGGCAGTAGTCCACTTGAAAGGCAGTTGAGGGGTGAGTGACAGGGGAAGAAAGGCCAAGAAAGGTCACAGTTTGTGGACAAGAAGAAGATTCTGTGAGCCATAGCTGCTCCCTGCTCTCCAGCGGAACTTTGAGTCTTAAGTCGATTCCAAATTACAAGCCTGTTTTGGGGTGTTGAAACCCCTTCAAGCTGCAATCTTTGAACCCAGAGCCACCCCCTCTTTCTGCCTTCCTTAGAGAAGTCCCACCAGCCTACGTTTGCACAGGAGCCCTGCAAAACTAAAAGAAAGCTTCCAGGTTTAAAAGTGATTTTGAGGGATTTAAAGGGTCCTTTCTCCACAGGTGTTAAGGCACCTGGGCTAGAAACCGGGAGAGTCTAGTCCCATCAGAGGCATCAAGTTGGTTAGATGACCTGGGCCAGTCACTTAGTTGGGCCTAGAAAGAAAGAACTGGCAAGTCCTTTGAAAAAAATGCTACCCAGAAAACAGCAGGGAGGGGCTGCAAGGTGTAAAAAGAAAACTTGAAAGCCCAACTTTGGGTCCCCCTCCTCTTGCCCAAAGGCCAAAATACAAGTGCAGAAGGGCCTCTCAGCTCTTGATGCTCAAGGGGGATCTCAACAGCCATGGACAATGGCAGGAACGTGTGGCTTGCCAGTGCCATCTAGAGGCCAGATGTGTTGTCCTGCTGAGAGGCCGAAGGTTCCTTCATCCAGTTGCTCTCAAAAAGGGCACCAGCTTTTGCTCTCCTTGAAATGAAATGGCAAAGCCCTTGAAGATGCAGTGCGCAAGAGGGGCCTGAGGTCAGCACACTTTTCTGAAACCCAATTCCCATAAACATATGAAGCTCCCTTCTAGTACTGAGGGTGTTACTTAGTTAGGTAACACGAGCTGGGGTGGTACAGTGGTTAGAGCACACATTGTAGGCTGACTCTGCCCACTGACAGGAGTTCAGTCCTGACTGGCTCAAGGTTGACTCAGCCTTCCATCCTTCCGACGTCTTTTTAGTAATAACATAATAAAATTATTTATATTTATTGTGATGAAGGTTAGGAGTCATTCCTTTGTATATCTGTGGTTTTATTTGCATATTCTTACTTTTATTTCTATTGTTTTTTTGCTTCTTTTATGTATGTCTTTCCAATGTTTTTCTTTTTTTATTCCTTCTATTTTGCCATCTTTATTTCAGTGTGTATTAGTTTTACTCTCTTTTTATGACTCTGTAATCCCTTGATTTGGATAGTGTCGGAGCAACTGAATGGAGCTGAGCATTTACTGGCCAGATGCCCTTCCTGACACCCACATGCAGTTCACAGCAGATTTTTTTTTCTTTGCGTCCTAGCAGAGAAACATCTGCTGCCACCTAGGATTGAACTCTCAATCTTCCAAGTGGGAAGTGAATGTCTTTACCACTAGGCCAACACGCTGCTCTATGTATTAGTTTTACTATTGTAATTATAATGTTGAATAAAATGAATTGATAAAGAATATAACAAGATCAACATTGTAGCTGCTTTTAAAAGGTCCTGTGGTGCCATACAAAGACCAGGATTTTTTTTCTCACATCACTCACTTCAGCTAAACATGATCTCAGGAGCTGGCAAACAGGTCACTCACCCAGCACAATTATCAGCAAGAACGAGGGTGATCCAATCTGTTCAGAAGGCAAAATAAACTGTCAGTTGCAATTCAACATTCTGCATAATCTACTGTGATCTTTGGCAGGATCGTCTTTGAAGAAATAAAGCTGACAGCTATGTTGTTCCCTCTCCCAGCCAGTGCTTGCTTGGAATGGAGAGATCTGAAAGAGGGAAGACCCCATCAGCCTCACCCAGCAGTCCCAGACTGGTATTGGAGGTGGGTCACCTGCCCCAAAGGGATCTTCTCTCGGCCTTGAAGGGCTCCCAGTCCAAAAGGAAGGGAAGACCTCCATTGATGAGGCTATGGCCTCCCCTACAGAGGAGCATATCTCATGCCAGAGGGCAGGGGGCTGCACCTTGGCCTTTGGAGAATTCTTTGCATCAGGAGGGGCAGCTGAAACCTGTAGAGCACATCATGCATTTCACTAAGGCTGTGCATCCCAGGCCCAGACTCTTTCATGTGGGCTTCCAGAGCTTTGTGGGGATATGATCAGGCTGAATACAGAGGCAAGCGTGGCAGCTCCAGGACAAAAGAAAGGACCATTTAGTGGCCTTCTGCCCAATTAAAACAATTGTCTTTATAGGTAACATGAATCCTAAAGCCAGGATGCCACATCAAGATTTTGCCCATCAGGGAAGCCTCATAAGTCTTCCACGAGCAGGACTTTCTCTTGTAGACCAATAAGACCACGCATGAAGTACATTGCTGGAACTGGCCCCATACCTTTTCCATATTAGCTTCAGGGGTTCAGGGGTTCCTTCTGCGGATAAGCCCTGCCAGGAGTGGGCTGATGAAGGAATGACTGAGAACCTTGAACTCCGTTGGTTAGAAAGGCTGTTTCCATCCTCTGAGGCAATCTCATTAGAACATAAGAAAGGTCCTGCTGACCAGACCAAAGGCTGGCATGATCCAGCACTGAAGTTGTGGGCTTGGAAAGTGCCAAGGGCCATGCCTTGTTGAAACCCTGAACGTGTGTGCAGAATCAGGGTAACTAGCAGTAGGTGGGCAGCTGCATTTTGGGCTCTCTGCTGTTTTCAAGTGGTCTTCAAAGACAGTTCATGGAGAGATTTTGTGGTGGGTCATCCAGAGCTGAGCAAAGCCTCTCCTGGCTCATGTAGAAGTCCAGGAGGACTGATTCCCCCCCGCCCCCCGCAGTTTATGCATCTGCTTCCTCAGGGACAGTCTCAGAACCCTTAGAGAAGGGTTCTCCAAACTTGGCAACTTTAAGATTTGTGGACATCAACTCTGGCTGGCTGGGGAATTCTAGGAGCTGGTCCGCAAATCTTAAAGCTACCAAGTTTGGAGAGCCTTGCCTTAGCGGCAACACTGCAACCAAGCAGAGCACAGCCGCTCCTTTTCACTCACTTGGATTTCTTTCACCCCAGTTGCTGTCCAGTAGTTACCAGTTCTAGATCAGTCTATCCTACACTCAGCGCTGAGCAAGACAAATGCAGGAAATGCTGCACTGGGGCCCTTTTGCCTAGGTGAGTCTGGATCTCTGGCTTGGTTCCCAGAAGATCCAACAGGATCATTCCATCAGATGTCCGCCGGGTGACGCTCTTGCTCCAGCTGTAGAGTCAAGCCCCTTTCTGGGTCTCTTGGCTTGGCAAAGAGAGCATCCTTGGAACTTGAGGGATGAATGACGGGTTTATGCTCGTGGCAAAAGCTTCCACGGGGAACAACGGGTGGCCGCCTCATTTGAGAGGCACCGAGGAGCCAGTGGCGGAGGAAAACGTGCATGCAACTACCTTCTTGGGCCCTGCAAATCCAGGCTGAGGCGTATCACTCTGGCTCTGAGACGATCCCGTCAGGGCCCTGGCTGACCGAAGGCTGCGGGGAAAGGCAGCCTCGGTGCGGCTTCTTTTTGATGCTTCCCACCGCGCTCAACACAAATCTTCCCCAAAGGGAAGCGCACCCACACACACCAGCTGAAATGCTCAGGTAAGCGTGGGTCCCTTACCCCCCCCCCCAACCCCGTTCCAGGGCTGCTGGAGCGATCCAGGTTCTTCCCTTGGTCCACGAAGCGCCTCTCCGGCGGTCCTCGGCTTCCCTGCCCGACGTTGGCTCAGACGGCTGGCGGGAGGCCCCGGCGGGAGGCACCTTATGCTTGGGGGCCCTTCCTCCTCTTTCCCACCGCAGCGGTCCCTCGGCCGGGCCGGCTGTCGCAGCGCATTTCTGGGCCACGACTGTCCCCGCGCATCTCGGAGACGGCGCCTGGAATGGCGCTTCTCTCCAGGCCGGTGGGAGGGGAGGGGCGGCGGAGCGAGGCAGTGGGAATGAGACTTTGGGACTGGGGAGGCTGGCTGCTCAGTTTGGTCCACAGATACCCCTGGGCAGACTCTGCTCTTCTTGGCCCAAATCTTTCTTGAAACAGATCAGTTTTATCTGGCTGCCTCCGCCCACCCTCTGCTCCAAAGAGAGGTCGGGGCTGAGGAAGAGGGAGGGGCCGGGTGAGAGACCCCCAGCCCTTCTCCAGAAGAGGCCCGAGGGAGTGGGTCCCAGCCCTCCAGCGCAGCCGGGCGATCTGATCCTCCGTGCGTTGTTGGGAGCGGCTGAGGCTCGAGAAAGCGCGGAGCTGGAAAGGCGGCCCAAGGGCGGGGGAGCCGAGCCAGAGGATTTGCCTCTGAGCGTTGGAGCCTACAATTCAGGTGGGATAAATGGGATGAAATTTTTATAACGCTCGCAGACCAGCGTAATGGAGAGGATAATTTGGTAAGTGCCTCGTTCTCTCTCCACGGAAAACCGCTTTCATAGAAAAGCGAGAAACTGGGGGAAGCCCCGAGCAGCCGGAGCGGCTTTCAGCGGTGCGTGGGAGGGAGGGAAGGTGGCTCCAAAGGCGTTCGCTGGCTTTCAGCCTTGGCACAATGCCAGGCGCTCTCCGTCCAAAGAGCCTGGAGAGGGACTGTTTCTCCTGGATCCCTCCCGCCGGATGTCCCCGCTGAGCAGAGGGGACCTCGTCCTGCCAGCAAGTGGAGGGGGGTGGCTCCTCTGCCGAGTCACCAAGGGTTGGAGTGGAAAGCTGGGAGCATCTGGAGCAGCTTCCGAGGGATGTCCCAGGGAAACTTCCTTGGCTGCTGAGGAATACTTGCGTAGCCGATCCTGAGCACATACAAATGGAGGCAGTTTTTGGGGAGAGTCATCCCTCCCAGCCCAAAAACTGCCTCCATTTGTATGTGCTCAGGTTGTCTTCTGAATGCTACTCCTTTCTCCCTGCCCAAGTGGAGCCCAGGGAAGTGCTCAGTTGCCTTTCTCAGAAGCTCTTCCAGCCATGGGGCTGAGGATCCTTGCAGCTCTCCGGTCTCCTCCTTGGCTGGAAATGGCAAGGTGACTTCTGGCGATGGGAGCTGGAGAGAATCGTACATCCTCCGTGTTGGATGCCCTGGCAAGCAAGTCCCAGGAGTGGCAGATGATCAGGAAGCAGCAGGTGGCTCATTTGCTTGACAGTTGGGAGCACCTGTGACCCCCTCAGCTTCATCTCCTGGCTGGTTCATCAAGCATCTGGAATGGAACCAGCCTGGAGAAGACATTCCCACACAAACTAATCAGGGAGAATATTTGTAGTCCAGGGTTGAAATTTATTTATTTTTTATTTTATTTATTTTATTAAATTTGTATACTGCCCTTCTCCTACTGGACTCAGGGTGGTGCACGGCCAAGAATAAAAACATCCCCATACAAAATTTAAAAATTATTAAAAGAATTATACAAATTTGGCCCAAAAACTTAAAACCTCCTGACTAAAATCAATTTACAATTAAAAATATCTAAGGTGGGGGTGGGGGTTACGCCAGCCCAGCTTGATGAAACAAAAAAGTTTTTAGGGCACGACGAAAAGCCCAGAGATCTGGTATCCTCCGTATCTCCAGGGTAAGGTCGTTCCAGAGGGCAGGCACTGCCATAGAGAAGGCCCTCCCCCTGGGAGGATGAAAGGCCCTTCATGCTCTCTGAGCTTGGCAGTTTTCTTGCAGCCATTTCTTGCTCAGCACTGATGAGGTTACCTAGATGGGTAACAAAACGTCTGCAAGAAAGCCACCAAGCTCAGAAAGTACCAAAGACTCTTCATTGACACACTTGTGTGTGTCTGTTGAGAGATGGGATTTGCACTGTCCTCATCCTTTGATGCAAGAGGGCAGGCAAAGGATGGGATGTGGGGAGCTGAAAAGGAGGGAGGCCGACACCTGACCCACCTTTTCCCAAGAGATGGGCCCTGTGTTGCTCACCTCTGGCAGGGCGCCTCCTAAGGGCATCATGGAGGGCAGAGGGAGGGCACGGCCTCTCATTTGACCAACCTCTGACCAGGGACAGACACCCACAGAGCCCGACTCCTTTCCCTCCTGCTGTTTTCCATCAGCTGCGGCTCCACTGGCTGGCCTTCTTCCTCCTCTGCGCCAGTCTTCTTCTTCTTCTTTTTTTTTTTTTGGCAGTTTCAAAGAGTCATTTCATTCAGTTTGTTTGAATCAAACGGGAATAAATTTCTCTTTTTCCCCCAGCGAATATCCAGCACATGGACCAACATCAGAGCCCAGCTAGGAAAAAAAAAACCCACAGAACGGAAAAGGACTTGGCTTCCATCTCAAATGCCATCGCTGTAGCAACTGTGCACAGGCAACCAAGGCTGTGGTCTGGGGAGGGGGGAGCAGCTGCTCCTGTTAGCCACTTTCCCTGGCTTTTCCTAGGAAAAAGGAAAAGGGAGAGGAGGCTTATTGGGAGGCTGGATGGGGAAGCTGAGGGACTGCTTTCCCCATCCTCTCCATGGCCCGGCAATTTGTCTGCCAATGGGGGAGTCAGCAAAGGCCTTGGCTTCACCAGTTCATTTGTGCACCAATAAAAACAGCCTAATGAAGTCCACAGCTATTAAAGGCTTTGACAGACAAATGGGGTTGAAAAGGCCTAATCAGAGAGTCTATTTCATTGAAACCATCTCTGGCCTGGGCTGTTTTCTTGCAGGGGTTTCACTTCCTAGCCAAGTAACTCCTCCCCTGCTTCTCTCTCCGGCTCTGGCTGTGCAGGCCTCACTCGCCCAACCTCAAGAGCAGCAGCATGGCCAGCTCCTCAGTTTACCAGTTGCAGTCAAAAACATGCCACTCGCTCAGAATTTTAAGACTGCCGCCTCCTTGCTTCATTTGGGTCTGGTTTCTGCTCTTCTAGTTATTTGTCACTGCAACTGGTAAACTGAAGTAAATCACTCTCCCGCTGATCCCCTCGGAGAGCCAAACGTGCTTTCCAAGAGTACAAAGAAGGTAAACGTGGAAAGGGCCCTTGAGGGACAAACTCTTCGGGCTCGAAGCCAACACGGCTTCCTGCTTCTATTCTCTTGGCTTCTGGCCGAGGTTAACTGGGTCGAAGAGGGGCAGCCAATGTTGGTGCGCTCACCAATTGGCAAAGGCTCAACTGTTCTCTCTGGAGCCCTGCCCTGTTGCAGGATGTGACCCCAGAGCCAGAGATCCATGAGCATTCACCAGATGCTGAGTCATCTCTTGTATGGCAGGGGGGGGGGGCGTGGAGACCCTTTGAAGGAAGGGGTGGGGCTCTGCATAATTTTGGTTTCAGACAGACTGAGGCCCAAGAGAAGGAAGCGCTGTGCCAGTTGGAAGAAGAAGCCCTCTTGCCACTCTAATAAGGAGAGCCCCACATTTTGGGAGGACACTAAATTGCCCACCCCTGAATATAAAGTTCACGTGATGGATGCCGTCCTCACACCTGCCCAGGTGGTGCATGCAGGGCCTTCTCATACAGCCCCCTCCCCAGCACTCCCTCCCTCCCGACCTCTGTGAAGGAGCGGAGAGAAGTGGAAATCCATGGTTGTGATCCAACCTCTGTTACTCTGCTTTGCCACCCCTTACAGAAGGTGAGGTCGGCCAACCTTTGACCTGGAGCACTTTTCATACCAGCTGCCACTTTTGAGGCTAGTTTTCTCCAAGTCAGGGGGTCCCAAAGCTGCTTTTTTCAAACAATCATCTGGGCCTTTGGGACAACCGGAATGGCCGAGAATCTCCACAGGTATCCAGACAAGGTAGTGCAGCCCCCTCCTTTTATTTAGGGAAGAAGAAAGTGCGCCTTGGTGTTCTTCTGTTTCAGCCACATCCTGAACTAAGCCGGCATCCAGGTTTTCACCAGGGGAAGATGAGAGGAGTTGTCCTCAGCCTCTTCTGCTTCAGCAGGATCCCAGGATGTGCCTCCCCCAGAGCTGTGGGGGTCTTTGGAGCCCACCCCCCTTGGCACAAGGCCTTAGCAGCTGCATCTTTCCCTAGCATTTCACGGCTGCTTCGAGCCATTAGAGCTGACGGGGAGGGATTAATCCTGGGCCGCTCTCTCTCGGAGAAAAGCAGACGGGATTAATCTCCCGCAGGGCATGGTGACACATGCGGTGCTTGACGTTTCGCAGATAAAATTGCTCAGATTCACACTGAGCTCAACGTGGCTTGGACAAGATCTAATGAGGTGGCCGGCAACGTCTGGCAAAGCGATCCGGCCGGCCGTTGTTGCAGCTGGTGGTGAGAGGAAGCGAGGGGCTTCTCCACAGCAGAGGTCTCCCACCTGCAGGCGGCTGGCCCAGGCCCTGCCCGGATCCTTCAGGCAGCTGAGACGGGAGAGAGGAGGCTTGAAAGAGGCACGGGGCCTCTTTGAGTCTTCCTCTTCTGCATAGTGAGCATAGCAAAGCTTCAACTGGACAGCAGCCTGGATGGAGTGGATCCTCGGCCTTTATGGTTTATTGGTCACCACAATATAAAAAAGATGTTGAGACTCTAAAAAGAGTGCAGAGAAGAGCAACAAAGGTAATTAGGGGACTGGAGGACTTCGTGAAAAGGACCAGGGGGTAAAAGGATGATTTTCCTCCTCCCCCTCCCCAGGCCTTCCTGGTGCCTGATGGGCTCTGGAGTGCAATGCTGGGGCCAGGGCACTGCTGCTCCCAGCTGAGCAGAGGGAGAGGCAGGCTGTGCAGCCACCAGCTTCTTCCCACCCCGTCCAAGGCATTCTTGCCCAGAGAGGAAACGTGAGCAGCCGAGCCTGAAATTTCCTGGCCAGGCCATTTATCAAGCATTACCTTCCACGCACAACTGCAACCTCTTTTCTGAAGGGTGAGAAACTCCTTTGCTCCCCTTCGGCCGCTTGTTTCCAAAATGCCAGCTCTGATTATTCTCAGCCGCCAGAAAGCAGCTGCTGGCAGTAGGGAGGACTTACCTGTCCAGGATTGGATCTCCAAACTCGACATTAAACTCTGAAATGTTATTTCTGTTTTCCTCTTAGGTTTTCTTACTGCTTTTTTTCTCTCTCTCTTTTTGATTGTTTTAAATGTTTTAACCTGTAAAAATGAAGTGCTTTAATACTGTGTGTGACCAGCCATACGCTAAATAAAATAAAATAACCTGTCCAGGAGAAACCAGGAGGCCTCTGGGGATGGGGGGTGGGGGGGCAGGAGAGTCACCCTCCCTTCTCAGCAGCTCAGGGGCGCTTTCCCACACGGACAGGCAGCGAGGGACCCCTTTACACCCTTGGCTTCAGCTGCACTTTCAGGAATTCTGAGGCTGGAAAGCTCAGCTAAAGAGAATTCTACCCCTCCTCCCGTGTGTGTGTACCTGGCAACTCAGTTCCTCTTTCTGGTTCAACACCCCCCTCCCCGGCGCCTGTTGCTGCTTGCCCAGTCCCAAGGACCAGCAAGCCCCATCTGTTGCCCTCTTGCCCCTGGCCGCTGGCAAATCCTTCGTATGCATCAACACTTCTGGGTATCCCAGAACTACGGTAGACAGCAGGAATTCCTTAAAGGCAGTGAAGGGCTTCTCTGCAGGTTTACCAATTCCTCCTTTGGTTGGTTTCCTCCTTTCTGACTGCCCGCCAGAGTCTCCCTCTCCGTTCTTCCCAGAGAGACCAGGAGTTACAGGGAGGGATGGAGGTGGCGCCCTCAATCCCAGCTCTTCCCGGGCAGTTTTGAAAAACGGACCACACAGGAAGCCCGAAGCTAACGAAATGCAACCATAACCATAGAAGTAACTTTAGGCAACTCTCCACCATGAGCAACCTACCCCAACTGCTACGTTCTTTCTTTCTTGACTCTGCATTTCGTTGCTGGCCTTTGGGCTGCTGCACCCACAGGTGGCTCCGGGCGGCGCACGGCCCCATCTCTGCCTTGGGCCAGAAGGGACGCAGCCACCTGAAGCTGGCAAGGCTTTTCCTTCTACAAAGAACTTTATTTCATGATGGGAAGAACGTCCCAATTCAGGTGGGACATCTCATTCAGAAACCAACATGTATCCTACCCTGCAACCTAAGTATTGGAGATGTGACCGTGTTGAGGCTACTTATTTTCATATCTGGTGGATATGTAAAAAAGTTAAAGCATTTTGGATAAAAATATGGTGGATTATACAGAATGTTTTGAAAAAATGGATAGAACTCACCCCACAGCTGTTTTTGTTAGGTATTGTACAAAACTGCACGACAATAGAAACTAAGTTGATGTTGAATTTAATAACTGCAGTGAGACTTCTGGTGGCGCAGTATTGGAAGAAGGAAGAACTACCATCTATTGAAGAATGGACATTAAAAGTAATGAACTTAGCAGAAATGGCAAAAATTTCGGCGTATTTAGAAGACCATTCAAATGAGAAATTTAGGTTAGAATGGAAAAGATGGATAGAATATATTCAAGGTAAATATAAGACTAGGAAATTACAATTAGTTTTTTGAATGGGGAATGGGTTATAGTGTGTTATAAAGTATATTAGGTTAGATTAGTTAAGGGGAATTCAAAGTTTAAGAGGGTGATGGGAAACTACTAGCTTAAATTAGTTTATGATTATCTAATGCAATACTCTGTATTTTGCTTTGGGAAGAGAGGGTTGGGGTGGGGTGGGGTTAGGGAGGGATTGGGGGGAAGGGGTTTGTTAAAAATTTTCAATAAAAAAAAGAAAAAAAGAAACCAACATGATACAAATGTTACCTGCGGCTTCTGAATGCTGGTATAAATGGAAACTGCCAAGTGGGACTCCAGAGCCACCCACAGCGCCACTCTCGGTGCACCCTCCCAGCAGCCGCACTTTCCCCTGGTCAGCAGCCCAGCATCCCACCTGCGACAAGATGGCTCCTCCCTTGAGCCACTGGTCTTTGGGGAGCCGGGGGCTGTTTGGGGGCAGCTGGTGCTCTAGAGAAGCAGCCTCCCCCGAGACCTTTGAGGCGGGTGGCCTACCTCAAAGCCCCCTGGCGCTTCTTGTCCGATGATGTGATCCCTCGCAAATACTTTTTGGGGTAAGGGCTTCCTGGCTACTTATTGGAGGAACAGCAAGCCCAGACCGCAAAAAGATCCGAGAGAGAAAGTCTCCAAATCTATCCAGGCGAAGGAGGAGGCAGGGGAACCTTTGCTCTGGGAGCTCTCATCTTCATTGCTCCCAACTCTCCAGAGGCTTCATGGTTGCTTCCTCAGCTGCTTCTTGGTGGAAGGTCCAGCTCTTCCTGGAGGGGGTCAGGAGTGGCCTGCCCTGCCCGTGACCTGCTTCCTGCCCCTCCTCGTCAGCTATGCCTCCAAACGAGCAGCTTCACGTCTGCTTGGAAATGCAAACTCTCTTCACAGAGGGCTGTGTGTGTCGTGTTCCCTTCACGTCTCTATCAAGTTACAAAGCCCCTGCCAAGATTGACAAGAGTCTCCTGGGGAACATGACAGGTGCCTGCAGGCCAGTGTGGCCTCCTATTGGGGCTAATCAGAGAGGCGTCATCTGGCCAACCTGCTCCACGGGATGGCAGCAGAACCCAAGGGTGGTGCTTTCCTGCTTCAGACCCAGCAGGAGGCTAACGAGCCTCACGTCGGTCAGAAGCTTGTAAAAGCCCTTTACCAGTTGAGGCTCTTCCTCCATCCCCAGTGACTTGTATTCCTGTCCTGAAGGCTTCAGTTTTTTCCTCCCGCAAATCAGTGGCCAGCAACGGTGCTGGAGGGTTGTGGCTGAAACGATGAAGATGCTGAGGCTCGTTCTCACAGTCTTTGAGGCTGATGTCCCTGGGCCTCGATGGCTGGGGACTCACCACCCTTTGCTTCGCATGACCTGCAAGAGAGAGGCAGCTGTTATGGAAGGCATCACTGGCAAAACCCAATGAGGTCTTAGGACATCCTGCAGTTGCTAGAAGAGCCCTCACCCTGGGAGATGTTCTCAGATGGCCTGAGTGGGGCTGTGGAATTGCAAAACGACTTTGAGCTGACCCCAGCCGAGAATTCTGTCTGAGCTAGAGGGAGGATGGGAAACAAGGGACAGCAGGCTGTCCAAACTCATGAGCAGAGAAACAGGTTCTGCTCAGAACTCCAGAGGTCTTAACCCTCTTTCTTGGGCCTGGTTTCCAGGCGCAGACCCCCAGGGGACCAGGCAGGGCCTCCAGCCCTGGGCTGATGTTCTTCCCTGTTTGCTTTGGAGGGCAGGTCCTGCTCTGCCTTTCCTTCCAGCAGTTTGGCAAATGGGCTGTTAATTCTGCTTTTTGACATTTATTCCTCTTTTGAGGCCAAGCTGTGGGAGGGAGACTTTGCCACCTTCAGTGTCCTAATAATCACAATTAATCGTTTGATTTAGCACCAAATCGTGGCTCCCCCAGACCCGACGGGAGTGCTCTCACTTTTCACCAAACGGCTTTCCCTGCTCGACTCTGCGAAGTGCCCAAGAACTAAAGAGAGGCTGCTGTTGCAAGCCTCCTGAGCTTCTGTCACAACCGCAGACTGAGATCTAGTGCTCTCCCTCACTATCCAGACCCCCAGGGAGAAACACGACATAGTGCTGGCTACAAATTGTCGAAAGCAAGCTGTCAGCGCCTGAGTGAGTCCCCTCCCCGGCCCAGCCTTGCCATACCGTGATAGCCATGTGAGCCTGCAGAGTCAAGAAGCAGCCAGCGAACTGCCCTCCCGAGGCTTCAAATGCACAGTCAGTGTGGTGCTGGCCAGGCGGCCGGCTGACTGCTGCCTTGCCCAGCTTCCCTAAGCTCAGCCCAGGAGGGAGGCCGGACCCAGACCTCACCCCCCAAGTTGGAGGAGCTTCTGTGGGCTGCACTTGCCTCCCAGTTCCTGGGAACTCGGATCTTCTTCAATCTGAAAATGGTGCAGCTGTCCTGAAATAAATCCATCAGAATAGAGATGGAAGGGTCCCTGGAAGTCTTCTAGTCCAACCGCCTCCTCTAACAGGAGACCCTAGACTAGGGGTTCTCAAACTTTTTAAATAGGGGGCCAATTCATGGTCCCTCAGACTATTGGAGAGCCAGACTGGCTGGGTGGATGTAGCTAGATGGTCATGTGACTGGGTGGTCGTGGGTACGTTAGCAGTCCATTAAACAATGCACATAAATTAAACTTTAATTTGTTTTGCTGCTGGGGATGTTTTATTTGCTTTTGTTTGACTTTTCTTTTTACTAGATCATTTTTTCAGTTGTTTAGGAGTCTAGTGGTCCACCTCAAGAAACTCAGTTTTGCAGCAATTCTTCTCAATCCCAAGGAGCTTACAATCAGCAAGTCTCTCTCTCTCATCTCTTGTTTCTCTCTGTGTGTGTCTTGTCTCTCTCTCTCTCCCTCCCTCCCTCCCTCCCTATCTTCTGAAGGTGGGGAAGGTGAAAAATGGTGTGTGGTGATGCCTCGGGAAGCCTCCATGTGCTCCGTTTCTGGCCTGCAGAGTGCTATTGGAAGTGCACCCCATTTTTTACCTCTCCTGCCTCCAGAAGCACTCTGCAGGCCAAAAATGTTGGCCTTACCCTCCAGTTCCAGCCCGTAGGGCTTGCAAAGGTAAGTCCTGCGCTCGGCCGAAGGATGGGATCCGGCAGGTGGGTGGGGTGATGCGGATGGGGCAGCCTTGTGATCCTTGGCGGGCCAAATTAATGCCTTCGGCAGGCTGTATGCGGCCTGTGGGCCATAGTTTGAGGACCCCTACCCTAGACAATCTCAGACAGATGGCTGTCCAGTCTTTTCTTAAAAACCTCCAGTGCTCTTAAATTGCTGTTAAGTGAAACATTTGTTAGGTGAGTTTTGCCCCATTTTAAAACATTTCTTGCCACAGTTGTTAAGTGAATCACCCTGAAATGACATATGTGTAGCCATTTTATATTGTCTGTTCTTTTCTTAGCTTCTAGGGCAAGGGCTAGGGCTAGGGCTAGGGTAGTAAAGGAATTGAGTATTCCTTTATGGTCACCACTCTCTAACTGTTGAGAGGGGGTTATAGATAAAAGGGGAATGTTATGTCTAGGTGGCATTCCTTCCCCTGGGAGCAGAGAAGATGCCTGCCTGCCGCCGGAGGAAGGTGGAGTTTGGAGTCACCGGACTGATGACCTGAGAGTTGATTGGAGATTGTGACTTGTGGGGGGGGGGGTTATTGGGTGTAATTCCGGATCCGGGTCAGAGTCGGAATTGCACCACATCCTTGCCAATTTGATATGTTCCTAATAAATACACTCTAATAGAAAATGGATGCCTTGGATTTTATTTCATGGGACATCTTACTCCGAAGCTTGACACACTGAAGTTGTTAAATTAGTAACAGGGTTGTTAAGTGAATCCGGCTTCCCCAGTGACTTTGCTTGTCAGATAGTTGGAAAAGGGGATCACGTGACCCCGGGACACTGCAACCATCATAAATATGTGTCAGAGTATGAATATTCATGGACTGGAATAGATCAGCCAATGGGAAGGCATAGCAACTAAATCAGCCAATTGGGAGCTGAGACAGATTGGAGCCAGGGCTTGTCTTAATCTGCAGCTTCTGAGTCTGTGTAGGGAATTGAAACTGAAACTAAGCAGTCTGAACTTGTCTGCTGATCTGCTCTGCTGAAATGAAAACTGTTCTCTGTTATTGGCATTGTATATATATTCTTGTATATAAAGAAGTTTCTTATTTAAATGAATCCTGCTGAATCAGTTTATCTGTGTGTGCTTCTGGATTTGATTTTGCAAGAAACTCTGACAATTTGAACCAGCTGCCAAGCTTCTGAACATTGATCACATGATCATGGGGATGCTATATAGGTTGTAACTGTGAAAAATGGTCATAAGTCAGATTTTCCAGTGCTGCTGTAACTTTGAACAATCACTAAATGAACTGTTGTAAATCGAGGACTGTAGTGATTCAGCCAGAACAGAGTGGGGCCTAAGGAAGATGGGAAGCACTGAGCGGACAAAACTCCCAAGGACTGAAGAAGCAAGGAAATCAAATGGAGCCTTAAATATGGGTATCTTATTCCCCAAATCAAGTGGCATTTCATTTTGGGCTCCGCTGAACTAATAATTAGAGTTTCAGCAAGTATTTGAAGAGGACTTAATATGCAACACAGTTAACCAATTTTGCAGCTGCCCATTTGAATTAAAAATTCAGTGCTGATTGGTGAATTTCATAAATGAAATCCAGCAGGAGGTTTCAGTTCTTATTTTGCTCAGAGATTTTCTAATCAGTTTGTGCACTAATTAACTTATGAATTGATTGCTCAGTGCCTTGGCTGTTTGATTTTTCTTCTGCTGGGTGATGGTGATTCCCCCCCCCTTTTTTTAAAAAGCTACTTTGCTACTGATCCTCCAGCTTAATGCAGTAGTAATTAATGCTATTACTATGAAGTAATTAGGGTCCCCTTCCTTCTTCATTAAACAAGCCGAGCTGCTGTTGTTGGTGAATTGAGAAAGAACAGAGAAGCCGGATGGAGTTTAGTCGAGATCCTGGCAGGAGAACTTTCCATTTCTGAGTCCTGCTTTCGTCTTTGATGTCCGTGGAGATGCTCCATCATCCAGGCCACACAGTTATCCCAAAGCTGCTTTTCGAAAAGGCAACTGGACTTTCTTGCTTTTTTTCCTCTGAAAACGCTTCGCTCCTCATCCAAGGAGCTTCTTCAGTTCTGACTGAATTCCTTTAGTGAATTTCTCACGGAACTTGAAAACATTTGAGAGAAGCTCCAGGTCTGTGTAGAAAGTCATTGTTGTGAACATATTCCGATATTGTTCACTACATGATTCAGCAGAAGTTCAGGCTGGGACGAGTTCTTCATTTGCAAATATGAGTAATGCCCTCAATCATGCCAGAATGAGCAGGAGGACAGAACAGGAAGCCCCTCTGTGCCAGGCCTGCATTGAAGGTGGGCATCATGTGGCTGGAAGACACTGGGCAGGAGAACGGAGCTCTTGTTCTGACCCACGGAGGCATTATGGGCTGTTGTTATCCAAAGGGAACCTTCCTGAGATCAGAAGGAAATCATTTGACCCAACCTCCTCTTAAACTGTAGTCACCTCCAGATTTGGAGCAATTGAATATTGCTGGTCAGAGAGCCCAGGAGACTCTTCAACTGAACAGGTTAAAGAGAAGGAATAAAAAGGTCAGGAAATTCTGTTCTTCCTTCAGCTCCTGGTTCAATTCAGCTTTCTCTCCCACGTGGGGTCCTGGCTTCTAACATCTCCCCGTCAGCCTTCACCGGGATGGGCACAGAGGGAGCATTATTGGGCATCTGTCTTCTTACCCTTGTCTCTAGGATAAACGGCCAAATGCTACTGTTGGATCATTATTGGGTAGAAACAGCAGGGCAAGAAACTCAGGATTATAATTCTGAATTTTCCTTATGTGTGTACCCTGTTCCTAAGCACTAAGTAAACTATGGTTTCTATTAAAAAATAGTGGCTTACAATATCAGGTAGTAATAACGGTGAGAAAAGACTGAAAGCTGGAGAAAGGGGAGGAAGTCATGGACTTTATACAGGAAGCCATGGAAAAAGCCATGGATGTCCATCAACTCCAGAGATTTTCTGTTTCAGGCCCAGGCAGAACATAATCAACTGGGGTGCTTGTCCTTCCTGGAATCTGCCCAGAATGGTTGCAAGTGGTGCTGCCCGGCTGCAGGATCCTTGGTTTGGCTTGTTCTCCATGCAATATTGTTGATTGCCGCATCCCGTTCCTGGTTTATTTCCAGTTTGGGACCCCTGGAGGGCCCCAGAGGCAGGTCCTGCTCCCTAAGATGCTCCCCTCCACCCTGAGCATGCCTGCCTGGCCCATCGTTCCATTCCTGCCATTCAGATTGCTCAATTCTTCAGACACTTAAAGATGGCGATTGTGTTGGGACTGGAGGCTAAAACTTACAAAGAGCTTTGCAGGAATTGGGTATGTTGTCTCATCTAATGAAAAGAAGGACCAGGGGGGACATGATGGCAGTCTTCCAGAGGAGCTTCCCCAAAGATGAGAGAGTCAAGCTATTCTCCAAAGCACCCGAAGGCAGGACAAGAAGCAACAGATGGAAACTAATCAAGGAGAGAAGCAACTTAGAACTAAGGAGGAATTTCCTGACAGAACAATGAAGTGGAATTGTTAGGGTATGTAGATTTAATAACTGTAAGCTGATGAGAGGTTGTAAGTGGAGGCAACTGAAAGCTGATGCAATGGGAATGAGGCAGCAGTTACTGCCACTTTAAGAAGCTAGGTCAGAAGCTGTCTATATAATGCCTTCCCTTATATAGAGGGTGTTTTAACAGATTAACAGAGTTCGAATGGACTTTATAGGTCATCTGGTCCAACCCTTCCCCCGCCTCAAGCAGGAGACCCTATACCATTTCTGACAAATGGCAGTCCAATCTTTTCTTGAAAGTCTCAAGCTGTTCCATTGGTTGATTGTTTTCCTTCTCATGTTCTCTCTTGTTGTGTATCTCATTGCTCTCTTTGTGTCAGTAGCTGTACAATAAGGTATTTACCATGTATAAGTCTGTATATATTTAGTTGTATATAAACCCCTATTAATTATCTAAAGGCTCTGTGTGCTATGTGCTGTGTGCTGTGTCTTTGCTCCTGGGTTTATCTCATAATACCAGTCACACTGCCTAAACTCTGACAGGAATGAAGTTCTGGGTGCTCCACCACTGGAGGATTTTAAGAAGAGGCTGGGCAGCCATTTGTTCAGAATGGGAGAGGGTCTCCTGCATGAGGAGACCTCCAAGGTCCCTTACGATTCTATGAAGGACTAGAAGCTTTGCTATCAGAAGTGAGTAGCACCGCTTTACTCCTGACTTTATGCCAGAGCCGGGTGTGATCACTGGGAGAGTGAGAGCCAGGGGGATCATAGTGGTCCATAGTGGCCTACTCCTACCAAAGACCTGTGCACCACAACCACCTCATCACCAATACAATCTTCTGCCTGCCTACCTATAAGTATCCTGGATGCCTCACAAATCCAAGCATTGACATCTTACAGACTATGTCATTGCAGGCAGGATGACTGAGTAATCCAGGCCATGGACCGTTGGACAGATCCCAGGCTCCTGGGATCCAAATTGAAGCTCCCCCTCCCACCCAAGAGGCTCCCACAAGGAAGCCAGGCTGTGAAATGGATTAATGTGGCTGGGCTGAAGAACCCGGCCCAGCTTCAGCCCTGTCTGGAAACCCAGAAGCTGAGCTTGCTGGCCTACATCTTGCTGAGGACGCCTGGAAATGCTCCGGGGAGGTTGCCCATTCATCTGCACTGAGGCTGCCTCCCCCACCCCACCCTCCTCCTCGCAAGCAGCCTGACTGGTTCGATGAGAATGATGAGGAGATACAGGCTTTACTTGTTGAAAAGCATCGTCTTCATCGTGTCCATCAGAACGACTTATCATCAGCTGCCAAGACAAACGCCTTTCCCGGCGCTCGTAGGAGAGTCCAGAATAAACTGTGAAAAATGCAAGATGCCTGGCTAAGCGCCAAGGCAGGCGAAATGTGGAGATATGCTGATATAAACGCCATGAAATGGTTCTTTGAAGCCTTTCACTCTCTCTGCAGGCCTCAGTCGCTGGGGATTTCCCCCCTCCCAGTGTAGATGGCACAACTCTCATTAGGGAGCTGGCTCAGATCCCGCAGAGACACTTTGAAGCTGTCCTCAGCTGACCACCTTCTCTTAACCTTAAACTGATTCACCAACACCACAGGGGAGCCACTCTAGGAGCTGGACACGGAAGCTGCCAGCCAGCTAACCGAGGGCAAAGCCCCGGGGTTAGACGCCACACCTGCAGAGATCTTCAACTTTGGTGGTCCTGTATTTGCAAAGAAAGTCCCTGAGTTATTCCAGTCTTTTGGAAACAAGGATCCATTCCTCAGGAACTGAACAATGCATCCATCACATACTTCTACAAGAGGAAGGGCTGCCAACAGGTGTGTTCTAAGGTGCTTTCTCAAGAGGTGACTGGACTTTCTCTATTTTTCCTTGAAGATGTTTCACTTCTCATCCAAGATGCTGGAAATGTGTTCGAGGAAAAACAAAGAAAGTCTGGTCCCCTCTTGAGAAAACCTTTGCGACAACCTTAACCTGGATGACTGAGGAATCTCTATAGACACCTGTCAAGAAGTATGTGATAACCATTGAAGAATCTCATTGCTCTGCATCTCAGGACAGAACCTCTCAATAGTTCTGCTACATTGCCAGGTCACTCACCTGGAGCTTGGCTGGCTGTCAGAGTCACAGTGACATGATTTTTGCTATGTTCCAACTTCTGGAGAAGCTTCAGGGACAGAACTGTGACCTCTATACAATCTTTGTGGAGCTCACAAAAAACTTCAATACTGTCACCCACCCACCCCAAAGCCTTGCTGAGGATTATGTCAAAGTTTGGCTGCCCTGTAAAATCCATCCAGATAAAACCAGTTCCATGTCAGATTGACTAGAAGGGGGACCATCCTCTGAGGCATTCCCAATGACTGGGAGTGTTAAGCAGGGCTGTGTGCTGGCACCCACATTGTTCATTGTGATGTTGACTGTGATGTTGAGAGTGATGCCTTTTAGGACAGTGATGCTGGAATCACCCCCTGAAGGTGTCCTCAGAGCCAGAGATGTGGGTCAGTGTGGACAAATTCTCCATGGCTTGTGACAATTTTGAACTCACCATCAACTTCCCATGGACTGGAGCCATGGGCCAGTCTGCTCCTCATGTGCCAGACCCAGAATCCAACATCACAATCAAAGGGCAGAAACTTCAGCCCCAGACCACTTCAGTTTCCCTGGCAGGACCTGTCCTGAGCAGTGACCATTGAGACTGAAGCCGACGGCAGAAGAGCCAAGGCGAGCTCTGCTTTCAGTCGGCTGGGTGGGAATGTTGAGCAATCAGTCCAGCAACAAAACTGAAGGTCTGCAGAGATGTGGAACTCCCTGCCCTCCCACAGGTCCATGAAATGCTGACTGTCTGTTGAAGGCATGCAAGACAGCTCAGCCATTTCCACGTGGATTGTTTTTGCAATATATTAGGCATCAGATGGCTGGATCAAGTGCCAGGCATTGAAGTTCTCTCTAGAGCAAGTCTCCCATCGCTCCGCACACAGCTGACGAGAGCACAGACGGTGGGCAGATCATGTCATGTATACACCGGACGAATGCGTGTCCAGGTGACTCCTTTTGGGGAACTCTGGGCTGGAAAACGCTCTCATGGAGGGCAGAAGAAATATGGCAAAGATGCATCCAAGGCCTCCCTCTTGACACAGACATGACAACTTGGCAACTGTTGGGACAAAGTAGCTCAGCCCAGCCTCATCCACAAGGGCTGCCAAGCTTATGAAGCAAGGCTCACTGTGGAAGGACACAACGGAAGGACAGGTTGTATCAGTCTGGAGAATGCAAGAACTGCAATGTCCACAATGCTTGCCCAACAAGTGCCAAGACGTTCCCTGCCTGAATTGGCCTGACTAATCACCTTCAGACACACCACCCTTAGTTTTAATGTGACTAATGGCATTGAGATCTCCATCGACAATAATGGAAGAAGAGCAACAAATTGTTCAGAAGCTTGGAAAGATGTTAAGATAACCTCCTGCTGCTTTGGTGCAAGTGGAAGGCAAAGTAGCCTAAATCACCGGGCATCAATTCTTTACAGAGGCTCAGGCGCTGGCAGCAAAGAGAAGTTCACAGTTATGGGTGCAACTTCACTGTGGTCCCAAGTGAAGCCAAGTGATGGGCTGAAGCCCAATGCTAAGAGACCTCACGCAGCCAAGGCTCAGCAGCCTCACCCTGCGGTGTCATGTGGACCCACATCAGGCATTGCAGGGTGGATGCCTTGCTGCTTCTGCTTTTCCTTACCCTGATAACTGTCTATGCCCATCATATCTCCTTGAGCATTCATGGTCCCAGCTATTATTATCAAGAGGAAAAAAATTAGAATTATCCAGGCCTTTTTCAGCTGGGAATCAGATCTGGGCTGAGACGACATGGATTGCTCTTGGGTAGGACTCTGGAGGATGGGGAGGGTGGAAGGAGGGAGTTCTGGTCCTGCTGGACCTCTCAGCAGTCTTTGATTCCTTTGTCCATACTTCCTTCTGGGCTGACTGGGAGGTCCAGGCACCGTTTTGCAGATAGTGAAGATGCGGATGAATATTTCCTGACAGTCAGAGCAATTCATCAGTGGAAGGGCTTGTGTCCAGAGGTTGTGGTGCTCCATCATTTGAGGTTTTCAAGAAGATACTGGGCAGCCACTTGTCTGAAGGATCTCCTGCTTGAGCAGAGAGTTGGGCTAGAAGACTTCAAGGTCCTTTTCAACTCTGTTATTCTGTAATTCTATTATTCTGTTAATTGTCATGTTATAAATGTTATAAACTGCCTTATAAGGGTCACAGGCCCCTTCATGGATTACTGCCTGTCATGGCGAAGGGGCTTGCGTAGCTCAATGAAGCTACGAACTATACCGTGCAGGGACACCCAAGACGGACATAGCAGAGAGTTCTGACAAAATGTGATCCACTGGAGAAGGAAATGGCAATCCACTCCAGTATCTTTGCCATGAAAACCGCATGGACAGTACCAAAGGGAAAAAAGATATGATGTCAGAAGATGAGCCCCTCAGGTTAGAAGGTGTCCAATATGCTACTGGGGAAGAGCAGAGGGCTATTACTAGTAGCACCAGAACAAGTGAAGTGACTGGGCCAAAGCTGAAAGGACGCTCAGCTGTGGATGCATCTGGTGGTGAAAGAAAGTCCAATGCTGTAAAGAACTTTTCTCCATAGGAACCTGGAATGTAAGATCCATGAATCAAGGCAAACTGGACGTGCTCAAACAAGAGATGACAAGACTGAATATTGACATCTTAGGAATCAGCGAACTAAAATGGACAGGAATGGGTGAATTTAATTCAGATGACCTGAATTAAATTCATCCTACTACTGCTGACAAGAATCCCTCAGAAGAAATGGAGTAGCCTTCATAATCTATAAAAGAGTAGGAAAAGCAATACTGGGATACAATCCTCAAAATGACAGAAGGATCTCAGTTCGAATCCAAGGCAAACCATTTAATATCACAGTAATCCAAGTCTATGCCCCAACAACTGGTGCTGAAGAGGATGAAGTTGACCGGTTCAATGAAGCCCTACAGCACCTTCTAGAATTAACACCAAAAAATGATGTCCTTATCATCATGGGGGATTGGAATGCTAAAATAAGAAGTAAAAAAATAACCAGAATAACAGGCAAGTTTGGCCTTGGAGTACAAAATGAAACAGGGCACAGGCTGATAGAATTCTGTCAAGATAATATGGTCATAACAAACTCTCTTTTCCAACAACCCAAGAGAAGACTGTACACATGGACATCACCAGATGGTCAACACAGAAATCAGATTGACTATATGCTCTGCAGCCAAAAATGGAGAAGCTCTATACAGTCAGTAAAAACAAGACCAGGAGCTGACTGTGGCTCAGATCATAAGCTTCTTGTTGCAAAATTTAGACTTAAATTGAAGAAAATAGGGAAAAGCACTAGGCTACTCAGATATGAATTAAATCATATCCCTGATGAATATACAGTAGAAGTGACAAATAGATTTAAGGAATTAGATCTGATAGACAGAGTGCCTGAAGAACTATGGACGGAGGCAACTAAAACCATCCCAAAGAAAAATAAAGGCAAGAAAGCAAAATGGTTGTCTGAGGAAGCTTTGCAAATAGCTGGGGAAAGAAGGGAAGCGAAAGGCAAATGAGAAAGAGAAAGATACATCCAGTTGAATGCAGAATTCCAGAGAATAGCTAGAAGAGATAAGAATATCTTCTTAAATGAACAGTGCAAAGAAATAGAAGAAAACAATAGAATAGGGAGGACCAAAGATCTCTTCGAGAAAATTGGAGATATACAAAGATGGGCATGATAATGGAGCAAAATGGCAGGGACCTAATAGAGGCAAAAAAGATTAAGAAGAGGTGGCAAAATTACACAGAAGAACTATACAAGAATGAGATTAATATCTCTGATAACCACGATGGAGTGGTCACTGACCTCAAACCAGACATCCTGGAATGTGAAATCAAATGGGCCTGTTACAAGTAAATGTTCTCCCTGGGCATATTCAACATTATACCCCGGCATGTCAAGGGTTAACCAAGTTAAACAAACCTAATCCCTCCTTCTTCCCCCTCCCATTACCTGTAACTCCACCTCCTGGGTATTTAAGGTCTCCCCCTGTTGTTGCCACAGTTGTTCCTGATCATACCTGTAACGAAGCAGATGTAAATAAATAAAGACTTGTTCATGTTAAATAATCCAGCGTGTCTTCGTACATAATTGGGCCCCAAATTGATCTAAGCTAACAAAATGGTAGCAGTCGATGGTTGGGCAACCCAATAATCAGAAGACATGCCAAAAAGACCGCAGACGAGGTCAGAGACCAAAAGGCGGGAAAAACAACAAAACCCAATTGAAGGCATGGCAACGCCAATGACTTCGGAAGAAGAAAAAGAAGACAGCCCCGGAGACTATTCATCGGATGATGAACAGGGGCAAAAAGACCTAAATGAAGAAAAAACCCAACAAAAGGAAACCAGCAGACTCAGGAGAGAAATGATGAGCCTGCTAGAAACCCCTGCAACGGACGAAGATCTCCTGGCCAGCATCAGCTACCTAATTCAAAGCCAGAACGAGGCCAGGAAGATCCAAAGACGACAAGAGAGGCGACCGGACACAAGCCCGGTAAGAAAAACCCCCCAAAACTGTTACATTCCAAAGGCTGAGGCGGGGATTCCCGCGCAAAATCAAGACTGGCGGCCATCTTTGAACACGTGGCCAAAAAAGATGGCCGACCTCCCAAAAACCAAATTTAAATATGCAGATCCGCCAACCAATGAAGCGCCCGAACCCCAAAAACTACAAAATAATGATGATTCCTCGGAAGAAAGTGAGGAATCACCCCCCAAGGACATTCCTAGTGATCAGGCGGTGGAAGAAGCGATAAAAACGCTCACCACCGCCTTCGGGACAAAAATAAAAATTTTAAAGGGGCTTCCAAGAAACGCTAAAAAACCCAAAGAAGGAAAGAGAAGACCCCCCAACTGTTCACCAAGGGACACGGACGCCGCTGAGGACCCACCGACGCCGCAGCACCCCCCGGTCGCGATACGCCACCCCACTCCCAAGCCGCGACTGCCAGAAGGAATCGAATGAAGGGAATACTCACCGCCACCGCCGCCGCCGCAGAGAGAGACCAGAAGCCGCCCAGCGGAGAGAACAGCCTTCCTTGACCGCCACTGGACATCTGGAGCCGGAGCAGAGGCCTTCCCATCTTGGACAGACAGCCAAGCAAGAGCGGAGACGAAGAGGTCCTTCCCCGACGAAGTCCCAGCCGAAATGAACGCCGCGCATGCGCAGAAGCTCCTGTGGATCAAAAGAGAAAAAAAAATGCAAGGAGGGACTTTTAAATTACCTACCAGCGTTCCTGAGCCGCTCTGCTATTTCCAGCACATCAAGTACCATGGACAGCAACACCCACCTGTGAGTAATGCACAAAATAACACAGGAAACTTACCAAATGGGTTTCCTATTTTAAAAATGGAGGGTTCAAACTTAATGGAGTGGTATCAGCAACTCCAAGTTTTATTTCTTAAAGAAAATATGATGTTTTTTATAACTGACCCACCTGATACACCATGGACATTTGAACTGGACTGCATGCACCACAAGGCATTTTGCCTCCTTATCTCTAGCATGTCACCCACCATCTATTATAGCATTGAAAATAATTTGACTGTACATGATGTTATTCAGACAATATTTGGGTATTTTTATAGCGACAGTGTAGCCACTACAACAAAAATTTCCAAAGAATTCTATTCAGCTAGGATTAAACCAGGAGTGTCAATGGGGGAGCATTTAATGGAACTAAATGCAACTAGGGCAGAACTGCAACTAAGGGGAGAAATTGTGTCAGAGCAGACCATGAAGAGTATCATCCTCAATTCGCTAGACCCTTCCTGGCGAACATTCCTTACACAACTCAACATACTTAACCTAGGCCACATGACAATAGACAGCCTATCTAATCTACTTATAGCAGAGGACAATCACAGAAAGAAACACCAGGTGATTCACAGAGAGCATAAACAAACACGAAGAGTGGCCTTCACTGACACCACCCACGACCCCCCCGAGTGCTATAACTGCGGGCGAAGAGGTCACTACAAACGGGATTGCACCAAAGGGCACAGGGATAGATACAAACATGAACCACGCGAAAGGCACACGGATAGGTGCCACCATGACAGCAGGATGAGACGAAGGGATTCCCCCAGGCCCTGGGAGAAGAAAGAAAGCAGAGACAACTCAAGGGATAGCAGAGACGGATCCCTATGCAGAGTAGGAGGAGCCACACAGAGTAGCAAGGCAAACGAAAAAGGGTCCTGGTGGCTCATTGACTCAGGGGCCACCAATCACACCACGTGTGAAAGGGAACTCCTCTCCTCTTTCACAGAGGAAAATTACTTAATCAAGGTGGCTAATCAAAATGATGTGAGAGTGACAGGGAAAGGCAACGTAACCCTCCCCAGATTAGGAAAACTAGAAGGAGTGTTGTTGGTACCAGAAATACCCCACAATATACTCGCCTCCTTAAAACTCAGCAAGGAGGCAGGAATAGAAATTAGCATTAAACAGGGGGGAATCACCATGACCAAAGGAAACACAATCGTAGGAAAAATCACAATTAGAGGGGGACTACCTTTCCTTTACGTAGACAGGGCCAACACCAAAGAAGACACCAAGGGCAACGAAGAACAGGAGGAGGAGGGCACCCAACCCCGCAGGGAAGACACACAAGACAAAGAAAAGGTTAATATAGGGAAACCGCTCCATGATGAGTGCGCACTTCTGCTGCACCGCAGACTGGGACACGCCAACTTCCCGGTGATTCAAAAGGTTAATGATTGTACTGAAGGTTCAAGAATAAAAAACTGCGAAATTTACTTGGACTGCTCTATATGTAAGTGCTCTAAACTAAAGGTAGCCCCCAAACCCAAAAGGGCCACACGCTCAACGGATCACATATTCGAAATGGTACACATGGACCTCGTAGGCCCACTTAGGCCTTCCATAAAGTATGGTAAGAGGTTCTTCTTAACTATAGTGGATGACTATAGCTGCTACGGCTTTGTGTACACCCTAAAATACAAGAGTGAAACCTATCAAAAATTTAAGGAATTCTATAAGCGTGTGGAAACACAACACAACACAAAAATCAAGAAAATCATGACTGACAGGGGATCAGAGTTCTTGTCTAATGACTTCTCCCGTTGGCTGAGGTCAAAGGGCGTCCTGCACTTTAAGTCATCGCCATTTTCACCATTCCAGAATGGCGTCGCAGAACGCAAAAATTCGGCATTGCAGACGATGATGAGGTGCGTCCTTGAGGACGCTGGGCTTGGCCAACACTTTTGGGCCGAAGCCCTGGTTTATTCAAATTACACAATCAACAGACTCTGGTCCAGTGTGCTAAACATGACACCCTACGAGGTGATGTACAATAGAAAGCCTAGGATATCCCATCTCCACATCTTTGGGGTCACAGCAGATGTGCATATACCCAGACAACTCCGTAGGAAGGGAGACAAAATATCAAAACGACTTAGATTCATGGGTTATGAGACAGGCACGAAAGGATACCGGTTTATAGACAGTAACAACAAATTCATCATCTCCAGATCTGCCATTTTTCACGAACAGGCTAATTGGTCAAAAATACACCTCAATGAATTACACCACCAGGTAGAGAACAGCCAGCAGAAATCAGACAACATTGGTCACCCATACGACAACCACACACAAAAATCACTCCAACCCAAACAGAAAGTAGATTCACTCACTAATAAAGAGGCAAGATACATGCATGACGCGGAGACCCTGCAAGGTAGGCCAGTCAGAAACAATAGGAACCAAAAACCAAAAAGATTCGATGATTACGTCATGCACTTGCAGACAGAACCCGTCACCCCTGAGACATATAGCGAAATAACAAAGTTACCATTGGAAGAAAGACAAAAATGGGAGGCTGCAATGGAAAAGGAAATGAACAGTCTTAGGGAGCTAAATGTATACACACCATCTAAGGCACCAGAGAATAAGACCGTCATTGGGACAAAATGGTTCTTTAAGGTAAAGACTTTAGAGGGGGGCCAGAATCTATACAAGGCCAGGCTCGTAGCACAAGGATTCGCCCAAAGATTCCCCAATGATTACACAGAAACATACTCACCAACTGTAAGGCCCGAGAGTGTCAAAAGCGCACTGGTCATCGCAGCCACCCTAGGTCTTGAAGTGCAGCAATATGACATACAAACAGCCTACCTACACGCCAAATTAGATAAAGAAATTTACGTGAGGGCTCCACCTAGTAAAGACACCACCAAGGGCGACACCTGGTTACTAAATAAGAATCTATATGGGCTTAAACAATCGGGTAAACAATGGTATGATTGTCTGGTCAAAGTATTGGAATCCATGGGGTTCAAGGCTACCTTAGCCGATAACTGTCTTTTCACTAGAAAAAATAACGGAGGCATAGAGTATGTCCTCATATATGTGGATGATATATTATTCATAAGTAAGAACGAAGAGGATTGCGATGTTTTCGCAAGTGAACTGGGCAAACACTTTTCCCTCAAATCATTGGGGGGTATCAACAAATACCTTGGAGTACACGTTACCAGATCACCCAAGGGTTTCCTTCTAAGCCAAAAAGAAAAAATCAGCGAACTTCTGGTTAAATGCAATATGTCAGGTGCCAAACCCTGTGAAACCCCCATGTTAGCAGACTTTCAGAAAAACGTGTACAATGACTCACCCCAAATCCCAGAAAACACCCTGTACAGATCCACAATAGGCTCCTTGTTGTACATTGCTAACTGGACACGGCCGGATATCGCCCTGCCCGTGAACCTACTCTCAAGGCACGTAGCCAACCCCACAGTATTCCACTGGGAAGCAATAAAAAGAATACTTAGGTACCTAAAGTACAGTATCAATAACTGCCTCAAGTTAGAGCCCAATGCCAGTGAGAAACCTCTCCTCTACTGCTACGCACCTGCTGATTGGGCAGGCGACACCAAAAGTAGGAAAAGTACTTCTGGGTATGTTCTCTTCTTAAATGATTGCCCAGTATATTGGTATACCGGCAAGCAAAACCTAGTAGCCACCTCCACCACTGAGGCAGAGTATATTTGCTTATCCAAGGCCATAAACAACCTCGTTTGGTTTGATGAGCTACTGACTAACATCTGGGCCGAACCCATACGCCCCATCCAAATTTATGAAGATAACAAGGCAGCAATAGAAATTTCCACATCAGATGCTGTAGGCCATAGGTCAAGACATATTGACATCAAGAACAAACACGTAAGGCAACTTCACAAATCAGGTTTCGTTACCATTACACACTGTGACACCGAGCATCAAACAGCAGACATACTCACAAAACCCTTACCAGTTAAGCAGCATTCATACCTTACTTCCAAACTCTGTGTTCTACCCATGATCATCAACCAGGTTGAAACTGTCAGCCCCAGGGATAAGCATTTAGAGGGGGATTTGTTACAAGTAAATGTTCTCCCTGGGCATATTCAACATTATACCCCGGCATGTCAAGGGTTAACCAAGTTAAACAAACCTAACCCCTCCTTCTTCCCCCTCCCATTACCTGTAACTCCACCTCCTGGGTATTTAAGGTCTCCCCCTGTTGTTGCCACAGTTGTTCCTGATGATACCTGTAACGAAGCAGATGTAAATAAATAAAGACTTGTTCATGTTAAATAATCCAGCGTGTCTTCGTACATTATTGGGCCCCAAATTGATCTAAGCTAACAGGGCCATAGGAAGTCTGAGCAACAACAAAGGTAGTGGAGGTGACAGTATTCCAGCTGAGCTGTTCAAAATCTTAAAAGGAGCCTGAGTAGCGTAGGGGGCTAATGCCTCCTACTAAAGGCAGCAATTAACATCCAGCTGCCTGTAATTCTGCGAGTTCAATCCTAGCCAGGCTCAAGGTCGACTCAGCCTTCCATCCTTTCTAAGGTGGGTAAACTGAGGACCCAGTTTGTGGGGGCAACAACCTGACTTTGTATAAATATATACAAAAGTATGAAGGCTATTGCTTAATGCATTGTAAGCCGCCCTGAGTCTCCGGAGAAGGGCGGCATATAAATCAAATTTAAAAAAAAGAAAAAGACAATGCAGTAAAAGTGCTATACTCAATTTGCCAGCAAATTTGGAAAACTCAACAGTAGCCACAGGATTGGAAAACATCAGTTTACATTCCAATTCCAAAGAAGGGCAATGCCAAAGAACATTCAAACTACTTCACCATTGTACTCATTTCACATGCTAGCAAAGTTATGCTTAAAATCCTACAAACTAGGCTCCAGCAGTATGCAGACTGAAAACTGCCAGAAGTACAGGAAGGATTTCGAAGAGGCAGAGGAATTAGAGATCAAATTGCCAACATACGATGGATTATGGAGAAAGTTAGGGAGTTCCTGAAAACATCTACTTCTGCTTCATTGACTATGCTAAAGCTCTTTATTGTGTGGATCACAACAAATTGTTGCAAGTTCTTAAAGAGATGGGGGTACAGACCATCTTATTTGTCTCTTGAGAAACCTGTATGCTGGTCAAGAAGCAACAGTGAGAACTGGACACAGAACCACTGATTGGTTCAAAATTGGGAAAGGATTCCAGCAAGGCTGTATACTGTCGCCCTGCCTATTTAATTTACATGCAGAGGACATCATGAGAAAGGTGGGGCTAGATGAATCAAAAGTTGGAATTAAGATTGCCGGGAGAAATATCAACAATCTCAGATATGCAGATGATACCACTCTAATGGCAGAAAGCGAAAAGGAACTAAAGAGCCTCTTTTAAAAAAAAATATTTATTTATTTATTTATTTTGTCTTATGCATCAAACAAACATTAGATCTATAGTGGTCTACATCACAGCGCAAGAAGGAAGTAAAATTGTCCCATTACATACATAGGATAGCCAAGAAAAATCTATTACATATACCAAATACCATGTTTATCATATACATCAGTTTGCCGCTCGGTTTGACATCCAATTGTACCATTGACTCCAAGATATATAGTAATCTGTGTCTCCTCATCCTTTCAGTATCATAGTAAGCCAATTTGATTCCGCACAGTTCATTATCTTCTGAATTACTACTTGTTCTGATGGGCTGACATCCATCTTCCAATATTGGGCCCATGCCAATCTTGCAGCTGTTGTTATATGTAGCACCAGGTACCATGTCATTTTGTTTACATTTTCGGGTCTTATCCCTAATAAAAATACCTCAGGACGCAGTTGTATATGCTGCCCCAACATTTGCGCACTGGTCGCATCTCTGAAGGGCTAGGGACAGAGGATATTCTTCTGCCCTGGTCCTGTTAGATCTCTCGGCAGCTTTTGATACCATCGACCATGGAATCTTGCTGTAGCGCCTTGAGGGGTTGGGAGTGGGAGGCACTGTTTTACGGTGGTTCTCCTCCTACCTCTCTGGATGCTCGCAAGCGCTGTTGGCAGGGGGGCAGAGGTCGACCCTGAGGCCCCTCACATGTGGGGTTCCCCAGGGGTCGGTTCTCTCTCCTCTGTTGTTTAATATCTATATGAAGCCGCTGGGGGAGATCATCCGTGGTTTTGGGGTAGGGTATGAGTATGCTTTTTATATCCACCCCGAATCAGCCCAGTGATGTCCTTGACGTGATGTCCCGATGCCTGGAGGTGGTGCGGCTCTGGATGGGGTGGAACAGGCTCTGACTCAACCTTGCCAAGACAGAATGGCTGTGGGTACCGGTGTCTTGGTTCCAAGGGAATATTCCATCTTTGGTCATAGGGGAGAGGTGTTGACCCCTGTGGATAGGGCACGCAACTTAGGCATCCTCCTGGATGCACGGTTGATCTTAGAAGACCATGTTACGACTGTGACCAGGGGGGCATTTGCCCAGATTCGTCTGGTGCGCCAGTTGCACCCCTACCTGGACCGAGATGTCTTACGCACAGTCACCCATGCACTTGTCACCTCCCGGATCGACTATTGCAACACTCTCTACATGGGGCTACCCTTGAAAACCACTCAGAGGCTTCAGCTGGTGCAGAATGCGGCCATGCAGGTAGTGATTGGAGTGTCCCAATGCTCCCAAGTCACACCCCTCCTGCGTGACCTGCATTGGCTACCTATTGCCCTGTGGGTGAGGTTCAAGGTGTTGATGATTACCGATAAAGCCCTACATGGCTTAGGCCCCAGGGTATTTGGCAGATCACTTGCGGCCAGCAACAGCTCCCCATTGCCCCATGCACTCACACAGAGAGGGCCTATTTGGGGTCCCGTCGGCCAGGCAATGTTGGCTGATGGCCCCTAGAGAGCGAGACTTCTCTGTAGGTGCACCTACCCTCTGGAATCAGCTCCCCTTGGAGCTCCGGGTAGCCCCCGACCTTCGCTCTTTCCGCTGTGATCTTAAAACATGGTTGTTTCGCCAGGCTGGCCTGGACTGAATGGGGTTTTAATAGGAATTTTAATTTTTTTATTGTCTGAATTTTAATCTGCACTTTTGTTGCTTATTGTTGTGAGCCACCATGAGTCCTTGCGGAGAAAGGGCAGCATATAAGTCTGATAAAATAAAAATAAATAAATAAATCTCATTAAACCATTTCTGAATATTCTTCCAAAATTTCATTGCCTCTCGAGAGGTCCACCATTGGTGGAAGTATGTGCCCTCTTTAACACCACATTTCCAACAGACTGAGGGTGTTCTAGGGAACATTTTGGCGAGTCTGGCTGGCGGTAAACGCCATTGATATGCCATTTTATATATGTTTTCTTTATATACTATTAACTGGGTTAGTTTAATATTCGTAGTCCAGATTTTGTTCCACCTCTCAGGCTCTATTGAATGACCCAGATTTTTCTCCCAGACATGAACCGAAGTCTTTGCACCTTCCTCAGCTACCTCCATAGCCATAAAGAATTTATAGCACTTAGTTAACACCTTTTCATCCACCCCCAGTAAAATCCTTTCCAAAGCCTGCACCTCTCGGCTAATCCCGAGCCTCTGTCTCTCTCTCATATACTTATTTATTTATTTATTTTATTTTATTTTATTAGATTTATATACCGCCCTTCTCCTTGCAGACTTACTTACTACTTACTACTAATTTGCATGTATATCCACCAGTCTAAGTTCACTCCTTGTTCCTGAAGTGCCAATTTTGTTTTTAACTTCCCATTTGAATCTAATATTTCTTTATAAGTCATTTTTTTCTCTGGATTATACAAAATTGGGTAGAGCCTCTTGATATGGGTGAAGAAGGAGAGTGCAAAAGTTGGCTTGAAACTCAACATTAAGAAAACTAAGATCATGGCATCCAGCCCTCTCAATTCCTGGCAAATAGATGGGGAAGAAATGGAGGTAGTGACAGATTTTGTTTTTCTGGGCTCCAAGATCACTGGAGATGGGGACTGCAGCCAAGAAATTAAAAGATGCTTGCTCCTGGGGAGGAAAGCTATGGCAAATCTAGGCAGCATACTAAAAAGCAGAGACATCACTCTGCCAACAAAAGTGTGTATAGTCAAGGCTATGGTTTTCTCAGTTGCAATGTATGGCTGTGAAAGTTGGACCATAAGAAAGGCTGAGCGCCAAAGAATTGAGGCCTTTGAACTATGGTGCTGGAGAAGACTCCTGTGAGTCCCTTAGACTGCAAGGCAATCAAACTGGTCAGTCCTAGAGGAGATCAACCCTGACTGCTCTTTAGAAGGCCAGATCCTGAAGATGAAACTCAAATATTTTGGCCACCTAATGAGAAAGAAAGACTCACTGGAGAAGAGCCTAATGCTGGGAAAGATTGAGGGCAAAATAAGAGGGGGGCGACAGAGAACAAGGTGGCTGGATGGAGTCACTGAAGCAGTCAGCATGAGCTTAAATGGACTCCAGAGGATAGTAGGGGACAGGAAGGCGTGGAGGAATGTTGTCCATGGGGTCATGATGGGTGGGACATGACTTTGCAACTAAAAACATGTTAAGTGTTTTGTGCCAGCCATGACAGTTTCTTAAAGGGCCACCAGATAGGAGCAAAGAGGGACTTTCGATCCCACTGGTGGGCCAAGGGGCTCCGGCCTCTGCAGCCCCATTGGGGAGAGTTAATGGCCCTCTGGCCTCCTCACACATTGGTAAGGGAGGGGCCAGGGACCCCTATAAGAACCCTTGCACAGGGGCTGCTCTTTGGCTCTTGTTCTAACTTCCTACAGGACTGAATCATGGGCTCAATCCAGGCATGGAGGCCTCCATGCCAGGGAACTCATTTTACTCTACTTTTACTTCTAAACACTTAATTTGATTGCACTCTTGCGTGCTGTGCTGACTTTTCTTGGAAGTGCCTTCAACAAACCATCGATCTTTGTGAGATCCCTCACAATGTGGTAGCAGAGGATGGTTTGAGGCAACACTTCCAAGACAGCAGGAGCAAGATGCCTGGAGGTTCCAGCAAGAACCCTCAAGAGACAGATGGCAGGAGATTCCCGAATGTGACCAGAAGTCTTCAATCAAGGATGGCAACTCTGCATCCAGTCCCTGATGCGAGCTTCGATCCAGAGGTGGGTACAGATGATCTCTATGCCCCCAGAGGACTCAGAATGCAAGGCACCCCTTCACATGCTTCCCTGCAGCTGCAAGCCACAGAGGAAAGCGTGGAAGGCCAGCAGTCCACCCAGGACTGCCAGGACACCGGGGATGCGGCCAGGGACCAGGCCACCCCCAATGTAGACCAGCTCACTGGCAAGGAATGCAGAGAGCTGCTACGAATGCTCCTAGCAGCCCATGGGACACCAGGAGCCAAGCCATGTGGGACACCAATGCAGGGGGCCTCTGGACACTAGGTAAGTCCTTTCCCAGCACCCAGAAGGTTCCCCAACATGGTGCCGGCCACCCTGGGGGCCCCCAGGGCCCCAGAGCTTTTGGTGGGAAAATTTCCACCAAATCATGACCTGCAGCTTCCAGAGCCAACCGGAAGCAACATGGCGGCCTCCAGGCTACCTACTCCAGTGAGGCTTGGTAGGCCTCAGCTAGGCCATGAGACCCAGCAACCAATGAAAGCCAGCCAAAGCAGCATGCAAACTGCTCAGTCCCCCCCACCGGCAAGCCTTAAAGTCTGCCTGGCTGCACCCCAGAGGCCACGATGACCACGACCTCAACCTTGGGGGCAGCCAACCTCCCTCACTACCTCCAGGAGATCAACGAGGGGGGCATCCAGTCCGGAGCTCCCCAGCCATGACCCATGCCTCCAGAGAGCCTCAGAAGAACCCCTGAGGGCTCCAGCCTTCCCAACACCCCCACCAAGGCAATGGAGGACTCACCTCGATGTCTTCAGGGAACCTCCAGCTGAGCCTCCCACTTCCGACAATGGCTGCCTCCTCCAGAGTCTTCAGGACCAGTAGTGGGCCCCTTCAGGTGATCCTTGGCATCTTCGGGCTTTTCCAGCCCCATCCTGCAGCCTTCACACACACACCCTCCCGGTAAGTGTTCCAGTACCGGGAGGGCTTCCAGAGGAGTCTTCAGGGCTTCACAGGTTTGGGTCCAGGCCTAGCCCTGCAGCACAGAGAGAGAGGTCCGCTCCCATTGGCTCCTGGGCTGAAATGAGTTCTGAGCCTGTTCAATTGGCTCCATCTGAAAAGGAGAAAAATAATCAGAGAAAAATATCTACACTCACCAGCAGAGGGATCCCTCTCCCATTTACTTCAATGGAATCCTCCCAAAGGTACCAAGGACAACAGAATGGACAGGTATTTTCTGCTCCTGCTTATTCCTTTTCTTCAGTACTCCCGAATAACTTTGAAAAATTACATCTGGGGGGTGAGAACTTCAACATATGGAACAAAGAGATACAGATATGCCGCTTAAAAGAAGGGACCCTAGAAATGGTTTTAGACCCACCCACCCCACACACACACCTTTCTTTTGGGGCCCTCAAGAAGAGTGGTACCACAAGAAAGCCTATACCACTCTACTGAGCTCACTGGATGCTAAATTGTACCCCAGCATTCCAGATGGGCTCACAGCTGGTGAGATTTGGAGGTTGTTATATGGCCTATTTAATAGCTTAGGCTCCACCACAAGGCTTACATCTGAGTTCTATAATACCAAGCTGAAATTTGGGGCTAGCATGGCTGAACACCTGGGAAAGTTGAAGGCACTCAGGGCAGAATTGGTGCTGAGGAACTACCCCGTGACTGAGGCCAACATGGTCGCTGTTATTCTGGCATCCCTGGACAAAAGTTGGGGCAATTTTATTGTCTCACTAGAGGGAACCCAGAAGGAAGCCATGACCCTGTCCTACCACACAGGGATGCTCAATGAGGAAGACAGGAGGCATAGAGATGCAGGAGAATACACCAGGGCTACAACTCAACGCATCAACAGGAGGCACCAGAGTTCAGAGCAGGTTAATGCTCTACCCAAGTGTTTCATCTGTGGCTCTGAGGAGCACCTGAATAAGGACTGCCCCCATTACCAACAAGGGCCTAAGCATGGTTCCAATCAAGGAAGGGGCAGAAAAGGGTGCCTGGCAGGGGCAAAGAGGTGCCAAGGGCAATTTTGTGTGTACTACTGACCTCACTCCCATCACAAAGGCTGATGGCCCTACTGGCCTCTGGTTGCTGGACTCTGGGGCTTCATCTCACATTGCTAACATAAAGCAATGCTTTAAGAGGTTAAGGAGAATTAACTCCTCTGTTAAGGTTGCAAATGGTAACAATGCGTTGGTTGTTGGGGAGGGCATTGTCTCTGTACCAGGGCTGGGCAATGTTGAAGGTGTGTTGCATGCTCCCTCTATCGCCAACAACCTGTTGAGCATAACCAAGTTATGTGATGATGGCAGGGTGGAGGTATTATTTCGCAAAGGGGGAGGTCATGTCACTTGAGACAAAAGGGTCATTGGGAGTGTTACCATTATAAATGGTTTGCCATATTTCTCCCCTGAGTACTCAGCTACAGGAGACAGCTCACAGGGTGCCACCCCAGAAGGGACCTGCATGCAGAGAGAGAGAGAGAGGCCCCACAGCCAGCCCCATGGCCTTCCAAGGCCAATGTGGGCAAGAAACCCGAGCCTCAGCAGGCACCTAAGGCAGATAAGCCCAAGAAAGGGCCTAAGGTGCCAGCACCGCCCAAGGCAACCAGAGCCAAGGAGGAGTCAGTGGGGAAGTCACTTCATACCAAATGTGCCCACGTCTTACATCAGAGGTTAGGCCATGTGAGCTTCCCCATGGTCAAAAATATGGGGGAATTTGCTGAGGGGATTCACCTCCAGAATTGTGAGGTGTTTCTGGACTGCACCATCTGTAAGAGGGCAAAGAGGAAGGCAGCCCCAATACCTAGGGTGTCACAGCGTAAAACCCAATACCCATATCAATTAATACATGTTGATTTGGTTGGGCCATTTACACCATCCCTAGGGAAGAGGCAGTATTTCCTCATTGCTGTTGACAACATCTCAAGGTACGGCCATGTGTATACCCTCACGGAAGAGTCTGAAGCCTTTGATGCCATAAAATCACTGTACAATTATGTGGAAATTCAGTACAAGACAAGATCGCACAACTGCAGAGTGACCATTGGGCTGAGTTCATGTCCAGAAAATTCCAGGACTGGGTAAGGTATAAGGGAATACACCATTTTTGAACAGCACCTTTTACTGCTGTGCAGAATGGCGTGGTTGAAAAACGAAACAGTGTCCTGCATACTATGGTGTGTAGTCTGATCACAGATGCTGGGGTTGCAGAATCATACTGGGCGGAAGTGGTACCCTATGCCAATTACACTCTGAACCAGGAGCCTGGATAGCTCAGCAGACTAATGCATTGTAATTAACTCCAGCTATCTGCAATTACTGTAAGTTCGAAGCTTAGCAGACTCAAGGTTGACTCAGCCTTCCATCCTTTCTAAGGTAGATAAATTGAGGACCCAGTTTGTGGGGGCAATAAGCTGACTTTGTATAAAATATACAAAAGTATGAAGGCTATTGCTTAATGCATTGTAAGCCGCCCTGAGTCTCCAGAGAAGGGCGGCATATAAATCAAATAAAAAAAACACACCTGGAGCAGCATTGTAAACCAGACTCCATACTTTCTGGTCCACAGTAGGAAGCCAAGTTTGGGACACTTGTGTGTATTTGGCTCCTAAGTTGGGTGCACATCCCCAAGCACCTGTGGAAGAAGGGGAGATCTGTCTCCCAGAGACTGAGGTTCTTGGGCTATGCCCCTGGCTCCAAGGCCTACTGGTTCCTGAGAGAAGGGGGTGGGGCTGTGACCTCCCAATATGCCTCCTTTGAAGAGGACTCCAATTGGACCCAGATCCACTCAAATGATATGGACCCATACATCAACCTGCCCAGCAAGCCGCACCAACCAAGACACCGCCTGAGACAACCACAGAACCTGCCACCGACAAGAGCGAGGAACAGGACGAAGAGGTCAGCCTACCTGGTCCAGATGGGGAGGATGAACCATCCTGAGTGGAAAGACATGCCACCTTCACCCAACTCTTCGCCTCCAGCGATGCTTCAGAGGCCCCTGGTGCCCAACACCTGGGACTGAGGGCCTCCACATCCCAGTTGTGAACAGCCAGTTGGCAAGGAACCTGCAGAAGAAAAGGGTGTTTGAGTTTGAGTTTGAGTTTATTGCATTTATATACCGCCCTTCTCCCCGAGGGGACTCAGGGCGGTTTACAGCCATATTAAAACAATCACATATAAAAATTAAAACTAATAAAATAATTAAACTATTTGGCCGTAAAATTTAAAACCCCTAAAAATCCCTATTAAAATTAGCACTAATTTAAGTCAGAGCGGCTTGATGAAATAGTAGGGTCTTCAGGGCTCGTCGGAAGGCACAGAGGTCAGGAATCTTTCTTATATCCGGGGGTAGTTCATTCCATAGGGCTGGGGCTCCCACAGAGAATGCTCTCCCCCTGGGGGCCGCCCGTCGGCATTGTCTGACAGACGGCACTCTGAGGAGGCCCTCTCTGTGAGAGCGTATCGGGCAGTGGGAGGTATTCATTGGCAGAAGACGGTCCTGTAAATATCCCGGTCCTAAGCCATGGAGCGCTTTGAAAATGGTAACTAACACCTTGAAACGCACCCGGAAGACCACCGGAAGCCAGTGCAGCTCGCGCAAGAGGGGAGTTACCCGGGAGCGACGAGTCGCTCCCATAACCACTCGCGCGGCCGCATTCTGGACCAGCTGAAGTCTCCGGGTGTTCCTCAAGGGGAGCCCCATGTAGAGAGCATTACAGTAGTCCAAACGGGAAGTGACGAGAGCGTGAGTGACTGTGCGTAGGGCGTCCCGTAGGGTGGTGAGTGGCAGGAGGTCAGAAGGTCAAAGCGGTCCAACAAGGAGGTCCCACCAAAGAGAATTGACATTGGGCACATTGCGTCCAATGTCAGCAGCATCGTGGTCACCCCAAAGACTTTCTCTGACATCCAGGAGCTGCCCATCGAAGAACAGGAGAAGTGGAAGCTCATGATGAAACAGGAGATGGAGAGCCTGAAAAAGCTCAAGGTCTTCACCCCCAGGCAACCACCCAAGGAGAAGAAGGTCATTGGCACAAGGTGGGTTTTCAAGGCCAAACCACTTGCCAATGGCTGCTATCTGTACAAGGCCCACTTGGTAGCACAGGGGTTCACCCAACGCTACATGGAGGACTACATAGAAACTTATACTCTGACCGTCCGGGCAGAAAGTGTCAAGGCCACCCTCATAACTACAGCTGCTTTGGGGAAGGAAGTCTACCAATTCAACATCCAGACAGCCTACTTCCACGCCAACTTGGACCGGCAGATCTACATGGTCCCCTCCTGGTTACCAGCAGGAGGGGGGAAACACATGGTTACTCCAGAAGGTATTATATGGCCTCAAGCAGTTGGGGAAACTCTGGTATGACTTCCTCAAAAAGGGTTTAGAGTGAATTGGCTTCAGGACATCTCATGCAGATGAGTGCATTTTTACATGTGACACCAAAGGTGATACAGAACAGGTGTTGCTTTACGTGGATGACCTCCTATACATAGGGCCTGGCAAGGAAAAGTGTGATGAATTTGCCAAGGCCCTGGGGGAAAAGTTTACACTGAAGTCCTTGGGGCAGGTTGACAGGTACCTGGGTGTGCATAACTTGGCCACTAAAAAGGGATTTGCATTATCCTAGAAAGAAAAGATTGAGGAGTTGTTGGCCAAATGCAAAATGGCGGAGTCTAACCCAACGTATAGCCCCATGCAAAGTGACTATTATGGCCATAATCACAAGGACAGCCCTGAGTTCACAGATAATAAATTATATAGAACTGTGATTGGCTCTTTGCTATATACATTAGCAATTGGAGCAGGCCTGACATAGCTTTAGCCATGAATCTATTGTCCAGGCATGGGGAAAACCCAAAGGAATTCCACTGGAATGCTGTCAAGAGGGTACTTAGGTACCTCAGGGGCACATCCGATGCCTTCCTTATGCTGGAGCCAAAGAAGGGGAAGCCGGCCCAGCTCTCTGCTTACTCTGACACAGACTGGGCTGGTGACACCAAGAGTAGATGGAGCACCTCTGGTTTCCTCTTACTGCTAAATGGCTGTCCTATCCATTGGCATGTTAGGCAGCAAAAATTTGTTTCTTGATCCACGGCCAAGGCAGAATATGCCAGCCTATTGGACACTGCAAATGACTTGATTTGGTTCAATGCTATGGTAACGAGCATCTGGGCACCCCCTACTCTGCCCATCCAAATTCAGGAACATAACATGGCCACAATTGGAATCTCGGGGGCATATGCAGTGGGCTCTAGGTCCTGCCACATATTTATTTATTTATTTATTTATTTATTTATTTATTTATTTATTTATTATTTAAATTTTTATACCGCCCTTCTCCCGAGGGCCTCAGGGCAGTGCACAGCCACAGTAAAACAACATATATCACAAAATATAAAAAACAGTTTAAAAACATATTAAATAATTTGGTCCTATATTAAAACTCAAAAACTAAAACACCCATTAAAATTCATTAATTAGCCAGCCCAGCCTGTTGAAACAGTAAGGATCACCCATGCGAGCCCCATTCTGGACCAGTTGGAGCCTCTGAGTGCTCTTCAAGGGGAACCCCATATAGAGAGCATTACAGTAGTCCAGACAGAAAGTGACAAGGGCATGGGTGACCGTGCACAAGGCATCCTGGTCCAGAAAGGGATGCAACTGGTAAATCAGGTGAACCTGATAAAAAGCCCCCCTGGCCACAGCCGTCAGATGATCTTCTAAAGACAGCCATGCATCCAGCAGGACACCCAGGTTGTGAGCCCTCTCTAAGGGGGCCAAGATCTCACCCCCAAAAGTCAGCGATGGAACCAGCTTGCTATACTGGGACACCAGTAACCACAGCCACTCAGTCTTGGAGGGGTTGAGTCTGAGCCTGTTTCTCCCCATCCAGATCCGCACAGCCTCCAGACACTGGGACATCACGTCAAGGACATCATTGGGGTGATCTGGGGTGGAAATGTACAGCTGAGTATCATCAGCATACTGATGGAACTTCACCCCAAAACCACAGATGATCTCACCTAGCAGCTTCACATAAATGTTGAACAGGAGGGGTGAGAGGACTGACCCTTGCAGCACCCCATAAACAAGGTGCCTCGAGGTTGACCTCTGTCCCCCTGCCAACACAGACTGCGTACAGCCAGAGAGGAAGAAGGAGAACCACCGCAACATGGTGCCCCCCCATTCCTAACCCCTCCAACTGGCACAGCATGATACCATGGTCAATGGTATCAAAAGCCACTGAGAGATCTAATAGAACCAGGACCAAGGAACAACCCCTGTCTCGAGCCCTCCAGAGATCATCAACCAATGCGATCAATGCTGTTTCCATGCTGTATCCCGGTCTGAAGCCTGACTGGTACGGATCTAGATAAACAGCTTCATCCAGATACTGGGGAAGTTGTTGCGCCACCACACTCTCAACAATCTTCGCCACAAAGTGGAGGTTGGAGACTGGACAATAGTTCGCTAATACAGCCAGGTCCAGGGAAGGTTTCTTGAGGAGGGGCCTCACCACCATCTCTTTCAGGGCGGAGGGGAAGAGACCCTCATCAAGGAAGCATTAATAATCACCTGGAGCCAGCCTCTTGTGACCGCTTGGGAGGCCAGCACCAACTAGGAGGGACACGGGTCCAATAAACATGTGGCAGCGCTAAGCCTACCCAGAATCCTGTCCACATCCTCGGGAGTCACAAGGTCAAACTCCTCCCAGATAACACTCTCAAAACCCACCTCCGTCACCCCATTTGAACCTACCCAATCGGAGTCCAAGCCTTCCCAAATCTGAGCGATTTTGTCTTGCAGGTATTGCACAAAATCGTCTGCTCTACCCTGAAAGGGGTCTTCCCGTGCTCCCAAATTAAGTAGTGAGTGGGTCACCCTAAACAGGGCAGCTGGGTGGTTCTCTGCAGATGCAATAAGAGCTGGAAAATAGTTAGATTTTGCCGCTCTTATTGCCACTAGGTAGATCTTAATATGAGATCTCACCGGACGTCCGGTAGCACCCTATGCATCGGAGGTCGTTTCCTTGGGGGCGCCAACCCCACGATCACGTTAAAGCCGTTAGAACAGCGAAAATCAGCTGTCTAGCAGCTTGGAAAGTTTCCCCTCGGGAAAAGGGGGGAAAGAGAGCAGCCAGATGTGGTTAGAGCTCCCCAGGAATAATTCTGGGGCTTGAAGGGTGAGAGCTCCCTGGAAGCCCAACTGAGCTCCGGATCCGGGACGTTTCTGCTTAAAGCAGAACAAGACGCTGCAACCACCCCTGCAACAATCTTTCAAAAATACTGGATACAAAAGCAAGCAGAGCAAAGGTAGGAGCGATCATATCTGCAAGTATTAAACTTAACTCTGAATGTGTATTACATACTTCCTTCTGGATTATTAAGGGAAGAAAGGGAAAGGAAATGGCACCGGAGCTTTAATGGGGCATGGAAGTGAAAGTTAAGAGTAAAATATCATTTAGCGCTGAGAGCCCCGGTTTAAAACTATTGGACTTTGCTTTAAAAGAATGAAGATTTAAAATTGACTTTAGATGAATTAAAATACTAAGGACTGGAAATTAATCTGAGTTAGTGGACTTATTATTTTGGCTGTTGCAAAACTGTTGGGCCTAAAAGTGTTGGGGGATCACCTGCCCAACTATCCAAATTACAATCTTTGTCAGCTCCAACAGAACCACAAATTTTAACATTAGAAGCTTTACAGGAAGCTTTAAAGACACAAGCCTCTGTTTTAGAGGAAAAAATTACTTCTATCTTTGAAGAAAAAATGAGGGATGTGGTTGATGAGATGGCAGAAATTAAAGAAGTAATTTAAATTTGAAACAAGGAAATTAGAGAAGATATTGTTTTGGCATTTCAGGGTCTGGCAAGCCATATTGAAGGGCTGGATGAAAGAGTGGAGAAAATTAATCAATCCAATGTGAATTTGGAAAATAAAATGGGCGAGGTCCAGACAAAGATGGAGAGGGCAGACATAGAAGTGACAATGATACAATATAGGGTGATGGAGTTTGTCCTGAGAATAAGAGGCCTGAAAGAAAATAATCAAGAGAATTTGCGAGAGATCTTTGAAGAATCTTTTGCACAGATAATAGGAGAACAGAAGGCAGATCTTGAATGGCAAATTGACAAAATTTATCGTGTTAATTCATGGATTGCCAGACAGAAACATCTACCAAGAGATATTGTAATTTACTTCACAACAAGGAGGATACAAAATGAAATTTTACAAGCTTCCTACAAAAATAAACTTCAAGTGGCAGGGCAGGAAGTTTCAATCCTGAAAGAAATTCCCCCCAAAATGTTGAGAACCAGAAAGGATTATGCTTTTTTGGTGGAAGAACTAAGAAATTGTCAGATGCAGTATAGATGGGAGGTTCCAGCTGGATTAGTGGTGAATTACTCAGGAGAAAGATATCATCTCAATACAGTTTGGAAGGCAAGAGATTTTTACACAAATGTACCAAAGGCTGGATGCCCATCATCTCTAGAAGCCAGAAGAAGAAAGGAAGCAGAGGAGGCAAAGAAGGGGGAGAGAGAAGAAACACAGGCACAGGCCCAAGGAGGGGTTTTGACTACTCAAGAAGATTTAATACAACTTTTGGGCACTGTTCAAGCTTTGGATTTATTTGAAAAAATAGAGGAGCCAAAGGATCAAAGACAGACCCGAGTGGCAACTAAGCGCAGAGAAGAATTAAAGGTGCAGCAAATTCAGATGAAAACTCAAGAAATTACAAAAACAGAAGCTGTGGGAGGAGCAAGGCCAAAGAGGAAAATGCAGGAAGATTTTCAGCTGATGCTCCAAAAGCTTCAAGGTGCCAAGAATGGCAACTAGATTTTTAACTTGGAATGTCAATGGTTTAAATTCACTGCAAAAGAGGAGGAAAATATTTCATTATTTGAAACAGTATCAAAATGAAGTAATTTGTTTGCAAGAGACACATATTAGAATGAAAGATCAAAAATATTTGATAAATGCAAGATTGGGAACACATTTTGTAGCATCTGCACAAAAGAAGAAAAATGGCATAGTTATATACCTAAAAAAAAGATTTAATAGCTAAATTAATTGAAGCAGATGATCAAGGAAGATATTTAGCAATTGAAATTTTAATAGAGGGGAAAAATACTTTTAATTGGAGTACATGCACCCAACCAACAACAGGAAAAATTTTTACAAGCTATTACATACTAAATTAATAAAATGGGATTACAAATTGTGTATATTACTGGGTGATTGGAATGGAGTTTTGGATACCAAAAAAAACAAAAAAGGACTTTTGCAAAATATTCAAATGCATGCTAGATTGCCTAAATCTTTTTTTGAGATGATGGAAGATATAGAGTTGAGAGATATCTGGCGTGAACGGAATGTAGAAGAAAAAGACTTTACATTTTTCTCTGATAGACACTAATCCTTTTCTAGGATTGACTTTATATTAATTATTAATGATTTTCTTTCTAGGGTGAAGAAGACAAAGATATGTCTAAGAACATTAACAGATCATAGTCCAGTTTGAATGGAACTGGAACATGAAAAGGGACCCAGGAGGTCCTGGAGGTTAAATGAAAATTTGTTTAGATATGAGAAAAATGTGAAAGAATGTAAAAAATGTATGAAATAATTTTTTGTCATGAATATGCATAAAGGTACATCTATGGAAGTGGTATGGGATGCAAGTAAAGCATATATGAAAGGTATTTTAATACATTTGAATAATAAACGCAGACATAGGAAAAAAACAGATTGATTTAGAAGAGGAATTAAAAAAGAAAGTGCAAGTATTAACATTGAATCCAGCAGACAAGAAAACAAAAGAAGTAATCAATCTATTGCGAGGGCAATTTAATATGTTGATGGCAGACCAGTCTGCAACCAGTCTGCAATATGCTAAACATAATACTTTCTGTAATGCTAACAAACCAGGTAGATGGTTAGCATATTTGTTAAGGAAAAAACAAAAGCTATGCACTATAGAGAAAATAGAATATAAAGGTAAAGAGGTGTATCAGCAAAATATGATTTTAAAAAAGCATTTTTAGAATTTTATACAAGGATGTATGCTAGTGATAAAATTCAAGACATAGATATAGATAGATATTTACAGAAGGAGAATATTTCTACAGTTACAGAAGAGCAAAGGGAAAGTCTGAACCAACTGATAACCTCTGAAGAAATCGTCCTAGCAATTAAACAGTTGAAAGTGGGTAAAGCTCCTGGGACAGATGGATTGACAGCTGTTTATTATAAAAATTTGCAGTTAGGTGGAACCACTTACTTAAGGAATTATTTATTAAAATACAATCTGGAGGAGATGTACCCCCATCTTGGAGAACAGCATTCAATTCTCTGATTCCAAAGGAGGATCAAGATCATAGTCAGCCAAAAAACTATAGGCATATATCACTTTTAAACACAGATTACAAGATTTTTGCTAAAATATTAGCAAATAGGTTAATGTTAGTTATGCAACAAATGATTCATAATAATCAAACTGGTTTTATAAATGGGAGACAAACGAAAAGTAATGTAAGGCAAATAGTTAATATATTGGAATATTTGAGGAAGAACAACCAAGTCCCTGCGGCGCTAATATTTTTGGATGCAGAGAAGGCATTTGATTGATTGAATTGGAATTTTTTATTTATAATAATAGAAAAGATGCAGTTTGGAGAGTATTTTACACAATCTATTAAGGCAATGTACCAGAAACAAGCAGCAAAATAATAATTAATAGTAGTTTAACAGAAACTTTTAATATTGAAAAAGGAACGAGACAAGGATGTCCTTTGTCTCCATTACTGTTTATTTTGACTTTGGAATTTTTGTTGAATAAAATACGTGGTTCAGATAAAATAAAGGGAATCAAAATTAGGCACTATGATTATAGATTACAAGCATTTGCAGATGACTTGGTTGTTACTTTAACCCAACCAGTGCAATCGGTTACAGGTTTAATGGAGATAATTAATCAATATAGACAAGTATCTGGATTTAAAATAAATGCAGGGAAAACAAAGATAATAACTAAAAATATGACTATAAATCAAAAAGAAGAAATAGAAAGAGTAACAGGATTCGAAAGGTTAAATATTTAGGGGTTTTTTGCCACCGTTGTGGCAAAAAATACAGAAAGAGATGGAAAACAGGAAAAAACTATAATTGTCCTTGTTGGGAAGAATAGCAGCAGTAAAAACGAATGTTTTGCCAAAGTTTTTATTTCTTTTTCAAATGATACCAATACTTAAAAAAGATGCAAATCTGAAGGAATGGCAGAGGGGTATTAGTAACTTTGTTTGGGCAGGAAAGAGACCAAGAATAAAGCAAAAAATAATGCAAGATATACGGGAAAGAGGAGGTCTTAAAATGCCCAATTTAAGATTATATTATGAGGCAGCTGCCCTTTCAACAATTAGTGATTGGATTAATTCAACAGAAGAAAGAATGCTGAATATTGAAGGATATGATTTGGTATATGGTTGGCATGCTTATTTACTATACGACAAGAAGGTGGATAAGAATTTTAAAAGTCATATATTAAGGAATGCTTTATTGCATGTCTGGAAAAAGTATCAGTATAAACTAAATAATAAAATACTTATATGGGCAATACCCAGACACGCAATACAGAATATAAGTGTAGAACAAAAACAAGTAATCACAAGATGTAATTACTTACAAAGAGCTTCTTATTATGGAAAGAGGTATATTGCAGTTAAAGTCTTTGAATGTACTAAAAGAAGAAGGGATAATTCGGACTTGGTTTCAGTATGGACAGCTGAAAGCTAGATGGAAAGAGGATCAGAAATTTGGTATCTTGCAAAAAGAGGAAAATTTGGTAAAACAAATTAGAGATCAAAGTCAAATGCATATAAAAAGGTTGTATAATGTACTAATAGAAATAGATTCAGAAATGGAGTTAGTTAAAGACTGTATGGGTTAGAAATATGGGTTAGAAATGTGAAATTTACGCAAGCCCAAAACTTGAGAGAAAATGTTTATAAAATGTTTTATAAATGGCATTTAGATCCTAAAAAGTTAACCTGTATGTACCCGAAGCTGCAATCTAAGTGTTGGAGATGTGAGTGTGACAATGCCACTTATTATCATATATGGTAGACTTGTAAAAAAATCAAAGCATTTTGGATAAAAATATGGTGGATTATTCAAAATACTCTTAAAAAGAAGATAAGGTTTACTCCACAGTTGTTTCTGCTGGGTATAATTACAGATTGTAGAGTTATAGAGACTACATTGATTTTAAATTTAATAACTGCAGCTAGACTTTTGGTGGCGCAGTACTGGAAGAAGGAAGATTTACCTACTATTGAAGAATGGACACTAAAAGTAGTGAATCTAGCGGAGATGGCTAAAATTTCAGCATACTTGAAGGATTACTCAAATGAAAGATATATATTGGAATGGAGAAGATGGATTGATTATATTCAAAATAAATATGGAACCAAAAAGTTTCAAATAGCTTATGAATGAATAAAGATACATAAGGGAATTTTTATATTTAGTAATGTAAGGGGGAGTTAAAGTGCAAGAGGGAGATAGGAAGCTATAGATAGTTTGTATATGTTAGCTGATGTTTGCTAAATGCTATACCCTATATTTTGCTCTGGGAAGTCCAGGGGGTGGGGAGGAGGGCTGGGCTGGGAATAGGGAGTAGGGCTGGGAAAATTGATTGTTTGTAAAAAATTTTTAAAACTTTTCAATAAAAAAAAAAGAGACCTCACCAGTGTTCGGTCAGATTTGGAGCGGCTGGCCCTCCAATCACTCTCCAGGCATCTTTTCCGGCACTTCATCTCCCTCAGCTCCTCAGAGAACAAGGGAGCCAATTGAGATCGGCACCGGGTCAGAGGCCACAAAGGCATGACGTGGTCCAAAGCTCCAATGGCCGCCTTATCCCAGGAGGCCACCAGTTCTTCAGTCGAGTCGTGAGCCAGAGTCTCCGGGAATGGCCCAAGCTCTGTCAGGAACCTATTCGGATCCATCAGGTGCCTGAGATGGAACCACCTAGTTGGTTCCATCTCCCTACGGCGGAGGGAAGCGGCTCGAAAGTCTAGTCGAAGGAGTGAGTGATCTGACCATGACAAGGCTTGATAACTTGATCCCCTATTTCTAGATCATTCAACCTGTGACCAGAGACAAAAATCAGGTCCAGAGTGTGTCCCCCGTGTGAATAGGGCCTTGAACTAACTGGGTCAGGTCAATGGCCGTCATGGAAGCCGTGAACTCCCGGGCTGCCTCTGACGTTTCACTGACAGATGGCAGGTTGAAACCCCCCATGACCATAAGTCTGGGGTTATCCACCGCCACCCCGGCTGTTATGTTGAGCAGCTTAGGTAGGGCCGCCGCTGCATGGCAGGGAGCCAGGTACACAGTCAGCAAGCCCATCTGCACCCCATGACCCCACTTCACAAGGACCCCACTTCATATCTGGCTATCTGAGGAGCAATGGCCTCTCTCGGACAGAGACTTTCCTTTATAATAGCTGCCACCACCCCCCGCCCCTCCCCTGAGCCCTCGGGTGATGGAATGCGCAGAAGCCTGGTGGGCACATTTCAACGAGGGGAAACCCCCCCCTCCTGGCCCAACCAGGTCTCCGTAATCCCTGCCAGGTCTGCACCCCCCTCCTGAACAAGATCGTAAATGAGGGGGGCTTTATTAATTGCGGACCTGGCATTGCACATCAGCCGGAGGCCCAGGCCCTTAAGATCTGTGCAACCTGGACAACAAGGAACGCATTGGGGACCGGAGTGCACAATTGCTCGCAAACAGCGAGTGCACACTCCCGAAACATAATATGGCCCCCTGCTACCGCCATATCTACCCCTCCCACCCACAATACTAATTAAACAGCCCTCACCCTCACCCCCGGTACCCCAGCCAGGCTCCCATCCCCATCCCTCCTGCCATGACCATCAGACATACTATGCTGCTCTGTAGCTATATGGACCCCCCCAAGTCCATCCCTATGACCAACCACCCCCCTCCCTGAAGCCCTTAACATCTTCACTAATGATTTAGCTTAAAAACCCTGCAGCCTCCTCTTTGCCGCATGCCACCTCTCCGGGTTCCAAAACCTGTCATCAAGGTAGGCCTTTGATAGAGTAAAGGGCCAGACCTGCGAGAGGGGGGAATCGCGCAGTATCAGGAGCTCAATCACTGAATACATCCGGTCACTGGGGGATGAAAAAAAGTCTATGGTCAGGGGTACCACTTCTGTGATTTAAAGACCAAAGGCGAAAAGATGCCAGTCTTAGGTACAAGTAAACCGGACTGCACTGCCTTCTCACAGCAGTGGGAGGAGACACGTGCCTTTCGACACCCAGGAATAGTTGACCAAATCACCCTCTCACGATGGTTGGCCGACAAGAGTAGTCCAAATGTTGGTAAAGCCGATAGTGAAAAGACAGCCATAAACCAACTCCCTCAGGACTTGTATCCCAAGTTGCAGTTCTCCATGTGGATTAAGGAGAAAAATAGATTTAACCAGACCACAGGCTCAGAAAACAGGGGTCAGTCTACAGGAACCGTGTAGGGGCATTGTCCAGAGAGGTCACAATGAAACCAGAAAAGGAAGATATCGTTTGGCGGGCCGGGAATAGGCAGGGGTGACAATGACCCTAACAAGGCCTGAACCAGGCTGATAGAGGGGGGGGCATGGGGGGGCACAACAAGGGTGTCGCAGCGACGCCACCGCCGAACACCACCGTCGTTGCTCCTGCAGCCGCCAATAGGTACATGGTCCATCACAGCCGCCATTCAGGCTGATCCTGCCATCTGCACCGTCCCTGCAAGCACCAACCTCTTCCCAGCCAGGATGTCCCAGAGGGCAAAAACCCTCCAAATGGCTGGCAAGAACTCCTTTTATCTGGGTAGGGCCCATAGATGTTTAAACGCCCCCCCCAAGCTCCCCAAAGCCAAGACATCACCCCCCCAGATCGCAAATTCAGTGGGGAGCCGCCATCTTGGGCATGTGCAGAAGAAAATTATCATCCAGATTCAACATAGACATCTGCTACAAGAATGTCAGGCAGCTGGACAAAATAGGGTTTGTAAACATCAAACATTGTAACACAACCGACCAGTTAGCTGACCTGTTCACAAAACCTGTGCCCATTGACCAACACAACCTTCTGTGTAAGCGTTTGTGTTTGGTCCTGTAAACGATGCATCTCTATGTCTATGACACCTGCTCGCTCTCTCACACATATTCACCGTCACCTGTCATTGGCTGGCAAGAAGGCGAATTGTAGGTGTTTTGTGCCAGCCATGGCAGTTTCTTAAAGGGCCACCAGATGGGAGCAAAAAGGGATTTTTGATCCCACTGGTGGGCCAAGGGGCTTCGGTCTCTGCACCCCATTGGGGAGAGTTAATGGCCCTCTGGCCCCCTCACACATTGGTAAGGGAGGGGCCAGGGTCTCCTATAAGAACCCCTGCACAGGGGCTGCTCTTTGGCTCTTGTTCTAACTTCCTACAGGATTGAACTATGGGCTCAATCCAGGCATGGATGCCTCTATGCCAGGGAACTTATTTTACTTCTAAATAAAGACTTAATTTGATTGCATCCTTGAACGTTGACTTTTCTTGGAAGTGCCCTCAACGAACCATCAATCTTCGTGAGATCCCTCACACAACAACAAAAGTGTCACAGTATTTTTTTGATATTAGCGTAACTCTTGTCCCATGGTGTGTTGGCCATGGCAAGTTGGATGCAGCAAGTTGGCTGTGGTGAGTTGTTGTAGACTCACCACCACCAGGGGTCTTAGGCTGAGTAGGCTTCTGGCAAGAGAAACACAACACAAGGGACCCCCAATTGAACCCAGAACCTGTTGCAAATCATCAGGAAGTGGCTCTTCATCTAGGAGGTCAAGTATGGGTCCTTTGGCTGGGCAGAGCCTGGGAGGGCCTTGCCCACTAAAGCCAAACGGGCACGGCAGGACAGGATAGCAGGACTCCCAGGATGAAGCCCAGATTGTATCATGGGGTCCCTGACATGCAAGGAGTGAGTGATGTTGAGCCTCACCAGGCATCCATGGAGGACATGAGAGCTCTTAACGGGGCACAGCCAAGCAGAGGCAAACCAGCCTCCTTCCTTTCCCTTCCAGACTGCTGCTGAGATTGATGAAGGATGGCAAGGATTCATGTCTTGAGACTGTAACAGGCTCCACACCTTCTCAGAAATGACCCCAGGGTCATCTGGTCTCTTCCTTGTGAGGCACTTGAGGCTTCCAGGCTTGGTGAAGAGCCAGAGGACTGGACAGCCGAAGGGTTGCGGAGTGAGTGGTTATAGCCAACGAATGGACAAGTGGTGCTTGGCAGGTGAAGAAAGAGTAACGGGCCTGACTGGCATGCAGAAAGCCTTGGCATCCATGTGCTGGCCTGGCAGGAACAGCTCCCCCCCCTCCCCATTTCTTTTCCATTCTGCCTTGATAGAAGGAGGTGCTCTGGGAACCCTCATTCTCCCAGGTGGGGCATGGTGTGGGCTCGTGGCAGCCTGGGGGGAGGTTCATGGAATATGGGAAGGATGGGAGGGGGGCTGTGCAACAGCAGCCGCCTCTTCAGGCCCCAGCCATTTCCTTCTACCGCCGTTTGATTTATTGGTAGAATTGTTTTATTATGTATGAATTAAAATTAATTGCATTTTTAGTAGCTGTGAACAATGGATATTTGTTGCACAACGTGTTATGGTTACAGACTAGTAATTTTATTGTTGATGATACTGAATTAATTGTTATGGATGGAACTGGCTGATTGTGCTGTGCTTAATGTGTGGATATGGATTCGGCTTTTTCCTGTTAAATTTTGATGCATGGCTGTAATTCCGAGACCGGCTCAAGAGATCCAGGAAACTCGCAAGCCTCTTCTTTTGCCCATTCATCAAGACTAAAGGGAGGCTCCTCTTCAGCCTGGGTCTGCTTCAGAGGGACCCCCTGCTGCTGCCGCTGAAGGATCCCTAGGGAGTCTCCCGGCAACTCAACCCTTTTATCACCAAAGAGGCTTCTGGGTAGAACTTGTGCTGTAAGCCACACTTGAGGGCGAGAGAAAGCCAAGGAGGGGCCGAAAACGCAAGCTGATCGCTGGGGAGTGTTTCCTCTCTGTCCTTTTTGCACTCCATGGGCCCCTCTTCCTTTGCCACTTCTGAGGCTGAATGGATCCGGCCTCTAAGGTGGGGCTCTCCAAACTTGGCAACTTTAAGACTTCAACTCGCAGAATTTGCCAGCTGGCCAGAGTTGAAGTCCACAAGTCTTAACGTTGCCTAGTTTGGAGACCACTACACCACCCCACCCTTCCCACCCCGCTCTGAGGAATGTCCACAAGTACCTAGGCCCAAGCAAATGGCTGGCCCTGCAAAGATGAGCCCCTGAGAGGAGCTGATCCCAGGATGCACAGAACACACGGCTACCCGAGTGGCTTCCAGGCTTCTCCCCAAGAACTCATTCTTCGCTGAGCAGCTGCCAGGTGAACCACCATTTGCCAAGCGAATGCAGAGAAAGAGATGCTGTGTTTTGCCTCCAGCGCCTCCTCACTGCAGCCCCTTCCTCAGCAAAGGCATTACTGGGGGGAGGTTCGCAAAGGGTCATCGCTGATGGGGTGATGGTATGACACACAGCCGCCACCACCACCCTGTGACCAGAGCCCCGCCCTTTGGCAATATGCACCCCATTGCACCGCCTTGGAATGGGTAGGGCTTTGATCATCTGCTGGGCTTTTTACCTTTCCTTTCCCCTTAGCTAACTCATAGGTGGGCAGCCAAATTCAGAACTTGCCCTTTTCAGAGGCAGAACTTGCAGAGACTCACGGCTTCCTAGTCCAGCCAGGTCTTCAAGCACAATTTCCTCTGGGAGATTTGCTGGGACAAGAGACCAAATTAGCTTAATTTCTTTCAAGGGGTGGGCTAATTTTGCCTCTTCTCAAATTATTTTCTGACCACATGAATGATCCCCAGTCAGCCATGCCCAAAGGGCAACTGCTATTTCATGTTGCCTCAGTAGAAGTAGATCTCAAATAATGAGAAATAAAAAATAAGAATTCCCATTCTACTTTAAACTGGACACAGCCGAGTTACAGAATAGAAGAGTTGGAAGAGACCTTGGAGGTCTTCTAGTCCAACCCCCTGCTCAGGCAGGGGTTGCTCAATCTCTTCTTCCAAGCTTCCAGGGTTGGAGCAGTCACATCATCTGGAGGCAAAAGCTTTCCCACTGATGGATGGTTCTCAGTGCATGGAAATTCCTTCTTAGTTCTCGCCTTGATTGCTTCCTGGCCGCTTTTGGAGAATGGGTTGACCCCTCCACTTCAAGGGCTTGCCCCATTCTGGACACCCATTGGCAGAAATATTCTGAGGAACTTGAAGAGGTGCTGAATATGAGAAAGAGAAGGGTCTGAGAAATGGAAACTCACAAGGAGAAATTTGGGGCATCGAATCCGTTGAGACCTAAGAGGAAGGGATTGATCTGAGTGGGAGGGGAGCTTGCTCGCCCTTGTCCAGATCTGCAGGGCAGGTGGAAAGGAAGCCTCTCCTTTGTCCTGCTGGGGCCTGCCTGACATGGAGGAATGGCCAAGCCACAGGTGGGCAGTTCCCCTGAGCAGAGGTGGCTGCCTTTATGCTCCAGGTGAAAGGAAAGGAATCCACCCCACAGTGAAGAAAGGAGAAAACAGACAGGTAACGAAGGGAGACCATCATCAGCCTCCAAGCAAGAAGGAGAAAGGCCAGACCGGAAGAAGCTCCTTCATTTCAGAACCAGAAAAACCTCTTCTAGGTACCAAAGAAACTTGCTGGTGTTTCACCTTCTGTGCATTATAACAAAGAAATCCTTCTCAATAGCACAAGTCTCAAGAAGGGGGGAGGGATATGTTGCCCCTACCTTCAAAGGAGGTGGGGCATTCAGGCAATTACAGACCAGTCTGTCATAACTGGTGCATTTGGGATTGTTTGTTTTGTTTGACTGGACAATTGTTTACTGGTTGCCAAATTGAGGCAGAAACCGGAATTGGAGGGAGGCCAAGAGGGACCCCTTCCTTCCTTCCTTCCTTCCTTCCTTCCTTCCTTCCTTCCTTCCTTCCTTCCTCCCTCCCTCCCTCCCTCCCTCCCTTCCCTTCCCTTCCCTTCCTTCCCTCCTCTCTCCCTCCTTCCCTTCCCTTCCCTAACCTCCCTCCCTTCCCTTCCTCCCCTAACCTTCCTTCTTTCCTCCCTCCCTCCCTCCCTTCCCTAACCTTCTTTCCTCTCTCCCTCTCTTTCCTAACCTCCCTCCCTCCCCTCCCCTAACCTTCCTTCTTTCCTTCCTCCCTCCCTTCCCTAACCTTCCTTCCTCTCTCCCTCCCTTTCCTAACCTACCTCTCTCCCCTCCCCTAACCTTCCTTCTTTCCTCTCTCCCTCCCTCCCTTCCCTAACCTTCCTTCTTTCCTTCCTCCCTCCCTCCTCCCTTCCCTAATCTTCCTTCTTTCCTTCCTCCCTCCCTCTCTTTGCTAAACTTCCTTCCTTCCATTCTCTGTCCCTCCTTTCCCTAACCTCCCTCCCTCCCTCCCTCTCTGGCAAGTGGGGCTGCACCTGGCAAGGATAGGAGGGGATGTTTTTGGGAAGTGCACCGTATTTATTTATTTATTTATTTATTTATTTATTTATTTATTTATTTATTTATTTATTTATTTATTAGTTTGATTTATATGCCGTCCTTCTCCGGAGACTCAGGGCGGCTTATAATGCATTAAGCAATAGCCTTCATACGTTTGTATATACCTCCTTAGTAGGGCTTTTGCCCCCCCCCCTTAGCAGTGTACTTTTTTATACAAAGTCAGCTTATTGCCCCCACAATCCGGGTCCTCATTTTACCTACCTCGAAAGGATGGAAGGCTGAGTCAACCTTGAGCCTGGTGAGATTCGAACTTTCAGTAATTGCAGGCAGCTGGCAACTAAGTGCTACTTTAACAGCACTTAGTCCACTGCGCCACCAGGCTCATTTGGCTTTGAGTTGTGTCCTGTGTGGGTCGAAGGCCAGCACGGTCCCAGGAACAGGAACGGGCAGAATACATGGAGGAAGAGACCTCCAATAATGAGTGTGAAATTAAAGGAAGGAATAGGGTCAGGAGAAACAGGTCTCTGTTCAAAGGGGCAGAATATGGGGAACAAAGAGTAGGTTTCTTAGAAGTCTAAAGGCAGAAAAGCAAATATGATTTATTGCCAATGGCAATAAACACAGGAGGAATGTCAGGAACGGAGGCAACGGTTGATCTGAAAAGGACAGGCCAGACAAACAGGGAGGAGTTTATTCCATTTATATGAGTTCCCAACTCAAATTCATGGCTCTGGGTTGCTAGCAACACCATAAAACAATAAAAATGCAAAAAAAGTACAACCATCAACTGCACAACCAGCGCATAGCTCTACCACACACCTGGGTCACCATACTTGGGGTTCAGGAACTTGCAAAGGGCAACAGGGTCATGACCGATCTGACCTCTGGGGGAAGGGTGTTCTGGGAGGGGGTGTAGCATGATGGAAAAGGATCCATCTCCTGGTGCCCATGAAATGGCCCTTCCAAGCAGGCTGCATCTGGAACAGATGGGTAGATATGAGTGGAGAGAGGAGGTCCCTCAAATGACCCCGCCCCATGCCCTGTAGGGCTTGATAGGTCATGACCTGCACATTGAAGTGAACCTGCAGCAGACTGGCAACCAATGCAACCTGTATCAGCTGCAGCCTCCTCTATGAAGGAACTGCAGGCTGGCCTTGAGATGCATTTGTGCAAGAACACAAAGAAGAGGAAATAATGTGGCTGAAGAAGCTACTTTAGATTGTCAAGCAGCCTGAAGATCTGCATGGGGTCCTCCTTAGGGCAGGCTGCAGGACTTCCAAAGAGAAAAGCTTTACTGGTTATAAAAAGCTGATCTAAGGCTGCAGGATCCCAGAAACCCCTCTGTGACCTTCCAGAGGTTGAAGAAGAAAGCAGGGGATCAGTGAAGAGGTAAAAACACTGAAAACTTTGGGGGGACATGTGTCGTCTTCAGAGTCGGAATGCTGTAGAAAAAACAGCTGAAGCAGAACCCTGGATTTTGAGAGGACCAGATTCAACAAGTCTAGGGAAGAAGTAAGCTCTTCTGACTACCATGGATGAATGGGAGGACCCAGTCTCCACTTTTGGTGATCTCTGAGGAACCCTGGACAGCAGAGTGCCAGGAGGCCAAAAGAGAAATGTTCTCCTTCCATCAACATGGGGAAAACAGGAGGCTCTGGGTAACAGAGACTGATCAGCTGCACATCAATACTCCAGAGAGGATCACTAACCAATAAGTTTCCCACTGTTTAGAAAAGAGCGTTCTGGAGAAGCTGCAAGGGAACCAGGCCTGACTAGCCCGAATGCCTTTTCACAGAGCAACCCATTTTTGTGTCCATGGCAGGGCAGTGGCTGCTCTTCAACAAAGAGCCCAGGATAACAAGTGGCCTGGTGTCTGCCACCATTACATGGCTTTGAAACTGGCTTGTCAATGAGGTGCAATGGGTGAACATTAATGGCTTCTGCTTGGTGCTCGAGAGAAGCCTCTGATGGTCAGGAATTAAAGAGATTTGCCTGGGAAGCTGGGGTTTCTCCCGTTCTGGAGGATCTCCGGCCAGCCATTAGACTTCCTGTCCAAGGGGCGATCTCTTTGGCCCCTTGGCTGACATTCCAGCCATACTTCCTGTAGAGACAGAACCTGCAGAGAACTGGCCATTCAAAGGAGAGGCTGGCCAATAGACCCAAATGCTGAGAAACATTAGAGAATCAGGCGCAAAAGGTGCTTCTTCTGCCCTAGATAAGCCCTATGTCAGGGGGTCCCAGAGGCCAGATCAGCTGTCCTTGATTTGCTCAGCTAGGATGCATTTAACCAAAGGTTCAAATCCCTCCTTCTTATCAGGCTCAGCTGCAAGAAGCATCTGAGATGCTGCTGCATTCTTACGTGTCAACTGGAAAAGGAAGAACGGGTCCCTTTCTTTAGTTTATTTATGGAAAAGCTGCCACAATCAGCTGCTATCACCCAGATTATTTCAAGAGGTTTGCTTGGAGCTTTTGAAAAAGAGATTTTTTTCCCCCTTGGAAAACATCAATCTTTATGACTTATGAATGGAAATCCACCTCACTCTGAAGGCAGTTGCAGCCGCTCTTGCAAGAAAGCTGAAAAAGAAAACTCAGCGGAGACAGCTGTGGTCAGCAAGAGCTGAGCAGAGGCAGGACTGATGCCTGGTGGTTTGTGTTCTCCACAAGTCAGATGAGTGGTTAGCCAGCCCTCCCCTCCTCCCAACATGAAGCCCTGCAAGAGCTGCCCCAGGAGCTTCTGCGGCTGCCCAGCCCAGAAGAGAAAATGGGCAAAGACAACCATGACTCACTCAGCTCCGACTGAAGGGGGAGAGGGTCAAGAAAGGACCTCTTGAGATCCAGTGGAAGCCATTCAATTCCAAGCCTCACTGAAGGGCCCAGGTGGAACAAGCAGTGGCACTAAAGGCCCTGCCTGCACCCCACTGCCCTTTCTGCCCAGATATCTCTGCACACCTGGGCAAAATGTTTGATTCTCCACAGGTGAGGACGGGTACCCCACTGCCTCTGAGAAAGGCCCCACCATGTAGGCAGAAATGACACTTCAGGAATCACATTTCACTCAACTCCCAATTCAGGCTCCAGCCAGTATCTATGGATATGCCTGAAGATGCCCCTGGCAGAAGCCTGCTCTGTTTCTCTGCCTGCCTGAACTGCAGTCCATCCTGCTTTCAGGGAAGGAAAACAAACCCGGGGGGTGGGGCGGACACCCCACTCTAAATCTGCAGGATTGCAGGTGAGAATCTCAGGCCTTTGGCAGCCCACAGGAGGGCTGACTAGCAGAAGGCTCACTGTCATGGCCTCTAGGTTGGATTGGCGGCTCCTGGAGGACTCGCTGGCCACCCCTCGGCTTTCCCCCACAACTCAGGAGCTCCTCCATTGCAGGCTGCCCTTCACCTGTTGTCCCGGCGCTCCCAGAGTGGCCCGAAGTGACCCTGGCCGGTCAGGGGCCATTTGCGTGAATTGGCCTGGCAGGGCGAGGTGAGGAAAAACCGCCACGTAGAAACTGGGCCCTGACCGCCACTACCTGGCAGGTTTCTCAGCCCGTCCCTAAAGCAGGAGCCTCTCCGGAGCTTCAGCGTGGCTTTTGCGGAGCCAGGCTGGCGACGCGTCTTCCAGTTTTGCGTCAAGTCGCCTCTCTCTCTCTCTGCCGGAGTCCCGCCCGAGTGGCGCCCGCTTTGCTTGCCGGCGGAGGGAGCGGCGCGAAGGCCTCCGATCGGTCCAGCTGCGGCTTTCCGTGGCCCCACCTGGGGGGGGGGGGGAAGCCAGGGCCGTGTCCGGCGCGGGCGCCTCTCCCTGCCACTGACCGACGAGCGCGCCCGGCGAGGGAAGCGCCTTCCTGCCGAGGGCTGGGAGCATTCGCTCCTGCCGCCGCCGGGGAGCTGTCCTCACCCGCGGTGCTGAAACTGACCGGGCGGGCCCTTCCCTGACTCTGCGGCCGCGGAAAGAGGCTCGCCGTTTGCTGCTGGCCCGACATGACTGGCAGCCCCCGGCACGGCCCTGGTAGGCGAGGCGGGGTTGAGCCTGCCCAGAGGCTACGGGCTGCCCAGTCTCGGGAAGGAGGCGGGAGTGGCGACCATATCTGCGAGGACCATCGGTGGGGAGTTGACAGGCTCTCTGGGGGAGCGCGAGGCGGGGCTGGATTGGGGACATCGAGGGGAGACTGCCTGAGCCGGAAAGAACCTCAAGCGGACAAAAGCGTGGAGCGGCGGCCGGCGAGTTTCCCCCCACCCCCAGCCGGAGCTGCTCATCCAGCCCTCTTGAACCGTTGAAATAGCGCGCTTCGCCAGCCCCGCTCGCGGCCCTCCCGCGCTCTCCAAATTCGCTGTCACCCACAGGATCCCGACGGGAACGCGGACAGCCTGGGTCGCGCCGGAGGATTCCCTGCTCCCGACAGAGCGACAGTCCCGCCCGAGCCCCGCGGGACCTACCTTCGGGGCGAGGGATCCAACAGGAGCGCCCGAGACGGCGACCCTGCTCACCTCTCTCCTCTGCGCCCTTACCGCGGATGCGCAAGGCGATGTCTCCAGCCCGTCCGGGAAGGCTTGGCCGGCGCAGGGCTGCCCGCTGGAGCCCGACCCCGCTCGTCCGCTGGCCGAAGCCGTCTCTGCGGAGAAGTGTCCTCGCCTGGGCGCCGGGCGGCGGCGGCGGCGCTTCCACCCCGTCCGCTCCTGACCTGCATTGACGTCACTGCGTCACCAGGTTTCCCCTGGAAACACGGAGCAGCTAAAAATAGCAACCCGCCGAGTCAGCCCCGGAGTGGCAGCCGGCAGCTACCGGCCAGTAGAGTCGCCCTTGGCCGTCGAGGAGCAGCGTTGGGGCTGGGTCCGGAGGAGGGAGAGCACCCAGACAGAGACAGCTCTGTGAGGTGGGGGTGCGGACCGCCAGAAGCCAGAACTGGAAGCTGCTAGCCCTGTTCGGTAGCTGCTGGGCTGCCCGGATGCCCCCTCCCCTTCTCCACCAAAGTCACCCTTCTCCACCCTTCTCTTCTGGGGTACGCAGCTGTCCCACCACACCCCGACCTCCAAACAGCACCATGGGGGCTGCGCAGCCTTTTGGGTTTGAGCCAGCAGGTGACTATAGATGGCCCCATAGTAAAGGTGAGCCTTGAGAGGCTAAGTCTAGAGGGGGGGGGGGGGGTTGGCAGTAGTTGAGCTGCTTAGTGTTGGCCACACTGGCTGCTCTTCCAAGGACCCCAGGAGGGCTTCAGGAGGCCAAAAGTGTTTGCCCACCAGCATTCCGGCCCTTGGGATACGGATGTCCACCCCTGCTGTTCCAATGGCTGGCTGGCCCCAGGGCTCTGGAAAAGAGCTTGGCTTTAGGTGGGGTGGAGGTGTTGGGGGGGGAGGGAGGACTGCCTCTTCCCTCACCTCCCATCAACCCTCTCTGTCCTCCTGCATCCCCACAGCTGAGTCCATCCAGGCTGGCCACTTTTTGCTTGGGCAGAATAGCCAGCCAGCCTGCATCCCCTTAGTCAGTCACAGAAGCCCAGCCCTAAATGGTTGACCAAAGACCAGGCGACTCTCCTCTTCTGAGGAGACCAATATCTGCTCTCTGGGGGACTTGGAGAGGCCAGGCTGATTTTCCCCACTCAGGGCCTCCTCTGATCCCCCCATCAAGGTCAGGTGGCTTCACATCTTGAAGAGATACCTGGAGAAGAACATCCCTGAGTGGGGGAAGGGAGACACCAGGCCAGATGAAGGTGGAGGCTGGAAATTCCTCAGGGCTGCTAGAGGAAAAGGAGAGGCTGCACCATCCACTCCAAGGACTCTGCTCAGAATGGTGGGTTCGCCACAGAGGAACCTGTGTGTGCGTGAAGGGAGAATGCAGCTCCCAGGAGTTCTGATCCAGGACCAGTAATCGCACCCCCTGCAGTCAGCACCCTTCCCAGGAAGGAGACACATTTCATTAGTTGATACCACGGGGGGGGGGGAGCAACTGCTCATCCCTGCTGCCGTAGCCCTTTCTTAATTTGGGGTGCCTTTTTCTGTAGCTCCTGCACTACTTCCACACCCCCTTAACAGAACTTAATGCTGAGCAGGCACCACATGTTGTGTGAATGCAGCTTCTGGGAGTTGATGCCCACAAGTCTGAAAGTTGCCACGTTTGGAGACCCCTGAACTAAATGGTGGGATTGAAGTATGCTAGTGGTCAGCATTTACTGGACAGGCATGTAGATGGGCCTAAGAGTAGTCTCAGCCTGCACCAGGAAGGGCTTCATAGGTAAGAGCAGTAGCAACGTAAGAGCCCTGGTGGTTGCAGGCTGCAAGTGGGAAGGAAGGAAGGAAGGAAGGAAGGAAGGAAGGAAGGAAGGAAGGAAGGAAGGAAGGAAGGAAGGAAGGAAGGGCCATGGTGGTGCATTGGTTAGAATGCAGCATTGCAGGCTAATTCTGCCCACTGCTGTGAGTTCGATCCTGGCTCAAGGTTGACTTAACCTTGCATCCTTCCGAGGTCGGTAAAACAAGGACCCAGGTTGTTGGGGACAATACACTGACTGTGGGAGTGCTGTAAAGCACTATGTAAGGCTAAGTGGTCTCTGGAAGTACAGCTGGAAGTGCAGCTTAGGAAGTGAGCATCACCGGGGGCACAGCGGGGACTGTTCCAGAACTGCAGCATGGCCTGCTTGACCAGCCGCAAATGATTGGTAGCCCTTGAGAGCAATTACAATGCAATGTGGAAGATGAGAATGGCTGGTGACCGGATCTAAAAGATCTCCTGTATGGAGAATTAGTGCAGGGAAAGTGCCTGAGAGGGAGGCCACAGCTGCGATATAAGGATATCTGCGAGAGGGACCTAAAGGCCCTGGGAATGGACATTAACAACTGGGGAATCTTGACCTCCGATCATTCAGCTTGGAGGCTAAAGATGCAGCATGGCCTTCTCCAATTCGGAGAGACCCTTGTTCGGCAGGCTGAGGCAAAGAGGCAGTCCCGGAACCAGCAGAAACTGGAGGCTGGGCAGGGGACAGAATGGATCTGCCCTCCATGTGGAAGGGATGGCCACTCTCGAATTGGCCTTTTTAGTCACATTAGATGCTGTTTTGGGATCTCTTTCCAGAGCATGATACCATCATCTCTTGAGACTGAAGGATGCCAATGAATGTGGAAGGCATTACAGAACGCAGTTGCAAGGGGACTGATGCTTGGGCGGTGCTGTCTGATGCAATTAGTGCACGAGAGGCACTCACACAAAAGTTTTCCAAGCCACGGCTGCCCACCTGATCTTTCAGCAGCACCCATGAGACCCCCAAATTATGCATCAAGTCTCTTTGGGACTATGCAATTCCCCAGAGAACCAGTGATGGAAAATCTGGACCCACGTTATTTCAAAATCCACAGCCACTTGGCCTTATGAGGTTAACCTAGTTAGGAGGGGTCCCTGGTGCTCTCTGAGCTTGAATTGTTTTCTCACAGGTGTTTCATTATCCAACTAGGTAACATCATCAGTGCTGAGCAAGAAATGTCTGCAAGGAAACCCTCATGCTCAGAAAACACCAAGGGAGCCTCATTTCAACACTGAGCTACAAATATTCTCCTTTATTAACCTAGTTACTTAGGAAGTTCACCCAGTTACCACACTGAGTGGTAACATGCCCCAAAATCCTCAGGAACTAAGCCACCAGACTCCCTGGGGTAAGGTGGTCAGCCAATAAATGTAATAAATAATTAAAAAAACAAGCAAACAATTAATAAGCCTTATTTTTCAGGTGTTGCAGATGCAGCTGCTGGCTTGTGAGCTGGTCAGAGATGCTGAAATTTTTTCGCCTTATGCGTTTTTAATTCAAGGTTTTCTTCTGCTGCTGGTTTTTCCAGTTGGATGCTTGCTAAATTATGCGATTTTGTAACTAATGTTGCAACATCCTGAAAGCCAGGAGGAATCCCTCAAGGCCGCCCTTTCTCTCACCTGGAGAGGGAAGCCCAGCTGAGGAATCCTTGCTCCGCTGCTTCCTTGTCATTGGCCCACTTGGGGGGGCGGGGAACGACCCGTGGTCTGCAGCTGCTGTGACATTCCCCTTATGGAGGGAGCCCTGCTTTGGCATAGGCCCTTTGGTGATCCTCCCCAGTTGAGGAGGGGGTAATTGCTCAGCCCTCACCCAGCCATGGGGTTTGGCCATTCACCAATGTCTCTCCAGCACACACATATGAGGCTTGCCCTGATTGGTTCCAGAAAGTGCCCCCCCCCCCCGACATCTGGAGCCATCCCTGGCTGCCCTTTGCTCCACCTTAGTCAGCAGCTCCAGGCTCATGCAGATGATGCCAGCCTCTCTGCCATTACCCAGCAGCAGGCAGCTCATTACGGGCTGGGGAGGAGGGTAGAGAAGCAAACAGGAGCAGCAAAAGCAGCCGCCAGCTCCCTCTGTGGAGGACCAGCAGGCGGGGAAACAGAGGGGCCTCCACTCCCAAGCATAACCCCCCTTCATCTCTACCAGGCCATGGTTGCGAAGGGACAAGAAGAAAGAAACATGGTCATGTGCAGGATCAAATCTTCCTTCTGTTGGAAATGACTTCAACAAACAAACTTGAGTCAGTAAAAACACAGAGATTTTATTTAAAAATAAACAAGAAAGCAATTTTGCAAAATAGGGTGGGTATCCCACAGACCTCAGCAAAGGAGTTTGAGCCAGGAAGCCACAGCCTTAGATTTCAAAAACATTCATTATATACAGTTCTACCCCGATGGCCCATTTCCCTCCTCCTTTGGATTTATTGGACAGGCCCTCTGGGGGTTTTAGCTAATCCAAGATGCCTCAAAGGAATACATTATCTCTCTCTTTGTTTTCTCAGATTACTTTCTCTTCTTCCGTACCTATCTGTTAATGCATTATTACATAACATCTATCAGCCCTCTAGTGTTAAGGAATGTCTCCGTGTACCCTCAGCAGGCCCCTCTCCTATGCCAAAGAACAAGGTAATGCCCACATGTCCTTCTCCAAGCATATGCACCATAGACATGGGAGAAAAGCTCCACAAAGCATAGACTCCAACTTCATTGTAAAACTCAGTCATATTTAGATCTTAATGCAGGAAGGATACAATTGAATTCATACATATGTTTTTACAGAGGTACATATCGTATTTTCCGGCGTATAAGACGACTGGGCGTATAAGACGACCCTCCTCAGAGCCATTTAAGGCTCGTCAGAGTTTTTCGGGCTGGTCTGCCTGGTTACAGGAGAATGAGACCCGGCGTATAAGACGACCCCCGACTTTTGAGAAGATTTTTGTGTGTTAGAAAGTAGTCTTATACGCAGGAAAATACAGTATATTATAAATGCTTAACAAATTAGTGCTTAAATGGAAAATGCTTTTGTAGGAGCATAACATATAGTGTACAATAGAATAACAAGTTTCTATTCATTTATTACTATTCCCTTCATTATTATTTTATTTTTGAATTCCCTTATATCCTACCCTTCCTTCCTTCCTTCCTTCCTTCCTTCCTTCCTTCCTTCCTTCCTTCCTTCCTTCCTTCCTTCCCTGCACCAATGCCAGTATTCTGGGTGTTGACAAATAAAAACATGAGAATAATGCAGGAATATAAACGAAGAGTTAAAACACCAAAGGCACTGATAATGTTCTCTAGTGGGGTCATGAAATGTCTGCAAACAGCTGAGCTCCAGGGATTCTCTTGTCTTGGGAACAAAGAACAAAAGATAGCAAAGGCCAGAGAGCAAACCCCCCCCCAAGACATTATCCTCGCCAAAGGGAGGGGCTGTCATGGATTCAGCCTGAAGAAGCAGCCAACCCAGAGGACAAGAACCAAGTATTACTGCTGCAATCCCTTGGCGTCTGCTTTACAAGAAAAAGGCAGGTCAAGATTTCTTACAGAAGTTGAAAGCTACAAGGCAAGAGTCCGGTGTGCTGGCCAGTTTGGAGAAGCTAGGCAGGTCCAAACATTTCTGAGTTTAAAACTGGTCCTTTGAACTTACGATGGAGCCATTGCACACTTGAATGTTTGTATGTGTTTCAGAATAAAAAACAGAACTAGTGCAAACCTGAAAGATGTTACATGTCCCTGTCTCCAAGTGCCAGGTGGTTGTATGAACCCCAAGGAGAGTTTTGGCTTCCAGCCGATGGTTCATTCTGGCCCAAAGCACCGCCCGCTCTGAGCAAGGCAAGGGGGCCTTTTGTGGGCCCTGGAAAGCGAGGCTGGCATGGTCCTTTTCATGCCAGGAAGCCTCCTTTGGGGACAGGAGCTAGAGCGGAGGGGGTAGAGATCGCGGGGTTCAACCTTTTGCTCAGAGATAACCAAATAAATCCCTGACTTAGTGAAATCAGCCGGTTTGAAATCCTTGGCAGATTCCAAGCAGAAGCTCTTCCCTCCCTTTTCTTTTTTTTCATTCGGATTGAACGGTTCTTCTTCTCTCAAATTCCACCAGAGGGAAGAATCTGCATCCTTTGGCCCAAGACAGTCCTTCGATGTTTGCAAAGCCCTCTCTCCTTCTCTTAGGCAGGTTTAGTCTCCTTTAAGGCTTCCTCGCAGGGTTGGTGTTCAAGCTCCTGATCATCCCGGAAGCTCTCGCTACGTCTCTCTTAAGCCTAGTGCCTGAACTGGAGGAGAGAGACTGGAGCATCCTGAAGATCAATGGAACAATTGCCCGCCCCCACACCCAATCTGCCTGCTATGCTTCCACTAATTGCATTTGGCTTCCTAGGTGCTGCATCTCCCTGCTGGTTCACATCCAGCTGGGGATCCACTTGATCTCCTAGATCCTTCTCACGTGTCCAACCAGGTCTTCTGGTGTTTTGGCTGTTCTTCCTCTGCATTTATTGCTGACCTTCACTCTGTTGGATCTGGGCTGATGGCCAAGGCTGTTGGTTTTGAACTGTGGTTGCTCTCTGCCCACTGGACGGGCACCCTTTCCTTCGCATCCTCTGGGCTGCTTCTCAAGAGACCCAACGGCCGGGGCTGAGGACGGAGCCCGGGGAGGCCCTCGATGCTCCTTCCAGGGCCCTCAGGACCGTTTCTGAGTAACTGTCAGTGAGGTGGAGATCCACAGGCCCAGCACTAGCCAGATCCCGTCTCTAGCCTCGCCTGGTCTTTTCTCTAAATATGCAGTTTTTTACTAATTGCTGCTTTAAATACATGGACCTTAAATTCAATATTATTTTAAATGGCCAGACGGTGGGCAGCAATACTGGTAGGGCCCCATGGATAAAAACCAAGGAGGGCTTCCAGCCGACGCACGGTCAGTCCTGGGCAATTGTGCCCGCGAGGTGGGCGGGGACCAAATCTGGAGAACAAGTGACCACCTTCCCCAGGGCAGGTGGAGTTTGGGGGAGCTGCAACCCAGCAGGACCTGCCTTTCTTCTCCACAAGAGCCCAATTTTCCAGCTGTTAGGTGGAAGAAAATGTTAATTGCAGCAATATTGTTCATAGTTCACCTTCATCTCCCTGCGTTTGTTGTCTGCAAACAAGCTGAGTTTAGCACTAATTGTTCTGTCTGTTAATTGTCTCATCTGAGAGATACCTGAATTGTCGATTCCTCCCCCTGCCCCCCCCCAAGTAGGCCATTCTTCCTCTTCCTCTTTTCCACCCCTCCAGGTGCCCACCGATCTCTGCAGCTGGCTCAGCCTCTCAGAACAAGATGTGGCAGCCAGGAAAAAGCCCCTGGTGAGCCAGGCTTGGCAGCAGCGTGGACCTGGCACCGTCCGAGCACCTGGCGCTTGGCTGCCCATCCAGGGCATGTGCCTCTTTCATCATGAGACAAATGGGAGACAGAAAGCTGACTGGCCTAAATTGAAATTGGATTGACCACTCAGAGTTAGAGGCTCATGAACTGGCCCCTGATCCATCAGTCCCCTCCGATGGCAGCCTCCTGGGTCAGCTAGTTGGGGACTCCTTCTCCTGGGGAATGCAGTGGCCATAATTCTTTGGTTGCTAAACAAAGCTGTCGCTGAGTGAAACTGACTGTGCTTATGGTTTGACTTCAGCTTTTCTTTGTTTTACAGACCTGTGAAGGTCATAAATATGAGGACTATTTTCAAAATTACTTTTCATCACCATCATAGCTGCGAATGGTCGCTAAACAAAACAGATGCTAAGGGAGGACTTCCTGTGTGGTGCCCTGTGAGAGCCTGTTGGCACCTGGTTCACTCAACGTGCACACTGAGAGACACACACTGATGGTCTGCCTTTAGGCCTCTTCGTCCTGGCCAGCCGCTGTTCCTGGCTGCTCCTTCCATGAGAAGGGTCCGTCCTTTGGCCGGCAGGGCCCACGTAGCTGAAGGTCTGCTGCCCCCCCCCCATGGCCTGCGATGGCCCAGGGGACAGGGTCCATCTCTGAGAGGAGGTCGTCTCCATAAATAAATTTGGGAGGTTGCATCGCTAGGGAAATCCAGCCGGTGTTGCCGTTTTTACACAATCCAATGCATTGGATAAAACCAGAAAAACCAGTAAACGCAGTAAACCTGGAGTGGCCTCCGCTGTTGTGTCCCCCTTCGGCACGCAATGTCTTCCAGCTGCCTTCTGGGGCCAAGAAGGGAAGAGAGAGATGTCCTGGGGCAGGCAGGTCGGGCGGGGGGCAGGCTGGCTTCTCTGCTGCTGACGCTCCCCCTTCCTCTCCCCCCCATCCCTTCTTCCCACAAAATCAGTGGTGGGATTCAGCCAGTTCTCACCTCTTTGGGAGAACCAGTTGTTAACTTTCTAAGCAGTTTGGAGAACCGGTTGTTGGAAGAAATCTTTTGTTTTTTTCCACTTTACAAGGCTAATCCTGTAAAGAAGGCAGGAAGGAAACATTCTGGTGTGGTTTCTAGCCTAATCTCTATTGCCCTGCTTGCAGAAACTGCCTCTCCATTAACCCTTATTACGTTGTAACAGCTAAGGCGAAGTGCCCATTGATGTGAGGGATGTTGAGTTGGCCACGCCCACATGGTTACACGACCACTAAGCCACGCCTACAGCTGGTCATTGGGGCAGAGAACTGGTTGTTAAATTATTTGAGTCCCACCACTGCACAGGATCCCTTTTGCAGAAGGGGATGATTTGAATCTCTCTTTGAACATGGCTGGACAGGAGAAACCTTGATCTTTTCATATTTAAGGCATCCAAAGAAGGTTGAAAAGGAGAAATGAATTGATCGGATTATATTATTCAGGGACCTCAGTTTTGTTGCCACGTTGTGCAACTGTTTCTTGTTTTTAATGTTGCCATTAGATTGAAATATGAGCTAAATTAACACACACACAATACCACGGGTGGATCTGGGCCTGGCTTTCTGAGCAGCAAGTGGAGTCCACCTGCTGGGTCAACCAGGTAGGCGGGGCCCAATCCAGAGGGGCAGGGCTGAGATCAGAGAGAACCCCCCCTCCCCACAATGCACACCCTCCCAAAAGCCGCAGGGAGGGTGGCCAGCCGTGCCCCCTGCCAGCTCCAGGCCTCCTGGATTGCTCAGCCAGAAGATTGCAACTGACACTAATTGGCTCCTCTGGCCTCTCAGTCGGGAAGGCAGGGGGCTCGTTTCCACCCTGGGAGGGGCCTCTCCCCAGCCCCAAGGCAACCTATTTTCTCCACAATAGTTCAGAGAAATATGGGGAGCTTCCTAACAAGCCAAGCTGGGCTGTCATTCCAAAGTTTAACTGAGCAGGAATGTTTCCTTCTGTTTCTCTTAAATCTCCTGTCATTTGTCTTCAAGCTGGGGAAAATCTTTTCTTTGCTGCCTTTATTTCTGGTGCCCTTCAAGACACACAGACAGACAGACAGACAGACACACACAAACACACACACAGAGACACACACACCTGCATCCTAAACTCTCCCCAGAGGACCCAGATCACCTCGGCTGGCATTTCGTCCATTTTCTCTGATTCTTCAAGGTCCCTTTTACAGCAGATCAATATGAAACCTCTGAGATATCAGCCGTTCATTTGTGTTCCCTTTCCCAGCGATTCCTGACACGTGATTGACAGATATTGCCTCAGTCAGAACATTCTGGAGTCTGGACTCATTTTGCCATTTTTACAATATCTCTGGGCTGACACGGCCGTTTCCTCCAACCATCTCCCTCACCCTTTAAATTCCTCCTCTGTGCTTGTTACTGGCAGCTCAGATGCAATCAGATTAAACTGCAGGAGAGCCGCCTTAACCTAAGGTAGCCGTTAGCGGCTCTGCTGACCGACCAACCTGTTTTGTGGAAAGGCCCTCGTGAGCTTTAGAGTTGAAGGTGAAGTGAGGCTTTAAATGGAGTTGATGCTGGGGAAGACAGGCCCTGGGCTGCCCCTGTTGTGATTCTGACCCACCTGACCAAGAGGCTGGATTGATGGAATTAGAGCCTGAACTGCCTGCCCAGCGCAACCGACGGACAAACCGAGAGGGCCAGATCAATGGCCAGAGATGACCTACTGAAGGCCGACCTCGGAACGGGCACACACCACCGGGTGTCACTTACAGCTCAAACCACTCAACTGCACTGCTAATGAGTCGCAGCCCATTCTGGGCAACCACCCTTGCCCCCATGCCCACCTCAGCAGCACCTTCACACCCACACACACAACTAGAGGGGTGTGTGGCATGCTTCTCCTCCGGTGTGATCCTCCCACGGGACAAAGGGGGCACCTGTGCGGGCATGCAGCACGCTTGGCATCCAGGCTCCAAACAAGAACATTGACACTCCAAACTGTCAGGGCATTTCCACCTCCAGAACACTTTATAGATCGAGCGCTCAAAAATGCCTCCCTTGGGAAAAAAGGCCTTTTAAGCAGACCGTCCAGGGAGGACGCTGAGCCTGCACCCACCCCAGTCTCAGGCCACCTCAGGAGGCCTCAGGCAACACAACGGGGTCTTAGCGCATAACAGCTCTCGATTGGGAAGGTGCTGACAATCTGTTACACACACGCACACACGTCCCCTGCGTCTACACAGCCACCTTCTCTTCCCCTCCCCCCCCAAGCCCCCCCCCCACATTTAAATTCCACATTGGCCTGCAGAAGAGACCCATGGCAGCTCATGAAAGCCGATGCCTCTGAATGAAAGGTGCTAATTTGAGAAGGTGCTTCCAGGGCAGCTTCTTCTGGTCTCCAGCTCAGATGTGAAGGCTGTGTGGACAGCAGGCCTTCAAAAGACAGGAGGAAGATCTCTGGAGTCCCTTCCAACTCAAGAAGTCTGTAATTCTCTGGCTTGTAAAATTCCACTGAGTGACAGTGTTCACACAACCCCTCCAAAATACCCCAAATGGAACCCCAGTCATGTTTAAGACCCTAGAACTAAGGAGAACTTTCCTAACAGTTGGAACAATCAATCCGTGGAATGGCTTGCCTTCAGAAGTTGTGCTTGCTCCCATCGCTGGAAGTTTTTAATTTAATTTAATTTAATTAATCATATTTCTATGCCTTTTAAGAAGACACTGGACAGCCATTTGTCTGGAATGCTATAGGGTGTCCTGCTTGGGCAAGGGGTTGGACTAGGAGACCTCCAAGGTCCCTCCTAATTGCTGCATTTGGGGAAGTCTTAGAAAAGCACCTCGGAGATCCTTGAAAATATCCTCATGCAATGATTTTATTAAGATATGGAGAAGGCAGTAATTAGTGGAAGCCAGCATGGATTTCTTAAAAACAAGTCATGCTGGACCGATCTTGTTAGTTTGACAGCAAGTGAATGAGTAAGCCAAGGGAATGCCCTGAACATCATATATACACCGGCTTTGATAAGGCACCCGATGCGGTGGGCTCCTTGGTGAGAAGCTGCCTGGGGTGCGTGGTCCTGCTGCAAGATGGCTTTGCAGGTGGTTGAACGGCTGTGCCTCCTTCTCAATACATTTGCAGTACATGGGGAGAAGCAGGCGGAGGGTCCCCTGGGGGCTTTGTCTTGGCCCTGGGGCTCTTCAACATTTTAATCAATGACTTGGATGAGGGGCTGGGAGGGGTTCCCAGGGGATTTTCAGATGACACAAGCTGGGTGTGTGGAGGGTGTGTGTGCAGTTGCTCAGAAGAGAAGCTCAAAGTTTGGCTTAGAATATCGGTCCCAACAAAATGCAGTTCAATGTCAAAAATAATTAATAAAGTTCTACACTAGGCAGGAAACAGCGGTTGACAGGTGCGAGTCTGATGGCACCTGGCTCAGCAGTTCTTCTGGGGGGAGGATCTGGACGTGCTCTGAACTTGGGGTGGATCTGTACTTGGGGGGAGGATGAAGCTGCAACCAAAGAGCCAATGCTAACTATGCCATGTCAAAATCACAGGAAGGGACAGCTGTGCTCTATGGCGCACTGCGGATACTCTGCCCACTTCTGGATGCCATCACAATGGGGAAAACGGAGCTAAGAAGGAAAATGTAGGCGGCACAACTCCCCCCCCCCCTTGTGGGCAGGTCAACTCTTTGCCGAATCCCATCAGACCCACCCCCTCCCTGCCCAGACAAGCCACCCCCCATGCCTTCCAAGGCCCAGCCTGGAAGTCCAGCTGCTGGAGCAGAGATGGAGGGCAGCCTAGGAAAGACCAGCAGAGAACCCCCAGCCTTCTGAGCCCTGGTGGCGCAGTGATTAGAGTGCAGTATTGCAGGCTAACTCTGCTCACTGCCAGCAGTTCAATCCTCACCAGGCTAAAAGGTTGACTCAGCCTTCCATCCTTCCGAGGTCAGTAAAATGAGGGCCCAGATTATGGGGGGCAATATATGCTGACTCTGTAAACCGCTTAGAGAGGGCTGGAAAACCCTGTGAAGTGATATATAAGTATTATTGCTATTGCTTCCCTCCTGCTCTTCTAATGGCCTCCATGCTCCACCCTTTCCAGTCGGCTCCCTCCTGGAAGCCCCCATAATGGAAAGGACCCCGGCCATGTTGACAAGGGGCCGCCCAGCTGGCCAGTCCTTCAGCTCCCCAGGAATTCATGCCTTGTCTTCTCTCAGCCTTGAGCTCCTTCCTTCAGCGTTTTCCAGGGCAGCCACAATGCAAGGGGGTGGGGGCGCTGATGAATTTGAAAGGATGCAGAGGAGAGAAATAAGATGGGGAGGGGGGATTAAATCTTGTGAAAATCCGAAAGAAGAGAAAACTGGGTGGAGACAGAAGTCTGTTCCCAAGAGGAGGAGAAGTGGCTTTATCCAGCAGGCTCCCAAGATAAGACAAGTAGCAACGGGTGGAAGCTCAACAGAGAGCACAAAATTTGCAACCAGAAGGCATATCCTGCCAATGGGAAGCTGGAGGCAGTGGAGCAGCCTGCCTCCTGGGGGGGAGGGGGGAATGCTGCACCACCGGAGGTTTGAAAGGGAAGGTCGGCAGCCATCTGTGTAGGATGGCATGAGGAGAGAGTAGTAGTGTCCTGGTAAAGGCAGAGACTGAGCGTTCTAGTCCCACCTTGGGTATAAGTAGGAAGCCAGCTGGGTGATACTGGGCCAGTCCCTTTCGAAGAGCCTAGGCAGAAGAAGAAAAGGGCAGAACACTTCCAAAATCTTGCCAAGAAAACTGCGGGGACTAGTTCATGAATTGTCCAGGAGCCAATACCGACTCAAAGGCACATACACAACAAAAGAGGAAGAGCCCAGTCCTGGACAGAGGGTTGGACTAGAAGATCTCCAAGGTCCCCTTCCAACCTCCTATTCTATTATCGCTGCCTAGTGGGTGGGTTAAGCGTGCCGTGTGAACCCTGCCGCAGAACCTGGCCGAGCTCTAGAGGGGAAGGGGCGACCTTTCCCGGCTGAGAGCCCCGAGGGACGCCAGGGAGGGGGAGGGCAGGCCAACGGGACGGAACGAGCAAAACCGCCAATCCACTAAATCAGTTAAATATAGTGACTCGAAGCCCCCTCTGAGCATTCAGAAAGCCTTGAATTAGAGGCACATTTGAGTCTTTGATGTACGGTATAATTTGAGAGTCTCGCTCACTGACGTCGCCCACTTCACCGGCCGCCTCCTTTTTCCTGACTTCCAGGCTTTCTCGGGCCACGTGCCTGCCGCGGGGAGGGCAGGGGCGGGGAAAAAGGGCGTCGGCTGTCCCCGCCCCTTTCTCCTGCCCACCAATTGGAAAGGTTTGCCGGCTGTGCCGCGGGGGCGGGGGCGGGGGCGGGGGCGGCCCGACCGTGGCGAGGCAACTGGCCGAAGAGGCTCCGGGGCGGTACAAGCGCTTCGCAGGCAAGTCTGGGCAGGTCTCGGAAGCTGAGGACCAGCGGGTCGGAGACCACGAGGAAAGGCCGCCGGCCGGCGCTGCCCTAGGCGCGCCTGGTAAATCAGGCACTCCCGGGAAGCCGAAGCCGCCGCCTCGACCGGACGCGCCAGCCTTCCTGTGCGCCAGAGGAGACTCGAGCGGCCCGAGGACTGAAGCCGAGACACCGCCTTTGCCCCGCCGCTCGCCTCGGCCAGCTGCTTCTACCCGACGCCCCTTGGCAGCCGGCTGGGGGCGCTTTCCCTCCATGGTGGCCCCTGGGGGCGGAGGGGCGTCTTCTGGGGCGGGGGATGCGGAAGGACAGCGGGCGGGCCACGCATTCCTGGCCTGGGCAAAGGGCGCCCAGCGAAGGTCCCGGAAACGGGGGGGAGGGAGAGGAAGGGGGATCGATGGAGTTGAAAGCGCTTCCCAGCGAAACGGGGGGCCGCCTCCAGGGCCTGCGGGGAGAGCCCGGCCTTCAGGAAAAAGGAGGAGCTGGGCTCCGGGCTTCAGGGCGGAATTCCGAGCCGTCGGTCCGTCGGCTTCCAAGGGCAAGAGGGAAGGTCGGGCATTTGGAATCGGCACCTGTGCAGGTACCAGGATGGGCTCTGGGCGGCTTTAGCCTGGAGAAAAGACTCCCGGGCGGACGACGGACCGACGGACCGACAGCCCTCTTCAAAGAGCCCACCACCTCCTCCCAGCAACACTTGAGGCGGCTATTGCAACGCCCGCTCCGCAGGGCTGCCTAAAAGTGGCCACTGGTGCCAAATGCAGGTGGGCTCAGGTAGAGACCGAGGTTCTTGGGTGTCGTCCCTGAGCACAGGTTGGAGGCAGCAGTGGGAGGCGGCTGCCCCAAAGGCCAGCGCGATCTTGGGTGAAAAGTCCACATCCCAGAAAGCAATAATTCCTCTCTACTATGACTAGACCCCATTTGGAGTCCTGAGTCCATTTCTGGACATCTTCAATCCAGTCACAAATTGAAGCAACTTCAGAGGAGGGATGATGATGATGATGATGATGGAGGAGAAGGTTCAGGCAAGACTTTGTGAGAAACTTGTGAGCTGGTGGAACAATCTGCCCCGTTAAGCTGCTCCCCCCTCGGAAGGAGGAAGCTGATGGCCATTGCTCAAAGGGCTGCACCCAAGAAGAGCTCGAACTGGATGACTTCTGAGGTCACTCCCAACTCTCTTGCCATGGTTGCTGCCAGGAGGAAGAGGCTATGTGGCAGCCCTTCCCGTAGCCCAGGTCCTCATACCCCGTTGTAACCCCAGCTACCTCAACTCAAAGGCTTATGTCGGACTCCTGGTTTCACGATCTGTGGTGGAATGTAGCCTGGGTTTCCAGGAGGGAGGGGCTGCTTTCCAGAGGGCAAAGAGACAGCAGGAGGATAAGCCCAGAGAATATCTGGAGTATGTGGATAGTTGCTTTAGTCTGGCAAGTTGCTGTCTGCAGGTGAACAGCAAAGGAAACGACTCTGAAAGTGTCATTCTTGGTTCTTGGGCCACAACAGGATCCTGGGTGCCACCCACATTCCTTCATCTGGAGGTGGGAGGGAAGCAGGGAAGGGCGGGAGGGACCTGTATCTTTCTCCCTGACTGCAGAGGGAAAGGACCTTCTCTGCTGGGTTGCTTGAGTGCAGGGTCTCCCAGCAGTTGGCTCGAGAGCGGCCAGGGGGTGGGGGGGCTTCAACATGGGGGTGGGGGCTGTGTAGGAGAATGGGGTGACCCTGCCTCCCCCTCCCCCCAGCCTTAGTTCTGGGAAGAGTATGCTGGCCACCTCTGAAGGGCTAAGAATAAAGCGCCAATATTCCCCAGCTGGCTTCCGGTTCTCTGTAGTGACTCCCAGCCACATCACGTCTTTGGGCCCAATTTCTGGGAATCCTGGCCCCATGCCCAGAACTGGAGGCAGGCAGGGAAGTGCCAAGAAGGCTAAAATGCTTGGACAGATTTTAAAGCTTCTCATTCAAACTCCAAATGTCAGGGCTGCATCATCGGAGCGAGCTGCCTTTGCACATGGCGTGAAGGTTGGTTGGTTGGCTGCCAAGCGATGCTGGTATGAGCAGCTGGAGAACTCTACCTAAGTACGAGCAGGACAGTGGCGGAACTGGTGCTCTCATCTTCTCGGGGGCGGCTCTGAGCAAGTGGCCAGCAAATAACGGGGTTAAAATAGATTTCATGGGGTGCAAAACGGCTCCCCCTGAGTCCAACTTTGGGGCAGTGACTGATGGTTGGTCTTTCTCTGCTTGATTGCAAAGATGGCTTTTGTTGCTCTTCCTTGGGTTGGGTCCCAGCCTGTGGATTGGGGTGGGGATCCCCATTCTCTTCCACAATGACCTCTGTCTGCCGGCAGTCCAGTGAAGGGGGTGCCCCTTCTGTTCCAGAGACTTTGGGGCTCTGGGCTAATTGGCAGAGGGAGGGCCAGCCATTTTGGCAAAATCTGTGGTGGGGGCAGTCTTTGGGGGGGGGGGGTTAAGCTGCAAGGAGGAGAGGATTACAGTTTCCCGAAAGGTTGCAAGGAACGGTTGAAATTGCAGCCTCTGAAGAGCTCTGTTGATTCTTTTGAAAATCTACCAGACACAGTTCATGGCGGAAAAAATAAAAGTTAAGCGTCACCCTGACAGATATAAACTTAATAATTGTTTCTCTTACTCACCCTGCAGGTAAATTCCAAGGGCTCCATGAGGGATTCGGAGGGAGTCAGTGCCTGCAAATGCCAGCCAGGAAAGTCACATGCTGGCCCCACGTCCCCATTCCCCCCCCCCAAAGCCAGAAGATCTCCGGGCAAGAAGTGGACATGAAAAGGAGGCTGACAGGATCTGTTTTGTTAGCAAACGGTCGCTCGGGGGTTGCTGCGATTGAGTGCAGGGAGGAGGTGTCCCTTTGTCACAACCGCTTTCCACTCAGATTGAGGCCTCCAGTGCAGGCCCTCCGTTCCAATCCTGGTGCAGGACTGCGGAGTTCCTCCAGAAAGGGCTTCCTTTGGCTCTCCGCCCACTCTGCCCATCTCGCTCTGGGACTCCCAGACCCATAGGGCTGAGTTTGGAAGCCAGAAAGAGCCCAGAATCAGTTCCCCACTCCCCTAGGGCAGGAGAAGGAGGAAGATCTTGAAGGAATGAAGTTCACAAAGATCTCAGTCTTTCGGAGAAGCTTCCCCAGGTCTACAGTGGTGGCCGATGGAAGAAGGGGAGGCTCACATCCAGGGAAGAGGGTGGCCAGGTGGCTGGGTCCTGGAGGGCAGGGGCCTTTGCAGCCCACACCCAGCAATGGAGGAGGAGAGCCTGGGGGATGACGCGGGGGACCCTGGCAGAGATGGGGCTTGAAGGAGAAGCAGGAAGTGGGTCTCAAGGGGAAGCAAGGCCAGGAGCCCCCAGTGGGTGGGGGAGGAGAGGCTTCGTTCCCCCACCCCTCAAAGGCCCAAGAAGGGCAGGGTGATAGGCAGCTGTGGCCCCAGCTGGGGGTCCATGCCAGAGAAGGGGGTCGGTGAATTGGGCACAGCAGCATCACTGGAAGAGGGAAATTGAGAAGGAAAATCCCCTGGGGATCCAGATCCTGCCCCAAATTGTCTTGGAAGGGCCAGATTGCCTTCAGGGGGAAACTGGAGCTTCTTGGGAGCCAGTTGGGAGGGAGGGAGTCACTGTCCCCACCAGAGATGCCAGGTAGGGGCTGCCATTTGGAGAGCCCGGGAGGGGGGGGCGGGAGTGTAGAAGCCACAAGATCAGAAGCAGAAATGGGTGGGGATGGGGGTGTCCAGTGCATCACTCTTCACTTAAGAAGTCCTGTTTCATTTTGTATCAAAGCCCTTTTTAAAACATGTGAAATATGGCTTTTATAATAAAGCTTCCTACAAGAGAGATGTCCTGCCTGAATTTTCATGAAAACCCTAAGCTGCTGCAGCAGCCCCCAGCCCAGCAAGCAGCAGGAAAAGGCTGAGCCGTTCTAGCTGAGGGCGATGTGCACTGGCTGGCTGGCAGGGCGGCCGGCTGTCCTTGGGCCGGGTTCACGCAGCACATGGAGCCCTTAACCCAGAAGAGCCAGGCACAAGGGCTGGGTTGCGTAACAGCACAATGTGACAGCCAAGGTCACAAACACACAGAGGGAAGGGCTGGGTTCCCACAACACACTCCAGACAAACTGCCTCCTTTCAGCTGCGCAGATGGGTTATGCGCAGCAGCTGATTATGGGGATGGATGAGGCTGAGGATGATGGGATTGGTGTGCTTGTAGCTGTGCAATTACATTTATACACATGTGTACACACATACACACACACACACACTTCCAGGCCTACAAAGCTGCTTGCTGGCTTCTCCTTTTAACTGTGAAGTGGCTGGTGAGTGGCCGGCGCTATTGATGGATTAATTGATTGATGGATTAATTAAAATCTTCTACATGCTTCCAAGCAGACCTCCCTTGCTTAGTTGTGAAAATACCACTTGGGAGTGAGATGGGAGAGCTCAAAAGGGGTGGGGGGGTCCTCCTGGGGGTCTCTGTTCCCCAAGGGGAAAAGGCTGCCCCTCCCTATAGCCAGGTGAGGCTTCCATCCATATTGGGGTTGGCGATTCTTCTGGGTTGGGTGTGTGTGTCACAATTTCTTGGGATTGGACCCCCTCTGATGGACATCACAACTTGTGTAAACCCTCCTCCCAGCTGATGGGGGTCGGGGGATTGGGGGAGGGAAAGGACAGGCAGGCAGCTTCTCTGGGGCAGGCAGGAGAAGGGCATCGTCTGTTGGCAGGTGGGAAAAGGGGGCTTGGAGGGGAAGAGCTGTTCCCCCTCCTGCCATGGGAGTGTCCATACGTCACTTTTCCTCCATGGGTGAGAGAACTCCAGTGGTTGCATTCACAGAATACACTATGCTTACGTGTGTGTGTGTGTGTGTGCACGCACGCGCCTCAGAGCCAGCCATTTGGGTTAGTGTATAACACTTTTATAATTTAGCCAGCATTGTGCAGAAAAATGGGTCAGCTCCACAACAAGCCTTCTTCTGCTGGGTGTTTTCTCTGGAGAGGCCTCCCTGCCAGCTGCTGGAGTCTCGGGGAGGGCCCCACCCATGGGTCCTGCGTGACTCCTCTCGAGTGGGGAGGAGGCCTCAGCTCCCCTGCAGCAGGGCCAGGCTGCCTTTCCCCCTTGGTGAGGTAGGAGTGTGCATGTGTGGTGGGAGGGAGGGGGGATCAGAGTGTGCAGCTTTGTGGTGCATCTTAACTGGAGCTTCCTGGGCACCTCTTCACTTGGAAATGCCCGGGAGAGGAAACTGAGCCTGAGAGAAACACTGCTTGAATGCCATGCAGATCTCTGCAGAGCGCCTGGCCACCCGAGGCGAATGTCTTGCGCCTCCCGTCCATCTGGAGGGCCCAGCTCCCCGCAGCGCAGCCCCTTTCCTCCTAGAAGCCCCTGAGGCAGCTCCCAACCCAGCCCAGTTCCCATGGCTGCCTTTGTCCTGTGGGAGTCTGCCTGCCTCCTCCAGCAAAATTTCCCCCCTTTCTTTCTGCTGCTAGTGCCACTCCCACCTACCCCATCCCCTTCTGCCTCACATGGCCTTTGGCTTCCCAGCACCTGGAACACCACGAAGCAGGACGGGGCCCCAGAAGGGATGTTCCTGCTGCACAACTGTGGGGCTCCAGCTTCCCTGTCCACTACAAGCTCTGGCTGGCAAGCCTCCCACAGGCTGTTGAGGCAGCAGAGCCCTCACTCAGCAAGGTAGGACCTCTGTGTGACACAAAGCTCTGAAGGGCAGGCAGAACTGGCCCAGGGAAATTCCTTCCAGGCAGCCCCTTTCGGGTGGGCTCTTCCTTCCTTGGGGTGCCTGCCACTCACTCTGGATGAGTGAGGGGGGCGGCACAGAGTGACAGAGAAGGGGCTCCCTCCAGTGGAGGACAGGAGCAGCTGAGCCCTTCTCTCCTCACTGCTCAAAAGCATCTATGTCAGGACCGGGTGGGGTGGGGGTGTCTGCTGATTCAAGATGCTCACCTGCACGAGAGGCTCAGAAGAAGCTCAGTTGAAACCCTGCAAGATTTTGTAGTGTGTGTTTGATCTGGCTTGATCCCAGTTCCAAATTTGTGGCTGGGATGTCATCCCCCACCCCCATGGCACTACTGAATATGTCCCTCTGCTAAAGCAGCTGGGCAGGCAAGGGCATGAGGGGCAGTTCCAGCCTGAGCTGGGTGGGTGCCAGCTTCAGCTTTTGACAGCCACAACACACATCCTCATCAATCACCTCCCATTAAACTCTGCTGGGGGTGAGTTGGAAATGAATTCAGCCAACAAGCATGGGTCGATGAAAACAGAGACTTTATTAAAAGAAAATAATAAAAACTATTTTGCAAAATAGGGTGGGTATATCTCAGCAGATCTCAACAGAGGAAGCCACACCTAAAATTTCAAAAGCATTACATTTTATAGTTCCCTATCCCAATGGCCCATTTTCCTTGATTTATTGGACAGGCCCTCTGGGGTTTCAGCTAATCCAAGACGCCTCAAAGAAATACATTATCTCTCTCTTTGTTTTCTCAGATTACTTTCTCTTCACCACCTCCCGCACCTTTCCATTTTAAGGAATGTCTCCGTGTACCCTCAGCAGGCCCCTCTCCTATGCCAAAGAACAGAATAATGCCCACCTGTCCTTCTCCAAGCATATGCACCATAAACATGGGAGAAAAGTTCCGCAAAGCATAGACTCCAACTACATTGTAAAACTCAGCCATATTTAGACCTTAATGCAGGAAGGATACAATTGATTTCATACATATGTTTTTACAGAGGTACATGTATTATAAATGCTTAACAAATTAGTGCTTAAATGGAAAATGCTTTTGTAGCACCCTAACATATATTGTGAGGTGAGGGGCCTCCAAGGCTTGCTTGCCACATCTCCTGGGGTCACCAAACCCCTTCAGAGGGGTTAAGAGGGACATTTAGCCTGCCTACTATACTGACCTCCTTTCATGGCTGCTTGCAGTACGCCTGTGAATAATCTTGACTGTACGTCTGTTTGTCCGCTGGGGATTCTGTGCTGCTCTAACATTGAGAATCAGAAAGGAGGAAGCTGAAACTTCCTGCAAAAGGCATTGATCCACTCATACCTGAAGATTGAGGGGGGGGGCTTAGAAAGCAATGCCCTCCCCCATCTACGGAGCCTTGTGGTGGATGGCCCTGCTCATGTAGGAGGCCTGGGGCTGCATCATCTTCTCCTGGCTCCTCCGGATTATGCCTTCCCCACAGCTCCCTTGGCCTTCCTATGAGCAGACGTTTTCCCTCCCTCTCTCCCACAGGTCTGCATGCCCATTAGCCTGACAGGTCCCCCACCAGAGCGAGGCAGAAGGGAACCTCCCCCATGCACCCCCATGTGCCCCTTTTCCCATAGAAGCTGTCGGGGATTCTTTCTGAAGCCGGGTCCGGTGCTTGCCTTGGGTCCAGGTACAGTCTGGCTGACGGCCACAAGCTCTTCCCACATTGTCTGGAGCTCCTCTTCCGCACCCACAGCTGTTAGGGGAGCCATTTCTGGACCCAGATTTAGCCCACTTTCAGAAGAGTACTACATCCCCATTGGGAGACAGCCTCACAGCACGTGGGCACGGGCTCTCTTCATTGGAGAACTGTGAAAATAACTGAGGCCTCTGTTCCCAGTGACCCATCGTGCCCAGTGAGCAATCTCACCCTCTGTAAGAGAAGGGCAATGTGTAGCTGCCCTCTTGCCTGCAGGCGACCCCTGGCAGGAGGGGAGGTGGAGCTTCCCCACCCCCCCATTGTTTCCCCTAAGGTCATCTGTAGCATGAAAGGCAGCACACTGGCAGAGCCGGGCTCTATTGCTTTGGCCAGCCTGCTTTTGCGCCAGCTGTGGGGCCCTTGGGGGTGTTAGCCGGGAAGTGGTTTTGGGCCAGAGGTCGAGGCAAGGGATCATCAACCCCTCCCCCCATGCCCTTCCTGCCAGAAGGGCCTCAGTGGGTTTCTGAGTGGGTTTCTGAGCTCTTTCCTGGGGCTTCTGCTGAAGCTCTCAGTGGGGAGACAGCTCTGCCAATGCCTCCCCACCCCTGGTCTTCGGGGGTGGGGGTCTTTGTGCTCTTTCAGAGAGAGCCATCCCATACCTGGAATTTCACAGGAGGGATGGTCTCGCTGTGATGACAACCACACCTTGAAACGGTTGCCTTCCCCTTCCCCCCTCCCCAAGAGCTGAGAGCTCTTCTTCACCAGCCAATCATGTGTCCCCAGAAGGGTCTGCCTCCAAGGGTGTCCCCCCCAAATGCCCTGGCAAGGCTGGCAGGCAGGAAGAGAGGCCGCCCTGGTCCTCCCTTGAGGGATGGTAGGGGCAAGTGGCAGCCCAGAGCAGCAAACCCAACTGACGTTCTGCCTGCCACCCTTTGCCCACTCACTCCTGGGATAGGAAGGGCAACCCCCAGCTGCTCCTGGTGGTGGGACAGCAGCCACCTGGGGTGAGGTGGGGGGCCGGACTTTGTCCTGTCCTTGGCTGTCCACCCCGCTCCCACTGCTGGACTGGATCCTTTGACAGTGCCAAGGACATTCAGGGAGTGTGGGGGGGGGGGTCTGCATTCTGATCACTCCCCCCCCCACTCAGCTCGGTTTCCAGGTAAGAAATAGTAAGAGAGGAAAGCCGAAATGCCAAACAATTGAGTCTCCCCACCCCGGACCCCACCCCACTTTGCTCTCCTTGTTTCCAGGACACCCACACGCTACTCCATAAATCGCCTTTTGATCTTTCTTTTTTTTTAGCATGTTTTGATTGTGAACTATATAACAAGCAACAGCAACAATAAAATGCATCAGTGATTTTACAGGAGGGGAAAACACAAACGGATTCAAACAACCAGAAGAAGCAGAAGAAAGAAACCGTTAAAAAGGAAAGATGAGATCCTTGTAGTATCCATGTAAGATGAATTCAAGCCAGGAAGACATTGTTAAAGCTACCCGGACATCTCGCTCCCTCTTCTCAGTCTCCAGAGGGCCTTTCGGCTTCTGTTTGGAGAATCTCCTTCATCCAAGGTCAATTTTCACCCGTTTGTCTTGGGATTCGGCCTCCTGCATTCTCCCCAGAGGACTGGCCGCTTGGAGATAAGCCCTTCTCGGTGCTCTTGAGCAGGGCTCTCTATCTTGGCAACTTTAAGACTTGTGGACTTAAACTCCCAGAATTCCCCAGCCAGCTATTCTGGGGAATTCTGGGAGTTGAAGTCTTAAAGTTGCCAATGGAGAGCCCTACTCTAAAGTGCCTCCTTCCCTCATTCTTGATCTTTTCCTTGCTTGTTTTTCTCTCACTCTTCTCCAGTGCCTCCTCTCCCCTTTCTCTTAACTTGCCCCTCCCCTAATCCGGAAGGAGGGAGGGAGGGAGGGAAGGAAGGAAGGAGATTCAGTCAGGCCTATTTTTTGTGCCTCTTTCGACATTAATTCACTAACTGCTGCTTTCCCCCAAGCATCTGAAATCTTGAAATGTCTATTTCCCCATCTTTAATAAACTTTTCACTATGTTACACAAATTCATTTACTCGCTCTAATTGTTCCATCATATGTGCATAACTAGCGACCATTTACTCTGTTTTCCCTGTCAGACACAATTACCCCAGTCTTGGCCACGTTTATTTTCCAACACCCGTTGCATCTATTGACCATTTGCTGGCCAAGGACTTGGCATTGCCTGCTTCCTTCCAAGGTGCAGCTGAGTCATGACCTCCTCTGAAGCTTCCCTTCCCTTCCCTTCCCTTCCCTTCCCATCCCACCTGGAGGCAGCTGCTTGGTCTCCTTTGATGCTTCCTGCGCAGACCTGAACTCCTCCCGTCTCCCTTGGGCACGAATCCTATCCCAGGGTGGGAGCGGTCATCCTGGTGAGGTCCACATTCACATCCAACATTGCATAATTGTCCGATCGGACTCTTGACACAGGCAGCCCTCCAATTGCAACCATTCAAAGCTACAGCAGCCCTGCAAAAAAGTGACTTATGACCATTCTTCACACTTATGACCATTGCAGCATCCTCATGGTCACGTGATCCAAATTCAAATGCTTGGCAATGGATTCATATTTATGATGGTTGTAGTGTCCCGGGATCACATGATCCCCTTTTGTGACCTTCTGACCAGCAAAGTCCATGGAGAAAGCCAGGTTCACTTAACAACCTAACTTAACAGCTGCAGTGATTCGCTTAACATCGGTGGCAAGAAAGGTCATAAGATGGGGCAAAACTCACTTAAGAAATGCCTCGCTTAGCAACATAAATTTTGGGCTGAATTGTTGTTGTAAATCGAGGACTACCTGGATTAACATATCTACAGTAAACTTTCTGTGAGATGCCCATGCTCGTTCTTGAGCGAGTAACCAGCTCAAGAATAAAAGCCCAGGTGAAAAAGACTTCCTGTGACGTCGCAGCAGCTGGAGGAGGCAAGGGATTCTTCTCCCAAGCTGATCCTCCGATCGCTGACTCTCTGGATCTCTGGTGCCAATGACCAGCATCCCCGCTGGCTGCTCCCCCTCAGGGCAATTTTCACCCTCCTCCAGTCCGTCCTGCCTTCCCTGCAGCATTTCCCTTTTCAGTCTTCTCTTGTCAAGTGTGACTTTTTCCCATCCCGGCTTTTTGGATGAAATATTTATAGCATTCAATTTCAATTCAACGGTTCAGAATATTACTCTAATTTCTATACAAATCTCTGAAGCCCTAACCCTCCTCCCAGCGTTCTCTCATTTTAATTTCCCCTGAAATGATTTCAAGGTTTTTATTCTTAATCCCGTTCATTCAGCCGGAGGCTTCTTGCGTCTTCCTCTTCACCGGCTTCCAAAATATGTTTTTATTTCCATCAAAATTGTTCTGCATTTTCTTGGCCTCTTGTCATCTTAGCTGTTCCTCGGCTGCCGTCTCTGCAAATCTCCTTTTCCGCATTTCCTCAGTTTGTCAGTGATCATTTTGCATGACATGATTTTCTTACCCACAGCCTGGTCCGTTGCCAAACTCCGCCAAGTCTCCTTTTTCCTGTTTTGACTTTAGAGTCGCTGCCAGAGCTTCGGTGGTGGGTTTCTCTGTCCCTCTCATTGCCCCCTCCCCATCCGGACAGGTTGTCCCTGGGATTCTATGCACCTTACGTCATTTCTTCCAGGTTATCTCAGATTCTCACCCTAACCGGTATTTCCGTTATGACTGACTTTCAGGGTGCAGAAAAGGTGACCAGCCCTGTCCTCTTGCACTGATTCTGAACAACACTGAAGACGGACGAGCACCGGGGAGGAGGAGAAGCTTCAGGCCCTTCAGAAGGACACCTTGGCTGCCTCTTGGAAATCCTGTCCCTGCCAAAGGGGAAACTGGGGTGCCCTGGAAATCGTTTCAGTACGCTGAGGTCTCTAATGGCTTGCCTTCGGAAGTTATGGGGGCTCCATCCCTGGAGGCTTTTAAGCCACCTGCTGTGTCTGAAATGGCCTGGGGTTTCCTGCTTGAGCTAGAAGACCTCCAAGGTTTTTCCAACTCTGTTATTCTGATATTGGGGGAGTCAAAGGGGGGCAGGAGGGCTGAGAACATCTCAGAAATAGGTTCATGGACACACAACCATAGCCACCCAAAGAGCACCCAAAAGGGGGCAGCCTGAGAAACAGTTCTGGGTGCAAGGGGGGATGGGGGCAACTGAGCTAAGAGGCAGCATGGAGGTGTGATGAAAGGACGATGGAGACCCACCTCAGGGAAATGGAACGGGAAGCAGGATGGAAAGGAAGGAAAGGAAGTCCACAAGGCCAGTGCAGAAAAGGCACAGAACAAGGCTTCCTTGCTTGTGTCCAAGAAAAGGGGTAGGATCCTTCTGGGGCTTGGGGAGAGCTCTGTCCCCTTTGCATCGGGTCTGTAGGTGAACCACTCAGTTCTCTGCCATATTAGGAGGTGGGAGTATTTGTGTGTGTGTGTGTGTGTGTGTGTGAGAGAGAGAGAGAGAGAGAGAGAGAGAGAGAGAGAGAGAGAGAGAGAGAGAGAGAGAGAGAGAAAGGGATAAAAACCTAACACCAAGAACTGCGGCTTGAAGGGCAGCCCCACAAAGCATGAGCTGCAGTTCTCCTCTCCTGTTCCTGTTCCTGCTCCCTCTTTATTCTTTGGGGCCTCTGACTCTCTCAAAGGAAGAAATGGGAGGTTTCTGAGCTGAGATTTGCACTCTCTTGGGTGGGACATTTTCGCCAAAACGTTAGAGTTCTTGGTATATTTGGGGTGTTACGATTTGGCACATTGCAACTTGTATTGGCTCCCAACTGTTCACTGTAAACTTCCACCACCGGCCAAATGGCAAACTTTGGAGGGGGAAGTAATCCATGGAGCTGGAGTGTAGAAAGTGTGAGTCCTTTTGTGATCCAGAGAGCCCCCTGGAAAGTGGACATTTTCCATTTGGAGTGGAGGATTTCAATCTCTGAAGCAAGAGCCTTATAGGTGCCTCGTGTCTTGCATAAGCGCCCCTCCCCCCCCTTTGCAGCTCCACTTTAGAACTCTTGTCCCACAATGGGATCTGGCCAGACCCACTGATGGACACTGCTGTCAACAGGCCACCCAACGTCCAGTCTATCCTTGACTGTCAGAAATTGGACCTTCCTCCTCCCTACATGATAGCTTGTTACAAAGAAGCTGTACTGGTCAAAACTTTCTTCCTGGAGATTTCAATCCATCCATCAGTTTAGAGGCTGCACCGTCCAGAGCCCCGCCCCCTTGCTCATTGTGCAGGTGTCCCCACCTCAGCTGGCTCTGAACTCCTCCTGGAAAGAATCCACCCAGTGATCAGGTTTGGCTCTCCACTCTGCCACAGGACCTGGGATCAGCCCTTGAAGGCGTGGAGCCTCCAGAAGGAAAGCCTGCTTGGTCCATTACTAAACCAGCAACCCTCTCCAGCCATGGAAATCTCTGTGGGTGAGCAGAGAAGGGCTAGCTTGAGAAAGATTTCTGAAGAAATTTCTTCAGCACAAGAGACTGTGGGTGAAGGAGAGCGAAGGAACCGGCTGCCAAAGCAGCTGCCAGTACCTCTGGTCTCCACTTCTTTATTGGAGAGTCCTTGGTGCTCTCTGAGCTTGGCTGTTTGCTTGCAGACATTTTATCACCCAACTAGGGAACATTATCAGCACAAGTGAGGGTGGGGTTGATCCTTCCTTATAAGCAGTATCAGCATTGGTGGGATTGTGGTGCTTTCTTTCTTGGTGGTTCCTTGATCAGGGTGTTTCCTACTAGTTTATTTGCCTGATGTTAATCCCTGCTCATCTGGGTATTGGTTGCTGCTAGAGGGGATGTGGTCTTTTCTTTCCTTCTTAGCTTTTTTCTCTCTTCAATGTTGTGTAGCTATGGTTTACCTCCGTGAGTCCATTAATGGCTGATTTATCTGAATTCCAAGTTTCCAGGAGTTCTCTAGCATTTTTGGATTTAGCTCGGTCCAGGATGCTTCCCAGATGAAACTGTGGTCGAGTGTGTCCAGGAGATTAAGGAGCTTCCACCATCTCCTCTGGCTGCCAGTTGGGGTTCGTGGATGCATTCGGCTGGTCTTCGCCTGCCTGTCCCACATAGTGGCCGTTACGACCCTTTTTTCTTCTGGGGCTGCTGGGACTTTTGGTTTGTTAAGCTGTTTTGGAGGACTGTTTTGGAGTTGGTATGTGGGCAATGGTGATGCCGTGTGTGGTTGTAACAGTCTATCGGTTGTTCCTGAGATGTGTTTGATATACGGCAGTGTTATCTTTTGCATAGTTTTTGTTGGTTGTGCTGAGCTGGGCTGAGTGGTCAGGCACTTTCTGATAGAGTTGTCTGAATAGCCAAGATGTTGTGTAGGCGGTATGCTTTCTTTTTCTGCTGTTCTGAGTTGCTCCGGTGCGTTTGTGCTCGTCTGAATAAGGGCTCCTCTTGTGGGAGGCTGGTTGTTACTTTGGTAATGGAGCACTTGGTTAGTGTGGGTGGTTTTTCAATAGATTTTGTGTTTCTAATTTGCTGTTGTTTCCTCTGCTGAGGAGGATATCCAGGAAGGGCAGTGTTGTTGTTTTCTTCCTCCCTCTTTAATTTTAATCCTTTGAAGATATTGTTGATTCTTTTCTTTAGTCTCCGAATAATGTTTAAGAGTCTTTGAAAGGCCCAAGTGCTACCTACTCCTCTGTGGTGCACAAACACGACCACAAACAAAAGTATCCCAGGGATGAAAGCCTTCCAAAATGAGGTCCTGGGAAAGAGCTTTTGGGGCCTCGGGGTGTCCCAAATGCTACCCCCTTGCATGAATAACAAAAATCAAAACTGCACTGTGACTTAATGAATTAGACTCCCGCCTTGGATTGATCCTTCAGCTGGCTGGATTAGTCTAATTTTTCTCTGATAAATTTATCAGCAAAAGGCTGCACTAGGCAAAAGGTGAGTAACTATGGCAACTTCTAAGATATCAGTTAGCTTTAAGCTTTGACCAGGTTGACTGAGGTGGGTGCAAAGGCCAAGAACCCCACGCCAGGGCCCCAGGGTGTGTGTGTGTGTATGTGTGTGAATCCCCTTCAGCAGTGCTCCCCTTGGGTTTTGAATATCTCAACAGAGGCAAATCAAGATGCCAGCATGATTTAAAATTTGACCATGTTCTGGAAGGAAAGTATAAGCAAATTCCTTAAAATGATTCAGTATTTCCAGATAGGACATTAATCTGCTTATTTTCAGATATTCACCTGTGTTACGTGAAACCCTCAATAATAATTCAACCATCGAACAGAACGTATCTTCAGAATTTGTCCAAAAGGGTTAACTACTTATTTGCTTGCGAGAGTCTGGAAGATGATTCACTATACTGTATGTTGTTATCCACATTAACTTGCTATTTCATTGCATTAAACAAATGAAGTGTATGTGTGTGTTTATTGTGTGTGTGAGTGTGTGTGTTCATTTCAAATCCCAACCTTGGTTTTATAGATTTGGTGTTAATATTAACATGTTGTATTTGCATTTCAGAATATTACATTAGCGTGGGTGTTTTACTGTTCTGCATCCCTTTTTATGCTATCCATGCAAGAAGAAAAAGAATATTTAGAAACACAGAGAGGATCTGATACACTAAATTAATACTATAGGCTGCAAACATGCGGTCAATGATAGAACTTGCCACGTAGGCACAGGCTCTGACTGGTGGGTACAAGGGCGTACAGAGCCCTGGTGCTAATCTACGCCAAACCTAGGGAGGAAATTCAAATTAGGTGCTTTGCATGAGGGAGAAAAAAGGGGTCTGGTGCTTTGCACTGATTTTTCTATCATATCTGGAAAACTTCCAGAATGCCGTGCCCTGCATGGGGGGCGGGGGGGAAGCACATTCAGTCACCTCTAGGTTGGTCAGCTCCCCTTGCAACTGTGGGTGTGGAGCTTCTGGGGTGAGCTGAGGGGTCCTTCCTCTTCTGTTCCCCCCTCCTCCCCCAACGTTTATGGTTTTCTGATATGGTAGCCCTGATGATGTTACCTCGCTGGGTAATGACACATCTCCAAGAACACAATTAAGCAGAAAGACCAAGGATTCCACAGTCTTCCTCCCCCTCCTCCTCCTTTACACACACACACCCTCTTCTAAAATTGTTCCCTAGGTGGATCATGAAATACCTTCCAGGAAGCAACTTGGCTCAGAAAGTGCCCAGCCCCCACAGTTCAACGCTAAGCTACAGATGTTCTCTTTCATGGTTTTTAAAAATATATCTTCACTTGTTTCTTGTTACTGCTTTGGTAGCAGCTTATTCCAAATCTATTTAGCTCCCTTTTTGAAGAGGGGGCTGGGGTCTTATTTTCAACCCAAATAGTTATATCTTTCCCCCCAAAGGGTTTGCTTTATTCAACTGAAGAAAAATTTGGCTCCTATGAAACAAATGCGGGTCCTGCAAATGCCCTCAAATACTTTTGCCGGTAGGCGCCTTGCCTCTTCCTGATTGGCTTGGGAAGAAGTTGGGGGCTGAAGCTAAAGACCGCCGAGCCAAGACTATCTTCCGGGGACCCTCGCAGGCCAAGGAGAAGGTGGCATCAGGGCAGGTTTAGCTCTTTCCTGCCTGATGCCCAGGTGGAGAAGCGGCTCTCGCGCTGCCCAGCGCCCATTCTTCCCGGAGGCCTGGGCTTGGGCGAGGGTCCTCCGGGGCCGTCCTGCTTTGGCGGCCGCTTGGGGCGGGAGAACCGCCCAGTCCCCTGAAGACGCGGTTGGCAGCGGGCCCCTCCTACAGGTTTTGCTCTTCCTTAGGGCCCGAGGCGCAGGGCGGGGCGGGCGGGGCAATAGCAGGAGGGGAGGCCGGAGGGAGCGGGCAGCCGCTCGGCTACGGCAACTGGAGGCGGAGAGCGGAGCGACTGCAGGAGCCCATCCCGCCTGAGGCTAGCTGGTGGAGGATATCTTGCCCCCGCGGGCTCCGGAGCGCCGGCCCCGACCACAACCGCCGCCTTCTGCTCTGGGCCTCCCGCCCGCTCCGGCTGCCACCTCCGGGCCGGGCAGGGCAGGACCCGCAGCGCTGCTGGAGAGTCGCCGGTCCGGGCTGTGCCTGGGGCCGCCGGGGAAGAGAGGCTGCTGCTCCTCGGTCGGGCCTTGAGCCGAGGACGCTGCCCTCCCCCCCTCCCCCCCCCGCGGACATTCATCCCCCGCTTTCTGGAGCCCCGCAGGAAAAGCGCGGAATGAATTAAATCCCGCAGTTTGTCTCCAATCCCGCAAAAAGGCAACCCCGGGAACCCTGAACCCCCGTTCCCCCTCTCCATGAATGCAAGTAGCTTTCACGCCTCCCATTCCTAGGCGGAGAAACCCCGAGAAAGAAGCCGTAGAGGCCCCCACGGCTCAAGACCGGCCTTCGCTGATGGCCATCGCAATACCCAGAAGGGCCCCACCGGTTTACACAGAAAGGGGAATTGTCCGTCCCGAGGAAACCGGGAGTTGCGGAGGAGTGGGGAGGGGGCAGCTCTCCGGCTGCTGCCTAAAGAAGGATGTGGGGTGGGACCCCCAAGGAGGCTGGGGGCCTCTCAGAAAGCTTTGCGGGGGTGGGGGCTCTGCCAAGACTTTGCTCACCAAAGAAACACGGGGATTCTCTTACAGCTGGAGAAAGACCCTCTCCAAAGATGTGGGGAGAGGACAGGGGCAGGAGAGCAGCTCACCTGGGGTCTCCCTGTTATTGTGTCTTCTCCATTCCCTTTTCTGGAGGGACTGGAGGAGAGGTGGGCATTTTGCAAAAGAGAGCAGCTCCTTTCTTCCCCAATCCTGGCTGTGTGCTCCCCCCCCCCCCCCCCGATGTCTGGCTTTGTGAGCCCAGTGTGGGGAGAGGCACCAGGTGGCCAGGAGGTGGACTTTCTGGGGAGATTGGCTTTGAGAAGATGCTGAGGGGTGGGCTGTGAAGCCCTTGGGTGCCACCAGGGAGAGGAGCACGGCTGCTGATCCAGTGACCTGCAGATGAGCTTTCCTGCCAACTGAGCGATTTGGGTGACTTCTTTATGGGGAGTTTAGATTTGCCAGTCTGCATTAAATTCGAAACTCCTGGAAGCGTTAGCAATTAAGTGGCAGGCGGGAGCAGGAGGGAGAGATGTGAGAAGGAGGAGAAGGCAGGCTGAGCTGCAGATGGTCCCGGAGTCCTTGGCCAGCAGATGCCCCATGCCAGGCTCTCTAAGGGTTGGCAGCCCCACAGCCAGATAATGAGGAGGGCAGGGAAATGGGGCAGCCCCCCAAGTCTGGTTCCATCTCTGTCCTGAGATGCTTCCCAGCACATGGCTCCCAACTTCAGCACATGACCCTGTGTGGCTCTCCTCAGCAGCTCGGCCGTTAACCTTCTAGCACAGGAGGGAGGTTGGCCGGGAGAAGCACATCTCATGAAGAATTCCCAGAAATGGTTTTCAGCTCCCAGAGAGTCAACCTGCTGCTGGCAGCCGCTCCACCTCCCCTTTCTGCGGGGAGGGGGGGGAGGGCAGCAGCCAGGCCCCAAGTCTCTGCCCAGTAAGCAGGGCAGAGACCCTGCGCAGGAAGGGGTCACTGGAGAGGGCAGGGCACAGAGCTCCCTCTACTCCCATTGGAGGCTGGTGGCAAGGACAATGCCCGGCACCACTGGGGTGTGCATTTGGGGCCACACACCAGGCCTCTGGCCAGCTCACTGTCTTTCTGAATGTCAGGCTCCCCTGTTCCCTTCCTGGGCCCCCCTGGGTGCACATCCACCACTGATCTCAGCAGAAAGGGATCTCTACATCCGAAGCTGCCTGGCCCTCTGCCCTTGTGGGGCTGGCAGCTCTGCAGCAGGTGATGTTTCTCTGCTTCGCTCCCCATCTACATCAACCTGTCAGCCTCTGTGTGCACAACATGCCAATGAGACCCTCTTCCCTCCAAGCACCTCCCACTAGGCAATCCTGTTGCCTTTTCTGCTCTCCCAGCCTGAGCAGCCAGCCGCATGGAAGGGAGTCGGAGACCAGGAGCCAAAGGGTTCAGCTGGATGAGGCCCAACCCTTTCCAAGGACAAGAGGGGGGGACACTGACTGGACCTCCAGCCTGTCCGTCTCACTTGTGGGTTGTCTAGCTGGATGGATCCCGGGCTCTCTATCAGCAGCTCTAACAGGCAATGAACAGCCCTGCAAAGTCAGCCGATCCAGCCTGTGATGCTTCCGGGATGCATGATGTCTGCGTATCCTTTGGGGGCCACACTCCATGCTTTTGTGTTCTGTGGCTTAGTTGCAAAGTCCATTTAACCTTGCTGAAAAAGGCTCCAGATGTCCTCTCTTGGCTAAACCAAAAATAAATAAATGCAAAAGAATAAGAAATGACTAGCAAAAGCCTTTAAGGCGGAAGAAAAAAGCCAAGGAAACGGGCTAACTGTGTTTTGCAGTGACCCCCGTAGTCCCCACTTCCAGACCCTCCTTCTCTCCCCATTCCCCTCTTCCTACCTTCTCTTCTTCCTGCCTTGAATGGAATCGGATTGAAACTCTGTCAGCTCCATAGAGCTTCATGGCAGTTTACAACCGAATTAAAATGTCCACACTATAACATAAATCTATTAATAATCAAGCATGCACGGTCAGTCTGAAACAGCAACATTCATACCTCAAGATTAACACGGCCACAGTATAAAAAAGAAATAGCACCAGCCCCGTAATATCAATACAAAATTAAATTACAATCAACATCACTTTACCTGTGACACACACTAGCAGCCGGCCCAAACCAGCAAGAAGTCACCAGGCCCCAAAGGGCCTCAGAGGCAGCTCTGTGTGTATAATTTTCCTTTTTAAAAATATTGATCTATAGATAGATGTCCCTTTCACACCAGGGTTTCTATGGTGCACAAGTTAAAAACAGCAAATAACAAGATCACAAATGCTGCAGGGGTAAAGAATGTCCAGCCTTTACCCCTGCAGTCCAAGCCAGCACGCCCCCCCCCAGGTGGAGCCCTCCCCAGTGGTGGGCCAGCAATGGAGGCCATCCTGCCCATTCCCTCCAGTTCTGCTGGGAGCAACACCCTCCACCCCCACCCCCACCCCGGGCCTTCTGGCTTGGTCCTTCATCTCTCCCCACAAGGGCTTTCTCGCTCTTCCCCGTCCTCTCAGCCCACCCACTGTTCCTCCAGGGGCCTGTCTTGGCACTTGATCCTCAGTGGATCTCTCTGCAGGACCAATCTGCCCTGGACCCACTTGGTTCTTTGGGATGGGGACTCCAACCCCTCCCCCACTCACTTGTTCAGCAACCGCCTCCCCTTGACCTGCTCTCTTCTTCTGCCTCCAACCATGAAGTGGCCCAGCCCTTCTCCCTCCACCAGGCACCCCAGCTCCCCGCATCCATTTCCATTCAGCAGCCAGGCCTTCCTTGGGTCGAAATTGACCCCTGGGCTTGTTCTGGACCTGCTCTAAGGTGGTCACTAAGGCCGCCTGAGAACTTCTTTAAACAAAAAAGCCAAAATGCATCTTATTCCATGAATGGCATTCCTTTCTAGGCAGTGCCAGGTGGTGGGGCAGAGGGCCAACGCTCCTCCCCCTTGTGCCCAGCCTGCAAAGACACGGCGGTGCCCCAGGAGTCCACTTTGGGTCAGTGTGAACAGCAGCATGAAGCTCCAGGACGGAGCTGAGCAGATTCTTCGGTTCCAGGCACCTTTGCCTTGGAATCAGCTTTGCGGCACAGGCACTTCCCTTCCCCCCTCCAGGCCCCCTGCAGCTTCCTTTCCTCCCCCCCACTCAGCAGCCAGCATGACTTCTGCTCCAGGGGGCTTCACCAAAATCCCCGACTGGCAACCTTCCAGGTGTCCTCCAGACTCAAAGCTTTCAGGAAAGGCAGAGACCTTGTCTCTGAGGTTGGGGCGGTGTGTGGGGTGTCTCTCCCCCCCCCCCAGCCCTGGAAGCTGATTCTCCCTCACTGCTTCTTTAACTGCCTTGGCTAATGAGATTGGAGGCTCAGTTGGACAGGGAAGGTAGCCCCCCTCAAACTGGGGGAAACCCATAACTGGGTCTTAATTGACCCATGGCATTCATTATGCTATGAGAATGTGGTTGCAGAGGAAAGGAACTGCTATTTTGAAAGAGCTAATATAATGGTTTGGTAGGAACAGTTGCATAAATTTACTATTTGAAACATAAACATAATTTTTATAGTGATGGGGAAAGAGCGACCAAAGCAGTTCTGCAAAGCATCTTGGGAAGGTGAGGGAGCCTCCAGAAGTGGAGAAAAGCAGGCTGTTTAAATAACCATAAATTGAGGATGTGAGCTCAGATAGCTGGAAGAAGCAGAGTTGTAAAGAGAATTTAGGGTGCAAAACAGTCATCTAAGAAAAAGTGAACCTCATTTTAAGTTACATTAATCTATCATAAGATCTGTACATTTATGAAATATTTGAAAAAAAGAGCTATTTTATGACCTGAAACTGGTTGCAGAAAAGATCACTCACATTGTATTTTATTGTCTATTATTATCTGGAAACCATAAAAACCGAACTATTTTGTAAATCATTGAACATTATTTAGTAAATAAATAGAATTCAAATAACTGCACAATCTGGTTACTGAATTCATCTGTTTTCTGAGTGATGCAGCGATCCTGGTTCCTGGTCTCTCAGCAGCTTCTGAGACCATTGATCAGGATGTCCTTCTGCACGGGCTTCATGGATTGGGACCAGGAGTCCCTTTGGTTAAATAGTGTCATTTATTAGGACCCGGAAAGCCGGCCAGTTCTGTCCTGGCACCTGCTCTCTGCAGCAGCTTCCCCTCCAGGGATCCCCACGGTTCCCCCTTAGAAACTGTTCAGAGGGCTGCTGAAAAGCTGGCTGTCTTCCAGGGCCAGGAGGCATCTCAATTGTGCAATTTAAAAAAAAAAGGGATCTAGGTAAATGGACAGAATCAGAATCATGGAATCCCTGAAGAGGAAAGTCCCCATCAGCATCCAGGCAGCTCCACAGCAAAACATGGGCATAGGGCTGTCTTTAGTCGCACTGTTGGATGGGCACCTTGAAGGCTCCACCAGACTTTGGGTTCTTGAGCCACGAGACTGGCATCCACCCTCAGCTGCCCTGGATCAGGTGGAGAACTGGCTGAAGGGGTGTCTACGCCAGCTGAGGAGCAGACTGCTCAGGCCAGGTGACCAGTGGCAGCTCTCACCCCCAGAGGGCCAGGGAAGAAGGGGAGCCCCACAGGCTGCCTGGGCACCAAGCCAGTGGCATGCTTGATCCAGTTTCTGTCTCAGAGCAGTTGGATCTAGCTTGAATGGAGAGTGGACATCTCCCTCAGTCTGTGGTCAGTCTGATGGGTTTGGGGCTGGGTGTTTTCCTGAGAACCTGATGGTGGTTTTCTGTGGCCATGGTTTGTGGTGAGGAGTATAGCCAGGGTTGCTTCAATGAGGCCTCTCACTGTACAGGGGGGAGGGGCTCTTGGGAGATGAAATTCAAGAAGAGAGTCCTGGGGCAACTGTTGAAGGAAGACAATGAATGAATCCAACCAAACTCAAGTAAAAGCCCGTATCAGGGATTACGCCTTGGCATGAAAGTGGCAAAGCATATTTTTCCTGCTGTTATGGCTCTGCAGTAGCCATCTGGCAGCCCCATCAGAATGACCCGTTCTCCTGCTGGGGAGGAATGGCTTGGAGAAGGATCATTAGCGGGTGAGGAATATTCTAAGCACCCAAATGGATTTAATTGCTTAGATTCTGAAGGTCCCATCAAGGTGATGGAAATCACACTGAGGGTAGTTAACTGGAACATTTGAATCTTTCCTTCCTGAGGTGGGGGACAGCATCCTTGGCTGTTGCCCCTTCCGATTGGTGAAAGGTGCCCAGGAAGCCACAAGGAGTTGGGCCTGAGCTGTAATCTCAGCTTCCCTGTGGGAGGGGCTGTCCCCAAACCTTGAAAGTGCCAGTGGTGTACCCAACCTTTCAGGAACATTTGCTGCACCCAGCTGGACAATTTTTGTCCAGTCCTTTTAGGAAAGGTTATTGAGAAGGGGAGGAGGCTGGGACTGCAGCGAGTCCTGGAGGAAATTGGTGGCCTGAAGGTCTTTCAGTCGGGACAGAAAAAAGAGACAGCAATGATTGTGAAAACCACTCAGAATCTGCAGTTAGCTCAGGATATGGCAATGCAGGCAATTATGGGTGTTTCTTGTTGTCTATGTAATGCATTTGCTCTGTGTGCTGCCCTGGTTCCCCTCAGGCTGCTGGGCATAACTCAAGATCCTGATCATGAGCAGTGAAGCCCTTCAAGGTATCAGGCCTGCTGACTCACATGTCTGTGGCTTCTGCTTGCCTTGGATGAGTGGGTAGATGGAGTGGATTTCCTCCAGATCCCTTCCATCAAGCAGCCTGCAAAAGAAACCTTCTGTGTTGTTGCTGCTCCCTCCTTCTGGCACACCCTCCCCTCCCAAGAGATCTCTGGCCCCAGGGATGAAATGCTCCTGGTTCGGATTGGATCGCCTGATCCGGTAGTGATGGCGGGTAGTAAAAATCCCTGCGCCCCTCCCCCATGCCCAGCTGAGCCGCACAATCATCAGAGGCTTTTTTTTTTTTTACTTTTAAAAGCATTTTTTCTACACCTCTTCCGACGAAGGCTCAGAGGCTTTTCAAAGCATTTTTTTCTGCAACCTCTTGGCCGAAGAGGTGGTTAAAAAAATGCTTTGAAAAGTCTCTGACAGTCCCAACTGAGTTGCCTGATCGGCAGAGAGATATTTTTTAAAAAATACCTCTCTACCATCAGGCAACTCAGTTGGGATCATCAGAGAGGTATTTTTTAAAAAGCCTCTCTGACGATCCCAGCTGAGTTGCCTGATTGGCAGAGGCTTTTCAAAGCATTAGAAAAAATGCTTTGAAAGGTTAAAAAAGTTCAATCCTAGCCAGGCTCAAGGTCGACTCAGCCTTCCATCCTTTCTAAGGTGGGTAAATTGAGGACCCAGTTTGTGGGGGCAATAAGCTGACTTTGTATAAATATAAATATACAAAAGTATGAAGGCTATTGCTTAACGCATTGTAAGCCGCCCTGAGTCTCTGGAGAAGGGCGGCATATAAATCAAAATTAAAAAAAAAAAAAATGGCCACGCCCATCCAGTCACATTTCCCCACCACCAAGCCATGCCCACAGAACCAGTAGTAACAAATTTTACATTTCACCCCTGTCTGCCCCTCACCTTGGGGGAGTGGGATTCAGGTGCTTCTGTGTGATCTCTGCAAAATGCCATTTAGTAGGTTGGAAATCAGGGAAGAGATTCTGACTCCACAATAAAGAGCTTCCCAAGGCCCACCTTCCAGATTAACAGAGTAAGAGTTGGAAGGGACCTTGGAGGTCTAGTCCAACCCCATGCTCAAGCAGGAGGCCATTCCAGACAAATGTCTGTCCAGTCTCTTCTTGAAAGCCTCCAGTGATGGACCCCCCACAGCTTCTCAAGTTCCTTAATCAGAGTATAAAATGTACACATTTTGGGTTGTTAGCATATTAATCTTGTCCCTGTGAATGAAGGAACACAGGTGGGAAGGTGAGAGAGAAAGGAGTACAAAATGGAGGTTCAGGACTGCTATTGGGGTTTGATCTCAGTGACTTTCAAGCAGCATAATGGCCAGCTGTACTTTCATGATCTTGCAGAGCATTGTTCTCTGTGGGTTCTCCTCCCCCAAAAAGGTTCTTCTCTGCCCCATTGCAGGTGCTGGAAGGCTTGAACTGGAGGGCCACAAGTCTTACGGTGGCCAGCAGGTCTCTCAGTGCAGCTGTTTGCATCTATGGGCTGGTTTCCATTAGCAATGTGGAAGTCCTCCAGATTGCATGCTTTATTATTTATACCCAAGAAGGCCCACTTTGAAAGGCAGCAAAGGGGACTCTGAAGTTTTGCAGAGGCTGGAACCGACTTGCCTTCCAAAGAACACCAGAGAGCGACCAGCCCCCATAAGCATGTGGAGAATCTGTGTGAAGACTTGGAGAGCTACCTGCTGCCAGCTTGCAAGCATAAATAAGGGTGAATGGGACAAATTTCAGGCCAAGAAACAATATGGAGAACACCCAGATTTCCCAGCGAATTTCCTCATCTGTTTTTGCAGCTGGAGCCACGAGAGAATAGAATAAAATTGAGGGTTTATCGGGAAGAGCTCTAAACAGGGCGATATGCAGCCAGGGAGCAACTTGGATGGCCCAGCGGCAGAGGTGAGGCTCTTCTCTTCACAAGGGCTCCAGGTTTAGGAGCTGGAGGGGCTATTGCATAGCAGGAGACCACTTGTGGGGAGAATTCCTGAAGGCCACAGACTGGCCGAGGGTCAGCCACAGGAAGGGGGGGATACCCAGTCACTTCAGGACTTTCTAGTCAGCCTGGCTGCTGGGTCTGTGAGTGCAAGCAGGATGCTGGGCACCCTGATCAGTCCCACTGAAGGAACCGTTATTGGTTTAGGGAGAGGGTAATGGCCCCGCCCCGTTATTGGTTTAGGGTGAGGGTAATGGGGCGGGGCCATTACCCTCTCACCAAAGCCCCCTTTGCATGGCAATCAGAGCTGAAGGCTTTTCAAAATCCAATTGCTGGGAAGGTGTTGGGCGGGGGTGGGAAGAGTTAAGGTGAGTTCAGTCTCCTTGTCCAGTTGCAAAGGGTCAGCAGCAGAAACGATACAGACTTGTTCCAGAACAGAAGGAATGGTGTGGAAGGTGAGATTTTAGGAACTTGTTCTTGACAGACGTAACTGTCAATCAGTGGAACAGGTTGCCCTTGCTGAGGGATTCCTCGCCTTCACTGGAGGTTTTCCAACAGAGATTGGTGTGTATGTGTGAAGGATCTCACGAAGAACGATGGTTCGTTGAGGGTGCTTCCAAGAAAAATCAGCATGCAAGGATGCAATTAAGTTAAATCTTTATTTAGGAATAAAGTAGGTAAAATGAGTTCCCAGGCACGGAGGCATCCATGCCTGGATTGAGCCCATGGGTCAGTCCCACAGGAGAGTAGAACAAGAGCAGGGGGAGCAGCCCCTGTGCAGGGGATCTTATAGGGGTCCCTGGCCCCTCCCTTACTAAGGTGTGTGAGGGGGTCGGAGGGCCATTAAATTTCCCCAATGGGGCTGCAGGGGCCGGAGCCCCTTGACCCACCAGTGGGATCCAAAGTCCCTTTTTGCTCTTATCTGGTGGCCTTTGAAGAAACTGCCATGGCTGGCACAAAAACACCTAACAGTGTGTGTGTATCTTCTTTGGGCAACAGTGTGGGGAATCCTGCAGTATGCAGGAACTTGATAGCCTCTTAGGTCCCTTCACGCTCTAGGATTCTGTGGTAGGAGGAGAGGAGAGTGAAAATTGATTTATTACAGCACCGGAGGCAAAAAGCAGGCCTAATGTGGCCAGAGATGTCCTATATGGACTTATGCCAAATCCAGCATGCATTTAATCAGCATCATAAAGAATTGGATGGGATTGTAGCCTCTGTCTGTGAGTGAGGACAGTTGTAGCAGGATGAACACAATGGCTTGAACTGGAAAAAGAGCTGAAGGAGATGCGGCTTGGTCTGGCTTCCCAGGGCACCTGCCGTCACTTAGCACCTCCACCACCCTGAGCATTTTCTGACTGAGCTGACAGTTTCATCCTCCCTTGCCTAACAGCATCATTTCTTCTCCTTCAGCAAGAGGCGGTTTCTGCTTCCTTTCCAAGGTCATATCTGCCCACACTTAAGCCAGGATTAAATCAGGTTTGTCACATCTTTTTCTTGACAACAGCACAGTAGTGGCTTGCAACTAGCTTCACTCAGGATACCTTCTGGGTTTATTTCTTGATTTGTATATATAGCTCAATTTAGCTGGGAGGCAGACAATCAATAGTTAAACTAGAGTCACAAGTGTTAAAATACTTTATAAAGAATAACTACAAACAAGATAAATAATAAAAATGAGTTTGTGGGACCACACCTATCCACAACACATCCACCCTGCAGGTTCCCCAGGGATCCCTGAAGTTGCTGGAAGAACCATGTTTTTCTTCTGAAAGGTTAACAGGGATGGGGCTAAACTGACACGGAGGGGAGGTTGTGTGCCAAAGGGTGGCGGGCACAGCAGGGAAGATATCTCGCCTGCGTCTCATGAGGTGGGACCTGCCACACACTGTCCTTGTGGACATGATGGGATGGGTGGATGTGATTGGGAAGAGGTGGTCTTTCGTATAATCTGGTCAGGTGAGGGCTTTAAAGGTCAAGACCAGCACCTAGAATTGCACCTGGAAGTAACTGGCAGCCAATGAAGTGTCTGGAGCAGGTGTGACACCTGCCATCCTAGAAGCACATGTAAATGCATCCGTGTTCTGCACCCGCTGAAATTTCCAGACACTCTTCAAGGGAAGCCCCATGTACAAAGTAATCAACTCTGGAAGTGACTATGAACAGAGGCCCATGGACCAAGAAGGGGGCGGATGCTAAACAATACAGAGGATTTTTCTAAGAGTTTCTGCCCAACCACAGGTATGGTAAAGCTTGGTTCCCAATTGGTTTCAGAGTGCACTGAGACCAAGAACAATAGCCACGGAGGCTGTGGGGGGCTTCTTGGTCCAGCAAAGAGGTTGGCCAGAATGCTCCCCTCCATTTGCATGGCTGCACCTCAGAGTTCCAGCTCAGGGTGAGGAGTTTGGGGCACAGAGGCCAGGGGCTCTCAGGGGTCTTAGCTCCAGGCCTTCCCTCAGAACAAGATAGAATCTGTACAGGCCCTTCCCACGGAAGAAGGAGGTGGGGTCTCAGAGGGGATTTGGAAAAACCACATAAACCTAGGTGGCAGGGGGGAGGTTGGAGGCAACTGTTTCCATGCAGAGCTGGCAGGCCCCCCTCCAGGTCATTCTGCAGGGAGGGATTTTTCCCAAGTGGCCATCACAACCATTCTCTCATGTGTGGGGGAGAGCTGGGTAAATCGGAGGCCGTGGGCGCTGGCAGGCTGCTTCTTCCTGATCAACCTCTGGGTTTCATTTATTCTGAACATAATTAATTCCAGGACACCGCAGTGGCTGACATGTTTCAATAATTAGTACAATCAAATCACTGTAATTGGAATAGTATTTGCAAACCCTTGGAAGGGGTGCCTAGGGGGTCTCAATGGAGCTCCCTCTCTCTTTGTGGCACGTGTGTGCATCAGTCCTGTAAAGTCACACAAGGCACCAGTGTCTGGGGCGGAGAGAGGCTGGCCTGCACAACCCAGCACAAAGGCCAGCTCTGGATCTTGGGGCCCCCTTCCTCCCTCCCCCCATTTTGTGGGGCCTGCTCTGCCACAGCTCCCCACCACCACCACCAGGAACAACAGGAAGCAGAGCCTTGTTCTGCTGGATCAGCACCATGGACAGCAGCTGGGCTGCCTTCCCTTTGCCTTAAGTCCTTCTCCTCCTCCTCCTCTCCCCCCCCCCACTTTGAAAGGCCAGATGTCCTGTGCCCTGGGCTGAAGTGCCTCTGGCCTCCTCCATTTTAAGTCCTTTTGGGGTGAGTAATTCCTCCTCTTCCAAACCCAGCACTGCAAGCCAATTTGGAAATTAATCCTTTCCACAGAAGGGGTTGGATTCCTTCCCTCCCTCTTGCACCAACCACAATTCGAGCCAATTCTTGAATTGCATCATTGGCAGCTTTTGTGGTCAAAACTCTGCCCAGTTGTGCCTCAACCTTCTCCTCACCAGCTAATGGGACTGAAACTCCCGGTGCCTAGTTGAGCCAATCTCTCCCGGAAGAGTGCCTTGGATGTGCTGGTGGCCAGAGGATCACCCCACTTCAACCATGTCCCCCCTGGTTTTCTCCCCCCTCGCCTTTTATGCCATGGCAGGTACAGCCTGACCTCTCTTCCCACTTGACTGAGAGGCACACATGCCGACCACTGAAGAAATGTTCCTGGCCAGAGCCCCTCGGGGCTCCAGGACTGGTCGGGTGGGGAGAAAGAATGCAAGACAGTCAGCTGCACCTTCAAAGCCAAGGTACTGAGGAACAGCAGCCGAATGGTTAAGCCTTGGAGTAGAGAGGGGGCTTCCTTATCTTCCCGGGGGTGGGGAGGGGGGCTGAGTGCCATCTCAGGTTGACCCCGAGGTGCCTCATATGTGGGGTGCCACAGGGGTTGGTCCTCTCGCCCCTTCTGTTCAACATTTATGTAAAGCTGCTGGGTGAGATTGCTGGGTGAGATCAGCCGTGGTTTCAGGGTGAAGTACCACTGTACGCTGATGACACTCAGCTGTTCATATCCACCCCGGACCAGCCCAACCCACCCCTGCCTCTAGCCGCAGACTGGCCAACCTCACCTTGTGCAACTCCAGTCAGGCTGTGTGTCTGTGTGCATAGGGAAGCTAAAGACCAGTGCCCCCCAGCCCCAGCCAAAAAGACACAGCTTGGCCCAGCTTCTTACTACTTTTATTTGCTTCCAAAGCTCGACTTAAATCACTTCTCCTGCTTGCTCATCAAGAGGCCAGGTGCAGCTCCTGGGGGGGGGGGGGGGGTTGTGGAGCGTTCCTCCTCCCCTGCTTTGCAGGGCCTGCTCCCTGGAGGTCTGAGCGCCTCCCTGCTCCCCTGCAGGCGTCAGGCTCCAGCTGTGGGCAGAGGCTGTGGCGGTGGGCAGGGGGGAGGCAGGGAGGAGGTGGAGGGTCTCAGCGACTGTAGCCAAATTCATCCGCATCGTCAGCACGGAAGTCTCCGTAACGCCACAGGTTCAGCTGCAAGGAGACAAGCCAGTGGAATGAGCCCCCCGGGAAGAAAGCCAATGGTGAAATCCGCTCCCCCCCCGGTTCTATCCGGCTCGCCGAACCGGTAGCACCGGTGGTGGGAGGCTCTGCCCACCCGCCGGGGCATCATTAGATCCCGTTTTTTAACTATCTACGCATGCGCAGAAGGTTCTGTGCATGTGCCGAAGAGGCGCTTCCCAAACCGGTAGTGAAGGTAAGTGGATTTCATCACTGGAGAAAGCCCCTGCGGACTCAGGTGGGGAGGGGGGTTCCAGGTCAGGTTTTGCTTCCCCCTCTCCTCCTATGGGGGAGAAGACAGCCGGCTCACTTACTCGGGCACTCTTGGCAGCCTCCTGCGCATTCACGTATTCGGTGATCTACAAGAGAGAGGCAGTGTCAGAGCCCGCTGGCCCCAGAGCCCCTCCCTCCACCCAGGTCCCTTCCCCGCCCTCCTTCAGGGCTCACCACTTTCTGGAACTGCTTCTCCTTCCGGGGCTCCACCATGACCAGCCCCGTCTTGACCAGCCCCAGCCCCACATCGGCCTTGGAGTCAGCAAATTGCAGCGTGACGTGGGTGCAGCTGGGCCCCACGTACTCTACATTCAGCAGGCACTGCGTGTTTTGGATGTCCCGCACAGCACTGTCCACCACGTCTGCTCGGGCCTCCTCCTGCAAGGGATGGACGCTGCCGGTCAAGAGGGGATGGGGAGCGCCATACCAGAGCAGCCTTGCTAGGGTGGAACCGCAGGGGCCACCCTCTCATGCCTGCTGAAGGGGGAACGGGCACTGCCAGAGGAAGTCCCCTCTAGGGACTTAATAGGTTCTCCATACAGGCAGGCTGGCTTCCAGTGAGCTATCAGAGCCCCACATGATACGCCCCCTACCCTCAGGACACTAATGTCACAAAATAACAGCATTCTGACCATAAATGCAAAAGCAATGAAAAGCATAAATCAAATTAAAATGGTTCAAAGAGGGTTCAGCTGCCCACTACCAGCCCCCCCCCCCCAGCTTTTTCTCTGCTGCTCAGCTGCCATCCCTGGAGGGCTACAGGACCCCACCCCCTTGCTTCCCTGTAAACCTGCCCTGGACTTACATCCTGAGGCACCTGGATGAAGGCAAACTTGTATTCAGTAGCCTGGGCAGGCAGGACTCGGGTGCCAAAGGCCTGTGGCAGAGCAGCCAGGCGGGTGGAAGGCAGGGTCTCCTTCTGCGATGGGAGGGGGAGGGGGAGGGGGGAGAAGGAAAGCAGGTGGTTAGCGGCTGCAGCAGCCCACTGACCCCCGATGGCAGCCAAAGGTGGCACCACCTGAATCTTGGCAGACAGAGGCTGAACAACAGGGGAGGGGTCTGCGAGGGGCCACCGGTTCTTTCCAAGGATCAAACCCAACCAGTCAGGTGGGGCACCCCTATGTGAAATGAGAGGCTCCCAGACACCTTCCGTCATCTTTCCCAGGCCTGCCTCCATCTGCCACCGAAAGCTAGAAGGTCACCACCAGTGATTTCTAGCACTGGCCCCTCTGCTCCTTTGGCTCAGCCCACCTGGGATCGAGGGTGACAAGCCTCCCAGGGCCCCGTCTCCCCTTCCTCCCAACCGGGGCCCTTCTGGGCCAAAGAGGCTTCCACTGCCCCACCCTGCCTCCTCTGTCCTGGGCAGCTGCTTCTGGTGCTGGGAGCCGCTGCAGCCACTTCCTGCCCAGTATCAGTGGGGGCGGGGGGAAATACCCTGCGCACACACCCCAAGTCCCTCCCAACTCACATTGCCATAGTCGATGTAGAAAACGTGCACCTTGGCCAGGGATTCCACCTTCTCCACCCGTGCCCGGTACCTGGGGGATGGGGAGGAAGAAGGCACAGCTGGGCATAAGCAGGGAAGGGCCTCTGACTCCAGCTGGACCTCTCCTGCCAGGCCAAACTCTGCTTCCCTTGCCTGTGGCCCTCCAAACTGTGGGCCCTCCCGTCCTTCCTTCCCAGCCCCTCTCCCAGCAGCCCCCTGGCCCCAGGGACTGGCTTCTCCTTCTGGCCATACATAGGTCCCCCCTCAAAAAGCCCAAGCCCGCCCCCTCCCTCTTGCAACTGGCTGGAAGACGGGTGGGACAGATCTGCCCAGAGGGCACAGGTCCTGCAGTGGGTCCAAGGTTTCCGATGAGGAAGGGGGTGCCTGGTGCCAGTCAGTCTGGCCAAGAAGGATTGCTTCTCGCTCTGGCTAGAGAAGAGGGTCTCTGGGTGACCTAGGCATACCATTCTCCATCCACAAATTTGGCAATACAGAAGTCCCCACGACGGGGAGTGTAGGCCCCCTCCACGGGGGGGCAGGCAGCAATCTCGCCCCGCATGCTCTCCATCAACTTCTCCAGCTGGGTACCTGCCGAGGGGGAGGGAGGAAGTGTGAGTCAGGCTGGCCAGCCACCTTCCTCCCCATGCTAGCCTGGTCATCGCCTGGGCACTGTGCCCAGCTCTGCTTCTGGGAGGGACCCCCAAGCCTCACCTGATCCAGACCCTCACTGACCGCTTGTGCCCTGACTTCCCCTCCCTGTCCCTTCCCGAGACCCTCTTCTCCACCCAGAGCCTCAAGCTGTCTCCGTCCCCTTAAACAGCCCCCCAGCCCCCCGCAGCTGCCCCTCACCCGTCTCCACATCCTGCACATAGAAGTGGAGATCATCAGTGACCTCGGTCACAAAGACGGGCTTGTAGTTGGCCGTGCGCTCCTTCTCTTCAGCTGTGGGCACGATGTCTTCCACGGGGGGCTCCTCATACTGTGACCACACCTGGGGAAGAGAGATGCGGCGGGGAGGGGGGAGGGGTAGCTCAGCAGCCCGCCCTGGGTGAGAGCAAACCCACCCTCCATGCTAGCCCAGGCTACAGAGCCGAGTCTGTCAGGAGGGGAGCAGCGCAGCTGAGGCCCCTGTGACACCACCATTTGAACGCTGATTGTTTATTCCATTGGTTGCCCATCACCAGCGATTCAACTCTTGGTGGCCAATGGGGGCCATCCGGCCACCCACCTGAGGCCCCCCATTCACTTGACCATCTGCTCCGCACCCATCACTGCCCTCGGCAGCCACTGTAGCTTCCTGGTGCTCTACCAGGACAGGATTTGGATGGAGAGGACACAGGGACTGTCTGAAGAGCCTCCCACCCCGATCCAGGAAGAGGCACAGCTGGCACACCGGGTGAACCCTCCTGACCACGGCTACCACCGCTCCTCCATCAACTCAACTGACTTCCCCCAAGCAGCCCAGAATGCTCAGAAGCTGAATGATGGATCATCATTGGGGGCATCAGAGGGATGACTGTAGGTGCCTTTTGGCTGGCTGGGCAGCCCATCTTAAGTGGGGTGCCTGTGGCGGGAGGGGGGGGCCTTATGAACCTTTCATGCCAGCAAGAAAATGAGAGGGAAGGATTTTCCCCAGGAGAAGGAATCTCCCTGATTCCCCCGCAACCACAGCCGCAGGTGCCCCACTTAAGATGAGCTGCCCAGCCAGCCGAAAGGCACCCCTGTTGTCCTCTGCCCAGCCGTTGCTGCTTCTCAGGATGGAACCTCTGAACACTACCAGCCATATCTCCCTCCTCAGCATTGGGGAGAACACTTCCCATCATCCTCAGCCCTGGGCTCAGGACAGCTGCTCTTAACCTGAGGGTCTCTGAGGTCCGTTCTGAGCTCTGCGCTGCTCCTCTGCAGCTCCCGCCGGCCCTGCCTGGTCCCCAGCTGCAGAGGGCCCCCCTTTATTGCGGCCTATTGGGGGGGTCTTTTAGCAGCCCCTCCCTGCTGGAACATGTGTCCCCTGGGACAAAAATGGCCCCAAACACAGCTCTTCCTGGAGGCCTTTTGGGGTGAACATGGAAATGCCCCACTGATGGCTTTTTTAATTTCAACCGTTCTTTATATTCAAACGGAAATGAAGTTATGGATTTTATGATTCGATTGCTTTTAATACTGACTTGTCCTGCTTGATTCTCTTAATGCCATAAGCTACCTAATTTGCTGGCAGCAGGCAAGTCCCGTAAAGCGGCAAACAGACTCTCCATCTCGTGTCGCTGCCATCTTTCCTGGAGGCTCCTTCCCTCCCCACCCCCCCTCCGCATTCAAGATTCCTCCTCCTGCCCCTTGCCCGTGTGTCAGGGCAAGTGTTGGGGGGGAGAAGCAACCTTCAAATGGTCATTTCCTGCACCCGTCCATCCTCCTTTGGGCCAGCTGGAGGAGCAGGTGGCCCAGAGGGGCAAGAGAGGCACCTGGCAGGGGCAGCCACAGCAGCAGCAGCAGCAGCAGGTGGAGGAAGGGGCAGGCAGGAGGGAGTGTTCAGACGGACCTTGCACCTGGGGGGTGGGGGGGCAGAGAGTGCAGACCAGAAGCCAGGGAGACGAGCCCTACGTGGGGCGGTGGGGGTGGAGAGGCAAGAAACTGAACAGAGACTTGCAAGGAGGATTCGGATAAGTTGGCAGCCTCCTCTCCATGGCCAAAATGGAAGAAGGCACGCAGGGAAAAGCGGACATCCCTCGCCCTTGGTAAGGCTGCTGGTTGGGCCCTTCCTGGTGGGCTCCCCGGTAGGCTGCCCAAGTGGGCAAAGGATCTACTCCCTAAGACCTGCTGGGTGCAAGATGGCAAAGGCGGGTGCTGCCCCACTGTGCTTCTGAGCAGCAGTGGGTGAGGCTAGGAACCCAACCCCCTTTCAGGTAGCAGAGCTTGGAAGGGGGACCCTCTGTCCAGCAACCCCAACTCAGCAGCAGCACCCAGGGCTGGGAGCCCCCCTGGGAGCCGCTCCCCCCCCTCCGGTACCCAGCTGATACCTTCTCCTTCCTCTGCTTGGCAGAGGCCTCAGCCACTGTCAGGGACTTGTAGTAATTGCTTCGCTCAGCTGTGAAGTGCACTTTGGAGAGGGCCTGCTCCACCAGCGCCACCGAGAGGTTGAGGCCCTCGATGTGCAGCCACCCAATGAAGTTCCCAGCCTTGTCCATGCTCTCCACTTCCACATCCACCTGCAGAGAGGACAAAGCGACCGGCAGTTGTGGGAGGGCAGACTCAACAAGGGCACTGCCCCCCGCCCCAGCTACAACATTGGCCCCTCAGAGACGCCCTCCTTCAGGTGGGGAGTCCCAGGTCATCCCCGGAGAGAAGGGCTTTCCAAGCCCCCACCAGCCCCCAAGTCCAGGCTTGCTACAGCCAGTCTCCACGTGAGGAAACAGCTCCCCCACCCCCGCCCCAGTCTTGGGCCAGACGCCAGCAGTCGGTGACTTTGCTCAGAGCGCCAAGATGAATGGCAAGCAGCGAGCAAGGTCAGCGGGGCAGTGGAGGGCAGGGCACTTGGCTGAGGTGGCTGCAGAGGGGCCGCCCTCTAAGTGTCCGGCTGAGCCCACCTCCACAGCAGCCTCTCCCAGGGCAACCCTGCCGCATGGAACCTGCCCCCCCCCCCCTTTTCCTGGACGGCTGCTTTTGTGCCTAGGGTCTGCAGTTCCAGGGCCTGGCTGAGCCCTGCTTGGAGGAGGCCCCCCGGATGACCTGGGGCAGCCGCCGGGTTCTCTTTGCAGCCCACCAGTGGGCCAAAGCAGGCAGCGCAGGAGCCCCTGTTGCCCCTGGTGGGGGTGCAGGAGCCCCCTTGCAAAAGAGCAGCCCTGAAAGCCACCTGAGCAGGACGGAGGAGAGCTTTCGGCTGACTCCCCTCTCCCTGCAGGGGCTGCTGCTGGCCTCCCTCCCAACCCAAGGGCAGCAACCCTCGATCCAGGCCAGAGGGCACTGGCCTCAGGGTAACTGGGTGGCACCTTGGAGGTGGGCGAGCGGTGCGTCTGGCTTGCTACTGGGCCATAAAACCTGACCCTCCTGAAAAGCTGACGTCTAAATATCCAGGAATTTGATGAGGTTTGCAGACAAGGGGAGGCCTGACTGGGGAAAGACCCCACCAAAGGCCTTGGAAGCTAACTTGGGGCTCTTGGGCAGGGCAGCCCAGGGCTCTCTGGGAAGTCGCTTGCTCCTCCTGTTGCCCAGCTCAGCTCTGGGGAAGGAGTGCAATCAAAGGAGGTAAGGAAGGTAGGAGGACAGGGATCAGGCTATCTAGAGTGCTCCTCCCCGCATCTCCGTATGCCAGCAAACTTCCCCACCCTTGCCGCCATTAAGCGAGGAGGAGGGCTGGAGGCTCTATGGGGCCTCCGCCTGCTTCTCCCAGAGGGTCAGTGGGTTTCCCAAGACCAAGGAGCCAGGGGGCACAAAAGGCTGAACTCTGGGCATTGTTGCTTGAGGGACAAGGCGGCTTGACCCCTCCCCTTCGCCCCCTGAATTTTCAGGCCTCAGGGCAGCTACATCTGCCTTTGGGCCAGCCTAGCCAGAGCTCCGGTGTTAGAGAAGACAAAGGGGATCCCCCTCCCCCTTCAGCCCCTCTCCAGGATACCTTCCATGCCCAACTGATTTTCCTGGAGGTCCCGGGGCTGGGAAGACCCACCCGTCCTCCCAGAGTGGCTGATGGAGCCACTTGCCCTCAGTCCTGGGTGAGTGGGGGCATCCGGGGCCCCAGCCTCCCAACCCAAATCCTGCCTTTCCGCCAAATGGGCTGAGGGCACCTAGGCTGGCTGGTCATTTTGGGGCTGGACTCAGGACCAGCATCCCCTGGGAGGGCAGCGGGGGAAGAAGCGTCAAGCCCCCCCCCCTTTGCAATCCCCTCAGTGACCAGCCTTCCCGTTCCAAGCCATATCGCGAGTGATCGTGAGACCAGAAGCCGGTGGGTGGGGAGAGAGGCCCACTGCCTAAAGCCAGCAGCTGGGCTGGGCAGCCAGACTTGACGCAGGCACTTGCCCTCTTCGCTTCTGGAATCAGACCCCAACCAGCCTCAAGCACCCATTGGCTGAAGAGCCCAGGAAGGCCCTGATGGGACAGAATGCAACGGATGGCACCGGGAACTGGGGCATCCCTCCTGCATGCAGGGGGCATTGGGTGAGGGCACTCATCTCTAAAACCCTGCTGGAAATTTAAAGCAAACACCCCAGACGCACCAAGGATCACTGACCCTCGAGAGCTTTTCCTCTCTGCAGAACCTCCCCTCCCTGCCAGAGGGTCTGAAAGACCCCAGCCCCCATCTGAAGGACAGGATAGGGGGCACGTGTTGGAAGGGGCTCAGAGATCATTTTAGCCCACCCCCAAAATCCACTCAGGGGAGGGGGCACCAGCCCAGAGCCCCTCTTCAGGGCAGGCTGTCCCACTGCTTCTCAGACACAGCCAGGGATGCCCCCAAGAGCTTGCCTAGGCCCCCTTCTTTCGCTTCAGGACGGAACGCAGGGAGCGAAGAAGCAAGCAAGACGCCATGGCCTCCAATCCGGACTCCTCCCTTCCCTCAGCCTGTTTCTGCTTGTGGGGACCCCCCACCCACCCTGTGGATGAGCAGCAGCAAGGGTTGATGAGGCTTTTGTCAGGAAAGCACGAAGGGGCACCATCAGGCTCAGAGAAGCAGAGGAGGAGGAGGAGAGCTGTATCTGGGGCAGACGGGAGCGCCGCCCAAGGGGGGCTCCTCCTCATGGGTCCTCTTCAGAGGCAGAGGGGCAAACTGATGCATTTGCCCGGCCCTTCTGCTCTTCCCAGAGGAAGAAGGGCTGGGCTGATCCCCCAGCAGCCTGGGAGGAGAATCCTGAAGGGGGGGAGAGAAAGCAGCCGAGGGGCTGAGGACAAGGGCTCTCACAAGGGAAGGGGCTGCCGACATACAGCATCTCCGTGGGCAGGGATTTCTACAGTGTCCCATACATTTGCCAGCGAAGGCCAACCTTTGTTGTTTCTTAGCTGCCTTTCAATGAGGAGGAAGTTGAAGCTTCCTCGCCCACGTCCAGCCTTTGCCCGGCTACAGTGCATTGATGCCTCAGCCCACAGCTTCCTCTGGAGAGGCCAGCGCCTCTTGCCCACTGCTCCACCTTGGCAACCAGCTCATTGGCAGACAAGGACCTCCACAGGGCCCAGAGTCCCGGCCACGTTTTCCTTTGCTCACCAGGAGACCACACAGTATCCCAAGGTTTTCCAAGGGCAGCATTCCAGGCGCAGTGGGGAGCACCAGCTATGGCCCTTGGCAGCCCCCACAGCCAGAAAGCATCCCCACAGAAGTGGGCCTCCTAGGGGTGCCTCTGAACCGTTGTCAGGCCTTGACATTTGCTGACATTAAATGGGTTTCACCTTTCTGACTGATTTTATAGATGTTTATATTGTATTTTTAATTGGGACTTTAAATGCTAGCAGCATTTTTCACCTGTGCTTAGCTGGCAGTTGCCACCAGAGGCTTTTAAGAAGAAAAGAGGAACAGCTGCCTTCCAAAAAGCACTCTGCAAAAGTGACTTCTTCATAGACAGCAGCATCCGAACCCGAGGCAGAAAAAGAATTCAGCAAAAATCTTGACCCAAGAAACCTTGCAGGAGAACTACTTAAAACCGCTGACACCATCGAGCTGTGGGTGGGACCCCACCTGGCGCCCTCCAGCTCTGCTCCAGGCAGGTTGAGGTGCCAGAATGCAGAGACGAGACCGCTGCAGCCTTTCGCTTTAAAGGGAAAGAGGGGTGGGCAGAGAGGCCAGGCAAAAGCAAGAGAGTCCCGGTGCCAGGCCTAGCAAAGTCTCCAGCTGGGCTTCTCAGCTGTCCCTCCTGGGAGCTGAGGCTTGCAAGCCTCAGGCCCTGCCAAGGGCAAAGTGGCATCCGCTGGGCGGTGCCAGCCAAACAGCAGAGGAAGCAGGGACACCGCACAGTCCCCAAGAAGGGTGGTCACCACAGGAGGAGCCCCAAGATCCCTGCCAAGGTTGAGCAGGAAGGCGGCAGCCCTCCCACCACGAGGAAGAAAGCAGCCAAGGTTGAATTTCAGAAACCAGCCCGGATTAGCCACACTTGGGTGCCCCGTGGCTCACTCAGGCGGCAAGAGCAAAAGCAGGCTAGGCAGGCCGGCCAGCCGGCCAAAGGAAGGACTGAGCCTTGCTGGGCTGCTGGGCAGGAGATGCACTGGCAGAACCCTCCGGGTAGCCCTCCAGGCCAGCCAGCTCGATGCAGGAATCCCCGGGGAGCAGATAGGCGTGCCTGGCAGAGGAGAGACTAGTCCCACTCCGCACAATGGCATAGCCTGCTCTGGGCCGTGAGCCATCTCCTCCCACTCTGGTGGCTCTCAAGACCTGCTGGTACTCCGGCTCTGCTCCCCAGGGACCCCATTCTGTGGATCTCCAACCCTCTCCCCCCCATTTGTGCAAGGCCAGGAAAATGACATTCCCCCAGAGGCTGGACGGGTGAGACGATGGGTGAAATTGGCATTTTTCTAGTGCTGAATCCGGGTTTTAGACCGGCCAGATACCCTGAGCGCCAATCCTCTTTTCCCTTCCATCATATGGGGTTGAGCTCTGAGCTGTCAACGTCCAGCGTCTTGATTTTTAAAGATTTTGTGACTGTTCTCTTGTGTAATCCACAGTTGCCTTTCTATTCCAAGCTTTTTTCTTTGACTGACTTACTCATAATTTTAAAATTCCTATTATTTTATGGCAGAAAAGAGAGAGGCGCAAATCCAATAAATGACCACACAATTCTATTGAGGAAACAGAGAAACTGCTTGGAGTGTGAGATGATGGGTTCCTTTCTCCCTTAAATTGAGACGCTGGCCTCAGGAGGAATCACAGAACCCAAGTGAAAGGCTCTTGGCACATGCTTGGGAGCCCATTCAGTGGAGCTGAAAAGCAAGCAGTGGGTGTCTGGAAGCCACAGGACTATTGCACACGCACACGAACACCAGCAGACTACCATTCTGCTAGTTAGTCCTAACTGCCTCTTGCTTTCTCCAACAGCCTCAAAGCAGCTGGATGTCCCTGAAATGCAGAAATTCAGCAGCCCCACTGAGCCCACCCCACGCCCTTCCCACATGCAAGGGGGCTCTGAGGGCACTCCTCCATAACCCCACTTGGGCCAGAGGCACAGACCAATAGAATGGTCCAGGACTCTGAGCCAGGCCTTGCGCTGGGAGCCACGCGCCTCCTGCGGGGCCCCCAACAGCAACTCCCCCCATCTGAGAAAACGCAGCCACGGCTCACACTCTGAGCGGGACTGGGCAAGGGGGCCGGTCCCTTGAGCCTGCGGCAGGCCCCATGCTGGCCTGTCTCCCTTCCGGGCAAGGGAGAAGCCCCCTTCCCAAAGCCCAGGCAGCCTCTGTCCCCAAGGGAGCCCCGATTCCTATCCTGTCCGGGACAGCAAGAACTCCTCGGAGCCGCTACCGACGAGGGCAGCGCCTCCGGTCAGCTTCGGGAATCCCGCTCCGCCACCCCTGCCCTAGACAGGCCCAGAAGGGCTGCAGGGGGACGGTGGGGAGGGGCAAAAAGGGGTGTCCGGCCAGGGCTCTCCGAAGGGCCTGAAATCCACCCCCCCTGCAGCCGGCCCGCCGGCCGCGTCGGGACGGTCGGGTTGATGGTCCGCCGCTCGCGCCAGCGCTCCGCTCAACGGGGGGCTGCGCGGCTGGCCGCCTTCTCCGCTAAGCCCCGGAGGGAGGCGGCGAGGGGCGGCGTTGCCTGCGCCGAGCGAAGCTGCCCGCCCTGCCTGCCGAGAAGCCCCTGCGTCAGCAGCAGTAGCGGCAACGGCAGCGGCAGCAGCAACGGCAGCAGCAGCGGCGGCCGCGGTGGTGGCGGCGGCGGCGGCGGCGGAGTGAAGGACAAAAGGATGCGAGAGCCGCCCAGGCGGCTGCTACCTGCGCCAGTCCCGAGAGCCGCGAGGGAGGCCGCTGCCAGTCGCGGCGCCGGCTTAGGATGGTCCGGGGCTCTGCCGCTGCTGCTGCTGCCGCCGCCGCCCCCGCTCGCCCGCCTCCGCCGCCTCCGCCTCCCGCAGCAGTCGCCGGGCTCCGCTGAAAGCTGCAGGCGCGGCGGGTTGCAGGTGCCGCAGCTCCCCGCCGCCGGGCCCCGGAGGGCCGCCCGCCGCCTCGCCCGGGACTCCCGCTCGCCGCCCCGAGCCCCTCCGCCCTAGGCGCTGCGCCCCGCCGACCAGGGAGCGAGGCGCGGGCGAGAGGGAGCCGCTGCCGCCGCGCCGGCCATGGAGCTGCGTCCCCCGCAGCGCCCCCCCCGCCGCCGCCACCGCTCTCGCCGCCGCCAGCCCTTGTCCCGCCGCCCAAGGACGCGCCCGCACAGCGTCGGCGCCGCTCGCCCGGGCGCCCAGCGCGGAGTGCCGCGGCGGCCGGCCGCCCCGCCAGCCCCTCGGGAGGCCTGACTCGGGCCTCGGGCGACCCGCCACCGCCACCGCCTCCGGCCGGCCAGCCCCCGCCCGCTGCGCCCTGTCCCTCCCCCCCGATGGAGAACGGCGGCGGCGGCGGCGGCTCCCGGGTCCAGCCGGGCTAAGGCGGGAGGGCGGCTCGCCCCGCCGTCGGCTCCGAGTCCCCCGCGATGGTGAAGAATGCTGGCGCCGCACCATGAAGCTCCTGCGGCAGGCTCCTCCGCAGCCCGCCCGGAACGCCGCCCCGCTCGCCTGCCTAGCCTACCTCGTGGCGCAAGCGTGGCTGGTGGCGTGCGCCGTGGCGGCCAGGCCCGGGCCGCAGAGCTGCCCCTCGGTCTGCTCCTGCAGTAACCAGCTGAGCAAGGTGGTCTGCACACGGCGGGGGCTGGCCGAGGTGCCGCCGGGCATCCCCTCCGGCACCCGCTATCTGAACCTGATGGAGAACAGCATCAAGGTGATCCAGGCGGACACTTTCCGCCACCTGCACCACCTGGAGGTGCTCCAGCTGGGGCGCAACGCCATCCGGCAGATCGAGGTGGGGGCCTTCAACGGGCTGGCCAGCCTCAACACCCTGGAGCTCTTCGACAACTGGCTGACGGTGGTGCCCAGCGGGGCCTTTGAGTACCTCTCCAAGCTGCGGGAGCTCTGGCTGCGCAACAACCCCATCGAGAGCATCTCGTCCTACGCCTTCAACCGCGTCCCCTCCCTCATGCGCCTGGACCTGGGTGAGCTCAAGAAACTCAAGTACATCTCTGAAGGGGCCTTCGAGGGGCTCTACAACCTGAAGTACCTGAACCTGGGCATGTGTGCCATCCGGGAGATGCCCAACCTCTCCCCTCTGGTGGGGCTGGAGGAGCTGGAGATGTCCGGCAACACCTTCCCAGCCATTAAGCCGGGGGCCTTCCACGGACTAAAGTCGCTCAAGAAGCTGTGGATTATGAGCGCCCAGATCGGTGCCATCGAGCGCAACGCCTTCGATGACCTCACGGCACTGGTGGAGCTCAACCTGGCCCACAACAACCTCACCTCTCTGCCCCACGACCTCTTTGCGCCTCTGAGGTACCTGGTGGAGCTGCACTTGCACCACAACCCCTGGAATTGTGACTGCGACATCTTGTGGCTATCTTGGTGGCTTCGGGAATACATCCCCACCAACTCTTCTTGCTGCGGGCGCTGCCATGCCCCCACGCACATGAGGGGAAAGTTCCTGGTGGAGGTGGACCAAACGGCCTTCCAGTGCTCGGCCCCCTTCATCCTGGACGCCCCTCGGGACCTCAACATCTCCGAGGGAAGGGTGGCCGAGCTCAAGTGCCGGACACCCGCCATGTCCTCCGTGCGGTGGCTGCTGCCCAACGGGACGGTGCTGAGCCACGCCTCCAACCATCCCCGTATCTCCGTCCTCAACGATGGCACCCTGAACTTCTCCCAGGTCCTCCTCACGGACACGGGGACGTACACGTGCATGGTGACCAACGTGGCAGGGCACTCCAATGCCTCGGCCTACCTCAACGTGAGCACGGCTGAGCTCAACACATCCAACTACAGCTTCTTCACTACAGTCACGGTGGAGACCACGGAGACGTCGCCTGAGAACCTCTTCCCCAAGTTCACCAAGCCGGTGCCGACCGCCTCTACGGGCTACCAGCCGGCCTACACCACCACCACCACCGTGCTCATCCAGACGACCAAGATGCCCAGGCAGGACGCCACCCTGGATGGCAACGACAAGATGCAGACCAGCCTGGACGAGGTGATGAAGACCACCAAGATCATCATCGGCTGCTTTGTGGCCGTGACCCTCCTGGCGGCGGCCATGCTGGTCGCCTTTTACAAACTTCGCAAGCGTCACCAGCAGAGGAGTACGGTGGGGGCCGCCAGGACCGTGGAAATCATACAGGTGGACGAAGACATTCCAGCCTCGGCGGGGGCAGCGCCTGCCACCGCCGCCACCACCGCCACCCCTTCGACCACGTCCGGCATGTCAGGTGAGGGGGCAGTTGCGCTGCCGGCTATTCATGACCACTACAACACTTACAAACCCTCCCAGGGGGCCCACTGGACAGAAAACTGTTTGGGGAATTCCTTGCACCCCACGGTCACGACCATTGCCGAACCGTATATAATACAGACCCACCCCAAGGAGAAAGTGCAGGAAACTCAGATCTGACTCCTTTCCTCGCCCCCCCTCCCCCGCCATTATTAAATAAATGCAATAGGATGCACAACAGACAAAACCAACTTTCATCCCCGGAGGGAGGGGGGCAGTCCCGTTCTCCCGCCCCCTCTGTATATGCTTCTATATTAAGTCATGGGCTGAAAGAAGCAGCAGATTCTATTAAAATGTAAAGAAAAGCCTATTTTCTAACTTGTTAGCTGTATTGGGAAGGAAGCGTAACTCCGATTCCCCCCCCCCCTCCAGGGACAGAGGCACAGATCCCCACGGCGAGTTTCGGCATCAGACCTATTTAAAGCAAAAACATAAACAGCCTTGCTCCCAAAGACAGTGGCGGAGGAGATAAAACAGAAAATTTCAAAACCAAGGAACAGTGGGGGGAGGGAGGGAGGGAGGGAGGGAGGGTGGGAGTTGTCCTTTTTAGAAGATGTTACTTAGAATGCAGTAAAAACAAACCCGTTTCTATAGAGACGCTCTTTTCTTAAAGCCTTGGAAAAAAGCCGTCTCCATATTTACAGTTATCTTATTTCAAAAAGAGAAAAAGGGGGGGAGGGGAGGGGGGAGGTGCACTGAGGGTTTGTACTGTGCCAAATGTTACAAATGCAATAAAAAGGTCATTTTTATTTATTTTGTTTTTTAAAGACAGTTACCAGAAGGGAATTAAATACTTGTATCAAATTGCAAAAAAATTAAACCAGCAAGATTAATTGCTCTGTCCTCTCTCAGTGAGGATTGTGGGGGGGAGAAGGGGGGGAGTTGCACAGGACACAGGTTGGGGTGGGGGTGTTTCTGAGATGGAAGAAAGGGGGGCTGCTTTGCGCCCAGGCCGGGCCGCCGGCTTCTCTTTCTCTCTCAAGCTCTGCGCCGCATTCCTGCGGTCCTGTCCTCTTGGTTAACCCTCTCGGGGAGCAGGGCCTGGTGCACAAGCCCTTTCTGGCTGGCAGAGGAGCAGGATGCCCCCTCCCCACAGAGATGCCAGGGAAGCCTGTCTGGTGGGTGGGCACCCCACATATGATCCCAGCCCCCCCTCCTTTCCCCCCTGGGCCGCTCCCCCTCCCCCCCTCCAGCTGCTGCTGCTCTGCCCCTCCCATCTGTTGGACGGCACAAGCCCTCTCTGTCTGCTCCCCCACGGGGTGGGCGATTCGCCCACCCCACTCCCATCACATCCTCTTGTGGGGAGGGGCGAGCTCAGCCTCCCGGGCTATGAAACCCCCCATTGTCCTGAGCCTGGCTCTCTCGGGCCTTGGAGGGGGAGACAGGGATCGGGGCCATCGGCAGAGAGGGGAAGGCAGGCAGAGGGAGGGAAGGAGGGAGGAGGCACTGGCCCCAAAGGCAGAAGAATCTAACTGTAACTCTGAGACAACTGGATGTTTGTATTTTAATAAATATTGTTGAGGTTTTTAAGAATGCTGTGTCCCTAAACAGTTACCGTGAATGCCAATGGTGGGGGAAGGGTGACAGCAGCCCCAGCCCCAAAGATTTGGGACCCTGAAACTGCCAGGCTAGGCTGAAATGCAGAGACCCACTGAGGACAGGGCAAGCGAGAAGGGTCCAGTCCAAGGCAGAGGTCAAGGAAGCCCCCTTCCCCACTTAAGTCTCAGATTGGCTACTTCCCTTTAGCTATTGCAAGTGCAGTGGCTGGGGGAGGGGATCCCAGAAGGCAAGGAAGCCCCCATGGAGAAGAGGCAGTCCCCTTCTATACCCCACATCCAGAGACACGGTAGTCACACACACCTCCCGGGATTTCCTAGAAAGGAAGCTCTGGCCATGGGGTACAGCCCCTTCTGGTCTCTTGGGGGAGGGCTTCCCCATAGGACCCTTGATCAGGACAGCCCCCCAAGGGGATGGGGTCTTCGGAAGCCTTGGGCCAAAAGGATGATGCCACAGGTGCCAGTCGAGGGGAAGATGCCGCCACCTGAGCTGGCTGGACAGGATAGAGAGGGAGAAATAGGACTGCTTCCCAGAGGGCAAAGATCTTGGGGTGCCCCTTTTTAAGGGTACAGTTCTCGTTGTGGCCAGATGGCTGGTCCAAAAGAGCAAGTCCCCAGAAGACCCAACCCTCCAACTCTCCGGGAGCTTCACATCTGCAGCGCCCTCTACACCCTGGCATGGCCTGTCAGCTCTGCAGGGCTGGGGAGAAATGCCCCCGACTTGGGCCTGGACAGGGCGGCTGCTCTCCGCTTGGCCTCAGGATTCTTTCCCAAAGGACTAGAGAGAATTCATCCAGTTGGGCACCCTTGCCTGCTGACACCACCACCCCGCTTAGCAATTTGGGGTTGGGTCTCCAGCCCTTGCCCCCCTCCTCTGCCCCACCAGGTGACTGTTTCCCTCTAATGGTGGGTGAGGTAGGGTGTCCGTTTTCCCGAAGAAAGCAGAAGGCAAGAGGAGGGCAGAGCAGAGGGAAGATCTCTTGCCAGTCCCTACAAAGGGCCGGAAGGGAAGCGGCCGAGCCAGCTCTTTCTGTCCTCTGAAAGCTGACTCTGCAGCTGACTGCTGGGGCCTGGGGAGGGGGGGGGAGAGGGGAGGGGGGCCAGCTGCCACAGCATCCAACTCGGTGGCTGCTGCTGCTGCTGGGCATCCAGGCGGCACAGAAGGCAGAGAGGGCCCCACTCTCAGGCCAAAGAGTCAAGGGAGCTGAGCCTAGACAGGGGAAGCAGTGAGAGGACCCACCCACCCTCCCACTCACCCACAAGAGGCACTGGGGTCAACACCCTTCCCCTCAGGCACAGGAGGTTGTGGGGATGCAGGGGGGAGAAAAGCACAGGTGGGCGAGGGTGTGTGTGTGCGGGTGGGGGGGGGGAAGTCCAAGCAGGGCCCCATCCGCCCCCAACCCCCCCTCGGACACAGGCTCTGCTCTTCCTCGCTGGCTTGGCTCATCGCCCTACCAAAACCCAGAGCAAAACACAACATCACAACAAACACCAAAACCATTAATAATAATTATAATCAGCACCGCTAAAACAGTAAAAGGAGAAAACTTGTCGTGCTCCAGATTAACGGTTAGCGGATTCAAACAGGCAATTAAGCCACTGCAATTAGCTCATAACTAAGGGGCGCCTTGGCAGGGGGTGTCGATTCCCCCAGAAGAGTCCTACTGGGGCCCCCAGGTCAATCTCCCCCCCCCAGAGGGCCAAGGCAGCTCAGAGCAAAAGGGCACAAATTCCCAGCCCCTGGGAAGGAAAGGGGGTCCTAGGGAGCCCCAGAATCCCTTCCCTTCCGGCTGCTTCTGCTTCTCTGCCGCCCTCCTCTCTCAAGCCTCAGCTGATGGTGTGTGTGGGGGAGTGTCCTTGGTCCAGCCATCTATGCTGCAGCATCCCCCAAAGTGCCACTCCAGCCCTTAGTCCCCAAAGCAAGGGGGTAAGCCTGCCTTGGTCCCCTCTCCCACTGCACCACCTTGGCAAAAGTAAGCTATGCCCACCTACCCACCCACCCACCCAACTGACACAGTGGCAAGCCAAGAAGCATGAGGTCTCTTTAGAACTTCGATCTCCTGCTTTTAATCTCCGTATTTTATATCATTCAGGGGGCTGTATTTTTTTAACATCACCATCACTGAGGCATCACTTCAGGATTTACTGCTGACAGAGGCCCTGAGAATCCCTGCCAGGCAGGACAGATGCCTCCAGCCCCCGGGCACCGGTAGGCAGGCAGGCAGAGAGATAGGCAGGCAGGCCCCCCAACAGGGCCCGGCATGCAAGTGCTTAAAATCCATATTCCCTTCCCCAAAATCAACCTCTAATGCACTGAAAGGGAGCTACTGGAGAAAAGTGACCTCAGCTCCTCTGAAGGTCAGCAGCTGCCAGTCAACTGAGCCCAGCCCACGAAAGGGCCAAGGTGCCCCGGGTGGAGAGGAGCTCCAATCCTCTGCCTTCCCTGAGGGCCCCGCAGCTCCCTCCTTTCCCCCACCCCACAGGGCCAAGGGAAGTGGCGGCTACAGGCGCTCCAGGCTAAGGGAGGAAGGGGGGCGAGGGGTCAGCTGGGCAGCGGCAGCCTTTGCTACAGCTACAGGCCCAAATCGTCCCCCCCACGTGGGAGGAGCCGCAGGCAGCCACCCAACTGGCGCAGCTCTCTTGCAGGGGGTAGCCAGGATAGGTTTTTGGTGGCCAACCTCCCTTCGGCCTGGGACCAGGACTACAGCTGAGCCCCCTTCTCAGGATGGCAGGAACCCAGACGCTCAGGTGCTGCAGCCCATGCTAGACAAGCCTAAGACGACCCAAGCCCCTCCTGTAAGCCATTTAAGAATGGGGGAATTATAGCCTGTTAACTGAGGCCTGGGAGGTTGTGGGAATCCACAACAGGCGGGTTTCAAGCAAACAAACCCCTTGATGGCTTCCCCCACACGCCCTTCCTGCTCCCCTCCAGAGACCAGCAGCCCAGGAAGCAATGAAAGGCAAGAAAAGGCCCCTGGCCCTGCCCACCTCTGTTTCGGAGGACATTAGCTCTGTCCTCAAGCCTTCTGCTTATGACCAAGTGCCTCCAGGCGTCCCTTTCCTGCCAGTGACTCAGTGCTCTAGTCAGCCCGTCTTCCTTCCTCGTCTCTTCCGTCTTCATCCTCTCCTTCCGCTCTGGCTTCTTCTAAAAAACCCCTTCCCAAAGGCTGCTGCCTTTCTCCTGGGGGTGGGGGGCAGAGGGCAACTCTCTGTCTCTCTCTCTCTCACGAGTGGGCAGAGACACTCGCTTACAGACGGCCATTTTCCTTGCCTCTGTCACAACAGATGCCATGCTACCCACAACCGTTCTACCCTCCTTGGCACACCCTCCCCTCTCCGCCTCTGGGGAGCCTCCTTCCACAGCAGGCACAGCACCCCTCCATGTGCCTCACTTCTCCACTCTCCTAGGTCTAACCTGCAGTCCTTCCTGTTCTCTGCCAACTGCCCCTCCCCTGCCCCCCTCCCTGCTCTTTAATCCCAGGCAGGCTGTGGAGGGGGGCAAAGGGGGCTGGGCGCTCTTCCCTTCTGGCAGTGGAGAGGGAGGTGACAGCCTCGGAATGACAGGCTGCACCGCGAGCTCTCTGAGCAGTCTAGCTTAGTTCCGAAGCCCACCAGAGCCTCCTCCAGAAGTGGGACCCTCCCCACTCTGTCCTTTCCCAAGACTGGAGGACGAAGCAGGATCTTGGTCTTCTCCTACAGGAAAGCCAGGGTGTCAATGAACTCAAATGTTCCACGGGTATTTTTACCTCACAAAGAAGGGGAAGCCCTCCTGCCCTTTCTCCCAGCCAGGAGGGCTCCGGGCAGGATCCCAAGGCAGCATCTTTCCCTGCTGGTCCCTGGCAACCCTCTACAGGGCTGCCGTCCACCTCTGACCCCTGGCTGCTTTTCCCCAGGAGTCCCAGCCAGCTCAAGACTTGGAAAGGGACTCCCAGAAACAGGAAGGCCTCAACGCCCATCGCTGGCCTCAACTGGGAAATCTTCCACCGGGAAAGGAAAACACCTTTGTAGCTCGGGGGGGCGGGGGGGGGGGCGCTGAAGCAAGGAGGTCCTTGGCTCTCTCTTGGGGATGTTTCATTATCCAAACTTGGGAAGATCGTCATCACTCGCACTGATGCCGTTACTTAGTTTGGGTAATGAAAGGCCTGCAAGAAAACTGCCCCGCTGAGAGAGCGTCAAGTCAGCATCGTCCCTGAACGTTACGTGGCCCCAGGGCTTCTGCTTCTCCTTTCCCCTGAGGAAGAAATGCCTGCTGGCTTTTCAACTAGCCATCCATCCACCTAAAAATCCCCTCCATTTCCTCAAATTCCTTGGATGACAGACAGCCTTCTGTGAAGGAAGCCTGCGAAAGAGGAGGGGCTCTACCTTCCCTGGAGGAGCTGTTGGCCCAGCCACCCTTTGGGGATGGTCAGGAGGATGGGGATGCCCACTTATCTGCAAGGCAGTAGGGAACCCCGCCTTGCATGCATGAATGGGGGGCTGGAGTGGGATACTCCCAGTGTCCCTTTCAACCCTTTGATACCCTAGTTCTTCCTGGCCCCAAAGCCACCCAGCCCCTCCAGCCCCTTTGGCTGTCTGAGCTAGCTGGACTACTGAGGGTCTCCAAAGGCCTGCAGTTTGAAAATCCTGGGGGTGGGTGGGTGTCCCCTCTATGCGGGCGCCTGCTGACCCTCCAAACACCCCAAAAGGCCTCTGGACAGCCTCCACAAAGCCGGTGGCTCCGGACGCCCAGCCATTTCCCTCGGATTATCCTTTTGCTGCAAACATTACAGTGACGACAAACGTCCCCCCCCCAATCCGTTGATTTAACCAACCTCCAATAGGTTCCTTCTAAAAATAGACACCTTGCCTGCCACCAATGGAGGCACCGGCTCTATTTGTGGCATCACTTGCAGCCTGGGGAAGGTCCAGGCCCCCAAGCAGAGGAGAGGCACAGGCCTCAGCCAAGTTCCAGAAGGGGCCTGGGTCTTCAGTGCACCTTAGAGATGGAGGCCTTGCCATGAGCACTCAGCCCTAAGCCTGGGTCCTTGCAAGGGATGGGGGCTGCAGCAGGAATCTTTCCTCTGCCTACAAGGGGCTGGGTGTGTCCAGAGTCAGGGAGCTGCCCCCTCCCCACCTTCCCTTGCTCCTCGGTCAGCAAATATTCGGGGGGGGGGGAGGGGTTCCACCATGGCCGAAATTCGGGCCCAGAGTGGGAGGTGGGAGCCCCCTGCACCCCCTTCCCTGAGCTCAGTGAGCAGCCATGCCAGGGTCCCCGCTATAGCTCTGTCCTCCCAGTGCCTGCCCATGCTGGGCCCTTAGTCAAAGGCCTCTAAACTAGGCCTAGAGAGGGGAGGAGAGTCCCCTAGTGTAGGCTGGCTTCACCCTGACTGCGTGGGGCACCGCCACAAGGTTCAGATATCCAGGGAGAGTCCAGAGCAGAGTGTCAGCAGGACCCTGTTCTCCTTCATACAGCAGGCAGAGCTCAATTAGTCACAGTCAGTCTGTACCTGCACCGGACGGGCAAGTCAGTTGCAGGCCAGGGCCTTCTGGAGCCCCCTGGTAAAGGCTGCTCCCCCCCACACACACATTTTCTGCAGGAGAATCAAGCCTCCTCAAGGAGCTGGTGGCGATGGAGAGCCTCAATGGACCGCAACAGGTGCGGGAGAACCCCACTGGCCTTTTGCCCACTGGCCCTGGAGAAAGTCCGTAGAGGCTGCCTGTTCTGACCCCCAGGGCCGCCTTTTCTCCCTCCTCCCCAGAGAGAAGGATCTGCCCTGCCTTTGGGGAGCACCCGGAAGAAAGGAAGGCCCTGATTCTGGCAGACAAGGCAAGCAAGCAGCGGGGGGGGGGGGGGGGGGGGCAGAGGGGGCATCTTCTGGTGGGACACACCTCCTGGGGCCAAAGGTCGGAGGGCAGGGGTCTGGCCAGAGAGCCCTTGCCAGGTGGGCAGGAATGGCTGCGCAGAAACCCTGCCTGCCCAGAACTGCCAGTCCCTGCCCAGAGAAACACTACCCTTTGGCTGAGCCCTGGCCTTTGGAGAAAGACAGCCTGCCATCTTGGTCCTGACCTGGCTGAGATGCTGGGCACCAACCCCCCCCCCCCGCCCCACTCCTTCCCCATATCCACTCAAGGTAAGAGGAGGCGAGGTCCAAGTAGACTGTCTGACCATCAGGGTGGTCTTCTTGCAGCCCATCTCCTCTGGCCTGGGGGAGGGCCAGTGGGGTCTTGAGGGGCCCCACTCAGACCCCCTTCTGCTGGTGCTTTCCTGGCTTGGGAGCAACTGGCTCTCTGGGCAAGCCCTGAAACAGAGACAGGGAGTTTGGGGTGGGGGGCAGGGCCCCTTTTCATTCAGCTCCCCCCTCCCCTACAGGCCCCACCAAGCAGAGGGAGGGAGGATGGGACTCCTAAGGAGGAACTGAAAGGAGTAGCATCAAAATGCTGTGAGAAATAGAGGACAATCTCCAGGGAAAGTTCCTCACTGAAAGCACAAAGAAGTCTTCAATAACTTAAAATGTGACAAACTGCTAAAGAGAAAAAGCCTAATGTTCAGTTTCTCCACCAAAGATGGGGAAATCAGAGGCTGAATCGATTAAAGATTAATAGTTGAATTAGACTTGCAAGTAAGATTGTCATAATTATCATGTCTTGCTGGGAAAAGTCATCCGGCGGAGGTGGGTGCAGGTGGGGTCTACTTTGTCCTGGCAAAAGGGCCTGGGTGGGAGGGGGAGAAAAAAAGCCCCCCCTCAGATTGGGAGCTCAAGGCGGATCAAGAAGCCGGAAAGGAGAGAGAAGGGGGGGGGGTTGTCCCCCAGCTATGTGGACCACGAAGGGGGTGAAGGGACGGGAACAGCACACACACAAAAACATGCATGCAGGGTCTTGTGGGTGAGATGGATGGATGGAAATGAGAGCGGGAGGCGAAAGAGAAATGGAAAAGGTGAGGGTCGCTTTATTTTATTTATTTCTAAGCAGCCTTTATTCTTTTTACAAACAACTCAAGACATTGCCAACACATCTTCCTCCTCCTCCTCATTTCCACTACCACAACTACCCTTTAGGTGGCGAGGGAGGGACTGCTCCAAGCACCCCAGATGGCTCTCATGGCAGAACTTGAACTCACGATCTCCCGATTTATGGCCTGGTGCCTTAATCACTAGACCTGAATGCCTCTCTCTCTCTCTTACTAAAGCAGACGAGGGTCCCACTCAAACTCATTTAAAAAAGACATGTCTGTGCTTTAGCAGACCTGTTCATACAGATATTTCCATTATTTATATGGCTGCCCATCTGCCAATGACGACTCTGGCAGCAAATTAGGATTCAAGGCAGCGAACAAGAACCCAGGATGCCGGAGGTAAACTATGGTTTCCAATGGCCGAACCAGTCAGCAGCTGAACTCCTTTCCCCCATCACCTCCCGGGGAAACCGCCAGGCCAGCCAGTTGGGACCTGCCAGCAGAGGGAACAGAGCAGGTCAGGCGGACATGGACAATAATGCCCGTTAGGACGCTCGGAGAACAGAAGGCCACAAAAGGAAGAAAAAAGTGGGCCAGGAGGAAAACACACAGAAAGGAGTGTTTTTGCAGCACAAAATATAAGGAGGACATTGTCGTGGGGCGCTCTCGGTCTGCAAAAATACCGCTGCCTCCGAGAACCGGGTAGGCTCACTGAGAGCAGCAGAAGACAGGGAGGGGACGGCATCGAGGGGCCTCCAGCCACGCCCCAAGGGGAATTAACACAAAAAGAAAGGAAATTGGGGGGGGGGGAGCCAAATAGGGAGATCCTCCAGGCAGAATTTGAGAAGCCCCAAAAAGGAGACAGAAACCAAGGGGTCAATATGGAAGTGGCTCCCGGATGGTGTGGGGAGGCCGCAGGGCTGAGGGGAGGGGGAGAAGCCCAGCATCTGATTGAGGAGGGTCGAGGCCTGGGAAGCGCAGCTGGTTGCACCCCTCCAGGCCCTGGAGAAGCAACCGGGGCAGGAGGGAGGGGGCAAAGAGGGCCAGGCCTTTGGGAGAAGAGGTCATGTACAAAGTGGGAGGGACAAAGAAATGGGGAGGGACAGGCAAGGGCACTGCTTGCCCTACTTTTTCCCCCTTCCCTTTAAGCGAGGTCTGCCTGGCGGTTCCGTCCTCTGTTTCTGTGCTGCACAGAAGGGAAGGGGGGCCGGGAGGGCTTCAACCTCTCACAGGCAGCCCTAGGGAGAGAGACTGGATCCACACAACACCCCCCACCTCACACACACACACACTGTGTCACTTGGAACTCTGTGCAACTCAGCCCCTCAACGGACTCCCCTTCCCTGCACTTTGTAAACCAGAAAACAGGTTCCTGGAGTCTACGCTGGGTGGGCCTGCGAAGCACGGAAGACCCTACCCTCCTCAATCACCCTCTGGAATTTGCTGGGCTGTTCTTGGTCTGGTCAGCTGCAGGGGACCCTCTCCCAGGACTGACACACACACACCAGTCTATGGCTCCTGTGGCCATGGGGAGAGATGCTGTGGGCTCTCAAAGCCACACTTGCCACACGGCCAGAAGTCTGCTCCCCACTCACGACACTGGCCCTAAGTGGTCAACCCAAAGAGTCAAAGGCCAGCCGGCAGCCTGCGAGGGCATCTTTGGGTGTACCTGCCTGGTCCCAGGTCTGAGCCCTAGTCATGGTCACTCACAGGGCTTCCTGTGGCCCTCAGGCAGGGGAATGGCAGCTGTGTGAAGCAGGCGGCCTCGGCAGGATCCGAGCTGCCCCTCGGCCCCCCTGCAGTCAACGCAGGCCACTTGTGGGATGGGGCGTCACGGCAGTAAAATGAAAGCCCCAGCTGACTCGCCAGGGGATGCCACATGCCTGGCATCTGCGCCCAATCCTTCTGCAGATGGCAGCCAAGCGCAGAAACTCTTGCAGGCCAAGGCTGGAGGACGACACAGAGGCAGAAAGAGCTGGGAGATTCTTCGGCCACTGACCTCCATCACAGTAGGGGAGCCCTCACTGGGCAAGGCAGCCCCCGGCCTCACAAACGCAGCAAGACCGAGCAAGAAAAGGCAGCAACGGTGCCAGGTGGGCAGGAGGCAAAGTCGAGATGCAGAGACGCACGAAGGCCGGCTGTCCTACCTCTCGTTGCAGCACCAGTTCTTTTGTGAACAGTGTGGCTTCTTCGCTGAAGGGCTCCCCTTCCTGGACCAGGCCTGGCAGGTTCCGGGCTCCACGGGGACATTCGATGCCTAAGAGGGAGAGCGAGACTGCTGTCACCTACAACCGTCCCACTGTTTGCAGTTCCCCTGACATCAGGAGGCGTTTCCCCCGATGGGTCAGAAGAAAGCCAGAGCTGCTGCTTAGAGGTCAGAGACCTCCCTCTGGGGTCCCCCCCCTTGGTATTCTGCAGAAACACAAGAACCAGACCCCAGGCTCCTTTCCTTCTCCAGCAGCTGTGGCAATTCCACCATGCCCATTATGCTCCCCAAGGGCAGAGAAGGCCATCCAGAGAGGGCTGCCCTCAGGTCCACTGGAGAAAGGCCTGGCCGCCGGCCATTCTGGCCCCCTGCAGGACACCCATCCAACCCCACCACCACACTGAAGAATCGCCTCTGAGCACACAGTGGGTCAGAGGGGACACGGAAGCTGACACAGTGGGGAGTGGCCAGCGAGGGGCCACCAGAACCAGGGCCAATGGTTCTGACTTCTACAGAGTCAGATGAAATGCAAGTGAGAAAAATGCAAAGGTCCTTACCTAAAAATAATAATAAATGCTCAACTTATCAATAGTGTGCATAGAAAAAAATCCTGACTCAGTAACTGATCACCCACCAAAGGCAAACACAGTTTTGGTTGCAGCAAAAGAAGTTTCTAAATCCTTAGAAGCAACTGTTGTACTCCATTTTACACTGGGCAGGACCCCCCACACACGACGGAGACTTCTAGGAGAAGGGCAGCGAGGGTGACCAGTGACTAGCAATTAAAGAGAAGCCAAGAGGGAAGGGAAGGAGACGGACAGAGAACCGATTTTCTCACAAGGGCACAGATGAGTCCGGGGGGCTCCAGGCCCAGCTAGTCCAGCTGCTTGGGCTGCCCATAGTTTTGATTTGCCATGCTACATGGACTTGTTGCTTTCCATGGGTCCGTAACCTGTAGTCTTCCTGTGCCACATGTCCACCACTATGGATAACACAGAAAGTATAATGACACACCACCTTCTGTCTATCTTCTGGCTCTCCTTGTCCGGCTCCCATCCTCTCTCCATTGAGGCAGAAGCCTCAGGGCCTTTAAGGGACTCTCCGAGTCCCCCTGCTTCCCCCTCGGCCCTGGGCGACCAGAGGAGAGCAGGCTTACTTGTAAAGGGTGGTCACACCACAGTAGTAGTTGTTGTCATGGACAAGGCCTTCCTTATTGCCCTGGAGGGTTGGAGCAGAGGCCGGGGTTAAACCCTGAAGGAAGAGGATGCCAAGCCAGGCATCCGGAGGAACTTCCCGGAGGAGGCAGCCAGTGCAAAGGGGGGAGGTTCGCTAGATTCAAAACCATCTGGCAGACCCTGAGGGCACCTGCAGCTCCTGCTCCTTTGGGGGGGGGGAGGGGCTGTGTCTGAACAGGAGCCGACCATTCAGTTTTGCACGTACTGAAAAGTGCAGGAAGGGCCAGTTATGTATTTGATTTCAAGAAGGAAAAAACGGACTATTCAATTTTGGAAAATCAATGGGTCTAGGTTTTTTTAAAAAAATGACACGTGCTTCCCATTACTTAAAAGGAAAGCCAATCATCAGAAAATATTGTTTTGGATCCACTGGGATCCCTCCAAGAACGTTTGGAAAGCGGTGAACATCCGATTTCCTACATTGGCAATTTAAGAAACGTGAAGAGTTTTAAAACTCATGTGATTTCCCCTTGGTATAACTTTGTTTTTGTTTCAAATTATTATGTGTATTGATACAATTCTGGGAAGCAGCCTTGCATTTGGAGCACACGGCGCCTGTCATCTTGCAAGGAGCTTTGGCTCCACTGAGCCTGGATGTGACAAGAGGATAATCCTAGGTAACTGGAAAATCAGCCATTCTCCTGACTCCAAGGAACAGGCCCAGGACCCCGGCTGGCTAGACTTGGTTAAACATGGTTTAAAAACACTGTCACAATCATGTTCCCTGAGAGAGCAGAAATGCCAGTCAGTTCTGTGTCATCTAAAATCTAATCAGAATTCCCTCTGCCTCTTAATGACTATTAATGAAGTTATTAATCGACGCCTTGAGAAGTAGAGGAGCCAGAGCTGAGCCCCACAGCACTGCATTCGCCACCTGACTTTAGCCAGACAGTTTAACTCTCCCGAACCTGGTCAGGCTGGGCAGAGAACAGTTAAACAGCTGGCACGAATGCCACAGGACACTTGGTCAAACGCTTGGCTGAAATCAGGGCCTTTCATACCCAAAGCATTCCCACAATCTATTAGGAAAGGTAAATCACATAAAGGAAAACTGGCTATTCATCAAACCTTGCTTATAGCCCCGATTACAATCTTTAAGAACCGCCTTAGAAGGTCTTTCCTCCACTCATGGAAGGAGGGGGGGGTCAACCAAATCACCGGCTGCTTCTAGGGCACTTTGGGATGCCAGTTGCTTGCCCTGGGATGCTCATTCAAAGAAAAGAGGCATTCTGTCCGCCCAAAGTTCCAGCCTCTCTTCACCCCACCCCTTGATCCTCCTTCCTTTGGGGAACAGCAGTAGAGGGGACTGAACCCCAAAGGGTGGATCTGAAGGTGTCCGAAGAGGTGCCTTCTGCCAAACTTCAGTGCCAAATTCTGCCCTTCCTACGGGCACCCATTTTATACTATTCCACCCAATGGGAGGTTGGGCACAAGAGAGGCAAGGGAGCTGAATAACTCCCTCCAAAAGGGGGCCAAATTTTGAAAAAGGTGTCCAAAGAAAGATACAGCCTGACAATGGACTGGATGTGGCTGGGGTGGCTGAGCGGGGAATCCAGGCCACCGAGGGTCCTGGCAGCATAGATGGGCAGCGGCTCAGAGTGGAAGCCGCGGACAACATTGAGGTTAAGTGCCCCACATGCATATAGAGCAGGCAACGTGCTGCTACTCCACTGCAAAGACGACAATCGAAGGGCTTCCAATGGCTACACAAAATGGCTGGGAAGAATGATAAAAGCTGGAGTCTACAGTCCCAAAGGTGCTTTTTCCAAGAGGCAACTGGACTTTGTTTTTTCTTTGAAGACATTTTGCTTCTAATTCCAAGAAGATTCTTCAGCTCTGTCAGAGATGAAGTTGTTTTTTTGGATGAGAAGCAAAAAGTTTTCAAAAAAAACAAAACACCCCCCCCCCCACCCCAAAAGTCCAGTTGCCTCTTTGGGACAACTGTGACCTGAATGACTGAGAACCTCCATAGACGGGAGTCTGCAGGTTTTCCCTGCCCTATTCTCACCCAGTTTCTGATTAACAGAATAAAGAAGCTGGAAGAGACCTTGGAGGTCTTCTAGCCCAACCCACTACTCAAGCAGGAGTCCCTACACTATTCTGGACAAGTGGCTGTCCACTCCAGCCTCTTAACAGACCTCCAGGGTTGGAGGCCCCCCCCCCCCCCCCCAACTTCTGGAGGCAAGATTGTTCTCACTGCCAGGAAATTTCTGCTTGGTTCCAGGTTGCTTCTCTCCTTGGTTAGTTTCCACCGATTGCTGCTTCTCCTGCCCTCGGGCGCTTTGGAGACTAGGCTGACCCCATCTTCCTTGGGGCAGCCCCTCAAGTATTGGAAGACAGCTATCATGTCACCCCTAGTCCTTCTCTTCATTAAACTAGACTCACCCAATCCCCGCAATAGTTCTTCCTATGTTTTATCCTCCGGTCCCCTAATCACCTCGGTCGCTCTTCCACTCAGCTTGGTCTCGCCTGCAAATTTCAATTCGTTTCCTCCACTACGTTCCATTTTCCCCTCTCCTTAGTTATTTGCAACTGATCTTTGATCACCTTATTTTGGGGGAATTTCCACTGACTTTGGGGCATTTTCAGGATGTGGTCAAAGTCACCCAGGCCTGTCTCCAGAATGGCCAAAGATGGCAATGGACTGTTCAGCAGCCAGCCAGAGCCCAGGCCCAGGGGAGGAGGAGGGCAAGAGGAAGGCAGTCCCTGGGGGAGACCAGGCCTTGGCCAAGGCAGCCTGGCTCCACTTCCGCCCTGCTCTGGACCAGAGGAAAAACTGGAGCGAAAGAGGAAAGCGCTTGGTGCGGCAGAAACGCGGCACCCGCCCCTGCCACAGATTCACCCCCCCTGGAGAGAGCTGCCTTTTGCCTACGAGGCTCTTCAGCATCCTGCGAGCTGGCACCAGGCAGCGCACGCCCCGCTCGCTCTGGCTGCTCCCTGCGAGGAAGTGCTGATGCGGCAGCAGGAAAGGAAACTGCTGGCCACAGGAACACCCCCCCCCCCTCGTTTGCTCTCTACCCCAGGGAGCATTGAGAAGCCCAGGAGGAGCACGCATCTGGGGGGCAGCTCCATCTCACCGATTCTGTGGTGGGGGCAAACTAATCCCCCCCTCCACTCCAGCAGGCACGCTGCCCCCTGCCTCAAGATTTGGGTGTGGACTCGCTGGGATGCAGAAGTCAGGAATAGTGAGAAAAGGATCCTGATGTCCCGTCCCCCAAGCCTCCCTGCTTGCGGGGGTGGGGATGGGGGCAAAATCTATGGATCAGCAGACTGAGCCAGGGGACAGGAGTGGGCAAGGGGCACAGATATGGGCAGCCATGCCAGAAGAGAGGTGGGGAGGGAAACCCCCTGCCCCTTTTCTTCTACAGAGAACCAGGCTCCAAGAACACAGGGCAGCTCTGGGTGAAAAGAAGCCACATTCGCTCCACATCCTTCCCCCTCCCCCCGCTTTCTGAGTGGGGCTTGGGGGGGGGTCAGGAAGAGAAGGTACAGAAGAGCACAGAAAGTGAAGACAGGCCCAAGCGAGGGGCACAGGCGGCCGGCCCAAACACCCCAGGGCCAGGGCAGGAGGCGTCAGCCGAGGGGCTCAACCTTGGAAGGGAGCACGGAAGACCCCCTCTCCCCACCCCCCACCCCCCAGCTGACAGACAGGCAGTAAGTGGGAGGTGAGGGAATTGCAGATCCAGGATCATAAAAAAGGGATTGTTTAAAAAGTTCTGTTCATTTGGTGCAACCAGATTTGGAGCATTGTGCGCAGCTCAGTACTAGAAGGCAAAGCGGGGTGGGGGTTGAGAGCCGGCTGTGCAAATCTCCCAAGAATGAAGGAAAGCATGAGAGATCCCAGCCCTGCAGCAGAGCACTGGAGAGGAACCGAATGGACGGAAGGGGGTCTGGGGCAAACTGCAGGCAGCCGCACCCCGAGCAGATGGCAAGGTTGACATCCCAGCAATGGAGGCACCACAAGGGAGAGCCACGGCATGCACCTGCACCGCAACCCAGGCTGGATCTGCAGGCTTGCCTTTGCCTGCTGCATGCCATGCCCCTCCCCTCCCCAGAAGGGGCTTCAGACAGGCCAGACAGCATCTTCCTTAGGCTGAGGCCCATTTGCCCGGGAAGGAGGGCTCCTGCAGGGTCAGATGCGGGGGAGGGGCATGTTGGGCCACGGGAGGCTCTCTCACCCTCAGAGAGGCAGCAGCATTAGCCACAGAAGCCGCTGGCCCTATTTGTGAGCATCGGAGTCTAAAAATGGAACATCTTTGGGGCACGAAGAAAAGCAAAAGAGGAGCTTAGATGGCCCCTCCAGAGAGAGGCTGCCCCATGGCCAAGAGGTCCAGAGGATGCCCATGTCCTTGCCTGGGGTTTGCGCCATGGTTTCCAGCCCCTGCTGGCTCGGCTGTCCTGCGGGGGAAGGGAAAGGGACTACCTGCCAGGCCCAGCAAGGACAACCCACACCACAACCAGGAGCGCAAGGGAGGGCAAGGACAAGAGGCAGGGCATGGATCAGTCCAGCTGGGTCATCCCAGGGCGGGCGGGCAGGCAGCATCCTTCCCCCCACCCCCACCCCCAGATGTCAGCTGGAGTGCATCCAGGCAAGGGGCACCCCAGGCAGGGATTGGGTCAGGTGAAGCTGTTCTGGTCCAACCAACTTAGCCTCCATGCAGCTTGCACATCCACCTGCCTTTTGTCCCGGGGGTGGGGGTGGGAAGGGCACAGGGACTCCTCTCCGTCCCACTCTTCCCCCTTAAGTACCCCAGTTCCCTCCTCCATGGGACGTGGCTGCTTCCGCTACTGCTGCCCTGCCTACCTGCAGGCGACTCTCAATTTACAACCACAATCGGCACTGGGATTTTGTAGTGGTCCTGAGTCACGTGACTGGACCTGACTTTTTGACTATTTTATGGCCATTGTTAAGTGATTCTGTTCTCCTGAATGGGGGCTTTTTGCAGAAAATGAGCAAAGCAGTGGGGAATTGTAGTCACAAGAGACTGCAGCCCATGGTGCACTCCGCTTGCCAAGTGCAGGGGGGAGATGGCGAAGAGATGACATTTCATAGCAGCTGAAAGCGCTTTACAGGCCATAAAGCACTCCTTCCTAGGCCTGTGGTCATTAAAGAACAGGTCGTAATTTGAGGACTAATGGTGTCCTCCTGTGAACCTTCTCCACTTTCTCCAAATTCCTAAACGTGCGAGGCCCAGGACGAGACATGGTGCTCCAAACACCGTCTGATCAAAGGCGAATGAAGCATCACAGCTGCTGCTTCAAATTGCATTGGCCTTTGTTGCAGCTACGTTTTCCTATCTGCCTCCCCCCCATTGCCCCAAGATCTTCCCACAAGCCCTGTTGCCAAGCCAGGCCCACTTTCTGGTTCTGCATGTTATCTTGGCTTCTGGATTCAGAGGGTAGCCCCCTACAAACATTTCCCTCCCCCTCCCTCTTCATTCCCAGATGCCCAAACAGCTGCCCTGAATGCCTGGGCAAAGGGAGGGAGAGCCTGGGGCCAAACCCCTCTGGAGAACCCAAACACAGGGCAACAGCGGCAGCAGCACTATGAAGGAGCTTCCAGACTCCACCCCATTCCCCTCTGACTCTCCTCTATCCAACAGCTGCCCTTGATTGTCCCCCCACATTCCCCCAGAGATGGCAGGAGGGCCGTGTAGAGGCGGGAAGGAAAGACAGGGCTCAGCCATCCCTTGGGACACCCCGAGCCACGCAGGATTGTTTCTGGCCTCTGGCGTCACCGGGCAAAACCCTCCTTCTGCCCTTTTCAGAAGGTCCTCCGGGGCCTCAGCACCAAGGCACCCTAAAAGCTCCGATTTAGACACAGCAGGATGCCCCCCCTCACCTTCCTCGCTTCTCCTCTTTGCTGCTCCAAGTTCTTGAGTTGGGTTTGCCTCTGTGCAAAGCCACAATGGGGGGGGGGGCTCTCCTGGCAAGGGCTACTCCAGAGGCCCTCTGCAGCACAAGGGCCGAAGCCTGCTGGGAAGGGGGGGGGCCTCCCGGATGTTGCCTGCAAATGTTATGCCCCCACCATAATGCGGGGGTGGGGGGGCAGACATTCATGCCCTTCAGAAGCCGGGGCAGAAAACAAGAGCCCCAACTGAGAAATGGGGACGCCTCTGGGCACCAGCCATCAGCTGGGCATCCATCATCAAACAGCGTCCCCTTCAGAAGCCCCCACAGAGCAGCTTCAGAGGTGGGAGGGATGGGGCAGCTGTTTATCTTCTCTTCCTCCCTTCACTTAGAGGGCACTGAGTCCAACCCCCTGCTCACTACCGGTATCTAACAAACCTTCAAACTCCCAGCAGGGGGAGAAGATGGTTGCATTACTCAACAATTCTTATCCAAAGGAAATTCTTCCTAACGTCCCGTCTGAGCCACGGCGGTGCAGTAGTTAGAATGCAGTACTGCAGGCTACCTCAGCTGACTGCCGGCTGATGCAATTTGGCAGTTCGAATCTCACCAGGCTCAAGGTTGACTCAGCCTTCCATCCTTTCAAAGCGGGTAAAATGAGGACCCCGATGGTTGGGGGCAATGGGCTGACTCTGCAAACCACTTAGAGAGGGCTGTGAAGCACTGTGAAGTAGTATATAAGTCTTAGGACTAGTGCTATTGTTGATCCTTTCTTTAATTTCTTTCAACCCACTGGTCCTGTTCACCTGAAGGAAGACCCTCCCTGACTTCATAGTGGAGCCTTTCAGAAACCTGAAGGCCACCATTATAGCTCCCTCCACCCTCCCATCTTCGGCTTGCTCTACAGACTCTACTGGCAGCCTCTCCAAGGGAGGACCCGCTGTGTCCGAAGAAGTCCAACCTGGACAGGAGAGATCTGCTCCCCTGGAGGGCAGGGCTTCCGTTCACATAGCGCAAGCCTGGAGCAGCCGTATCTGGCCTCTGCCCACCCACCCCCATCCTGTGGTGATGAATGAAGATTGGCTCAGGGTGTTTGGCTCAGGTGGGGGGGGCACCCCTTCTTTGCAGGCTTCTTCAAATTCAGCTAACCCCCTTCCACCCCTCCCTTGACCCAGGGAGAGAGGCAGGCTCCTTCCAGCTGGGGATGCTGGATCAAAAAGGGGAGCGAGGCCCAGGAAAGGCCCCAGGGCCACAGAGCAACCGGCAGCATCCCAAAGCAGGGGTGGGAAGCCCCGCCCTGTCTCACACATATCCCCTCAGGAAAGGGGGGCAGATTAAAAGCCCAAGGAAAGAGGGAGGCTGGGGTCTCTGGAGCAGAGAAGCCCCCTCCCCAACTGGTTCCCATAGCAACAGAACCTAAATACAGCTCCCCACAGGCCTGGGGCGGCCTTCTTCCCCCTCCTTGAGGTTGGTGTACCCCTTCCAGAACGTCTCCGTGTCCAAAATTAGCTCCGCTTCATAAAAGCCATGGCAGCGGCAGCAACCTCGCTGCCCTGATGACGGAGCCATGCCTGATAGTTATATTTAACCGCTGATCCCTGCTAAACCACCACTGTGGAGTCTATGAGCCCTGGGGGTGGGGGGGACCAAGGCTGCCTCTACCATGGGCGTAGGAGGCAGCCTGCCTCCATCAAGGGCCCGTGATGCCTGCCGGGCAAGAGCAGAATATCAGAATAAGAGTTGGAAGGGACCCACTGCTCAAGCAGGAAACCCTACACCACTTCAGACAAATGGCTGTCCAATCTCCAGCCAAGGAGGGGCCAGGGCAAAGCCGCAAAGGGCCTGAAAGTCAGCCTACCAGGGCAGAGGGTGCCCAGCAGGTACACACTGAAACTGAGGGTCAGAGATCAAAGCCCACCAGCCCAACCTGCTCTCCTCTGCTCTGTCCCACCAAGCCAGGTGCCCAAAAGGCAGGCGAGGTTTGGCCCACCGGAAGCCTGGCTGTTCTCTCTGAGGGCAGAGCCAGGACATTGGCTGCTGACCCTTGGGTGGCTCTGCCTGGGTGCAAGCTGAGCTGGCGAGGCAGACGCCAAGTTGGGGGCCCCAAGGGAGAAGCCAAGGGAAGACCGGTCCCCTCACCTTGTGCCCTGACCTCTGCCGCCTCGCAGGGGTGCTGTCATTCCCTTCCCAGCATCAGTCCCCCTCAACCCCACCCACAGAAAGGAAAGGATGCAGGATGAAGTTGGTGGGGGCGGGGGGGGGGAGGGGTCCTTTCCAGAATCCCATAATACCAGAATTCAATTACAGAGGTAAAGCCAATTCATACATCTCCACATTCCCACTAATTGTGTAATTAAATTAAAGACTGGTAGGCCAGGAACCCCATTATGCTGAGCAAGCAGCCTCCCCATCCCATCCTGGGACCCCCTGCAGGTCCACTGGGGCTCCTCCACTCAGCCTGGCCCCACGTGAGCGTTTCCTCCACGTGTGGCACCTGCCCCCGTGTGGCATCTCTCCCCTCCAACAGGAGTGGGAGTTTTAGCACATTAACATTTTTAAATATCAGAGGCTCTGCAACGACGAGTCTCATTTTCTTGTCTTGTGTAGCTGACTTTAGGATTAGTTAATTATAAATAAGATTGCAAGTTGAGGTATCTCCGTATCACGCACAGGCGGCACGAAGGAGCCCGTGGGCTCCCCGGCTCTGCGCACAGCCCAGGCGCCTCCTCCGTTGCCTCCATCTGGCCTCTGCCTTTGCCAAGAGGAAGGGGCCCGCGCCAGGAGAAGACGAGATGGCATCACCCCAATGCTGGGGGAGTGAGGGTGGGGGAGGAAGGACACAACGAAGCCCTACGGGCGAAGCTCCTGCATGGGGAGGGGGCTGCATGGGAGAAGGCTGGTGGGCCAGATCCAAGGACCAGGAGCAGCCCCATCCTGGCCAAAAGGCCTCATCAGAGACCCTGCACCCGAGCCCCGCAGGGAGGGGAGGTAGGAGGTGTGCCAGTGCGGGGGACTGGCAGTGGCATGCCCCCAAACAACTGGATGGCTGGCATGCGGCAGATGCCCCTTCCCACCCCAATGAGGCTCAAATGCCGAGTTCTTCAACCAGGTGGAAGGAGGCCTGGGGCCAGGCGCACCTCTGCCTGCAATCTGGGCTTGCTCAATTATTAGCCCTAGCAAGCCAGCCAGGGAGTGGGTGGGTGGGAGGGGGCAGGGAGGCAGCCCCAAGATCTGGGAGAGGATTCTGGAAAGCAGCTGATGCAGGGCCCCCCATGGGCCAGGGAACTCCTTGCCCAGAAAGAGGAAGCTTCAGGCTTTCTGATCCATTGCTGGGGCTGCACAATGGCCCCTCCCCAAAGGCCCTGGATGCAGACTCTCCCCCTCCCCAGGGAGATGCCAGCAGACATTGAGAACCAAGGAATGACTGCTACCATCCTGCCACGCCCTCACTTTGCCCAGAATTGCTTCCTGGTGCCATCCTGCTGCTTAGAGCCGCATGGCCTCCCCGCCCCTCCTCACCTGTGGGTCTGCAGGAAAAAGCTCACTCCTCATCCCTCTGGTCCCCACTCTGAGGGCCCTGATCCACCAGCCTTGTTAAGGGAGTTGCGCTGGGGGGAGGAGTTTATGCTGCCAGGCAAGGGGGAGGCATTCAAGGGCACAGGAGGAGCCAAGAAACAACTCTGGCCACGCGGAAACAAGAAACACCAACATCCGCTCAGTCCCGGGATGGAGGCTCAAAATAACCCCACCTTTATTCTGTCTGGGGCAAGAGGGGGCAGAGAGAAGCTCTGAGAGGCTTCCAGGGGTCTCAGCAAGAATCCTGGCAGTGGCTGCCTCTCAACCTGTCCAATCCTCAGAGCCAACTCAAGGCAGCGTTCTTTGGAGTGAGTCCACTTTCCTCACAATGGAGTTGCTGTTTCTCCTCCCTTAATCCATCCTTCCTTCCTTCCTTCCTTTTCCTCCCTTCCTCCTGATAACTAACTGCAATTGACTGCAGAGCCTCCTGAGGTCGGATGTCAGAGGCCTTTGTTCTTCTGGCAAAGCTGCTCTGATCAAGGCTGGATGAGTCAACAAGCGAAAGAAGCTCCAACTTCAGACTCTGACAGGCAGTGATGGCAGCCCAGCTTCTCCCACCTGCCCATCACTGGCTGGTAATGGCAGGAGTCGAGGAACCGCATCTGGCACATGCCATTAATTGGCTAAATGCCGAGGCAGAGCTGTAGGAAACCCCAACTATTTTGAGAGGAGAACTGTCTTTCTTGAAGATCCTCTCTGGACCTGCAGTGGTGCCAGAGGTGGCCGTGCAGGAACACCACGCACACCTCCCCCATGTCCCAACAAATGGACCCTCCCCTCAGCCAAAGGCCAGCCTTCCCTCCTCCTCCTCCACAAGAAGAGAAGAGAGTTGGGAAGAACTCAACAAGAGGACATCTTGAGGGGTCACGTGAGAAGAGGTGGAGCCTTTTGCTCCCCAGGAATAGGGGTGCAACCCTTGATGAGGTCATCCCACCCCCAGGGGGCATGATTCCCACTCTACCTGAGAGGAGGAGTGGGGTACAGGCTCCATTTGTCAGAGGAGGAGATGCCAGAGCCCCTTTTCCAAGGGCTGGCCTTGCGCCCAGCTGCTGCCCAGTGTCCAGCCTCTCCTTTGGGGGAAGGCGATTGACCACAAAGAGGACAAGGAGAGGCCTCAGAAGAGGCAGGGGATTGGGCTCCAGGTTTGGGCTCTGGGTGGAAACCAGGCTGGTGACACTCATAGGTGAAGTTGGCCAAGAGCTGCTTTTTGGGAAGTTGGACAGTTGGCTAAGGTGCTACAGTGACTGATGGTGTTTTCCCTTTTGTGAGCTGACTTGAAGTGGCCTGAGAATACTGGTGAACAGCCAATAGCCGCAGAACCTGAAGACGGGCAGCTTCTCCTTGGGAGAGTCCCGGGAGGGCTGCAGGACCAAGGTGCTTCAAAAGAGTCGGCCTCAGAGCATGCACAGAAGGCTTTTGTCCTTGGGGCCTGAGCTGCTGGCCCCTGGCAAGGTCTCCCCACTCCATCTTATTCCCAGAGAGGAGCCCCCCCCCCCCCGGCAATTCCTCTTTGGGAGGAGAGCAAAGACAGCAGTCTGGGGAGCCACGAAGTAGGCTGAGGTGCCCAGGCTACTTCCTATGATTGCTGGGAGACGCTGACTTAAGGCTGCTGCGTTATTAATCTTACATCCTGTCTGGAAGAACTTAAACCACCCACGGCCCGCTGGACTCTGCGGCACAGGAGTAAACATGGCCCACTGACCCACGTGCCCAGGCGTGGGGAGGCTCCAGGTGCAGCCACACCCAGGAGTTCAACGCCAGTTGAAGCTCAGATCCCGAGGGAAGGGACAGCGCTTGTCAGCTCAGGCTGGGCCCCATAGGAGCCCCCACACACCCCACACCCCGACCTGGTCCTCGCAGCTTCTGCCCCAAAGGCTCCCTCCCTGCCCCTCTTCCGTTCAGGAAGTCCTCCTGGAGGAAGCAAGCATGTACCCCGAGTCCATAGAGGGCTTCACCTGGCCTCCCATCATCCTGAGCCCTGAACTGGAATTCAGCCCCTGCCAAAGGGAGTTTCCCCCGACGCCTTGCAGCTGCTCCTGCCCGGCTCCTCTTTGGCTCTTCCCCAGCCAGACTGAGCCCACCGTGGGTGCCCCCCTCTCTCACTCACCTGCCAGCAAGAAGGTGATCAGGCAGGTCTCCTTGGGCAGGTAGAGCTTCAGGCGGGAGCCGCTGAAGACATATTCCACCACGGCTTCCGAGCGGCCGGCCCGCTGCAGGAAGGGCAGGAACTGCTTGGCCTTCTGGGTGTCCTGAGGGGGGTGAGAGGCCGGTGAAGGAGGGCTGCCTGACCCTCCGGGTACTGATGATGGGCTCACTCTCCTCCTAGAGCAAGAGGGGAGCTGCTTGTCTGGGAGCCTGTGCCCCCTTCTTCCCTCCTGGCAATGGCCCTGGGGGAGGGCTCTCCCTCCCAGGGCCGGGAGCTGCTCCCTGGCACAGCTGCCCTGATGGGCAACAGCTCTGCTGCTCACTTAGCACAAGAGAGCAAAGGAGGAGGGTCTCTGCTGCTAGGCAGGCAAGGGAAGCCCAGCCTGCCCACCAGCTGGGTCCCTCTTCCTGCTCTGGGCTGCTGCCCTGGCTGTAGGGAGTCTGTTTAGCCTGCCAGCAGAGCTGGCAGCAGATTCAAACAGTGAGAAGGTTAGGGAGGAACATGGGCCAGTCCTGGAGTCTGGGGAAAGCTCTGCGTTGGAGGCAGAGATGGGTCCAGGGCCATCTGACAGTTGTCAGTTGCCTTTGGAGTTAGACATCAGTGAGGCAGACGAACAGCTGAAGCCTGTTCACAGTGTGTGCATGCGCAGAGTTGCCAGACGAAGGGAACAGCTGAGGAACAAGGGTTGACTTGGGAGTAAGGCCATAGATGAATAGCCCCTCCCATAGGGAATAAGAGAGAAGCGAATGGGGAGGGGGGTTTGCAGGAGACAATTAGTTTGCTTAATTGGTTCCTGACTTCCAAAGAATCCTTTCCATGTTTTGAAGATATTGGCCTGGCAGCTCTCCAAGCCAGATAAGGTCTGTGACTGTAAATGCTCTCTTGAAAGACTTTGTTGGATGTGAATGTGAGAAATTCACAGTCATCTAATAAATATAATAAAAATAAAAATGGTTCATTTCAACAGCTTTGTATATGGTAGTATGTGTTAATGTGTGGAATTGTTTTAGTTATAAACTGCAGTATAATAAACTGTTAACAGTGTAAAAAAAGCGGGGAGGGGTTGTTGGCACAAAGAGTTTGCGTTGTGGTTTGGGAACCAAAGGAGACCCACTTGGATTAAGATGAAACTGGGCTCTTTGCTCACTTCCTGACTGGAGACGAGGACAGCAGAGCAGCTGCCATGCCACCCACGCAGCCCAGAGAGCCACAGCCCAGGCCCCAAGGTGGCAGAACATGTGGCCGGGCCCAGGAGGGGCAGGAGGCCAAGACAGGGAGCCACCCACCCCTCTCCCCTCCTTTGCTCTTGCCTGTCGTGCCCTATCAGTGAGCCAGGCGGGGTGTAGCTGAAGGAGGCCAGACCCTTTTCTGGCAAGTGCTATGAAACAGCCTGTCGTCACGCTTAGTGGCCACAGCCTCTGGGGCCTCCCCCAATCTAGGGAGAGCATCCAGGGACTCTGCAGCCGAGAAGAAGCTGGACAGAACTTCCCTGCCATGCCTGCCTGCCCTGGATAGCCGGCCTGCAGGTTGTGCCACGGAGGTCAGGGATGATCCCCACCCCCATCCCCCAGCAGGAAGCTTTGCAGGGCAGCCCTTGCCTGGCTGTCCAGCCCTTCCCCTAGCCCTGTCTCTGTGGGGATGCCCAACCCAGGCATGACCCAAAGGTTTGCCCTTCTTTTAAAACCTCCCCCCAATATTAATTATCTGCAAATAGAAAGGAAATTACGCATCGACAGAATGAAGGGAAATGGATCGTAATTCCATATTATGTGAAGGGCTGCCAGTTATGCATAATTATGTGACGTCTTGGCAAAAGGAGGGGACCTGGGGGTCTTGGCTTCACCCCATGCAAACTCACAGAGGGAGGCTCCGCTTTAAAGCTGAGAGGGAGGGAGGGAGGGAGGGAGGGAGCACACATTGGCCTTACATGATTTGAATTGCTCTGGGGTAAGATCGCACCCCTCCCAGGGAAGGAGACGCTATGCAAGGCAGGCAAGGAACTCCCTTTAGGCGGCAGGGGGGTGGGGGTGGGGGTGGGGGCAGGAAAGTCACTTTCCCACAGAGTTCATCAGCCTCTCAGCCTCTGTCATCAAGGATGGTGGTGCTTCTCATCAGCTGCCTCCAGGCACCGGGCTGAAATTAGATCACCTGCCTACAGAGGTGGCTCCAAATTGCTTAGCTGGCGCAGAGCCCCTCATCTCATGGGCACAAGTGGGCGCCTCCAATGCAATCAAGGTTCCTTCACAAGGAGGAGGGCGGGTGGGAGGACTGTTTTGCCAACCCTGCGTTCTGGAAGGGTCGGCTTGGAAGCAGCCCGGCTGGAAGCCCTGTGCCAGCCGAGACCAGGCTCTTTTGCGGGAGGTTGGTCAGCAGGACCTCAGGCCAATCCCAGGCCCGGTCAGGGGCCCTTCCCACTATGGATCATGCCTTGGGCGACTGCATCCCTTCCGGCTGAGACCTCCGACAGGAATGTCCATTCTCTCCTCCCTCCCTAGGGAAGGGAAGCCGGACCCTCTCTGGCCTTGGCAAGCAGGGAAGGGAGAGCTGCGATCCTTTCCCACGCCTGTCCAGGGATGGCTCTTTCCTCCCTCCCATGAAGCTGAGCATCAATGCCTTTGCGCAGAGGCTCGGAGAAGTGGCGTCTGCCCAGGCCTGCCCACCCCCTGAGCAGGAGACCCCTCTGGAAGCAAAGAAGCAGCAGCCCGATGCAATGAAGGCCCTCCACCCGGCCATTTTGCTCAGCCACAAGGAGAAACTGGCAAGCAGGGGCCAGGGTCCCGAGGAGAGAGGCTGACCGGCTCAGGCAGCCTTTCCTCTCCTGCCCACCTGCAGGAAGGGCCACTTCCCCTGGACAGGGCCCGGACCACAAGGCAGCTGGTGTGGGGCTCCCTCTGTCTTTCGCAATGGCCTTCACGGCCTGAAGTTCATCCAGCACCCAGCCTGAAGAGCCTCGCTGTCTGACATAGCGGCTTTCTCCCAAGGAGACGGCTGCTCTTCCTTGAGCCTCCCCTGGGGCCTCTGCCCTTCATCCCTTCCAAGGGACAGGAAGGTTCCGGCCTGCTTGATCATTGGCCAACCTGGCTACTCAAATTGTGGCTTTTGGGGGACCTGGAATCTGCTCTGGGCAGGACCTGAATAGGAAACCAGATCAGTTCTCCTGGGTTTGCTGGAGAGTGAAGACTCAGCCCTGTTGCTGTTGCTGATTACAGCAATTCGACGTCATCTTCACCCTTCTCAGGAACCCATCATAACATCCAGCTGGACAGATCCTGGTCTGCGGGTCCTACTCACTCCTCAGCCATTCAAAAAATCCAAAGGCACCTGAAGGTCCTCCAGTCCAGCTCTCTGCCCAGGACTACACAGGACAAATGATTGTCCACCTCTACTTGGAAACCTCCAGTGGCTGAGGCCCCACAACACCGGGAGATGGAGGAGTTTGTAACTAGCCATACGTTAGACCCAACAAGGCCACTGGCTGGCAAGGGCAGCCTAACCACCTCGGCCAGAGCCAGCCAAAGGCTCTCCTCCCCAACCAGATCCCTCATCCAGACTGGAGCTTCTGGCATTTGCAGGATCCAACGGGGAGTTTTGGCCCACACCATCTGAGGGGGGCCCTGACTTTCTGGCCACAGTTAAATGGGAAGCATCTTCCTGAGGCCTTGGTCCTCTTGATCTGCACAGGGGACAACCAAGCGCTTGTCCCAGCCAGAATATGCCCCCTGAAAAGACACCTTCCTGGGATCCTCTCAAGATCTGGTTAATCCTTCCAGTAGGGTAGGGAGCAGATTCCTTCCCAGTTTAGGAGCTCCATCACTGGACCAGGGAGTTTTCTTCAGGGCCCCCAAGTCTAAGGCAGCTCTATGTCCCTTTGTTCCAAGGGGTCCCATCAGAGCATGGCTAGTCAGTGGACGGGGACACCCCAGCAGGACCATTTTCAGAGGCCCAGGTTCCTGGGTCTCCCTTACTGGACAGAGCAGGAAATTAAAGGGGGTCTCGGGCCCCAAACTCCTGCCAGCAGCCCCACGAGGTAGCCTGGTCCAGGATGTCCATGGGAAGATTGCTGAGATTGGCTTTAATAACAGAAACGTGCCAATCCAGTGGTGCTGGGCCTCCTGCTCCCGAAAGCCAGAGGGAGAAGAGAGGGGCCCCCCGCCTGAGCCGCTCTGCATGTTCTCTGCTTGTCTTGGACGTGTTTCCCCCTCGTCACCTCTGGAACGGCTCCCCAGGATCCGTATCCAGGATCCAGGTTGGCTCTCCTCTCCAGCCACGCAGCACTAAGGACCCTGGGCTTATGGACCCCACACCTCCAGTGGCCCCTCAGATTCTGGTCAGGAAGGGGAAGCACACGCAGGCCGTGGTCCTGCTAAGCATGGGGAAGGCTCCTTTGATGCTCAGGGGCAGCCAGGCTGTGTCGCACCATGTTCCTCTCCCCTGGCCAACCAGATTCCCTTATGGTGGTCTCAAGGAGTGGGAGAAGCAGGGCAGGAAGACCCCTCCCCACCAAGGAATGCTGGGGAAGAGCAGGAAAGAGAGCCTTGCCAGGCAGCTGGTTCAGCCGCAAAGGGCCAGGAAGCAAGGCCTGGAACAAGCCAGGAGGGAAAGCGAGGACAGCCAGTTCTGCCAGAGCCAGCTGAGCTCCCCCCCACTCCCTGAGAATACCTGCCTGCCACATGCGCTGGCAAAGCGGCCATCAGCATCCCAGGCACACTGCCAGAGTCCTACCAAGAGTGGGTGGGAGGCACCCCTTGGACAAGGGAGGCTACAGCTGCCCCCGGGAGGAGCACAGCTACTCCCAGTGACCCAGTCAGCCAGGCCAGGAAGGCAACAGCTTCCTCCCCTCTGCCAAGGGGCTAAGCCAAGGGCACCGAGGGGGCAACCGACAAGAGCTTGCCAGCTCTTCCACAGCAGGGAGAGCGGCTGCTTCCCCCCAGGATGGACAGTGGAGGAAAAGGAGGAGACCCAGAGCACTCCCGGACCCCACATCAACCAGCTGGGCCTCAAAGAGGGCTGCTTACCCCGGAGATGTCGGCCACTCGGTGGATTGGCACCTCCTTCTTGCTGTGCAGGCCTTTGCCATTCTTGACTGCCCTGTTGGGGGCAAGGGAGGGTCAGCCACACCCAGGAACTGCCATGCTCTCTACCTCACAGCCACTCCCTTCCCTCTTGGGAGGGGGCACTGGGGACCTACGGAGCCATGGTGCCAGGGGCTCCACCCTCTGGGGGCACAAAAGGGCCCAGGTTTGGGGGAGCAGAAAGGATTAGTAGGGGGGCCTCTGAAGACTCTGACTTATGGGGGGGACAGACTGAAGGACCCCTGCCTGGCAGGAAGCTCTGGAGGGGGGCAGGGACAGCAACCCTCAAGAGCCCGAAGCCCCACATCTGGTTTGGAGAAGGGGGGGCAGGGGGCAGAAGGCACCTGTGAGAGACCCCACCCACTAAGTTTGAGAAGAGCCCGACTGTTTCCAAGACCCAGAGCTTGGCCCACCCCCCCAACCTTGCAACTGCCCCATCACTGGAGCTTCTGAGAAGGCCGGAGACACCCAAGAATGGTGCTACACTGGAAGGTGGGGGAGGGCATTCTCTGGAAGCCCACAATACCCCCTTGTGCTCCCAGGAGCCTCCTCCCAAAGGTCCCAGGGACCCTTTCATCGCAGAGCAGCTCCTGCAAAGGCTGCCTGACTTTAGAACTGTCTGCACGTGTTCACAGTCTCTCCTCCCACTCCAGAAACAGCTCCCTCCATTTCCTCCTCCTCCTCATTCCCCCCCCCCCAAAGGCCTGGCTTTGCTCTGCTCTCTTGGGTGCTGAAAGACCAGCAAGATTTCCGTTGCAGGCCCCTCCCAAGCTGAGGCGGGCACGAGGATTCAGCCTGCTCAGTGCAGTCCCCTCTCCCCAGCATAGCTCTGCGTGAGGGAGACTCAGGGCAGAGGAGAGGTTGGCTGGCCAGCTGCCTGGAGGCACCTTTGCTTCATCTTCTGACTTCTTTCTTCCCAAAGGTTGGGGGAGAGGGTGCCATCGAATCTTCAAAGACACCCAGACAGTTCCGATTTCCAGAGGAGGTGGGGAAGAAGCTACTGGAGTGCCCTTTTCCCCCTTTTTCCCTTGATCCCCAACCCTGCCCTACTGGCCAGTTTCCCCCATCCTCCCTGGGTGAGCCTGGGCTCCTGACCACTAGGAAGCTCCCCCAACCTTCTGGACACCTGGTGAGGGTGCCCCCTACCACCCTCTTGATGCCAGCCTGCCCGTGGCAGGAGCTCACACCCCGAGCCCCCACCCACAGCTCACCGGGCCTCAGCAGCGAGCAGCTCATCGTAGTGGGAGGAGCGCTGGTCATCGTCCTGACGGTAGCGAATGACAGTGGCCAGCCCCTTGCTGACCAGCGCTTCGGCAATGTTACTGCAAGAGAGGGAGATCAGCAGTTAGCCAGGAAAGGCGGGCGGGCGGGAGTCTCCTCTCTGGGTAGGCAGCTGAGAGTTTCTGAGGCAAGACCGCAGCCCAGGAGAGAAGCAAAGGGCTGTTGCTCTTTTGGCCCTTCACTAGAAGGGCAGGGCACCAGCTCCCTCCTCCCACCAGGGCTGTGGGACAGAGCAGGAGCAGGGGGCCCAGGGCAAGGAGGCCCCCGCTGGCTTTCCAGCCCATCAGTGCCAGGATGGATTGCTCCACAAAGGGTCCCACACCAGCCCTTCCCCTCCTTTTCCAGGCAAACGTCTGAAACCAAGCCCAAAGCCAGTATGCCGGGAGGAGGGGGGCTGTGGATTGTGCCTCTCTCAGCCACCCGCAGTCTGGCCAGTGGCCATGGTGCCTCTGCCCTCTGCTGTCCAGCAGCTTCTAAGTGGCGGGGAGGCCTTTTGGCCCAGGGCTTGAGGAGGCATCCCTCAGTCGCAGTGGTGGGACCAGGGGGCTGAAGCAAAGGTCCAGGGGAAGCCAGGTCTGCTCAGATGAGACGGTCCCTTCTGCCTGACCACCTTTGCCCTCCGTTCCTGCTGGCTGCCCTCGATGCCCACCATCCCCGACACTCACATGCCGCCAATGGTGACTGTGGCACAGGTGCGCTCTGAGAAGGCGGGAACCGTGTCGGTAGCCCCACTGGCCGGACGGATGTAGTCCACCGTGACGTTCACCTGGAGGGAAGACAGGAAGGCTCAGGGGCCTCAGTTGGGGGGATGGGCAGCTGAAGAGCAGCTGGGGCCTGCAGAAGGCCTGCGCCCGCCCTGAAGCTAGCACTTGGAGGCCTCTGCTGAGGAACTCTAACCTTTCCAGATGTTCTTCAGATTCCCAATGACTGTGACACACACCAACGGTCCTTATCAAAGTTATAACATGCCAAGAATAAACAAAGTCCGGCGAAGGTTGGCAACCAGCCCAGAAGACAAAATACAATAAGATACTCACTCTTCAAAAATGCTCTTTAATAATTACACATTGTTTCTAGCAAGAAATTACTAACTGCATGCAACTTAAATAGGCTAAGGGAGTGGCCAATTATCCTCAAACCTTACTCTCGAGGAGACCTCCTCCTCCTGAGCAGCCACTCCTGCCTTTTGGCAGCCCTGCGTGCTCGAGCACTGAGGACAGGCTCCTCCACTTCGCTCTCTCCACTTGAAGGAGCCTCTGAAGGCCCAGGCTGAGTCTTTGCCTCTAGCACCACATCCTCTTCAGCCTCCTCGCTGTCTGACGCGAGCGCCAGCTGCGCAGGCTGCTAGCACGACCCCACACCAGCCTCACCGTCGTCGGGATCAGCCACGATCCGCGCAGGCCACTTACAGGCCACAACATGAGAGGGGAGAAGATGCTCTCGCCCGCCTGGGGGAGGGGGGAAGGCTACTCCTGTCTGGCTGCAGCAGGGGGAGGGGGCTTCCATTTGCTCCCCAGCCCAGAGTGATGCCTTCCCAGGGCAAAGGCAAAGACTGTTTGGTTGCCTGAGGCAGCAACTTCTTCCCTTCTGAGTGAACCAGGCGAGGCTGCTCCGCTTCCATCCAGCCCAGGAGAATTCTACACATGATGGGCTGGTTCCCCACCCCCACCCCCACCCCCACCCCCACCCCCAGCAGCCCTGCATCCCAGCCCATCTCTCTTCAGCACCGCCTGGGAGGAAACTGTTTTGGTGGCGGCTGCACCAGAGCAGCCGGGGGCCACCACCCCCTTCCACATGTTTATGCCACTGGTTTAGGATCAGCGCTTTGTGCAGGCTTCAGAACCAGGAAGGAGGAGAATTGGGCAGGGCTGTGGGCAGGGCAACCACAGGTTTTCAGCATGCAGCCTGGGCATTGAGCCTGGCATCCCCGTGGCCACCTGGAGGGAGGCTTTTGTCTTCTACGGGAACTGCCCAGAATTGTGGCAGTTATGAGGAAAGCTGAAAATAACCACCCATGAATGCCCCCTTGTGCACCACTAATGCCAGAGATCTGCCAAGCCTTCCTGCCATCAACCGGGTGACAAACTGCAGCAAGCGGGAGGCCAAACAGGTTCCTGACCAGCCTGGCTGACAACTTTGTCACTCAAAAGGTAGAGGAGGGAAGGAGAGGCTCAGCTTAGCTGCCCTGGACTTAATTCTTATTGACAGAGAGGAAGTGATAAAGGGGGTGGAGGTTGCAGGAACTTTGGGGGGGGGGGCACGACCGTGTCATATTGGAATTCGTCATAATGCAGGCAAAAGCAAAAAAACAAAGTCAAAGTAGTATTTTGTAGACTTTAAGAGCGCTGCCTTCAACAAAGTTAGAGAGGAATCAGGAAAGATTCCACAGATGGAAATCCTAAAGGGAAAAACAAGATACTCTGAAAAATGTGACCATAAAAGCTCAATCAAACACAATATCTCAGAGAACCAAAAATAAGAGACCCCAGACAAACCAGCATAAATACAATGACAAACTGAAAGGGACACATATATTTAAAAAAATGAAAAAAGAGGGATACATAACTAAAATAGAATACCAGCAAACAGCCATACCTGCAAGGACAGAGTCAGGAAAGCTGAGGCACAGAATAAATTTAAGACTTGCAACAAATTCCAAAAATAACAACAACAAAGTTTATATCAATACGCAGGGAACAAGAGAAAAAAGTCAAGGAAACGATTGGTCCACTAGTGGGAGAAGATGGCAAGGGGATGACGGGCAGCAGGGAGAAAGCGGAGCTGCTCAATCGCCTCTGTCTTTGTGCAAAAGGGAAAAAATTGTCCAACCTACCAAAAGAGGCACCACAGCAGACAGAACAAGAATGCAGGTCAAAATAGGCAAGAAACTGATTACAAGAACACCTGCCCCCTCAAATCACCAGGATGAGATACGATGAATGGTTGTGGGAATGAGTATGTCTACTCTAGCCAAAAGAAGAGCTAGGGGTGACCTGATAGCAGCCTTCCGGTATCTGAGGGGCTGCCCCAGAGAAGAGGGGCTCCACTTATTCTCCAAAGCACCAGAAGGCGGGACAAGAAGCAACGGGCGGAAGATCATTCAGGAGAGAGACAGCCTAGAAGGAAGAATTTCCAGACAGGGAGGACAATTAACCCGTGAAGGACTTTCCCTTCAGAGGTTGTGGCTGCTCCACCACGGGGCGGTTTTCAAGAAGAGATGGGGCAGGCAATCTCAAGAAGAGGCATCAGCAGACTCCTGCTTGAGCGAGAGGCTTGCCATCTGCTCATCGGGGCCCAGCTGGCCCCTGGGGAAACCGGCCAGGCCAGGCTAGATAGAGACGCCTTTACCCTGAGCCAACCAAGGCCGCTTCATGAAGGACTGGGAAGCCACGGACACCGATGTCCACTGCTTCTCTTGGCTGCCTTGGAGCCGGTTGGTCTGTGCTCCAAGGACGGCAGACATGCCACCCCATAAGTCTCCCTCCCACGCCCAGACCGTCATTCAACGCGCTCTGCCCATTGGCTGCTCCCCTAGGTGCCACCTTTTCACCCACCAGGACGCCATTGCACAGAAGCCGTGAAAGGAACTGGGGTGGTTTCAGCAAGGGCAAGGCCGGCATATCCATCACATTGCCGTGGGACTCAGACCACCTATCGGCCGGCCAGCGTGGGGCCTGTAGGATCCGACTCTTTCGAGAGGCCATTTCACAGTGGAAGGATGCGGAGGTAGCAAAGCAGGCAGCTGGCTTGAAGGCCTCACTTTGAAACAGGCCTAAAAATGCACAAAGGTGCGATTGAGCCAAACGTTCCTGTGGGTGGAGCACTGGCCTCTGCGCACCAGCATTTGATTATGCCTCAATCCAGGGTACGGGTTAAAATAAGTCCTTATCCTAATCAGTGTGTGGAGAGAAAAGACAGCTATTGCCCCGACAGACAGGTTAAATTCAAATATTTTGCATGCCCCAAAAAACTGCCAGAATTAAGTGTGGGAAACGGCGTCCTGTGTAGACAGCGGGAGCAGGGATGTCCGTTCTTCTGTGCCCAGCACTACCTGACTGTACAGAAACAGTTCGGGGACCTGCTGATCCCTGGCAAGTGGAGCCATCACTGGCTGCCCCCATCACAAGGGAGCCCCAGCAAAGGACGGGAAGGGCAGAGGGTTTGCCCACGCAGGGCACACAGACTGACTCCTGGGGTGTACCCCTCACTCCACGCATTCCAGGGACTGCCCTCCCCAGCAGGCAGAACAAGCAAGAAGCCCCACTGACAGGCCATTCAGGAACCAAGCAAGTGCCTGGAAAGGAGGGCTTGGAGCAGAAGGTACGACTTGCCTGTCCTCCTGGCCAGAGGCAGAATCGTGTCCCAGCCCCACAGATCATCCAAAGATCCTGAGCCCAGCCCCACACTGGCTGCCTGGGAACAACACACAATGCTTCTGTGCTGTCCTAGAAAACCACAGGGTGCCCCTCAGCCTCCCAAGCAGCCCCACTGCAAGTGAACAGCAGCCCTTTGGAGTCCCCACCCCGCCCAAATAAAGAGGGTATGGGATGTCTCCACTGCAGGAATTTGTGGCTCCTCTTTTCCAGAGGCAGTCCTGCTTTAGCTGCACTGGGGGAGGGGGCTTCTGTGTTCCCCTCCCTCCCCCACTGCTGTTGATGGTTTGGGGTTATCAATATGTCGAGAAGCAATTTCGCTTTTTTAACCCCAGGCCAACTAGCCATGCTGTCTCAGACCTGACCTGAGGCCTGGAGGCTATGTGGGCCCGGATGGGGTGGAAGAGACTCCGGTGCAATGCCACCCAACTGAACGGCTGTGGAAATTCAGGGCAGGCCCAAATCTGGCGGTCTCCCCTCTTCAATCTCAGTTGGGTTACACTTCCCAGTGTGCAGACTCGGCTCCTGCTGGACTCACAAGAGGCCTGGAGGGCTTTTTCCACTGGTTGGCCATGTGCGTCTCTTTCCGGACAGTCACTTGAGCCTTGACCGCCTCTCAATCAGACACTTGAAATGCCCTCTGTGTGGGGCTGCCCTTGAAGACTAGCCAAAGGATACAACAGTTCCAAAATGAGGCGGGGTAGGCAGTGGTGGGTGGATGGCAACACACACACACACACACACACACACACACACACACATCTCCCAGTGCCCCAAGTTGGCTTCTGGCTGCAATTCAAGGTACTGGCTATGCCTGCAAAGACCTGCACAGCCAAGGGCCTGGCTGTGTAAGTTTGCAGATGGTCCAAGGCAGGAAGAGAAAGGCCCATCAGCGGAAACAATAATCTGACTACACTCCAGCAGGCAGAGGCAGCTAAAGAAGGGAGGGAGTAGGGGGGGAGAGAAAGGGGGCGGGAAGAGCAGGGAGGGACCTGTTCCAGGATGCAGCAGCAGCTGCCCCTTCCTTGACTCTCCCCTTCCCTTGGAGCTAAGCCATCTTCACAGGAAGGGGTGGGGTGGGGTGGGGGTTCCCCATTTGGGAGTTCCCAGAATGGGAAGCTCAGACTTCCTTCACATGCCAGGGCTGGTTGGCGGGACCGGGGGAAGTGGGGGAGGCAGAACTGCATACGCACACCAGCTCTAAAGGCTGCCCATCTCCCAGCCTCCCTAGCCAGAGTTGCTAAGCAATATGGGGAAGGGGTCCCACGTTTGCAGCAGTGAATTCTGACAAGGGGGACTGTTGGTGGATTCCAGGGTGGGGGGAGGCTCTTGGAGCAGGGAAGAGTGAACTGGCCAGGCTTGTGCCTGTGGAGGAAAGAGACGTTGCCTGCCCCTCTACTATGGGGCAAGAGAGATGCTCTCCCCCCAGGCAAAGGCTGGCAAGGGAAGAAAAGAGACTACCTTCTTCCCAGCTCTACGTGGGAAAGGGGCTCCCCTGCCAGAGGGGCCTGGGGCCCTTCTCTCTGCTGGTGGGGGGAGCCCAGCCTAAAGGCGGGAGACAAGCCAAGGTGTCCAAGTCTGATGGCCAGGACTGGATGGTGGGGCCACTGGAGCTGCTCTGGCTATTTGATATGGAGCCAGAAAGTGAAGAACGGTGGTGGCCCAGGGCCGAGTGAGGCTGTTCTGGTGCCTGGCAAAAGGAGAGCCCCCCCCACCCCATGGCTGAAACATGTGACCCTGCAGCCGCCAGGCCTGGAGAGGCCGCTTGCCTCCCTCCACGGTCCCGTTGCAGGGCACCCTTGATCTCACTGGGCAGCAAGGAGAGGCGGCTGGCGGCTCAGCCTGTCACTTCTGATCAGGAGGCCCGGGGCCTCTTTCGGTCATTAGCACAAAGGACTTTTTCATCACTGGGCTCAATCAAATTAATCTGAAGTGAAAAACGTGGCGCTGACAAAAGGCATTTAGATAAAGCGACCTCAGCCGGGGTGGGCCCCCGAGCCCCTCCCCCCCCCGCACAGCCAGAGACAAGCAGCTGGCCAGCAGCACCGGGGCCCGAGGGCCACTGGCTGGCAAGGGTAGTCTCTCCTTGGCCCAGCGCTAGGTGCACTTCGCAGCTCAGACCCAGGCAGCTGCCCCGTGGCGCCAGGGGGTCAGAGCAAAGAGCACAAAGCAGAGGCCAGGAGGAGCCCGGGATCACCTTGGCCTTGCCCAGCCATCAGTTTTGGCTTACCCTCACGTTTAAAGCGGCGGCGGCGGCAGCCCAGCCAGCAACAGGGCTCCCGTTCGAGGCAGACGGTCTGCCAAGAGACCCCCAACTCATCCCCAGAGAGATGTTTGCATGGAGGAGCATAGACCTCTCCCAGGTCTGAGCCTCTGAGCTGATGGAGAGCGCTGATCCCTTCACAGCCTGCCACTCTGAAGCTGGGGCCTCCGCCTCTTCCTGCCCTTGGGTGGCTTCCCTCAGGCCAAAGGCTGAGGAGTAATTCCTGGCACATTGAGGTGCTGCTAGGGAGCCCTCCCCAGAGTTGCCCCATCGAGAAGCTGAGAGTTGCCGTGGATGTCACCTTGGGTGTTGCATGGACAGACAGAGCAGTTTCCCAAGAGGCGACAATTGCCATGGCTAATCCCTGCCCCAGAGAAGAGGGGCTCCACCTATTCTCCAAAGCACCAGAAGGCGGGACAAGAAGCAACGGGCGGAAGATCATTCAGGAGAGAGACAGCCTAGAAGGAAGAATTTCCAGACAGGGAGGACAATTAACCCATGAAGGACTTTCCCTTCAGAGGTTGTGGCTGCTCCACCACGGGGCGGTTTTCAAGAAGAGATGGGACAGGCAATCTCAAGAAGAGGCATCAGCAGACTCCTGCTTGAGCGAGAGGCTTGCCATCTGCTCATCGGGGCCCAGCTGGCCCCTGGGGAAACCGGCCAGGCCAGGCTAGATAGAGACGCCTTTACCCTGAGCCAGCCAAGGCCGCTTCATGAAGGACTGGGAAGCCATGGACACCGACGTCCACTGCTTCTCTTGGCTGCCTTGGAGCCGGTTGGTCTGTGCTCCAAGGACGGCAGACATGCCACCCCATAAGTCTCCCTCCCACGCCCAGACCGTCATTCAACGCGCTCTGCCCATTGGCTGCTCCCCTAGGTGCCACCTTTTCACCCACCAAGACGCCATTGCACAGAAGCCGTGAAAGGAACTGGGGTGGTTTCAGCAAGGGCAAGGCCGGCATATCCATCACATTGCCCTGGGACTCAGACCATCCATCACCCACAAAAGTGCGATCAAGCCAAATGCTCCTGTGGGCGGAGCACTGACACCCGCACGCCAGCATCTGATCATGCCCCAGTCCAGGGTACGGGCCTTCTCTACCAGCCCAGTCCCTACCCAGCAGGGTCCCCGAGCTGGTCAGCGAGCTGCTCCGTGGGCTTCCAGGAGGGCAGTTGGAAGCCCCTGCCAGCTGCCCTGAAGGAGCACCTGGGGTGGGAGAAGGCAGGGAAAAACCGTTGCCCCAGACGTGCTGCCATCCGACCTGCCCAGTTTCTCAGCACCAAGCAGCTTCTGCAGGACAATTGCCCCAAAGAAGGCCATTCCTTTTCCCCCCACCCCCACCCAGCAACAGACCCCAAGCCTTGAAAACAGGTGACCTCAGCTTGCTCCAGCTTGGGGGCGAGGGGGTCTCTACTGCAGCGTAAGGAGAGAGGTTTCTGGACAAGCCCGAGACAGTCGTACATCCCAGAGCAAAGAGGGGCAGGAAGATGGCCGCCACGCAGGGCTCCCCACAGCCCCCATCACCACCACAGAACCCTCTACCCTCCCACCCCCGGCTGGATAGGCACAGCTCACCTTCTTCCCGATCAGCTTCTTGCGCAGGAACTCCCTGGCCTCAAACATGTAGGGGATGTCATAGAGGGGACGGAGCTTCCGGTTCTTGTCCTGGGAAGGAGAGAAAGGGGTCAGCGGTGCCAGCAGGTCCCTTGGGAATATGGCCCAGCTGGCTGTCTGAGGTCCCGGGCCGGAGACAGGAAACCCCAAGGACCCCACAGGCAGAGTCCTTGGAAAGCAAAGGCAGGATGGAGAGGCCCATAAGGCTGGGGCACAGCATATTTCCCAAAGCCCCACCCCAGAAACAGCCTAGAGGAGGGGGCAATCCTGGAACGCCCCACCCCCTTCAGGGAATACTAGAACCAGGCTATCCTCCCCACAACCCTCTGCAGCCCAAAGCCCGGATTTTCTTCTATGTCATAAAAATGTTTTTTCTTTTAAATGAGAGGATGGAAACAGTAAGTCATCTTTCCTCAGGATGGCTGAGGATTATGGGTCATCCATGTTTAGCAACGGCAACTCAGTTGCTAACTGAAAGCCAAGTACACACCTAGGATCTTATTTCAGCTCTCCTCTGATTTACAGAGCTGCAAAAGTTATGAATGTGAGGATGGAGCACAAAGTTAATTTTTAATCCCTGTTGTAATTGGGAATGGTCACTAAATGAGGAGTAGGTATAGTGAAAACCACTAGGACGGAAAAATACCAAGGAGATGATGACCCGTTCAGGGGAGGAAGCCCTCGACAGGCTTAAGCGGCCAACTGAAAAAGACCGGAAGCCTCTTCGAATGAAACAACCCAATCGGTGTTGCCAAGAGGAAACACGGGCTCACCCTGAGAGAAGGCAGACGGGGTTTTGGAGGATTGCCTAGCAACCAACCAAACTCACAAGAAAGCCCATTTTAAGTTATTCAGGAACAGGGAAGGGAGCCAGGGGGTCTCTCAAACAGCCCAGAGGAGCCGAGACGGGGCAGAGGGATGGAAGCTTAGTTTGGGTGACTCAACCGGGCCCTTTGCGGCTCCCTCTGGAGTCCCCACCCCAGCTGCCCAAAGGCCCTGTCGTAACGGTGGGGGGGGGGGCGCTCCTGCGAGATTGTCTTAGAGGGCAGCAGCAGCTCCTCCGCTGAGAGAGAGGGGGACCTGCTGACAGGCTCCTTCCCATTTTGCTGCATAAGCAGTTTGACTGGAAAGGCTTGTGGGCAGTGTGCCAGTGCCGGCCAGCCGGCCGGCCAGCTGTCTAGTAAAACTGCACTGCAAGGCCAGGCACCCTGAAGGAAGCAAAGTGGAGGTGGCAGCCAAGTCCCCAAGGGTCCCTTCCCCAGCATCCGGGCCTCCCCCCTTATCTCCTCCACACAGCACCGGGCTCTGCTCTGGAAAAGCGTTCACACGAGTTTAAGCCCCCCATTTGCAGAAGCCTCCTCTGGAAGGGGCATCCCCAGAGACCCCTCGCTCGGCTGTTCAGCTGCATTTCAAGCTTCAAAACCAGCAGGCTGGAGGCACTGGTTCCAAGCGGTGGAACTGGCAGAAACTAGGCGGCTGCTGCTGCAGGAAGGGGCTCTCCAAGATCGGTGTGCTGGCTCCCGTGGCCCTGGATGAAGGCAGAACCTGGACCCCCCAGCCCTTCAGGGACGAAGCTCGGAGGCTGACCTTTTCATCAGAACAGGAAATGGCGGAGGGGTGTGTGTGTGTGTGCTCAACTTCATGCCCTTCCCTACTGATTGGAGCCCCCCTCCCGCAACGCCTGCCTTGGGTCAACTGCCAGAGCCAGAGGCTTGCTCCAGCACAGCCCTAGAAGCCAGCTCCCCACCCCCTCCAGTGGCTTCCCAAGCTACAGTCCAAGGGTCCAAGGGACTCTAGTTGCCCAAAGAGGCCTCCTGTCTCAGCCCCCTTTCAGTGTCCAAGCAGCAAGGCCAGCTGAGCCGGGAGACAAGGCCGGCTGAGCAGCCAGCCCTCCCACAAGGCCTCCTGCCCCACAGACGGAGGGCTTCCTTTCGGGAGAGAAGCTACCTGCAGAAAGTGATCGATGGGGCCGGGCAGGTAAGGAAGAGGCTGTCCCTTAAATCTGTGTGGATGGAGACTCATGCACCAACTGATATCTCTGCATGCAAATTGATAAATAATTTCACAGACGATAAAGCCACTCAATTAATCTTCCACCCAAGTCACACCAAATAAAATCAATTAATTTGCATCTTGTTCCTGCTTTATCCCACACCAGTAGCTGCTCTTCAATTACAATTAACCAAGGGGATTGGCTGTGCTAAAGTGACAAAACGGAGAAAAGAACACCTCTTCACACACACACGCCACGAAAAGAACAAGTTTTGTACCAGGAGGGAGTTCTGGAATCTGACAGGATGTAAATCCCAAAGGAGCCTCCCTGGGAAAGGCTGGGTATAAATCCAACAAACACATAATTAAAATAAATATTGGGCTCACCCTAGATTAATTTCTGAACAAATCTTGCTCCTATTTCATCGATTCATTCATTACTGTATTTTATTTATTTATTAAGCAGATTTATGTGGCCATCCATCTTGGAAATATGATTCTGGGTGGCTAACAAGAGATTAAAAACAATAAAACCCCAGATGAACAAAAGGTGGAAATGTTTCTTGGTTGCTGAGAGTAAACCCAGAGGAAACAAGACAGGCCTTCAGTGGTGTCTCCATCTAGCCTTCCTCCCAACCCCCATGCCCTGGGGCATACCAAGAGGCTGGCAGGGTCGGGGCCAGACCCTGGGGGGGGGGGGGGGCAGGTGTCCCTCGTGCCCCAAGATGGAAAGGCACCTTGAGATGCCATTCTTCAGCTGAGGAGATCCGGAGGTGCCCCTTCTGCCAGACCTACTAGGATGGATGGAAACAGGGGAGGAGGGAGGCAGCCCCCCAAAGAGCCTACCTCATAACTCAGAGAGGTGAGCACCTGCAACTGGAAAGCCAGCCAAGAAAAGAGAAAAGTAGGGGGCCATGCCATTACACAGTGGGGTGGCTGTGGGGTCCCCATCAGGGAGTGGGAGCTGCTGCAATGACCACAGCTACAAGCACCTGCCGTGGATCCCCTCACTCAGGGCCATCGCCACTGGACTCCCCTTCCTTCATTCTGTCCCAATGCCAGCTGAATGGGGGGAGGAAGAGCCTCTCCTCCCCAAACCCCATGGAGTTGTGGAATACGGGAGGGCGGGGGGTCTCCCACATGCCTCCCCTAGGTTGGTCAGCCCCCTCCTCCTCCTTTCTCTTTTGAAGCAGCAGGGAGAAGGGAGACCTCCAGAGGAAGCATTGGGTGCCCTGCAGGAGGTACCCGCAGGGGCATCGGCCAGATAAAATGCCCCCTGCACTGAACCAGCCAGTCCAAGGAAGAGGAGAATCAACAGCCCAACAGCAAAGCCGGCTCTTGGATCTCTTCTGCAACTCCTGGATGGGGGGCACCTGGGGCCTGGATCCGAGGGGGGAGGGGTGGAACATGAGCTTCCTGCAGGAAGCAGAACCAGAATCAGCCTGTGGGGAACCTCAGCTGAGCCGCCGCAGCAGCAGGGGGAACCACAATCCCCTCCCTCCTTCATGGGCAACAGAAAGGCCCTCCATCCTGGGAGGTGCCAGATGGTTCTGCCCTGATCCAAGGCAGATCAGTGAGGAAAGGTGCCAGGAGCTGCAGGGGACCCCCATCCCCACCATTCTCTTTGGGGAACAGAGACCCACAGCTCTTGGGGCTCCTCCTGGGCTGAAAGACAGGAGACGCAGGGCTGGGGTGATAGCTGCCATGATCCAGCCAGGAGCAGGAGGGAGGCGGCAGCCGTGTTCCTCTTCTTGAGCTGCCGCCAGAAGAATTTATGCTGGGCCTCTGAGCGCCTGTCAAGGGAAGCCATCAATCCAGGTTTGCCAGCCACTCTGAGTTATGCGCTGCTGCAGGGTCTGAGGCCTTCCCCTCCAGCGCATCTCCTCGGCCTGTCAACTGCTGTGGCTCCCACCCCATCCCGGCTTCAACCAGGCGACCGGTCCACATTGACCCCCAGGCCAAGAGGAGTGGTGGGCCAGGCTTACAAGTAGTGGCCTTCCCTCCCTCCTTCCCTTCCTGGCCGGGCAGAGCAGAGGCAGCAGCACCAAAGGCTGGAGAACAGCAGGACCACTGACCGCTGGACCACCCTCTTGCCCCCCCTCCGTTTCCTCCAGCCTCTCCCCCCCAAAGGCCCCCCTGGCACTCGGGATGCTAGAGGGCCAGCCCCTTTTCCCAAGAGCCCCAAGCCTGTCCTGCCCCCAGGAAGCCAGGGGTGGGATGGAGTGGAGCTCTATAAGCCTGTCATTGCCCCATAGGAACTGTGTCCATGGGAATGAAATGCCTCTTGGACCTCCTCGTTACATCCAGATGACCTCACCAGACCAAGGAAACGCCCGGCTGCCCTTCCCAATCTCCTGGGCATTGCAATCCACTCCCTTCAGCCTTGGCAGGATCCAGTTCGTGCTTCCAGTTTATGGATCCTGGTCTCTCCAGCTCAAACATGCCCTTTGCAACTTCTCTCTTCCCCGCCTTTCACACACACACACACACACACACACACACACACACACACACACACACACCCAAGCCAAGCAGGCTTTGGCCACCGGGCCTCGAATGCCATTGGGGATGTGGGGGGCATTTCCGCAGGGCCTTTGCCCAGGCTATCTGACCCCAAGTCCTGGGCAGAGTCCTAATTTCTGCCTCCATCCGTTCAGAAGGGCCCGGCTGAGGGAAACCTGGACTTGAAGCCCTCCCTGCCATCTATTTCACAGGCAAAAGGAATGGGGTGGGGGATGCCAGAAGCAACTCCGTCCTTCCGGAGGGTCTGCAATGCAGTTGCTGCCCTAGAACAGCAGGACACCAAGAAGACCACCTCCAGGAGGCAAAAATGCCAGCCTGCCACCAAGAAGAGGGGCTCCTGTGCCCTTGCAGCAGAGAGCCCGCCAAGGGCAGCGCAAGGGGTCTGCTGCTGCCTCTCCTTGTCCAGAGGACCCCCGCTGTAACCATGGTAGGCTCAGAGGGGGAGCAGAGAGAAGCTCCAGCACGACTCTCCAGGGTCCCTCTCTGAGCCACCTCGGGAAGCCAGGCTACTAAGGGCAACCCCTGAAGCAGCCAGGGTCTCCCTGTAGCAGAATCCATGCAGTAGCCTAGTTGGAGGCCGGGCCTTGGCTGGAGGGGGAGAGCCCAGCACCAGCACCAGCCCCTCCCCCCCCACCTCCCCGGTCAGCTCTCTGGCAACACAGACGAGCCTTCTCTCCCAAGACAGTAAACGCAAAAATAATAAAACCAAAACAACCCACAGTACTGGGCAGCCTCTGATGGCAGGGGCCAAACCATCACCTCCTTTTCCCTCTGTGAACCTGAGAAGTCATGGGGCTACATGGGGCTACCCTTGAAGACCACTCAGAGGCTCCAGCTGTGCAGAATGTGGCCGTACGGGTAGTGATGGGAGTGTCCCGATGCTCCCAAGTCACACCCTTCCTGCGTGACCTTTATTGGCTACATGTTACCCTCCGGGTGAGGTTCAAGGTGTTGGTGATCACTTATAAAGCCCTACATGGCTTAGCTCCGGGGTATTTGGCGGAACACCTGCGGCCAGCAACAGCTCCCCATCACAGTGCGCTCACAGAGAGAGGGCCTACTTGGGGTCCCGTCGACCAGGCAATGTTGGCTGACGGTCCCTAGGGAGCAAGCCTTCTCTGTAGGCTCACCTACACTCTGGAATCAGCTACCTTGGAGCTCCAGGTAGCCCCCAACCTTCGCTCCTTCCGCCATGACCTTAAAACATGGTTGTTTCGCCAGGCTGGCCTGGACTGAATGGGGTTTTAATGGGAATTTTAGTTTTTAGTGTTTGAATTTTAATCTGGACTGGTTTTATAGTTGTGAGTCGCCCTGAGTCCTTGCGGAGAAGGGCGGAATATAAGTCCGATTATAAATAAATATAAATAAATAGGACACAATTGCCACAATACGCCAACCTCTTCATGGCTAACCCAGAGCAACTCACCCCCGGAAGCCCCCTCCACACCTGAGAGTTATTTATGGCCTTTCCATCGTTTGCAGCTATGGAAATGAGCCTCTCAGCAGGTGTCGTGACCTCTTCAACCTCTTCCCACCCCATCATTCAGCTCGGCTTCAAGCAGGACCATTTCCTGGTAATCACAACAAAACTTGCCTGTGGACAGATAAGCCCCTCCCCTTCATTATGCGGGAAAGCTTCCATCCACCCTGCAGGCCGACAGGCTTTCAGGACACACGCACATACCCCACACCCCCATCTATCACCTACTGTCAGGCCTGGGCTGCCCCTGTTGTGATTCTGACCCCACCTGACCGAGCCAGATTGATGGAATTAAGAGCCTGAACTGCCCGCCCAGCGCAACCGAAGGACCGGAGCAGATCCTCCCGACCAACACAAGGATAACCAGGCCAGGGTGGAAGCAGAACCTGCCGCAAAGCCAGTTGTCTCCTTTGCCCCCATGCCCACCTCAGCAGCACCTTCACACCCACACACACAACTAGAGGGGTGTGTGGCATGCTTCTCCTCCGGTGTGATTCTCCCACGAGACAAAGGGGCACCTGTGCGGGCATGCAGCACGCTTGGCACCCAGGCTCCAAACAAGAACATTGACACTCCAAACTGTCAGGGCATTTCCACCTCCAGAACACTTTATAGATCGAGCGCTCAAAAATGCCTCCCTTGGGAAAAAAGGCCTTTTAAGCAGACCGTCCAGGGAAGACGCTGAGCCTGCACCCACCCCAGTCTCAGGCCACCTCAGGAGGCCTCAGGCAACACAACGGGGTCTTAGCGCATAACAGCTCTCGATTGGGAAGGTGCCGACAATTTGTTACACACACACATGCACACACACACATGTCCCCTGCGTCTACACAGCCATCTTCTCTTCCCCTCCCCGCTCCAAGCCTCCCCCCCCCCAACATTTAAATTCCACATTGGTCTGCAGAAGAGACCCATGGCAGCTCATGAAAGCCAATGCCTCTGAATGAAAGGTCTCGGTTGAACAGACAAATGCTGTCTGATTTGGGGCTGGCACAAATTAGCAATCCTTGGGCACTCTCCTCCGGGAAGATCAGAAGAGAAGACCCAGAGCTCTGTAATGCACCCCAAGGAGCTGCAGAGCACACCAAGAAACCTGAAGCTGAGGGGGAGTGTCAAGAAAACCGGACACACTCAAGGATGCCCAGAGGGAGCCACACGTCAACCTTGTACCTAAAAAGGATACGCTCCATGGACAGTCCTCCATAATTGGCTGGAAACTCCCCAGTCAGTAAAAGAAAAATCACATGGACTTCCATTGCTTCCCAGCCGATTGTTAAGGGAGTCAATGCGGTCGTAGACTTGCCACGAAATGCACTTTTATTCCGCGCCCTGCATTAACTCTGCCTGTCTCAAGCGTGTTAATTGCACTCACATGATAAGTGAGATGCTGCAACGGTTACAAATGGGAGGATCCATCACCAAGCTGTTTTTTGCACCGTCCTAACAAGCAGCAGTCACCGTACAAGGCAGTGAGGATTCTGAGTAGATCTTGGGTGACAACCGCTCATTTAGCAACCTTTCACATTTATGAAGGCCCTGAAGCAGGTGGCCCTATGACTGCGGGGCTGCAGCCATCACTGCAACCACCGAGGTCCTGTGATTGCGATTCGGATGCTTGGCAATGGGCCCACAATTGTGACAGCTGCAGCGTCCCGCAGTCATGTGATCACCCTTTGCAACCTTACCAGCCAGCTTTCCACAAGCAAAGTCAATAGGGAAGCTCCCGCACCCGCGGCCTTTTCTCCCAAGAAGCACCTGGTGTGCTGGTGTGCCCACCCACAGCCCCTGTCCACCCCCCTGGGCTCTATGGCACCTGCAGCACCAGCCCACCCATTGCCAGGGATGCAGGTTCAGCACTTTTCCCATGTTGCATTCGTGCTTATGACCCACGTGGGGCACTTAAAAGACGGCAACAGGCCTGCCAGAATTGCTACTGCTAAGCGATGCAGTCATGCAATGTTGTGGAGGGTGACCGCTCCCTCAGCAACAGAAACTCCCGCCCCAATTGCCCTCATCACTTGAGGACTGCCTGTAGCTGCCCCTTCCTCTGGATCCGGGTTTGGGGGCTTCATTTGTTTTCCGGAAACCTCCAGTTATTTTCAGAGAGGCTGAGAGGCTTCCCTCCTTTGGGAGTGGTTTGTCATCTCTGGGGACTTTTATTTATTATTTATTCAATTATGAGGCCATCCAGCTCCGTAATGACTCTGGGAGACTTAAGGGTGAAAATGGAAAGTAAATAAATGTATCAGAAAGAAAAAAGAGGCAGTTGATCGGAACCGGCCCTCCAGCACCAATGGCCCCTCCGAGCCTGGGCCTGGCAGAACCACCAGGTCTCCCGCAGCCATCAGAGGTCGGAAGGAGATGACAGGTGGAAGGAAATACATCAAGCCAGCAAGAAGGGTTACCCAGGAGAAAGGGGTCCAAACATTTCTGAAGTGCAGAGAAACGGAGGAGCATAAGGAGGGGGCAGCACAATCAGATTCTCTTGTCAGGTTCTTTTATGGTAGCCCCTCTATGCAGTTCTAGCTTTCCTGGCCTGGCCTACCTAGCAGGGCCGATAGAGCTGGCCTCTCAAGAAGGATATACATTAAAGAGAAAGTAATTATAGTTCTCAGAATATAAACAAATTGTTTTATTGGTCCCTGAAGTTGGTGTAAAATGGATTTCTAATAAAATAAGAGAATTTCAAGGATATACATCTCAGATTATAGTTCCAAGGAGGCTTTTTTCCATGTCAATGTCTGGAATGAGAGCAGCAGCTTTCCCTCTGACAGGAAGGCTGCCAAAATGCAGGAACCGCCTCCACACACTCTCTGCAAGACGTTGTTCACGGGCCAGAGGAGGCCGGCAGCATCGCACACTTCCCACAGTGCACAAAGTGCCAGAGGGTACAGCCACCTCTGCTCGATTTCAGAGCAGATTTCAGCAATTCAACCCTGATGTGTGGAAATGGGGTTTTTCTCCACAGGACGGTCCTTTGAGAACAACCACCATCTTTCTGGTGAGTGATCTCAACAAGGTGAGTGGATCCCTTCAAAACACACCCAGGAAGGAGAGGCGATGTGCAGATCAATACTGACCTGGTCCCGGTGTGAGCATCCCCACATCCTCTCACACGAGGCAGCTTCTCAGCCCAGAGACGAATATGAAATCTGAATTCCGCTTGAAGCCTCTGGAGAAAGGATCTGGTGGCAAATTCCTTCTGCTTCAGCCATTCTGGGATTAAGTGACCTATATTTCTTCAAGCTTCTGCTCTTGGATGGATACCCTGACATTCTTACGCACAATTTGCCGATACAATTGAGAAGTCGTTGCTCCATTGATGTCTGCAACCTGCTAGGTCCTGGGGCTGCAAAGCAGACCCAAAATCCTGTTACTCCCTTTACTTTTCATAGCTGGGTTGAGACTCTCGTGCTGGAAGGTCGCCTTGCATTTTCTTCTGTTTCTCATGAAACCCGTGAAGTTCTGCTTTCCTCCAGATTGGCCAGATGCTCCTGGGAAAGTCTAAGTGGTGGCGATGGCCTCTCTGGACAGCAGCACTCTCTTCCTTGGCCTTGCCTTGCACAGACTCTGCTCCCTCCATGCCTTCCACGAGGCCCCGACTGCTTCCCACTGTCCAGGTGGGTCTTTGCAGGGCAATGTGCTGCTGGGGGCAGAAAGTCTGGGTGGCATTTTCTCCCTCTGCACCTGCCCACCCGAGGATCGTTGTGGGCCCCAGCCCTGACCTCAGCATGCTGAACAGCGATTCGGCTCCCCAACAGCAGACTCTACCCGGCAAGCGAAAAACGTGGCTTCTTATACGGGGTGAGTCTCAACCATGAAACCTGATCGGCCCCTCATTGACTGACCCAGTTAAGAGAAGTGATTATCCTAAGGGTCTGCGTCCTTTTCCAATGAAGGCAGCGAATGCTGGCCTAATGTGTTCAATAAATATATGTCACGGCACATTATCTATTAATAGGCCTTAGATGGATAGGCCTCGGATTGCGTTATCAGCCAGAAAGGGGCTTCAGAACCCTGGATGATCCTGAAGGTTTCTTTCAGGCCAGGTTTCTTTGGAGGGGAAGAACCAGAGGGCAGAAGCCCCTGAAGTGGCCACCTGCAACTGAGGAGAGGAGAGGATGGAGACGCATCCGATTAAAGCTGTTGGCCGAGAATCAAAGAAAGGAGGAGACGGGGCAGCAACCAGAAGCAAGCGATGTAGAGGTAGTCCTCAATTTATGACCATTCATTCAGAGACTGTTCAAAGTTAAGGTAGTGCTGAACAAAGGGACTTTGTTCCCAAAAACCCAGCTGTTGCAGCCCCCCTTGCTGTCATGTGACCAAAACATGGGAGATTAGCAGCCCGCCCACACTTACGGTCCAGAGGACGCTTCAACTCCCCCCAACTGCCTGTCTGCACCCCATCTCTGCCCTTCTGGGCCCCTGCGCTCCCTCCACAGCGCCTGCCTTCCTGGCTGAGCTGGATATCTTTGGTGCCCACTGCTGACCAGGCGTGCCTGGCTGGCCCTTTGCACGCCAGGCTTTCTTCCCCACAGCCATTTCCTCGCACCGGTGGGTCTAGGCGGGCATGCTTGGACAGCAAGGGGTGGCAGGGGACATTTGGGGTAGTGGAGGAGCAGCAACAGGGCTTTGGCGGCAACTGCAACTGCCAGAAGGGCAGAGAGGCGGGAGTTAAAGAGGAAACGGCCCTTCCTTTAGGGAGATTCGGGGCTAGGCGGGACCAAGCCTGGGATGGGCTTGGATTGGAGCAGGAGCTCGCTTAATGACCCATGAGTCTTGGGTAACTATGGCAACTGGGAGCGCCAGGACTGCAGTCTCTAAGCGATGACATCACACCTTGTAACTGCATCATTATTAACTGGAATTTTCATCCCAATTGTGATCCCATCAAGTAAAGAACTACAAGATTCTTGTGCAGACAATGGGAGTTTTAACTTTTATAGCAAGAGTGTGAATGGACCTGAAATTATGACTTAAGCAACAAAACTTATTGAACTCCATTACATATGGGCTGTCAAAAACAACACTTTGTCGGAGATGCCGTAAGAGGGATGCTTCTTTAAACATGTGGTTCTGCCATGTCCTATAGTTACCAGGTTTGGGGAGAAAGTAATGGATTGTATACCTACAATTGTGTGACAAAAGTTCAGAGGCTAATACTCTTTTGAACTCTACACCTCGTACATGGAATTTGCCAACCAGACAACGTTCATGAATTATCCATGCCAATCTTTTGATGGCCAAGGGAATAATGTTGAAAGATCAGTGCTTGTCCACTCACCCAACGGAATGAAGACCAGACTGCACTGGCCACCTAGGAGCAGATGGCTGAGAGATGCAGACTTTGTAGGGACAACTATAACGGGGCTCAATTATGTGAAGTACATGAGCTTTAAAAAAATGATAGTGGTATAATAGAGAAGAAGTGATAGAGATCTAGAATCCAGTCTTACTAATAGAGAAAAAGTGATAGAGGGATCTGAAGTCCCCGGGACCTTGGGCGAGAGTAACCAGTCATATTGGAATTCAATGCAAACACAAGCAGTAGAAAATTATCTAACCAGTGTCTTAAACTTTAAAAGAGCTGATTTTAACAAACTCAGAGAGAGCCTAAGAAAAATTCCATGGATGAAAATCCTAAAGGGGAAAACAACTCAAGAAGCATGGGAAACTGAATAATATGATCATAAAAGCCCAGTCCAATATAATACTACTGAAAAATATAAACAAGTAATCCAAGAAGAAACCAGCATGATTACACAAAGATCTCTCCGATAAACTGAAAGACAAAAAGGTTAAGTACAAAAAATGGAACGAGGGATACATAACTAAGGCAGAATTATCAGCAGATAACTCGAATCTGCAAAGATGAAATCAGGAAAGCAAAGGCCCAGAATGAACAAAGACTTGCAACCAAAATCAAGATAGTGAAAAAGTTTGTTTCAACATATAAATAGCAAGAAAAATGTCAAGGAAACAGTAAGTCCACTAGAAAGAGAAAATGGCAAGGAAGTGATAGGCAGCAGAGAGAAAGCAGAACTGCCTAACTCATTCTTTGCATCAATCTTCCCGCAAAAAGAAACTATATAAACTATATAAACTACAGACCAATCAGCATAACATCAATACCTGGGAAGATACTTGGCAAAAAAAATTTTAAAAACAGATCTGCAAACATCTAGAAACAAAAGTTGTAACTAGAAGCCAACACGGGTTTGTTAAAAACAAATCATGCCAAACCAATCTTATTTCATACTTTGGCAAAATGATTAAATTAGTAGACCAGCGAAATGCTGTGGACATAGTATACTCAGACTTCAGCAAGGGAGGGGGGTTTGGACTGATTCGCCCAAACCGGTAGTAAAAATGCTTTAAAAAGTTAAAAAAAAGTTCCAATGATCATGTGGCATAGCTGACCGTCTGAACTTTTTTTAAACTCTTTTTTAAGCATTTTTTTTTACTACCGGTTCAGGTGAATAGGTAGTAAACAAATGCTTTAAAAAAGTTTTTAAAAAGGTTCTGACAATCAGCTGTGCTGGTCAGAACTTTTTTTTTTTACTTTTTAAAGCACTTTTTACTACCTGTTACCCGAACCTGTATTTTCAGTAAAGTGTGATAGTTTGTTTTTGAGCTCTCTGTGACTCGGTGAGGTTCCTGCTTGTTGCAGGGGCCATTTTGTGTGAAGTCCAGCTGCTTCTACATTGTATGTGAGTCAGTTGTGTAGCTTTTGTGTAATTTTTGTGTAAAGTGTGACCATCATGACCACGCCCACCCAGTCACATGACCACCAAGCCACACCCACAGAACCGGTATGGAAAGTTTTTGAATTAAAAGGCGAAAGATTTATACGATCTGAAGAGAAACCAGAGTATTTTGCGACAATACTAGCTGAGAGATTCCGGGTGTTCCTGTCCCAATTTATCCACCAAGACCAGAATGGTTTCTTACCTCATAGGCATCTAAGAGATAACGTAAGGGTGGTATTGAATGCCTTAGAATATTATGAGACACACTCTGATAAACCAATAGTAATGATCTTTTTGGATGCCCAAAAGGCTTTTGACAGAGTCAGCTGGAATTTTATAACACAAGAATTGGAAGTGATGGGTTTTGGGCCTCAATTTACAAGGGCAATACAAGCCATTTATTCTAAACAGTTGGCAAGGCTACTGCTTAATGGATCAGTATCAGATGAGATACAGATTTATAAAGGTACCAGACAAGGATGCCCTCTTTCACCGCTGCTATTTATTTTAACACTTGAACCACTTCTTAAGATGATTAGACAGGATTCGGAAATTAAGGGCTTAAAAGTTAAAGGGGAAGAATATAAACTCCAAGCATTTGCCGACGATTTGGTTTTCATATTAGAAGATCCCCTTATTACGGGACCAAAATTACTTACTAAATTAAATGAATATGGGGACGTAGCGGGGTTAAAAATTAATAAAGATAAAAGCAAAATGTTAACAAAAAATTTGTCAGGTTCCCAAAAGGAACAGATCCAAAATATTATGGGGATTAACTGTGTCAAAAAACTTAAATATTTAGGTATTTGGCTTACAAACAGATGTTCTTCTATTAAAGAATTCAATTATTCTAAATTATTAACAGACACAGCAAATGATGTGGAGAGATGGCGGTGCATTCAGATCTCATTTTTGGGTAGAATTGCCATGATAAAAGCCCATGTTTTACCGAAATGGATCTTTTTATTTCAAACAGCCCCTGCAAGATTGGAAAAAAAATTTTTTTTAGGAAATTAGACCAAATTCTAAGTAAATTTATTTGGCAGAGTAAAAAGCCCCGTATAAAGAGAAAAATGTTGCAAGAGCACAAAACAAGAGGTGGCTTGGGGCTCCCAATGTGGGAGCTTTATTACCTAGCTTCATCCCTGGTTTGGATAAAAGATTGGGTGACTCTCTCAAGAAAGCGCATTCTAACAATTGAAGGATATGATTTGCAGCAGGGATGGCATTCTTTTTTGTGGTCTCAAAAAGACAAAAAATTCAAATACTTTACAAATTATATTAGAGGAATTTTAATAAGGGTCTGGGAAATGGTGAAGAAGCAAGTTTACACACAGATTCCTAAATGGGTGTCTCCGTTAGAGGCAGTGACCCTTCCGACTGTGCACAACACAAAGAGGAACTGGGTTTATGGTGACTTGTTGGATGAAATCGGGAGATTTAGACCTAGAGCCGATCTCCAGACTAGAGGATTAGACATAGATTGGTGGTCCTATGCGAAAATTCAAACTAGATTCGCTAGGGATAAACAGGAAGTATTTCCCTTCATTTACAAACTTTTGACAAGTTTTTCCTAGGTGACCAAAGGAAATTTATCTCCAACGTTTACAACTTTCTTTTGTCCAATTTTATGGCGGAGGAGATTGTAAAGGACACAATGATTGCCTGGGGGAGAAATATAGGAACAACAATTCAGCCTGATGCATGGCAAAATGTATGGAACAAAACTATGAAACTGACCCTTTCTTCTCCTTTCAAAGAAAACTTCTATAAAATGATCTACCGTTGGTATCTCCCCCCCACCAGAATTGCTAAGATGTCCCCAGGGTCCTCTGATAGATGTTGGAAATGTGGGTCGGCCAAGGGTACTTTCTTCCACCAGTGGTGGACCTGTCCGTTAACTAGATGCTATTGGAGGAAAATAAAACAGTGGCTGCTGGAAATAACAGGTGTGAGCTTTCCCCTTTATCCAGACCTCTACTTGCTTGGAATAAGACCAGACTACATTAATAACAAAGATTGGTATATATTTGTCCATGTCTCAACAGCGGCGAGAATGGCATTTGCCCAACTGTGGAAAGATGCAGATACGCCTCCCGATCATCTGATAATAAACAAGATTCTCCGATGTGCTGAGATGGATAGATTAACGTATATTTTAAAAGACAAGAAAGATTCAATATATAATAGAAGTTGGGACAAATGCTTTGTCTGGCTCAAAAGAAGGTTAAACCTAGGAAAGGGGTGATAAGATCGTCTATTTAGATTAATTAGATATTTATTAGGCTATATGATTTCTTAAAATTTCAACAAAAACAGGTTAACTCTTTTGTAGATAGTTAGTAGAAATTGACTCTATTGAAATGTTTGGTTTGGATGACACTAGTTATTATTAATTGGAGAGTGAGCTTAACTCTCGGTTAGTCATGTTTGTCGTTTCGTTTTAGTCTTGTGTTTATGTGTTTCTACATTTCACCATTTATATTGTTTTTCAATGTTTATTTTGTGTTAATCTTACTGTAAATATTTAATAAAGATTTAATTAAAAAAAAAAGTAAGTTTTTGAATTTTACCACTGCAGCAAGGCATTTGATAAAGTAGACCACAACCTACAGGCAAAACGGCTGCCTGTGATCAAGAGAAGGTGTGTCACTTGGCTCCTGTTTAGATTCCCACAACGGCACATGTTTTTTCTAATGGGCAGAATTGATATTCTGAAGCTGATGGGACACTACACAAGACCTACTTATGTGGGATTTGCGTTCATGTCCAAGCCTAGGTGACCAGCATCCCAGGGTCCCGAGGAAGCCAGCTGAGCCTACGCATCTCACCGATGGGAACTGCAGAAGCCCGGGCAAAATACCAGATTCCGGAATGAAGTGCTTACCTTCCTTCACAGAAGAGGAAAAGAGGATACTAGAAAGATTCCAAGCAGGAAATAAAATGGCTGACCAGTGGGCACCTTGAAAACAGGGCAGCAATGGTTCAACAGGCTTGGTCACCATCCAGTCTGCCACACTCACCTTATCTTGCCTCTGGATCAGGCAATTTCCATAGTGGATGGGGGGGATGCCGGGGATATAATGTATCTTAATTTCAGCAAGGCATTTAACAAAGGGTCATGTGGCAGACTCATTAGTAGTCTATCCAGGCGAGGACCGGGTGCAGGACAATTAAATGGATACACAGAACGGCCAGCATGAAAACTGTACTCCAGAAGGGCCTAACTGGGAGCAAGATGAATACGAGCCCACCAGCCCTTGGCAGTCCTCTTCGGCCAGTGCATCTTCTCCTCTGCTCTGTAAACGGCCTGTGAGTCCTCACAGAGTTTCCAAGCCTAAATGGTGGCATCAATTGGCAAAGGAGAGTTATCTGTCCAACAGCCAACAGATAAAAGAAAATGGCACTGGACACTAGCAGGTTCATGGGGGGGATCCCTGTTTTGCACCCCTGTCCTGCATTATCCGAGTAAGAGGAGAACCTCAGGAGCCAGCATTTGACAGCTCCAAGAGGCCCGGCAGGTCAAGAAGCCTCCTGTCTCCATTGAGGGGAGGGCAGGCGTGCTTCAATCCAGCCTCCCAACTCAGCTGCACGTCTGCCCTTCAAGCCAGCCAGTGGCTTCACAAAGGCTGCTTTCTCATTGCCTCAGGCAGCTAAGCTGGCCCAGAGCAGACCAACACAGGTTCTCCTGTTTTGTCTAAAGGGAGATCATTACTGTACTGGCTACTGCTGAATTCCAGGTGAGCTTGTGGGCAGATGAAGCAGGCCTCCAGCAAGCCAGAGCAACTGAACAAAGAAAGACAAAGTGCAGAAGGAGGAGGAGGAGGTCCTGGAGTGGCCATCCAGGTTTACTAGTGGGCTCAGCCATCGCAGAAGAGAAGGTGCTGTCTCCTGTCACTCATAGCGCCTGCCGAAGCAGCAGAGGTAAGTGGCCCTTCCCCAGCAGCCAAAGAGAGAAATGCAGCTGCCCATTCTACCAGAAGTGTATGATAAAAAGACTACATACTTGACCCTGCATATACTAACTGCAACTAGAATTCTATTTGCACAACAATGGAAAAATGATGAGATCCCGTCTGAGGGGAATGTAATTAAGAAAATATTAGAATGTGCAGAAATGGACAGACTAACACTTACTATTAAGGATAAAGAAGAAACTGAGTATTTTCTGATATGGGACATATTTTATCAATAGCTAGATAACAGAAACAGAAGTTAGAAAGGAGGAGATATAAAAAAAAAGGAAATGGTAGGCAGTTGTTAAAGAAGATGACATTAAGTATTAATGTTATTATGTTATTATATTATCAATATGATGGTGATGAATATCACAACAAAGATGTGTAATATGATTGTACCCAGAACATACTGTTTGATGAAAATTGAATGCTATATAAATAAAACAAATAAAACATGTAAAACATGTAGCTGCCCAGTTTTTCTATCAAGGGTCTCTTGAAGCCCCTCCTCCCCCCAGGCTGAATGCCATCAATGACCCAAGAGAAGCAGCATTAGATTATGGGGGGGGGGGGGGACAAAGGGGAGAGGCTACTCATTCTTTCTCTTCCACTAGTTCGCTCGCTTCTCCTTCATTTATTTTTAATTAAGGAGACGTACATGCTGAGTGGTGCAGTGACCTAGAGATGGAACTCTCATCTCACAATCAGGAGGCTGTGAGTTCAATCCTAGGTAGCGACAGATATTTCTGTCTTGGGCACCTCAAGTAAATATCAGCTGCAAACTCTGCATTGGTGACAAGAAGGGCATCCAGCCAGTAAATTCTCAGCTCTATTCATTTACCCCAACTCCATCCCGATGCAAGGGATTACGGGGTCATTAAAAGAGAGGGGAAAAAAGATGTACGTGGCTGCCCATCTTAAGTAATAACTCTGGCTGGATAACACAAACATAAGAATACATTATAAGAAGACAAAAATTTACCAATTAAAAAGAATAGGGGTGAAACAGGCTGATAAAGCAGTGAGACACAATAATGTAGTCTCTCCTTATTTATTCAACCTATATGCAGAATATATACACACTAAGAGAAGCAGATTTAAAAGAAGATGAGCACTGGAGGGGGAGAAACCTGCGCTCTGCTGATGATGCCACCCTGATGTGATGGCCAGACAGGCAAAGGATCTGCAGTTCCAGGAATAGAAGTCAAGGGGCACAGTGAGAAAAATGGGATTAAAATAAATGGAAGACTAAACTAATGACAACAGGCACAACAATCAGCCTTAGAACAGACAACACAGATAATCAAAGTGTTTCTGCATTCTAGGATTAAGCCTTAAAAATAACTAGCAGCCAAGAAATGTGCCACAGACCAGCCCTGGGCAGAGCAGCCACGAAGGCCTTGGAAAAGATCTTCAGATGCCACAATGTGTCTGTGCCTACAAATATCAGAATGTTGATCATTCAGAATTTTGTCATTCAGTGTTATGAATGACACTGTGGGAAGTAAAAGTTGGACTTTGAAGAAGTGTTGATGCTTCTGAACTTTGTGATGGTGAAGACCTTAGAGCAGATCGTAGACAGCCAAGATCAACCAGTGGATCATTGAACAGATCAACCCAGAGTTTCACTCGAGGCACTAACTATCCTTCTTCAGACACAGGTTGGGGAGAGCCAGCTCTCTGTGGGGAGCTCTAGTGTGCCAGGAAAGAGGGAAGGGAAGGGAAGAACTGGCAGCCAGCCGAGTGGACTCAGCTGCAGATGTACCACCAGAAGTCCTGAGGAACCAGGTTGGGAACAGATCCTCACTGCTGAGAGCCCATGAGCACTTACTGACCGATTATCAATTCTGAGATTTTCCTGGCTTTGGCCTCCCTTCTCAGCCCAATTTCCACAGCCTGTTCCACAGACATGTGGCTGGCTTCCTGCTCTTCCTTCCTCTCTGGCAGGCTCTTCTCGCGCTGCCCTGGTTCTCTGCCACTAAAGCTGAGGGCTTCCAAGCGATTCCCAAACTTTTCCTCAAATGCACGGCTGTGAGGCCGAGTTTATCCGGTGGAGCTGGCGATTCTGTTCTCTTCCACCTCGGCTTGACTTGGATGCGACCCGCAGATGAGCAGTTTGGGGCCTTTTCCTCAGGCAGCCTCTGGCCATGTCTTCACTATGAGAACTCAGCTCTTTCAGCTCCTTCAGCCGACGAGGCTGTCAATCCGATTTCCGTGGGATCCAACTGAAGAGGTCCACACAGGCAGCAGAGAGGCAATCGGGCTGTTGGGAGACTGTGCTGGTAACCAAGAAATCACTGAACTGGCCTAAACCACAAAGCTCCCTCCTGCTTTACTTCTGCTTCCTAGGCTATATGGCCCAACTATATTTTCTTCCTTAATGCTTCCAAATTTGACACTCCAGTTCCCAACCATAAGTAGTAGCATATCTTGCTTGCACGTTCTGTAGATTTAAAAAACAAAACAAAACCCTGCTACGGCTATCCATTTTACATAGCGATTCTAAGCGGCTCGCCACAACCAAGACAAAACCGAACAACCCCGTTCTCCTGGTTATTTAACAGGGAAAACAATCCAGAAAGGACGCGCTTCTCCAGCTGGAATGGAGCCTCTTTCGGCCTCTCTCTCTGGAATGACAAAAGTGCCCTGCGGCCAGCCATAGGACCAGGTAGGCAGCAAGGATGGGCTCCTTAGCAAAGCAGTGGAAAGACCATTAGCCACAGCCCTGGGGACCTGCCCTGCCCTCCCCTCCCCTTTGTAAAAAGGGACAACCGAGGAAGCTCCGGCTCAGCTGAGCCTTCTGGTCCTCTAGAAGGCAAGGCTCAGCCCAATGCTCTATCCACAAAATGTGGCATCCCAGGACCCACTGAAATGATGCTGCCAGAGAAAACAGGTACTTCTTCCCTCAAAGAAGATGACAAACACAAATCACAAGACTCAGAATCTCTCATGCAAACCATCCAGAAAATGCATAATTGCACCTTATCGGCTGCATCTTTGCAGACCAAATGCTTCCTATCAGAGGGAGGGGAGGCGGACATAGACCTGCCTGATCCCTCAACAAATGGGGAGGGGGGGTTACAGCTAGGCCAGCAGGAGGGGCTTGGCTTTGCCTTCAGCCCACAAACAGTGTGGGAGCTGCACTGCTTCTTCATTCTGGGCGCAACACATCACACTGAAGGATGCTTGCCACCAGCACACAAAGTCAGCACCAACAGACAGCTGCTTTTCCCAGCATCTTGGGCCCAATTTGGAGCATGGAAATGGGCTGCCCCAATTCTGCCAGAGATGTCCTTTGGGGTGGGGGTGGGGGAAGTGTGCAAGAAAGCCATTTCAGGCTCTGCCTCAGACACACAGGGGTGGGGGGCGGGGACCCCCAGCTGACAGCAGATGGCCCAGCGGCCGGGCTGTTCAGAAGCGGGAAGACTGGCTGGGAAGTTGCCGCTTGTGTTTTTATTTCTGAGATAGACTGATGAATGACCCGAAGTGCTCTCATGCTCAAACAAGGTAACAGGAACAATTTCTTTGGATCATTAAACTGAGATGCTCAGCTTTAAATTTTCATGTTCCCTGCTCTACTACAGAAAATGAACGTGTGTCACTGTTCCCGTGGCCTTGTTTACAACGCGGTTGTAGCCTTTCCGCCTTGCTTGTAGCACAAATACACAGTGGCATCTCTGGAGCTGGGAGCTGACAGCGAAAGACAGGAGCTGAGGCCAGGTCACAGGAGGCGCCACAGAGCAGCCGGGGTGGAGTGAGGGGTGGGGTGCAAACGTGGGGGTGCCACCACAAAGTCTCCTAGATGCCAGGCCAATCTAAGACACCAGAAAGGCACCAGGGGGCCATGATAAGCCAAGCTGTGTGGTGGGGGGGGAGGGGGGAGAAAGAAACCTCTGAAACAACCAGAAGGCGCCTGGTTCTCCATCCTCTGAAGGGGGCCAGGCTGCCTCTTGCCCCAGCTGAGGCCTCCGGCCTCTTGGCCCCTTCCCAGAGGCGGCTGCAGTGCTAGGGGAAATCCACACCTCTTCCCATCATCCCCTGCCACCCCTCCCTTATTATTGCTATCTTTGGAAATGTGAGCATTTCCACGTAATGATCTTCTTTGCTAGGAGTCTGACGCTTAAATAAAATGAAGTGAACAAGTGAGATCTATTCCAGAAAAGTCCGAGAGGCTAAAATGAGTCCTTTGCTGGCCTCTCACCCCAAGGGGCTTCCGAGCAAAGCAGAGGTCCCAGCCCAGGTGCTCCAAACGCCGGCTCTGCCTTCCCCCCCGCCCCAAATGGTGGGAATAAGCTGAGATCAGCTAAGGAGGTTGAGCCCTCCCCTTGCAATGAGCAAGCCCTGGAGGTTGACCCCCTGGAAGAGGGACCCTCTGAGAGAGCAGAAGGCAAATCTGGGACTGCTCCCAGCTGGGTGCATCACCTCCTCCACAAGGTGCATCCTGTGAAGTGCAAATGGGCCAACAGCAGTTTTAACAGGAAGACGCCTCCAGATCCCAACTTCCCAAATCAAAAAAAGGAAAGCATAATCAAGAAAACAGCCGGGGGGAGGGTCTCTCAGTTTCCAGTCTTTGCTTCCAGGCATCAAAATATAATCCATTTTTTAAACATGGGGCAGAGGCTGCCACGAGTTTCATCGTGCTGAGAAACCTCAGCAGAACTTTTGGGCCCAAATACAATTTCTTCTCTTACCTCCCAAAAGGAGCAAAATTTTGGGGCAAGCAGACCCCACTGGAAGACGGCCCCCCCTCCCAAGTCCACACGTATTTGTCTACAACCATCTTCAATTTCCTCCTCCTTACCAGGTAAGAGGCCCCGCCTCCCCCACCCAAGGCCAAACACAAGTCAGCTAGGAGGATCCCAGGCCAGAGAGAGATTCTGCCTCCAGGTTCCTGGGGGAGGGGGGAGATTCCAGGTGTTGGTCCTCACCCTGTGTGCCCCAGAGCCAGCCTAAGCCCATCTGCCTGCCCCACCATGGGCATGATGCTAGTCCCCCAGAGAGGGCCACCTGACGGGCACTTGGGCCTTTTCCGTGGCAGCCTCTGCCTCATGGAAGACCTGGCTTTCCCCCCAGCACCAGGAGATGATTAGATAGCAACCCATCGGAACTGATTTTGGACCAGGTTTTGCTGTTTTTGTGCCATTTTAACTTTTGATTGGGAGACACCCAGAGTTGGTTAGAAGAGAGGCGGCTAGATACATATTTTAAAGAAATAAACCCTTCTCAGTCCTTCCTACTGACTATAATCCTACCATCATCCCCTGGGGGCATTCCACCCAGGCAGCAGGATGCCCACTAGAGATCGGGACAGTGACTCCATGCCCGGGGGGGAGGGGAGGCTCGTTTCTGCCTTTAAACATGCACTGGGTAGAGGTTGAGGGGCGGGGTGCTTAAGACACCACGCTGGTTGCCTCATAAGGGAGTAATTTATTCTGTGGCCAAGGAGATCTGCACACGCCAGGCCCCTCTCTCCACACACTGCCATGACTTCCTACTCCTGCATGAAATAGAAAACTTGCCCCACTGCGGTCAAAAGCTTCGGACCGCATGGGTTAAGGGGTGCATCCGCCACCTGCCCAGGTCTGCTAAAGCCCACCTGACTCACGAGAGGGAAGTCCTCTCCCCAGCCTCCTCCGCTTCACCCTCAGCCCAGCCTCCCCCCTCCCCAGCTCCTGGCTGCTCTCTGCCTCGAGGGACTGGATGCCTCTCCCCATAAAGCTGGCCAGGCCTGCCAGCCTCCCCAGGCGAGAGAGCAGATCCCAGGACCGCCTCGGCTGGGCCACCGCAGCCCTGGGAGATTCCCAGTCATCCGGGAGACTCGGATCTACATCCAGCCTTTCTATAACTGAACCAGTCGCAAGCCAGGTTTCCAATCTCCAACCAACGACTCCTGTCGCCCCTTTGCCACAGGATGCCAGTCAAGAGGCTGGCTGTTCCACCGCAGCCAGGCCCCTCCTGTCTTGGACTGAAGAGCAGCTCGAGAAGAGCACCAGCACTAGAGGCAGCTCCTCCTTCACCTGCTAAGAATGCCCAGAGGGAAGAAAAGCAGAAGGCCTGGAAAGGCGCCCTTTCTCTAGAGCCCAAAGCTGAAGCCTCCCAAGGAACCAGACGCTCCTCCAAGGCTTGCCTGGCTCCAAACAGCCCCCCAACAGCCGCCCCTCCTCCTTGGTTAGGTGGAGAGAAGCCTCAGCTTCCAGCCTAGAAAGCGAATGCCACAGAGGGCAGCAGAAAAGAGACCCAGAGGGCGACCCCCAACAGAGACAAAGAGGGGGGTTCAGCCATTCCTCTCTTAAAACCAGAATCTTACATTGAGCTGCAGCCACCAGGCTGGTCTCTGTGTGGCAATACTGGTATTAGGATCTTTGACGGGCTGAAGCCCAAACCTAAGTCATCCTGAATCAGCCGGCGCCGTGTCCCCCGTCCTCCCCTCCCCTCCCCTACCTGGGGGCCTTCCCCTTCCAGTCTGGGAGGCCGGATGCTGGAGAGATGGATGGTTTTGTAGTCCCCAGAATTCAGCTTCACCACGATGGCATCTGCGTTTAGCACCTGCATGACCTGGGAAAGGAAGGGAGCAGGGACTGAGCCAGGGCATCCTGGGCCACCAAAGCCCTCACCACCACCACCACCACAAGCAGCAGCCTTTTCCCAGCACTGCCAAGATCAGGGGAGGGTCAGCCTCACCACACTCAGAAAGCTGTGCCCCCTTCCCTTGAGATCCCCCCACCAGGCAAAAGGAGCAGCCATGCTCGGCATTTCCATCACCAGCCCTCCAGGCCTGCCTCAGAGGCAGGCTGACCCCCCGAGCAGCTGTGGAAGGGCTGGGCACACAGGAGCTCAGGGACCGGAGTGGCCAGCCATCAGCATCTTGGGCACCATAAAAGCCTTGGGGTCAGCCTGAAGAGGATGGGGATGGCACCCAGAGCCGAGCGTAGGACCCAGACTGCCTTTGCGGGGGGAGCCCTCAGCCAAAAACGGGCCACACTTACAGATTTCCTGCCGAGTGCCCTGCTTCTCCCCTGCTTCCCTGAGCTGCCCTATATTTTCTTCTAAATGGTCTGTGGCTTCTTTTTCAGAAATGCTCCAACTTGAGGAATTCTGTGGATGAGATCCCACCTGGCACTTTTTGGAAGGACCTGGGGTGCAGGCACACTTAGTTAGCCTTTCCGAATCCCACGTGGTCACCTCCTCTTCAGCTCCCGTCCTCTGCAATCAGGGTGTGAGCCGGGAGAGCTGATCTCTCAGTTCCTCCTTCGGGATGGATCCCACAAAGGAATCCCTGGGCTCTTGCTCTTGCTACCTCAGCCCATCCAACAGATGGCAGGACCACACCCGGCCTCAGATGGAGGGCAAGTCTTGTACCCCAGCTAAAGATTACCTCTGCCTTCAGGCATTGGCAGAGATAAGGAAGACCTCAGGCTCCATCTCCTCCCCTAAACCCAGGGCCATTGAGGGTAAACCAGATGAAGGGAGAGCTCAGGAAGAAGCAGCCTCAGAACCAAACCTGCCATTGTTTGGTCTAAATGCCCATTGCTGGGTTTTTCTGTTGCAGCTGACCAGCAGAAGGCATCCCAGATGGACGCTCATGACCCACAACAAGCCTTCTTGAGCCCATCACGGTCTTGCTACAGAAGCCTTGGTGGCGCAGCAGCTTAAAGTGGTGTTAAAGTGACACCAGCTGCCTGCAATTACTACAAGTTCGAATCTCACCAGGCTCAAGGTTCACTCAGCCTTCCATTCTTTCAAGGTAGGTAAAATGAGGACCCAGATTGTGGGGGCAATAAACTGACTTTGTATAAAAAAGAACACCGCTTGGGGGGGGGGGGGGGAGCTCTACCAAGCAGGAATATACACAAGTATGAAGGCTATTGCTTAATGCATTGTAAGCCACCCAGAGTCTCCGGAGAAGGGTGGCATATAAATTAAATTAAAAAAAAAAAGAAGCCAAAAAGATTTTACTAATTCATTCATTCAATTCATATACTATTCACCTGATACGTGAGACTCTGGGTGACACTGTAGGACCTAGCTAAAGATATGCTGGAGGTGGAGGAAACCACCCTGCTGACAGCTGCATTAAGCTCGCCCCCTTTTCCAGAAAGGTTATGTGGGGTGGGGGGAGGGGCAGAAGGAGCATCTAGCCTTATTTGAAAGCTGCTCACAAAGTGGAGGCCTTGCCTCAGAGGAGGTACCAGCTCTCTTTCAGGGAGGTGGGGCTCCTTCCCCCCTTCCTGGTAACCCAGGCAGGAAGCCCCAGTCAGTCAGCCAAACATACTGTGACTCAAACTGCCTGCCCCCACTTTTACCATCAGGCTTCTTCCTCTGATCGGTGGGACAGCCCCCCCACCCCCACCCCTTCCCCAAGGCCTCCATTCCCTCCTCTTGATTCCCCCCCCCCCCCCCGAGAACTGTCTTTTCTCAGGGTCAGATTCACTGAGAAGAGCCAAGGCTTTCCTTCCCCACCAAGGGGGTTTAATATCTTCACCTTTGGCCAGGTGCTGCATTGGCTGCTGACGGAGGCCCCTCCCAGGCATCTCAAGGCAGCTGGAAAAGGCCTCCGGAGGGAGAGGCCCAATGGGGGCCAAAGTGACTATGCCACCTTCCTTCTGCCTCCCCCCGGGCAGGAGTGCCCAAGCAGAAGCCCCAGAGTCTTCGAGGGGAGGACAATGCTGAGCTGTGGAAGGGTCCCTGGACAGCAAAGCAGGGGAGCCGAGGGGCTTTCCAGGAAGTTCAGCCAGCTGGCCTCTTAGCCAGCCACTCTGCCTCTTACACCCTGACACACACAGTAATGGTGCCACCTGGTGGCGATTTCCAAGCTCCACAGCACCAGATCTTCTCGAGAGGACTGCAACACCCCGTGTGTGTGCGGCATAAGCCAAGCTGCCCCACACGTCTACCTAACAGGGATTTGCAAGCCAGGGGAGGCTTCCCACAGACGCAGTTCTCGTTCCCGAGGCCATCATCCTGGGCTGCCTGGCCCCACTGCTTCCTCAGGCAGCCTTGGGTTCCTGGGCAGGGCACCCAAGTACCCAAAGCCGCCTGAGAAAGCAGGGGGGCCAGGCAGCCTCAGGGGCGAGAACAGTGAGCACCGGCACGGGGGGGGGGGGGGGGGCGTCCTGCTTGCTGCCCTTGCCTGTTTTCAGCTAAAGCAAGCTACGGCCCGGATCAGCCCTGCTGCTGGACGGTCTCAAAAGCCCTCTCCTCCAGCCCCCAATCCCAGAAAGCAGCCCAGTCCGCCAGACAAGAGCAGCAGGCAGCCCAGGCGATTGGTCACAGAGCTCTTCAGGAAGGCCTCACCTACCTTGGCCTGAAATTGCTTCTCCTTCTGGTCCAGGTTGGCTGTGGGCGCCACGTAGTCCCTCCAGATCCTCAGCTTGTGTTCTTTGGCGTACCTGGGCCGATAGGGACAGGGCAGGAGGCTTGACTGGGGAGCCACTGCCCAGCCCCAGGGCTCATCCAGCTAACCGGGCTGGTCCTGACTGGCAGAGGAAGAGCTGAGCATTTATGCAGGCGGGTTCTACCCACATTTGGCACATGGCCAAACGGGGGCCGTGGGAAGCGCACTGCACATCAGCCACAGCAGTGCATCACACACTCACACCTTCCCCCTCCCCAGGGTGTGCCGGCTAAAAAGTCCCCGAGCCAAAGTGCCCGTCCTCCTCCTGTTCCCCCTGAAGATGCTGTCTGAATCCTCAGCAGTGCCTGGAGTCCAAACTAGGTGCCACATGGTCACTCCTGAGGTCGAAAATCTCCTTTGCAAGTGGTTGAAAGTGTGGCAACAGACTCAAAAGCTTTTCTAACCCAAACAATTTTGCGTACATCCACAAGAGACCCCAACATTTCTGCCAAAGCAGCAGAGCAACCACAGCAGGCTCTGTGCACTTCACAGCTTCCTCCTGAAAGAGCCGGGGATGCAGAAGGGAAGCCACATCAGGCAAGCAGCAGCTTAAGGCAGGGCCTGGTCACAACCCACGTGCCTGGGCAGTAGGCCTGGGGGGAAGGGCAGGCAGCCCAGGGGTGCCACCACAGACCCTCACTGCCTCCGGTTTCAACCCCAAAGCTGCTTTGCTGCTCTGGAGCTTGCTCAGAGGCTGCCAAGGAGGAGCTGAGCGTAACCGCCCCTTCAGAAGAGCCCCAGGCAGGCAGCCTGTATTACCGTTCCGCAGCCCGCAGCTTCTCTGCCCCCCGGGTATAGACAGCCATGGACCAGTCAACGCAGCGCGCAAAGCCTTCCTTCAGCAGCAGCTCCGTGATGTTTCCATTCTGGGTGGGAGAGAAGACAGCTGTCAGCGATACACAGCAACCACTCCCTCCCCCATTCCCAAGGCAGCCCTAGTTGCCAGACTGGGACTGCCTTCCCCAGCCCCCTGCAAGCAGAAAGCCCTTCTCAGGCTGCCCCCCAGAATAGGGCCGGTCCAGTCCGAGGGAGGGAAAAGGGGGCAACGAGGTGGGGACCAGGGGAGGACCTGCCTCCGCTGCTTCCGGGCCCAGAGGCAGCCTCGAGCTCAATGGGCTCCTGGGTGGGAGTCCATGGCAGAGAGGATGCCCATCGGAGCAACCACCCCTCCTGTTTTTATCCCAAGGACCCAAGAGAACTCTGGATGCCATCTGTCAAGCGGTGGTGCCATTTGAGGATGCCGTGCCTTCTCTGCCATGGCACCTGCCTGTTCAAGGATCAAAGCGCTCCGACCCTCCAGCCTTGGGAGCAGCGCTACAGGCCCTGGTTTTTTTTACCATGCTCTGCATCTGGCTGGCTGGCTGGCTGGCTTTTAACCTGTATGCTATCCGAGTCATTATGGGCTGGACACCTTCATAATATGACCAACAAATAAACAAAATCACTCTTTTGCTCAGGATCCCCTCCTCACTCCGGTCCCTTTCCTCAGCATGAAATCTTTGAACTTTTGGTGGCCCAAGGACACTAGAGATCACAGAGACACCACTACCCTGTCACCAACTGCCCCTACCCCCACTTGCCGGGTGCAGGATGGTGCCCAGGATGTTCTGGTTATGGCAGCTCTCAAGGACAATCTGCACGTCTCTCTGCAGCAGCCGCGACTCTGTGAAAAACTTGGCTTCTGCTGCAAAGGGCTCAGGGGTCTCCGTGCCGTCTGCTTCCCGCTTGAACGTGGGGCACTGGAAGGAGAGAGCCAATCAGGGCAGGGCCCCATGGCGGGGAAGAGAGGGGAACCCACAACGGCCTATGCCACAAGGTTGATGCCAAGCGTGCGTGACATGCACTCTCACTCACTCACACTCACACACACACTCAAGGCTATTAGGACCCTGAACAGGGATGAACACTCCATCCCCCTCTCCACCCGAGACAGAGGGGGCTATGTGGAAGAGAATGCCCCACCAGCCTCCATTATGGTGGTGGGAAATTCCAGCCTTTGGCCTCCTAACTGCACAGGGGCTGCATTGTGGCCGGAAGAAGGGAGCTCCGCTTAACAGGGGTCCAGCGATGTCCAACCTTACCCAGCCCTCCTATCTCCACGCCCAGAAGGAAGGTAGCAGCATCCTGTAGCAAGCTGAACCAGGCCTTGGGGGGCTAGTGGGCAGTTCAGTACACAGGTGAGCTGCATGTGGGGCCGCAGCCCTTGACACTATTGGCCAAGGTGCCCTTTTGGGTCAGCTCTGGAGATCGGGGCTGGGTGGGGCACTCCTGCACCTGCTTGGCTCCATTCTCCAAGGCTGAGACCAACTGGTGTGGGCAGGGAATGAGAGCTGCAGCCCTCAGCTGCCCTTTTGTAGCCTTCCACAGGGCCCGGGGCTCTCCCGGCTCCTCTTCAACATCTACATGAAGCCCTGACAGGATGAGAAGCCATCAGGGAGCCTGTGACCCTCAAGCTGACCTTTCTATTCTGGCCCCCAAGCGATGCTGTTGCTGCAGAGCCTGCCGGGGGGGGCTGAACCTTAGTAAGACTGAGTGGCTGTGGGTGCAAGGGACCTCAGGATGCGGTCAATTATCCTTTTCAGTTCTGGATGGGGGTTGCACTGCCCCAGACGGACCCGGGGCGCAATCTGGGGGCTCTCCTGGATCAGGGACTCCTGCTCAAAGAGCCAGGCGGCAGTTTTGGCTAGGAGGGCCTTTGCACAACCATGTTGTGCATCAATTGTGTCCTTTCCTGGATCAGGAGTCCCTGCGCTCATTCTCTCAAGCGCCAGTCATAGGCTTCACCTATGAACAATGCACTTTACATGGGGCTACCCTTGAAGAGCATCTGAAGGTCCACTGGTGCAGAAGACAGCTTTGTGGTCAGTTCTTGAAGGTTACCCTGCTTCTCCGTGAGCTGCCCTGGCTGCCAGTTTGCTTTTGGATCCAGTTCAAGGTGTTGGTTATCTCACTGAAACCCCTTCGTGGCCCTGATGGGACTGGCCTTCCCAACCCGTTCCAGCAGAAAGGGTCTGCTGCAGGGGAATCCCACCTTTTCTGCTATGGGCACACACGTTTAATACATGCATAAACAAACACGCATACACGCAGCCAAGCTGGAACAGGCACCAGGGTAAACGGGGGGCTAAGATGCTCTCCTTACATGACACAAAACCTGGCAAGCCAGAATGGACAGGAGAAGTCCTGTCTCTCAGGGCTCCAGAGCCAATAATGGGGACCCCCCGCCCTCCAGGATGAGAAAGGGTTCAGAGAGAGAGAGAGCCTCAGAAGAGGTCATAGGAAGCTCTTCTTTGGGCTGGGATTTCTTCCAGCAGGTTTGGTGGTGGCCAGTAACAGGGCAGCCTTTAAAGGAGGACCAGCTCTCTTCTCTCCTGGCAGAGGGGCGGGGGGCAGCTGGGGGTGTCCAGAGGCTGGACTCGAGGGGGCCGCGTCTCTTCTTCCAATGACCCCTGGGAGTGGCTGACCTTGATGCCGGACAACATGACAGTGACCAGGTAGTATTCTGGCAGGAGCAAGGCCCGGACGACACTCCCATCCCGGACATGTTCGATGATGGCTGCAGAGAAAGACCACTCAGCACCTGGTCCAGCTCCTCCCTGCCCCCAAGAGGAACACCCCCCCAAGCCAGCCCCCACCCCACACCTGCAAAAGAGGACTCACCGTTCACTGGCTTCTGGTGCATGGAGTCCACAAAGTGCCGGGGGTTCTCAATGGTGTACTTGAGGTCTCGGAGCGTGTGTGAGCCTGTCCCTTCACTCCACATCCCCTTCTTGGCGGTCTTGGCCTGCTCCTCCAGCTCAGCCAGCCTGCTCTGCTCAGGACTAGGAGGAAGTGGAAAGTCCTCCATGAAGGGGGGCAGAAGATCCCACCAAGTCTGTCCTGGGCAGCCCCTCTCCCCGCAGACTAGCGACGTTCCCAAGGAGCCTCCCAGGTGCGCTGCCTGAAGGCCCTCCCTTCCTATGCAGCAGCTATGGTGAAGCCCCCAGTGCCCCGATTCCCCCCAACTCTTCTCCTGTTCCTGTCCCACAGCCTTTGGAGCCTGGAGTCCCAAGAGAAGGGAGGTGCTGTGGAACTACACCTTGAGTTTCAGCTTGCCTTCTACACAAAAAGACACACATTTTGCACTCTGGAAGCAACGGGGGTCATCATGACTGAATGGACATCCAGATTTTGTGCCTAGACCAGAGGTGACACAGGACCCTGGAGCCAGTCTGGATGATCCTGGGAGCTCCTGACTGGATTTGCACCCAGGATGCTCACAGGCTTACTAGCCGCCTCCTTGGGGGTGGAGATTTTCCCCACCGGAAGCCCCATTTCCTTCCAGCCACTGGGAAGACCCACCCTGGATTGTGGCTCTCCTCCTTGAAAGCAGCAGCTGCTGCCGCTTCCCAAGTACCCCCATTTCCCCAGGACCTGCAGCCTGCTAGCCCACCAGGGACCCCAAGACTCCCTCAACTGGGGGCGGCGGGGGGGGGCGCAGAAGCAGCCAGCCAGCCATTGCGCCACAGACTCCTGTGCATGTGAAGAGGATTGTCTTTCCCTTGGAGAACCACAGCTGCTCCTACTCCAGCCTGTGTCCATTCGTATGTTGGCCTCATACCCACCTCAGAGTGGCCTTCAGGGGGCTGCAGCAGGTCATTATGGCCCCCGTTGTAATGGAGAGGAGATGGGATGCGAACCATACTTCTGCCATGGGCCCCCCTCCTTCTCTGACTATTCTGGGGCAGCAGCTGCTGCGATCCATCCAGAACATGGGGGCAAATCACCTATAGACAGTCCTGCCTTCTCAGGGGGTGTTCCCCCTCAAGGGCCCCCGTTGCCTCATGACCTTCCAGGTTCTGGGTTCTCTGACCCTTTTGTGGATCAGCAGCCCAATGGAGGGCAGGTAGTGCTGACAGTCCACCCCTCAGCTGGCTCAGGCACTCCTGGCACCCAGCCTGACAGGAGGCCCCTTCTCTTAGGGGACCCTGTGTGGGGCAACCGCCCTAGAGGTGTCCTTCTGGAATTGCAGGGACAGCCACATAGGGCCAGATTCTTCCTTTACTGGGCAGCAAAGTAGCAAGACCCTGCCCCTCAACACCAGAGGCTCTGGTCAGACTTACTTATTGGCTCGGATCCCTTCCCGGCGACAGGCCAGCCCCTCGGCCACCAGGGATTCAGCAATGTTCTCCCCAGTTGTGTCTGCAATGAAGAGAGTGGTGTTAAGGAAATGGAGGGGACCCAGGAGTCAAGCCACACCGGAAGCTCCCATCAGCGCCACCAAAGCTAGCCCAGCACCTGTCACCAGGCATCACAGAGGACACCTGGCCTGAGGGAAACCGGTGCCTGGGTCATCTCAGGCCCCATTTGCCAATGGTGGAGGGCAGTGGTGGGATTCAAATAATTTAACAACCAGTTCTCTACCCTAATGATTTCTTCCAACAACCAGTTCACCAAACTGCTCAGAAAGTTAACAACCGGTTCTCCCGAAGTGGTGCGAACTGGCTGAATCCCACCACTGGTGAAGGGGGGAGCTGCCTTTGCTGAGCCCTCCTGAGGGGCTGAAGCCATAAGCCCTCTCTGCCGCCCTCTCAGCCACTAGAGCCTGGCAGATGGAGCCCCCTCCCCAGCACATCTCAGGCTGACTGCTGTGGGGCTTGGCTTGGCTGCCCCCCAGACAATCAAAGCTCAGTGCTTGAAGGATCAACTATCAATTGACTGATCTAGGACCCTGGGGGATGTGCAAGAGTTAACCAGACAAGAAATAAAACAAAATTAAATTAATAATTTTTAAAAGCCCCTTTAAAAAAAAAGGCATTCAGGATAGGAGGAGGGGGCCATATTCTTGACCTAAGGGGTTGTCTCCAATGCCCTTATATGGTCTGCGGGGATACCCAAATCAAATAGGCAGGACTGGCTGGGACAAGACAGTGCCCGATGGGCTCCACAATAAACAACCCACACTCCCAACACAGCAACCGCAGGACTGCTCCACCACTAGTGAGGCCAGCGCATCTTCATGGCTCATTGGAGCCTCCGGGCCACCTCCCACGGTGCAGGCTAACCACACACTGATCACGTTGTGGCACGGCTGGCTGAGGCCCCCCCAGCTGTCACCTCTTATTAGCAGGAGCGACGAGAGCGGAAGTAGCGGCCGAATAATCCCTGGGGAGAGCACTTTCCTGCTCAGCACAAATACTGAGGTCGGGCCACTGGTTGCTGTGGGGTTTACCGACAGGGAGCAAGCAGCTTTCCACTGTGCAGGCTGCAACAGCCTCCAGAGCCTGGCTCAGCGCAAGGCAGGAACGCCATCAGACCGGGACGGCCCTCAACCCACGACTGAAGGATGATCTCACCCAATGATTTCCTAATCCTGCTGCTCTAGGATTAGTTGCTAGACCTGTCCAGTCCCCAGGAGCCCCGGCAAAAAGGCAACCCCACTCCAAACCCTGGCAAGCAATCCAAGCCACAGAAGGGCTAGCCCAAGTAGAGAAGGCCTCTCACCTTTGCCCAGGTACACCATGCCGTACTCCCGCCGGGGAGAGGTCTTGTATTCCACAGAGAAGCAAACATCTTTGCCAATCAGCTTCTTCCTCAGAAACTCACGAGCCGGAAACGCCCAAGGCTGGCAAAGCAAGAGGTTAGCCAGAGTGGCCAGGCAAAGCTGACTCTCCCTCCTGGTCCCCACCACACCCCAGTGGGCAATCTCCCACTCCCAGGCCCAGATCCCCCTCCTCCTGTCTCACTGCCCATGGCAATGACCTCCTCAGAAAGCCTCCCTCAGCCCTAACACCAGAGCAGGCGAGTCTGGGTGAGGGTGGCAAGGTTCACCCTCTTGGAGACCTGCCCCCTTCACAGGTTCTGGGTCCCTCACCCAGTGCAATATGGGAGGGGGCTCTACACCCAATCCAGGCTTCTGTTCGTAAGGGACTGCCCGGCTGTTAGTTGCCCCCCCCCCTTGCCCTAGGGGCAGCAGATGATCCAAGCTCCTGTCCTCTGTGGGGGCACATCCCCAGCACCCATGGGGTTGTTCTGGGCACCGCATAAATCTCCAGATTCACCATCCAGGGCTCCTGCTCAGTCCATGAAACAGAGACCATGCTCATTTCCTAACAAGACTGATTTTCTACACTTCTCAGGATCAGCGTGCCTAAATCATACTTATTACAAAAACCCATAAGCGGCTCCACCCCCTGCCCAATCCTAACCTCACCCCAGTTCCATGTGTTTTTGAAAGGAAAACTCACCCAGGTTAGAATAAAAGGCGACGAAGAGGTGGCCTCTCTGGCACCTGAGCAAAAGCCGCCCCTTCCCCAAGGAGCCCAGGGCACAGAGGCCAGCCGGAGTGGTCAGTGGTGGCTGCCTGGAATTTCCCACCAAGGCTCAGCCAGAAACAGCTTTGATGGCAGGAGCCTCGGGGGGCAGCAGCAGCCACAGCAACCCCTGAACGACACCCAGCTGGATAAGAACCTGGAACTGCAGGGCTCAGAAAGGATGCCAAGTGGGGAAGAAACATCCTTTGGCTCCCAGAACTGGGCAGCTGGCCATGAAGGATGGTGACCCACACTGGAAGCTACCAAGGACTAGCTGATGGTGGGGGACACACAACAGCTTAGGTGCTGGCATCCAAAGCCTAGGGGTCGGGACCCTACCTCATCGGGGGTGTCCTTGCCATCGGGCTGCCCTGCAGCTGCTCGGCGCGCCAGAGTCCCGGCACGGATGTTGCTGAGATTGATCTGTCTCTCAGGAGGAGGGCCTCCCCGGGGCTGGCCTCGGACAATGATGGCACAGCCGGAAAGGACCTGGCGAGGAAAGAAGACAGACAGGCATTAGGAGGAGCAGATAAGACCCACCCCACAGCCAACAGGCCCCACTTACACAGGAAGCACCCAGAGAAATCTCTCCTACAAGCCACTGCAAAACAACGGGGTGGGGGAGAGAATGCTCCCCATCCCACCCAGACCCAGCCCTCTGGGAAAGCTGCCTTTCAGAAGGGAGTTCTCTGGGGCATCTGCAAAACGCTGCTCTAGGTCAGATCCAGATCCTTCAGACACAGCCATTTGGCACAACCTTCTTTCTGTCCTGGGTTCAAGGCCACCAGCACCCCACCCCCAATACCTTGCAACCGTACCCATCGGCTACCAGCCGTGCTACTTGCTGCTCTAGCAATCCTGGCACCAGACCCCCCCCTCCCTCCGGCAGAGCCAAAGGGCACTAAAGGGCACCCTGAAGGCTTTTCGTGCCAGCCCAGCCCTGCCCACTGAGCAGCCCATGTGGCTAAAACCTGCCCCGGAGAGCCAGCCCGCGGCCCCTGCGCCAGCAGGACTTTCAGCACTGAGGCAGAGACGCTCCGTGGGGAAACATTCCCCGGGCGGAGAGGGGACTGTGAGAGTTCTCCATCCCCCTCCTCCACCCGAGACCCCTGCCTGCCGCGCAGCCTTTGCCAGGGGGAAGCCCGGAGCAGGCAGGACACCGGCACGCCCGGAGCACACCGACAAGTCCCGCCTGCCCGGCGCAGCCCACCGGGGGGAAGCGGAGAAGCGGCCGCCAGGACCTCCCTCCCGTCCGGACTCCTGGCTGGCTGGCTGGCTGGCTGGCGAGGGGCGACTGATTCAATCCGGGGTCGGGCAGCCCCTCCTGGGCAGCCGCGGCCACGTCCTCCCGGCGGCACCCAAGAGAGCGAAGCGCCCGGCGAGACCCGCGCAAGGACCGAGCCGCCGGCTGCTTCCCCCGCCGGCGCTCTGCACGCGCTCAGGAGCCGCCTTTACCATCTTGACGATGCCGCGCTGGAGGGCGGGCGCCTGGGCGGAGCCGGCTGCAGAGGCGGAGGCGGCGGCGGGTCCGGCGGAGGAAGCCATGACGCCGGGGGTCGCGCTGGAGGTCTCCGCGGAAGGAAGCGGGAGCCGAGGCGGTGGCGGCGTCCGAGGAGCGGAGGGAGGAAGGGGGCGGAGCAGCAGCTGGGTATTTAGCCGGGCCCGCCCCCCGGCGCACGCGCAGCACACCCAACGGGCCCGCCCCCTCTCGCGGGAAAGCCAATCGGCCGGCGCGATCCGGCGCCCCACCCCACGGGCGCCCGGCCAACCAATCGACACGTCGGGAGACGGCCAGCGAGGGAACGGAGCGTGTTCAAACCGAAGCGTCGCGGCGGCGGAGGCAGGACTTCCGGGTCACTCTGCCAGAAGGACACGTAGGCAGAGAGCAGCACGCGCGGTGGGCCACATGGGAGGCGCGCCTGCGCCAAAGCCGGCCGGAGGAGGGAGGGGTTCGCTCGCTTCCCCTTCGGCCGCCGAGGCGGAGGCTTCTTTCGGGGCCCGGCGAGGAGGGCATGCATGTCGACCCCTTCCCGGACCTCGGTGGCGGCTCTGCGGGGCGGGCAGGCAAACGGGCGCCCCTCCGTAGAGCAAGTAGGGAGCGATGAGCCCCCCGGACCCTCCCTGGGGGAGCTCCCCCAATCGTTTCCCGCAGGGCCCCGAAGCGCCCCCCCCCTTTGGCTGGTTGTGCCTCCTCCTGCTTTTGTGTCACTGCGCGGGATCCTCGGAAGACCCCAAATCCCATCCATGCTGGATCCCCCTACTGTCGCCGGGGGGCGGGGGTTGCATTGCTTTTATAGCTGTAAATGGGGGGGGGGGGTTACTTTTTGTAAACCGCCCAGAATCACCGAGAGTTGAGTATAAATGCAAATTTTCTAAATAAATACTCCAGGTCGTACCAATTGTAGCTACCGATGCGCATTTCAAACTAGTTAAGTCTGCATTACTATTAATCTCATCGTTCCCATCACCCATCTCCTCCCACTTATGACTGTATGGCTGTAACCTCGTTGCTTGTATCCTTAAGATTTATATTACTGTTTCCTAATATGGTTTGATTGCTTATTTGTTCCCTATGACTATCATTACGTGTTGTAGCTTATGATTCTTGACGAATGTATCTTTTATGTACACCGAGAGCGTATGCACCAAAGACCAATTCCTTGTGTGTCCAATCACACTTAGTCAATAAACCGATTCGATTCATTCACGCCTTGCGAGCTTCTCCTGTGTTGTTGGCGCCCCTGTGACGCCCAGAAAAGGGAGACGGCTAAATAAATCATTGGAGAGGGGAGGCAAGGAAGGTCTTCGGGGTCCCATATTGCTCCTCAACCCTCGCCCGCTGCCTGTTTCCGAACCGGAGGGCAGCTGAAGGTGTCGCCTTTGACCTTGAAAGCCCTGAACGGCACAACTCCAGACTACCCGATGAACCGCCTGGTCCTGCTAGGACGGGGGCGTCCTACTCCCGCGGATCCCGTCTTCCAAAGAAGTCCGAGTGTGGGGATCCTCTCTTGGGAACATCCTGTCCTGGGGGAGGGGGGGTGGCTTTGCTCTGCCGGTTAGCCTGGGGACCGAATGGGGGGGGAGTATTCCACCCTGGAGGTGGCTGCTGAATTGATGGGAGACTCCCACTCCCCCTCTCTTGCTCTCTGTGTTCCACCCACCTATCTTTTTGTCCTCCTATTGATATTTGCTTTCTTTCTCATTGTTTATTTTATTATTTTACTTATGTTTTTGTCTGTTAATTTACTCCTTTTTATTGTTGTAAACCATATAGAGCAGCCGTACCTTGAAATAGGCACAAATAAATTTAAGGAATAAATGAACCTCTTGGCTGAAGTGACTTCTCTTGTATAGAGACATGCTGAGTTCAAAGGCTCTTCCCCAGTTTTTGAGCCAATGCAAACTGGGACCAGCATTGCTACAAGAGGCAGTCCATCCCCTAATGCAGTCTAGGACCACAGTCTAGGACCGGCCTGATGGTCTTGTTTCCAACAGCAAATCTCTCTAGCCCAAGTTGACATGTGAAATCCTGGGTGCTCTCTGAACTTTAGGGCATTTCCTTACCAACTAGGTAACATCATCAGTGTCCTGCAAGCCACCAGCAGCATCGAGGGGCACCACCTGCCCCTCCTTTCAAATGCCACCAGCCTGCAGAAACTTCTTCAAGGGGGGGTGGGGAGGGAGAGAGAGAGAGAGAGAAGGGACTGGTGCATGGAGTGAGTTTAGCCTACTTTTCACTGGAGCCTGATATTGGCTTTCTGGCTCCGTTGGGGCAAGGTTGGCACCATTCACTCATCTGGAGATCATCTCAGAGAACTGGCTGGACTTTTTGGTATCAGCCCACAAAGTTTTCGGGAAGCCCCTTTCCTGCTCCCTGCTCCCAAAGGCCGATTTATTTGTTTGTTTGTTTGTTCAACTTGTATGCCACCTTTCTCCAGACTCAAGGCGGCTTACAATGCTTTTAAAAACCATATATAAAACATTAAAAGTTAAACCATTAAAAACAATTAAAACCCATTAACACCATTCATGGCCGGATCTCGCCAAATCGCAACAGCGAGATCAACGACCCCAGGCCTACCTCATAATCTACCGCAGTCTCCTAAACGCTCCGCTGGCAGGGCAGGGAAAGGCTGCTCGCCAAGGAGCCAAGCCTGTGCCCCAGGGTCCAAGGGGTCTGCTGCTCTGGCCTTCTTTCGTGGTCTCTCACCCGGCATGGGAAGGGCAACGGTTGGGATGTCCTTTCCGTTCATCGGGCTCCCCGGCGCTCCACTCCCTGATGCGGCCACGGAAGCGACTTGGGGGCCGGCGCGCTCCTTCAGCTCTCTTCCTTCGTGCCGAAGCGCCCATAGGGAACTATCTCGAGCACCTCCTCCAAACGAGCCTGCTGCCTTCGGGGACGGAGAGTGGGGCGCTAGCCCAGAGCATCGGGAGGGAGCCGAAGTACTGCAGCGCAGCCCTCAGGAGGCTTTGACCCGACTCGCCTCCTTCCTTGGAGTCCAACCGCTTCCTTGGTTGCTGGGCTGCGGGATCAAGACTGGCGCCCAGGGCAAGGTCCCGCCGGGGGAGCCGGAATCCGGCGACGCCAAATCCAAAGGCTGATGGTCCCCAGAACCGCGCGCCAGGCTGGGAAACGTGAGCCGCAAACCTGACAGGCTTCTCTGGCTTCTTGTCCAGTTCAGCGGGCCCCCTCGGGGCCAGGGATGGCCGGCAGGGGAAGTTGGTGGCTTGAATTTGCCTTCGACACACACACACCTCCTTGCTGGAGGACAAATTGGAGCGGATTGAAAGGGGGGCCGGTTTAGAAGCCCCACCTCCAAAGTTGTGGTTCCTAAGAGAACTAGTCAGGTGTGGGGGAACAGCTGTGGAGCACCGGTTCTGAAAAGGCGCAGGGCGATCTCGAGCCAACAGAAAGGAGTGCTTAAATAGGCAGCGCAAGTGGGTCTGCCAGGATATTGTTTTCCCCGCCGCCAGTTTTGACGGTGCGGTAAGAGGAAGGCTGAGGGGGCTCTCGATACCTCTGAAAGCAGCGCTGCTTCCCCTCTCCTGGATCCAGGGCAACGGCCTCTGGCACAACAGGACCAGAGGAAGGAAGTGAAGCTGTTCCCGCTGAGACAATTGGGAATTCTTCCGTTCTGGCTTTCGGGGGGCCAAGGGCAGCGCTCAGGTGGGACTCTGCCCAGAACTGGGAGTAGCCATTCCCCACTCCCCAGCACAGAGCCCTGAACCAAATCAACTAGAGCGCAGCTCCTCTTCCGCTCTTCTTTGCCAAGCTCCAGCGCTTTATAGTAAAGCGCGAAGCCACCACCCCCTATTCTTCCATCTGGCGCCCAAAGAGGATGCTAGGAGGGAGGCCTAGCCTCAGTTGTGCTACAACGGTATCATCCAGGCAAGTTTCTCCTCTCCCAGCGGCCAGGAAGCGCTTCCAAGGAGGGCAAGCGAGCCACCCGCTGTTTCACTTGGGTACCGGCTGGAGGGGGAGGCTCGTCTGACTGTTGCTCTTCAACAGCATCTGGACCAGATTTTCAGACTGAGGAAAAGTCTTCCCGCTAGTAAGATCAGCCCAACGATGCAACTTCTCTCTGGGGAAGTGATGGGTCCTCTGTCCTGGGAAACTTTTAATGGTGGCTAGACAATCCCACTCCAGGTGGTGTGATTTTCCTGCATACTGCAAGTTAAATGACCTTTGCGGTGATTTCAAGTGTACCCATTGGATGAAACTAAGAGAGTTACAGTTGGATCAGGATTTCCTTCTGATTCAGTGTCCCCTGGAAGTCCAAAAGCAGGGGACTCCTGTAGTTGATGTTAGCCAGCCAACGGCAAGTCTCCAGAGAGTGAATCACTTGGAGGGTAGCTCCCCCTCCCCCCCAAGCTTGCTAGCCATTACTACCGCTTATGGCGGCAAATGTGAGTCTCCACCAGGTGAGAGAATCTGCCGGCCTCGCCTTCCCAGTGTCTGCCCTTGATCTCCCCCAGGAATCCCTCCCCGACAGCACAGGCTCCGTTTCCTCCGGAAGACCCCAAAGCGCAGAATTGCAGCTGTATACATTGTGCCAAACAGAAGGGGGGGGGGGTCTTCTTTCCTCAATCAGTGTATCCCTTGGGTCCCCGCTTGCCCTGCTCGCTCCCTTCCAAAGAGCCTGGATTCAGACCCCCCCCCCTCCCTCTTGCTGCTCCCAGCCCTCTTCTTTCTTTCGGCTCCCAGGCCCCTACTCACTTCTCTGCTGGTTTCCGAAGTTCTGTGCTTCACTCCTCTCTGCCTGCCAGATTCCGCCCACTTTTCCCTGACAGGAATCCTCCAGGAGAGCCACCCATCAGAATTTGCTTAGTGAGCGCACATCTTTCCCCCACGGCCAGCTAAAGAGGCTGGCAGAAGGGGAGCTGAGGTGCCCTCAAGTCTGAGCTACAGCCCAACGGGGAAAGGCTGTCTGAGGCGGGGGCATTATCTTCTAGGTGTGGGTTTCACTGGTAAGCTTTGCTCAGCCCGCCCCCCAGAGAGAGAGAAGCAGGGAGGAGCCTGCTGCTGTGCGCCCTAGAGAAGCCTCAACGCCGGCCCGGGATTTCAGATCGCACCCTGGGAGAGGGGATGCTGCCATCCTCATCTCGGGCTTGGATCCGGTGCAGGCTCAGGTCCTTTAAGGGAGGCCACGGGGGCTGAAAGTCACAGCAACTTGGTCCTCCGACAGGCGAGGGAGAAGCCGGTCCCGGCGATTGCCAACTGTACTGAGCATCCTTGCGGGCGCACGGCTCCCACGCTGTGCGGCTCCTCCACTGCCCCCTCGGCAAAGGAAGTGTGGGAGGCTCCGAAGCTCGAGGGTCGCTGGGCCTACAACCTCCCCTCCGCACCCTTGTGGGTCCAAGGCGGGACAGAGACTGGGAGGTGCTGCGACTCTCAGCGGCCGTCGGGGATGGCGAGGCGGGAGGGCTCCCTGGTTAATGTGTAATTGGGGCCAGATGGTCGCCTGGGAGGCAGTCTGTTCGGTGGTGAACCCTGGTGGGAGGGGCGGTTGGGGGGGCAGTAATGAGGGTCAATTGCTGGGCACCCGGGGCCTCAGGAGAGACTTCTGGCCCCACTATTTGCTCATCAAATATTTTCTCGGCCGGCTTGGCAGCAAGCTGATCCGTCAGCCGAGCCCGAAGCCATCTGGGCAAATTAAACGGGGGCAGGACGCCCCCGCCCCCGAGCCAAATCAAAATTACCTCTGTTTGCACAAAGCAACTGCGGGTAGAGTGCAACAATAAAGGAACCTCGTCCTGGGCCTCCGCCGCGTTGATGTCTCTGCGACGGTGCGGGGAGGCGCGGGTGAGTGTGGAGGGGGAGCCTTCCCGCTGGGTCGCCCCAAGGGAGAACCGAGAGTGAGCGCCGGAAGGTGGGTAAGGGCCAAAGGGCTGGCAGCTGGTGGACTGTCTGGGTCTTTGGCAGACAAGGGGAGGCTGGTGGAAGGTCGTCTGCAGTAACGGGTGCTCCTGTCCAGTTTAGGCCCTCGGCCCCCGGGGGAAGGAAAGTAGCTGCGGGCGCCACTCCTCAAAGGGCCGCGGGTAAAGATGCCGGGGGGCCGGGAAGGCGAAGACTCCGGGGTTGCTGTCCGCGCCGCGCTGGTGCTGAAATGCCAACTGCCACTCGCCCAGCGGAGCACTTCTTGGTGGCAGCAGGAGAGCAGTCTGGAGGCTTGGCGCAGAGCGGGAAAGAGGGAGGGAGGGAGGGGACGCCTGGGGGCTTGAAGAGGCGGAGGCGCTCCCCTCACCTTTGTCCAGAGGGAAGGCTCAGGTACCAAATTCCCAGAACCGCATCCTGTGAGGCGGAGAGGTTTAAACTTTGCTCAGGATGGTGCCTCTCTACGTCCCCGTTTCCCCCTCGCAGCCTGGTTTCTCCAGATTTCAGAGGCTCCCATCTGCTGCTGTTGGCCCGAAAGGCTTCCTCGGCTGCAGAGCAGGAGCTCCTCTAAGAAGGTGAGTGTTTCCCTTTGCTCTGAGGGAAAAAAGGGGGTTTAGAAAGGATCAGCACAGGTCAGTGGGCACAAGGGGTGGGGTGGGGAGATAAAAGTGCAAAGCTGGTGGAGTCTATGGGCAACAGTGGTGCCCGACTATCCAGGTGCCACATCAGCAGGCAAGAGGGACAACAGGTTCATGGCGCCCTCACCCTCACTCCCAGCATCCCTTAGCCTGTGGGGACATGGGGGGTGGGGGTGTTTCTGATTCACCCTTCCTCTTGAAGGCCCAGCACCGATGGCCCTGTGGTGTCCGGATGCCGTCCTACCCTGTGGTAAGCAACGCTTCTCTGATCCGTTGAAGCCCTCTGCTATGCAGAAGAACCAGGGAGGCTGCCTTGGTCTCTGGCAGGGGCAGCAGGGCTGTTGGTCATTGCAGCCAGGAGACAGCCCTGGGAGGGGGGCTTTGGAGTGACGCCCAGGACAGGTAGCTTCTCCCATCATTTCTCCACCCAGCAGTGAGTTTACTTTCTGGAGGAAGGATAGAGCAAGTGAGGTAGATAAATATCAAGGATTGGTAGAAGCAACACCTGTCCAAGGTTAGGGTTAGGGTTAGGGTTAGGGTTAGACTTGTCACTACAGGTGTGGCATCAGAGGGGACTGATTCAATTGCAGCTTGCCCTGGCAGTTGGAGACAGGTCCAATGCTGACCCCACAGCAATGTGGCTTCATTCTCCAGTGGAAAAGCAAAGAAACCAGCCTCAAATACAATGCTTCAGTGGGCACTGGAGAGTGGGGAGAGGCCTGTATGTGGTATGTGACCTGAGCTGAGCAGGATTTTTGGCCCAAGTGGGCTGGTGGTCTGATCTGGCTCTCCTGCTCCTTGCAGAGCTCAGGAGGGTGAATCAGTTGGGTGGATTCTTTGTAACCGGCTGCCCTCTGCCCGATGCCAAGAGGAAGAAGATTGTGGAACTGGCCCTGTGTGGGCTGCGGGCTGCTGACATCTCACACCAGCTAAAGGTAGTGGCATGTGAGGGTGGGTGAGAAGGTCTGGGGTCCTCACGGTGGGAGGCAGTGCAGACTTAAAAGGAGAGACTCTGCCTGGTCCGAATCTTCCTCTTCATTTGCCCCCTCTGATCTTCCCAACATGCCTCCAGGCAAAGGAACATCCAGGCCTGCCCCCTTCTCTTTACACGATCCAGGTCTCCAATGGGTGTGTCAGCAAGATTCTCACCCGCTACTACAAGGTGGGCATTGTCCAACCAAAGGCAAGGGAGGGCAGCCGGCCCCAGATCACCACTCCTCAGCTGGTAGCTGGGATTGCCCAGCTGAAGCAGGAGCAGCCGTCTCTCTTTGCCCGGGAAATCAGGGAAAAGCTGGAGGCAGCAAGAACCTGCGCTGCAAGCAGGATACCCAGTGTGAGTTGTGGAGGGTGCATTGCTAAGACAGGAGAGCTCTCTCTCTCTCTCTCTCTCTGTGTGCATGCCTACCTGCAAGCAGGAGCAGGCACATGCAGTCATGCATCTATGTTGGGCAAAGAGAGCGAGCTGAACCCAGATGCATTTTCTCCCAAAAAAACTTGTTTAACCTTCTCCCACCGACCACAGGGACCATCCTCCCCTTCCTCCTTCTATGTACTGCTGAAGCCAAGGTTGCTCCTGAGTGACAGCTCCTTTTGTCAGCGCTGGCTGGGTGCCACTTTTGCTTGTCTTGCTCCCCACTGAAAAGGGAGCTAACCCCTCCCTTTCTAGAACAAGCCAATTGCTTTTAAGGAAAAAGGCGTGAGAGCGATGCTGGGCTGGGAATGACAGAGCCTGGCTGGCTTGGCCAGGAAGGGAAAGTGCCTACACAGTGAGGCTCAGCGGCTCTGCCAGTGTCTGCCTGGCTGCCACTTGTCCTCAAGTAGGGTCTTTGCCAGGTGTCTGATCCCCGTGAGGCTTCTTGAGCCAGAGAATTCAGAGAGTGGTTGCAGCCAAGAGGTGAGCAGGGCTAGGCTGAGCAGTGAAAATTCTTTGGGGCAGAATTCTCTCCCTGGAGACCCAACACGCTTTGTAACCCAGAGGGTTACAAAGAAATGCCTCAAGACAGTTGCAATCATTTATGGCAATTTCCTTCCTTCCTTCCTTCCTTCCCTTTCTTTTCTCTTTCACTCACTCACTGACTTGCTCGCTCACTCAATCTCCATCCTTTCATTCTCCACCCCAGCATTTCCCCAGAGGCTCCTCCTTTCACTCCCCCCCCCCACAGCCATCAGAGGGATCTGCCTGGGGGGCCCTTCCTTTCTGGGTTCTGCGTCCAGGCCTTCTGCTCCTGCTGCTTCCCGGAGTGGAGCCCCATCACTCTGGGTGCAGCTTCATTCTGCCAGCTCCTGCTAAACGTTGAGGAGCTAAGAAGTAAATTCCAGCAGCCAACAGCACCCACCTTAACAGAATCTGGGCTTGTTACCCACTCCCTTTTCTTCTGCTCCTCCAGGTCTCTTCCATCAACCGCATTCTGAGACGCCTAGAAGCCCCAGGTGGGTCCCCCTTCCTGAGGAAGATCCCACAGCCAGGTAAGAGGGGAGGGGAGGCTTTGTTTGGGGGATGAATCTTCTTTATCCACCCTATGCAAAGAAAACTCTGCCTCTTCTTCCTCCTCCACCATCACCACCATGGCATTGGTCAGTGGGGTGGCCCTGTGTCTCTGTGGGATTTGCTCCACAACCCAACCTGGAGGAGCTCCTGCTGGCCTTGAGGGACAAGAGCACTGGGAGTCTTCCTGCCTCACACAGAAACTGCCCCACTGGCCCTGTTTTTGCTTGACCAAGAAAAGGCCAAGTCTCGGTTTTGGGTCCGACCATGTAAAACCCCTTGAGCCTCTTATTTGGAGTGGCAAGGAAATGGGGGTCCCAGTTTATGAGTCACTGGGAGGGTACAAAGGCAATGAGGACCTAAATAAAGGTCCTGGAATGGCTGAGTCCTGAAGGTGCCTATCCCGAGGGCTCAAATCTCCCTTCTAGGAGTCCCCAGTCTGGATTCCCCCTCCCTCCCTCCAGCTTTGGGTGAGCAGCCTGGAGATCTCGCTGCCATCATTTTCTGCCTGGTCAGTGACAGAAAGAGATCAAATTCCTGCCCCTGTGGCTTACAGGTGTGAAATGACTCTTTCTTTCATTCTTGGGCTAATCTCACCAGAGATGAGCAAATGCAAACTGTGTCAGAGAAAAACTATTTTTTAAAAAACTTGTACATTCAGAGGCAAATTTTCCATGTTACATTAGACACTAAAATGCAAAACTTCTGAGAATCAGCAACGAAGCAACAAAATCACCACTAAAAAAACCAGAATTTGTTTTGCTCCAGACCAGCCACAAGGTGATACTGATCTGCTATAGATAAGAGGGAATACTCTTTTTAAAGAAATGGGAATGAAATTCAAGTTATTGCCGGAGAGTACAAGATTCTAGGGAAATATTGTAACTTTATGAATACAGAAAAATATACTGTAAGACAAAGTTGAGCCCAACAGAATAAACAAAGATAAAACCCAATATTTCTAGCAAGCTGTTTCAGGAAACAATTGTCTATCTCAGGGACTCTGGGTTTTTCCCCATTTGTACTCTGTTCTTCCCGTTGTGCCTCCAGAGCTCTTCTTTGGTTTTAAAAGACTCCAAACTCCCTCCCCACCCCCATGGCTGGGATTCTTCATGGGGGGTGAGACAAGATGCTGAAGAGGCAACTTTGCCAATTCTTAGGAAGGTCTGCTGGTCACTCATCCTTCGCAACCACACAAACACCCCCCTCCCACCGCATCCGGCTCTGTCCTCATCCTATGGAATCCATAGGTGCAACCAGGGCCATGCCGATGCACCTGATGCATCATATTGCCTGTGATAAGCGGAGGGTGTGTTTCCTTGGCTGTAAAGGCCCAGGGCACCCACTGTTGCCCTGCCTCTCCCTTCCTTCCCCCCCATAGGTCCCCCCTTAGCAGGGGAATGGGAGAGGAAAGTTTCAGCAGAGGCTCCTACCTCCCCATCTTCCTCTCGGTCTGGGCTGCCCAGAACTCGGAGCAGGACTGTCTTCTCTAAGGAGCAGCTGGAGGCCCTGGAGAGCGGTGAGTCAGGAGGGCATCGAAGGAGGGGAGTGGGCAAAGGTTTGAGGGGAGCACTTGATAAAACTGCCTTCTTTTGCTTGCTTTCTAATGTTGCCATAGAAGCTCTCCTGTAATAAGTATTATTTATTTATTTTATTTTATTGGTTCGATTTATATGCCGCCCTTCTCCGGAGACTCAGGATGGTTTACAATGCATTAAGCAATAGTCATACTTTTGTATAAATCTACTTAGTAGGGCTTTTGGCCCCCCTAAGCAGTGGTTTTTTTATACAAAATCAGCTTATTGCTCCCACAATCCGGGTCCTCATTTTACCTACCTCGGAAGGATGGAAGGCTGAGTCAATTTCTTTATTTTAATCTGTTGAGTCACAGCAGATTAAAATAAAGAAATTGATTACTGCAAAGCCACAAAATAAAAATAATTAACATCATGGCTCTAGGCTAGATTAAAAGAAATGTCCTGATGCCCTCTGACACCCTTGCCCCAAAGAACTGGGGCCTCTCACCTGAAGGTAAAGGCTTCTTTGATAAAGGCTCTTCTGCTTCTGAAGACAGGGGAAGAGGATCTGGCAGGGGCTCTCAAACCAGATTAGTTGAATTTTGGGGAAGGGGGGGGATTGTACTTCATCATCCAGAAGTATCACAATTTTGGTCCTGTCACCTCAGGAAGAGTTTCATAGACATGTAAAATAGAGGAAGAAACAACTCAAATGATAAAGAGTCAGGGAGCAAGAAAAAGGTAACCCGTTCAGGGGGAAAAGCAGCAGCCCTGAGAACATTTAAGTCAGGGGATCTCCAACTTTAAGACTTGGAAACTTTGTAGCTGGCTGGGAGGTTAAATCCACAAGCCTTAAAGTGGCCAAGATTGGAGACCCTGCCTTTAAGGCATGGATGATGCAGATGGGGAAAAAGGAAGCTTGCAAGGGATGCCAGCCACGATCACATTTCTGGGGGCAAAGAATGATATGGCCCCTGCAAACCTCTGGCCTTGGCCTTTGCAGCCACTGGGCAGGACAAGGGCCCCTGGCTTGCACTGGCCCCGGCTGTTCTTTGATCTCTCACTCCCTCTTCCAGCTTTCCAGAAAAGCCAATATCCAGAAGCGGCCACCCGGGCAGAACTGGCTGGGCAATCTGGACTGCCTGAAGCCACCCTTAGGGTGAGTTGCGGGAGGTCCCTCATGTACCACTGAGCTGGACAAGTCCCCTGATCTGGATAAGGCTCTCCTTTGGTTTGGGAGGGGTGCATTTCCCAAGCAGGAAGAAGCATTCACCTGATCCCCTTTGTCTTTATTTGGATTAGATTTGGTTCTCCAATCGGAGAGCGAGATGGCGACGGGAAGCCACACGGGCACAGCACACTGGCTCTGGGCTGACACCTGCAACCCCAGGTACTTACTTAGGATTGCAACAGAGACCCACCAATCCTAGAAAGAGGCTGGTGCAGGACCCCTACCCATAGGCCCGTGTTCCTGTCTGGAAAGAGAAAGTGGCACCTGGACCGAGGACATGCCAGTTGCCACCCAGCTGGCCCCATGCCCAACAGCAACTGTTAGGAGCCTTAATGCCCACCCCAGGCTGCTGCCACGGTCTGAGTCAATGCCTAGCCTTGGAGGGCAGTTGGTGGGAGGCAGCTGCCTCTTTTACTCTTTGCCCCGTCATAGCCCTCAGTGGGACAGCGTGGCTCCTCCTCCTCCGTCTCTTCCCAGGGGCTGAGCGTGAATGGCAGCTGCCCACCAGGGTACCAAGTCTGCAGCCTCCCTGCAGCCCTCTGTGGCCACGTAGGTGGGCACCAGCCACGCCTGCCGCTACTGCTTCCCCTGCTGGGGATTGCTGACCCCGACGGGGCTGCCCTGGCACCCTCCAACCTATGGCCTTGCTCTCTGACGTCCGGGTCACCGGCCGACCATTTTTCCCTGGCCGCCCCTCCGGCCGGTGTGAGGAGGTTCCGTCAAAGGAGAGAGAAGCCGAGCCCGTATTGAATGAAAGAGCAGCAGAAAGGCCGACCTTCTTAGAGGTTTTGGAATTGAGGCGGGACAGCGGAGAGAGGCCTGCCTGAGCGTCAGGGAAAGGAGTGAAGTTTTGGGGAAGCGAGGTGGGGTTAAAAGCGGGGAAAGCATTTCTACGCCTACAGCAGACGGAGGTTCCCGGCTTCCACCGTCTGCCAACCGGGATGAAGCGGCGCGCTCCAGTAGAGGAAAGGCCAGCGCGACAGCCGTAACCTCCCGGCGCCCGCCTCAACTCCGGCTCTCCGTCCGCGGCAAGGAACCAGCCGCCGCCCGAGCCCAGAGCTCCGCCGCCGCCCCTCCCGGAAGCAGCAGCCGGGCCAATTCCGCCTTCGGACCTCCTGGCCTGCCGCGCGCAGCCGCTCCCGGCTACCAGGGAAACCCTCGCACGCGGGACCCCGCAGCATCTCCCGCTCGGGGCGCCTGAAGTGTTGGCGTTTGAGTAGCGGGGCTTCCCCCCTTCCAGGAGGAGGCCTGTGCGCGACGGCCTTGGCCCGCAGGGGCTCTCCGGCCGGCCTTGCAGCGGGCCCGCACCCTCCCTGCAACCGGGCTTTGGTGGGTCCTCCCTGTTTAAATTTCGGAATTGGGCTGGGTAGGGGGCTCCAGCCCCCACGCAGGCCCGCTGCATCGTAAGGGAGGCGGCCTGAATTGCAGTCTTTTAGGGCCCTGTTTGTGATTCCTTCTAAGCTACAGAATGAAAGCTAATGAGCGAATTTGATTTTTTTTTTGTTCAGGGAGGGGGGACGGGCAGACTGAGCTGTTCCACCAGGCCTCTTTTCTGCCTCTAGTTGGGAGAACCCAAAGATTCCCATCTCAGGTCTGGGGGTAGCAGGAAACCAAATCCATCCCAAGAGAGCCTCCAGATGATTGGGGACAAAAAACATCAAAATTGTTTGATTTTGAAGACCTGAATGTACATTTGCAGGAAAGTAAAATTGCAGGTTAATTTATGAATAAAAGGCTAAACAGACGTTATCTGGGTTGCTGTGGGCACATACGGAAATGATGTTTTCTGCTTCCTGCCACTGAACTGTGATACAGAAAAGGCAATTTGGTCACCGGAAGATGCCAGAATTAGTAAGAATGGTGACTCTTGAATGAATGTTCACTTTAAAAAGGGTATATATGTAGTTCAAGTGTGAAGTCTGTTTATGCCCAACTAAAATCCCGGCTGATGGGATTTTCCAGAAGGAGGACTGAGCTTTGCAGCGAAGGACAGAAGGTGCAGCAGGCGGTTGCTGTGCAGCGTCAAGAAGGAGATTTGGGGAAATGAAGCGAAGGAGGAGGAAAGAAAGCAGGACCATTGGAAGAGAAATAAGAGGAGGCCCATCCCATAGAGTCCCGGGGAGATAGGGGGACAGAGGGTGGGTGTGGGTGAGGCAGCTCAAGAAGAGGCTGATGCATGGAAGAGGCAAGGAAAGAGGTTGCAGGGGCCTGAGGAAAGATAAACATGGGGAGATTACAGCAGCAGCAATGCGGGGGGGGGGGGGGGGGGGAGAGACCTCCAGTGGGAGCAGAGCAAATCCAGAAGGAATGAAATGCATGGAGAAGCAAAGGCAGGGGGTTTCTTAAGGCATGGAAACTGAGGGTGGGGTGGATCAGATTCTGCCAAAGAAAAAACAAGCTAAGGGCTGGGAAGGGGAAGAACTAAGGTTGACAACTGCCCTTGATCCCCTCCCCATGGAAAAAGGGGGAGAAAATTTGCCCTGTTCTTTCCAATGAGGTTTGTAGCCCTTGACCCTTCTTCCCAGGTCAGGAGAGAGGCCCACTGGTTTCCTGGGTGTCCTTCTGCCTCCCACCCCCCAAATCCCGGGGAAGGCAAACCTTAGGCCTCTGGCAGAAGACACAGCCTGGGGCTTTCCAAGGCTGAAATGGAATCTACCTTTCCTCCTCTGGACAGGCAGCACCCAAGCTTGCTGTAAAGCTGGGCTGGGAAGCGCAAGGATCCTTGGGGTCACTCAGAGTGGCCCTGCTTCCCAGGCAGAACAAACAGCCTGGTTTGGATTGATTTACAGCTCTTCTCCCCCTCCATGTGAACCCAGAGCAGAGACCACTGCCCCACTTCCCAAAGTCAGGAGGTAAAGGAGAAAATGCAACAGGGGCCCAAAAGGGGTGAAGCCACTTCATTGGTGCAAAGAGCTCACAAGTGGCTCCCTACGGGATTTCGGAGGCGAGTGGAAGGACCCCCTTTGGCTCATGGGGAGAGCAACAAGCTCCTCCTCAGCCACCGGGCAGCCTCCACTGAAGCATCTGGACAAATAATGGCGGAGCGCCCTAGAGACAGACAGCCAGCTCGGCAGGGGCTCTTCTTTCAGCCGCTCGGCAGGGGCTCTTCTTTCAGACAAGGCCTGTGGACAAGGAAGGAAAGTTAGCAATGCCCCCATGGCAGTCCTCTGACCCACATGGGACCCGCAGGTGGGGGCCCCAAGAGCAAAGTGGTTGGGCCACCTCTTCCTCCCCCTGCATTCCCTCCATCCCAGGAATGTTCCTGGCCTTCCTTACCTGTCCTAGGCTAGAACTCCCAAAGGCAGTCTCGGGTGATCTCCTCACTGTCAGCCACCAGGCAACCGTCCCGGTCTCCACGCACGTAGTAGCCATTGGGGGCTATGATGGCCAGCAGGTTGTTCCCCTGGATCTCCAGGTAGAAGTTCAAGGCAAACTTCCCCCATGGACTGAAGGTCCTTTCTGGGGTCAGGGACCAAAAGCTCTTTCCTCGGCCTGTGGGATGGACGGAGGGAGGGCAAGGGAAGGGGGTGGTCTCCCGTCTCTCCCATCAGCAGCCTCTGGCTTCAAGGTCGGGGAGGGGATAGGAAGGAGTGTATTTCTGAGACGTTTGTACTGAAAGTTGTCCAAAACAGACCAAGATGGTTTCTGTGCAGATGTGATCACAGGCGAGCAGCCAGAGGGAAGGGAGCCCCGCCTGGCCTGGCTTCTTTGGAGAGGAAGCCCCTGAGGGTTTCCCTGTGAAGCACCCCCGCTTACTTTGGAGGTGGTAGACGCCATTCTTGCAGGGCAGGATCTCCACAGGCTCCGGCTCCAGAAGGTTGCCCTGCAGGGTCTCTCGGCAGGGGGAGCTGCCCACGTAGCCGTAGTGCCCACGCAGCACCAGGAAGGAGCGATTGGCAAAGCGCAGCACAAACTCTTCGTTGGGCCCTACAGCAGAAAAGAACTGTGGAGGCCCGGGGGAGGGGAGGGGGTGGCACAGAGCCTGGTGGGGCACCCAGAAACTCCCATCAGCTAACCCCCAGCCTATGCAGAATCCCCCTCAGGTGGTTTCAAAAATTGATAAATAATTGAAACACCAAATCAGTTGATGGCAGCAAAGTGGGCGGCCTATCAATTTAATAAATACAAACATTGTAAAAAAAAAACACATTTGTGCTGATGTTTGACTATGCTATGCAGACTTCCAAGTTAAAGATACATTTCTTAATGTATACCTGAATTTTTAATATGGATAGTCCCCGACCTACAATCTCAACTGAGCCCAAATTACCATTGTTAAGGAGACAGTCATTCAGTGAGGTTTGTCCCACTTTACGACCTTTTTTGCCACAGATGTTAAGTGAATCATTGCAGTAGTTAAGTTAGTTACCCGGCTGTTAAATGAATCTGACTTTTCCCATGGACTTTGTCAGGTGACCACGGGACACTGCGATCATCATAAATGTCAGTCGGTGGCCAAGATTCCCGTTAAGCTGTTCAAATTCAACAGCTGGAGGATCGTGCAGGGAGCCAGAAGGCACAGCGGTGGGTGGTTGATTGATGGCTGCTGTGTGAGGCAATCTGCGCTGTGATTGGCTGCTGCAAGTGTGGAGGTGCGGTTCCCTGTCTTCCCACCTTTTCCTCCTGTTGCGATTTACCCCAGGATGCTCTGCTTGCCTGGCTCTCTTCTCTGCTCTGCTGCCGTGAGCAGAGATTGTATAAAACTTACTTATTGAGGCAAAGCTAGAAGTTCCCGTCAGCGTCTCTGGCTTCATTTGGACGCCTGCCGCGCAAATTCCCTGGCCTGTTTGAATTTTCATCCCGCGACCCCAGGGATGCAGCAGCGCTTGTGTGTGTGTGTGTGTGTCATAAGTCTCTTCGGTGCTGTTGTAATTTTGAACGGTCACTAATTGAACTGTTGTAAATTGAGGACTAACTTCCCAAATCCATTAGAAGCTTGGCCGTTGCTGAAGGCATCTGGTAAGCAGAGACCCTTGAAATGGCGAGCCGAGGGGAGGCCTGCGGGGGGCCTGGGAGGACTTTACTGCTGCCAGGGCTTTGGAGGGCCTCCTGGCAGCCCTCCCCTCACAACGGAAGCGGGAGGCAATTCCTCTCTTTAGTGCCCCCCCCAACCTCCACCCTTCAACTGAATCCCACTGCGGTTATGCCAGGCGGCACCCTGCCGGCTCCCCGCAACCTGTCAGCGGAGAAGCGCAGCGGGGACGTCAACATGTGGGGGGGCCCTAAGGGTGCCAAGGGTGCTAAGGGTGCTGGGGAGGCTGTGCGAGGAGCAGGTTGGGGAGGGTGGGCAAGGGGGCACCGCAGGAATGAGGGAGGCGGGTGCAAGGGAGTGGGGCTGGGAGGGAGTTCGGAAGCCTTCAGGCAGAGGAAAACCTTCCCAGGCCAAATTCTTCCCTCCCCTCCTGCGGCCAGGAGGGGCCGCAGGAGCAGCTTGCTTCAAGGTGCAGGTGCAGGTCCTTCTTACCTGGGTGCGTGGCTCGAGCTACCAGCAGCCCCACGGGCAGGGTTCCCAGGTAGCGGCCCCCAGGAGCTCTCAGGAAGACCCTCCCATAATGCCAGAGGACCTGGAACCTGGTCTCTGCCTCCTTGGCCGCCCCGTTGGCCAGCACACACTGGAAGGGTCTCTGGAGAGGAGAAATGTCACGGTCAGGAGGGGCATGCTTACTGAAAGCTTTCCAGGAGCTCTGCCCTACTGGAGAGCGACAGGCAGGATCTGCTCTCCCTCTGAGGGTGAGGGTGGCATCCGAGGACTCATTGCTGGGGCTGGCCTGGGCAGGCAGGGCAGGTCCCACTGTGTGAGCAGAGGGAGATGGAAGGAGCAATTAACCTCCCTTTAGGGCCAGCAAGAGAAGCGTCTTCCTAGCAGGGAAATCAAGGAAGGGGGAAAAGCCTGGCCAAGGGAGTCTTCTTCACAGATATGCTAAGTGCTGAGTGGGGGACAGAAACAACACCGTAGGAGCCATGCAGGCTCTCCCAAAGCTGGCCTCAAAGATCGGAAATGGCTCTTCCTACCTCCCAAGACAGCCAAGGAGGGGCCGGAAACAGCCTGGATCGTCATCATGTTGCCTTACTCAGAGTAAAGCCCAAGCAGGGCCATCCAGTTCTAGTCGAGCTGGGGAAGGCACTCTGCCCTAGGCAGACTATTTCTACTGCTCCGCTATTGCTACCCAGCCCAGCCCAGCCCAGCCCCCCCCCCCACACACACACAGACTCAGGCTGACTCCCCACGGCTTCAGCTCACCCCCTTCAGCCTGTCCTGTTTAAGCTCCAAAGGGTCACTCCTGGCATGTATCCCCACTTGCTTATGTTTGGTGAGTGGCTGCCAGGCCAGTGTCCGTCCCTGGCCCAGAGTCCAGTACTGGATCTCCCTGCGCAGCCCCTTCCCTGGGCAACAGCAGCAGGAGGGGACTGACCTGAGCCAGGTACTTGTGATGGACACCTTTTAACTGCACTGTTTGGGTGATGGAGTCCATTTCAAAGAGGAATGTGGACATTGGGCTCAGCTTCTTAGGACCAGCATAGACTTCGGAGTCTGAGGAGAGAGAATAAGAATGAGAATTGTAAGGGGAAGGAGTTTTGCCAATTGGCTACTCAGTTTGTTCCAAAAGCAACTGAAAGCCTCTGAATGAAAAGCCCCCTTCCTCACGAAAAACTCTGGGGCCAGTTCAGAGAATGCGGCTTTCAGAATAGCTTTCCTTATTTGTTCATTTATTAAATTTCTATGCTGCCCACCTCACTGATACAGCGACACCGGGTGGCCTACAATATAATAAGTTAAAAAGTGCTTAAAAAAACAATTAGGACAACTGAAGAGAGAAGTTAAAAGTTAAAAACTAAGATGACGGGCAGCCTTGGGTGCGAATCTTTTCTATCCCAATATATCAGGCTCCTTGTAGGGCCCCAGGCCAGGTGGCATAGTCAGGTTTTCAGGCTCTTCCAAAAGGATGGGGGTGTGGAGTTGCCCCCCCCCCCCCATGGGAGAATATTCCAAAGGATGGGGGCCACAGCAGAAAAAGCTCTTATCCTGGAACCTGCCAACTGAAATTCTTTGGCCAATGGGATCCAAAGTAGGTCTTTTCTGCTAGTGCAGTAGGTAATCCCATTAGGGTGAGCCAGTTTCTCAGGCAGCCTGGGCTTGTTTAGCAATGGGGTCCCATGTGCCATCCTCGTGGCCCCAAGAACTGTTCACCTTGCTGCATTCTCTATCAGCTGCAGCACTCCTCACGGGCAGCTCCTTAGAGTGTCTCATTAGAGACACTCTGCATGCAGGAAGGCAGAGATATTTCTGAGGTCCCAGCAGTCAAACTCAAGGCAAAGCCTTTGATTTTTTATTGTCACAGGGTGGCAGGAGAGCCCTCCTTCTGTCCCCTCCTGAATTCTGAAGTAGCTCAGGTTTATAGTACCTGACCAGGTAAGGGTGGGATGAGTCCCTGCTCTCCAGGCAGCTGTTCCTACCATGGAAAAACAGGGATTTACTTGCCAGAAATGATGCTGACGAATCTATTGGCTCTCGTTCTCAGACTGACCCACGGTGGGCACCGCTTGATGACAAACCACTCCTCGTTCTCCTCTGGGTGGTCCCCAAGGCAGAGGAGCCCCCGGCTGCCCTGCGGGTATAAGATGTGACCCTCCAGGTCCGTGAGGAAAGCCAGGCAGCCGGGCTTCAGGTTCAGGTGAAAAGCCGTCTCCGTGGAGGGCATTGTGGCCAGCTTCTCTGATCTGGAGACAAACTGATGGGTGGAAGTCTCCAAGTGGCAGGTCCCCTTCCTGAACCGCAGGAGGAAGCTGCATTCCTCCAGATAGGGCACGGGAGCATCCACCCAGACCCGATTCAGTTCCGGGTCAGTCCGGGCGTAGAGCTGGCTGCTGGGGTTGAAGAGGACCACGTGCACATGCTCAGCCAGCTGGGGCATCCACAGGTGGTGAGCAGTCAGGCCTCGGGCCACACAGAACACGTCCTCACCATCAGACTCCAGGAACTTCTGGCTCTCCAACTGCTGCAGGGTCCAGGCCCCACTCGGATGGACCTCCAGCAGAAACTGGCTTTGCTTCTCGGCCACCGGCCGTCCACAACGCACCGTACCATCTGTTTCCACTAGGAGGGGCTGCCCTTGATGCCCAATCAGTGCCACCACATCCTGCTTCCCTTGCTCTGTGGTCACCCTCAGCTTCCAGGTCTGGGAGAGCAAAAGTGGCCAGTCACCAGCCCAGCTGAGCCCAAGTGCCCTGACGCTCTTCTTTTGTTGGTCTGCTGCTGAGGGTGAGGGACAACTGGCCAAAGGAGCCTCCCAGAGCAGAATCTCCAGCTGCCACTCGGCCAAGAGGAGAACCAGGCCTCTCCCAGCCTGGGTGCAGCCTCCCTTGCTTTGGGCTCCAACCCAAGGGTGGAGCGATTCCTTCTTAGCTGCAGGTAAACTGGCTCCTCCTCCCAACCAGCTCAGCCTGGACGCTCCATGGAACCCCAAAGCGAGGGTCCCTTTCCCTGCAGCTCCTCAAGGATGCCAGCCTCACATTGGTGCTTGGGTGAGACTCTCCCAGCTCTATGCCCCAAAGGTGGTCCAGGAGCCTCAAGGCTCTTCTGAGGCTTCTGGACCATCTTTGCCTATTCACCTTCCCCTCTGTCTATTCAGCAAGACTCTCCCTGTCGTGATGGTGGGTTGTTGGTGGGAGGGGCAAACTTCAAGGCACCCATTGGTGGTTCTTAAGGAATGGAGAGCAGCTGCATCCTCCCAACTCCCAATTCAAAATAATCAAATTCAATAAACGAAAATAAGCACCCCCCTTTTAATTCCTCTGGTGGCTGTGGGAGCAAAAGGGGCCACTGCCAGGCAGTGGGGTTTGATGCCAGGCAGGGAGCAAGCATTGCTGCCAGGGGGGCTGCCTTCCCACTGCCTGAAGGAGCTCAGCCCCTTCCCTCTGCCCCCAGAGCCAGCCATCGGGGCTGGCAGTTCCTTCACTCCATACCTGTTTCTTTCCCAGCGAGCTCCCCAAGACACTGACATCATCCCCATAGCACTCGCAGGTGAGATAGCCCCCCGTCCAGTTGACGAGCCCAATCTGCATGAGGGAGAGCAAAGCAGGAACAGCAGATTCCCCACTTCCACCCCTGGGTCTCACATGATCCAGGCTCTGGTGTGTGGGCCCAGGCAAGCCCTCCGGGTGGTGCTTCCCAGCGTTCCAGGGCTAGAAGCCCTTGGCAGCTCTGCCCTTTGTGACCCCCTGGTTACCTCACAATGCGGGCACTGAAGAACCACCTGGCTTTCCACTGCCCTCCAGACTCCCAAACGGGATGCCCGCCCTCCCAGTGGAGCCCCTCCCCGTCTCCAGAAGCAGAACATCTTTCCACACCTCCATGCTCATTAGCTGGCTTGCACACTTGGGGGGCGGCAGCAGGGCTGATGTGGCAGGGCAGTATCATTAGGTAATTCTACTGTGGGTCAGGGGGTGAAATCGGCAGCTGTGACCAGGCGGTCCTGTGAGTCCCTCTTACCTCCTGGTGGCCTGGGATGGAATTGAACCCAAGGATCCTTGATGCCTGCAGAGAAGACCTGAGCTCTCCCAAGGGAGGCCGACTGCCCAACTGAGTTCACTCAGGGTCATCTGGAAATTCAGAAAATGGGCAAACTCAGCAACTGGACGGTGTTGAACGGACATGAGCGATACGCCCAGGAGGCTTCTCACGAGACAGTTTCTCGCTGGAACGCATACTTCCACAGCTATTCCGCCTGGTGGCCCTTCAGATACCTTAAGATGGACACCTGGGCCTCAGAACGCTCTTCAGTGCAGCTTCAGCCAGCCCTGCGCCTCCAACCTTCCTCCTAAGCTTTCATTCCTGGTCTCTTATCATCAGGGTTGCTGTCCTCCAGCCTGTCACGGTCCTTCCCGGTTTTCCAACGCAGCAGATGGGGAACAACGAGGCCTCTTCCTCTTGGCCCTCTGCGAGGCGGCCAAGAACCGCGCCGGCTTCTTTGGCGGCTGCCCCATCTCCACTCTGGGATCCCCCGAGATCCCCACGTCTACTTCCCATCTCCTGCCGCCTAGGACAGCAGCCTCCGTACGGGGCGAGCCCCGGAATCCCAGCTCCTTCGGTCCTTCTGCGCCTGCGGCGATGTTGGCCAGACTCCGAGGCGTCTCGGTGGCTCCCTGCGGATCACATTGCAGTTGGCCGGCTCCTTCCTCGAAGGCCGCGCACGACACTGGAGGGAGATGCGCTGGCCAACCCGGAGCAGCCAGGAGCGCCTTATGGGACCTCCTTGCCCGCTTCTCCCGCTCGCATCGCGCATCTGGTTCTTAGTGCTGCTCTGCCGCCCGGCCAAAGTGCGGACGAAGGCGGGCAGGGAGCCCGCTGAGCCCCGCCTCCTCCCTGCTCGGGCTGCCCGAATGCGCCGCGTCCCGAGCGCCTCAGAGACGGAACCGGCGGAGGGGCGGGCCGAGGGTTCCCCGGGTACGTCACTGCCACGCCCCTTTCGCTCCCGGCGCCCACCGCGCGCCAGGGGGCGGGCCCGCGCAGGCGCCTGAGGGCGCGTCTTCCGGTCCGTGCGGCGGGGCGATGGAGGCGGAGGCGGCGGGAGGGCCTGGCCGGCGGGAGCTGCTAGCGACGGTGGCGGCGCAGGAGGAGCAGCTGCGCGAGTACCGGGCGCGCCTGCGGGACCTCGTCCGCGCTCACAAGGGGCTGCTGGCGGAGCGGGCGGCGCTGGAGGCCGGCCTGGGCGCGCTGGCGGGATCGGCGGCCGAGGGCCCGGCGGAAGCGGCGGCGGCCGAGGCGGCGGAGGGCGGCCCCGAGGCCCGGCTGGGCGCGGCGCTGGCCACGCTGGCGCGGGAGAAGGCGCGGCTGGAGGCGAGCTGGCAGGCGGAGCGGCGCGAAGCGCGGGCCGAGCGGGAGCGGCTGGAGGGCGAGGCGCGGGAGGCGCGGGCGCGGCTGGCGGCGCAGCAGCAGGACCGGGCGCAGGAGCAGGCGGACCACGCCGACATGCTGCGCGAGCTCCAGCGGCTGCTGCAGGACGAGCGGGCGCGGCGGCGCGAGGCGGAGTTGGGCCTGGAGGAGGCGCGCCGGGAGGAGCCGCGAGAGCTTCGGGCCGAGCTAGAGCGCCTGCGGGGCCACTTCCAGGCGCAGCTGCTGCAGGAGGCCGGCAAGGTGGGCGCGGGGGGACCCCCTCCATTCCTTCCCCCCCCCCCGCGGGCGAGAGTGACCGCCTCTCCTCCTTGCCCCCCCAGGCTGCCCAAGCCGACGAGCACCTCCGGATGGGAGAGCAGCGCGGGGCCGCCCTGGAGGCCCGGATCTCCGAGATGTCAGAGCTGCTGGGTGCCTACGAGAAGGCCAGGCAGAAGGACCAGGCCGCCATCCGGAAGCTGAAGGACCGCGCTGCCCAGCTGGATCTCGAGAACAAGACCCTGGCTGTCGCCGCCTCTGGCCACGCCACCGTGGGCATCACCCTGGAGGATGGCCACCTGGACACCAATGTGTTGAGAGACAAGGTGGAGAAGCTAACGAAGCTGGCCCGAGTGGCCGCCGAGCATGCCCCGTCTCTCGCAGGGGACATCGAGGCTCGGTGTCCGGCTGAGCCCCTGAAGGACACAGAGTCTGGAGACTGCGAGAAGGCCACCATGGCCTATTATCAACAGGAGCTCAAGCAGCTGAAGGAGGAGTTTGAGAGGTACAAAGTGAGGGTGCAGGTGGTTCTGAAAAGCAAATCGGCCAAAGATGGGAATCTGGCCAAGGAGCTGGAGGAGAGCCAGGAGCAGCTGGCGGAGCTGAAGGAGAAGTACATTTCCCTTCGGCTGTCATGTGAAGCGGAAGCTAAGCAACACCAGGAGCAGCTGGAGGCCAAGAGGCGAGAAGTGGCTCTCCTCCAACAGCTCCACCGCCAGGAGCTGGAGCGATGCCTGTCGGAGGGCCAGGAGAAGGCCCTCCGACTGGAAGAGGAGATGCATAAGCAGCGCAATCGGGCCCTGGCTGTCCTGGCTGAAAAGGACCAGGAGCTGCAGCAACTGAGGGTCCTGGTCGTGCCCTTCGGGCTGCAGGCCCCCAAAGCAGCCACAGGGCCAGGTAGTGGTGGCAGCAGCAGTGCCCACAGCGACAGTGGGGTGGGTGATGATGCTTTGGAGCACCTGACCCTGCCTCTCCCTGCCTCCAACGAGCCCACCTTCCTTCTGTACACGGAGCAGCTGGCTCGGAAAGAGGTGGAGATCTTGGCCCTGAAGAAGCAGAAGCACCAGCTGGAGATGGAGGCTCACCAGTTGCAGGAGAAGCTGCTGGAGGAAGGAGAGAAGCACCGAGAGGAGGTCTCTCTGCTCCAGGGCCACATTCAGAAGACCTTCAGGGACCGGAGCAGAGAGGGAGCTAACCTGGAGTACCTCAAGAACATTTTCTACAGGTTCCTGACTTTGACAGATTTGCTGGGACGCCAGCAAACCCTGACAGCCATATTGACTATTTTGCATTTTAGCCCAGAAGAGAGGCAGGCTGTCCTGAGCCACATGGGCAGAAGCAGCAGCTGGTGGCTTTCGGGGAAGAGATGAACCCCCCCCCCCCCCGCCGCCACCTCTGCTTGCGCGGGTTGGTGGGGTTGGGTTCATAATGAGGCTGGCTTCCCCATTCTGGCCTCAAGACAAGCAGTAGTCATTCCTAGCCATTGGGTGGGGGGGCCACAGGGCTAGCCAGAGCTCCCAGTTCAGACTCCAGCCGGAGTGTAATGTCTCCCTGGGGCTGCAGGGATTCAATTTGGGGTCTTTGTTTTTTTGAAGGGCTCCTTTCAGAAGTCTGGCCAGTGTTTGTTCCAATATTTGTGCCAAATATGGACTGGGGAAATCCTCCAGACTTGTGAGTTGGCAGTTGAGGCCAGCCAATAAAGCATCAGCAGTTGAAGCCTCTCCTCTGAGTGCCTGGGTTTGAGGCAGATCCTGGCCTTTAGATGAAGCCCCAGGGCGTTCCATCAACCACTGCTGTCCATCTTGGGGCATGGAGATGCAACAGTCTCTGGGGGTTGGTGAGCTCCGGCCACTTGGGGCCAGAAGATGCTAAGATTTCCCCCTCCTGATCTGTATGCTCCTTGCATGCCTTCTCCCAGCCAAGAATTGGAAGGCAGGCCAAGGGTCCTGGTTCTGTTCTGCCCCAGCTACGGACCCCAAAAAACGCAGCACACACAAACTCTATACAAAGCTTATTTTACTCAAATAACTTAGTCTTTATCATTCAAAGGCTGTTAATGAACTGTCTTAACAGCCTATCAGAATTCTAAGATAGGGTAATCACAGTCTTACTAGAGTTGACAGAAAGCCCAGAAGCAATTTTGCAGACACGAAGGAGAATGAACTAAAGTTGTTCTCTACAGCGGCTTCTTCCTTAAATAGGCTAAGGGAGTGGCCAATTAGCCCCAAGCTTTACTCTTGAGGAGACCTCCTCCTGAGGAGCCACTCCTGCCTTTTGGCAGCTCTGCACAACCATGCATTGAGAAGAGGCTCCTCTTCGTCCTCTTTACTTAAAGGAGCTTCTGGGGGTTCTGAAGGCGATGGCTGAATCCCTGCCTCTGACACCACGTCTCCAGCCTCCTCATTGTCAGGCTCTAGTGCCAGCTGCACAGGCTGCTGGTGCAACACCATACCAGCCTCCTCGTTGGAATCAGCTACAATCTGCACAGCCTGCTAACGGGCCGCAACAGGTTCCCTCCTCTCCGTTTCTTTGTCGAAGTCAGTCTTTATAGTCTCCCATCTGACAAGGGTAAATCTAGGTGGCCATATAGGGGTGGGGGTGGGGTTATAGGGCAGGGGTCCTTGACTTCCTTCACAGCCCAGAAAAGATTTAATACCTCCAGGGTCATCAGACAGTTTCAGTTTGCCTGCGGGGTCTAATATGCACTTTAGTATATTAGTGTCCATTAGTGTATATTAAAGGATGGATCATTACTGGCCACCTCATAGCAGTATTAGGCCATTATAGCACTAGCACTTAGACTTCTATACCACTTCACAGTGCTTTTACTGCCCTCTCTGAGCAGTTTACAGAGTCAGCCTCTTGCCCCCAACGATCTGGATCCTCATTTCACCAACCTCAGAAGGATGGAAGGCTGAGTCAACCTTGAACCGATGATGGCTGAACTGCTGGCAGTCGGCAGAGTCAGCCTGCAATCCTGCATTCTAACTGCTGTGCCACCATGGCTAAACTCTAATTTCTTGGGGCAACGTAAACATATTTTGTCTAGATGGGATTAGGATTGCGCGTCTTGTGTATTTGGGTATGTAGACATGAAGGTTTTCTGAAAAAGATAACAGTGCAGGTTAAAGCAACTGTGAGGTCAGAAGAGAAGCGCTCTCGTTGCTGGGAATCTTGACCAAGAACTGAATAGCTTGTGTGAGTGATTCATTATGTCTCAGAAGCACCCTCACTGGGATGCATCACCCATCGCACACCTTCAGGGTAAAGCTTTGCCCTTCTGCTCCTGATCTGCCTCCTCCCTTTCAAAGGCCAGCCAGCTGGCGTCTGTTCAGGGTACTTGAGCTGGTCAGTTCTGAAGGTGCTGCTGCAAGTCCTCTTAGCCAGTGCTTGTCCACTCCTGTGGCAGCAGAGAACCTCTGGGCTACAGTTACCATTTTGTGCTCCTTTCTTTAATGTTTGGGCTCCCGGTGCAAAAGCCTTAGCCATTCGTCCTTCCACCTCTTGCCTGCCTTTCTGGGGACGGAAGGAGGAGGGCCCAGAATAGCTGCAGCTTACTGGGCTCCTTAAGAGTTCTGCCATCTGGGTGTCAAACCAGAATATGGCAGGTTTTTAGGTCTGTGTAGCTGGTCTTTTCATTCTTCTAGCTCAGCGGTGGAAACGGAGGCTTGGAATTTTCCCTGTCCAGCCATGCAAAAAGAGAATGGAATGGGACAGCCTGCAGCAAGGGAGAAGCCGGCGGGGCGGGGCGGGGCGGGGCAGGGATGAGTTGGAAAATCAGTTAAGGGCTGTGGAAGGAGAAGTGAGTCCCCAGGGCATCCCTGTGGGCAGGGCAGCAGCCTGGACCCCTGTATTTTAAGGCCAATCATGACCTCAAGTGGAGTTAGGAGCAGGGGGGAAACGATCCAGAATCCCAGCTCTTCTCCATGCTCTCCCACCACCAGACAGAGGTTTCCAGCATGAAATCCCCACATGTCCCCCTGCGAGCGGCTTGTCTTTGGCAAGCCCTTCCCAATGTTGCAGCCTGCCCTGTTGTCATCCCATCCAGTCAACTCCCAGAGTGGAGCTGCTGCTAAGGCACTGGGACAAACCAGGACTGCTGGTAGGACTGTGTTGAGGGAGCTTGCAACAGGTGCCCTTGTGGTTCAGAGGCAGAGAGGGGTTCCTTGGGGAAGGGGCCTCCTGGTTCCTGAGGGAGGAGGGTTGGGCTTAGGCTAACTCTGCCCCGACCATGTTCACTCCACAGATCTCCAGCCCCTGAGCTGCAGGGCCCCTTCTGATTGGCTCAGTTCACATCAGCTATTTTCCTGAAATCACCAGTTCCTAGGTTTGCTCCACACTGGCCACATCTGCCAAAATGCCTGGTGGTGAATGTGCCGTGAAAGACCTGACAGCTGGTCATGCTGCAGCAAGCTAACCTGTGGCTGAATTTAAGAAGCGACCCATTGAGAGAGGTTGGAGGCTCCCCTTTCATCCATTGTGCTCAGTGGCCGAATGTGGACGCCGTTTCGGTCTCCCATTGTGCAGCTTTTTAACTGGATGGGTTAGTGCTGAAGGTGGGCTGGGCTGCAGCCTGGATCCAAATGGTAGCTTGCTGGGTAGCTTGTGTTCTCCTTCATGGGACCAAACCCTGCTGAGGCTGGGCAGGGAGCCTCTGCTGGAAAGAGGATGGGGAGCCAGAAGTTCAGCAGGGCAAGGGAGCGGAATGCCCCAGGAAAGGCTTGAGAAGCACGCCCCTCCCCTTGCATTCTCTCAGGGTCGTGGCCAGGTGAGGCCTCAGGGAAGGGGAGCGGCAGGCTGTCATCAGATGCCCTTGGGGCAGTCTCCAGCCAGGCCCCCTAGCACATAACAGCTCAGCTGAGAGGGAGGGCCTGAAAGGACAGGGCGAGGCCAGTAGCTGAAGCTGCAGCAGCCCCATGGCTGAGGAAAGCAAGCAGGGCTCAGCCCTGCCAGCTGACAAGGTATGCCCTCTGGGGCTGAGCGTATTCCTAGGGAGAGGCAGTGGTTTTGGGGAGGGTAGAGGCTGCACGTTTTGCCAAACCGGGATGGTGCTTTCACCTGAATTTCTGACTCTGGCAGCCTGCCTCGACAGTGGCCTCCACTTTTTCCGGAGAGGCTTTGCAACTGCAAACGGGCTGTTCCCACAATGGCTGCCAATTCCAGATGCCCAGCCCCACCTATAGTAGCTGTGCTAGGAGAGGTGGCAGTGGCAGCAAGGGGGGTGGGATGTCACAGACCAGCCCTAAGAACTGTGGATCTGTACATTTAGGATATCTAGGATGCAGGCTACTCCACCCACCCGTGCCAGAATTGAATGGCTAGCCTAGGCAGGACAAGCCAGGGCATCCCTCACCTTGCTGGACTCCAAGACCTCCCCCTATCACCTGTGGACAGGCACAGCTCCTCCCTTTCATTCACACAGCCTTTTCTCAGGCCAAGTTGCTGCAAGGCCTGGGCACTCACCCTGCAGCACTTTCTGCCAAGGTGGGTCAGGAGCCCACATCTGCGCTGGCACTGCACAGGGGTGGGCGGTTCTTCCAGGGCAGTCAGCTGGCCTTGCTGATTTGCTGTACCCAAGAGTGGGGGGGGGGGGCGCTTTTGGGAAAGGCAGGCCCACGTTTCCAAAACTGCTGCTGCCTGCTGTCCCCTACTCTCCACCAGCTTCCGTACCTCCAAAAGAACTTGGGGACCAAGTAAGAACCAGGCAGCCACGGGCCTTGAAAACAAGACAGGCTTTATTGCAGATCAGCTTGGCTTTGTCAGCAACACATTTTTGCAAATTAACCTGATTTTTTTTCTTTTTTTTTAAATTGGCCAACTGCCTTATAGAGTATCGAAGTAGACTATCAAAGTGTTTGATAAAGTGTCCCATGACCTGCTGCTTAAATAGTCGATGAAGTGCGCTGGCCATTAAGCCAAAAGTGTTGCTGACTCCGGAGTCCTAAGAGCCCATCTCACTGGTTCTCCCTTTGAAAAGGCATCAAGTTTTGGGTCCTCCACTTGTCTCTTTCCATTAAGGACTCGGAGAGAAGGGTGGTGAAATGCTTTCTAGATTTGCTGATGATGCAGAATAGAGTGAACGTGAGCACCGTAAAATACAATACTCAAAATGATAACAGGTTGGAGGTATTAACCTAATGCCAGATTTAGTTGAGAAAATGCACAATTCTTCAGTAATAATCCAATTCGCAGGTTAGGGAAACACTGGTGATGGCATTTCACAAGCCATGAATTGGCAGCATGATGTGGCTCCAAAGAAGGCAAATGCAATTTTAGGTGGCACCTTTATCAATGGGACCCCACCACCACCTCGTGCACACCTTAATTCTTTACCAAGAGTCAGAAATGGGAAGAGGTTTTCCGAAGCCAGGATGATCAAGGCACTAGGAATGTAGCCCTGTGGAGAGATGGGGTGGGTGGGTGTGCAGCCTTGGGAAAGGCTTGCCAGGGTCAGTGGAGCTGGCCAGCAGACTTTAGGAAGACGTTAACGAGATGATCCCAGCCTGTTCTCTGCTCTGGGCAAAGAAAGGTAGCCCGTCTTGAAGGGAGGGAGAAGAAGGTGCTGAGGGGAGTTCCCTGGGGGCACCCCTGGCCCAGTTCTGGTGGACCTTTTCTTCTGGGGTGCTTTCGTTTGGACTGGATGGCCCCTCCCTGAACTTTCTGCTTCTTCTCTAGATCCTGATCTTGGTGTGCATCTACCTGGTGACCCTCTCCCTCAGGTAAGCAGAGGGCTGGCTAAGCTTCCCTGCCAGATTCCCAGGGGACAGGGGAGTCTTGCTCACTTCCCTGTCTCCAACAGCCTCTGGAATACGGGTGACAATAAACCACTGGGTCTGAATCTGGTCTTGTCCTGCCTTCTGCAGGGGAAGCATGAGACAGATTAACTCTGGGGTAGGGCGGTAATTCTCTACATCTGGCTCCCCTGCAAAGGAGGGTGGGTGCCTGTGCCTGACCCAGCCAGCAGGGGCTTGCTTGTGGACCCACTGGGAGAGGGGGAGAAGGGCCCGGTAGGGTCTAAGGACCAAGGTATGGGCTGCAGGGCAGGTGTGGGAAGGAGGAAGGGTGGGGGGGTGTGTCTTTTCTCCTCACTTCTGAGTGAATCCCCTCCCCCTTCCTGCAGGGTCTATGAATGAGTACACCACCTCAGGTGCAGGGCTGGAAGGAGGCCCCTGTTCTCAGACAATTGATGGTTGCTAAGTGGGGTGGGGGTGGGGTGGGGTTGTAGAGGAAAGTCCTGGGATTTCTGCCTGCTCCCAAGGCAAACTTGACTGGGGAGCAGAAGGAGGGAAAAGCCCAGCCCTGGGCGGATCTGTGGAGGCAGTTGGGCCTGCTTGATCCCGCTGGGTTTCTCTTTCAGCCTGCTGGGCAGTGGCTCTATTCTGGCCATGGCCGTCCGCCGAAGACAATGCTGCTGTGACCAGGTTTGATGGTTGACTCCCAATGGCCATGTGGTGTTTGGCAACCTGCTTTATACTTCACTCTTTCTCTGGGTCTTCACAGGGCACTGAATTATAACACAAACTGGCTGGGTGGGTTTGTGCAAGAACACAGACCAACTTCAAAGAACACAGGTTCGGCAGGTGATAGATCTTTAACCAGGCTGGTGAAATGAGTTCTCTGGATAGCCCGTTACCCTTGGACTGAGGCCTGAAAGTTTGGCAGGGCATCCTTGATGCCAAGATGCCAATCCCTGCCGTGGGCTCAATTGAAGTGCTCCAGAAGGAAGCCGCCTGTCCCTGAGGACTGCTGCCAAGAGTGCGGTGCAGCCAGTTTTCCCTTTGCAGTCTTTCTATCCTCCTGCTTCATTTACACAACTCTGATGCTGTGTGGTAAAACACCGTAGAGAATTGAAAACGGAGGTCAAAGTGCTGCGATTAAAGCAGAAGCAATTCCACCTGGAGACCTAATTTCTAGGGAAGGCCATCTGCAAAAATGCCTAAAAGGGCAACCGTGGCCGCTGTCCCACTGGAGATGAACAGCCCCTATTCACTGCCAGGTGTAAGGCACAGGAACCAGCTGCGTGCCCAAGGCCTCTTTTGGAAATGGGTCCATTTTTATTAACCATGGGGCAATTCTGCCTCCTGTGACTGAGCCAGCGCCAACCCTGACATGCTGAGGCTGCTGCCCCACGCTGAGCGGCATGGCAGCCCTAGTTTCCTGCTAAAACCCTGGCACTGCTGGCTAGTTCAGGTTGCCAGGGACAGACACGGGCGCCTTGAAAAAATGGGGAGGTATCTTCGCTTGAGAAAGGTATAAGGACTCCTGCCTTGGGCGTGGGGGGGGGGGCGGACTAGAAGACCTCCAAGGTCCCTTCCAGTCCTAGGGTAGTAGGGCAGGCTCCCCTGCGGATGTTTGTCTTTTGTCCAAATGTGGCTGCATTCAGCTGACATCCCCCCCACCCCCGAGTGATTAGGGTTCTGCAGAGATCGAAATTGAAGTCCTGGCCATCCAGACCTGGAAGGCTGCCTCCGCCTGGGCTGTGGGAAAAGGTTGGAGCAGCCAGAGAAGCACCACTTTGGGTGCCAAGAGAGATCACTGCTGGACAAAAGCTGTGCTGCAAAGGGCACAGAAAAGAGGGTGGCTCTGCCCGCTGGGTGGCTGGAGGCGGCGTCTCACCTGTTGCTTGTCTACAGCTCCGGCCTCTCGTCCTCCTCTCACTCGCGGACTTCCTGGGCGCTGCGGTGCTGATCCCCACCATGGCCCTCCATCTCCTTCCCACCCAGCACTTTGGGGCGGCCCATGGCTTCTGCCTGTATGGGCGGATGTTTGGCATGGTAACTCAGCCCCTCCTGGGGTGACACTGGAGGGGTGGCAGGTCTATGCGAGGGTGGGGAGGTGGGGCGATTCACTGCTGGCCCATCCCAGTCCATGTCGGAGAGGGTGGCTGGTGGGTCAGTCCCGAGTCCTCCAGCCGGGCAGAGGGAAGTCTCATCCGCAGGGGAAGAGCCCCACCTAAGAGCCAGAAGGGCGGGAGGGAGGGGCTGTCCTGTCCTGAAGCCTAGGGAAGAGATGGTTCCGCAGGGAGAGCTGCCTCTGTTGCAGCCCATGTGTGCCTCCCCTCCTGCCCCTCAGATGTTCTACGCCATCTCTCTGCTGATGGTGCTCGTCTATGCCTGTGAAGTGAACCGGGCAGTCAGAGGCTGGAGAGTGACTCAGGTATGGGGGTCTCTGGCAGTGGTTGAATTCAAATTATTTTACTACTGGTTCTGTGGGTGTGGCTTGGGGGGCGTGGCTTGGTGGGCATGGCAGGGGAAGGATACTGCAAAATTTCCATTCCCACCCCACTCCAGGGGAAGGATATTGCAAAATCTCCATTCCCACCCCATTCTGGGGCCAACCAGAGGTAGTATTTGCTGGTTCTCCAAACTACTCAAAAATTTTCACTACTGGTTCTCCAGAACCTGCTGGATTTCACCCCTGGTCTCTGGGGTGCGGCCTCAGTTCCCCCCCCCCCACTTCCTTCGCCCTGCTGCTGCTGCTGGAGCCATGTACAGATTTGTCTACCTGAGTGTGTGGATGGGCAGAGGCTGGAGGGGGAGTTTGAGAGCAGCTCTCCCCCTCCTCCAACCTCATACCCACAGGACAGCCCAGGCGGGATGAGGACTCAGCCAGTCGTCCCCAATCTTAGCTAAAAGTCCTTGTGGCACCTGGGCTCCCTGCACCTCCAGTTCTGAAATCCCCATTAAGGGTGTCTGTGTGTGTATGTATGCGCAATCACGCGTGTCCCCCTGAGGAACTGCCTGAGCCCCATGGGGTGGGATTGTTCCTGGCATTCCAGTTTAGATGGGAGCTAGGCTGCCTCCGTCACCTTTTCCCAAGGCCAATGCTCCTCTTCGCCATGCCCACAAGGGCATCCTTCTGTTGGGGCTCCAAATCTCTTTCTCTTTCCCAGGAGAACAGCTGCTGCTGCCCCAGGTTCCAGATGGCTCTGCCCTATATCCTGGCTTGGTAGGTAGAGTGCAAGGGAGCCTGTGGATGGCTGAGGGGGGGTCTCTGGCCCTCCAGGACCCTTCCTCAGAGATTTCCCTTTGCCTCCCAGGTTGCTCCCTTGCCTGGTAGTTCTGGCTCTGATGGTCCTAAGCAGCGGGCCCCTCAGTAGCGAGACCTTCCTCCAGCCTTTGCTCCAGGCAGGCGTGGCCTCCTCAGGGGCCTCCAACCTCTCCTGCTCCAGGTGGGTATCTTCCCCTTCCCTGGATCCCAGAGGGTTAGGGTGGGGCCTGGGCTGGGGGGCTGGAGATCTTCCTCACCTTCTTCCTTCGCCTTGCAGTTGCCTGATTCTCATCCACCTTTCCCACAACTCCTGCTATAAGGTATGGCAGTCTTGGCCCAGCTGTGTCCTCCACTCTCCCTCTTTGTTGGGCGGGTCGTGGTGGTTCAAAGCATCCCTGACCAATGATGGCCAACCCTCTCTCTGAAGAGGTCAGTGAAGGGCAGCCTCCATTGCCCCAGGCAGTTGGCGTCACTGGTTGGTTGCTGTTATGAGTTGGAAATGCCTCCTCCTCCTCTTTGGACTTCTAAGTAAAGTGGAGGCTGGGACTGACCGCAGGGGAGTGAGCGGCTGGCAAGGAGACCTGCGTTTTGTAATTCCTCTCCGAGACCCCCCTCAGGAGGTCCAGGCAGTTGATCTTGCAACTCCAAGGGGTTCTGAGGAAGTGGCCATCATGCTCCAATTGTGGTTGGTGCCTTTAAAAGGATGCTGGGGTTCCTTGTTTCTTTTTCCACTCCCTTTTGGAAATTGTTCATTGCTTTTTAGCCATTACAAACCTTTGCAGCAACAAATTCTACACTACTGGGTACATTTCCTTCAATACTTAGCAAAAGGAGGTTTAAAGACAATTTTGAGGAATTAAAATGAATAGGTTAACATATCTCCCGTTACCCTCAGTGGTGACATCAGGTCTGAAATGATGAGGGGGGATCTGTTTGTTGAAGAGATGGGAGGAAGAAGGGATTGCTTGTTGTGCTTTAAGAAAGGGTGATGAATAACTAAATAGTGAGTGTATGCTTGGGAGACGGGAATATAAGGGAATATATAATATATATAATATAAAGATACAACAGGAAAGCCATTCCTTAATATATGTTTTTCTTTACCATATTCCAATGCTGCTGCCCAGGCCCCCAGGCGGCCAGGCCCCCCTCTTGCCTCCCAGCACTCGGGCAAGGACAGCAACATTTTCTTCCTGGCGTTTGTGGCCTTGGTTGTGTCCACTTGCGTGGTAAGTGATGTGTCTGGCCGTCCTGTTCTGTGGACTTCTGGGGGTGGGAGAAACAAGACGACCCCAGCAGATACTTTGGGGAGGGGACTTGCTTATCAGCGAAGACCGTTAAGGGCACAAGAGCTAAGAAAGCAGAAAGGTTTGCTTTTTCTGAAGCTCCAGATGCTGACCAGAAGGGGCCAGGTTGAAACATCTGGCTGAGGCAGGGCCTTTTTTTTTTCTTTTAAAGGGCTGCTAAGAGGCCAGGCCAGCTCGCCCGCCTGCCCACCCTCGCTGCCTGAGCCCAAACCAAGTCAGTGGCAGAAGAGCCGCCATCTTGTCCCTGGCTTTTGCCCCTCTGTCTTTATTTCATGGCCATCGAAACCATCTCTGATGCCAAGAAAAGAAACTCTTGGGCTATTGTGCTTAAAACGTTATTGCCTGGACTTAAATTTTGAGACTTTCTTTTAGGGTGGAGCTTTATGATCAGTGGCAGAGCTGTAAGCGAGGCAGGTGGTTTTGTGGGGGACGTCCGCCCTCTCCCCATTGGCTGCCAGGGTGGGCGTGGAGCATCTGGCTCCCCCAAGACCCCATGGAGGTTGCCCTCTGTCTCCCCCATGATTGGATGTGGCCTTCCTGATGCCACTGCCCTCCCTGGGCAGGTTCTCTACTGCAGGGTGAAGAGGTGGCAATGCCGGGACCGCCACGGGCTGCGGAGCGAGGGTCTTGCCAGCAGAAGCCGTGTCACCCGCAGTTTCCAGTTGGTCCTCGTGTTCTGCTGGATGCCAGGTCAGTGGCCTGTTTCCCAGCTGGCTTTCTGAGTTTGGCCTGCCTGCTGCCAAGAGCTTCACCCCCCATGCAGACTAGGCCAGCAGGCTGAGCAGAGGTAGTGATTGGCCGGCTTTCTTGTCCACAGCTTGCCTCCTCGTGGTGCTATCATTCACCCGCCTGCAGCTCTCCACCCTTTTTCCTCTCTTGGTGGCCACGGTGAGTTGAGGGGGAGGAGAGGGACCTCCTTTGGTGGTCAGCAGACACTTGCAAGAGAATCACGGCCAGCTTCTCTGCCCTGCCCAGGCCCTGACTGCCCCCCTCCAGGGCTTCCTGCACAGCCTGGTCTATGGCTGGTTGAGGGGCAGCTTCCGCCAGGAGGTTGCGGGTGAGCGGCTCCCGCTGTATTGCTCGCCGGACCTGAAGGCCTCCTTCGATGACTCCTTGGCTGCATCTGGCTAGCCCCGAAAGCCTTTCTGGGTCCAGCTGCCCATGAGAGGCAGTAAGTACCCCTTGAATAAAATAATAGAATAACAGAGGTAGAAGGGACCTCGAAAGTCTTCTACTCCAACCCCCTGCTTCAGCAGGAGACCCTGTATCATTTCAGACAAATGGCTATTCTGCTAAATAAAATATGCACCCTAACCGCCTCATCGCTGCAAAGTCTCGGGGCCTGCTTGGCTCCAGCCAGCTAGGCAGGCCTCCCTTTGAAGCGGGGGAGGGTGGGGGACAAGGAATTCCACCCTCTGAACCGTCAGTGCAAGAGAAGCAAATGCTGCCTGTTTAGGCTCTGAATGTGTGCTCCGCCTAGCACCACCCAGATCCCAAGGCCAGAGATAGGACTGCCCTGGCAGGGTTGCTGAAGCCCTGGTTCTCCCGTAACCTCAGACCTGTGGGCAGAGCCAAGCTTCCCACCCCCCCTTGAGGGGTATCCTGCTGCCTCTGAGACTCCTAAAAGGGTGAGGTGGTAGGAGAGCATTGACACAGCCCCCCTGCCCACCCTTGTTCCAAGCCCCCGCTCCCTCCTCGCCTCTTGGGGGCCAAAAGGAGTCTTTCTAGCCAAGGCTGAGGGGGAGCTTTCCCTCCCCTGGCAGCTCAGCCAAGCAATTGAAACACAGGGTGGGGATGCTCCACGCAGTTCCTCCCACGTAGGCCCTGGGGCCTTCCAGTAACCCACTTGGGCTGGACACAGGGAGAAGGAAAAACCCTTCCTATTGCTCAAGCATCCACTCTAGGTTTAAGTTTGGTGAGCTTTTTATTAGCCAACTTTCTGCTGACCAACAGGCTTGTCCAGGGTGCTTTGAAGAGCGGCTTCTCCTGCCCTTCTCTGAACAGATGGATTCTGGAACTGTGGTGGGATAAAGTGTAACAAATCTCCAAAGGAAGCTCGGTTGAGGGCCCTTCGGATAATTCAGCTTTATTAGCTTCTCTCAAGAACACACAACCACTGCATATCACACAGCAACATGTCAACTGCATCATTCCACTCTACCCAGGCTTGGCACTTTCTCCATTCGCCTCCCAGGACCACTCCTCTGCTATAAAGAGCCCAAAGAGCCCCCACCCCCTTAAATTGGCCCCCCGGTGAGCTGCCCCCTTCAGCTGGCACTGGCCGTTTCCTGGCCACTCAGAATGGCTCGGAGGTCCTTGGGCAGCGACCGGACCACAAGAGCGATGTGCTGACACACTCGCTGGAGCGTCTCCTCTTTGGCAGGGAAGCCTTGGCTCCTGGCTTGGACCTGCATGGAGGAATCAACCAGACAGCGAGCCCCCTCCTCCCAGTCAGCAGTCCTGGCAGGAGCCCTCTGAACAAGCACCTGGAGCTGGAGGTTGACCAAAAAGGCTTCCCAATACACTTGCCCCTCCCTCCCCAGCAGGGGAATCCCCACCTGGCTGTTTTACATGCTGTATTTGCCCAGGGGTGGGGGGGCAGTCATCATAGGTGGAGCCAGTATGTCTGTTCCTGGAACGGCGGAGATGCTACAGGCTACCTTGCGTTGACCCACCCTTTTTTTTTCTGGCTCCCTTGCACAGTGACTACAGGTTGTTGTTGTTGTTGGCAGGGTAGCTGGGTGGGGCGGAGGGAAAGCCGCTTACCAGTTTCTCTTGGAGCTTCAGCACCAGGTCCACAGCCTCTGCCTCGGACTTGTCCACCATCCAGGCCCTGATATTCTAAAGGAAAAGGAGCAGAGGAGGGCTCCTTCTTGCTCTCGCTCTGCCCAGGGGTGCCCAAGCAGGAGCGCCTGGCCTGGACCCTGAACCTGCTGAGACTGGGATGCTTCACCTCCCACCCCATCCTGCTCTAGAGCCTTGCCCTACATAGAGTTCATAGACTGAGACCGGGGAGGTAGGCTCACCCATTCAAAGGTGCACCCCCCAAGCAGTCTTCCCACCCACCGCTTCAGCGATGGCCTCCAGGTGCAGAGCTTCCAGCTTATGCCTCATCTCTTGGTGCCTCTGACGAAACCAGCCATCGAAGTTGGGAGACTTGAAGAATCGCCTGTTGTGGGGCAGGAGATCACAGGAGGGGATGTTAGTCCAGAGGAGCCTCACACTGGATGGGCTTGGCCAGACTTCAGTGGCAGGAGCCGATTTAAGCCAGTTTTAAAGAGTGTCATCATGCAACCTGCTTGGTGACTCCATTGTGCAGTGTATGGCTCTTCCCTTGCGCAAGACTTTTTCTTAAGAAAGATGAATCCTGCCAATGGGGTCTCTGTTTCTGTCCCAGGAGAAGGTGGGATTAGGGAGCAAGACAGGAAGTCTCGTCTCTGGGATAATTTCCCAGATGGAGTGGGGTGGGTGGGTTACTCTGTGCCCACAGGTCAGGCTCTTTGACCCAGAGGAGAGGCTGTATGGGGGGCTCAGTGTACCTGTAAAGGGCCAGCCAGTCACCCTTGAGCGCACAGGTGAGCTGGGGCCCAGCCTGTTGCAAGCTCTTCAGGAAGTCTTCCTGATGGAAAGGGTGGATCCGAGGGGGAGTCTGGGAGTGGATAGAAAGAGAGGGAGAAACAGTCATGCTGGGCAGCCAGAAAGCAAGGCCCACCCCAGCACAGGCAGCCAGGAAAGGCCTTACCTTCCACGGGGTGATAGTCCTTTGCAGAGGCATCAGGCTTGCCATATAGTGCTCCTAGGGAAGAGGCGGCGGCGGCAGATGGGAGTCAGGAGGAGGGCGAGGGGGGTTTGTCACAGGACAGTGGGGAGCCTGGCTCCTCTCCCAGTCAGACAGCCCCTTTCTTCCCTCCCCCGCCACCAACTTACCAGGGGAATGATGAAGCTCTGGGTGAGCTCCAAGAGCTGGCGTCTCAGCAGGGCGCTCTGGGCCTCGGACGGGCGCTTCTTCTGGATGCCCTGCGGAGCACAGCAGGGATCAGCCAAGATCCACCGGCCCTGCCCTGCCCAACATCAAGGCCCCCCATTGCAAAGGGGATGCCCGAAGTGGCTTCTCTTGCTCATTGGTTCAGGAAACCTTCTTTCAGGCCAGGCTAGGCTGGGAAAGGCTCTGCTGGAAACCTTCTGCCTAGCAAGCCAACCAGGACCGTCCCTCCCCCACCGCCTGTGTTCCTGCTGAACTGCTCTGGGAGGGGGGGGGCTCAGGAGCCCAAGCAGCTTTAGCCAGTGGCCCACTTGGTGCCTAGAGGAAGGGGGAGCAGATGTCCCCTCCCCACCCCTGTGCCTCTGGCAGGGCAGCCTCCGCCTGCCCCTTATTCTTTTCTTCCGACTTTGCGAAGGGAGGAGGCCCAGGAGAGCCTGCAGTCCATTGCAGAATTTTGGCTCTGACTCACTTTCAGGAGTGTCTTGATCAGCGTCTTGTCCTTGTGCAAAAATGCTTTGTATGATGTGTAAAGTCCTGAGATGGGGCCAGAAGAGCCAATCAGAGAAGAGGCAAGGAGAATGGGTGGGGGTGGGCACCCTCCAAGCCAGCTGCAGAACAGGCCCTGCTTGGCTGAGGCTCCCGCCTGGGCCTCCCTATCCAGCAGCAGGAGCAGCTGGGAAGAAAGAGAGTCAGCGGATGGCTCACCTGGCTTGGTGTCCAAGGTTTTCAGCTTGGCAAGTTTCTTCAGCTTGACCTGCTTGGGCAAGTCCCCTGCGTGATAGGATCAACACCAGGCTGGGCTGCCATTGCCAGACCCCTGCCCAGGCTCCAGGCCCAATGTGGCAGCTTCCTGCCTGGCAGTGGAGAATGCCGGGCTGCCCCCCGAGAGCCAGCCCTCCTCTCGCCTGTGGGCTCAGGCTTGGCTGCCTCTCATGCCCACACTACGGGCAAGCTCTCTTAGTCATCCCCACAGCTACACCAAGAGGGCCCAGCCCTGTCTTACCAGCCATCCGGAGCTCCCCGAGGCGAAGGATGTGGGGCCAGTGCTGCAGCACCTTGATAAAGAAGGGGTTCGTGACACCCAAGAGCACGCTGGGGCTGAGGGGAACAAGCAGAGGCGTGAGGAAGGGATTCCTCCCTGGAGCCCCAACAGGCAACCCAGGCGGGAGGAGACTCACGGGCCCTGCGTACGTGTTGTGTACTCTTTGAACTCGCTGTCGTGAATAGTAAAGTATGGGCGGAAATCGCAGCAGTACTTCAAGGGCGCCAGGCAGCTACGGGGTGGGGGTGGGGTTTGAAGAAAACAATTCCTGTTTGAGAGCAGCCAGAGCTGGGCTGGACTGTGGGGAGGTGGGGCTGCCTGGAGGAATCCCTTGGCCAGGGCCTCCCTATCGGCCACCGGCAGCTTTGCAGGGGACTGAGTGTGAGTCTAGTACCTGGCTAGGGCAAGGACCATCTCGGAGGACATGGCGGGGGAAGGGGCCACCACCACCAGAGGCTCCCCGAGCAGAATGAGCTCCCACAGCAGCTGAATGTGGACCAGCACCGACTGGAAGCACCTGTGCCAACAGCAGAAAAGGAAAGATGGCACAGCTGGGCATCAAATGCGGATACACCAAAAGCTGCCCTCCAGCACTGTGCTGAACCCCGCAGCCCCCAGCCCCATCTTTGGTCAGGTTCTAGGAACTTAACAAGCGTTCAGCCCCTCAGGGTGTGATGTGAACCCTGTCTTGAGTGCTCAGTCTCCTCCTTTGTGTTTCTGTGGCCAAGGCTTTGCCACAGGCTCATCCAAGGGTTTGGCCAGGCAGGTTTCCTCCCCACCCTGGACAGGAGCTGTTTTTGCAAGGAGCAGAGAGAGCCCTCCTCACCTGAAGAGGTCCAGTTCAGCAACACTGGGGAGGACGAGGGGAGCTGGCAGGAGATTCTAAGCGAGGAAAGAAAGACAAAGGGAAAAGGGGGAACACATCGCTTCTCTGTTACACCACGCTTGGGAGGAGAAGCAGCCAAGGTCTCTGAAGGAAAAGGCTCAACGCTCTGCCTGCGAAGAGCCTAAACTGGCCTCTTGGTGTGGCCTGGATGGAGAGGAGTATCCAGAAGTAGGTGAGCCCCAGAGAAACCAGACCCAATTCAGAGTGGAAGGGGGGACTGCCGGAGAGGGACGTTGTGGCTATGTTTAAGCAAAAGCAAGGATACATTAAAACCTCCCCCTGCCCCTCTCGGGGCAGAACATCATCACCACACCACAGGACACACAGACCAGGGTTTGTGAGTTGCCTGGACAATGGACTTCCTAGAGGCCACAACCTTAAAACCAGACAGATGCCACCTCCGGCACAGGGACACCCAGGAAGGGGGTCCAGAGGGCTTGATCAGCCATCTGGGGAGTCTTTCCAAAGGCCCGTCTGGTCCATGGGCAAGCTCAGGGGGCACATTCCCCCCTGCAGCAGCCCCTGCAGGCTCCGCCTTTACAGCCGCTCGCTCGCGTCAGGTGGGTGCTCAAGCCAAAGCCCGGAAGAGGATGACTTCTGAGGAAGGACCTGCCAGCAGTGCTGCCAGCAGCGACACACACCATCCTTCCCGGGCAAGCTCCACAGGAGATGAGGCTATAGGAGCCGTTTCTACTATGGTGTAAGGCTACATTAGCAGAATCTTGCCAATCTGAAGGCACAAACGTCCGCGTGTGAGGTTCCTTCCTTAACTGCTGAGTCGCTGGGGGCGCCTCCTCTGAACAGCCTCTTTTTCTTCCTTGTCCCAAGGCCGCCCACAGGGGCCACTGCAAGAAGGCCACTTTCCCTCACCTCCCAAATCAGCGGCTTGGCAGGGCAGGAGTCCGGCTTGTCCACCTGGGAAGGAATCCTCACCTGCACCACAAAGAGCAGAGCACCAAATGGGGCCCCCTCCCTGAACAGAACTGTGCTCCTGGCAGCAGGCGGCCACGGAAAGCAGCACTCGGCAGGAAGCTCCCCGGCCCATACCTGAATAACCACCCCCATCACAGGCAGGTTCAGCGTCTGGCCAGGCACCGGGGGCGGCCACTGGTCGATCTCGCTGCACACTGAAACAAGCGCAAAGGGAGCGGCGGCTGAGGGCGGGGGGGGGGGGGGGCGTGTTGCAGCTGTTGCCTCGCTTGGACCCAGAAGCCCGGAGAACCCCCAGCTTTCCCTCCAAAGGGCTCCCAGCCTTGTGGTGATCCTAGACGCCCCACCCCCTCACCTGCTTCCAGACACGGATCCAGCTTCTCAAAGTACTCTGGGGCGATCAGGTGCAGCAGCGAGTGGAAGAGGGTGACGTAGGGCAGCCGAGTCACCAGGACCAGCGACTGGAGCAGAAAGGAAGAGACCCTGAACGGGCCCCTCCCCCAGGGCGGACCCTCCCTCCCCCTCCCCCCAAGGAGGGCCCAGCGCTCCTTCCCGGAGGGGAGGGGGCGCAGGAGCCCCCGCGGCTGGGGCGGCCAGGGCGCCCCCCCCGCCCTCCCGCTCACCTTCTGGAAGTAGCCCCTCTGCACGGAGCGGTCGCGGACTTGCCGGAAGAAGACGTAGCCGAAGAGGTGCGCGGGCTCCGGCTGGGGAGAAGCAGGGGAGCACTCTCACCTCCGCCCCGCCAGGGAAAGCGCCAGGGAAAGGCGGGAGGCGACCCCCGACCCACCTGCAGTCCCGGCGGGGCTTCCCGGCTGCACCGCCACTCGCCCGCCGCTGCCGCCTCCGACCGTCTTCGCCCCGCCGACCGGCGGAAGCGGAAGCTGAACTGGGTGTCCCCGAGGCTCCCTGGGGGCGCAGGCGAGGGGGGGGTCAGCGAGGGGGCCGCACTAGCCCCGCCCCTCCGCCCCGACGCCCCCAGCCCCACTGACCGGAGTAGGAGTCGGGGAAGGCCAGGTAGCAGACGCTCGTCCTCTGCGGGAGGGGGGGAAGAAGGGCGTTAGAGGGGCGCGGGGCGAGGCCGCCTCCCGCCCCCTCCCCCCCGTACCTCCTTCTCCGTCAGGCGGCCCTCCGGCGGGTAGATGCGCTGCGGGAGGAGCAGAGCGACCGTCAGGCCCCTCCCGACAGTACGGACCCCCGCCCCCCACTCCGCGACCCACTTCCAGGGCCTGCCCCAGCTCCAGGTCGAAGGTCACCGCGCAGATGCACTCCAGCCAGGCCGACAGCCGCCCCCAAGGCAGCACCGCCGGCGGGGAAGGGGGGCCGCCGTCCGGGGCCGCCATCGCCGCCGGCGGAGCACGCATGCGCAGGCCGGGCTCGCAGCCCCCGCCGGTTGGCAGTCCCGCGCGTGCGCGGGTGCGCCCCCTCCCCCCCCTCCAGGCCGCCATTTTGCTTCCGGAGCGGCGGTGGCGGAGGAGCGAGCGAGGCGGCCGGTCCGTCAGCGCCGGAGGAGCCGCCTGGCCGGTGAGGGCGCCTGGCCCCAGTTTGCCCGGCCCTCCCCTCCGCCGCTGCCTCCCCCTCGGCCTCCTTGTGCCCCGCGGGGAGCGTCTACTCGGTTGGGGGGGGCGCACCTTCCCCGCGGGCCTCGGAGGGAGGGAGGGAGGCCGGCCGGAGCCCTCCGTGCCCCGCTGTCCTTGGCCGGCCTCCCCTTCGGCTGCTGTGCTTTTCGGCCTGTCGCGTCTGGCGGCCGGCATGAGAGGAGCCAGCCGCGGCGGGGCTGCCGGGACCCTCCCGGGGGAGCTCGGCCCTATGCCTGTCCCACGGAGGCCCCGGCAGCCGTTGGTAGCGGGAGCTCCCCCCCGCCTCCCGAGGGGAAAGGGCCGCCCAGTTCACACCCCGCCCCCCCGCCGGAGGGAGATCCCGGGTCCTGGCGCGACTCCGGAGCTGGTTCGGGTTGGCGGCGGGTAGCGCCGCGGGGGCCGCCTGGGTGCCTCTCCTCACCCACCCACCACTGGCCCTTATCGGCCTTCCTCCTCCGAGGTGCCTTCCGAGGGTCTTTTGCCCTGGCCTTCATGGGGGTGACTGCCCAGGGCTGCCGAGAGTCTGGGGGCTTCCCCGTCCAAGGGCGAGTGGTGTGGCAGAGCTCTTTGTAGCCCACCGGATGGGAGGGCAGCAGAGGCATGGGGGGGGGGCGCATTTTCTTCTGCTTCTGCCGGTCCTCCTTCCTACAGGAGGCAGGCAAATGCTGGCCAGCCCCCTAGCCCTTTCTTTTCATCCCCCCAAATCGTCCTCTGGCAGCAGCTTTCCTGCATGCCTATCTTTTTGTGCACTTGCTCCTCTTGGAATTAACCATGTTTTCAATTATTCCATTTCTCAGGAGATGATAAAAAGTACCTCTGGTTCACTGGAAGCCTTCTCTGAAGTCAAGCGCTCTGCTGAAGTGGTAAATCCAATATCTCTGCCTGCAGCAAAGTTCTGGCTCGAAAGATAAAGACTGATCTGGATGAGTCCATGAAACGGTTTGGCGATTTATTGGATGTCTGGGAACCACAGCTGTGCATAAAGGAGAGGAGATAAGTAGAAGGTCCGTTTGTTTCTGAGAGGGAATGGTCAGGTGTGCCTGGGAGATAACCAAAGAAACCCTGGGATACTCAGTCAGGAGAAGGTGGTCACCCGCCTTTTGTTACCACGAAGGTTCCCGGGAGAACCGGCCTCTTGGCTAGCGAACTTTGAATTTCAGGAAGCAGAGGGCTTCTCTGGAAAGCAGTGGCGGGAGGCTGAAGGTGCTCTTCTTCAGCTTCCAAACTTTTCTTTTGGTAATCGTGGAAATAGGAAGCTGGAATGTTTTTAGGTGAAATACTGGAGCGGTAGGTTTTTAAATTTTGGACCATAGACTGCCCTAAAGGAATCAGGTTGTCTGCTTTGTTTTCTTAGGCAGGTTAGAATTTAGAACTTCCATTAGGTTTGTTTGTAGTTGCAGAGGTGACTTTGAAATAGGAAAATCAAAGGGTCTCGAGCAGTACTGGAATTTCCTTTTGGCCTAAATGGGAGCCTGATTTTGTCCCCACTGGGACAACCATGCCTCAGTAGTTAGAAAAATGAAACACAAGAGTTTCAGTTTTCAGTTTTATTGCGGTTATATACCGCCCTTCTCCCGGATGGGACTAAGGGCGGTTTACAGCCATGTTAAAACAATCAGATACAAAAATTAAAACTAATAAAATAATTAAACTGTTTGGCCATAAAATTAAAACCCCTACTAAAAACCCTATTAAAATTTAACGCAAATTTAAGTCAGACCGGCTTGGTGAAACAGTAGAGTCTTCAGGGCTCGTCGGAAGGCACGGAGGTCAGGAATCTTTCTTATATCCGGGGGTAGTTCATTCCATAGGGCTGGAGCTCCCACAGAGAATGCTCTCCCCCTGGGGGCCGCCCGCCGGCATTGTCTGGCCGCCGGCATCCTGAGGAGGCCCTCTCTGTGAGAGCGTATCGGGCGGTGGGAAATATTCATTGGCAGAAGACGGTCCTGTAAATATCCCGGTCCTAAGCCATGGAGCGCTTTGAAGATGTTGACTAGCACCTTGAAATGCACCCGGAAGACCACCGGGAGCCAGTGTAGCTCGCGCAAGAGGGGAGTTACCCGGGAGCGACGAGTCGCTCCCATAACCACTCGCGCGGCCGCATTCTGGACCAGCTGAAGTCTCCGGGTGCTCCTCAAGGGGAGCCCCATGTAGAGAGCATTACAGTAGTCCAAACGGGAAGTGACGAGAGGGTGAGTGACTGTGTGTAGGGCGTCCCGATCCAGAAAGGGACGCAACTGGGCGATCAGGCGAACCTGATAAAAAGCCCCCCTGGCCACAGCCGTCATATGATCATCTAAAGACAGCCATGCATCCAGGAGGACGCCCAAGTTGCGAACCCTCTCTTGAGGGGGGCAAGATCTCTTCCCCAATAGCCAGTGATGGAACCAACTGGCTATATCGGGGTGCCGGCAGCCACAGCCACTCTGTCTTGGAGAGATTGAGTCTGAGCCTGTTCCTCCCCATCCAGATCCGTACGGCTTCCAGGCAGCGGGACATCACGGAAAGGGCATCATTGGGGTGATCCGGGGTAGAAATGTATAACTGCGTGTCGTCGGCATACAGTTGACACTTCACCCCGAAACCACGGATGATCTCACCCAGCGGTTTCACATAAATGTTGAACAGGAGGGGCGAGAGGACAGACCCCTGTGGCACCCCACAAGTGAGGTGTCTCGAGGCCGACTTTTGTCCCCCCGCCAACACAGACTGCGTACGGTCAGCGAGAAAGGAGGAGAACCACCACATAACGGTGCCTCCCACTCCCAAACCCCCTAACCGACACAGCATGATACCATGATCGATGGTATCAAAAGCCGCTGAGAGATCAAGAAGGACCAGGACCAAGAAATATCCTCTGTCCCGAGCCCTCCAGAGATCATCAACCAGCGCAATCAATGCCGTTTCTGTGCTGTAATCTGCCCTGAAACCTGACTGGCACGGATCCAGATAGACAGCTTCAGCCAGGTAACGAGGGAGCTGTTGCGCTACCACACTCTCAACAACCTTCGCCGTGAAGCGAAGGTTGGAGACCGGACGATAATTACCTAATATAGCCGGGTCCAGGGATGGCTTCTTAAGGAGGGGCCTCACTACCCCCTCTTTCAAGGCGACTGGGAAGACACCCTCACTCAAAGAAGCATTAGTAATACCCTAGAGCCAGCCTTGTGTAACCTCCCGGGAGGCCAGTACCAGCCAAGAGGGACATGGGTCCAATAAACGTGGTAGTGTTTAGCCTCCCTAGAATCCTGTCCACGTCCTCGGGAGTCACAGTGTCAAACTCATCCTAGATAACATTCTCAAGATCTACTCCCGTCATCCCATCTGAAACCACCCAATTGGAGTCTAAGCCGTCCCGAATCTGAGCAACTTTATCATGTAGATATTGCACAAATTCCTCAGCTCTCCCCTGCAAGAGGTCATCCTGCGCTCCCATCTGTAAGAGGGAGCGGGTCACCCTAAATAGGGCGGCTGGGCGGTTATCTGCTGATGCAATAAGAGCTGAGAAATAGTTACGTTTCGCCACTTTTATTGCCACTAGTAAGTCTTAATATGAGTTCTTACCAGTGTCTGGTCAGATTCAGGGTGACTGGCCCTCCAATCACTCTCTAGGCATCTTTTCCGGCGCTTCATCTCTCAGCTCCTTGGAAAACCAAGGAGCAAATCGAGATCGGCACCGGGTCAGAGGCCGCAAAGGCACGATGCGGTCCAAAGCCCTGGCAGCCTCCCTATCCCAGGCGGCTACCAGTTCTTCAGTCGAGCCGTGAGCCAGAGCCTCTGGGAAAGGCCCAAGCTCCGTCAGGAACCTATCAGGGTCCATCAGGCGCCTGGGACGGAACCACCTAGTCGGTTCTGTCTCCCTGCGACGAAGGGAAGTGGTATGATAGTCTAGCCGAAGGAGCGAATGATCTGTCCATGACAAGGGATTGATGACTAGTTCCCCTAAATCAAGATCATTCAGCCACTGACCAGAGGTAAAAACCAAGTCTAGTGTGTGTCCCCCCGTGTGGGTGGGGCCATGAACTAACTGGGTCAGGTCCATGGCTGTCATGGAAGCCATGAACTCCTGAGCCGCCTCTGACGTTTCGCCAATGGATGGCAGATTGAAATCCCCCATAACCATAAGTCTGGGGGTACCAATCGCTACCCCAGCTATTACGTCGAGCAACTCAGGCAGGGCTGCTGCCACGCGGCAAGGAGCCAGGTACGTGATCAGCAAGCCCATCTGCACCCCACGACCCCACTTCACAAGGAGAGACTCACAGCCAGCAACCTCCGCCCCTCCCCTGACCCCTCAGCTGATGAAATGCGCGGAAACCTGGTGGGCACATCTCGACGAGGGGCACCCCCCCCCCCCTGGCCCAACCAAGTTTCCGTAATTCCCGCCAGGTCCGCACCTCCCTCCTGGATTAGATAGTTAAAGAGGAGGAAAGGAAAAAAGCATAAGGCATACATTTGGGGTTAATGATCTGGGTGTAATTTAAAGAAATAGAAAATATTTTGAACATCTATATCCCATAGGTCTATCAATGGTAAACGTTTATCTATCTTTGGATATGCCTCAAAAAGGCAGTTTGTGTTTGCTTGGACAATACCATTAATTAAACAGTACTTCAGGACTCTTTGTTTCTTTATAATTTTTTTAGTCCAGTGCAATTTGCAAACTTATAAATATAATTTATCCAAGCAAGATAGCTTTTTTGCTATTCAATCTACCGGATAACCAAACAACTGAAGTTATAACAAGGGATCTGGGGGTATTCTAGTCCAGCCCCCTGCTCTTATGGTACATCATTTTGTTAGTGTTGGGAAATGTGGGACGCAGATTTACAGTGGATTTCATAAAGAAAGGTTTTTAAACCAGTTTTCCAATTTTCTCAAAAATTAACCAAGATAAAGAACAGACATTCTCATTTAGAGAATATTTACCAGTGGGATGTCCAGCAGGGTGAGCAGTCTACAAAGTTAAGTATAATGCTATTTCATAAAGTCGAACTATTTTTACACTCAGTATTTTCTTGGAAATTTAAAAATACAAAAAAAAATATATAGAAAAGTTATAAAAAGTTATAAAAAGAAAAATAGGAATAACAGAATAAGGAAAGAGAAGATGAACATATAGATCCAGAAAAAATAACAAAAACCTCTAAACTTCTTTACAGCAGTTGCAAATAATACTGTTTCTGCCCTCCCAAATAACACAACAGTTCCATTCTTTTACAAATAGCCCTTGACTTAGGACCCGTCTTCAAAAAAAAAAGGTGACTTACAGACCCAGCCTCTGAACAGCCGTCGCAGCGTGACACACTTGCAGTGATCATCATAGCATCTCTGACAGTCGTGCCTTCCCAGTTGGCTCCCTGCCAACACAGTGAGTGGGGAAGATTGCAAGTCGTGGTCATGTGATGCGTCTTTTTCTCTCCCCCCAATAATTTTATTATTAAAACAGATAAAGCTAAATACATATATAGATATATACATACCCACAAATATGAAAAAGTGTAAAAAAAATCACCCCTTCCGCAAAAGGCATAGAAAATGAACCTTCATCCCCGACGTTAACCATTTATCGCTGTTTCTTAAATTGCAACCAGTTACACCTTCATTCCATGTTTCACCGCTTTTTCTAAAACCCATCTCTAAATCTTCAGCTCTTGATGCTGATCAACAAAGATCCAATACAAATTAATGTAATGTAATGTATTGCCAGAAATTAAAAGCCAAATTATACAAAGGGCTATAGAGCCAAGCTATAAAAATGTGAACCAAATGTGTGATATCTTTGTACCGTGATAGATACTTGAAAACGCTGCCACAGTTTCAAAACCAAGGCCAATACTAGAACAGTTACATGAAAAATTAGGTCAAGTGGATGGGGCAGTGTCCTTAGGACCGTAGAGGGGCGCTTCTTTTCAAGCATTTCCTTGACGCAGGGTAGCTGAAGCCAAGCACTACTTGGCAGGAAGGAGGATGGGCCTCTGGCTGGGTGGTTGCTCCGATCCGGCCAATGTCTCTTCTTACCTTGCTTGAATGGCTGAGACCCTAAGCCTGTCAGATTATCTTATTTATTTATCTTTGCAACCCACCAGGTCTCCCCAGGTAGTTTAGGAGAGAAACAGGCTAGCAGCCTATTGATTTCTTTGCTATGTATGGGAAGTGTGAATGTATCAGCCACCTGTGTTAGAAGGAGCAGTTTCACCTCCAGTTTCTTGGGCTGCACCATTTGAATCACTCTTAGTTCAGGGGATTCAAAATTAGGGACAAGGTGGCCACTCTGCAGCTTTTTGTGAGTAAGGGTGGACTTCCTTGTGAGTCTCTACCTTGAGAGTTGTTCCTCAGTCTAATGGAACAACCTGGGAGATGAGTGCATAGGATAGCCAGTTGTGTATCTTCACCCAATCATGGCTATTCCCCAAGTCTTGAGTTGTTGTGCGGCTTTGTTGTCTTGCTTTTGTTTGCTGGTGGTGTTCCTTTCAAGGGATGTTATCTACTGGGTTTTACTGTTGGCTTTATAGTTTTTCTGTATGTTTAGCTGCCCAGAGTCATTTGAAGTTGGACATCCTAGAACTGTGATGGTGAACCTATGGCACGCGTGCCACAGATGGCACACGGAGCCATATTAGCGGGCACGCCGGCTTAGCTCTGGGGCTTATGCATGCACCGGCCAGCTGATTTTTGGGCCTTCTGGGCCCACCAGAAGTAGGGAAACAGGCTGTTTCCTGCCTCGTGGGGTGGGGTGGGGTGGGGTGGGGACGGGAAGGCCCATTTTTCTTTCTTACCTGGCTCCAGATCCTCTCTATTTATCTGGGAAGGGTGAAAACAGCCTTTCCCACTCGCTTGGAGGCCTGAAAGGAGGCCATTACCCAACTCCCGGTGGAACAGGAAGTGACTTTTTTGCTGTCCCCAGCCTCCAGAGACTCCTAGAGAGTCACTTCCTGTCCCACCGGGAGTTGGGAAATGGGCCGTTTCAGGCCTTTGGAGGGCCTCCAAGGGAGTGGGAAAGGCTGTTTTGCCCTTCCCAGATAAATAGAGAGGATCTGGAACCAGGTAAGAAAGAAAAACGGGCCTATCAGGCCATCATGTGCCAGGGGCGGTGGTTGCATGGGCATGCACGACCCGCCCCCGTCCCTCCCTCTCCTGGCACGCGATGGCAAAAAGGTTAGCCATCCCTGTCCTAGAAATTCTAGATGAATAAATACATGTTGCTGCATTACAAAATAAGACTTCGTAGCCCATTATTAATCAATTTTACAATTTTCAGCTGAAAAGTTAAAAAAATCTAGAGATAATAAAGATTGGTTTTAGAAGGCTTTACTGTTATAATTTATCTGTATATATATTTGTAGAGTCTTATTTCCATAGTATTTTGGCAAGTGGATGGCCATATAGAATGAGTGAGTGAGTGAATCAATCAATGAGAAGATTTGTAGCTCAGGGTTGAAATGAGGGCTCCTTGGTGTTCTCTGAGCTTGGTTGGTTTCTTGCAGACGTTTCATGACCCAAACTAGGTAACATCCTCAATACTAGTGACTGAGCTCTGGCTGGACATAATTTTAAAGGGATGAGCCCTGGAAACTTTAAATGTTAAACGTCTCTCCCCCCACCCCCCCATTCTAACCTGGGAAGCCATGGCTAATAGCTAATTGGCTGGCAGTGTAGAGGTAGGGATATTGGCAGGCTGGATGCTATCTGCAGGGCAGTCACAACTCAGGCGTGAAAGATTAATAGGTGCTGTGTCAAAAATGTGATGCTTCCTTTGCTGGTGATTCATACATTCTTTGTCAGTAATTTGTCAGAGTTTGTTGTCAAGTCACCAAGCAAGAGAATATATTGTTTTACAACTGGGTTCTCATGCCAAATTAAGACATGGTATTGTTAATCCTGCATTTATCCCCAAATGTTAGTCATAAACTTTATTTACAAACCCACCAGTCCCTATTGTGTTTCATTTTCTGCATATTTGGGTACTTCTGCTCTCCATTATTTAATAGAGCACTAAGAGTATGCCTAATTCTGGGAAATGACTGTGGAAATGGGGGGAACGGGACATTTGAAGGGTGCCCTAAGCATCTCCAAAAGAGCAAGTTCCTTTCAGAATCTTCCTGAAGCAGATTTAACAGTGGTTCAGCGTGCAATGTATCTCTCGGCTCGGGAAGGTGGAATGTCCGGCTGGCTTCCTTGATGCGTTGGGGAGGTAGCTGCTCTCCTGGTAAAGGAAAGTTACGTAGATGTTCTGCAAATCATCTTCATTCCTGCCTCTGAGAAGCCCATCAGGTCAACTAACTGGAGACTGAAATAAAAGCACTTTGATAAATAAAAGCTGCCGAGCCTCGGCTTTACAAAGGGGCTTTGATGCTTCTGAGGAATTCATGTTTTTAACATTTTGTCGAATGTTTGATTGGAAAATCACATCCTTGTGCCTCAAATCCATCGTCCTGTACTTTAGAAGGGCAGAAAATAGAGCTTGACGTGTTTGATGTCCTTCCAGATATTCCATGTTAGCCTGACAAGTTTCAATGTTCTTAATTCCTTCAGTTTTGTTTTGTACGATTGGGTTCCTAATCCCCTAATAATAATTCTTGCTTTTCTCTCAAAAGCAGATTATTTATTAATTAAGATAAAGGCTTCCCCTGTCCGGCTGTGTCTCATTCTAGGGGGTGGTGTTCATCTCCATTTCTTGGCCGAGGGAGCCATGTTGTCGGAAGACATTTCTCTGATCATGTGGCCAGCATGGTTGTATGCCAAGTCGTATGGAATGCTGCTTTATTTATGTCCTGCCTTTATTATTTTTCCAAATAACTTCAAAGTGGCAAATCTATCCAGTATACCTCTTTCCTGTTTTCTCTACAACAATAACCCTGTGAGCTGAGTTGAGTTGAGGGATTATGACTGGCCCAAGGTCATCCAGCCATCTTTCATGGCCAAGGCAGGACTTAAAATCACAGCTTTCAGCTTTCTAGCCTGCTCACCTTGTTCCTCTAGTAGAGGAACATGTTTAAAAAGACTCTAAACAGTTTACAGAACAGAACATTTAGAACAGCAATAAAAATTCATGGCACATTTAGATCAAAAAACAAAACAGAAAAAGAATTTAAATTCTTACCTTACGTGCAAGCTAATAAACCAATGGCATCACTTCAAACTCCAAAGGGTTTCTGGGATGGTTCAGTGTTTAATAATGTAAGCAAGCCAACAGCAGGGAAAGGGATTGAATTTGAAATTCAATAGTACAATGTACTAATAGCAAAACAGTATCAGTAGGCCTCTTTCCCCCTCCCATGTTAGCGGGGAACTGTTAATCCTTTCTGCCAGGAAATAAAATTCAGCAGGTTTGAAACCAATTGGACTGCCCCTCAAGGACCTCCCTAAAGGACTGTAGAACCAACCTTTTGAATTGTACTTAGAAGCCCGTGGGAAGTCCCCATGATGCCTGGATCTTTGCTGTTGAGCCCCTGGAAGCCCATCAGTGTGAGCCCTTTGGCTTGATCATCATGCAGTGGTTAGAGCACAGTACTGCAGACTACTACTGACTACCAGCTGACTGCAATTTGGCAGTTCAAATCTCATACCAGGCTCAAGGTTGACTCGGCCTTCCATCCTTCTGAGATGGGTAAAATGAGGACCCAGATTATTGGGGGCAAGAGGCTGACTCTGTAAACAGCTTAGAGAGGGCGGTAAAGCACTGTAAAGCAGTATATAAGTCTAAGTGCTATTGCTGCTATCTTGGGATTGTGTCTGGAAAACAACCAGAAGCCAGTGCAACACGCAACTGTGGTGTTACACAGGCAAATGTGAATTACCCAGAACTGTGGGTTCCACCAGTTGTAACTTTTGTGTACTCAAGGGCAGCCCCATATAGAGCGCGTTGCAGTAATCCAGCTAAGAAGCAGTAGGGCAGGAGGGACTGTGAGCAAGGTTTCCCAGCTCAGAAAAGAGCACAAGTGACGCACATAGGACCCTATGCAAAGGCTACTGCTGTGGTTGCCCCTGCTCCTCAAGCAGGAGGTTCCACGTATTGAACACCATCAAAAATGACAAAGCGGTTCTTCCCATCCAAGCCATTCCAGTCTCCAGGCCCCAGATAAGTCTTGGAAGAGCATCTCCTGCATATGGATGATGTCATACCTCCTGCTACCCAGTGACCTCTCCTGGCAGCCAATCAGAGGAGAGCCCTGAGAACCACCTAGAAGAGTGGACCTCTTCCCTCTAACAAGACTGACCGGAACTGGCCACAGAGGAAGGGGGAGAACCCAGCGCTGGTCTGGAAGGATGCCAAAGTCAACAGTCCTGAATCCACCGAGAAATCCAGGAGGGCCAGAAGAAATGCCCCCACTTCATCTGAGCCTCTGTCCCCAAACACTTCCAGGGCCTTCTACAATTGGGCCTGATTGCAGAGTGAAAAGGCTCCGGAAGAGTCGGATTCATTCATGGCCTTCCAAAGCTGAGGGCCCACCACCCTCCCCACAACCTTCCCTTGGAGGCTCGGTGAAAGTTGGATCCAGGGATGGCTTCTCTTGAGAAGGGACCTGCCTCTGCCCCTGCCCCTGCCCCTGCCCCTGCCCCTGCCCCTGCCCCTGCCCCTGCCCCTGGGCTGTCCAAGCGATGGGGTCCCAGGGTCTGAAGGGAGGAACTGGATGGGGAAGAATAGGGTGGTTCAATCCCAGCAGAACTGAAGGGCTGTGGTGGTTTGGATCCGCCAGGCCCGGAAAGTTCCCCCCTCTGGCCCGATGTTCCTGTTCAGGACTGCTTGGAATTTTTTCCTGAACTTGCGTCTGTTGAACGATCAGGTGTCCGTTTAGCAGGAAGGACTTGATACAAATTCATCTTATGTACCAGTTGCACTGTTTGGTGGGGTGGGGTGTCCAGACTGTCACTCCCACCCTACCAATCTTGTGAGGGGCTGCTTTGAAGACCACCCCTTGGGAGGTAAAGCATCTCCCCAGACATCCGCATTGCTCCTAGCTTGGCTATTTTTGAGAAGTCTTTGAAAATCCAGCTTTTCCCCCAGGGTTTAGGGTTGTTCGTTAGCCTTTTATTTGAAGGTGCACATTTTCCTCCTCGTTTTAGCTTTTACTGTGTTTAATGTTGTACGCTGCCCAGTGTCATCTTATGGAGCCGGACAGATCTCCCAATTCAGTCAGTCAGTGTGAAGTGAAGTAGCCATCGGTGGTACTTTCACCCAAGAATTTGTGCGGGGCCCTTTTGCAGGCATTTATATTGTATTCAGTTGTATGAAGGAGTCTACATTTCCTTTTGGGTTATCCAGCCTTCTAGCATGATGGGAAAGAAGGAAGCAACCTTCGCCTTCAGACGAAGAAGTAGTGAAGCCTCTTGATTACAGATCATGATGAAAGCAAGATTCACCTGAAGCCCCTGGACTGTTTTAAAGCTGAGGAAAGGGGGGGTTAGAGAGACGAAGATGGAGAGGGGTACGCTCCAAGCCGGTCTTGGGGAAATGAGTTCATGAAGGCTGAAGCGTTTGAATCTTTTGCAAGAAAACCTTCCAAGGCCTTTTCCTGGAAAGTCTGCATGATTTCAGAAGCCTTTAACAGGCTGTGGTGAGTCTCTTTCTTAGCCCCAATGTTGTCTCATGTACCAAGCTGTACTAATTGTGATAGCTGCCTGCAAAAGGAACTTCTCTATTTCCCTGGTTAGTTTGGTTGTGACTTACGATTTTTTTTCTAGTTGTACAACTAGAAAACTTTTTTGTGTCATGGTTATCAAATTGTAAAAATTTTAGTAGATTTGAAAGTGGATGCTGTCCCAGAATATCTTTCAGTGCTTTTTCATTTTAACAATGTGTTGAATGGTAGGAAAAGTCTATCTTAAATTATTCTGCATGCAAATAATAACCATTCGATAGAAGAAGAAGAAGGGGTGACTGCTGTTCAGCTACCTTGGATCTGCAGAGCAGAACTTGCAGATGCTCCAGGTGATGAAGAAACCTAGCCTTGATTTTTCCACATTTATTTCAGGTGACAAACTTGAATTGGATTGTAAAGAGAGCTCCACCCTCTGCTCAAGTGAGCCCCTCCCTCCCTCCCTGCGATAGGGGGGCGGGGGGGCAGCCAACCATCAGGTCTTGGGCTGAGGGCAGCTGAGCTCCCCTTATTGGCCAGGGGCTCCTCTCAGCAAGCACTGATTTACTAGGGGCTCCTTGACTTTCAACAGTTCATTTAGTGACCGTTCAAAGTTACAACGGCACTGAAAAAAGTGACTTCGGTGAGATGAAGCGCCAGAAGAGACATCTAGAGCGATGCTGGAAGACCAGTAAATCCGAATCTGACCGAACACTTTTGAGAGCCTTTATTAGGACTTATTTAATGGTGATATGGGCGGCAAAATGTTCACATTTTTCTGCATTTATTGCATCCGCTGATTCTTGCCCAGCCGCCCTATTTAGGGTGACTCCCTCCCTCCTTAAGGTAGGGGGAACAGAGGAGCCCTTGCAAGGTAGAGCTGAGGAATTTGTGCAGTTTCTGTCAGATAAAGTCGCTCAGATTCGGATGGACCTGGACACTGATTGGGCAATACTGACTGAAATGACAGGGGCGGGTCTTAGTCCTACTATGTGGGAGGAGTTTGAGCCAGTGACTCCTGAGGAAGTGGACAAGGCTGTAGGGGTGATGAGTTCCTCCACTTGTTTGTTGGACCCATGCTGCTCCTGGCTGGTTTCAGCCAGCAGGGAGATGACATGAGGCTGGCTCCAGGCTTTAGTTAACATGTCCTTGAGGGAAGGGTCCTTCCCGCAACCATTAAAGGAAGCGGTTGTAAGGCCCCTCCTCAAGAAGCTTTCCCTGGACCCAGCAGAATTAAAGAACTTTCGTCCAGTCTCCAACCTACCCTTTGTGGGAAAGGTTGTAGAGAAAGTGGTGGCACTTCAGCTCCTGCGGTCATTGGATGAATCAGATTATCTGGACCTTTTCAGTCCAGCTTCAGGCTGGTTACAGCATGGAAACTGCCTTGGTCATGCTGATGGATGATTTCTGGCGAGCCTGAGATGGGGGTCATTCCTCTATCTTGGTGCTACTTGACCTCTCAGTGGCTTTCGATACCATTGACCATGGTATCCTTCTGGGGTGATTAAGGGAATTGGGAGTGGGAAGCACTGTGTTGCGGTGGCTCTTCACCTATCTCTCTGGTCAATCACAGTTGGTGTTGGTAGGAGGACAGAGGTTGACCCCAGGGCCCCTCGTCTGCGAAGTGCCTCAGGGCTCGGTCCTCTCTCCTCTCCTGTTTAACATTTATATGAAACCGCTGGGTGAAATCATCCGAGACATGGGGTGGGATATCAGCAATATGCTGATGATACCCAATTGTATATCTCCACCCCTCGTCAGTTTAGTGAGGCAGTGGATGTGATACACTGGTGCCTGGAGGCTATGAGGAGCCTGGATAGCTCAGCAGACTAATGCATTGTGCATTGTGATTAACTCCAGCTGTCTGCAATTACTGTAAGTTCGAATCTCACCAGACTCAAGGTTGACTCAGCCTTCCATCCTTTTTAAGGTAGGTAAATTGAGGACCCAGTTTGTGGGGGCAATAAGCTGACTTTGTATAAAAATATACAAAAGTGTGAAGGCTATTGCTTAACACATTGTAAGCCGCCTTGAGTCTCCGGAGAAGAGCGGCATATAAATCAAATTTTTTTAAAAAAAGATCTGGATGGGAGTCAACAGGCTCAGATATAACCCAGGCAAGACCGAATGGCTCTGGGTATTGCCCCCTAAAGACTATGTTGATTGTCCATCCTTGGTTCTGCGGAGGGGAAAAAGTGCCCACCTCAGAACAGGCTTATAATTTGGGTGACCTCCTAGACTCACAGCTGAGATTGGAACAACATCTGATGGCTGTAGCTAGGGGAACCTTTGCACAGGTTCGTCTGGTGCATAAATTGTGACCCTACTTAGATCAGTAGGCTCTCCTCACAGTCACTCATACCCTTGTCATCTCACGGTTGGACTATTGCAATGTGCTCTACATGGGGCTACCCTTGAAAAGTGTTTGGAGACTTCAGTTGGTCCAGAATGCAGCCACGCTAGTTATAGTGAGTGCACCTAGATACACTCACATTACACCAATTCTCCGCGAGCTGCACTGGCTCCCTATCGGTCTCTGGGCGCAATTCAAGGTGTTGGTTATTACCTTTAAAGCCCTACATGGCTCAGGGCTAGGCTATCTTTAAGACCGCCTTCTACTGCAAAGCTCCCAACAACTGGTAAGATCCCACAGCGTCGGTCTCCTCCGGGTCCCGTCAGCTAAACAATGTCGGCTGGCGGGAGGGCCTTCTCTGTGGCTGCTCTGGCTCTCTGGAACCAATTACCCCCTGAGGTCTGGACTACCCCCACCCTACTGGCTTTCTGGAGAGTGGTGAAGACCTGGCTCTTCTGGCAGGCCTGGGGCTGTTGATCTCGCTACGATGATCTTACGAGACCCAGCCACGAATTGGAGTGTATAGGTTTTAATGTTTTCTTTTTAAACTTTTGTATAGGATATTGTTTGCATTATTTTATTCTTTGTTGTTAGCCGCCCAGAGTTCCTCAGGAGTTGGGCAGCATAAAAATGCGACCAATAAAAATAAAATAATAAAAAACGTATGGCAGTTTTTCACAATTACAGCCGTTGCGGTATCTCCCTGCTCATGTGATCCAAATTCAGATGCTCGGCAACAGGATCATACTTATGACCATTGCCATGTTCCAGGGTCACATGATCACTTTTGCAACCTCCTTTCATGAAAGTCGATGGGGAAACCAGATTCACTTATCAACCAGACTACTAAATTATCAGCTGGAGTGATTCACTTAACCATGGCAAAAAATGTCATATAAAGTGAGTTTTGCCCCATTTTATGACATTTCTTGCCATGGTCAAGTGCGTCTCATTTAACAACAGAAACTTTGGGCTCAGTTATGGTCATAAATTGAGGAGTACCTGTATTAAACCCCCAGCTGGTTTGTTCTCATTAATCAGAGACAGGGATGTTCTAGGTTCCTGCCCAATTAACCAAAGATGGGAGTTTTTCCAAAGAGAAATCCATCTGTTACGTCTAGTTTTTCTTGTGAGAAGCCAGGAAGCAGTGGAATGCAGGGGCTGAGTTGGTGTCGGCAGAGCAGGGATAATGCTGTATCCTCTTCCCTCCGTCAGGTAGGTGTGAGTGCGGTCCCATCCCCATCATGTTCTGGAAGTTTGATCTGAACACGACGTCCCATGTCGACAAACTGCTGGAGAAAGAGGATGTGACTCTGCGCGAGTTGATGGACGAAGATGACGTTCTGCAGGAGTGCAAAGCCCAGAACCGGAAGCTGGTGGACTTCCTCTGCCAGCAGCCGTGCATGGAGGAGCTGGTGCAACTGATCATCCGCCAGCCTCCCCTGGATGTGGATGAGAAAGTTCGCTTCAAGTACGTATCCTTCTTCCGGCCAGCTCAGGTCAGAGGTGGGGGAGGTCCCAGGTGCGTGGCTGCATTTCCGCAGGGAGACCCAGCAGGGGTCCCGCTGTCAGGCCACCCTTCCTCCTTGTGCTGAAGCGCTCAGAAGGCACCTCTTGACCTCTGAGCAATCGGAACAGTAAGAAAGGATCCACAGTCCTAAGGAAAAGTAAGTGTACCCCAGTGAAACCTTTGACTTTTCAACATAACTCACTGGGCAGAAATCGGATTGTTTCAAAATAGTGATAGGTAATGGGATATGATAAATATCAGGCACTATTTACACTTTGTATTATATTGGGTAATTTAAACATAAATACAGATTTTGCATGTGAACAAAACAAGTATGCCCTTGGCTCTAAAACCTGGCTTCACCCTCTGTGGCAGAACCGACCGTCTTCCAGTCCCCGAGGTCAACGGAGGCCCTATTTCAGCTGGGTGGCGTTTGAGGACTCTCCCTCTCCCTCTCCCTCTCCCCCCACTCTCTCATATACACACACATGATCTTGATGGGACTCAGATCTGGGCTTTCACCCCCATCCCCCAGCTGCTCCAGGGCCTTCTGTTTCTCCTACCCATAACTTTTTTTTAGCCATTTCTTGGTGGTTTACTGGAATATTTTGGTCACCGTCGTTTTGCAAGGTCCAAGCTTCCGCCTTCTGGCAGACAGCCTCAGGTTCTTTTCCAGAAGAGCCCTCTGGTCTAGGGAAGAGTGCGCCCTGCTTTCTGTGAGCTATCCAGATGCAGTGAAACAGCTCCAACCCATAACATTTCTGTCACCAGGCTTTACAGGGGCTTCCCTGGTGAGATGCTGTCTTTGGTGTTTGCCAAACGTTGCCTTTGCCTTGTCTGTTCAGGTGCACTGTATCAGAAGTCCTGGTCTTTGCCTGGGGTGGGGGGTGTTCCATGGGTCAACTCTGGTCTTTGCCTGGGGGACCGCCTCACTGTTGGTCCTCACTGTTAGGAAGTTTCTCTTTCATTCCAGGTTGCTTCTCTCCTTGATGAGTTTCCATCCATTGTTTCTTGTCCTGCCTTCTGTTGCTTTGGGAAATAAGTCAACCTCCTCTTCGGGGCAGCACCTCAAATATTGAAAAACTGCTATCATGTCCTAGAGTAGCCATACTAGTCACTAGGCATAATAGCAGTCTTCCAATATTTGAGGGGCTGCCACAGAGAGGAGGGGGTCAATCAGGGGTGAAATCCAGGAGGTTCTGTCAGGTTCTGGAGAACCGGTAGCAGAAATTTTGAACAGTTCAGAGAACCGGCAGTGGAAATTTTGAGTAGTTCCAAGAACCAGCAAATTGCATCTCTGGCTGACCCCTGAGTGGGGTTGGAATGGAGATTTTGCAATATCCTTCCCCTGAAGTGGGGTGAGAATGGGGATTTTGCAATATGCTTCCCCCAGGAGTGGGGAGGGAATGGGGATTTTGCAGTATCCTTCTCCTGCCATGCCCACCAAGCCACGCCCACCAAGCCACACCACGCCCACCAAGCCACGAAACCAGTAGTAAAAAAAATTAGGATTTCACCACTGGGGTCAAGCTATTTCCCAAGGCACCTGAAGGCCAGACAAGGAATAATGGATGGAAACTGAACAAGGAGAGATTCAGCCTGGAAATGAGGAGAAATTTCCTGCCAGTGAGAACCATCAACTGATGGGACAGAAGTTGCCTTCAGAAGTTGTGGGAGCTGCTTCATGGAGGCTTTCAAGAAGAGACTGGACTGCCATCTGTCAGAGATGGTGTACGGTTTCCTGCTGGCCCTAGAGTGGGGTGGGAATGGAGATTTTGCAATATCCTTCCCCCAGGACTAGGGTGGCAATGGAGATTTTGCAGTATCCTTCCCCTGCCATGCCCACCAAGTCACACCACACCCACCATGCCACGCCCACAGAACTGATAGTAAAAAAATTAGAATTTCACCACTGATATAGACATACAAGTGGTAGGCACATACCAGACAACCAATCATTCTTCAACTCTACACAATGCAGATACTACAATGCAGATAGAACACGGCGAGGAGAGAGATGCCCTCTCATGGCCTCCCTTATATAGACAGCTTCTTAAAGTGGCAGTAACCCTGCTGACTCATTCTCATTTCATCATCTTCGATTTACAGCCTTACAGCGGCTGGTCAGCTTTAACTCTTCATTACCCTGACAGTTCATCTGTTAGTTCTTCTCATTGCACGACCGGTTTGATTCACATGATGAATCCGTGAATGTTTGGCTGGACCGTCAAGGGCTCCTCTTGGCAGACCTCACACGTGGATCTGGTCTGTGCAGTTTCTTTCTAATGACTGAGTCTGCTCTTTGACCTGGGTTGTGGCGAGAGCTACATGTGGGTCACAGGGTGAAATTCTCGGAGACTCTTCCAGCAGACTGGCTTCTGCTCTGAGGTGGGACTCACTGGGATGGCCTGGCTGGGGCCGGCTGGCAGTCGTTGGAAACCTTCCCCACATCTAGCAAATCTTCCAGAGGGTGGCCTGATTAACGTCCGGCACTTTGCAGCCCCTTGCCCAATCTGGAGGCACCTCTAGCCTTCTTTCCCAGGTCTTGGGGGGGGAGGGGGGCGCTCTTTTGGTCTAGGCACATGTGGTGGTACCCACTTCAACCACAAAGAGCAAACCCAACTGAGCACCTAAGATTCTCTCCTAGATCCTCTCCTTTAGGGATCGACTCTGATTTGAGCTATTGACAGACTGAGGCTGTACTTAGTCTACATGTGGAATCAGCATTGATGTTGTGCTCAAATGACACAAGGGGCTGCAAAATATAAACAGTGCCTGGTACTCATTCAGTTTTTTTCACCTGTCCATGCTGTGGAAGATTCCTGGGTTTATCTGCATATTGACAGCTGTCAGTATGCAGATTGACTGAAGTCAGGGGCTTCAGTGGGGCGAGCTTCCTCCCCCCCTCCCCGCCCCGGGCTTGGGGGGAAAAAGAGGAAAGCGGCAGAAGGCTCATCATTTGTGGGGAGCCCAGCTGGGAAGGGGAGAAGGGCGGAGAAGGTTCTGAAGGAGGAAAGGCGGAAGGAAAGCGGACAAGATTTGGGCTATTCCCTGATACAGGTGCCCTCAGATTGTGACTGGTCGCTTAGCAACCATTCAAAATTATGACGGGTCATGCAAAAGGTACTTGTGACCCGGTTCTGAAGCCCCTGCAGTCCCGTGGCTGCCTGTTCAGCAGCTGCCTTGAGCTTTCTCAGCTCGACCACAACCACAATTTATGACCTTTTGCTGCTTATGACTTGTGTTCGCTTAACGACTCTGGCAAAGGAGGTTGTGAAGTGTGTCCAGTCACATAACAACTGATCGACAACCGTTATGACTTACCACTAAAACGGGCAGGCTTCACGATGGTTGTAAGTTGAAGACTATCTCTGCTCTGCTTTCATTATGTACTGCTCTTTCCATTTTTTAAACTTGTCCTTTTTGTGGTGTCCTTGGTGCTCTCTAGAGGTTGGTTAGTTTCTTGCAGACGTTTCATTACCATACTATGTAACGGTATCAGTCTAGCTCCCGTTGTTCTTTCTCTCCTGTATTGTATGTGTAAGCATCTCAACTCTCTTTGCCTTTTTTAGAATTTCTCAATCTCCCTGAACTGAAGGAGTTTCCATCCATGGAATCTTTTCCCCTTTGCTTATTGAGGGGAAATCTCGAACCCTGAGCTGGCTTCAAGGAGGTCCCGTTCTGATTGCAGGCGAATGAAACCTCTGCCCTGCAATGCAAGCCCCCCCTTTTTCAACATTAACCATCTAATATTATCAAGGGCTGTTCTGGAAACCCCAAAGGCCCTTTGTCAAAATGGAGCTATAATGTTATTGGAGAGATAAGATGCCTTGTCTCTCTCTCCAGCAATTCAGACAAAAGATGGGGCCATCGGAGCCTGGAGAGAAAAAGAATCGGAAAACCAGAAGGGGAGGTTGGGGCAGCCCTACTTCTCCTTTCGTCCTTGGTTCCAGGCTGGAGCTCTTTCTCCGGAGCCAACCAAAGCCTAGGTCCAGCCCCCCCTGCCTCCCTCTTCCCTGAGCTTTTTTTTCTTTTTCTTAACCCTGAATATGCACGATAAAACATTTTCATTTCTTTTTCTTGAATTGGCCTCGTTCTCAAAATATTATTCTCTGTTAAAACATACTCCTGAGTAAAGCACTGCACTACAAAGCTCAGCCCCCCCCCCCCCAAGTGACTGATTGGGAAGGATTACCAGACCCCCTCCTCCCCCCCATTTTTCCTATGCCTGGCATTTGTGTCTACGAATGCCCCATCCCCAGAACTCCGTGCTGCCTCCTTTGCGTTGCCTGAGCATGTTCTTGCCTTGTTCCATGTGGCCTTCAAACCATGGGTGGTGGGCCTTGGCAGTCCCCCCTCGCCCTCTCTTAGGGAGACAAGACAAGGCCCCGCTTGTCCTCAGCCTTGGCTTTGCGTCTGCTTCTGCTCCTGCAGGTACCCGAACACGGCCTGCGAGCTGCTGACCTCGGACGTGCCCCAGATCAGCGACCGGCTGGGGGGAGATGAGGCCCTGTGGGATGTCCTCTACGGCTTCTTGGACCAGGAGCCTCCCTTGAACCCCTTGCTGGCCAGTTTCTTCAGCAAGACCATCGGCAGCCTCATCGCTAGGAAAGCAGAGCAGGTGAGGGATTCTTTCCTCCCCCATACTGGCTCCTTTTATGCTTTTTCTTCTGCTCTGTTGATGGTTTCCCTGAAAGGTCGTGTCACTCGGTCTTCCTATATTGCGATTTAAAAAAGAACAACTGCGCAGTCGAATTGGACCAGATCCAAAGGAGCTGTGAAGTGGGGTGTAGACGGTTCTGCCTTTGCAGCTCAGCATTTCCCTGCCGATCTGTGGGAGCAGCCTGAAGCTGCCAGAGCTGTGGAGGCAGACAGGGTCCTTCGGCCTGTGACCTCAACCGCTACCGCTCTTCAGCTCCCAGCCCCTCCGGGCTGGTTAAAGCAGCCCCAGAGGTGGTGGTGTGTGAGTGGGCTCTAGTGGTGGGGAATGCTTCCTTGAGTGAGGGGGTTATTCCTTTGCTTCTTAAGGAAGCTTTGGTTTGCCCCTTCCTCAAGAAGCCATTGCTGAACCCACCGTGCTGGACCATTTCTGTTCGCTTTCTAACCTCCCCTTTCTGGGGAAGGTGGTTGAGAAAGTGATGGTGCTGCAACTTCAGGAGGCCTTGAATGGCAGAGATTATCTGGACCAAGACCCGCAGCAAGAGACCCCCTTGGTTGCACATTTGGATGATCTCTGGCAAGGGTGGCGTGGAGATTGTGCTTCCACTCTTGCGCCACTTGACCTTTTGGTAGCTTTCGATACCGTTGTCCCAGTATCCGCTCAGAAGACCAGGGGAGGGGTACGGGGGTGTGTGTGCTTCGGCTCCTCCTTCCAGGGCCGACTCCAGTTGGTGGGGGTTCCAGCCGTTGGCCCCTGCTGGGCTGGGGGGTCTGCATGTCCTCTGAATGTTAGCTGTAAGGTGCGCTTGCTTAAAATTAAGAACTTTAATGAGGCCTCACTATCGTGATGGTTTTCCCCAGGTGATTTCATTCCTGAGGAAGAAAGCCGAGTTTATCGATCTGGTGCTGAAGCATCTTGAGACGTCCGCCATGATGGACCTCCTGTTGCGACTGGTCAGCTGTGTGGAGCCGGCTCCCCTTCGCCAGGAAGTGCTGCAGGTCAGGGCTGCTCCTCTGCTTTCCCTTTGCTTGACTCTGTGGCTGGACAGGGGACAGTGCTGGGAGATTGCCCCCTTTAAAGAGGCCAGGCTCTTGCTCCATGCCCTGGCAGGCCTGGGTGGGCCAGGTGGTGGGGGATCTTCCCCTCTGGCATTCAGGAGGACGCAGGACCCCTCGGGGTTTGGATTGGGGCTTCCTTCCCTTGGACGGAGCAGATGTGACTGGAGGGGGATGTTCCATAGCAGGGGCTTTCTCTGTGTAGGATAATTCCCCTTTGCTGGCCGCCTTCAGCCTGATTGCTGGAAATGGCAGTGTGTCTGTTCGTTGGCTTTCTTGCAGGGCTCAGTCTGAGTTGCTGAGAAGTGCCTGTTCTGGGAGCCCCTTTTCTCCCAGCAGATCAGCAGACTCGACTGGAGATTGCTTTGCTGGTGCTGGGGCCAGGGAGGGTGGGGGGTGGCGGGAAGCCCTTCTTTAGCTGCTGTGCGACTCGGCCTCTTCCAAGCTGGGACTTCTTTGGAGCTTCTGGGAATAAAGCCTGCAAGGGGGCTGTGGCCATGGTGGTGTGAGAAACACCCAAGGTTCAGATGGACCATCGGGAAAGGTGTTGCGCTTACCTGTTCTTTTCCCCCTCATTTTGTCCTGCAGTGGCTGAATGACGCAAAACTTGTTCAGAGGCTGCTGGAGCTGATCCGCCCTCACCAGGATGAAGATGTGAGTGTCCTTTGACCAGCAGTCAAGAACGGGGAGTGGTCCCTTGACCCTCTCGCCAGAAGAGAGGTGGGAGGCCAGCATTCTGAGAGAGCCCTGAGGGAGCCTCATCCCTCCCACTCTGACCCTGAGGGCTCCTTCACAGGGAGGGGCCTTTTGGAGGGGGGGATCCTGCTCAGTAGAGCCTCTGGGCCGCGGGTGGTGGTTGAAAGGTTGCCAGGACTCCAGCTCCTGTTCTGGCTGGACACCTGCCTTCTTCCCCAGGCCTTGAGAGGTAGCTTTGCCCTCAGGGGTTTGCCCGTCTTCTTCTTTGGTGAAACGCTTCTTAACTGTCGGTTTCCCTTGCCACACTAAAGTATTCCTGGTCTTACAGTGGTTTGCTGAACAAGCCCACATCAGCTTGATTCACGGAACAAAGGATGGCTGTTATTGAGCTTAAATACTTCTGTTGAATAATAAAGAGATACCAATTAATGAATACAGGAATGCAAAATTGACACATTTAAAAACAGGTGTAAGGAAATAGAATACCAACTGGTTGATTTACGATAGAATAAATGCACCAGAGGCTACAGCTCATTGTTAAATCCATCAAAATTAACCAATGCATAACATAACAGAGAAACTTAGGGCCAGTTCAGAAATCCCATGGAGCAGCCTGTTGTTCAGTGTGGTGAGAGTTTTGGTGCAACTATGGAGGGGACCTGCTGCTCTCACCCACCCACTTCCCATTTCCAAGGGGTTGGGAGGAATCGTTCAGGCCTTTGAAGAACCCTCTTGCCAGGAATGACTTGTTGCCCGGTTTGCAGAGACAATCCAATGCTTCTCAAACCTTGTGTGATATCATCAGGCTGAGCAGAGATCAGAGCAACCAGCTCCAGGAGGTGGCTGACCTGGATCCTCTCCTGGCATCCCTAGAGTCGTAAGTTCCCGAGAAGGTGGCAGCTGTTGGGTGGGAGGAGGAACTGGGGGGGCGGGGGCTGGGGAAGTCAGGCTGCAGCTTGGCTAAGATGGGCCTTCCAGGATGAGTTGGGTTTAGTTTGTGCTGGAAAAGGAAGGAGCTTTGGTGGTGTGATGTGGGTTTTGGGTTGGTGCTGATACCTCATGCATGAGCCAGCCTCACCACAAGAGGTGGTTGCGGGGGGGGGGGGGGGGAGAGAAGAAAGGAATGCCTTGGAGCTCCTGGGAAGAAAGTGCCAGAGAGGGGCAGGGCAGGAGAGTGTGCAGTTTGTGTATCGTGTGTGGAGGGCTTGTCCCAAGTGCCTTCCCGCTCCAGAGAGCCAGCCAGGGCTGGAAGCCAAGGTAATGAAGGTCAACGGGGGGGCGGGGGGATTGCATGCTGAGAGACTGTGGAAAATAAACTGCGATCCATTCAGCAGGCTGCCTGCACCGGGATTCAATTTACAACGATTCAAAATTGTGACAATGCTGGAGGAAGGGGCTTGTACCACTTGTAGCGGAGGTTGAAGCCTGTGCAGCCCTTCCTGGAGTCATATGGTCACAGATTGGGTGCCCTCATGAAAGACCCACCCAAGGGACGCTGCAGCTCGCCACCTACCTGTCTGCCCCCGAGTCAAACCCCTTGGGCTGTCCTACATGGCGGCATCCATTGGCAGCAGTGCCGGGGCCTCCGCTTCATCCCCCGTGGCCTCTTCCGTGGAGAAGGGATACCTCAAGTCCTGTGCAGTGGCCAGTCACACCAGCACTGTTGCCCAAAGCCCCGGCTGCCCTTGCTGCCCGCACACCATAGCCTCTGCTTTGCCCCACTGACCTCTGCTGCCTTCTGCTTCTCTCCAGGCCGCGCAGTCCACCCCTTCACCAATCCCTGTGTCTCATTTCTTTGAGCCTCCTGCTCTGTCCCCCTGATCCTTTGGAAGCCTTCTGATATTCTCCAGGTCTTGGGAGAACAGATGGGCTCTTTGGAATTTGACAGATGGCCTCGCTCCCGTGAAGCCTTGCGAGAATGGGCCGGAGCAGAGGCTTGGGAGCCGTCTCAGACTGCTGATGGTCCCAGGTCTCAGCCCCAGCACTGATGCCAACGAATGCCCCCATGCAGGGCGGCCCACAGGGCAGAGATCGGTGGCGAGAGACGGGCAGGGGGAGTGGTAGCCCTGCTGAGGATTCCTGGGCAGGGCTACTTTGTGCTGCATTGCTGGGGCAGCTGGGGCTTCCTGGGGTGGCTGCAATTTGCACAGCATTGTAGCACCCCCAGTTTGCACACAGCCTGCGCCAGGCCCCCTCCCACAGCCCCTTGCAGCGCCCTCTATGCTCCTTATCTGGGACCCTCTTCGCTTAATGACTGCGGTTCTCGGTCAGCGATAGCAGCCAGAATGCCGGGATTGCAGTCACTAAGCGATGTGACGCTTTCTGATCATGTCACTTAGCAGTGGAAACTCTGGCCCTGCCTGAGCTCCTAAGTCGAGGGCCGCCTGTGACACTTACGTGTACACCTGTTCCTAGTAGGTGGCATCGCAGTATCCCACAGTCGTGCGATCACAATTTGTGGCCCTCACTGTTGGATTCCGAGAAGTGAGGTTGCCAGTGGCCATTGTGTGGCCGTGGGATGCTGCGGTCTCTCAGGGGGTTCTAGTTGGAAGTGCCACTGCAACCATCCTGAGTTGGCCACCTTTGTGATTTAGCTACAGAGTGGCCAGCCCCAATTTCTCCCATGGTGCTGACTTGTGTTTGGTGTCTCAGGCAGGAGTGCGTGGAGCAGCTTTTGAAAAACGTGTTTGACGAGGGATTGACGGAGACCTGCATTGTGAACGGGACACAAGTTTTGCTGACGTTACTTGAGCCAAGGAGAGCTAGGTAAGCGGAACAATTCTGCAAGGCTCCACTGTGCTCCTTCAAGTCCGACTGGCTTTGCGGTTGACCGCTTCCTTCCATTGGGCATGCCACTTTATGAAGCCCTGAGGTGGTTCCTTGCTTGCGTTATGTGTGAGCACAGCGGTTGAGTTGTGCTGAATTCAATTTAGGGGGAAGGCCTTTGGCATGAGCCAAGGCTTTGGGACAATGTGGAAATGAGGAGGAATTTCCTGACAGAACAGTTAGTTAATCAGTGGAACTGCTTCTCTTCCGGAGTTGCAGCTGCTCGATCGCTGGAGATTTTTAAGAATAGGCTGGACGACTGTCTGGGATGGTATAAGGACTCCTGCCTTGGGCAGCGGGATGGACTAGAAGAAGATCTCCGAGGTCACAACTGTGGTTCTAGGCACAGCCATCCCCAATGGCTAGTCAGGAATTCAGGGGCGGGTCCGATGTTCTGATATTTCTTGAATCGTGTCCACTTCGAACATCGCTGGCCAGTGTGCAACCTCTGGCATTTGTTCGCTCTGCAGAATTTGTAGTTGAAGCGTACGGTTCCTTTCCCCCAGGCAACAGCCCAACATCGCTCCTGTGGAAAAAGATCTCCTGAACAGAAGCCATGTGTAGCCTTCCCTTAAAGAGCGATGGGTCAGATCACTCTCTAGGGCTTTGCCGAAGGATCAGCCCAGCGGGCTGCCTTGTGCCCACCAGGGGCCGGGCAGATGGCAGGACGGGAGTTTTGAGCTGAGCAGAAGGCAGCCGCCTGGTAGAAGCAGTTCCATTTCCTGCTCTGAGTTCCAGTGTGATCCTGCTCTGATCTGAGCAGCACGTTTATGGCAAAGGCAGGTTCTTCCAATTTTGCTGATTTTACAGGCATTATAAGATTTGATCGTTTAGAGCATCTGCTAGATAAAAATGTATCCCCCACAGTGCAGGATGGCTGGTTTTTCAGGCCAACGTAGGCAGGAGAATGTTCTTAAGAGCCAGGAGGTTGGCTTTTGCCTCGGCTGCCTGGGTGCTGTCCCTTTGGCTTGGGCCAGGTGATGCTGTGTTCCACAGGCCGGCTGCAACCGCCCGGCTGCGGAGGGAGGCTCCCCTGTTCGAATCCGGTGGATTCATTCCCTGGAACCCTTGGCAGCCTTGAGCTGCTGCACGCCTTTCATGGAACCCTGATCCTCAAGAACCTCCTCCCCAGAAGCCCCTTGGAGACCCTCGAAATGGCACGGGGGGTGGGTGGAGGCTGCACACAAAAAGGATAGCAGGCAGGCAGTTGTGTGTTTGGGAGGAGCCCAGCTTGTTGGGTGACCAGTGTTTCCTCTTCTACTCCTCTCCTGCGGATGGTCCGCCCCAGAGGGCCCTGGGCTTGCTCAGACCGGCCCTTGCGTGCTTCATAGGCCAGAGCCGTAGAGAGGAGTGGCTGAAACCAGGGATGCTGCCTCTGCGTTATTAGCTGTATTTGGTCTCGGGTTCTGTGAATTGGAGGAGGTGCTTTTGGCCACCCTCTCCTCCTCCTCCTCCTCCTCCTCCATTGCCCCTGGCTTTCTCTTTGGACTGGGCCGGTCTGTCTCCAAGACAGCTCTGTGGGCTCTCCTGCCCTTGATCGGCTGCCCTTGGGTGCCGCTTTCCCCTCCGCCCAAAGGGGTACCTACTGTGCTCACCTGGCGGAAGCTCTTCCTTGGATGGCAGGAAAACACCGTGGCTGGTTTGACACCGTATTTTAATTGACGACATTATCTTTAGCTCTGCCAAAAGGGTGGGAAGGTAGGCAGGGCCTGGTAGAATGGGGAAAAGTAGGCATCACCTGGGCAAAAATGGATCATGGGCCTCCCTTAAAAGGCCGGGACCTGTTGGGGTGAAAGGTGGACTTTTCCGGCAGAGCAGGGTCTGCTGTGTGACCAGAGGGGATTTGGCCTGAGCCCCCTCCGGCGCTTTCCTCTGGCCAGTGGGCACTTCTGGTTTCAGGTGTAACTTGCTGCCTTTCATTGGTTTGAAAACAGAACCAGTTTGGTCTGCCTGTAACGGATAAGGTCCTGGCCCAACAGTGAGGGAATCTGAGCCTTCTCCCAGTCTGAGGCACCTTTGGGGCCGGTCCCTCCTCTCAGCCCTGGGAAGAAGGGAAGGGCCAGCCACCTCGGAAACATTGCAGAGAAAACTCAAGGATCTGAACCTGTCTCTATTTCTGCTTTACTGTTTTTCGTTTTAATTATCCTGCACTATGCTGCTTCTCCTAGGTGAGAAATTGAACTACATAAACTTGGAGGTGGCTGTAAAATTGAAGCAGGCCTGTTCTAAGGCACCAGCCATGGCTCCAGTACAGTCAGAACATGATTTGTTTCTGATGTTGGCTTATTTTTCTACCCACAGCTTGGAAGGACTTTCTGACTCCTTCTCCCAGGGGTTTGAAAAGTTTCACCCTGTCAGTAGTGGCATCTTGCAGGGCATCAAGCCACGCCTGAAGGATTTCCACCAGCTGCTGCTTCAGCCCCCCAAGGTATGGGGATTCCCTTCCTCTGCCCCTCTCTGCGGCTAATTCCTACATGTTGGCCTGGATATGGACAGGAGAGGCTGGCAGTCAATGGCAGCCATGACACTCTCAGTGGGGTGGGGGTGGGGAAAGGTAGGGGCAGGCACTAGGACCTGGAAGGAAGGTGGTGAGGAAGAGAATGGAGAACAAGAGATTGCAGATTGGAGATATCCTAGCTGATAGAGAAATATTGAAAAATAAAGGATTATAAGATAGAGATGACTATCAGAAGGGAAAAATAAATGACAAATCGAAATTGCAAAAAAAAAAAAAAATGAGCTAGAACTTTTTTGGATTTACCAAATAAAGTTTTATAAAACCTTTGAGATGGGAGAAAATTTGTATTCGATACGATAGCAACTTGAAGAATTAAGGATCTTAAAGAATTAAAGATCTAGACGTAAAAGAAAAGAATTTAAAGTTGCCTTGTTTGATCAGGGTTAAAATATAGAACATTATTATAAAATTCTGGAAACCCTTTATGGACCTTTGGCCGACATTTGGAGAAAAACGACCACGGTTGTTGTATCTGTGAAGGGGTGGGGGGAGGTGCCTGTATGGGATCTTACGAGGAGGTGGGGGGGAAACTGTTGATTTGCTTACGCTTGTTGCGAGGAAGATCAGGAGCCATTTTAAAAAATATTTTCTTTTTCTATTTTTTCCCCTTTTTGCACATTGTGTTTCTTTTTTCTTTTTTCTTTTTTTCCTGACTTCAGTATTAGCCATTAGGATTATAGAGTTCCTTAATAATAATAAAAAAACCCCTCTCATTTTTTAAAAAAGGAAGTTGACTGGTTCTGGGTGAAATTGTACCAGGGCTGAGGCCGATTGTGGAGATGCGGAGGGAGGTTGGTCAGGAGGGTCTGACTGGGAGTTTTACCTTCTCCAGTGCAGACTGCTTTCCGGGTGCCCTTCTGCCAGGTGGATAACGGTAGCTGGCTCGGCTCACAGGACAGGTCCCATTGAGAAGGAGGCCAGCCTCTCGGGCGGTGGTCTTCGGCAGCCCCCTTGGCAGCGGGCAGCAGGGGAAAGGAGGCACACACGCTCGCTCTCTGCTTGGGCTTTGTGGGGAGCCAGCTTGAAACTCTGGTTTTCCTCTCTTGATGGTGGCAGGTGGCTTCTATCCTGACAACCATCGGCATCCTGGAGGAGCCCCTTGGTAATGCTCGTCTTCATGGTGCCCGCTTGGTCGCCGCCCTTCTTCATACCAACACTCCCAGCATTAATCAGGAGCTGTGCCGGCTTAACATCATGGACCTACTGCTGGTGAGTGCGGGGCTAGGCTAGAAAATGGGGTTTTGGGAATAAGACGTCGGTAGGCCTTTATTTTCATACCAGAGAAAGCATAGCGGCAGGCTTAGGGGAGTCTCGGGGTGCTTGCTGAACCTTGAAAAGAAGGCTTGGTGTGCCTCCGTTGCCCTGCTATGATGGCTTATGACTGATAAGAATGAAGCTTCCTCCTCTGCCTTGTTTCAGGACCTGTTTTTCAAGTACACTTGGAATAACTTCTTGCATTTCCAAGTGGAACTGTGTATCACAGCCATCCTGATGCACTCGGTGCCTGGAAGCAAGTTGCTCACAGAGAATGAGGAGGAGACAGATGGAAATGTCTTCTGGGAAAATGCTGAAGCGCCAGAGAACCTCATGCTGACTCACGTAAGCGTTCTCAGGCATTGACTGAATCTTCTGAAGGGAGGTGGTAGCTGCAGCCATGGAAACCAGCCGTGCACCGAGGAGGCGGGTATTCAGACACTCCGTCAACCTTGGCAAAGAGCGATCGAGCAACCATCAGGAGTGGTATTTTTAGTCCTCCTTAGCAGAGTCTTCCTCCCCGTTCCCCTTTTCTGCAGGAGCTAGAGTGGGTGCTCTTGGGGGCTTCTGGTTCCCTGCCTGTCCTTGGAAGTGCTAAAGGGGAATCGGGTGGCTCTCCTTCTCAGATGCCCCTTGGGCTTCATCTGGCAGCCCCGTCTTAGTGGGTGATGATGAAGGCAGGCAAAGCAAGGCCAAGGATAAAGGGGGGGAATGAGAAGAGCCCAAATCTAAATTGTGCTTTTTCAGTGACAAAAAGCGTTCTTGTCAGAAATGTCAAAATTAAATGTGACAGTTTTGTGGCAAGAATGCTATTAAATGTTGGAAGACGACAACTCCCTTATAGCCTGAAATCTTAATTTATAGATGCTATGTAGGCCATGTGGATGATTCTGGGCAGAATAGGGAGAGCTGGCCCCCTGTGTTTTCCTTTGCAGCCCAGGAACTCCCTCCCTCCCTCCCTCTCCCTTTTTTCTGGTTGAAAACTAGCATCTTCCTTTACTTTCTCTTGTGTCCTAGCAGGCACCAGAAGACATGAGAGACTCAGAACCTCAAATCAGGTCCATGGCAGCAGAGCAGCAGCAGCAGCTGCAGCAGAAGTCTAGGAGGAGGGACAGGCTTGGACCCCCCCAAGCAGCTTCTTTGGCCCCAGCTGGTTTATTATCAGAAGGGGAAGCTCCACACTTGACTTGAGCAGCTGTCCGTGTCTTGGGCTGCTGTCTCGTCTATCCCAGGGCTTCCCAAATGTGGCATGTGGATTTCAACTTCCAGAATTCTCATCCTTAGCTACCCTGGCTAGGAAATTCTGGCTGGGAAATTCTTGAAATCTGCCCACCTAGAAGATTGAGGAAGAGAGAGGCTGATCTGGAAGATCCTGGTTTCTCTGTCCTTTGCTGAGAGAAGGAGCTATAGGCCCCAATGAGCTGAGAAAGGGACCCCGGGCCTGATTGCAGGGGGGAAGGAGGCCCCCAGAGCAGTGCTGGCCTGCCGGGTTTTTGGACAGGCAGCCGCCATTGGGTGCCACCTCTTGGGAGCTATAACTGGAAGGTTAAACCCTGCAGCACAGCGGTGGCAAAATTGACTTCAGTTCCCATGGGATGCTGAAGCAAATGCCCCGTTTGCTCTCTGCCACCCCCAAATTTGCATTGCCTCCTTTGGCCTTAGGGTTTTGTTTTGCTTTTTAAATTTGGAGCTGCACTTTCTAACAAAAGGGCAGCCCTTTAAGTGACAAGGTTTTGTCATTTTTAGTATGGATTAGCCTTGTGATAGTGTCAACCCATTGAGACTGGCTTCGGTCTCACTCTGGGATTTGGCTGCTCCCCTGGTCTCGTTCTTGTATCCATGTGTTTCCGCTCTTGGTCCTGAGACGCTTCTCTTGCTTTCCTCTTCCAGCTCTTTCAAAAGTGCTGCTTGGTCCAGAGGATCCTAGATGCCTGGGAGACCAACGACAAAATCCAGTAAGTCTCTGAGGCCGCCTGGCTTCTTGCCAGACTCCCAGGGACCCCGTGGCTCATCTCTGCTTCCTCAGGCCTTTTCTGGTGCAGCTCACTTGAGTAGGGAAAGACAGGCAGGCGTTCAGCCTGAAACACAGCCAGAATTAAACTGGTTCCTCCGAATTGTTTGATATCCTTTTAGCATTCCCCGCATGTCATCTTTTTCTTGCTCAGCTCTGCTGTTGATTTCCAGGTGGCTCTTTTGGGGAGCAATAAAGGAGAGGGAACAGGAGAAAGAGGAGAAGACAGCTTGTGGGGAGCCCTTGGACAGAGACAGCTTTCTCCTGAGTCAAGGAGCATTGGGTCTCTTCAGCCAACAGCTGTGGCTCTCCAGGGAGGCCTTTCTTCTCCACCCCCCAAGCCAGAGATGGAGGGTAACTGAGTTGTGGCTCCTCCATGCCGTGACCTGATCTGCCCTGAGGCCCCCTCCCGCCCCCCCCCCCCCCCCCAAAAAAAAAAGCAGAGACCAGAAACGAGCCAGTGTCCTCCTGGGTGAATGCTGCTTGGGCTTTGGTTTTTCAGTTGCTGCTCTTCGCTTTGGCTTTTTCAGGGCAGAAGGAGGAATGAGGCGTGGCAACATGGGCCACCTGACCCGAATCGCCAACACCATTGTGCAAACTGTGGAGAAAGGCCCCGGGCAGAGCCAGATCAGGGAGTTCATCAGAGGTAGGAGATGCTCCTGGCCAGTCCTCTTCCTAGAGCAGCCGGTGCCAAACCTGCTCGGCCCAAGCGAGGAGGGCAGGAGGCCACGCGTGCCTGATTAAGAAGTGGGATGACACCTCCTCTCCAGTGAGGCCTTTGGGCAGGGAGGGTCTGGGGGGGGGCATGCTCTGTGGGGAGGAATGTTGCCCTTGCCCCCGAGGTCCGATGTCTTTGCTGAACCTTCCTCAGAGGCATTTTGTTTGGAGTCCAAACTTGACTGGCTGGCTGCATCTGGTGGACTCCCAGGCTGGGGCTGACTGGACGGCTTTCTGTTCCCTCAGTCCCAGCATTAGGAAGGGAAATACACACACACATGTTCATCAAAGCACAATCAGGGTTTGCTGCAGCAAGTAGGTGGAGCAGAAACATGGCATCGATTGATAAACCAGTCACCTGAGCTTTGGAATATTGCGATGTGCTCTACACGGGGCTACCTTTGAAGAGCCTGCGGAAGCCACCACCAGAGCAGAGCGCAACAGGGAAGGCCGGTGTTACAGCACTGCTGCACGAGCTGCTTCCAGGCTCAATTCAAGGTGTTAGCTTGTTAGATTGAAAGCCCTGCAGGGGGGCATGGGTCCAGATTCCCTGAGGAACTATCTCACCTCAGCGGGACTGGCCCGCCTCACTGATGCCAGCAGAGGAAGCCTCCTGTGGGCCAGTCTGGGAATTTCAGCTGGAGGAGTCGGGGGTGGGTGGGGTGGGAGAAGGAGAAGGAGAAGAGCCTTCTCTGCTGTAGCTCCTGAGATCCGCTTGCATCCTCCTGAGCTTCTGGAAGGGCCTGAAGAGCTGGCTCTGCCAGGTGGAGCCCAAAGTGGGGGAGCTTCCCACTTGGTCTGGTTGATGAATGAAGAGAAAATTCCCCTCCTTCCCCCACCCTAGGCATACTGTTCCCTCTTTCCCCATCTGTTACTTGCAACCACAGTTGGATTGTAATTCTATTTTTTTATTGTTTTAGAATTATTTATCTTACATGGTTTTATTGGTTTTACTATTGTAAGATGCCCAGAGTTGCTTCAAAGCAAGATGGGTAGCAAATGAATTTAACAAATAAATGAGTGAGTGGAGGGGGGTCCTTTGTGGATTTCAGCCAGCAATTTGGAGAGGCAGAATCCTGTTCAAGTGGGTTGGTCTTGAACCTGACCCAAGCGCCCAGATTTCCCTGCTTTGAGTTGGCGGCAAGGCTGGATGTAAGCTACTTGGGAGCTTTCAGTGCCTCTGAGCAGCCAGCAGATCCTGGCTAAATCAGAGAGCCCAGAGGCAAAATCCTAGAGTTTAAACCCAGGTGCCCAGATGGCTGCAGAGCGTTGGCATCTCTGCACACTGGAGGGCCAGTCGGCTTCTCTCTGGTCTCCTCCCCCTTGACGCTTCCTTCCTAAGAGCAGATGCCACTGGGCTACTCTGCACCCGCGGAGCCACTCTGATTCTGGCCTGCCTGAGGCTCCGACTCCTTCCGAGTCTCTTGCGTATGGCCCTCTGAGCCCTGCGGCCTCTGCTTCCTTGCAGGTCTTCCTGAAGATTGCAGAGGTCGCTGGGAGAGCTTCGTGGAAGAGACTCTGGCGGAAGCCAATCGAAGGAACACTGTGGATTTGGTGAGACGGTCTGTCTTCTGTCATTTTGAACCAGGGTGGTAGTGGAGTTGAGGAAATGTAATGGAAGCTGCCCTAAGAAGTGGTGAGAGAAGGAAGAGGCGGCCCAAAGAGCTGCTGGAGTCCATCTGTGGTTTCTCCTCTGTGCAGGTGACGGCCCACCACCTGCACTCCTCCAGCGAAGACGAGGAGGCCAAGGCCACCTTTCCCAACGAAGTTTCTCTCCAGCAGGTAGCTCTTTCTGGGACGGCATGCTCTCTTGGCTAGCTCCCTTTGTTTAGTTGGCTAGCTTCTTAGGCCATTCCAGGGCGGCCCTAGTTAAATGTTAATTAATGACTTTGTGAAGAGCTAGCAGGGTCAGGGTCAGGAGGAATGCTGTTGCGCAGGAGATTGCCAGCAGCTTCTTGGAAGGTTTAGTGAGTCAGTTTGTGTGTGGAAGGTAAAAGATTGGGCGGGGTGGGGGGGGCGGGGCGAGAGAGAGACAGAGACAGGTGGACCAGGGGGCTCATTCTGGGCCCTTTGTGAGCCACCAAAGCCTGGGATATGATACCTGCAGAGGCTGCCCCTGCATCATAATTTTAATGGTGGCAAAACGGCATCATAATTTCCCCTGCCTATTCAAGGTCACTTGCAGCCTTTTGAAGGAGAAGAAGGGGGGAAATTGTGCTGAGCTGGTGAGGTTCTCCCATTTGCTAGGGACAGGTTGCCTCGGGCTGAGCCTAGACAAATGCAATCTTTGGAAGCAGGTGGGGCACCTTGCGGAGAGGGCTCCGCTCGCTTTAGGCTTGACCCATGGATGGATTTTTGGTGGTTGATTAGCACCTCTTTGAGAAAGGACACGGCTGCCTCAAAAAGGGGTAGTGATGGTAGCCTCCAGCTGCTTTAGGCAGTAGTTGATTGATGTCTCTAAACTTCCCTTTATGGGGAAGGGGGCTCCCATCCTGGGTGAAGCAAATTATCTGGATCGTCCCTTCTGGTCAGGATTCCGTCCTGGGCACAGGAGGGAGACCACATTGGTCCCTCTGGAGGTGGCAGGGACTCATCCCACAGAAATGACAGCTACTTCAGCAAGCATATCCCACTGCTGTAATTTTGTTTATTTGCTTTCTTATTTATTTATTATTCACCTCTGTGTGATGCAGACCTTCAGAGCCCCCCCCCCCCTCCCTGCTGTGCCAGCCTTTAGGAGTGCTTGGGATGCCCATGCGTAGTACATGGGGGATGGGGTTGGATTTCCACCAAAGGATTCGATTAGGCCCGGATGTGTTCTGACCAGACCTATCGCCTGTCTCTGTGATTTCACAGAGGCTGCTCTGCACCGCAAGTCGGTCACCGGGTTTCCTCCTTCTGTCTCAGGCATTCTCCGAGTACCAGGTTCAGCAGATGACAGCCATTTTCATGGATCAGTTCGGCTTTAATGACGAAGAATTTGCCGATCAGGATGACAACATCAAGTGAGTCTCTTTGACCAAGATCCTCCTTTGAGCTCCCTTGATCCCATCAGGGAAGCTCCCTTCTGCCCCTTCTCTGCCTGCTCTCATCGTGTCATCCAACCTTCTCGGAAACCAGGATGTTTGTTTGCTCTTGTGAGGACAAGTGTGCCTGAGGACAAACCCCGGAGAGAGGGCTGAGCATCCGCATCACAAATATTACTTCCCAATGAGTTTTAAAGCCCGTTATCAGGAAAACCTCCCTTCAGAGTAAGTTCTATGCATGATGGAACTGTCCACTTGGAAAATGGAGAGTTCCCTGTCTTTGGAGGATCTGCATAGAGGCTGGTTGGGTACGGCTTAATTAGTTTCCTTGTGCTTCGGAGGAAGTGGAAGTAGGAGATCGCCGTAGGCTCTTTCACCTTCACAATCCATGGGGCTTCCTTCCTCGTCACAGGTTTCTCCCGGACATTTCTGAAAGCAGCCCCTCATGGCCTTTTTTCCCATCTATTCCAGCGCCCCTTTTGACCGGATCGCAGAGATAAACTTCAGCATTGATGTAGATGATGACAGTGTAAGTAGTCCAGCACGCCAGCAACTCGGGGATTGGAAATGCTGCATAGAGGCATGAAAGCAGCACTGACCCATTTTAAGACTCCTTCAACTCCAGGGAAGGTGCTATGAAGCAGCAGCCTGGAGGTCATGCAGAAAGGCCTATGCACACTTGCCTCATGGTGCTCCCTGTTGGCGTCCCTTCTATTCCCGAGGGGTTGCGTGTGCTTCCTTTCCTCTGTGGATCCAGAAGTGAGAAAGCCCATCCCCCCCATCCCCCCACCCCGCCTTTAGAGTGGTGGAAGCAGTGGCATATTATTAATCCTGCTCAGAATGGGGGGGCTCCTTGTCTGAGCCCGTTTGCTCAAGATGGTTCATGAATGAACAAAGCAGGCCCAACCTCTTTTAGTTTAAATTGTTTATGGGTTTTAAATTTTAAATTGCCTATTGGTTTTTTAAATTTTCTGAGCCAAAAATTGTTTAATTCTTTTACAAATATTTTACATTTTGTATTGAAGTGTTTTTTATTCTTGGCTGTGCACTGCCCTGAGTCCACTAGGAGAAGGGCGGTATATAAATTTAAATAATAATAATAATAACAACAACAACAACAATAACAACAACAACAATAACAACCTCTGAAGGCGACTCTGGGCAGCGCGCAGCAAAAGGTTCCAGGGTTAAAGGAGAAGAGTGCTCTCTTCTATGCAGGGCCTTAAAAGGGAGAGCTACTCAAAGTTCTCGAAAACCGCCTAGAATACCTGCCAGGTTGCTCTTTGCACGTCTGGCCTCTTCAAATGATTCTCCAAGGTGAATACGGGTAGCCCTCAACTTTCGGTCAGCAACCGCTCCAAGTTATTATGATAGTCCTGGACAAATGGTGTCAGGTTGAGTTCCAGCCCCTCCCAGCACCCTCGCTGTCAGGTGACGGTGCCTATTCATACATGCGACCAAGTATCACATGATGATCACCATTTGCAAGCTTCCTTGCTGCTTCCAGCTGCCTTCCTGCCTGCTTGGAACACACAGCTTCCCCCCAACTGACTTTGGTTGTGAGGAGCTGGCAATAGATTGCCTTGCTCGTTGGCTCTGGGATTCAGGTTCCAATGGCAATTGGGACTGCTTTATAATCACGCTGCTTAGCGATCAAAACATTTCAACATCACCCTTCTCACCTAAGTGGCTCTGGATGGTTTACAATAAAAAAGTTACTATAATATAAAAGCCTCGGTAAGAACAAGTTAAAAACACAATTTAAAAAGTTAGAGTTATGATATTAAAACTTGAAAGAATTCAAACGTTTAGAAGATAGAACATCCACCAGCCAACACCAAGGGTGCTTGCTCCTTCCTCTCTGGGTCCCTCATGCAAGTCAGTGGAATGGGGTCTTCAAACTTCTGAAGGGAAAGAAAAGTGGCGGGGAGGAGGGGAGGGTCACCTCTCAGGGTGAAGTGTTCATGGGCAGGGGGAACAGCAGAGAAGGCTGTCTTCCTGGACCACCCTGCCAGTTGAAACATACCTGACGGGGTGGGACAGAACAATGTAATTTGGTTGAGATGCTTCCCTCAGCTTATCTGGTCCCATGCTGTGAAGGGCTTTAAAGGTGATGCCTTGGTTAATGAATTGGACCTGAAGCAAACTGGCACCCAGTGCAGCTTGTGTGGCAGAGGTCTTTAAATCCTTTGGGACACCTTTGGGATATAAATGGCCATGCCATTCTGCACCAGTTGCAGCTTCTGGATAACTCTTCAAGGGTCACCCCTTGTAGACCTTCCATCAATCCATGTGGGAGATGACCCAGAGTATGAGCGGCTAAAGGAAGGGCTTCCCAATCCAGGAAAGGGCATAACTGGCACACAAGATGAAGTTGTAGAAGCCAAGCCACAAGTGCCCTCTCCTCTTTGAGCAGGAGTCTTGAGTCCAAGAGGACCGCCTCTCCAATTGTGCGCTGGATGTGTAAATTACAGGTGGTCCCGTTTACAGTCCCAAAGACCCCGGCCGCTTCCTTGAGTCCAACAAGATCAAGCTATTAGTGGGTAAAAATATTCTGCAGGCGTCTCCCATGGACCTGCTGGAGCCACTCTTAGTCTCCAGTTGAGAGCGGATCTGAGAGGTTTAGTCCAACAGGTGCACTGAAAATTCTTTGGTGCAGCCCGAAGGTAAACTTTATAGAGTTGCTAAACAAGGGATGCTAAATGGAGCTGCTAGGCAGCACTGGACAGAGCAAGAGCAGAGAAAGGTCCGACGTTTTGGCTGCTCATCCTGCTGCAAAACCGATGATCGATTGGCTTCGTCCCTCCTCTTCCTCCAGGGAGGCTTTAGGCGTCTCCTGGCCATTTTCAGCTCCCCTCGAAACCAGGAGAAGCAGTGGGAGAAGAGAGGTGGCACGGGCGCAATCCTCTCCAGGACCTTCAGCACCTCCCTGTCCCAGGCTGGGTTTGCTCCCAGTTGCTGGCAAAGGAAAGATCTGGGCTGAGCTGGTGTTCGTCTTTGCTCTAGGCCAGCGCATCCCTCTTTGAAACCTGCTGCAGTGAACGCATCCAGCAATTTGATGATAGCGAGGAGGAGGAAGAGGAGGAGGAGGATATTTGGGAGGAGAATGGCACAAACTACGCAGCCCAAGCCAAGTCAAGGTCGCGGTAAGATGAAAGCTGGAGATTTCCCCTTACCAGCTGGAAGAAGAGAGTGCATTTAGGTCTAGGGGTGGGTTTGCTTGTTTAGCAAAGGTAGAGACTGGCCATCTCACTGCAGCAACTCTGGGTGGTGATACAATCTAAAACATAAAAGCCATGTAAAAAAGATTGCATTTCACTAAAAGGCAGTTATAACAAGGATAGAATAATTAAAGGTTAAAAAAAACGGGGATGGGGCCTTGAAGGCCCTAACAAGCCCCACGAGAGTCGGCAGAACCAGGTCTGGGAGAGCGGGGGGAGGGGCTCACCACTGGAGGGGGGATATTCCATAGGATGGGTGAGTGGGGGCAGAGAAGAGAGGCTCTGCAGCACCCCTCCCCTGCCTGATCGAGTGGGACAAGCCAGCGAGTGTTTTTTAAATGTAAATCAAATAAATACTATGAGATGATTTTTTCATATAAAGGGAATGAATGAAAACTGCATTTTTTTGAAGAAAAATAAGCTGGTCGAGAGGAAAGAGAAGACTGAGAAGGTTCTGACTGGGAGACGTTGAATGGGATCCTAAGAAAGAAGTGTTAAGGATATTCTTGGCTCATAACCGATGTTATGGGTTATTGAGCAGAGTACCCCTTGAGTATGCACATGAAAGCGGCTGAGAGTGAATAACGACAGTTAATATACTGACACACAGTTGTGGTAGTCTTTTAAATTTTTAGAAAAAAGTAAAGCAAAAGTCCAATAACAATCCAAGTCATACACAGATAAGGCGATAGTTAAAATATCAATTTAGGGATATTCCAAGTACAAAGTCTTCTTACCAGTTGTTGTCATTACACAATAAAACAGTTCTTGAGCTTCAAACAGGAACAAAATCAGTATTAAAACATTCAATAAATAGTAGAAAGCAACAAGTAGCAGAAAGCAGAAAGCTTTCTGATCATGATCAGAACAGGTATGATCAAACAGTGATCATACAGAGAGAACAGGTAGAGAGTAACAGCAAATAAGCAGATAAAATGGTGTAGTGTTCACAAGCCATGATTCAAACTTCCCCTTAAGTACATTGGCTACAAAGCTTAGCCAATCAGGATACAGGATGATGCAATACAGTCTTAAAGCAATATAATACCTTTTGACAAATATGTATTGATAGTTTATATTGCCTGACCAACTAGTTAGACAATAGCCATTTCCTAACAAGAAGATGTGGGAAATGTAATGTTGTTTTAAACTGCTTAGAGTCACTTAGCTTTGGCAGAGCAGGCAGGTAGGCAGGCTCCCTTGCCCCAGTATAGAGGAGTTCATGCCCATTTCTGCCCTCTGAGGCAAACCTTGAAGGGATTTTAAGGGAACAACAGGCAAAGTTGAACTGCCCAAAAAAGCTTCCTTGGGTGCCTCTGCTGCTCGGCTGCCCACCTTCCAACTGTGGAGCTCTGCAGATGCTGCCATCATCCTGCCACTCTCTGCAGCTTCTGAACTGGGAGGAGTGAGACCATGCTCCCCCCCTCCCCCACACACAGTTGCTCTGGCAGATCTGTGGGTTGAAAACTCGAGATGTAAACGGGGAGCTGGAGGCTCCTAGCCATGCTTGTCGATAGAATAGAATGGAATAGAAGAGTTGAAAGGGATCTTGGAGGTCTTCTAGTCCAACCCTATACCATTTCAGACAAATGACTGTCTATTCTCTTCTTAAAAACTTCCAGCATTGGAACATTCACAGCTTCTGGAGGCAAGATGTTCCACTGATGAATTGTTCTAACTCTCAGGAAATTCCTCCTTAGTTCCAAGTTGCTTGCCGCCTCCTTTTTTTTTTGAATTTTTTTTGAATTTTTTAAAACATAAAACATAAAATACATCTTTTTAGAGCAAGGATTTGATCCGGTATAAAATAGGTACAATTACTCACATTCCCTCACTAATTTTGTTCCAAATTTTATCCACTTACATCTTTAAAAAAAGAAAAAAGGAAAAAAAACCTTATTTCTAAACATTTATCATTCTACTATATCACCCAAAATTCTAAACAATTATTTCCAAATAGACACCCTAAAATCTTTGTCATTTTAACAATTATTTCATATATATTCCTCATTCCTAAGACCCATTACATCAAATCTATATTTTACCTCTCTTAAATAACAACTAATATCCATGATCTTAACAAAAAATATTTTCCTCCTCTCTTAAAATCGTTTCAAAAACAATCAACATGTCCATCTATAAAATATACTTTATTTTGTTTCGTTAATATTTAGCTGATTCATAATTTAAATAGCTATTTCCCAGCAGTGTTTTCCACCACTTCTATCTCTATTTGTTTAACTGGTTCACAGTTTGGCTTAACTATTCTCCAGTATTATCTCCTCCACTTCCTCCTAGGTTTATTTTTTGGCTGGTTCACATCTTAATCAGCTGCTTTCCAGCGATACTTTCCTCCACTCTTAACCCTGCTTATATGGGCTGGTTCACAGTATAATTTTAACTGCACACCAACGTTATCTCCTTCACGCCTCCTAAATCTATTATGAAACTGGTTTGCGACTCTAATAGTTGCTTTCCAGCAGTGCTTTCCTCCACTCCAACCTCTATTTTTAACTGACTTGCAACTTCATTTCAGTTGCTCTCCAGATATATTTTCCTCCACTCCTAACTTTTTATTTTTTGGCTAGTTCACAGTTTTGTTTTAACTGTTACCCAGCGTATGCTTTCCTCCTCTCCTAACTCTATTTATTGGCTGGTTCACTGCTTTACTTTAACAGTTTTCCAGCATGTGCTTTCCTCCACTCCTAACTCTTATTTTTATTTTTAACTGGTTCCCAGCTTTGTTTCTCCAGTATGATGCTTTCCTCCACTCCTACCTTATTTGTAAGACTGGATCACAGCTTTGCTTTCACTGTTCTCCGGGATCATGCTTCCCTCCACTCCTAACTTCATTTGTTTAACTGGTTCATAGCATTTTGTTTTGGTTATGTTCCAGCTTTAGGCTTTCCTCCATTCATATATCTCTTATTCAGTTATTTAACTTTAAATTAATTCACAATATATTACCCATATTCATTTTTCATTCCATTCTCCTCCATATCTTTTACTAATTTAAAATAGAAATGTATACCAACAAATATCTTTTTTTTATTAAAAAAGTTTTATGAGAAATACAAACATTTCCCCCCCATCCCCCATCTGCCCTCCCTTCCCCCTCACCCACCCAACCCCCCCTCCCCCGGACTTCCCAAAACAAATACAGGGTATAGCATATAACAATCCTAAACTAAAATACGCTAACATTCTACAGACTCCCAACTCACTCTTGGTCTTTAACTCCCCTTTAATCTAACAACACATAATTCAGAGAAAAAATAAAACTATAAATTTGGTTAAATATTTCATTCATAAGCTATTTGTAACTTGTTAATCTGATACTTGTTTTGAATATAATCAATCCATCTTCTCCACTCTAGTATGTATCTTTCATTTGAGTGGTCCTTCAAATACGCTGAAATTTTCGCCATCTCTGCCAAATTCGCTACTTTTAAAATCCATTCCTCAATAGTAGGTAAATCCTCCGTCCACTACTGTGCCACCAAAAGTCTGGCCGCTGTTATTAAGTTTAAGAGCAACTTAGTCTCTATGACCATACAGTCTGTAATTATACCCAACAAGAATAACTGTGGAGTAAATTTTATCTTTTTCTTTAAAATATTTTGGATAATCCACCATATTTTTATCCAAAAAGCCTTGATTTTTTTACATGTCCACCATATATGATAATATGTAGCATCCTCACATTCACATCTCCAACACTTAGGTTATGTACTTGGATACATACAGGCTAATTTCTTAGGATCTAAGTGCCACCTATAAAACATTTTGTAAACATTTTCTCTCAAGTTTTGGACTTGCGTAAATTTTACATTTCTGACCCATATTTTTTCCCATGTTTCCATCATTATTGGTTCCCCAATATTTTGTGCCCATTTTATCATACAGTCTTTTACTAGCTCCGTTTCTGAGTCTATTTCCACCAATGCATTGTACAACCTTTTTATATGCATTTGACCTCGATCTCTGATTTGTTTTACCAAATTCTCATCCTCCTGCGAGACACCAATTTTTTGATCTTCTTTCCATCTTGCCTGCAACTGTCCATACTGAAACCATGTTTTTATTATCCTTTCTTCTCTTAATTGGTTCAAAGATTTTAATTGTAATATACCTCTTTCATTGCTAAGAAGCTTTTTATACATATTCTCATCTTGTTTTTGCTCTATACTTATATTCTCTATCGTGTCTGGGTACTGTCCATATTGGTAATCTATCATTTAATTTATATTGGTATTTTTTCCAAACACGCAATAAAGAACTCCTTAATACATGGCTTTTAAAAGTCTTATCCACTTTCTTGTCATATAATAAATAAGCATGCCAACCATAAACCAAATCATATCCTTCAATATTCAATATACTTTCCTCTGTTAAGTTGATCCAATCACTGGATCAGCAGCAGCAGCTTCATGGTACAATCTTAAATTGGGCATTTTGAGACCTCTTTCTCGCACATCCTGCATTGTTTTTTGCTTAATTCTCGGTCTCTTCCCTGCCCAAACAAATTTACTAATACCCCTCTGCCATTCCTTCAGTTTTGCATCTTTTTAAAGTATTGGTATCATTTGAAAAAGAAATAAAAACTTTGGTAAAACATTCATTTTTACTGCTGCTATTCTTCCCATCAAAGACAATTGTAGTTTTTCCCATTTCTCCATGTCCTTCTGTATTTTTTGCAATGGTTCATTGCAATGGTTGCAATGGTTCATTGCAATGGTTGCAATGGTTATATTTTTTACAATGGTTCATAGTAATACTTATATAACTTCACATTTGAAATCATAATATAAACCCCCAGATATTTAACCTTCTTGACTATTTCAAATCCTGTTACTCTTTCCATTTCTTTTTTTTGACTTGTAGTCATATTTTTGGTTATTATCTTTGTTTTTCTTGCATTTATTTTAAATCCAGATACTTGTCCATATTGATTAATTACATCCATTAGACCTATAACCGATTGCATTGGATAGGTTAAGGTAACAACCAAGTCATCTGCAAATGCTCTCAATTTATATTCATGCTGCCTTATTTTGACTCCCTTTATTGTGCCTAACCCCCGAATTTTAGTCAACAAGACTTCCAAAGACAAAATAAACAATAATGGAGACAAAGGACATCCTTGCCTTGTACCTTTTTCTATATTAAAACTATTTGTTAAGCTACCATTAATTATTATTTGCGCTGTTTGTCTCTGATATATTGCCTTAATAGCTTGCGTAAAATAATCTCCAAATTGCATCTTTTCTATTAATTTCAATTAAAAATTCCAATTCACTCAATCAAAAGCTTTCTCCTCATCTAAAAAAATAATCACCGCAGGGACTTGGTTGTTCCTCCCCAAATACTTTAATAGATTAACAACTTGCCTTACATTACTTTTCATTTGTCTGCCACTTATAAAACTCATTTGATCATGATGAATCATTTGCTGCATAACTATCATTAGTCTATTTGCCAATATTTTAGCAAAAATCTTGTAATCTGTGTTTAGAAGTGATATAGGCCTATAATTTTTTGGCTGAGTATGATCTTGATCCTCCTTTGGAATCAAAGAAATAAAAGCTGTCTTCCATGATGGAGGTACCTCTCCTCCAAGTTGTATATTAATAAATAATTCCTTAAGTGGTTCCACCATTTCCAGTTGTAAGTTTTTATAATAAACAGCTGTTAACCCATCCGTCCCGGGGGTTTTACCCCCTTTCAACTGTTTGATTGCAAACATAATCTCCTCCGAAGATATCGGTTGGTTTAACCCCTCCCTTTGCTCCTTGGAGATTATGGAAATATTTTCTTTCTGTAAGTATCTATCTATATCTATATCTTGGATTTTATCCCCCTTATACAACCTAGTATAAAATTTTAAAAATGATTTTTTAATCATATCCTGCTGAAAACCTCTTTATCTTTGTATTTTATTTTCTCTATAGTTCGTAACCTTTGTTTCTTCCTTAACAAGTAAGCTAACCATCTACCTGGCTTATTAGCATTGCAAAAAGTATTATGTTTTGCGTATTGTATATTAGTTGCTACCTGGTCTGCCATTAACATCTTAAATTGCCCTTGCAATAGGTTAATTGCCTCCTTTGTTTTCTTATATGCTGGATTCACTATCAAAGCTTGTTCTTTTTTTTAAATTTCTTCTTCTAAGTTCTTCCTTTTTTCCCTCTGTTTGTTTCTATATTTGTTATTTAAGTATATTAAAATACCTCTCATACATGCTTTACTTGCATGCCACACCATTTCCATGGATGTACCCTTATGCATATTTATAGTAAAAAACTCTCTTATAAATTTTTTACATTCTTTTATATTTTCCTCATATGTAAACAAATTTTCATTTAGCCTCCAGGACCTTTTAGGTCCATTTCCATTCTCCATTTCCATCCAAACTGGACTATGGTCTGTTAAAACTCTTGGACATATCTTTGTTTTCTTCACCCTGAAAAAAAGGTCATTGGTAATTAAAATAAAATCAATCCTAGAAAAGGACTGATGCCTATCAGAAAAGAAAGTAAAATTTTTTTCTTCAGGGTTCCTCTCTCACCAAATATCCCTCAATTCCATATCTTCCATCATTTCAAAAAAAGATTTTGGCAATCTTGCACGTGTCAAAGTATTTTGTATAAGGCCTTTCTTGTCTATTTTAATATCCAAAACTCTATTCCAGTCACCCAATGAAATATATGTTTTATAATCCCATTGTAATAACTTGGAATGTAAAACCAACTATAAAATAACAAAATCAGTAGTATACAAGGAGAACCATTACAAGATGTGGTACAGATGGTATCTGGCCCCTGCGAGATTGGCGAGGATGTATGCAAATCTTAATCCAACATGCTGGAAATGCAAGCAAGCACAGGGAACCTTCTTTCATGTCTGGTGGCTTTGCCCAAAAATTAAGAAATACTGGATAAAAATTAAAATTTGTATAACAGAAATAACTGCAGAAGATATTGAGCTAAAACCAGAAATCTTTTTGTTAGGAATGCTCAAACAAAACATTAGAAAAGAAATAAAATATTTAACATTACATATAATGACGGCGGCTAGGATAGCCCTAGCACAAGTCTGGAAAACAGATTAATTGCCAACAGAGCAGTAAATAATTCAAAAAATATACATATGTGCAGAAATGGATAGACTAACTTTGAAATTAAAAGATAAGGAAGACTCACAGTATTTTAAGATATGGGATCATTGGTACGAGTGGATAAATCAGTGGAAAAGAACGTAAAGCCAAAATTTAATAAGAAATTAAAAGTAATAATCATACACCGTCATTAAGATAAAAGAGGAAATAAGTCACTGTGTATATTTGTACTTATATATATTAAATATACTGAGTTTGTTTGTTGTGATTAGCATTGCTGATTGTAGTGTTAGGGTTGTGAATATTTTGTATAATTTTATCTTTTTAAATTTAATAAAGTTTGTTTTGGGGACAAAAAAGCACAGATAAAAGACAAATTGAGATGGACAAAATGGCTGACAGCTGAGAAGTGAAAGGGTAAATTCCAGGCTGCATGTTACTTGAAAGTTGTACAACAAATTAAGAAAGATTTAGAAAGACGGGCGAAACTAAAGCTATCATTGCTAGGAAGAATTGTGGCGATAAAGACGAATATACTGCCGAGACTCCTCTACTTATTTCAAACTATTCCGGTTAAATTAGAGAAAAACTTCTTTACAAATTTGAATAAAATAACATCAAAATTCGTATGGGAGGGGAAAAAGCCCAGGATAAATTTAAACATATGCCTTCTTGTGGAACTCTGGGAACAAAACATATAAACACTTTAAAAATCATATAATAAGAAATTCATTAATTGGCATTTGATTTGAAATTAAAAATAAACATTATATGAAGGTTCCCGGCTGGATATCCACATTGGAGGCGGCAATGCACACCAATACACTAGCTACCCACAAATTAATAAGATACAAAGAATTACTGGATTCACATGGAAGATTAAAAACACGGCAGGAACTTAGGCACCAAGGTATAGAAATGGACTGGTGGCCTTATCTACAAATACAAACTAGATATAACAAAGATAGTGAGGAAGGAGGAATTGAAACTAACCCCAACTGGCTAGACAAATTATTAGAAGCTAAAGATGGAAAATTGATTTCAAAGATTTATAAATATTTATTAGAATTTGACCTGGCAGAAAATATAGTTAAAGGACAAATGATAGCCTGGGCAAGGAATATTGGTAAAAATATACAATTGGAAGAATAGGATATATGATTTTTAAAGTGTTTATATGTTTTGTTCCCGGCGTTCCACAAGAAGGCATGCCACCCCTTCAATAGATCATGGCCTTCCAATTTTAGTATTCTTTGATTTTCCAAATTGACCCAGTCTTTGATCCATATTAGACTCGCCGCTTTATAATATTTTTCCCACGCTGGTAGGCCAAAAACCCTCTCTAGTTCTATCATCCTGTAATATGTTTAAATTTATCCTTGGCTTTTTCCCCTCCCATACGAATTTTGATGTTATTTTATTCACATTTGTAAAGAGGTTTTTCTCTAATTTAACCGGAATAGTTTGAAATAAGTAGAGGAGTCTCGGCAGTATATTCGTCTTTATCACCACAATTCTTCCTAGCAGTGATAGCTTTAGTTTCGCCCGTCTTTCTAAATCTTTCTTAATTTGTTGTACTAACTCTCCGTAATTATTATCTTTTATGGCTACATTCCTAGTTGTCAAATTGAAACCTAAATATTTTATCTTCTTAACTGCTTGTAATCCTGATTGTTTTCCCAACTCTTACATTTGTTTTGCTGTCAGATTTTTAGTTAGTATTTTGGTCTTATCTTTATTAATTTTTAAACCTGCCACTTTGTCGAATTTCTCTATCTCATCTGTTAATTTTAATTCTGTTTCTAGTGGGTCCTCTATGAGGAATACTAGGTCGTCAGCAAACACTTGGATCTTATATTCTTCTCCCTTTACCTTGAGTCCTTTTATGTTTTTATTTAGCCTAATTCTTCTAAGTAAATTTTCCAAGGTTAGAATAAAAAGTAATGGTGAAAGTGGGCACCCTTGCTGTACTCCTCTACTTATTTCAAAAAAATTTGTTAGTTCCCCATTGACTAGTATTCTTGCTCTCTGTTTCCTGGATATTGAAGCTATCATCTTCAAATTTCTCCCCAAATTTCATATTTTTTATCTGTTGTATCATAAATCTCCAATTAACCCGATCAAATGCTTTTTATGCATCCAGAAAAATCAGAGCTACCTGTTTCTCTGGATGCACCTCATAATATTCTATTACATTAATCACAGTCCTTATGTTGTTTTTAATTTGTCTTGCCGGCAGAAATCTATTCTGGGCTGAATGTATTCTACGGTTTAATATTGCCTTTAATCTGTTTGCCATTAAATTCATAAAAAACTTATAGTCGGAGTTTAATAAGGAGATCGGTCTATAATTTTTTATCTGTGTTGTTTCTGCCCCTTCTTTCGGGATTAGCGAGATATATGCTTCCCTCCAAGAGTCTGGTAGCTTTGCCTCTTTCAATGTCTCATTGTAAACCTCCAATAGTATCCAATTTAATGATTCCCCTGATCCTTTATATAATTCTATTGGTAACCCATCGGTACCCGGAGTTTTATTGTTTTTTTGTTTCCTAATTGTTTCCTGTAGTTCCTCTATAGTAATCTCTCTATTCAATATCTCTTCTTCCTCTTCAGTTACTACTGGCATTCCCTCCTCTTTTAGATATTGATCTATTTCCTCTGTTGGTACTTTATCCTGTATATATAAATCTTGAAAGAATTGGATAACTATCTCCTTCTTCTTTTCTAGTTTCTGTTGTAACTTGCCTTCCTTATCCTGTAATTGATGGATTGTTCATTTCTCTCTTTCTTTCCTTAATTTATAGGCCATCCACCTCCCTGGTTTATTCGCCTGCTCAAATTGGTTTTGTTTCATAAATTTCAGTGTATTGACATATTTTTCTTGTTCAAATAGATTCAATTTGTGCTTAGCTGCCATCCAATTAGCTCTTATTTGTTCGTCCCCTGGCTTCTCCTGTAGTTTCCCTTCCCAATTTTTGATTTCTTCACGAATTTTATTATATTTATTTTCCTTTTCCTTTTCCTATTATAGGCTAATGTTAAGCCTCTAATACAGGCTTTTGTTGTATCCCACAAGTTTTGGAGGGATGTCTGATATTTATTGTTATCCTTAAAAAACCACTTCAGTTCTTTTTCTATCCTTTCAGTATATTCCTTTTCTTTCATTATCTGTACATTCACCATCCATCTTGCCATGCCCTTTTTCTCTTGTTGCCACGCTTATTAGTTCAGTTTCCATTGTTCCATTTAGTTTCTTCTTTCTGATCTTCAATAAATCTTCCAATGAACAGAATTATATATCCAAAGTCAAGCCTCCCAAATTTTCCTTCAAAATAATCCACTTTAAGTAACAAGCAACAAAGTTTCACTTTCAAGTAACAAGCAGTCTGGAATTTACACTCTCACTTCTCAGCTGTCAGCCATTTTGTCCATCTCCATCTCCGTTTGTCTTTTGTCTTTGCTTTTAAAGGCATATTTATTTCCTCTTCCCTTTCCTCTCTCTCAAACACAATCCATAATCCATTCTCATTTAACCACAAAAAAGAGAGAGAGAGAAAAAAAGAAGCCAAATCTGTAGTAAGATTGTTTCCAGGAGGTAGGTAATTGCCGCTATCTATCAACAGGTCTTTCCCTTTCACCATTCATTTAAGTCTTTTTGCCCCAATAGTTCTCAGCCGCTGTTTAAGCTGGGGCACATTCATTATAATCCAGCATTTACGGGCAGTTTCCGCTTGGGCAGAAGTCCACTCACCTGGCTTCAAAACTCCCTGCTCCGCTCTCCGCTTCTCCTCCTCCACATCTTTTATTCCAGTTGCTGCGGTCTCGGGGGCAGCCACCATGGCTGCCGCGTCCACCGCCGCTGGTGCAGAGGGCAATCCTCCGGCCCCGAGAAACCTGCCCGTTCCTCTCGGCCATCCGAGGGGTCCCTCTCTAACCCCCTGTCCCTACAGGACAGGGTAGGTCCACAGACCTGCCGGGGGTGGCTTAAATGGGGTTTTCGTGGGGCTCCAAAGAGCCCCGCTATTTTCCTGTCCACTCGCCGCGGCGCTAACCAGAAACTCCCAAGTTGCTTCTCTCCTTGATTAGTTTCCACCTGTTGCTTCTTGTCCTGCCCTCAGGTGCTTTGGAGAATAGTTTGACTCCCTCTTCTTTGTGGCAGCCCCTGAGATATGGGAACAATGCTGTTATGTCACCCCTAGTCCAGAGGTGGTATTCAACCAGTTCAGACAGATTCGCCCGAACCACTAGTGGAAATTGTGGGTGGGTCCGCTCCAAGTTGTGCTATTTAGGCACATTTTTGAGGCCAGGAACGTGCAGAAGGTGCGCATGACAGCAAAGTACATGCATGGAAGGCTGGGTGCATGTGTAGATGGGCCGTGTGTGAATGAAGTGAGCGGGTGTGTGCACTTACATTTCCAAAGCAGTAGGATACCACCCCTGCCCTAGTCCTTCTCTTCATGAAGAAGGACTTTAGGCATACCCAATTCTAGCTATTCCAATTCTTTAGGTTTTAGCCTCCAGTCCCCTAATCACCTTTGTTGCTTTTCTTTGCACTCTTTCTAGAGTCTCAACATTTTTTTTAGATTGTGGTGACCAAAAATGGATGCAGGATTCCAAATGTGGCCTTAGTTTGGGGAGTTCCCCATCTACCCCCTCATCCAAATCATAGATGAAGATGTTGAAGAGTACCGGGCCTAAAACAGAGCCTTGGAGCACCCCACTGCATATTTCTCTCCATGTAGATGCAGTTCCATTGAAACTACACGCCTGTGCAGATCCTTACTGTCTTTTTGTTTCCGGGTCATTTTAGCTTTGGAGGACTTCATTCTGTAGAAGGTTCAGGCAAAGGTAGCCTAGAAAACGGGGAACATGATGGCTGCATGGACTCTGGGGAAGAGGAGGCTGAGAAGGGGATAGCTGCCCATTCTGAGGACCCTTGGAAAGCAGAAAACCAGGCCATGGATCCCTCTTCTGAAGGTAATGAGATTTGGGGAACTGTAGCCAGATCTCGGGGGTGTTTGCTACACATTCAGAATGGCTACACCCCACAGATCCTTACTGTGGCTGTACAGAATTCTTACTTCTCAGGGCTGCCAGGATGAAAGCTTTTGAGAGTGGGACCCCAGAACTATCGACTGTCAATTAAAGCAAGATCCCCTGCCTGCCTTTATTCAGTTCCTCTGAATTCACCAAACATGGCCTTCTGCTTATTGTACCTGGATGGGAGACCGGTTGACACTGGTGTGTGGGGTTTGTGCACATAGGGCCACCCCAGGCCTTTGATGGAGATGTCTGCCCCTTGCAGTCCCAAGATGGGAGCCATGGCCTCCAGAGGGTTTGTTTGCGCTTGCCTGCCCGTTCGCCATGGAAGCTGCTTTCCCCACTTTCCCAGTGATCCCTAGCAGCTAGTGCCCCTGGAGTGTTGTGGTTGTCCAACCTTCCTTTACAGACTTCAGAAAACTGGAAATCCATTTCTGCCAGCTTGAAGCCTGGATTTGGGCTTAATTGTGAGGCACTTTCTAAGAAAGAATGAAGACAAGAGCTATCAAAACAAGCATGTAATCCTAGAATGCTTTTCCAAAAGGCAACTGGACTTTCTCATTTTTTTCTTTAAAAATGTTTCGCTTCTCATCCAAGAAGAACTGAAGAAGCTTCTTGGATGAGAAGTGAAACATCTCCAAGGAGAGAAACCAAGAACATCCAGTTGCCTTTTGGAAAAGCATCTTTGTGACCAGCATGACCTGGATGATGGAGAATCTCCACAACATTTAGCCATGCCCTTTGCAATGAACGCCTTTCGAATGATGCAGAAGTATGAACGGTTTTCAAGGCATTTGTTATGAATCTTAAGAAACTTGCTGTGTAAAACACATCCAGCTGACTTCTTACGCCCCCTGGCCTCGCCATTGAATTCACAATCTTTGCCCATCCCTTGTTCACAATCACCCAGATGTGGCTGCTGCTGTCCTCTGAGGTAAGCATCAAAGCCCTTGGCCAGAGTATTGGGAGCCAGGCAGACGGTCATATCCTGGCCAAAGAGCATCCTGAGGGATGGGATCCAGCCGGCACCAGAGAGCACATGAACTAAGCAGCCAAAGAGGCTGTGCAGAACAGCGAAGGGTAAAGAGTGAGGCAAGAGGTCTGGATAGGACCCTGGCTGGCCTTCCAGATTGGGGGAGAGATCTTATCCATGTCTGTGTTTGAGTGTTTGAAAGTAGCCAGAGAAATGCCCTAGATGTAGTTGAGTACTTGTGAACTTCGTCTTCCTCTTCCTCCTCCCTCTCGCTTGAGAGCTACTAGGTCTGTGGGATGGGCAGAGCCCTGGCCCCTCATCCGAAGACAGCCTTTGTTCTGCACTGTGGGCAGAGGGGTGGGGGCTCTTTCTGGCAACAGAGCTCTCCTGGGCTGCCCGATGGAGTCGCTGCCCACTGCGGCCCCTGCATGGCAGCACTGTGGCCTTTGTGTCTTGTAGGGTCTGGGTGGAGGATGGCCGCTGAGCCCGTGAAGTCCAAGCCTCCAGCCTCTTGGGTGGCCACAGACATTGGGTCCAGCGTGTGGGATTCCGTAACGCCTGGCACGAAGGCTCCCGAAGAGCGAGGCTGGGCCAAGTTCCCGGACTTCCAACCCTTTTGCTGGTAAGCGGCCAGGAGGATATCCAGCCACACCCGTTTGGCAGGCCCAGAAGGCTCAGGCCGGGAAGGTCTGCTAGGCGCAGAGTGTTGTTCCCTAGAAGGAATTCAGGGGTGCCCCAAAACTGAGGAGGGGGTACGGTGTGGAGGCTCCTCCGTCCTTCTTTGTGCCAGTCTAGATGGGGCATCATATTCTGAAATGTTGGGCGGCTCTGGGTTTTAGCTAAGACACGGCACCTTCAGGGCCAATCCTGGCAGGGGGATCTATTTCGTGGGAATAGTTCTGAAACTCTGGAAGGCAGACCCTGGCCTCCTCCGGATCCTCTTGGGGTAAGCCTTTGGGGTGCTCTTCTTGTGAAAGTGTCCAAAGGATTACACTGGGGCAGCTGTTGATTCAAAGAAAGGGTGAGCCAATGTGTACCCCCTCTCAATTAAGCAATGCCTCCTCTTTTCCAGGCTTCGCCTCTCCCAGCTACCCCGTGGCTTTCTCTCCCCTCCCTCTGGGCATTTCCCTCAGTTCAGGGGGGATCAAGCGGAGTCTCAGGGGCTATATTTCAGCAGCTGTTCAGTCTAGTGTTTGAGTCGCACTAGATGCTGTTTTAGGACCTCTTTCCAGAACATGATAACATAGGCTCTTGGGACTGAAGGATGCCAAGGATGAGGCAAGGGAAGAAGCGTGAACCAGCGTGCCTTGCTACCCGTGGGCACTCCTTTCCTCCTTGGGTGGGGCAGGTGAGGGCAACTGGGGCAAAGAGAGGAGGGGGCTGAAGTTGTGGAAGCAGGCAGAGCCCCACTGCCCTCGCAGGGGGCTTCCCGATAGAGACCCCTAGCTGAGGGCCTAGGCAGCCGTCTCGAGTCTTCCCTTTGAATGACTGCCTTGTGAGCAGTGCAGGCAGAGATTTTGTCTCTCACTTGTGGCAAAAGAACTGCGGGAGGCGGTGGGGGAGGAGGCATTTTGTTCCCCAAGGCTGCCCAGAGTGCCTCACCCGGAGCTGCTGCAGGGTTGTGGCCCAGGGGGCCATGTGCAGGGCCACAAACACTTGGCCTGAGCAAGAGACTGGCTTTTCCCTTCCAGCTCCGAAGCGGCTCCCAGGTGTAGTTCCCCTATGGATAACGATTCCGAGGGAAGTGCCGGGCAGAGCCAGGACAAGAACTGTAAGTGGCCACTGTCCCCTCCTTTTGTCACTCCAACAAGGGAGGGAAGGGAAATTCTGCAGGCCTTTTGGGGGGAGGGGTGGTAGTCAGGTTTACCTTGTGCCGGGAGTCTCTCCTTCTGATGGGAAAGGCCATACCTCCCTGGGAGTTCTGCTGGAAAGACCCACCCACCCACCTCCCTCCCTCCCTTCCCACCGCCGGCTTTGCCCGCTGGCCAGCCGGCCAGCCTGCCTGCCTCCCTTTCTTCCCTGGCCCTGTTGCCTGTTGCAAGAGGCAAGCGACCTACTTGAGCTATAATAGCCCTTTGCCTTCACCAGCTGGCAACTCAGGAATTTGGGCTATATTTTGGAACACTGATGTAGATTTAATCAAGGTGTGCCAGAAATTTAGACCTCTGCCAGTATTCCCCAGGAAAGGTTATTGAGTGGAAAGAAAATGGCTTGAAAAGAAGGCCAAGGCATTAGAGGTGAGACTTAGCCCGGGGTTCCCTGTCATTGGGCACCGGGCTTGCCTCAGCCCCACCGAGATGGCTCCTTTACGGCTGCTAATACGGCTGGCCCTGCCATCTCTCTGATGCTCAAGCACTCCAGTTTCTTAGGAGGTTTTGAGTTTGTCAGCTGGCAAAGGGGTCTTCCTCATTTTAAGGCGACGCACAAAAGAGCTGACCCCGGGCACGTGCAGCCTGGTGCGCTGACCTGCGGGAGAAAGGTTTGCATGATGGGGCATTGCGTGCTTCTCCTTGTACAGCAAACGCTGCCTCCTCTTGCGCCTGGAACGTCTGCGTGGCACGGAAAGCACCCTTGGTTGCCTCAGACAGCAGCTCTTCTGGCGACTCAGACAGCGAGGAAGAGGAAGAGGCAGCCAGTGTGGTCCCAGAAACCATCAGCACAGGTTCAGGCCAAGAAACCGTCCTGCTGACCGTGGACACTAAGAACAAAAAGGCCCTCTTCATCAGGTGCGGAAGTGGTTAGCTGGTGGCAAATGCCCAAAGACCCGCTCTGGATGCCTGGGCACAGAGAAGCTGGGGAGGGTGGGTGTAGAAAAGCCCTCCAAAGCAGGAGAAGGGAAGGGTGCCTTCGGTGGGCCTCGCCTGTCGCCAGAAGCTCACTTATAGGCAAAGCCTTGTTGGGAGGGGGTGGGTGGGGGTGGGGACAGTTGTACAGATGTCGCCCAGCAGCCTGAACGCTCTTAAAAGTCATTTCTGACCCTTGAAGCACTTGGGAACTTAACTTTTTCCCCTTGCATTTCATAAATAAATTGCCTACAACTAGTAGAAGATGCTAATACTCTTATCAGATCCAGAGTGGAGGTGGAACCCCAGGAGGATATGGAAAAGCCCCCCTCCTCCCCCCAGTCTAACTTCCCTTTCATTCTTCTTCTCCACACGAAGCGTTGTCATGGCAGCCTCAATCCCTTCCTGTTTCTCAGATATGGGTGTGAGGGGGCATCCCTGAAGAAGAGTTGTAAGCAATCAGGCCACAGAATTTTTGTGGGTTGGGGGGGGGAGGGTAAAGGCTAGTAAATGGCTTTGCTTCTCATGGGCCTTAAAAGATGAATGGGCTTCTATATAGAACTAGTTCACAGAATGTGAACTAGTTCTATATAGTTTTCTGCCAGTTTTCTGGCAAGAATAGACCCAGCCCTGCTCTGATGTCCTTGGTCAAGAGGGGTTGTAGGCAGCCTCTGGGCCAGCCCAGGTGGGGTAGTCAGGCCATGAAGTGGGCTGGTAGCATCACCCAGCAAGGAGGGAGGGAAAACATCCCATTGGGTCCCTCTCAGAAGATCCTCCCTCCCTCCCTCCCTCCCTGGCATCAAGTAAATGACAGCAAGCCATTATCCAGGAATATGTTGAAGGTCGCCCCCCCTCCCCCCCAATATTGGCCAGATCTGTTTATAAAGTCATTTGCCGCAAGGCAGATGACCAGGACAGAGGCTGCTTCTCTAGGGATGGTCCTAGAGAGGCTGGAGAGCGCCCACCCTCCCCCATCTTGGTTCTCCCCAACTGAATTGAGCTGCAATGGGGGGGAGGAATGAAGGCTCCGAAGTCTGCCTTCCTGAGCTGAACCTCAAGGCACCGTCTGTGGAGTCAGTCACTTTAGCACCTCCTCCAAAGATCAGCAAGGTACCAGATAAAGCTGAAGCAGACAAGTGACTATCTCCCGCCACACCTGATGGCTCTTCTGAGAAATAGTTTCCCACCAGCTTTTTAGGAAATTAGGAGGTCTCAAGGCATCCAAATTGCTTGGCCCCATGGATGGGCCAAGACACCCGCCTTGTGCTGTCTCTTCCTCAGAACATACAGCAATGGGGGCAGGATCTGGGGTCTCTGGAGCAATGAAGGTTGACTCCCCACTGGCTGTCCTTTCTCCCATCTTTGTATGTATTTATTTTTAGTAATCAAACCTGCATGCTGCCTATCTCACTATGGTAATGACTCTGGGCAAATGGCCTCGGCCCCTCCCTGGCAGATGCCTCTGTTGGGGAGTGTAATAAATAAGGACTGTCAACACTGGAGGTCAGACAAATAAAAACACCATCAGGCAGCAGAACTCAAGCAGTCAGAGTGCTCCTCGCAGGGTCGTCCTCACTACCTCAGATCCCGCAGGAACTTTTACTGAAGCTCAGTGTATCTGGACGGAAGGAACTCGGACAGAGTATGAGCAAACTGCGAAAGAGCCTGGCATTCATAGCGGACACTGGTCTTAACGGTGCTTGGTTCTGAGTCAAAGGCACGATGGCCATCAGAAAGCCGCTGGGGCTGAAGAACTGCCCCGTAAACTCCAAATCTAAGACAGTGTGGCCCCAGCATATGTTCAGAGGGGGCAGGTTTTGAATAAGAGAGCCCATAGCTGAGCTGCTCCTGAAAACCAAGGGGAAAAAGGAAGCAACACCTTTAACCGATAAATGTAGGGCAAAGTGAGTGGAACCTTGGGCTGAGCTTGCTTTCATCTGTGAGCAAAACACTGGGACCACCGAAAGCAGAGACCCTCTGGGGGAAAGGCCCGAGACGCCATTGCCGTGTGGGTGGGAAGCTAACGCAGGCTTTGCCTATGTCCATGGATGGATCCATTTATCACCCAAGGTCCTAAAGGCTGCTTGGTCTGGCCGTAGTGCAGGATTCTCGACAGGCTTACTTCATTCCATTGACTGGTCTCAAAAGTGACCAAAGGAGCACCAAATCGACTTGCAGTGTTCTCTGGCTGGTCACAAGAGGCAAGGAATTCTTTCAGGTTTCTATTCCATATTCTTCATGGTTTCAAAGAGGAACATGAAATGGTGCCGGATCCTGAATCAGAAGTGAGCGTGAAACACCAGATGAGGATCTGAGGTCCATTCTAGGATGCTTCCATCCTAGAAAAAGAAAAAGAGCTGGTCTCAGTGGTTAAATGCTCCTCCAATCCACCCTACCAGACATTCCTAATGTTTCCAAATCAGGACTCTCACAGTTGAAGATTCTTCCATTCTGTCAGTTCTCAAACTATTCATGAAGATGATGGTGCTTAGGGCAGTTCATCTTGGATCCTATCTATCTGCACCCCTACTAGAGGTCCCATTAAGCCAACACTCATGGAACAAGTAAGGAAGAAGGATAATAGCTCTGCGAGGTAGACTTCTGTTGACCTGGGTTAGTTGAGGCATTCTTCAACCCACACATAGGCTCCACCTTTGGGCCATTCCAGACATGGGAAGTGGCCTGGTCTCCATACAGCTCTGGTCAGAATTCCAGACCGGACCCTCAGACCCCCTGATACTCACCTGGTCTCCACCCCAAAAGCTTTGGCCTCTTGCTTAGTGCTTTACAAATGTCTCTGACAGATGATCATCCAGCCTGTTTGAAGATGTCCAGTGAAGAACTGTGTCCTCTCTGAGAGATTTTTATTTTTACATTTTTATCCCACTTCCATGCCCACCCCCAGCTACTACTCGAGACCACAAACTTCCCAATATGTCTTCCTCCTTCTATTTTCCCCTCAACAACCACCCTTTGAGGTAAGCTGTCACCAAGCTGGCTATCTAAGGCAGAACTAGAAGTCTCGCTCACCTGGTTTCTGGGCCAGCACCTTGACCACTACATCAAACTGGTTCTCCTCATCTAAGGTCATCTCCACCAACACATTGCAACATAGAAATTCTACCCTCACAACTTCTTTCTTCCCATGAAAGGAAAACATGCAGCAGGCACAGCAGGTGGGTCCCCTTCATCCATTCTGAAAATGGCAGGGCTTCCGTTGGTGTTCATGGACTGACAGACTCCTTCACCACCTATCCTAGACTTTTGATTGCTGATCCCTGGACTAGTTGCCGCTTGAGTGCCTTCTGGCAGATGCTTCTTCCCTGTTGTGTCCCGCCAATGTATCTGGCAGCAGATTTGGACAATGAGGAGGTTGGGGAGGAACATGGGCCAGTCCTGGAGTCTGGGGAAGGCTCTGGTGAGGGCTCTGCGTCAGAGGCAGAGAGAGAGAGCCAGAGCCGTATGCCAGTTATCAACTGCCTTTGGAGTCAGACATCAGTTAGGCAATCAAACAGCTGGAGCCTGTTCCCAGTTTGCGTAGGTGCAGAGTTGCAGGACAAAGGGAACAGCTAAAAAACAAGGGTCGACTTGGAAGTAAGGTCACAGGTGGACGATGAATGGCCCCTCCCAGAGGGAATAAAAGAGGAGCGAAAGGGGAGCGGTATTTGCAGGACACAATTAGTTCATTCCTTCATTCTTGCCAAGTATTATGGTGTCTGAAAGATATCGGCCTGGCCACTTTCCAAGCCTGATAAAGGTCGGTAATTGTGAACTATCTTGAAAGACTGTGGGAGAGGAAAGACTTTGCCGTAGAGGAATTCACTGTAAATTAAAAGGGTTTATCGGGACGAGGACTCGGCTTCGTGCTGCTAGGGAAGCCTAGGTCAGAACATCCCCTTCTGGAGCTCAACCCCGGATTTCCTGAGTTCGATGACCTAGATTTACCTTATGAGCCTCACCAGTGAAAGACTCTCGGAGGCTTTTCCCAAGAGCTTGGGCCTGTGCTCCTTTGACCTGGTCCGTGCCAATGTGAGACGGGGTTGGCACGGGGTCTGGGCCAAGCACCCAGCAGAGTCTGAGGGAAGAAGAAGGCTCCCCAAAAGTCCTAGAACTGAGCAGCCTGCCCGCTCCGGCTGCGTGTCAAGATGTCCTAACAGCTCAGATCTTCATGAGCCTACATCAGGAGGAAGCAGGACGTACCTCAAGGGAGCCAATGACGAAAGAAGGCAGGCTGCTGTGCTGGGCCAAGCAAAACATAACTGGTCTAGGGAACCACAGCATGGTTGGATTGGCTCAGTTGAAACCACCTGGAGCTTCCGCTCTTCTCAAGAGCCTGGGCGTTTGGGAGACCAGCAGTGAAGCTCACAACCCAGACCGGTTGGAAGGTGAAACCACATCCGGTTTCCCAACCTATGGAGCAGAGAACCACCTCTGGTGCTCAGTGCCACCTGGCTGTAAGATGTCCTCCTACCTTTTCCCCTTTCTCTCCCATCTCCAGGTTCCTGAGACTCCTGCAAGGACAGGGAGTGAATCTGATTCTAATAGTATTTAATTCCCTCAGACGTTTCTAGCTTGGACCTGCCAACCTATTGGCGTGCACGCCAGGCGGCTTCTTGGCTTCCCCGGAGCTGCTCAGCCGGGAGAGATTCAGCCACCAGATCTCAGCCGGTTACAGCCAGAGGAGTATTGCGCACACACTGCCAGCCTTCTGAGGTGCTTTCACCACACGCAGAAGTGAGTTATTTGGCTAGGTTTCTGCTGATGGGCCAAAAGGAGAAGAATGATGCCAGGATATGCCTCTCCCATCTCAGGTTCTGGCCTTCGGATGGGAAGAACTTGACAAGGCACAACACCCAGGTTGGTCCCCAAATAAGTGCAAGGTTCCCTCTCTTCAGGCCCAGTGCTTGGAGCCACCTGAATTAACAGACTGTAACCCTGGTTGGGATTTTTGTTCTTTCAGTATCCAAGGTTCTGTTTTTCCCCTGCAAACAAGCATTAAAACTCTCTCCCCACAATTCACTTCCTTAGTTTGCCAGCCAATTTCAACCTAGGAAGAGTCCCACAACAGCCTCTTGGGCAAAGGCCTGTGCCTGTCCTCTGTCTTCCATGCTAAGGTGTTGGAAACAATTGCCCTTCTGCCTGCTTTGTCCCAAGACCCTGTCTGAGCAGATTGACCCACCTTGGATGTTAGCCGGCCGTTAAGCTGCACTTGGGCAGGATGGAGGAATTGGGGCCTTCTGATCACCCCTCAGGGTCAGTTGTGATCTCCAGGAGGTTAAAGCTTGCACCAGGGAAGTGTGACCGTCAGCAGCACAGCTGCTTCAACTGACAGGAACCCCAGCATCCCAGGAAGAGAGCTGTGGGGCTGTCGTGTGGGTCACAGACCTGCCCTTTAGAAAACGGGCTGAGTTTAATGCTCAGGCGACACGGCAGCGCATTGATCCTGGAGGAGCCTGGGCTCGACTGACCAGGTCGTTTCGCTTGCCTCAGAGGCTCTGACCCTGGTGTGGGAGGGGAGCTTCTTGGACTTAAATTTGTTCGTAAGGCAGGTATTAATTAACCTGAGAACCAACTTTTCGTCCTCTTCTCAGGCTTTCTGTCCCCAGAGCAAGCCTTTCCAGCTTCTCCTTCCAGATTGGGAGAAGGAGATGCCGCTGTCACCTCCTGAAGTGCCATCAGAGCATCCGGAGCAGGGGTGATATGTAAAATTGGTTACTACCGGTTCTGTGGGCATGGCTTGGTTTAGGGGTGGGGGCATGTGACAGTGGGCGTGGCCAACTTTTTTTTTTTTTGTAACTTTTCAAAGCATTTTTTCTACAACCTCTTCGGCCAAAGAGATTGCAAAAAATGCTTTTAAAAGCCTCTCTGACGATCCCAGATGAGCCGCGTGATCATCAGAGCCTTTTGTTTTTACTTTTAAAAGCATTTTTTTGGTGGAAGAGGTTTAGAAAAAATGCTTTTAAAAGTAAAAAAAAAAAAGCCTCTGATGATCGTGTGGCTCAGCTGGGCATGGTGGAGTGGCGCAGAGATTTTTGGTACTGGTTCTCCAAACCACCCGCCTTCATTGCTACCAGATCAGGCAATCCGGTCTGAACCGGGAGCATTTCACCCCTGATCCGGAGCTTCATCCAGACAGGGAATTGCTCAAAGATGAGACACCCCTATGGTACTTCCTCTTGTGGCTGAAATTCTTCCCCGGGAAACCTGCCTTTGGATGGTGACCGGGAACCCTCCCCTCCCCCACCCTCTTTCTTTGTGTATCGACCTCCTCCCCCTCCTTCTTGAGAGCTGTGTAAACAGAAAGGACCACATTGGAATGGTATAGGAGGCCTGTTGTTTTACTTGGGTTGCATTAAGCCCCCTTTGCTGAACTAGCCCTTGAGCGGGACTTTGAGAAGATCCTCCAGACATGTTTTAGGGGAACCCTGCGTGGCAGGGCTTGAATGCGGCATTCGCATCCTCCCAGTCAGTGCGGTGTCTGCCACCCTGCCATGCCTTGGGTGAGGCGAGAGGGCTGAATTGCCCCTGTGGGTCTTTGGAGCTGCCTTCTGTGCCTGCTTCTTACTGTCACTGCATGGCATCCAGGTGCCCACATGCCTGCCCACACCCGCTCCCCAGCCCCTCCCCCGATCCCCCCTTTTGACATCAGCTCTTGGCTCTCCCAGAGGCAGTCTTGAACGGAGCATCTGTGGAGATTCTCCGCCATCCTGGTCATGGTTGTCCTCAAGGGGCTTTTTCAAGAGGCAACTGGACAACCTTTGTTTTTTCCTTGGAGACGTTTCGCTTCTCATCCAAGAAGCTTCCTCGGGCTCAGCTTGGATGAGAGCTGAAGAAGCTTCCTGGATGAGAAGTGAAATGTCTTCAAAGAAAAAGGAAGTCCAGCTGCCTCTTGAAAAAGCCCCTTTGAGTCTTGAAAAAGATCCCCCAGCGGATCCCTCCTTGCTCTGCAAAACTCTAGTATTCCCAATATTTCTCCTCCTTTCTGGGCTGTCTTCTCCTTCCCTCCAATGCAGAATTTACTTTAAAGCCCTGTAAATCAGCTTTGTAAGGTGCAGCCATCTCTTGTTAGGAGTCCCTCCTGGTATAAATGCCTTCCATGGTTTCCATTGTGTTGGGTGCCCCCCCCCCCCCCCGGTCTAGTTACTTGTTTTTGTTTCTGCTCTTCTTCCTCCTTGAGCCTCTTCAACAGGGAGGCATGAAGAAAGGGCCACCGGTGGGTCAGTGCTTCCTGGCCCTTGTAGGCACCAAAGGTTGGCTCTGGCGGGGTCATCCTTCCTTCCCGATGAGTGGGAGGCCCGTTCCCCTTTCTCCTGGATCAGGCAAAGGGGGCGTGAGAGTGGAGGGTGTTCCCTTTCTTCCTTCCTGGGTTGCTGGTCTGGCTGTGTTGTCTCTTCATGTAAGGGTGTAAGCCAGGGGTGAAATCTAAAATTTGTTACTACTGGCTCTGTGGGTGTGGCTTGGGAGGAGGGTAATGTGACTTGGTGGGTGTGGCCAATTTTTTTTTACTTTTAAAACCATTTTTTACACATAAAACCAAAAAAAAAAAAAATGCTTTCAAAAGGCTCTGACCATCCAAGCTGAGTTGCCTGATTAGCAGCCTGGCTGTCAGAGCCAGTTAAAAGGAAAAAAAAAGTTCTGATGATTGTGTGACTCAGCTGGGCTTGGGGGGCGGGGGCAGGGATTTTTGCTACCGGTTCTCCGAACTGCCCGCAGCCATCACTCCCTACTTGCCCGAGCCGGTCTGAACCGGGAGAATTTCACCCCTGGTGTAAGCCTTCTCTCCTGCCCTGGCCTTCACCTATCATGGTCCAGCTTTAGCTTCTCGCAGTGGCCAATCACAGTTGATTCTGCAGGATTTACATGGTTGATTGACAGCAAGCAGTGGGGCTCTCTCCCACCACCTTCCTTGTTCCTCTGCCGTTGGCCTTAGGAAGCAGGAAGAGAGTTGTCCTCCTTGAATTTTTCAGTGGGTTGACCTGAGTTTGCAGGCCCTCATAGCCCTGGCGTCCCCTCCCCCGCTTCACCAGGAGCTCCTGAGGAAGGGCTCAGTTTGTTTCTCCAGTGGGGTGGTTTGGGGCAACAGTTGGCCCTTTAACCAGCTTCGGTTCTTCTCATCCAGCAGTAACAACTCTGTGACTGTTGACAAGCTGGCGAGTCCTCTGACAAGTGAAGCCGCCCCAGCCCTTGACGTCCCTCCACATTCGGCTGCTGCTGCTGCTGCTGCAGCTGTCACACCAGAGGCCAAGAGGGACAGCAGGTGAGGGCAGGAGCAAGTACTGTTTAAAGCCAGGCACTTGGCTGCTTGCAGGCTGTCGCTGGGGTGGAGGCTGGACCCGCAAGGCAAGGCAAGGAATAAGAGGGAGGGAGTTGAGCTCGGGCACTTTTTGCCATTTCAATTAATCTCCTGGCACAGGATGGTTCCTATGACAGCTGCCCATCAGCCCTTCTGGTGGGTCTTGTCTTCAGACTTGCAGTGGGCCCAAAGTTGCTTGGCAAGCATAGTTCTTGCAGATCTGGTGATGGGGCCAGGGGGTCCTGGTGGAGCCAGATGGTTAGGATTACTGTCGAAGCAGAAAGTTCTTCGGAATGAGAGAATCAGGAAAGGCAAACAGAGGAGACTTCACTGCTCCAGATAATAGGAGTCCTTCACCTGCACGCGGACAAGAAAACTGCAGTTGCTTTGGGGCCAGGAGGTGAAATTAAGAGGACGAGAGCTGTGCACTAGGAGCTCGATGTAGGGAGTACAGCCGTCTCTGTGACCTCTCCTTAGCCACTCGGTTGTCCTTCCCCAGCAGCCGGTTCCTCAGGCAGTCTTGGTCATCATGTCTATGAGGATGGAGAACTCGAGAGGGTAGAAGGAGGGGAGCTCCATGACCGAAGCATTGCTTAAGTCCAGAGTACAAAAACATAGATGAAACATACATTTTATACAAAAATAAAGGGTTGTCAGATAGACACCTTCCTAACGCCTGTGACTATAGAAGGAGGAAGAGGGAAAGCAAAACCACCCTGGCAAGATTTTGTTGCCAGGGCTGATCTAAGCAAGTCTGGCACAGATGCTTGGCTTGATCTGTCTGGCACAGATGCTTGGCAGTGCCCCCTCGATTTTTTTTTAAATTTGATTTATGTGCCACCCTTCTCCGGAGACTCAAGGTGGCTTACAATGCATTGAGCAATAGCCTTCATACTTTTGTATATTTTATACAAAATCAGCTTATTGCCCCCACAAACTGGGTCCTCAATTTACCTACCTTGGAAAGGATGGAAGGCTGAGTCAGCCTTTAGCCTGGTGAGATTCGAACTTACAGTAATTGCAGACAGCTGATGTTAATCACAATGCTTTTAGTCTGCTAAGCTATCCAGGCTCGATTGACCAAAGTCCTGATGGGGAGAAAGGCCAATCTTTCTCTTTTTTACTCAATGTGTTAAATAACATATTTTACAAAAAATTTAACAAAACAAATAAAATATAAATGAATAAACAAGAATGAAAATATCAAAAATAGTAATTTTCCAGTATATTATTAATTATGAACACTTGATTATATTATGTACTATAATGTAGACACACGCAGTCAATGAATGGAATGGAATGAGGGCCAATTTTATGCAAAACACAGGCCTAAAGTACTGTAGTGCGAGATCAGCAGTGCAAGATTTTGCGCTACTGATCTCAGGTGATGTCTCACCACTTTAGACCTCTGTTTTCTGCCAGTGCACCAAAGTAGGCAAAGGCAGTGATGGCTCGCTAGATTGTCACAAGGGGTGGGTGGGTGGGGGACAGGCAGGGCAAATATTGAAGCACCTCTGCCATTGTTCGTAAGTGTGAATGATGGCCGTGGTGCTGCAACATTCGTTAACTTCGGGACTGGGCTGTAAGTAGTTCGGGCAGGGTAGGGGGTGGGATTGGTCCTAACTTCAAACAGTTGCTAAGTGAACTGTTGTAACTTAGGGATTACCTTTAAATGACTTATATTTGAATTTGGAAGGATAGTTCACATTGCTCTTTGAGTACATTAATTGTACGCCTGTTTGGTTTTAAAATGAACATTCAATTCCATTTATAAATCTGCACTTCTCTCTCCCTCCTATGAGTTTTAATTTTTAAAGTCCATTTTGATTGTCTTCAAAGGAGTTTGCTCATCTTCGATACCAAAATGAGTTTGAATGCTGAAGCCCTTTGCCAGCTGCCAGATCAGATATTCCCTTCAGAGGGACCGTCCTGCACTTCAGTCATCCACTGTCAGAGGCTGGTTTTGCATTGAAATGTAAACAAAACAGGCGTTTCCCTCCAGAGGATCGATCTCATTAGTTTCAAAACCTTTCTTTAAACAAGTTTCACAAAGCCTTAATATTTAAAGTCTAAAGTCGTCCTTTTGCTGTATATTGCAAAAAGTCCCCTCCTGCCCGAAGATCTTTCAAAGCTGAAAAGGCATCCTTTCTTTTCTGTTACACAGATTGAAGGGAAACTCACCCAGGAGCTTTTAGGCTTGATAGTTCCAAAGGTTTTTCTATCTTAAAGAGGCAGCAAAAAAGAAAGAAGGAAAATAAAACTCCAAAGTGATTGAAAAGGTGGGATTTGGTCAAGACTTGAGTCCACGAGGGTTGCATTTACAGCTCAGAGCACAACACAACCCGGGACTCTCAGCCAATCTCAAGCGGCTGCGAAAATCGGTTTCTGTTGCTGCTGTTGCTGCTGCTCACAAAAACCCGCTCTCTGAAGTCCCTGTGGGGAACAGCAGTCTCCAGATCTCACGTTCTTCCAGAGAGAATTTGGGTAGTTTGAATCTCGCAGGCACCTGCCTGCCTTTTGGGTTGAAATGCCTCTGCAGCTGACACAGAGCGGAAAAAATGCAGGCCCCAGCGTGCTTGCCCTCACTGGAGGCCGATGGCCGTCATCTTTGGATCGTGTTTCATCTGCATCAGAGTCAATGGTGGGTCAGGCCCTGTGATCTCTTACGCCAGGCCAGGCCGGGTGGAGGCCATCGGCCCTTTCCCAGGGGCTGGCAGCCTTGTGAATTCCAGTATTGGCCCTGAAAGGCACCAGGGAGTGCCTGGTGCCTTCCAATTTTTTTAATAAGTTTTTTTTATTTCCCATTAAAAACATATATAAACAATCCATCTCTCCTTAAACAGTTTGTCGTCTTGAGTGCAAATATTTCTGTGCAACATCCTTCCACAAATCATATACATTAAACAATTACACAACAAACAATTGTGTAACTCTTCATTTCCTTCATAACATATCTTCTAGTGCAAATAGATTAACATTAAGCATAGTTATTCTCATCATATAAAAGAAAAGAAACAGAAGGAGACAATAAGAATAGAAAATATATTAAAATAGAGATAAGACTAAAATAGCACCAGGGAGCTTCTGAAGGGTGCTGCCAAGCACCTGGCGGTCAGTACCTGGCGGGTAGCTTCTCCCTGCTTCTCCCGGCACATCAAAGCTGGTTCCACACACAGGCACGCCTGGCGAGGCATCCCTGGGACCGAGAGAGACCCTCCCTGAACTGAAATCTTGAGTGGTGGCAGGATGTGATGGACAGCCAGGTGAATTTCAGGCAGGGCTCGGTCGTCCTCGTCCCCCAGCCAGGATTTGGTAATACAGAGGGAGGGTCAGCGCCTTGTGTAGCTTCTGCATTAAGATTGTGTTTCGGTACATGTGACAAAGTTCTGGTTTTGTTTGGTTTGGGTCAGAGTTGCTGTTCCGCAGGATGAGAAGCTGAGCCAGGCCAAAGTATCTCATTCCGAAGTGGTGGGACTTAGCAATGGGACTGTTTTTTTGAAGAGGGGAGGCTTGGTCTGGGCTCCCTGGAGTTTTGCTCAAAAGGACCAAGCCTGATTTCCAGAGGCTGTGAGGGAAGACTTGGTGGCTACTCCTGCCAGCCCAGAAAGGACCTGGGCTTCCCCCTCCGGGTTCTGGCCATCTGGCTTCATCCAGCTGGCCGACAGCTTTCGTTCTCAAGGCGGCAAGGAAACAAGCCCTTCTTTCCTTTCTTTCAGGAGGCACCAGGAAGGTGGGAATCCGGCTGCCAGGATGATTTGGACCGATGGAGAAAAGCCACCTTGGCAGCAGCTGTTAACCTCTCTCTCCCCCCTCCCACTTTTCTGCAGGAATGAGGAGCCCCACCTGGGAACAGAGGCCCCACTGAAAGGCCCAGCTTGAGATGGGATGGCCCGGAAAGTGCCTGACTGCAGCTGGGCTGCCCACGTGTCCATTTTAATCAAGGCTGCCTTTGAAGAGAAGAAAGAGTAGAGAGCAGGTCCCTCTTCAGCCGTGACTCGAGTGCAGCATGTGCTCCTCTTCCTCCAGCCCCTCCCCCCAGCTCCATCCAGTCATGACTGACCTACCCCGGTGCCCATTCTTGGCTTGGCTCTGGCAGGCAGAAGGGATGGACGGGCCGTGATCTCCCAGTCTTGCATCTGGGATCCTCTGCTCCACGAAAGCACTGGATTGGCCCAGTGATGTTGGGAAGAAGCTGAGGCTGGAACTTCCCTGCCAGCTTTTTATCAAGCAATAATGCCTTATCAGGAACGCGGCTGCTACATGAGAAGCTTTGGGGAGGGGAGTAACGGGCCGCTGGTATCCTGAAGGACAGAATTTCTTGCCACTTTGGGGAGGAAGACATGCCAGTGGAGGGACTTAAGTCAACCAGCATCACCCCTGGGAACAAAGGTGACCTTGCAAGGAACAAGGTCCCGGAGTGTTTCTGGGGTGGGGTGGTCTCTGGAGACTTCCCTTTCACGTACAGTTTGATTTTTCTTTTGGTTCGTTTAATTTTGTAAAAATTTTAATAGAAGCCAGAATGGCAACACTTTGCACTTTGGATCTCATGCCAATCTTGAAAGTTGGAAGAGACATTTGAGGAAGCCATGCCAGTATGGCCTGGCAATGCCTGAGGAGTGCGAGCCGAGATGTGGACTCCAGGGCAGCCAGAAAAGCTCTGTGGGGTGGGGGCAGTCCCCCCCTTGCTCCTCCCAGCATAATGATGGGTGGCTGAGCTGCTGCAGAATCGAGACCGTGATATTGGCCCTGAGCTGTTGGATAAAATTGGCTCCTTTGTGCCCCTCCTGGTGTTCCCAGGCTCCGTGCAGCCCCCTGCTCCTTGCCAAACCACAGTGGGACTTGCTGATGCTCAGCAGTGGCATGGGGGGCAGAATCAGAGACTTCAGAATTGAAAACTTTCCTGGAGTGGGCGAAGAAAACAAGCTTAAATCTGGCACGGTTACAGTACACCCCCCAACAAACAGTGCTGTTTTTAGAGAAAACTCACAATGTGTTGTCCCATGTTTTTTGCAAATTAAAGGGTTGGCCAGAGGCCTTTGAGGAACAAGGCCAGCCCACTTTTCTCCCACTGTGTGAGCTGTGTGGTTTGTGGTTGGAATTGGTGGGCTGAGGCCGTGTCCTGGGCGTGTCATTTAATTAGGTGAAAATTAATTTTTGGTTTTTTTTCAGGGGGCGGGTTCTAAAAGTACGTGTTTTTATACCAAGAATTCAAATCATCTGTTATTTTTGCAATTGCACAATGTTTAGCTTTGTATAGCAAACTCACATCTGATCACATAACCCACAAAAGTATTTTGTAACCCAAATACTGTTAACTTTATCTTCTCAAAATAACACTTTGTGCTACAAAAATTAAGAATCTTTTCTACATGAATCTTACCTAGCTAAGCAGAAAATAATCCATGAAATCAAAAATTAACAGAAAGTAATTATCTGAGTTACAAAAATGTTTAAATGAGTTTCATCCAGTCGTGTTTTGATTCATTCAACATCAGCCACCAACTTGCTTTTTGGCCTCTGCTATAACCCTCATGTTTCTCCTGTGTCTACACTTTGTCTGCTGCCTTTGTGACCTGTTTCACGCATCTTTCTATTGATTGAGCATGACAAGGCCGCTGTACTACTTGCTTTGGTTCGTCAATGAATTTATTTCTGCTGTAATCAGTTTGCACACCAAAGCTGGCTCAGACCAGTCAATTGGCTCCAGCAGAGTGGATGTTCTGCTTTTGATTAAAAGCGTTTTTCTTGCACATACACAAAAATCTCCCAGCGCATCGTCTGCACCCCTCAAATCAATTGATATTTTGCACACCAGCTCTCTTCTCTTGAATATCACCTGAACACAAAGAGTGTCTGGATTATCATTTCACTGAAAATGTACCATACTGAGAGCTGAATGGTTGGCAAAACAGCATCTACTACAGCTGCCTTTTGCGGTCTGATTTGCTGCATTTGGAACAACAAATGACACAGGCCTTCAATCCAGGAACATTTTACTTCGAGGTTGAATCTGCAAGGGTAGTACACATGAACAACGTATCCCACTATCTATCATGATCCAGACTAACAAACTCAAGCAAATCAGAACTCTGACGCTGAGATCTTCCTCTAAGAACTTCTTTATTGAGTAGATCATATTGGCACTATCAAATGGAAAACCAACTCTAAATGTTTCCCGTGGTTTCAGTGTAATTAAAATAGGAAATAGCTCCCCAAAACTCACAGGTCACGGCCAATTAGTTTAATTGGCAGGCTCTCCAGGCATCCCCATCTCTATCCACCACCTGTAGAGGTGACTGGTTCCCACGAGAAAGTTCTGTGTGGTCTAGCAATGTATTTTCATCATAAGAGATATTTCATGTGTCAGTATCAAAATGTCTGGAATACCTCTTTGCTTATATTTAGCAAGCCTTTGTCTCTCATCGTCTTGCTGCTTTTGCCTTGTTGTTTCTGCTCAGGCACATCTGGCAAACTAATCTGGTGCTAGCCAGTCTTGTCTCTCTGACCTTTAATGAAAGCAATTTCCTTCAATGGTATCTTCATCTCCTTAGGGCAGGTACAGTTAATGTGAGCTTTTTTGCAGCGAGCAGGGTGGTCAAATTTGGCACACAGAACAATCTGATATTTGCAGTTGAGGATGTCAAACAGCTTGTCAAGTTTCACAGTGAAAGTCTCTTTGACATCTAGTTTTCCTCTACCAAGTGATACGATTTTGGCTTGATCCCAGCTCTCTTGGATCTTGTTCTGGAGAAATGCAGATAAGTTGCAGCCATCCTTGATCAACCAAATGGTTTCTGATTCATTTGTTTGAAAACCAAAATGTTAGAGGTTTTCTGAAGGGCAGTTCCTTGGGACCAAATAAATCTGGGATGGGGTTGTAGGGAGGCAAGCATAAGGCGGCACTGACAGGCAGGGAAGTCAAAGATTCTGGGACCCATGTTAAGTGTCTGCTTTTATGTTGTTAATTGTGAAGTTGTGTCCGACCCATCGCGAACCCATGGACATGATTTCTCCAGGCCTTCCTCTCCTCGACCATCCCCCCCCGGAGTCCATTTAAGCTCACGCCTACTGCTTCAGTGACTCCATCCAGCTACCTCATTCTCTGTCATCCCCTTCTTTTGCCCTCAATCGTTTCCGGCATTAGGTTCTTCTCCAGTGTGTCCTTCCTTCTCATTAGGTGGCCAAAGTATTTGAGTTTCATCTTCAGGATTTGGCCTTCTAAAGACTGGTCAGGGTTGATCTCCTCTAGGACTGAACGGTTTGATTGCCTTGCAGTTCAAGGGACTTGCAGGAGTTTTCTCCAGCACCATAGCTCAAAGGCTTCAATTCTTTGGCGCTCAGCCTTTCTTATGGTTCAACTTTCAAGCCATGCATTGCAACTGACTATAGACACTATTGTTGGGAGGGTGATGTCTCTGCTTTTTAGTATGCTGCCTAGATTTGCCATAGCTTTCCTCCGCAGGAGCAAGCATCTTTTAATTTATTGGCTGCAGTCCACATTTGCAGTGATCTTGGAGCCCAAGAAAATAAAATCTGTCACTACCTCCATTCTTCCTCATCTATTTGCCAGGAATTGAGAGGGCCGGATGCCATGATAGTTTTCTTAATGTTGATTTTCAAGCCAACTTTTGCACTTTCCTTCACCCGTATCAAGAACCTCTTTAGTTCCTTTTCACATTCTGCCATTAGAGTGGTATCTGCAAATCTGAGGTTGTTGATATTTCTCCCGGCAATCTTAATTCCAACTTTTGATTCATCTAGCCCTGCCTTTCTCATGATGTGCTCTGCATATAAGTTAAATAGGCAGAGTGACAGTATACAGCCTTGTCAAACTCCTTTCTCAATTTTGAACCAATCATTGGTTCTGGGTCCAGTTCTCACTGTTGCTTCTTGACCTGCATATAGGTTTCTCAAGACAGAAATAAGATGGTCTGGTAGTCCCATCGTTTTAAGAACTTACCACAATTTGTTGTGATCCACACAAACAAAGGCTTTAGGATAGTCAATGAAGCAGAAGTAGATGTTTTTATTTATTTATTTAATTCTATTTCTATACCACCCTTCTCCTGAAGGACTCAGGGTGGTGCACAGCCAAAATAAAAATACAAAAACATACAAACATCATAATTTAGAAATTTAAAATTATTAAAATCATTAAACAATTTTGGCGAGTTTGATTAAAAACCCCAAAATTAAAATTCCAAATTAAAATTCATTTACATAGTCAGTCCCGCCTGTTGGAACAGCAGGGTCTTGAGGGCACAGCGAAAAACACGGAGGTTGGAGATCTTGCATATCTCTGGGGGCAGTTCATTCCAAAGGGCAGGAACTCTCACAGAGAAGGCTTTCCCCCTGGGTGTCGCCAGTCGACATAGTTTGGCCGACGGCACCCTGAGGAGTCCCTCTCTGTGGGAGCGAGCTGGCCGGTGGGAGGCTATCAGTGGCAGAAGGTGGTCTTGTAAGTATCCAGTCCTAAGCCATGGAGCACTTTAAAGGTGGTAACCAGCACCTTGAATCGCACCTGGAAGACCACTGGAGCCAGTGCAGCTTGCGCAGTAGGTGTTACATGGGCACAACGGGTTGTGCCCATAATCTCCCGCACGGCCGCATTCTGGACCAGTTGGAGCCTCCGAGTGCTCTTCAAGGGGAGCCCCATGTAGAGAGCATTATAGTAGTCCAGGCGGGAGGTGACAAGGGTGTGAGTGACCGTGCGCAGGGCATCCCGGTCCAGAAAGGGACGCAACTGGCGAATCAGTCGAACCTGATAAAAAGCCCCCCTGGACACGGCCATCATATGATCTTCTAAAGACAGCCGTGCATCCAGGAGGACACCAAGATTGTCCTCCCTCTCTGTGGGGGCTAAGGTTTCACCCCCAATAGACAGCGATGGCACTAGCTGATTATACCGGGACGCCGGAAGCCACAGCCACTCAGTCTTGGAACGGTTGAGTCTGAACCTGTTTCTCCCCATCCAGATCCATACGACCTCCAGGCATCAGGACATCACGTCAAGGGCATCATTGGGGTGGTCTAGGGTGGAGATGTACAGCTGAGTGTCATCAGCGTACTGATGGACCCTCACCCCAAAACCACGGATGATCTCACCCAGTGGCTTCACATAAATGTTGAACAGGAGGGGCGAGAGGACCGACCCTTGCGATACCCTGTAAACAAGGCACCTCGAGATCGACCTCTGTCCCCCTGCCAACACAAACTGCGAGCGGTCAGAGAGGAAGGAGAACCACTGCAGCACGGTGCCTCCTATTCCTAACCCCCTCAACCGCTGCAGCATGATATCATGGTCAATGGTATCAAAAGCCGCTGAGAGATCTAATAGGACCAGGACAGAGGAGCAACCCCTGTCCCGAGCCCTCCAGAGATCATCCACCAATGCGACCAATGCTGTTTCCGTGTTGTATCCCAGCCTGAAGCCCAACTGGTATGGATGCAGATAGAAGCTTCATCCAGGTACCGGGGGAGCTGTCGTGCCACCACACACTCAACAACCTTCGTCACAAAGCAAAGGTTGGAGACAGGACGATAATTTGCTAATACAGCCGGGTCCAGGGAAGGCTACTTGAGGAGGGGCCTCACCACTGCCTCTTTCAAGGCAGTGGGAAAGGCACCCTCACTCAAAGAAGCATTTATAATACACTGGAGCCAGCCTCATGTAACCTCCCGGGAGGCCAGTACCAACCAGGAGGGACACCGGTCCAGTAAACATGTGACAGTGCTAAGCCTATCCAGAATCCTGTCCACGTTCTCGGGAGCCACAGGGTCAAACTCTTCCCACATAATACTCTCAAGACCTACCCCCGTCTCCTCCCCTGGACTTACCCAGTCGGAGTCCAAATCTGAGCAACTTTATCATGCAGGAATTGCATGAAATCCTCAGCCCGGCCCTGCAAGGGATCTTCCTATGCTCCCTCCCCTGAAGAAGGGAGTGGGTCACCCTAAACAGAGCAGCTGGGCAGTTCTCTGCAGATGCGATAAAAGTGGAAAAATAGTTAGATTTTGCCACTTTAATCGCCACTAGGTAGGTCTTGATATAAGACCTCACCAGTGTTCGGTCAGATTCGAATTGGCTAGTCCTCCAGTTGCTCTCCAGGCATCTTTTCCGACGCTTCATCTCTCTCAGCTCCTTGGATAACCAGGGAGCCTATTGAGATCGGCATTGGGTCAGAGGCTGCAAAGACACGACGCAGTCCAAAGCTCTGGCGGCTGCCCTATCCTAGGTGGCCACCAGGTCTTCAGTCGAGTTATGTGCCAGGGTCTCAGGAAATGGCCCAAGCTCCGTCAAGAAACTTTCCGGGTCCATCAGGCTCCTGGGATGGAACCACCTAGTCGGTTCCGTCTCCCTGTGGCAGGGGAAAGCAGCTCAAAAGTCTAAGTGAAGGAGAGAATGATCTGTCCATGACAAGGGCTAACTTTCCCTATGTTATGTTGACAATTTGATCTCTAGTTCCTCTGCCTCTTCGAAATCCTGCCTGTACTTCTGGCAGTTTTTGGTCCGCATACTGCTGGAGCCTAGCTTGTAGTATTTTGAGCATAACTTTGCTAGCATGTGAAATGAGTGCAGTGGTGCAGTAGTTTGAACATTCTCTGGCATTGCCCTTCTTTGGAATTGGAATGTAAGATAGCCTTTTCCGATCCTGTGGCCACTGTTGAGTTTTCCAAATTTGCTGGCAAATTGAGTGTTGCACTTTTACTGCATTGTCTTTTAAGATTTTGAATAGCTCAGCTGGAATACTGTCACTCTCAAGAAGAATGCTATTATGTCTACTAACAACCCTTCTCCTTAATCCCCCCTCCTACTTTCCCACACATGAGAAGATGGCAGCATTGAAGCTTCTGGCCTAATATAGCTTCCAAAGCTGACAGTCACCTCCACTACCTTTGTTGTTGCTCAGACTTCCTATGGCCCATTTGATTTCACATTCCAGGATGTCTGGTTTGAGGTCAGTGACCACTCCATCATGGTTATCAGGGACATTAATCTCATTCTTGTATAGTTCTTCTGTGTAATTTTGCCACCTCTTCTTAATCTTTTTTGCCTCTGTTAGGTCCCTGCCATTTTGGTGCTTTATCATGCCCATCTTTGCATATCTCCCAATTTTCTTGAAGAGATCTTTGGTCCTCCCTATTCTATTGTTTTCTTCTATTTCTTTGCACTGTTCATTTAAGAAAACATTCTTATCTCTTCTAGCTATTCTCTGGAATTCTGCATTCAACTGGGTGTATCTTTCTTTTTCTCACTTGCCTTTCGCTTCCCTTCTTTCCTCAGCTATTTGCAAAGCTTCCTCTGGCAGCCATTTTGCTTCCTTGCATTTCTTTTTCTTTGGGATGGTTTTAGTTGCTATCTCTTGTACATTGTTACGAATCTCCGTCCATAGTTCTTCAGGCACTATTAGTTCTAATTCTTTAAATCTATTTGTTACCTCTACTGTATATTCATCAGAGATATGATTTAGCTTATACCTGAGTAGCCTAGTGCTTTTCCCTACTTTCTTCAACTTAAGCCTATATTTTGCAGAGAAGCTCATGATCTGAGTGAGTTACAGTCAGCTCCTGTCTTATTTTTACTGACTTAACAGAGCTTCTCCATCTTTGGCTGCAGAGCATAGTCAATCTGATTTCTGTGTTGACTGTCTGGTGGTGTTCATGTGTACGGACATCTCTTGGGTTGTTGGAAAAGAGTGTTTGCTATGACCATCGTATTATCTTGACAGAATTCAATCAGCCTGTGCCCTGCTTCATTTTGTACTCCAAGGTTAAACTTGCCTGTTATTCCGGTTATCTTTTGTCTTCCTACTTTAGCATTCCAATCCCCCATAATGATAAGGACATCATTTTTTGGTTTTAATTCTAGAAGGTATTGTACAGCTTCATAGAACTGGTCTACTTCATCCTCTTCAGCACCAGTGATTGGGGCATAGACTTGGATTACTGTGATGTTGAATGGTTTGCCTTGGATTTGAACTGAGATCATTCTGTCATTTTGGGGATTGTATCCCAGTACTGCTTTTCCTACTCCTTTATTGACTATGAAGGCTACTCCATTTCTTTTGAGGGATACTTGCCCGCAGTATTATACCTGATGATCATCTGAATTAAATTCACCCATTCCTATCCATTTTAGTTAGCTGATTCCTAAGATCTCGATGTTCAGTCTGGGCACGTCTAGCTTGCCTTGATTCATGGATCTTACATTCCAGGTTCCTATGGAGTATAGAATAGAATAACAGAGTTGGAAGGCACCTTGGAGTTTTCTAGTCTAACCTCATTTAGGCAGGAAACCGTACACCACTTCAGATAAATGGTTATCCAACATCTTTTTAAAAACTTCCAATGTTGGAGCATTCACAATTTCTGGAGGCAAGTTGTTCCACTGATTAATTGTTCTGTCATGAAATTTCTCCTTAGTTCTAAGTTGCTTCTCTTCTTGATTAGTTTCTACCCATTGCTTCTTGTCTTGCCCTCAGGTGCTTTGGAGAATAGCTTGACTCCCTCTTTTTTGTGGCAGCACCTGAGATATTGGAACACTGCTATGATGTCACCCATAGTCCTCCTTTTGATTAAACTAGACATATCCAATTTCTGCAACCGTTCTTCATGTTTTAGCCTCCATCTCCAATCATATTTGTTACTCTTCTCTGCACTTTTTCTAGAGTCTCAACATCTTTTTTACATTGTGGCGACCAAAACTGGATGCAGTATTCCAGTATCATATTAGACACTTTCCATCCTAAGGGGCTCATCTTCCATCATCATATTTGTTTGCCTTTTGGTACTCTCCATGGGGTTTTCATGGCAAAGATACTGGAGTGGGTTGCCATTTCCTTCTCCAGTGGATCACGTTTTGTCAAAGCTCTCTGCTATGACCTGCTCACCTTGAGTGGCCCTGCATAGCATAGCTCATAGCTTCATTGAGCTATGCAAGCCCCTTTGCCATGACAAGGCAGTTGGTCCGTGAAGGGGCTGCTGTTGTAGGAAGGGGCAATTCAACAAAGATAAATCCACAGAGAGTAACACCCCAAGTCATTTAGGTAACAAGTTTAACCCAAGGAGCAGCTCACCAAACAGAGGGGGCCACAAGATGTGCCCATAACGCTCACCTGAAGTCTGGAATAGCTGAAGTATCAGGTAGTGTTGAAGGTTAGAGCATATCAGAACAATCCAACAAGAAATGGTGAAAGCATGAGTGATGGTCAGTCTGCTAGTTCAGGAAAAAGTGCAATTGGTATGTGGGGATGAATCTGTGCCACAGTTGCCATTTGATCTTTCGGCAAGAACCCAGAAAGACCCCCCAGATGATGCACCGGTTCCCTCTGGGGAAGCAAAACCCCATCAATAACTAAAGGTGGCTGATTTTTTGGCACAGCTTTACTGAACCCAAAGCTACCCAATCTTGTTAAGGTTGGGCTGATGAGCCTCTGGTGCTGGGCTCTAACAGCTTCCAGGCCCTGAGACAGCAGACGGACAACATGACTGGGTGCGGCAGGCATTGTGAGACACAAGTGGGCATCACCAGCAAATTCATGCTCCACCACCTTCCTGCTGGCGGACACAGAGCCAGGGGGGAGTGCGTGAAGGAAGAAGCCCTGGGACTGGCTTAGCAGTCCTGAACTGGACCATCCAAAACCACAGCCGCTATCGCACAAGCCTTGCTTTCTGAAAATCGTCTGCCCCGTATGATGAAGATTGTCATTCATTGTAGAATCCAATGGAATTTCCAAATCCAGGAAATGTATGAACAGGTATTTTAATGTATCAGAAGAAGAAAACTGAAATACATTATCAAATTAATATTTCTATTTTCTAGCTTCATTCTTTTAATATAATAAAACTATGTCAAAAATGAAATTGCATCAACTTTTGTGCATGTTGAACAAAATCCCCCTTTGGTGTGCAGGACTTGGCCTGGAAGAAGCAGCCATTTTGTAATTATTTAAAATTGTTCTGCTGTCCAGTTCTGGACACCGCCCTCCAAAGGAAAAGCCCCCCAAGTCAGAGTACATTGCCTTGGAAGGTCTCTGAAATGGCCCTTAAAAGAACATCCAGACCAAACTGATCTGTAGCAATAAGGCCGCAGGAACACCTCAGAGAGGCATAGAGTCACATCTAGCCAAAGCCGTGATGTGTTTTTTTTATTAAATTCCATTAGTTTTTTTCTTTTCATATATATTTTTCCTCTAAGCACAATACAATACAAGAACTCTTTAGGTTTGACACAATGTACAGAAACTTCAATAATCTACAACTGCGCAAGAAGTTACAAAAACCCCCAAATTCACACCAGCCACGGCCTTTATGGTACCAATAAAAAAGTAGGAGGGGGAGGGGCTCCATACTGTGGAGAGGGTCTAGGGCTTCTCCCGTCTCCTGTTCAAAAGGAGAACGGAATAGAGAGGGCTCCAGCCTGGGATTGGGTGTGTATGTGTGTGTGGGGGGAGGCTGGTGGTGGTGCAGGAGCAGAGACCAAGTCACATGATTTGCTCTCGGGTGCTAGGCTAGCACACTGGGGGTGGGGGGAGAATGGGGAGTGTGCGGGAGGGTAGGCCATTAGCTACCCTGCACTCCAGGGCTAGCCCTAAGGATGCTGGGAGGAAAGCGAGGGCTGGGAAGTGAGTAAGAATGGGGGTGGGGGGGGGGGTTGTCACAAACAAATGTCTCCCCACCACCTGACTGAGCCTTTGACCAGGAACAACTCATTCTGTCCACCGGCGGCAACAGCAGCAGCATTAACAGAGTGCAGACGCCCACTCCCCCTTCCTTCTGCCTTCCAACCTCCTGGCAACAGAATTTCCAGCTCCAGAGGTGGGGTAGGGGGATTGGTATCATGCTTTGCAGCAATCTCTTGCCACCTTTGGCTCGCAGCCAGACCTTCGGCCAGCTTCCCCAACAAGAGCAGAGCCCATTCTTGGCCAGCCAGACTTGCTCTGGAGGCAGCCGGGGCATGGAAGTCCGATGGCTCTGCCAACCTCTGGAGAAGAATGGAAGATGGGCCAGTCCCTCCTGAGGATCCGCTAGGTCGGACACGTAACGAACTCTCCTCTTCACAAGGCGGAAGAGGCCGGCCGCGCCCTTCCCCGCAAACTGCACATGGCCAAGCCAGGTTGGGGTCTCCCTCCTGGGCAACACCCCCCACCTCCTTCTGTCCTGTGCTGTGCTGTGCAGTGCAGGCCAGGCGTGGCAACTCAGGCATCAGACAAGCAGCTCTGGATACGATCGATCCACTGCTGGGCCAGCTGCACATCCTGGGCGCAGAAATTGTAAACCCGCTTTATTGTCTTGACCTGCCAAGAAAGAGAAGTGTGGTCCTGAGAAGGAGGGGCAGCAGGCACAGGACCACCCTGCACTGGCCACTTTTCAGCCTGATCACAATTGGGCCACCCTCTGTCAGGTGCAAGGGTCACTTACATCAAAGAAAGCTTTTTCATCCACCATCTTGGGGGCTCCCATAGTGGGGGTGCCTGGTGTGATGGCTTCCACTTCAGCCAGGTCTATCACCCCTTTGCACTCTGTGTCCAGGTTGCTGTCATAGTATCGCAGCTGGAAGGGAGGGAGGGAGGGAGAGGAAGGAAGATGGTAGGAAGGGAAGGTGAAAAGAAGGAAGGACATGAGGGAGGGAAGAAGAAAGAAAGGGAGGGAGGGAGGGAAGAAGGAAGGAAAGGAGGAAGGAAAGAGGGAGGCAGGGAGTAAAGAAGGAAGGACCAGAGGTCAGGGCTGTGCCAATTAACCAGCCAGGCAGAAAGGGCCCCTTGCCCACCAAAGCACTACCAACCTCCCCCTACCTGATGCTTGGTTTTATCCAGGACAAACCAGCGCAGCTTCCAGGGCTTCATGAAGGCCCCTTTCTTGTAGAGGGAGCCCTCGTAAGAACTGTGGAGGAAAAGCATCTCAATGAGGAGGAGGAGAAGGAGGAGGAGGAGGAGGAGGAAGAGGAAGTCGATGGGCTCCATTCTGCCTTGTGCCCACCCAGACCCTCCCAAGCCACCCATCCGCACCGATTTTCACTCTCTGCCGTCTGGAACTGACTGTAAAGCGTGCCGGTGCTCTTACGGCCACCTTGCTTCCCACTCGAGGGGGTGGATGAGCTACTGGTTTCACTGTCCAGGCTGAGGTTTAAGGTAGAGCTGCCGCTGCCTGCCTCCTGCAGGTAGACACCGAGCGAGCGCCGCTGATGCGACAGGCTGGATGCCATCAGGAGAGAACTGGGTGCTGCCTGAGGGAGACAGGTAGTCAGCGGAACAAAGACATTCTGATAAAAGCCACTTGCAAAAGCAGCCCCCGACCCCCACTCCATGCGCACAATTGGACTCCTTACTTTACTGTCCAACGCAGAGCCTTCCGACTGTTGGAAAGCCTTCACTTTGTCCCAGGTCTCCTTCCAGCGTTCTGGCACCTGGCCCAGCTCCATCTCCAGACTCTGCACCTCCTGGAACCGGGATAAGGGTGGACAGGAATGGTCAAGCCTGCCTGCTAAATCACTTCTCCTAGAACCAGAGGATCCCAAAACCCAAATCCTTGACCAAATTCTGCTTGTGACTAATTGGAGAAAGTAAAAGTAATTTGTTCTTTTTTCTTATGGGCAATTTATTAAGGATTTCCAAACTTTGAAGTGTAGGTATATGCTGAATTTTAAATAAACTATCAAAATGTATCTCAATAATTTAGTCAGTCAGAGTAGAACAGCTTCAATGGCCAAAACCAAAAAAACCCACCACAACCTTCTGTAATTGTGTGTTTTCCATTGAAAAGCTGCATGGAAACCACCAGGTGCTAAATCTCATGGCGAACATGAAAGGCAGCCCACTTTGTCTGCTTAGTTGTGGCCTTAACCTTCTTCCTCTGGAGTCATTACTTTTTCCAAATATTGTTCTATTTTTCCTTGACTCCCAAAATACCAGAACAATTTAAAAAAGCATTAGAAGAAAGAATATAATGATGGGATTGATGGAGGGAATTAAAAAGCAGAAGAATGGAAAAACCCTGGGACCAGATGGGTTACCAGCAGAATTATATAAAAAGTTGCAAGATGTACTAAGCAATACACTGTTACAAGTATTTAATGATTTACTAATAGAAGCCAAGGTTCCGAACTCATGGATGGAGGCATATATAACTCTTATACCAAAAGAAGAAACAGATTTACAACAAATAAAGAATTATAGACCAATTTCACTGTTAAATGCAGATTATAAAATATTTGCATCTATTATGGCGGAAAGAATGAAGAGGTTGTTAAATGAATTTATTCATTCAGATCAAAATGGTTTTCTGCCTAAAAGACAAATTAGAGACAATATAAGAATTATACTGGATACATTTGAATACTATGAGGCACATCCAAAGAGACAAATGGCACTATAATTTTTAGATGCGCAGAAAGCATTTGATAATGTGAATTGGCAATTTATGACTTTACAATGACAAAAGATGGATTTTGGGGATAGATTCATAAATATGGTTAAGACTATATATAAAGACCAATCAGCAAAGGTAATAATAAATGGTGAAATGACAGAGAAAATAGATATAAGAAAAGGAACTAGACAAGGATATCTGCTATCTCCACTTTTTTGACCCTAGAAATTTTTAATGGAAAAATAAGACAAGATAAAGAAATAAAAGGGATGAGAATTAAAAAAGAAGAATATAAGCTACAAGCATTTGCGGATGATTTAATATTCATTATGGAAGAACCAATAGAAACGGGCCCAAAACTAACTGAGCAAATAGAGGAATATGGAAAAGTAGCTGGATTGCAGAGAAGTTAGATATTCAAATAGTGAAGAAAGTGAAATATTTGGGCATCCAATTCACTTCAAGATGTATTACAGTGAAGGAAGATAATTATTATAAACTGAGAAATCAAATTGAAACAGATTTGGAAAAATGGAAAAAATTACAATTATCTTTAATGGGAAGAATAACATTAATCAAAATGAATATATTGCCAAGACTTGTTTTTCTTTCAAACAATTCCGATAAAGTTGGAGAAAAAATACTTTGAGAGTCTGAATAAAATGATGTGGAAATATATATGGCAAGAATTAATATTAAATTGCTTCAAGATTCTAGAACTAGAGGAGAATTTGGTCTACCAAATTGGGAACTGTATCACCAAGGGGCGATGTTAACTTGGATTAAAGAATGGATTTTATTGAGAAATATAAGATTATTGACTTTGGAAGGACATGATTTACATGCCTTCTTTGGCATGCTTTCTTATGGTATGGAAAAAATAGGATACATGGATATTTCCAGAGACATTGTGTAAGTTATGGCTTGTTAGTGGCATGGGAGAAAGTAAAAGAAAAACATTATATGGAAATAACAATGTGGCTTTTAACAATAGAAGGGTTGACACATCCAAATATGATTAATATAGACAAGATTGTAAGATACAAGGACATTTTTATAGAGAAGGGAGAACTAAAACAGAAACATGATTTAGAAAAAGGGATTGAGACTGATTGGTATACATGGCTGCAGATACAATCAAGATATGATAAAGATTTGAAACAATATGGCTACATATATCCGGGGATAGTTCGTTCCAAAGGCAGGAGCCCCCACAGAGAAGGCTCTCCCCCTGGGGGTCACCAGTCGACATTTGACCGACGGCACCCAAGTGATGATGGCACATGAACAAGCATCCAGTATTTCCATGATAACCTGGTTGGATGGAACAAACTATGTTTCCTGGTCTACGAAATGTAACCTACTTTTGCGTAGAGAAGGACTATGGGATGTAGTTAATAATCCACCGGATGTAACAGCATGGAATCCTGATGATGATGAAGATGAGAAGAAATTAGCCAAGTTTAACCGAGATAATGAACGAGCTCTTTGCATAATTGGACTGACAGCAGCTTGTCCATATTCGTGGTGAAGATTCTGTTAGGTTCTGGAACAAGTTGAAGAGCCTATATGTTCGTGATGGTGTGGGTGCTCGTATACATCTGACAGGTAAATTGTTTAAACAATGTCTTCTTAAAGGAGGAGATATGATGGCTTATTTGGAGTTCATGACAAGAACTTTTCAAGAGCTGCATGAGAAGGAACTAATTTTTTCAGAACTGCAACAAGTTTACACAATCCTTTCTTCTTTGGATGAGAGTTATGACAACTATGTTTCTTCACTGGAGGTTTTGACCAGAGATGAACTAACATTGACTGGCATAACCATCAGGTTGTTGGAAGAATCCAGAAGAAGACTAGCTAGAGACCAATTGAGAGAGAAGCAACCAAAAGAAGAAAAAGAATATTCAACTGCCTATTTTGTAAAAAGATGTTTTTCTTGTGGGGCTCAGGGTCATATAACCAAATATTGTACTAAGAATAAGAAAATGTCTGTTGGTGATAAAAAGAGACCCAAGAAGGTTTGTGATTTTGCTATCTTGAGTACTACAAATGTTAACCATGATTTGTGGGTTGTTGATAGTGGTGCATCGCAATCCATCACTAGGAATAGAAAATTTTTTGTTGAACTGAATAAGAACAACCAACATGTTACATTAGCCAATGGTTGGAAGATGAAGGTAGCTGGGGAGAGTATTGCATGTTGGTCATTAACTGATGAAAAATTACCAACGCTATATATACCTGGATTGAAATTCAATTTGCTATCTGTGAAATCATTATTGCAGATTGGATTTTTCAAGGGAATAAGTGTTTAGTTGAAAAAGAGGGTAAATGTGTTACCGCAATGTTAGAACATGGTTTATTTGTGTTAAAAGATAACCTAGCATTAGTAGCTAATTCTAAGTCAGTTTATGGAAACAATAAACCACACAATGAATGTATTCATCTACTTCATCGAAGATTGGGGCATATAAATTTCAGGATGTTAAAAAAGATAGTAGAGTTATCTGAAGGGATACAGTTAAAACCTTGTAGTAAATATTTGAATTGCAATGCCTGTAATCAGGAGAAAAGTAAAGTAACCCCTGCAAACCGAATCAATGGGTTCCAAGAGGCCATTGGAAGTAGTATTTGTTGGACTCAAACAACCCAGTATAGGGGGAGCCTGCTATATACTCAGCATCGTAGACCATTACTCTAGATATGGTTTCTGCTACTTAATGAAAACAAAATCTGAAACGTTTCAGCGTATTAACAACTGGCTAAAATAGGTAGAGAGGAAGCAGAAAAATAGAGTAATTTGCTTGGTAACCGATAACGGTACCGAGTTCACTAATCAAAGATTAGAGAGGATGTTGCAAGAGGCAGGTATCAGCATAAACGTTCTGCTCCGTATAGACCACAGCACAACGCTTACGTGGAACAAAGAGGTCAAACATTACAAGCCATGACTAGAGCAATGTTAGCAGATTCTAGTTTGCCAGAAACCTTATGGGGTGAAGCCAGTATGTGTGCAAACCACGTTTTAAACAATGTTGTACATTCATCCATAATTTAAATTATGGCATGGTAGAAAACCTAACCTTAGTTATCTGCACACGTTTGGTGCTCCTACCTGGGTCCATATTCCCTCTCCATTAAGACGGAAGGGACAACAGAGAGCTAAACGAATGTTTTTTGTTGGTTATGATTCAAACCATCGATCATTCAGATTTTGGGCACTAGGAACCACTAACGTTTATTGTAGCGCCAGTGCAAAATTCTTGGAGCATACAGGATGGGATAAACTTGAGCGAGCTGATTACAGAAACAATGATAATGTTATAATTGAAAGTCAAATATTAAATGATACCCCTGATGAAGATATAGAAAATGTAGAGTTTACTATAAAGGAAGAAGAGGGACAATGTTTAGGGGAGGAGTCAATTGAAACGCCTGACATAAGTCCTGTATTGCCTAGAAGGTCTAATAGGGAGAGACATCTGCCTAATAGATATAAAGCAAATGTGGTTTATCAAGTTAACGTAAAACCTTCCACTTATGGCGATATAAAGATGTATCCTGAAAAGGAGCAAATGTCATGGAAGGAGGCTATGAGTAGAGAAATCAAGTCTTTAACCGAAGTAGGTGTTTATGAAGATATTCAGTTACCACCAGGAGAGAAGTTAATCGGTTGCAAATGGGTCTATAAGTTAGACAAGTAGTGATGGGAACGTAACTTATAAAGAAAGCACTTCTTGTAGCCCAAGAGTTTGCTCAAACAGCAAAAGATTACGATGAGGTATTTGCTCCCAGTTTAAGAGCAACCACGTTAAGAACAATGCTAGTGTGGGCGGTAAATAAGAATTATAAGATTAATCATATAGATGTTGAGACGGCATACCTGCATGCACGGTTACATCATAAAATTTATATGAGGAAGCCATTAGGAGTAAAAACAAATGGAAATACTGATTGCTGGAAATTAAAAAAAGAGCCTATATGGTTTGAAGCAGTCAGGGTTTGAATGGAATCAGTGTATTGTTAAAGAGCTTAATGCTATTGGGTTTAAGAAAAGTGTAGCCGACAAATGTCTTTTTAGACGAGAGAAGAATGGTTCAACATCATTTCTGCTATTGTTTACAGATGATATAGCAATAGTGACTAAGACTGACTAAGAAGCAATAGAGATCATTAAGATGTTACAGGATAAATTTAGGATAAGAAATCTAGATAATATAAAACATTATTTAGGTCTGGATGTTATTAGAACTGCTAGAGGATATAAATTGTCTCAATCTAGCAAGATAATCCAAACGTTAAAGCGTTATAATATGGATTCATGTAAGCCAGCAAAAACTCCTATGGAGCAGGATTTTAAAGGAAATATACAAAGTCCTGTGTTTAGCAAAGGAATCTATCAATCTTTGATAGGAAGTCTATCATATATCAGCAATTGGTCGAGGCCAGATATTTCTTATAGTGTTAACCAATTAGCATGATATAATGCTGAACCAACAGATCAGCATTGGCAAGCTGCAAAGAGGATATTAAGATACTTAAAAGTTAACAATGCACTATTCATTATATTTGGAATCTAACCGTGACCTCATACTGAGTGCATATGCTGATGCAAGTTTCGCTACTGATGTATCTACCAGGAAATCTACATACAGGTATAGCTATAATGTTAGGAAACTCTTTGATTGGTTGGAAATCAATATGGCAAAAACACATTAGTCTATCCACCATGGAAGCTGAATTTTCGTGTTTATCGCTAGTGTGTACAGACCTAATATATTATAAACAGTTAATGATAGATATCGGCTTAACAGTAGATTATCCGATTGTAGTTTTGGAAGACAATCAAGCCGCTATAAAGATGGCTATTAATTTGGCAGAAAAGACGAGGTCTAAATATAGTGACATTCAATATTTGAATGTACGACAGAGTATACAGAGCAATATGATAACACTGGAATATTTTATGTCAGAAAACAATATTGCTGACAATTTCACCAAGGCACAGGGTGCGATTAAACATAGGATATGTTGCGAGGGTTATGGGTTGAGATTGTGAACCAGTATATATTACCCTGCCCAAAGGGGAGTATGTTAGGAAATGGTCATTGCCTAACTAGTTGGCCAGGTAATATATAAGCCAACATTATATTTTACAGTATGAATATGTAGAGTATAGCTTTAAAAGTATTGCTGCGTCATTCTGCATCCTGATTGAATGAGCTCTGTAGCAACTGTATTTAAGGAGAGTTTGATTGTGGTCCGGTGAACATTTCATCATATTGTTACCTGCTGCTATGTTGTAGATATCTTTGATCTCTTTACGTGGTCAATTTGATCATGGTTCATTTATTACTGCTTTTATAAACTGTTTATATTGTTCCTGAATGATTCTACGAACCGGTAAGAACTTTTGTATCTCTGGATTGATTATGCATGGCTAAGACTTGGATTGGTAAAAGGACTATGATTTTGCCTTACTCTATAAGTAAACTATTTTAAAAACCAGTTAGTATGCAGTTTATTCACAGCTACTCTCAGCACCGTTTCCATGCGCAAACACTCTATGCTCTGCTTCATAACTGTTCCTGGTTATTTCACAACTATATCCTTAACAACCCTGAACAGGGTGGCTGGGTGATTCTCTGCAGACGCAATAAGAGTGGAAAAATAGTTAGTTTTGGCCACTCTTATCACCACAAGGTAGGTCTTGATATAAGACTTCACCTGTGTCCGGTCAGATTCAGAGTAGCTGCCCTCCAATCGCTCCCTGGGTGTCTTTTCTGGCACTTCATCTCTCTCAGCTCCTCGTAGAACTAGGGAGCTAATTGAGATCGGCACCGGGTCAGAGGCCGCAAAGGCACGACGCGGTCCAAAGCTCCAGCAGCCACCGTCTCCCAGGTGGCCACCAATTCTTCGGCTGAGTCATGAGCCAGAGTCTCTGAGAATGGCCCAAGCTCCATCAGGAACTTCTCCGGGTCCATCAGGCGCCTGGGACGGAACCAACCGAGCAGTTCCGTCTCCCTGCGGTGAAGGGAAGCGGCTCGAAAGTCTAACTGAAGGAGCGAATGATCTGTCTATGACAAGGGATTGATGACAAAGTCCCCTATTTTTAGATCATTCAACCACTGACCAGAGACAAAAAACAAATCCAGAGTATATCCCCCCGTGTGGGTGGGGCCTTGAACTAACTGGGTCAGGTCCATGACCGCCATGGAAGCCATGAGCTCCCGGGCTGCCTCTGATGTTTCACCGATAGATGGCAGGTTGAAATCCCCCATGACCATAAGTCTGGGGGTATCCACTGCCACCTGGCTATTAAGTTGAGCAGTTCAGGCAGGGTTGCCACCACGTGGCAGGGAGCCAGGTACGCAGTCAGCAAACCCATCTGCACCCTATGGTCCCACTGCACAAGGTGGGACTCACTTCCGGCTATCTGAGGAACAGCGGCCTCCCTCGGACAAAGACTTTCTTTAATAATCGCTGCTACCCCCCCACCCCTCCCCTGCGCCCTCAGTGGATGAAATGCACGGAAGCCAGGTGGGCACATCTCAACAAGGGGAACCCCCCCCTCCTGGCCCAGCCAGATCTCCGTAATCCCTGCCAGATCCGCACCCCCCTCCTGAACAAGGTCATGAATGAGGGGGGCTTTATTCACCACAGACCGGACATTGCATAACATCAGCCGAAGGCCCAGGCCTTTGGATAAAGGTAAAGCATAAAAATAATGCCTTACTTTTATGCTTTCTTTAAGAAAAATATGTGTATATATATATATATATATATATATATATATATATATATATATATATATATATATATATATATATATATATATATATATATACACATACATACATACATACATATACATATACATATACATATACATACATACATACATACATACATACATACATACATATATATATATATATATATATATATATATATATGATCAATTATTTATTTATTTAATTTATTTATTGGTTTGATTTATATGCCGCTCTTCTCTGGAGACTCAGAGCGGCTTACAATACATTAATCAATAGCCTTCATACTTTTGTATATACCTGCTTAGTAGGGCTTTTGCCCCCCCCCCCCCCCCAAGTGGTGTTCTTTTTTATACAAAGTCAGCTTATTGCCCCCACAATCTGGGTCCTCATTTTACCTACCTTGGAATGATGGAAGGCTGAGTCAACCTTGAGCCTGGTGAGATTTGAACTCGCAGTAATTGCAGGCAGCTGGCAGCTAAGTGCTAATTAACAGCACTTTAGTCCACTGCTCCACCAAGGCTCTTTTTGTATAAGAGATCATAAGATGTATTTCTTAATGTGTATAAGAAATAAAAATATTTTTTTTCCAAAAACAACCCCCCCTTCTTCCTCTCTTCGAACAGCAGCAAAGGAAACCTGGCTTCTAGGCTTGCTGGGGGGGGGGGGGGGAGGTAGAACGCTCTGAGGCCCCCAATTTAAAAAAGGAAGATACATTTGCTTGGGGTGGCTGTTTGATGCTCTGATGTGCCATTTGCCTCTGATGTGCCATTTGCCACTTAAGAATGTTTTGAGTCACTATTAATTCCCCTCTCATTTTGAATTTGTGGGGTTCCTCCCCCCCCACCCCCCGCCCCTGGGAAGCCCTGAGCAGTAACAGGAGGAAAAGTCACTCTCACTCGGCTGCGGAGGGGACCATGGAGGAAGGGTCCCCTGGAGCCCCGCCAGCCCTTGGGAGATCAACTGCACAGACTGAAGCGCCTTCCTCCAATCGACTGGAATGATGTGGCGCTCCCCGGGCCTGCCCGAGTTCTGTCCAAAGGCTGCTTCCCAGACTACAACTGGCCATCCCTCTGCAAGCACCCCGTACCCCCCCAAACAGGCCCAGCATGGCTGTTCACCTCCAGCAGCCGAGAGATGGCATCTGGCTCCACCCGGCGGCAGCTGTCGTAACAGGGCCAAACGATCTTGCGATGGCTTTGGGGAGTGCTGGTGTCCTGCTGGCCAGCCTCCTCACTGAGCTCCCCCTGGTCCTGCACCAACTCCCAGTCATAGGATGGCCCCTCTGCGAGAGCCTCGTGGGTATAGTAGTTCCACACCTTCAGGCTGGAAATGTTGCTGTATGGACGCAGGACCTGAACACAAGGCAGGCAGCAGCTGATGTGCCGTCCAGCCCAAACCCTGCCCACACTCCGCCCAGGACCGCCACTGGCTGACTGGGTGACACTCACCTCCCCATCTTCAGGGGCATACATGTAATTGAAGAATACGGGGGTCCTTTTGTTCAGCCGGTCCACATAATCCCAAACGGATCGGTACGGCTGGGGGCCCTTCCGCTCCCCTTTCTCTTCATATAGGAGACCTGCAAGCAGAAGCCAGTTCAGAGCTGGCCGGTCCTGGTGGCCTCCAGCCACCCTCTCAGCTCCCATCTGCTTTACCCAGCTCCAGGCGCTCGTAGTCAGAATCCAAGAGGAAGGTGCGGAAGCGGTTGGACACATAGTGGTAGCTGAGAAACTTCAGGTAATACTGGCTGAACTCAAACTCCATGGGGAACTGTGTGTGAATCTGCAAGAGACCCAGAAGGTGAGGAGGAGAAAGAGGAAGGGGAGGTTGAGAGGGGCAAGCCAGGACCAGCCGTCCCTCTTTTTCTCTCTCTCTCTCTCACCTGATGGACACAGTCCAGAAACTGCAGGAAGATGGGTGTGAAGCCGTTGCTCTGGCTGGCCAGGGTCTGAGCCCCGCGATGGGCAAAGCGGTGCCCGAAGGACAGCCATTCCTTCTCCACCAGGAGACGGAAGCCCTCCATGGTGCGGTAATAAGGGTCTGAGAGCAGCTGCACAAGAGAGACCACCTGAGGGGGAAAGAGGCAGGTCAGGGGGAGCCTTGGGGCCAAGGTGGGGCCGCTTCTGGGAGAAGGCCTGCTGACCTGAGTGGTGATGTCCCAGCCGTCCTCAAGGCTGACCAAGACCGAGGAGCCCGTGTCCAGCAGCTCGACCACAAGCACCGAGATCTGCAGGATCTTGTGGATCTGCCATAAAGAAAGGAAGGGTCGCTGAATAGCCACAAAGCTTCTCCTTTAGCTCTTTCTTTCCTCCAGGCAACCACACTCCCCGCACCCCCAGGCTTCCTGCAGTATGTGGACAGATGATAATTGTCCTCCCTGTAATCCAGAATTTATCCCTCTGACCCTCCCCTCGACCCCTGGAATGAAACCATCCTCCACGTTGAATGGGGCTGAAGCAGCCGCTCCTCCCCTCCCCTCTGCCCCTTCAGATTCTGCAGCTTCTCCCTCCATCTTCTCCTCTTTCACTTCTTGGAGCCTCTGATTCCTGCCATCCTTTTCTCTCAGTTCTCCCATTCATAATTCACCCCATCTCCCTGCACCCGATTGATGCCAGCTGCTCACCGTTCTGGATGTACTCCCGCTAGGACCCTAACCCTAACCCCATCTTTAAGGCTGCCCAATGCCCGGTCTTTGTTTTTGAGGACACCCCTCTTTATTCATTTATGTGATTTAAACAGTTGTCCATCTCACACACGTGATTCTAGGCAGTTTACGATAAGATAAATTACAGAATGCAAAAAAACTGAACATCCAACAGCTGGGCATCATCTAAACAACGATCGACGCAGCTGGGAGTCGGGCTCCATCCCACCCGTACCCCCCACGTAATCTCAGAGGGGGCAATGTTCCCAATGGCCAGGGTCATGGTGGGAGAGGCTCCCCTTCTGCCCCTGACACGCCTGAGCTGATGGCACCCGGAGGCTGCCCCTCCTGCTGGGTCAATAGCATGAGCAGGGGCAGTTGGGAGAGGCCCAAGTCGTGGAAGTCATAACCGGACACGTGCCTATTAACCCTCCCCCTGCTGTGACCGGAAAGAAGAATCTCAACCTTCAAGCCACCACATTAAACTAATTAGAACGAAGCCCCTATCTCAACCAGGTAGTAAAGCAGTCCAATGCCTGAGAAAAAGGAAAGTTTTAATAATATCCTAAAAACAGGAGCCAAGCATATCCTAGGGTCTGCCTGCATTGGTGACCTGCCAGAACCTCGGCCCAAACCGCTCTAGTTCCTCCCCCCGGCCTTCGATGACGAGGGCTGCCTTGCTCTCCTGGGGTAGACTGAAATTGCACAACCTTTTCAACATCAAGAAGGCAAGTGTGTGTGTGTGTCTAGTGCAGGCTGCCTTTCTGATCAGAAAGACAGGCTAGGGCAGGCAATGGCCCAGGGGTCAAGGCCAGAGGGGAGGGGGCGAAGTGGTGAGGAGGAGGCTGGACCTAGGCTCTCTGCCACTGACCTGCACCAGCCACTCCGACTCTTCCAGGGAGCGCAGGTAGGTTGGACCGGCTTCTGGGGAGGGGCTGCCAGGGACGCAGGCCTTCATCAGTTTCTTGAAGCTGCTCTTGACCTGCCGCGTGTCAAACACCTCAATGGGCACCATTTCCCAGTGCTGCAAAGGATCCGGCTTTATTCCCTGGGAAGCACAACGAGCATTTATTTCCACAGGCAGCTTTTAGCAACCTCTCCTGGCTCCCCAGCCCTCATGTGGGGGGAGAGAGGGTGACAATTTCCCTGGGCCCAGCCCAGCCAAAGAGTACCCGCAACTGGGACTTGTCTCCGATTATGTACAGCTGGCGAAGGAAACCGGCTTCCGAGGGAGACCCATTGGGCTGTGCCCCAAATTCTTTCCCAGCCAGTCGGGACCCAATCTCCATGTTGAGGGCGTAGCTGCTTAAGCGGCCCCCGGCTCGAATGCTGCCCCACTTGCCTGGAACGAAAATGGCATCCATCACCACAGGAAATGCAGCCCCTTTGGAGTGAGCTGCTCTTCCAAAGAGGGACAGGATTCTGGGCAGGGGAGCTTTCCTAAGAGGAAACCCCAGAGCACGGGGAGAAGCACAGAGCATGCAGGGAGGTGTAGAACAGTTAGTGCAGAGACAGAGGTGGACGGAGGAGGGCCTGCCCGGCTGGGGGCTGGGGGGGGGTGAGTTAGCCACTGGTGAGGGCCATATAAGCAAGCTCGGTGGCCATACAGTACCTCGGGGGGAGTCAGGTTTCCTTGATGCGGCACTCTTGGGGCTGGAGAAGGTAATTACCCTAGTTCTGTGACCTAGGGCTGAGAGGGACACGATGGAGAGGCATCTCAGCAAGGGGAGATAGGGCAGGGGGGACTGCTTACTCTAGGGGGGAGGGCAAGGGGTGGGGGGGACAAATGACTTGATGGAGGAGCAGACGAAATGAATGACAAATGCCTGGGAGAGCTGTAGGCCAATCTGGGATCCCCCCGCCCCATCATTCTGCTTTGCAAGGAAGCAGGATGTGCCTCCACCGCTCAAAGCCACCCCTTCACCAGCCAGCAAACTAGCGAGCCAGGGGGACGATAGAGGCTGCTGCCAACATCTCACCTCCACGGCTCCCCGTGCCGGACCCTTCGTCTCTCCCGCCCATCACCTGCTTCATAAGGGACCCCAGCTTGGGCTGCCGCTTCTCAGATGAATCTGTAGCACCAAGAGAAGGCGGCCATTCCCACCAGAGCTTGGGAGAGCAGTCTTTCCCTCCCCCACCCACCGGCAAACTCCCCTGGGAAACATACCCTCCTCCTCCTCCTCCTCCAGATCCTGCAAGAGGGCAGAAAACCCTCCCCACCTGGCTAAGCCTCCCCCTGCCACTGCTGGGCCTCTTTCCTGGGCAGGCAGTGTGGTGGGTAAGGGCAAGGTCCCAGTTGCCACAGGACAGCCATTCCAGGTGGTGCCAATGCCAGTCAGACAAAAAAGAAATGAGGGTGGGTTGTGCAGAGCAATGAAATGGGGGGGGGGGGGAACCTGCTAACAAATGCGATGGAGACGCCCCAGCTACACGTGACTCACCCGGCCAAGGCTTCCTTCACCTGACCTCACAGGGCTACATCAGCTGCCACACCCAGAGCAGTTCCTTGAACTGGCCACATAAGTTCAAGAAGAGCAGCTGGCCTCTCTTGGACCGGCCTCCAGTGCACGCCCACCCACCCACCCACTCACCTGAGTGGCTCACATGGGCAGAGCTGAAGCCACCACTGAGTGTGTTGCGCCCACCGGCATCTGCATAATGGGGCATGGAGTGGATGATGGCTTGCAGGTACTTCTCTTGCTCCAGACTGGTTGAATCTGCTTGGGAAGGGCCTGGAAAGAGGCAGGAGGGGAGACCCTCAGGGGAGGAGAGGGCAGGAAGAGGGCACCACAAGGAGACCCCGCCCCGGAGGTACCTGTGGTAGGAGCGTTCTGGGACTTGAAGAGACCCACCACGCCCTTCCCGTGCAAGCCACCCGAACGCAGCAGCACCGCTTTGGTGCGCGAGTTCCGCCAGCAGACCACTGGGAAGCGGTTCTGCCGGTAGCAGCGCGAGATCCGCTGAACCGTGTTGTCCTGGATGCTCTGAGGGATGATCAGCAGTCCTGGATAGCTGCGGAGGCAAAGCAGAGCCTGTAGCCCCAGCGCGAGTGCCTATCCGCAGGGACACCAGACACAAACCGCCTGGAGAGGAAGCACCTTTTCCCAGGCTTCTCAGACCTACCAGCTTCAGCCACATAAAGCATTTCCACCCAGGCAGGCCTGTCCTGTGGTCTGAGACAATCAGGCTGAATCTATGACACATGCATCAAAGGTGGCACGATGCAAAATTTTGGGTGACATGCCAGCTTTCCCCAATAACCAACAGGAAGTTCTTCCCCACGCTCCCTTGTTCTCGCATGGTTTAAAGAGGCTGTGAAGGCCACATAAGAATGTCATATTGTATGTCCTCCGGAGCCTCTGAAAATCATGCAAGAACGAGGTGTGCTTTTGTGTGATTATCAGAGGCTGTGTAAGAATAGGTTGTGCTCTCAAAGCATCCAGACCCCCTGGAAGTTGCTCAAGTGGGTACTGCTTTCACGCGGCCATGAAAATCATGAGAGGGTGGGGTGTGTTTTCACATTGCTCTTGGAAGCTGCAGAGGGCGCAGAAGAGCGATCTCTGAATCTGCTTCAAGAACAGGAAGGCCACAGAGCCCAGCAGACCCTGGGGAGCAGCCGCACTATCCCTCAAGGCTCTTATGCTGCTCAGGGTGGCCAAAAGGGGAGACAGGTGTGTGTGTGTATGGGGGGGGGAGGGGCTTGCAGCGTCCCTCTGGTCCCAAGGACAGGCATACTGACAAGCAGCACATTCTGATCATGTGACCACAGGGGAACTACAATGGTCGTAACTTCAGGTAGTGGTTGTAACTCCCTTCTAATAGTCATTGAGCAGAATGATTATTAAGTGAGAACATTGGTTTCAATCCAACCCATATTAGCATTTGGTTAATAGTAACTAAATATTCATTTAATGTTATTGTGTAATTACTATTTAAAATGAACATTTCTCATTTCTTGTGAAATTTGTAATTTGTAACACGAAGTTTTTTTCTTTAATGTTCTAGCCCTGTTATAGAGGAATCTCAAATGAAAACAACTCAACTCACTGATAAAGGAAGTGGCCAAATTTTCAGACTCAGAAGTATGGTGTTATTGACTGAAATGACAAACTGTTGTGCCAATTGTGCCATGAAACCATCATAAGTAGAATGAGGAATTTAAAAAGACATTTTGAAACAAATCGTCATTGGCTTTGAGGAAAAAAGTGAGGAAGCAAGGAACTCCCCTCTCAGCAGCTGCACTTCAGAGGATTAATCAAACAAATTCTTAAGAGGCCCTAGGGTAGGGATGTCAAACACGTATCATCACTGTGTCGTCATGTGACATAGTGCAACTTACAGGGACGAGCTGAGGAGTTTGGTCAGCACCTGTCGGACAAAATTGCTCAGATTCGGGACGGCTGGGACTCTGACTGGACAGAGTCAGACAGGGGTGAGACAGTGGGTCTTGTGCTCTGGGAAGAGTTTGGCTCTGTTACCCCAGAGGAAGTGGACAGGATAATGGGGAAGCTGAGTACGGCCACCTGTGTGCTGGACCCATGTCCCTCCTGGCTGGTTTATTCAGCCTGGGAGATGACACGCGGCTGGATCCAGGCGGTGATAGCGGCCTTTTTGAGGGAGGGAATCTTCCCGACTGCCTTGAAGGAGGTGGTGGTGAGGCCCCTCCTCAAGAGGCTGTCCTTGGATCTGGCTGTCTTAAGTCATTTTCGTCCAGTCTCCAACCTCCGCTTTTTAGCAAAGGTTGTTGAGAATCTGGTGGCGCATCAGTTCCCGCTGGTCCTGGATGACGTGGATTACCTTGACCCGTACCAATTGGGTTTCAGGCCCGGGTACAGCACGGAGACGGCATTGGTCGTGCTGGTGGATGATCTCTAGAGGGCCCGGGACAGGGGTTATTCCTCTGTTCTGGTCCTATTGGATCTTTCGGCGGCATTTGATACCACCACGGTATCTTGCTGGGTTGCCTCGGGGGGCTGGGAGTGGGAGGCACTGATTTACGGTGGTTCTCCGACCTCTCGGGTCGAACGCAAGCAGTGTTGGCAGGGGGGCAAAGATCGACCTTGAGGCCCCTTACCTGTGTGGTGCCCCAGTGGTCGGTCCTCTTGCCCCCTCCTGTTCAACATTTATATGAAACCACTAGGGGAGATCATCCGTGGTTTTGGGGTGAGGTATCATCAGTACGCTGATGACACTCAGCTTTTCATTTCCACCCCAAACCAACCCAGTGATGCCCTCAACGTGATGGCTCACTGCCTGAAAGCGGTACGGGTCTGGATGGGTAGAAACAGACTTCAACTCAACCCGGCCAAGACTGAGTGGTTGTGGGTACCGGCATCTTGGTTCATAGGAGAGGTTCCATCACTGACTATAGGGGGTGAAGGTTTACCCCCTGAAGACAGGGTGCGCAACTTGCGTGTCCTCCTGGATTCACGGTTGAGCTTAGAAGACCATATAACGACCGTGACCAGGGGGGCATTCGCCCAGATACATCTGGTGTGCCAGTTGCGTCCCTACTTGAACCGAGATGCCCTACACACAGTTATTCATGTGCTGGTCACCTCACGTATTGACTACTGTAACGCTCTCTACATGGGGCTGCCCTTGAGGCCACTCGGAGGCTTCAGCTGGTGCAAAATGCAGCTGCGCGGGCTGTGATGGCAGAATCCCGATACTCCCATGTTACACCCCTCCTGCACGGCTTGCATTGGTTACCGGGGACCTCCAGGTGAGATTCAAGGTGCTGGTGATGACCTATAAAGCTCTACATGGCTTAGGCCCAGGATATTTGGCGGACCACCTACAGCCGGCAACGATATCCCATTGCCCGGTCCGCGCCCATAGAGAGGGCCTGCTCAAGGTGTCGTCAGCTGGACAGTGTTGGCTGGCAGTCCCCAGAGGTAGAGCCTTCTCGATGGGCAAGCTCACCCTCTGGAATCAACTTGCCTTGGAGCTCCGATTAGTGCCTGATCTTCACACCTTTCGCTGTGATTTCAAAACTCGGCTTTTTAAATCCCTCGACCTGGACTGATGGGGTTTTAAGGGTTAATTTTTAAATTTTTTAGATTTTAGATTTTATTTTGTATTGTGGCTTGTGTTTTTATTATTATGAGCCGCCCTGTGTCCATTGGCATATAAGCCAAATAAATAAATAAATAAACAAACAAACAAACAAATAAATAACTTTCCCTTTGCTAAACTGGGTTGGGTGTGGCCAGCCACAGGTTTGACACCCCTGCTCTAGGAATTTAACATCAGCACGTTTCAGCATTGCTTGCTCCATAAGTCAGAACAGAAACGTCGAGGAGAATTTATTCAATTCATTCTTCTAAAAGGTGCATTTTTTTTGTTTCAAGATATGCAAAATAAAAATTAAGCAATTTCTGATTTTCCAGTCAGTAGGAATACCTATTAAAGATAAGTGATGACATTACTAGATAGAGTGATGACAATCAACTCTGACATACAACATCAATTAAAAGGAGACTTAAATAATTGCAAATATTTTTCAATTTGTCTTGACAAAACTCCTGAGGTCATTTCATTGGCCTGGTTGGCTCCCATTGCTAGGCTGTCTGATGGGGCGGCAATGAGGGAAGAGCCAGAGAAAGTACACCAGGGAATGAAGCAGCCAACTTTTGTGACCAAGTGACAATATGTCTAAAGTTGCCTCTGTGATGACAGATGGGGCATCCAGGATTTTGGAGGAGTGGGGGAGGCAAAGCTTGCTTTCTTCACTAATTTCACCATTTCTGGAATCTCCTGGACACCCAGGTGTGCCATTTCGTTGCATTATCCACCAAGAGGGGCTGTGTGGCAAGGCAGGGTTCACAGAACTACAAGATGTAACAACAGCTGTAACAAAAATACTGAATTTAACAGCTACTGGAGCCGTTCCCAAGTGAGAGTTTTCTGCATTATTGCTAGAATCTGTGGAGGACTATGGAGAAATGAAGTTAAGTGTTCAAAAAGAAGAGTTTGGAACATTTTCCTCAGCACAGTGATAGTACATGAGTCACAACACTGGTGTTTTTTGCACACCCCTCAGTTCACATGAATGAACTGAACTTAAAATTACACAGTTTTAGCAAAAGTACTGACATTATATTTGGATACATAAAAGGCTTTGAAACTAAACTTCAACTTTTCAACAAGATGTGGGAACTAAAACTATTTTTCTTGGCTTTCTAGAAGGAAGCCGTTTATGACACACTCTCAATTCAGCTGAGGTGCAGACAGAAGCCAAGGAAAGGGGGTGGGGATGAGTCTGCTGGCCAGGCTGCACAAAGAAGGGAGTTTCCGTCTGGACCCAACCTGCTCAAATGCCAAATATTCAGCCCCACATCTTTCCCACCACAGGAATATAATCTAGGTGTTCCTAGAGCGCCATACTGGCTCATTCCCATGGAGGCATCCCTGGCACACCAGGGTGGCTTCCTAAAGCAGCTACAATGCCACAGACTTTGATAAACCTGGTTGGGGTGTTCCTTTGTTTTCTTTTTTCTTTTTAAGTGCTATCCAAGCTCCAGGGGCAGCAGCTGAGTGTGGGGAGAGAGCGCTCCTCCTAGCCTTTTCTCTCACCTCTGTTCTGATCAAGAAGGGAAGAGAAGCCAGCCAGGCTGTCTATGCTTTCAGGGCAGCTTGGAAGAGAAAAGGCCCCCTCCCACCGGCTCACCTCCTGCAGATGGCATACATCCGGTTGACAGTGGAAATGCGGAAAGGCTCGTTCTTGGAGCGGGTCAGGCTGTTGCTCAGGGTGCCCAGGCCCAGGCGCTGGTAGTCTCGGCAACAGGCTCGCTCCACCAGGTGGCCCATGGTCATTTTGTCAGAGGGCCTGATGGCAGCCGAGGGGGTCAAGGTGCTCCTCTCCATTTCTTCAGACACTGCAGGAGTCAAAAGGCTCATCAGGGAGAGACCAGAAAGTGTCCCCACCTGCCCAGCCCCGGGTGTGATGTGGGGGCAGCCACCCTACCCGAGATCTCATCCTCGTCCTCGGGGAATGGGTGCTGGCTGCCCCGTTGCTCCCAGGGAGGCGGGCTGTACTTCTTGCGGGTGACGTACTGGCGGCCGATGGTTTTCTTGGCATTTTTTACCAGGTTCTTGGAGATGGTCCTAAAAGAGTGGGCAGGAGAGATCACTCCCCTGTGAACTTCAGGCAACTTCTCCTTGAAAGGCCCATCAGGAAGAGACACCCCCCTCCTACTCCTGGACTTGGGAGCAGCTGCTTGAAGAGATGCTCATCAGCCAAGCAGCTGGGACCCCAAGCATCCCCACTCTTTCTGTCTCCCTCGTGTGGGAGTGCTGGGGCTGGCAAGCTTCCCCCATGAGCCTCTGCTCACTTCAGGCTTCTCAGAGCCATATTAATTGACCCAGAGGAAGCCGAGAGAGAAATCAGAGGGTGTTCAATGGCCACCCCCCGACCCAAGGGAGTCCACCAGGGAGACCCTTCCCCACCTGAGTGATGGGTTTTTGTCCTTGGCTTTGGGAGGCAGAGCCGGCTTGCTGGTCTGTCCCATTGTGAAGGCAAAGGTATCGGAGATGTGCTGGGGATAGCGCAACTTGCTGAGATGCTTCCGGAAGGTCTCTGCACTCTCGGAGGCCACTTCCTCATCAAAGACAATGCGCAGCACCTGGAGGGCAGACCAAAGCAGGCTCAGGCTCCACTCCCCTGGCTTCCCTCAGCACTTACTTGAAGGGATTGAAAGAGTAGGGGGATGGAGGTCAAGGATCCCCAAGGGACATGCACACTCACCTGGAATGTACAGGAGCGCAGCTGGAGCTGAGCGCAGCCCTCCTGGATGAATTGATCCAAGGGAGTCTGGGCTGAAATCTTCTCCTCTTTGGTCAGAGAGGCAATGGGGAAGGAGCGGATGACCACCTGCTCTCCCACTGGTGGGGGAGGAGAGGGAGAGAAAGAGGTCAGACCAGTGAGAGCCAGGTAGGAGCCTTCCCTTAAGTCCAGGTGCTGATATCAACCAGGTGGTGCTGGGATGGGCAGAGAGCTCTGCTAATGGGGCCCATGTGACTAGGACCCTCCTTTCTTTACCTGACTCCCCCAGTGGTTGTGTGTGTGTGTGTGTGTGAGGGAGGGAGAGAGACCAGTTGTGCCAGATAAGCGGGTCATTGCAAGAGGGGAAGTGTGTGTCTGTCCCCAAAGAGGAGATGGCTTGTCCCTTCCTGAAAAGCCCCTCCCCCCAATCCACCCGAATGTAGCCATGCCAGTCCAGCCTCTACAATTGTCCAGTTCATGGGAAGTTATAGAGTTCTCTGTGGGGTTAGGGTTAGATGAATGTGTATCAATGATGGAGTTAACAGAAGCAATTAAGGGCCAAAAGAATGGGAAGACACCAGGACCGGATGGTCTACTAGCAAAATTGTATAAAGAATGGCAAGAAACTTTGTGTAATCCCATGTTGGAAGTATTTAATGAACTTTTGCTAAAGGCAAAAGTACCCAATTCATGAATGGAAGCATATATTATCCTTATACTGAAAGAAAATGAAGATTTACAACAAATAAAAAACTACAGACCAATATCCCTATTGAATGCGGATTATAAAATATTTGCTTCATTAATGGCAGAAAGACTAAAATGATTCTTAAACCAATTTGTACATCCAGATCAAAATGGTTTTTTACTTAAGAGACAAAGATAACATGAGAATAATCTTGAATACTTTGGAGTATTATGAAGCACATCCAGAGAAACAAATGGCGCTGATTTTCTTAGATGCACAGAAAGCATTTGACAATGTGAACTGGCAATTTATGTTAATTCAGTTAAAAAAGATGGACTTTGGGGAGAGATTTGTCAATATGATCAAGGCAATATAGCATAAATAAATATAAAAAATAATGGTAAATGGAGATATGACTGAGAAAGTTAGCATTAAGAAAGGTACAAAACAAGGATGTCCCCTGTCCCCATTATTGTTTAAATTGATACTGGAAGTACTAAACAGGAACATTAGACAAGATATGGAGATAAAAGATATAGAGATTAAAATAGATATTCAGACTGTAAAGAAAGTTAAGAACCTTGATTCCGTTGACAGCAAGATGTGTAACAATTAAAGAAGATAATTATTATAAGTGGCTGAAACAAATTCAAATAGACGTGGAAAAGTGGAAGAACCTACAATTGTCATTGGTAGGAAGAGTAGCAACAATTAAAATGAATATATTACCAAGACTATTGTACTTTTTTCAAACAATTCTGATAAAACTGGAAAAAAAATTCTTTGAGGAACTTAATAAAATAATACACAAATATATTTGGAAAGGGAAAAAAGCAAGAATTAGCCTGAAAATTATGCAAGATATAAGAAGCAGAGGTGGCTTTGGACTATCAAACTGGGAGCTATATTACCAGGCTTCAGTATTAACATGGATGAAAGAGTGGACTATATTGAGGAACACAAGATTATTGACTCTGGAAGGAAATGATTTACAACTGGGGTGGCATGCTTTTCTGTGGTACGGGAAAAATAAGATACATGGATATTTTCAGAAACATTATACAAGAAATGCACTAATGATGGTATAGGAGAAATAAGAACAACATTATTTGAGGATACCGGTCTGGTTTTCGGCAATGGAAGCATTGATTCACCCAAATGTTATTAATATGGGAAATATTGTTAGGTAGAAAGACATTTTGAATGAAAAGAGGGAACTGAAAACAATAAAGAAAATGAGTGAGCAAAGGATCAATTTTTCATAGTATGCACAAGTGTAGATACATTCTAGATATGAGAAAGATGTAAAATCACACGGTTTTTATAAAGAATCAACAGAATTAGATAAAATTTTAACAGGAACAGATGAAAGATTAATAAAGAAACTGTATAATTATTTACTGGGCGAAAGTTAGCAGAGGAACAAATAAAGGAGACAACGAAAGCATGGGTGAAAAATTTTGGTTATATGATAGAACTAAATAAATGGCAGAAACTGTGGGACAGGAATTATAAATTAACGATGTCAACTGCATATAAAGAGAATTTATATAAGATGTTTTATAGATGGCATCTTCCACCAGCGAGGTTGCCAAAGATGTTTAAAGACAAATCAGCTAAATGTTGGAAGTGCCATCAGGATCTTATTATCATATGTGCTGGACACATATGTCCAACATACCTGATCTTATTATCATATGTGGTGGACATGTGGAGAAGCAAAGAAGTATTGGACAAAAATAAAGATATGGTTGGAAAAATGATAAAACAATGTACTGAGTTCAAACTAGAAATACTTTTGTTGAGGATCTTGCCTGAAACTTATAATGAAGAATATATATATGTAATTATTCATGTATTAACAGCAGCTAGAATTGTATTTCCACAATATTGGAAAAGTGAAGAGATTTCTACGGAAAAGAAGTGATTAGAAAAATATTAGAATGTGCAGAAATGAATAGTCTAACACTAGCAATTAAAGAGAAAGAAAAATGGCAAAAATGGCTTGAAAGGAGAACTGAAATAAAAAACGAGAATAAAAATTAGGGTATAGAAGAGAAGAGGAAGGTTATAGGAAAGATATTACCTTTGATGTGGGTTATATAATAATGAAGTACATATACAGAGAATTATAAAACCTGTTGACAGAAAAACTGCTATATGTTAGTTTCACAATTGGTGGTGGGAAGGGTGAGGTGGGGGTGGGTGTATTGTTTGTATGTATTGTTTATTTTTATGTGTATGTTTAAAAACTCAATAAAAAAATTTTAAAAAAAAGAAAGAACAAACTGATTATTATACGATATGGGAAGTATTTTACCAATGGTTAGAGAGAAAAAAAGAAAATTGGAAATAAAGGAAGAAGACAATAAGAATAGAAAATATATTAAAATAGAGATAAGAATAAAATGGCAATTAATAATATGAGCATGATGAGAATAACTATGCTTAATGTTATTATTGTATTTGTACTAGAAGATATGTTATGAAGGAAATGAAGTTACACAAGATATAATTGTTTAATGTATATAATTTGTGGAAGGATGTGGCACTGAAATATTTGTACTTAGACGACACACTATTTAAGGAGAGATGGATTGTTTATATATGTTTTAATGGAAAATAAATAAAAAACTTACAAAAAAAAAGAGGTGAATGTCGATTGTCCCTTCCTGAAAAGTCCCCCCCGCCCCTGCCAAATCTAGGCATGCCAGTCCAGCCTCTACAATGATCCAGTTCAGAGGAAGTTATAGAGTTCTCTGTTGGCCACGGCCAGGGACACAGGAGCACTCACACAGGCTGTCCCGGTGTCTCCTATTTTTTACACAGAAAGAATGAATAATGAACATGACTCCATTTTCAGTGGTTTGGAGGCTTTATGTGAAGTCTACTGCAATGAGCTGGGCCTCTCCCCCCTCCCCGGACAGTTCCGCTTATTTTAATCAACATGCAAGGATTAAATTAAAATAACTATCGTGCCCTCTGATGGGCAGGGCAGGGCAGGGCAGGGCAGAGCCACCCCTTGCTCTGATGGCAACTCTGGCTTCCTCTGGAGCCTGCCAAGGCAGCTGGGTGCTTCTCAAAAGCAGGGAACACCTCTCCTGTACACGGTTTCCTATCAAGGTGCAAAATGGGCTTGGTAGTTACTTTTGAAGCCTGTCTTGGGACCAGGATAGCTGAAGGATTGTCTTTCACAATAGAGGCCAATTGTCTTTTGTCCAACCTAGGCCAAATAGGATGGGGGTGCCACAGATGCCATCATCCAGCTGAAGGGGACTAGAAGGGGAGCTTTTTCCACAGCAGCCCCTGCTGTTATGGAACGCCCCCCTTTTGGAAATTAGAATGGGCCTGGCCCTGTTAGTTTTTCCCATGTTCCTGAGCCTGGCCGCTGAATGCATTAAGGGCACATTCATTTCCTGCCTGCACTGCTAATTGGATAAGTATCTTGGCTGCTATATATGCTTAATTTGGAGGTTTCTATTGGCTCTGTTTTAAAATACTTCTAGTAATTTGATTATATTTTTTGAATTGTAAGCTGCCCAGATGTATTGATTGAGAAGGGCAGCTGCAGAAATTGAATGAATGAATGAATGCTTTGCATTTCTCACTATTGGACTGCATTTGTTGGACAAGTTCCAATATTCAAGTCTACGCAGACCCAATTTCATTAATGACTTGGATTAAGAGCATGAGAGAATGCTTATAAGATTTGCAGATCACAAATGGGACGGATAATTGTGGTGGCCTCCTTCATGGATTACTGCCTTGTCGTGGCGAAGGGGCTTGCGTAGCTCAATGAAGCTATGAACTATGCCGTGCAGGGACACCCAAGACGGACATAGCAGTGAGTTCTGCTATGTGATCCACTAGAGAAGGAAATGGCAACCCACTCCAGTATCTTTGCCATGAAAACCGCATGGACGGTACCAAAGGGAAAAAAGATATGATGCCAGAAGATGAGCCCCTCAGGTTAGAAGGTGTCCAATATGCTACTGGGGAAGAGCAGAGGGCTATTACTAGTAGCACCAGAACAAGTGAAGTGACTGGGCCAAAGCTGAAAGGACGCTCAGCTGTGGATGCATCTGGTGGTGAAAGAAAGTCCAATGCTGTAAAGAACTTTTCTCCATAGGAACCTGGAATGTAAGATCCATGAATCAAGGCAAGCTGGACGTGTTCAAACAAGAGATGACAAGACTGAATATCGACATCTTAGGAATCAGCGAACTAAAATGGACAGGAATGGGTGAATTTAATTCAGATGACCTGAATTAAATTCATCCTACTACTGCTGACAAGAATCCCTCAGAAGAAATGGAGTAGCCTTCATAATCAATAAAAGAGTAGGAAAAGCAATACTGGGATACAATCCCCAAAATGACAGAATGATCTCAGTTCGAATCCAAGGCAAACCATTCAATATCACAATAATCCAAGTCTATGCACTGGTTCTGAAGAGGATGAAGTTGACCGGTTCAATGAAGCCCTACAGCACCTTCTAGAATTAACACCAAAAAACGATGTCCTTATCATCATGGGGGATTGGAATGCTAAAGTAGGAAGCCAAAAGATAACCGGAATAACAGGCAAGTTTGGCCTTGGAGTACAAAATGAAACAGGGCACAGGTTGATAGAATTCTGTTGAGATAATATGATGGTCATAGAAAACACTCTTTTCCAACAACTCAAAAGATGACTGTACACATGGACATCACCAGACGGTCAACACAGAAATTAGATTGACTATATGCTCTGCAGCCAAAGATGGAGAAGCTCTATAGTATACAGTCAGTAAAAACAAGCCCAGGAGCTGACTGTGGCTCAGATCATGAGCTTCTCGTTGCAAAATTTAGACTTAAATTGAAGAAAGTAGGGAAAAGCACTAGGTTACTTAGGTATGAACTAAATTCTATCCTTGATGAATATACAGTAGAAGTGACAAATAGATTTAAGGAATTAGATCTGATAGACAGAGTGCCTGAAGAACTATGGACGGAGGCAACTAAAACCATCCAAAAGAAAAAGAAATGCAAGGAAGCAAAATGGCTGCCAGAGGAAGCTTTGCAAATAGCTGAGGAAAGAAGGGAAGTGAAAGGCAAGTGAGAAAGAGAAAGATACATCCAGCTGAATGCAGAATTCCAGAGAATAGCTAGAAGAGATAAGAATATCTTCTTAAATGAACAGTGCAAAGAAATAGAAGAAAACAATAGAATAGGGAGGACCAAAGATCTCTTTGAGAAAATTGGAGATATACAAAGATGGGCATGATAATGGAGCAAAATGGCAGGGACCTAACAGAGGCAAAAAAGATTAAGAAGAGGTGGCAAAATTACACAGAAGAACTATACAAGAATGAGATTAATATCTCTGATAACCACGATGGAGTGGTCACTGACCTCAAACCAGACATCCTGGAATGTGAAATCAAATGGGCCATAGGAAGTCTGAGCAAAAACAAAGGTAGTGGAGGTGACAGTATTCCAGCTGAGCTATTCAAAATCTTAAAAGACAATGCAGTAAAAGTGCTACACTCAATTTGCCAGCATATTTGGAAAACTCAACAGTGGCCACAGGATTGGAAAAGATCAGTTTACATGTACTCATTTCACATGCTAGCAAAGTTATGCTTAAAATCCTACAAACTAGGCTCCAGCAGTATGCGAACCAAAAACTGCCAGAACTACAGGCAGGATTTCGAAGAGGCAGAGGAATTAGAGATCAAATTGCCAACATACGATGGATCATGGAGAAAGCTAGGGAGTTTCAGAAAAACATCTACTTCTGTTTCATTGACTATCCTAAAGCCTTTGATTGTGTGGATCACAACAAATTGTGGTAAGTTCTTAAAGAGATGGGAGTACCAGACCATCCTATTTGTCTCTTGAGAAACCTGTATGCAGGTCAAAAAGCAACAGTGAGAACTGGACACAGAACCACTGATCGGTTCAAAATTGGGAAAGGACTTCAGCAAGGCTGTATACTGTTACCCTGCCTATTTAAGTTATATGCAGAGGACATCATGAGAAAGGCAGGGCTAGATGAATCAAAAGTTGGAATTAAGATTACCGGAAGAAATCTCAACAACCTCAGATATGCAGATGATACCACTCTAATGGCAGAAAGCGAAAAGGAACTAAAGAGCCTCTTGATGGAGGTAAAGAAGGAGACTGCAAAAAGTGGCTTAAAACTCAACATTAAGAAAACTAAGATCATGTCATCTGGCCCTCTCAATTCCTAGCAAATAGACAGGGAAGAAATGGAGGTAGTGACAGATTTTATTTTCTTGGGCTCCAAGATCACTGCAGATGGGGACTGCAGCCAAGAAATTAAAAGATGCTTGCTCCTGGGGAGGTAAGCTATGGCAAATCTAGACAGCGTACTAAAAAGCAGAGACATCACCCTGCCAACAAAAGTGCGTATAGTCAAGGCTATGATTTTCCCAGTTGCAATGTATGGCTGTGAAAGTTGGACCATAAGAAAGGCTGAGTGCCAAAGAATTAAGGCCTTTGAACTATAGTGCTGGAGAAGACTCCTGCGAGTCCCTTGGACTTCAAGGTGAACAAACAAGTCAGTCCTAGAGGAATAGAATAGAATAAGAGTTAGAAGGGACTTTGGAAGTCTTCTAGTCCAATCCCCTGCCCAGGCAGGAAACCCTACACCACTTCAGACAAATGGTTATCCAACAACTTCTTAAAAATTTCCAGTGTTGGGGCATTCACAACAAATGCAGGCAAGTTGTTCCACTAGTTAATTGTTCTGTCAGGAAATTTCTCCTTAGTTCCAAGTTGCTTCTTTCCTGGATTAGTTTTTACCCATTGCTTCTTGTTCTACCCTCAGATGCTTTGAAGAATAGTTTGACTCCCTCTTCTTTGTGACAACCCCTGAAATATTGGAACTCTGCTGTCTCCCCTAGTCCTTCTCTTCATCAAAATAGATATACCCAGTTTCTGCAACTGTTCTTCATATGTTTTAGCCTCCAGTCCTTAATCCTCTTTATTGCTCTTCTCTGCACTCTTTCTAGAGTCTCAACATCTTTTTTACATCGTGGCAACCAAAACTGAATGCAATATTCCAAGTGTGGCCTTACCAAGGCATTATAAAGTGGTATTAACACTTCACATGATCTTGATCCTATCCCTCTGTTTATGCAGCCTAGAACTGTGTTGGTTTTTTTGGTGGCTGCTGCACACTGCTGGCTCATATCTAAATGGTTGTCCACTAGGACTCCAAGATCCCTCTCACAGTTACTACTATTGAGCCAGGTACCACATATACGGTACCTGTGCATTTTGTTTTTCTTGCCTAAATGTAGAACCTTGCTTTTTTCACTGTTGAATTTCATTTTGTTAGATAGCACCCAATGTCCAAGTCTGTCAAGATCCTTCTGTATGTTGAGCCTATCTTCTGGAGTGTTGGCTATTCCTGCCAGCTTGGTGTCATCTGGAAATTTGATGAGTTCCCCATCTATCCCCTCATCCAAGTCATTGATGAAGAAGTTGAAGAGCACTGAGCCTAAAACAGAGCCCTGGGGTACTCCACTGCATACTTCCCTCCATGTAGATGCAATTCCATTGAGGACTACACGTTGAGTGTGGTTGGTCAGCCAGTTACAAATCCATCTGGTGGTGATGCTGTCTAACCCACATTTTTCTACTTTATCTAGTAATAGGTTATGGTCTACTTTATCAAATGCTTTATTAAAGTCCAAGTAAATTATATTGACAGCATTCCTCTGGTCCACTAATTTTGTCACTTTATCAAAGAATGCAATAAGATTAGTCCGGCATGATCTATTTTTGACAAACCCATGTTGGCTTTTGGTTATTACTTGGTTTGCTTCTAGGTGTTCGGTGATTCACTGTTTGATTATCTTTTCCAGAATCTTCCCTGGTATTGAGGTCAGGCTGACAGGAAAGGAGAAAACTGGAAAGGAGAAAAGTTACCTAACGATGAAGAAATTATTAAGAAAATGATGGATTGTGCTGAAATGAGCAAATTGACATTTGAAATAAGAGAAAGGAAGATAGACATTATTATTTGATACGGGATTTATTTTATCAATGGATAGAGAATAAGAATTGGAAATAATCATGATATAAATGATGTTGAAACTTTTTGAAAATAAGTTAAAATGCTTAGTGACAAATTGAAGAAAGGAGGAGCACCAAAAATATCACCAACTGTTACAAGGTCTTTGATTGTATGGAATGATAATGGTTTTTATATTGTGTTTTGTTTTTTTTAAATAAAAAATTCTTTTTAAAAAAAGACTGAAATAAAATTTAAAACAATATTGATACAATTAAAGAAGTAGGCAGAAAGAATAAATAACAAAATAAAAATGCAAGAGAGGCAAATGCATATCAGAAAGCTCCTTTGCTGCAAAACAAGCAGACATGATTCTAGGCTCCTTTGGAGTCGAAGGAGATCATCTGAGCCAGAGCAGGTCACCTCCCCCATTTATCCTGCACTAGGAGATCCCATCTCAAGGGTCCAGTTCTGGGCACCCGATTTCAAGGATACAGGCACTGATATATGGTTGATTAAGAGATTATAAACTAAATTCTAGGAAGAAGGATTGAGAGTTGGGAACATTTAACCTTGCGAAAAGATAGCGCTCTCTCTCTCTCTCTCTCTCTCTCTCTCTCTCTGTGCGTGAGCACGTATGCATAAGAGAGACTCTATAAATACCTAAAGGGGGGGGGTCACCCAGAGGTCAAGAGTGGTTCTCTCTCTCAGCCAACCTGCCTTAATTTGGGTTCCTGCACTAAGCAGACGGTTGGGCTTGGGCTCCTCCATGGCCTCTTCCAAGGACCTCCTTGGGAGTCTGGCTCTTAGGATGGCCTGTTTTCAGACACGGGGACCTTTCTCCCACTCCCTGGCACTCTCCCCCAGAAGCCTGCACCACTCTGGTGCCCTCTTACCGAGCGGGTCGGTGGGTGTGCCTTTGAAGATGATGCGGTAGGTGGTAAGAAAGATCGCTCCTTCGGCCGGAAGCAGCGGAAGCCCCCCGAGGCTGCCTCCAGCGCCTTCTTCCCTGCCATCGGGCACAAGGTAAACGCGCAGACCACCCATCACACTCTCCTCTCCAATCAGCAGGTTCGGCTGGAGGAGCTTGGGCTGCAAGAAACAAAGCCTGCTCACCTCTAGACAGAAGGCCGATGAGCTTGCTGGAACTAAGGCTGCCTGCCTCACTCCTGCAGGCAGCTCCTCCCCCAGATGCCCAGACTGGAGCTCTCACCTTCTGTATTGGAGGGAGCCTCTTGCTTTCTCGGTGCACAGCATCCAGGGTCTCGATGTGCATCTGGACAATGTCTGGGGATCGCAGGAGAAAGACAATGAGAGCCCCTCTCCGGGCCACCCCCGTCCCCTCCCGACCACTCTCAGCTAAGGGTGCACCTGCCTGGGATCATGACATGCAGCCCCTTGAGGTGCTCATTGGTGACGCCGCTCTCTGTGCAGACCTTATCCACAAAACGGTTGATGAACCGTACCACGTAGTTGGCCACATCGGAGCTTTCAGCATCCTCAAAGCCGCTTTCGGTGTCATAGCTATCTGCCACACTGCCAGCGATGCTGAGAAGACAGAGAGGTCCCTGAGCACAAACACCCTCCTCTTCCTCCCCTGCCTGTGCCTCTGCCCTGCCCTTGCCCAGCTCAGTGGGATGCTACCTGCTGGTGATTAAACTGTTGCTGACACTCTCAGCGTCTCCCAGTCCAGCACCCCGCAGGAGTCTGTTCTTGCTGGTGTCCAGAGGTAGCAGGAGGTAGCTCATGCGGTTGGCATAATGAATAGCCTGGCTGAAAACGGTGCTCTCTTCCTTCTGAATGAGCTCCTGCTGCTTGTCCCGGCTCATGGTGGGCCAAAGACGGCATTGTGTGGCAGCAATATCCAGAGCCGACTCATCCTCGGCCATCTGGGAACCAGGGAAACGGTCTAGCTGATGAGCTGTAAGGCAGCTGCCTCAAAAGCCCCTCCCTCTCTACTCCTTCCAAGCTCACCCCTACCTTCTCAACACAGTCCTCCTCATTACTCTCCAGGTAGAGGGCACGGATGTGGTTCTGCACGTCACTGTAGAACATGGCTTCCCAAAACTGAAGGTTAGTCCACACCAGGTGCTCCTGCACACAGCTGTAAGCAAACTGGGTGATTCCTGGGCTGAGTTTCTGGAGGATGGCAAAAGGAAAGGAAGGAAGGAATGCCTTGAGCGGAGAATATCCGTGTCCCTTCCCTCCTTGACCACCGCAATCCCACCAATGCCAGCCCAGCTACTTACGCGGCAAAAGGCGGTGACCAAGGGCAGAAGCGCAGCAGCAACTCCATGCTCATCAGCGGCATTGCAGTCCTGTGATGAGATAAGAGCAATGCTGCGGTTCAGCCCCAAGGAAGCCAGGTGCTGGGGTGGGGAGGGGTCCCCAGACCTCCAGCCGCACCTGCAAACAACAGTTCATCATCCGGACAATGAAGTCAAATTGCTGGTGGTCTAGCATGGCCCTGTTCTGCTGCACGTGAAGGTTCAGCTCCTGGGTGAGGCAGTGGCGAGCGGCCCGGCTCTTCATGGCTCGGAGCACAGCCGGCAGGAGCTGCAAGGAAAATCGGGCAGCACTCAGCAGGGGCCAAGCATCTGTCCCCACTCACAGCCTGTCCTGCTCTGGGGAAGTCTGAGGCCAGCGGGGAAGGAGGCTCTGCTATTGGGAGGGGGGGGGGGATCTCTTTGCAGCCAATTCTCCTCCCCCACCCAAACCTGGTAAAATGTATTCTGGGGGTTCTGTCACAGGTCACAGAAAAGGCATCTAGCAACTGGTCTGGCTCATGTTTAAAACCTCTGTTTTATAGATAATGGGCTCTTTTTAACAATTTCTACAATGAAAGTATTTAGTGCAAAATTATCAGTGTATAAGGGTTCATGAAGTGGAATAGACATGGTAACAGGTCAGCCAATGGGGACTGTTTGTTGACCCAGACGGCTCGGAGCCTGGGCATGGCTTAGGTTCACTGATATATATATATATATATAAAATAAAATAAAATAATAATAAAATGGTAAAATAAAATTTTAATTCTTTTAAAATTTTAAAACCTTAAATTCCGGAGTTCACAGTATGTCTGCTTCTTTTTTTACTAATATACCTGGAATTCATATTTTTACTGGATTTTGAGTTCTGGTTCTGGCTTCTACTGTATGGTATTGTATATAAAGAAGCTTCTTATATAAGTGAATCCTGTTGAATTCTTTACTTGTATCCTGGTTGGATTGCTGCAAACTCTAACAAGTTATGGGCCCAGAGCACACCAGACCAGTAAGACTGAACTGTAATCAAGCTGAGGTACTGCCTGTTTTAAAAAAGTAAAAGGAACAAGGCAGAGAAGGCTTGTAGGATGGCTGTTGATTTCCAGGAGAGCTCTCTGCCTCAATTGGGACAGAAGAATTATATCATTTGGGCTTCAAAATTGGAATGCTTCCTGAAGGGTAAGGAGCTCTGGGATATTGTTGTTAATCCACCCTAGGCACCATTAGCAGCTTCAGATCAAAGGCAGCATGATAAGGCACTGGCCTATATCATCTTAAGTTTACAAGATGAACAATTCTTGAATGTAGCTGATTTAAAGACTGCAAAGGAGGTCTGGCTGAAATTAAGAAGTGTGCAGGTGAGTGAATCAGCATGCAACATTGTGCAATTATCAAGACAATTGTACACAGCCTGGCTGCAGCCACATGAGAATGTGTAGAAGCATTTGGTGCAAATGCAAACTTTATTTATTGAGTTGGAACAGCGTGGAATGAAGATTCCTGAACCTCAGAAGGTGCTGTTAGTGTTAAATAGTCTTGATGAAACATGGGACATTGTTTCAGCCATTGTTGAGTGCAAACCAGAACAGACTAAAGAATGGAAGCCTTTAAAGCCTGTTTGCTTTCTGAAGAAAACAAACACCATTTTAGAAAAAGCCACGAGGATGAATTCCTGAGGTTGGGGTCCAAGGAGGAGCAGAGGCAGAAAAGCAACAGACAAGATGTCTGCAAAGACCACAGAGCCCAGCAAAGATTTTCTACAAAGAAAGACTGTATGAAGGAAGAAAAACAAATGGACAAACTGCTGTTGCAAAAATTAGCTATTGTAATAGCAGAGACAAATGGTTAATTGACAGTGGGGTTAGTCAAACAATTATTAATAATTCAAAATTGTTTTACAGAATAGATCCAGCTGTAGGTGATCTATAGCAGTAGCCTTAGAAAACGGCCAGAAAGCTAAAGTCACTGGAAAACTCAGTGTGCTGATTCCATGTCTACGAGAAAAGTTTAATAACATATTATGTGTGCCTGAAATGGAGCATCAAGTTTTCAACAATGGTTGGGACAGTTAGGAATAAAACACGGACACACAAGTCTGTACACAGCAGCTGAGAATGGTGTAGTTGAAAGACAAAATGGTGTCTTACAATCAATGAAGGACTCACTGCTGGAGGATTCTGGTCTGAGCAGGTCATACTAGGGTGAAGCCATGTTGACTGCTAATTATTTAATCAATAGGCTGTGGAGTTCCTCTATTAATAATACTCCATATGCAGTGCTATATGAGAGAAAGCCATCTCTTTGAGCCTGGCTCAAAGAGCTATCGCTTTAGCGATGGGAGCAAAAGAATAGTCATTTCCAGGTCTGCTAGCTTTGCAGAGCAAAATTGGAACAGAATTGATGCAAATTTTTGGAGTGACCCACTTAGCGGCAGTGACCCACTTAGTGACAGTAACTCACTTAGTGTTGGTGTCAGCATTCAGGGAGGAGAAACAGAAAAAGAACAAGAAAAGGAGTCAAGAGGAGATGATAACTCAGATATGAAGCAAGAGAGGGTTAAACACAAGAGCAGTCAATGCCACGCAGGTCAGAGTGATGGAATAAGAGGATTCCACCTGACAGGTATTCTGCTGGTGAAGTTACGGTCTGTAATATGAAGTGTGAGCCAAAAAACTATCAGGAAATATTGGCATTACCCAAAATTGAATAAGTAAAATGGAAAAAAAGCCATGGACAAAGAAATGAAATCCATGGGTGAATGTAAAGTGTTCACATCTATGACTTTGCCACAAGGTTGCAAAGCCGTAGGATGTAAATGGGTGTACAAAAAGAAAGTACTGCCCAACAATTATTTTTTTAAATTTGATTTATATGCTGCCCTTCTCTGGAGACTCAGGGCGGCTTATAATGTGTTAAGCAATAGCCTTCATACTTTTGTATATTTATACAAAGTCAGCTTATTGCCTCCACAAACTGGGTCCTCATTTTACCTACCTTAGAAAGGATGGAAGGCTGAGTCAACCTTGAGCCTGGTGAGATTCGAACTTACAGTAATTCCAGACAGCTGATGTTAATCACAATGCTTTAGTCTGCTGAGCCACCAGGCCCTTTATATTGTACCCAATGAGGTACAATATAAAGCAAGGTTAGTGGCACAAGGTTTTTTACAAAGGAAAAATGTGCACTATGAGGAGGTATTCACGCCAACTGTAGGTTGGCACTAGCGTTGGCAGTGGCATGTAGACATAAAATTTGGCATTTTTATATAACCACAGCATTCTTCAATGCAGAATTAGAGGAAGAAATTTACATGGTTCAAGCACCAGGGTATGAAAGTAAAAAGCCTAACACTGTAAGACCTCTCCTTCCAATTCTGTTATTCTATTCTATTCTATTCTATACTGTATATAAATTGAACAAGGCCATTTATGGGCTGAAGCAGTCAGCCAGGAATGGGAGTATCTTTTTAAATACTGCATTGAAGGGTCTTGGGTTCAAGAATTGCAAGGCTGATGGTTGCATATATACTGGAAAGTTACAAGGTGGGGATTGTCAATTATTAGCATTTGTGGATGGTCTTTGTTTCATTGCAAAAGATTTGTCACAGGTAAAGGAATTTGCTAATCAACTAGAGAAAAAAATTGAATCAAAAGATTTGGGAGAAATAAAAACTATCTCAGTGTAACGATACAAAAAACTGAGAAAGGTGGTTATGTTTTCAGTCAAAGAAGGAAAATTGAACAGCTGTTGAAGAGATACAACATGAAGGATTGTAATTCTGCTTCAACACCTATGAGCACAGATTTTCACAACAATTTGGGGGAGGACAAAAGTGAAGCCTGTGATCAAGAGATATATTAGTCTGCAATACGGAGCTTGTTGTATCTGTCACAGTGGTCCAGACCAGACATAGCTTGTGCAATAAGCATCTTAAGTCGCTGCTGCACCAACACAATTGCATTGGATGAGTGTAAAAAGGATTCTCAGGTATTTGAAGGGAACTGGGAACTTGGGTCTTCAAATACAGGTCTCTGAAGAATTGAAATTAAAATGTTATGTTGACAGTGATTATGCCAATGATGTAAAAACCAGAAAGTCTAATTCTGGGATTGTGGTATTGTTTGAAGGGACTTTAATTGGTTGGAAGTCCAGAAAACAAACAACTGTAGCCATTTCTATTGCAGAGGCAGAATTTATTGCTCTTTCTGAGCTTTGCTGAGAGGTATCTTGGTACATACAGTTGTTAACGGATTTAAATGTAAAAGTAACTGAAACTGTAATGGTGTTTGAGAATAATGCTGTTTACATTAAAATGGCTACAGGTGACAGAGTAAAGAATAGAAGCAAGCATGTGGATATTAAATACTGTAATGTAAAAGAAATGTAAATTAATTAGCTTGCTTCACTGTTCTTCAGAGGACAATCTGGCAGATATAATGACCAAGCCATTGGGTGGACTGCACCATGGGAAGAATATTATTTCGTTTTATGTCTATTTTAGTCATGAAAGGAGGAGTGTCATAATATGAGGGTTCATGAATTGGAATAGACATGGTAACAGGTCAGCCAATGGGAACTGTTTGGTGACCCAGACAGCTCGAAACCTGGGTGTGGCTTAAGTTCACTGATCTGTATATATATATATACATATACATACATACATATACATACAAGTGCTTCTGTGATTCTATGCTTCTATGATTATTGATTCTTTACTTCTGGATTTTGAGTTCTGGTTCTGGCTTCTGCTGTATGGTATTGTATGTAAAGAAGTTTCTTATATAAATGAACCCTGCTTAATTCTTTACTTGTGTGCTGGTTGGATTGCTGCAAACTAACGAAAATGCACTCAAACAATACACGCTTCTGTTGGAAAATCTCAACCTCGGCATAGGCCCCACCCTTGTGGAGGGAAGGAGAGCCCCCCACCACCCCCCCCGGCTCTCACTTTTTTGGCTTCTAGCATCTTGCTCTCAAAGACAAAGGAGATGCAGTTCCTGACCACCTCCAGTCGACGGGCACTATTGGTCAGCAGCATCCCGTTCCGCTCCATGAGGGTCCCTGGAAGGGAAAAAAGCCAGCCTCTGTCTGGAGGTCCAGGAAAAGCACCCCTCCTGCCTGCTTCCAGGGCACCACCTGGGCCAAAACTGGGCATGAGAACAGCCAGCAGCATCCTCACCTCACCCAGGCCAGCAGCAGCATTCAAGAGCCTCCTTGCTTTGCAATTTCTCTTTGAGCTGCTCTTTCCTGCAGCTTTTCAAAGCTCCACCACCTCCTTTTTCTGAAGTTCAAAAAGGAGACTGTGGAGCTGGCAAAGATGCAGACAGAGGCAACGGTCAGGAGAGGAGAGCAGCTCCTCAGATAGGAATGGCTGGGGAATATGGAGGTTTCAGAGTTCAGAATGAAGGCAGGGAAGGTGAAACCAGGTCTTTACAAAGCTGGCAGTGAGAGTGGAATAAAAGGCCATCCAATGAATTTGCTGTCATCAGATCTAGACCAGCGAGAAGTGATGCTAATGCATATGGTAGCACCGCATCTCCTGAGACAAGGTCATCTGCTGAGGAGCTGCAGCTGGGCAATTCCTCTCCTGGCCACTGGGGACTTTTTGATGTCCACGGTATGACCCAGAAGGTGAGAAGGTCCTTACTGGATCCTGCCTCGGGACTCCTGTCTTATTAAACCCAGCAGAAGTTGTCTAAAGGGAAGATCGGGGCCTCTGAAACCCACTCTGCATGCAGAAGTATGGCCGACCATCCCTTTAAGAACTTGGCAGCCTCTGACTCAAGCTGATCCTTTTTGTTATCAATTCATGCTTTAGATTTATACCCTGCTTTTCTCCACTGCCCCAGAGAGTTAGGCTGGGTTGAGCTCTCCCCAGGGCCTCTCCTATCATTAGTCATTTTTCTAAAGGCCTTCCAGCTGCCCATAGACTCGGCCTGGAGACATGCTCCAACAAGGGAGCCTCTGAATTCACCAAGGGACCACGCGACCCCAGGGCTCCAACTGTCTCGGCACCAGCGGCTGGCACCCACATACCCAGGGGTGGCCCAGATGGCACCATGGCTTTCTTCTCCGCCTTCACCAAAGGAGGTGCTGTCTGTTGTTTGGCCGTGGCCTGATCAACAATCCACTGGATGGTCCCTTCGTCCAAATGCGGGAACGACCTCTGGTGCAGACGCAGGTGACAGCCTTCCGTGGGCTTCTGCACCTTATGCATCGTCACTGCTGGGTAAGGGTTCTCCTGGATCAACAGAGGCGGCAGCAGAGGTCAAGGACAATAGCCGCCTGTGCTAGGACCAAAGCTCATCACCACCCAAGCAAGTCAAGCCCTCAAGAAGTTTCCCCAAATGTCCAGTCAAGGTCAGCATCTCTCCTGCCCCCGACAGAATCAGGCAGACTGATTTGTATTACTGGACGATCTGCTTGACAAGACTTGCAAGAACAGGGATATATGGCTGGATGCCAAAAAGCAATCTGCTGATTCAGAGTCTGGGAGTGCATGTGTGAGACACGGGGGGCGGGGGGGGGGGAATCCCAACCAAGCGCTTGTGCAGGGCCTGCACCCCCTGCCCAATCCTCAAAGCGGGAACAAAACAGGAGATGCTGGTGCTCTCCAGGGAGGAGGAGGGGCGCAAGGATGCCATGGAGGGCATCTGCCTGCAGGGCTAGTATGCTTCCTTACACCCAGGGCTATATCGGCATACATTTTTGTAGAGCTGCTCTGCCAGTTCCTTGATGTGCCGTAGAACCTTTGCCTTCTTTCCTTCATCAGCCTGCATCTGTTTGGCTTCACTGGCCACAAGCTAAGAAACAGGAAAGAAAGGAAAGTTTTCTTTAAGCACCCTAACATGCACGCACACACACACTCACCAATCAGCTGGAGCATGGGGGGGGGGGCTCAGAGTCCTTCCCCACAAGCCTCTCACCTCATCGAACAAGTCTGTCTCCCTGTAGGGGGGCCCCCTCTCGGTCACAAAGCCTGCGAAGGCCATGCCCTCCAGCACCTTGGGGAGGAACTCGTCTTCCACCAGCCCCCTCTGCCCGAGGAAGGCGGCCTGCAGCAAGGGAGAGAGAAGCCTGGGAAGGGGGCCTGTGCTGAGGGAGAAGGCCAGAGGCCCACAGGACAGCCCACTCCTGAAACCGTGGAATCCATCACCCTGGCTGAGAAATGGACCTGTCCCAGCTCTGGACGAGGGAACTTCCGTTCCTGATGAAAGAACACCCCCCACACCCACCTTCCACCCTGTGGGCATAATATCCTGGAACCTCAACTCCATCATCCGCTCCTAAGTGTTGGACGCTTGGGACATGTCACTAAAGGCCCCCAAGCAAGCTTTCTACACTGGGTGGACCAGAGAGAATTCTCCCCCATGGCTGCTAGCTCTGACCACTCTCCTCCACAACCTACCTTGTGGAAGCGAATGACCGGCTCCGGGTGAATACGGATGATATGCAGGCACCAGCGGTAGCCCTGCAGCAACTGGGCAAACAGGCGGAGGAAGACTGCCCGGATCTCCTTATCCTACAGCCAGACAGGCAAGAGAGAAGGTCAGAGGCGAACAGGGAGAATCGGCCGTGGTGCTGAAAGACCCCTGCATCCCGCAGCCCCTTTGCAGCACTGTGCATTGAGCATCCCTGCAGCCCAAGGACGACTCAGGACTGAGAAGCTCAAAGCCAAGCAAGCCAGCTCTTCTGCAAAGGGCTCTCATTTACCTGCATCTTGAGGGAAGAAGCAGAGATGGTGGAGGGTGGGAAGGCCAGATCTGCCATCTCCAACTCTGGGTCCAAGACCTGCTCAGACAAAGTCAGTGAATTTGTTCAAATGGGGGGTGTCCCTCCATCGCCCTCTCTCCAGGACCACAACTTGTAAAGCAAACACAACTTACATGTCTGATTGTGCTGTACCTCTTACACCCTTCTTTCACTCCAGTGAAATCAGGGAGGTGCCTGCCTGACCCATGCCCAAATGTCACCTGGACCTTGAAAAAACGCCTTTTTGTCAAGGTATCAGTTTTTGTCTATTTCGATTGAGATCACCTTCCTTACTCTCTACAGCAGCCTCAGAGAAAGTCATTCCGCCTGCTCGGTTGTTCAAGGGCCCCAATCCAACTGCACTGGACACAAGGCGAGGTGTCCTTTCAACTGTCCTGTCCTGTGGCTTAAAAGTTCTCCTCGTCCACTTTCTGTGCAGTTAATAAAAAGAGGCTAAAAGTGATGTGCTTACTCTTTCCCGGCTGGGGCTCATCCACCGCCTCCCTCAGGCACCCTGAGCCTTAAGGGAAATATTTCTCATTTCTGGGCCACAGTATGTTATTATACAAAAACATTTTTCCTTCTTCTGGAAACGTGGAACATAAATGGAACAAATGTGCTCCTCAGAAAAGGGGGAAAAAGTTTCACACTTTAAAAAAATTAAAACAAGGCATTATTAGCTTACATGAGGTTCTTATTAGGAACGGGCCTGGTGGCTCAGCAGATTAAAGCATTATGATTAACACCAGCTGTCTGCAATTACTGTAAGTTTGAATCTCACCAGGCTCAAGGTTGACTCAGCCTTCCATCCCTTCTAAGGCAGGTAAATAAGGACCCAGTTTGTGGGGGCAATAAGATGACTTTGTATAAAATATAAAAAAGTATGAAGGCTATTGCTTAACGCATTGTAAGCCGCCCTGAGTCTCCGGAGAAGGGTGGCATATAAATCAAATTAAAAAAAAAAAAAAGGTATAAAATACTTGACTTGCAAAACATTGGGAAGAATTTATTTCAGCACGACTTTAAAAAAAAACTGAGTGGTTTTACATGTTAATCTCCAATTAAAACCAGAACGTGTATTGAGTAATGAATGTAGCAGATTTATTGGGGTGAATGTTGAATTACATGGAATTGAAATTTAGGTTTTGAGACCTAAATAAACTTAAAGCAACCTTTACAAACAACTTATAAAACAATTCACAAGTTTTCCCTGTAAAAAGTGCAGATTAGAATGAAATGACTTCTCCGCCATTATACAGAACATCAGATTTTTTTTGATGGATAATTCAGCATTAGTGGAGACAGAGAAAGTGGCAATTCTAGAGATTGTAGTTATTTTTCAGAAAGGAATAGATCATTTTCAAGAATAGATATGATTTGGATCTCAAAAATGTGGGTCCTAAGATTTCCAAAGTTGAAATTTTATCAAAGGATTTTTCTGACCTGTGTATTTATTCATTCATTTATTACATTTATCCCCTGCCCATCTCATTATCCAAAGTAGCTAACAATGATTCAAAAGCGTAAATATTAAAATTAACAACAATTAAATAAAGGCTAAAAAACAAGAAGATGAACGGTGCAGTGGTGGACTTTTATCTCTCACTCAATGTTCCCTCTCCAGCACAGGGTGCTCCCCAGCAGGGCAGCCAGCAGAGCCCAGATCTATAGGCCCTCCTGGAAAGCCAGAAGGGTACAGATGTTCCAAGGGGCCTTATTCTGTGCACATTCTGGGCAGATGTTCCTGCACACAATGTCAGTCATCTGGCTGTGCCATCCAGGATATGCTCTTCCTGCCTGCAAATTACACTCTGCCACTCTGGGCTGGACTGACTCTGAGGCCATTCTGTACAGTTGGTGCCTTGGGTCCTGTCTATTTCATATATAACTAAAATAACAGCAGCATGATTTCAATATGCATAGTGGTGGAAAGATTTGATGTTACTTGCAATGAAAGAAAAAATGGTGAAGTTGATGGAGCTGGCTGAGATGACAAAATTGACAATTTGGATTGCAGAAAAAATGCAGAGAGAGAGAGAATCTTGAATCGAGGGACTCGCTTGCAAGTCAAGGAGGGTCCTTGTCCCACACCTTCACAGGTAAATGCTATTTCTTTACACAGAAGAGGTGCCAAGAATGAACAAGGGATGAATAAATTTGGATTGGATGTTGAAGGGTATAGAAAGCATGCTAGGGTGGTTTGCTAACGTAAGAGAAAAAACAAGGATTAAATTGCAAAAGAAATACAGGAAGAAAAAGAGAATCAGTTGAGGGAAAAGAGAATCTCAAAAGTTATGGTTGGATGGAATTGAGGAGATCCTGAAAAAGAGGGAAGAAATTACAAAACAAAAGATAATGAAGACATTTATGAGTGTAATTGCAACAAAGATGGTTGGCAAGGAAGGGAAGGTATGGAGAGATGTTACCTGTATTTCCTTTTCTTTGTCATATGTTTTTATTATTTTCAGTCCTTTTCTGTATTACCCCAAAAGCGAATAGTATGATGGGTATAAATGTTACATATGTAGGCACAACTGTATTCTGGTTTTACCAGACTAAAACATCTATTTCAAGTTTGCTTTGTTTGAAACAACCTATTAATCTGAAGCCAAGAGTTTTCTCAACTCTTTCAGAAAGGTATGGGGGAAAATATCTTAAACAGAGATTCCATTACTTTGCTTTAATGATTTACTTTAATTTTATTTTAATCAACTTGGTGACAGTTTTTAAAAGAATTTATGAACCACCTTATATGTCCAGCAATTTATGTAAGACAGCTGAGCACAAATACCTTGAAAATTTACAAACGTTCCACAAAGAAATAATCAGAATTAAAAACAAGAAGCTCCAAACAGCTTCTGAAAGCGAGCAGCTGTAACCTGTCCTTGGTCCAGGATTACGCAGAGAACGAGGGATGTTCCCCTTAGCACCAGCTGCCTCCTGCAGAAATGATCAAAGCTCCCTGCCCTCAGGAACAAAGCACCGGGCATGGCGACGCCTTCGGTGTCTCCCCATCTACGTTGTGCCCCTGCCCGCTTTTGCTCCCACTCGGACAGGGTTCTACAGGTCCCTTGGGAGAAACACTCACCATCGAGAGGGCTTCGCGAGTCTGATGGAGGAGAGGCTCAGGCAGCAAAGAGATGTGGATGCACTCCGGGATGGTGACCGTCCCTCCATCAAGATCTGCGATGATCACGTCCAGCTGGGAAAAGTGACAAAGGCCTCTCACATCCACAGCCTCACCGGGCCCAACTAACTCAAAGCTTCCCCACAAGCAGGACCCAGAACTTCTTCCCGCAAAGAGGCAGGAGGAGAACGCAAGAGCCCAGAATGTGATCCCTTTGGTGCTCCCAGAGGGCCAAACTGGCTCTTATGGGATTAAGTCCAAAGCGTGGCTAGCTCTGCTGCTGGCATCCATGGCACTCAAGGCAAAATATGGTCATGGCAATTTGGCTGCTGCCAACGACTGTTTCTTCCCTGAATCGGCTTTCCTTTCACTGCCAGTCAGAGGCCAACACCGCCATGTTTTGTGAGGCCAAATTCAGTAAGGAAATGTTCATCTTCTATGAATTTTCTACGTGCACACTCGCTGCCACCCTCCCCCCCGGCCCCAACCTGGTCTCCCTGGATGGCTGAGTCCTGGATGTCAATCCACTCCCCAGGCATGGAGAAAGTTTCCTCTCTGTTACATCCCCAGGACAAGGGCCGCCGTGAAGCTGACCGGAAGGAGATTTGGAGCAGATGAGAGGGAAACCGCTTGGCTTCATCCAACAGGGCTATTTTCATGTTCTTATCCCAGGCTATGTATTTACCCCAATCTTTAATCTAAGATAAAGAGTCCTGCGCACTGTAATGCATTCTTGCAACAGGTTTCAGTAGTTCTCTTCTGTTGCTGTCTTTAAGCAAGGACCTTACGTGATTGCAACTTGCAACTTCCTTCTGGCTTGCAACAAGCAAAGTCAATGGAGAAGCCAGCAGGAAGCTACAGGTGGCTGGAGGCTCATGAGTAGATGGCGGGTGGTAGATCTGCCGAGTGCCAGAGTTGCGATTCTATGACTGGAGGGGCCCCGTGACTAGCTGGAGTTTCAAGGGCTGGTCATAAATACCACTTGTTCAGCACTGGCAAAACTTTGAATGGTTGTTACGTCAAGAGTGCCTGTGTAGAAAAAGCCCTGTCCAGAGGGCAGCTCAGGAGAAGAGCGAATGCCCTCCCAGAAAGCAGGAACAGAGAAAGGAGCTGCCCACTAGAAAACCCAGCCTGTCCCAAAGCCTGGGCTCCTAATCCCAGGTCTGCCATCCTTCCCAATGCCCAGGCGGACTCTCCACTCACCAGCTCTTGGGTCTCTGACTGGAAGACAGAGCTGACTCCGATGATGAAGGGGGTTGGTGTGCTGAGGACCTCCAGCAGCTGAGCTGGCAAGATGGGCACGTATGTGAAGCTGTAACAGAGAAACCCACAAAGCAGACCCTCTCAAGGAAAGGCTCTATGGCTCCTTGAGACCCACTTAGTCCAAGAGCGGCAGCGGTGGTAGCTCAGGGCAGAGTGTGATCTGCTGGGGCGGAGGAGCTCCAGCCACCTGAGCCTCTCTTTACTGACCTGTACTTTAGGGGAAAGAGGAGGGCAAGCAGGGCACGACAGGCATCGGTCAGCCTCTGGTAACTGCTGGAGAGGAAGAGGATCTTATGCTCAGTCAGGGCCGCACAGAAGAGAATCAGCACGTTGGTGATTCCTGGAGGAAGAAGATGGTCTTTGAGGCTCGCCACAGGACCCGCCTGCACTGGGACGCAGCCACCAACTGAAGGACCCTCCCTCCTCCCTCCAACAGAGTCTCTTTCTTCCAAGAGCAGCAGCATGGAGGGTCAAGAACGGAGCCGCCCCCGAACAGCCTGAGTGGCCTCACCTAGCTGCCGGAAGAGGAGAGCCACGCTGCAGTTGCTAACGGGAAGAGAGTCACTGATGGGTGTCTGGATCACCTGCCTGTCGCCTGCACCAAGGGAAATCGTCCTCTGTAACAAGGGAGGGGAGAGAAAGACAAGGCCCCGGGGTCAAAGGCTGCAGACGTCAAAGAACCAAAGCTGGTGGGAAATCAGCTCTTGGCCCTTCCTCCTGTCACAGGAGTGGTTGAAGTCTGAACGGCAACCTGGCAGGACTCCAGAGAAGTTCTCAGGTGTGCTGAAAAACATGTATCGCCCCATCAGATGCAAAGCCATGATGGCTGGTTGCTGCTCAGTCCCGTGGCTAGGAAAGGGCCTGTGCGGTCTGCCCCTGGAGAATTCCAGGCCCCAAGGATGCTCACCGGCCCCTTCTGGGACCTGCAGCAGAAGGTCCAGTCCGTCTCAGTTTCCAGCTGAACACCCTGCCTGCCTTCCCCCAGCCTCACACATCCTCTCTCTCCCTAGCACACGCCAAAGGGGCCAGGGAGCTGCTCCTGGAGCCCCACAGGCCTCCTCTTGGGGAAGAAGGCAGCCCCGAGGAGAGAAAAGTCGTGCATACCGCTGCTTCGTCATCCAGGTCAGGCTGAGATAGAGACAGACAGAAACAGCACAATCAGTTAGAAACACAACACAACACAAACTGATGGCCAAGCGACAAAGAGGCAGCAAGCACACACACACAGCAGAGGGCCACAAGGCAACAGCACAAAGCGGGGGCAGGGGGAGGGAGAAGGAGGAGGAGGGCACTAACTCTGACAGCCCCCAGAAGGACCTGCCTACCAAGAGAGTTCTGGGGGGCTGGCAAGGCTGCTGCAAGCTACGCAGAAGGTAGAGAAAGGCCAGAGCAGCCTTGTCCCCAGGGAGCTCCGACTCCCACTTGTGGCACACAGATGCCCATCGCTGCCTTTCTCTAGCCCTCTGGAACCCTCTCAGGCAAACCACAGCTACTTTTAAGATGGATGGCTATAGAAATTAAACAAACAAACCAGAATATAGCTGCTGTGTTTTTTTTGGCAAATAAGAAATCAAATAAATTAAATGGGTGAGTTAATAAACAATACACACATTTTAGAAGCCCCTCAAATGAAAAATGAAGACCCAGATGCAAAAAGACATTTGGTCCTGAAAAGGCTGCAAAGGCAGTGAAAGAGCCAAACTCCCCTGCAGGAAGGAAGCCAGCCAGCCAGCCAGTCATTACAGCCACCCCCCACCCCTGGCTTTCCTCAGTGCCTGGTCTGGAGAAACCCTCTGTGCTGCTATGCATCAGCCTTTCAGAACCACAGCAATGTTGACCAACAGAAGAGAAGTGAGGTGTGCCTGGGCAAGCATTTCCCACCCTCTAGCCAAAAGACTCGCTCTGCCCTGGGCATAGGTCACTGGAGGGTCAACCATGTGGGGCAGATGTGGAACTCACCTGGGAGCCTCCGGTAATGGGGATGGTGCACGTCAGGAGATTCCCAACCACGGTCTCTAGAGAGGTGCTCAGTCCGTCCACGTAGATGGTGTAGATCAGTCCCAGGCAGTTCTGTGGGGGGTAAAGGACATAAGGGGGTGGTGGGGCTCAGCAGAAGGCATCCATTAGAAGCAAGGACCGCCCTGAGACACAAGGCTCAGCAGCAGCAGCAACAGGGTGCTCTCCCAGGAAAGCATTCGCTTTGCAAAGGGCTCAGAGAAAGTGCTTTGAACCAGAGCAATAAGGAAGGAAGGGAGGGAGGGAGGGAGGGAGGGAAGGAGCCTGCCCTTCAGCAGCTTCTACCCGTTCCAATCCATCCAAGGCTTAAGTCAGCAGCATCTCCCTGGACTTCAGGTGGAAATCTGAACACTTGGGCTCCTAGGAGGAGGAGGAGGAGGAAGTTGCCAGGTGTCCCGAAGCCTACACAGTATGACTCTGTCTCTGCACAGTCTTTGACACTACACTCTAAATCATCATAGGTCAATCAGCATTTATCATAAGTCAGCATAATAATTCTGAATGGTCTCAAGGCCTGGGACTTGGGGGAAACATACTGCAGTGGTTCTCCTTTTTCCAAGCTTTTAAAGTGGTTTTTACTTGTATCTGACTTGCATTTAATTCATGTTACTTTATACTTTGCTTTGCGGTTGCCCAGATGATTCCTTTTATTTTGCATTTTACAGTACTTTCTCAGTTTTTGTTCAAAATGAACTTTAGTATGATTTATTGCAACCTGCCCAGAGAATTTTGGCTATCAGTTGATTTAAAATTTGTAACAAATGAACTAAAAAATAAAGTATTCCGGGTGACTTCCAGCCATGGAGAGAAACTGAGCCATGTGGCCCCTTCTTTGCAGGTTCCTCAAGACTTGGCAGTCTTCTGCATCCACTTGTTCTGCACTAGCCGTTAACAGGCACCTGATCCCAGTTCTGCCTCTGCCCAGCCAAGGGAGGCTCTTCTGGGGTCCTGATTTGGGGTCTGGATGGGGAGGAGCAGAGTCAGGCTCAACTCTAGCAAGATTAGATTAAATTAAATTTATTGGATTTATACACCGCCCTACTCCTGAAGGACTCAGGGCGGTGTACAGCCAACAATAAAAATACATGTATACAAAATTTAAAACCCGACTAAAATCAAATCAAATACATTTGGCCCGGAAAGAATTAAAACACCCCACATAATTTAAAACAGATTAAAATTTAGCGCTAAAAAAGAAGAGAGGTTAGGCCAGGCCTGCCTGGTGAAACAAAAAGGCCTTAAGAGCGCGGCGGAAGGTGCGCAGATCCAGGATTCTCCATATCTCCGGGGGGAGCTCGTTCCAGATAGTAGGTGCCCCCACAGAGTAAGCTCTCCCCCTGGGGGCCGCCAGCCGACACTGTTTTGCTGACGGCACCCGGAGGAGTCCCTCTCTATGAGAGCGAACCGCCAGTGGGAGGCTATTGGTGCTAGTAGGCGGTCCTGCAAGTACCCAGGTCCTAACCCATGGAGCGCTTTGAAGGTGGTAACCAAAACCAAAAAAGATGAGTGGCTCCTCCCCCATTCTGGACGGGGCTGTGCCTCCCCAGACGGAAGGACCAGTGACAGTATGCAGATCCTTCTTGGTGCACGAAGACTCTGCTGCCCGGAGCCACTCTGCTCTCCTGCACCTGGCAGCCCATGCTGCCAGGCCTGCGCTGCAGTGAGTCCTTGCACATCCTCCCTCACCCTGCAGCAGTCCCTGCAAGCCTTGCCTGGCTGGCACCATGCTGACCACCACGTACCCCTACACACCTCCCCCTCCCCCATGGGAAGCAGCAGCCCCCTTACCTGCCTGCCCACCAGCTGCCTGAGACCTGCAATTTCCTGCCAGCTTTCCCACTGGTTGTGAGAAGTCATAAGGAAGCTGTGAGGGGCTTCTTGGTCCACACTTGACAACGCAACAAGGACAGCCAGAGTTGCCATTGAAAAACCAATGTGGTCACAGCAAAGGAATTTTGATTCTGGTTAACCGTTGTTGAAACGGAAGGCCCTGGAGTGGCTGGGGGGTCAAAGCCCAGATCTGAGTCCCATCAAGATCCTGTCTGTGTGGGTGATGTGGAACGGGCTCTGTGTGTGAGAAAGGCCTCAAACGCCACCCAGCTGAAGTAGGGCCTCCATTGACCTCAGGGACAAGGAGAGAGTCGTAAGGAACACCTACCCGAGGTCGTTTCTGCCAGAGGGGGTAAAGCCAGGTGTTAGAGCCAAGGGCGCACCCTTTTCACAGAAGAAAATGACATAAAGGTGGTCTTCGCTTATTGGCTACCCTGTTTACTGGCCATTCAAAGTTATGCTGGTGCAGAAAATGTTATTTGTGTGCTTCATGGGCATCTTTCAACAAATAAAGAGTCAATGGGGAAACCAGCAGTGAAATTGCAACTTGCAGTCACATGATGTCGCACTTAAAAACCATGGTACTTAGCAAAGGAATTTCTAGTCCCAGTTGTGGTCACTAAGTGAGGACTACCCACATCTGTTAAAAAAATTTTTAACATAGTTTTTTCCCAATTGCATCACCTCTATATAACATTCAAATGAAAATAAAAAACAGATTTGCTCCCGCACATTAATGAAGAAAGACTTTATATGGGTTATACTTATTTTTTCACACAAGAATAAATAAAAACCACAAAATAAATAGAAGATGTTTAACCCAATGGAGGACTAATTTGTCAACCTTGCGTCTTTCCTGGCCCAGTTCCTCCAGGGCTGCCTGGTCTCCCCGCTCGATCACTGGCCTTTCCCAAGCTGGCCGGATGGCAGCAGGAGTCACAGTTTGGGCAACAGAAAAACAGTGTTTGGGGTATTCAGCTGTGAGATCTAGCATGTCTTTTTAAATCACTCTTTGCAGGGTGAAGTCTTGGGGGACAAACAGGGCAGTGTTTTGGAGCTTCCCCACTATTGACAAGTTTTTAGTCTCAGCCTAATCACCTGGGGAGGCCGGTTTAACTGAAGGCTGGGACTACTTTGGCTTAAAACTAACCACTTCCTGCCAGGCTGGGTTTTTAGCGTGTGCACAACATCTCAGGCATAACGAAGCCTTTCAGGCAAACACGATTTCACGAGCCTCAGGTGAGGGTGCTAGGGAGGTGGTGAAGGGGGTCCTACACAAATTAAGATGTGGTGGTGTCTCGTTATGCTCCTGCCCTGGAGGAACCAAGGAGAACCAAATCTGATGTTTTAGTTTATCTTAAAACTAAAATAGATAATTTTCGATTTCTTACTATCCCCACAGTGTCGGTTGTGGGGATCTTAAGGATAAAATCCTGGAGTTACAGATCCAAGGAAAGCCCTGGAAAAGGGTCTTTCCTTCTCAAAAGGTACCACCCTTAGGCCCAGATCCTTGGGTGCTCAGGCTGAAATGTGTATCTTAAATCCGGTGACTAGAGGCAGTGTACCATCGTCTGATCACAGAATTGGGAAGGCCCACAACTCCTCTAATTCCCTGCTCAGTGCAGGACTCTGCTGCAGAATCGGCTGTGCAAGTGGCTCCCCCAAGACTGTCATAGAAACCAGCATCTTAACCGGGAAAACCTCCGTTATTATCCACACCCAATGAAGGAGAGAGATGCACTTTAAAAATGCTCAGTTCTCCTAAGTCAGAGGAAGGCAGAGTCTGGAAGAGCGCTGGATGAACCTGCATTTGGTTCAACAATTCAGGCAGAGGCTGGAGAGCCATGGATGACTCCGCTTTCAGGTGGATTCTGGCATTGAAGTTGGGGCTGAATTCAGGGACCAACACCCCCCACCCCCCGGACTTCTTCCCACTCGGATTCTGAAAAAAGAGTTCTGCAGCCTGACTTTGTGTTGCCTCCATCACTCAGACAGCCGGCATTTCAGAACGTTTTATAGCCTTGTAAATGCTTTGTACGCGTCTCCTAGTTCTGGACAAGCTGAACTTTCTACAAGTTTAACAGTGTAATTCAAAAGATAAGAAGCGAGAGCTAACAGACAGTAAACCGTGATTCACAGTGACCCACCCTAGGTAGAGGTTGGTTTGCCAAACTGCCCAGCAAGCCTTACCCGGAAAACCTCGGTGTGGTCCAGCCGAGAGACAAGCACCAAACTCTTCGGGGCAAAGAGCTGTGAGGGATGGACGAGGGCGCTCACCTCCAGCTCCTCCACTTCCTCTTTCCTCCAGCGGTTCTGCAGCTGCTGGGGAGGAAAGGAGCGGTTACCTAAATCTTCTGTCTCAGCTGCCCACCAGGGACTAGCACAGGGTGGAGGGAGTGGGATCCCCCTTGCGCTAGTCCACGTTCAGTGGAGTCCTTGCCCCAAACAAGATTCAAGATGAAAGGCCTCTCTTTACCTGAACGCTTTCAATGGCCTCCCAAAAGGTGAAGCAGGCACAGTAATGGCGCTCTGAGTTGATATCAGTCAGGACAGCAATGAAGAACGTGGGAGGGTTTCTCTCCCTGAAAAGCTGCCATCCGCTTGGCTGGCAAAACTGAAGAAGGAGACATCATCATTAGGGCAGCCTCCAGTTCTGTCTCTGAAAGCCGGTTCTCCTGCCACAGCCAAGGAGAGCCAGGATCCCTCCTTCCCCACCTGGGGGCCTCCCGCCTGACCCCAGAGAGGGAATCCTTTCTTTGGCAAGGAAAAGGTCTCTGCCTGCGGAAAGGGCTACCCCTCTCCCAGAGGCGTCCCAAAGACTTGAGCATGGGACCTCTCCCCTCCAATCATCACTGATTGGCACTGGCCCCAAAGAAAAGAGGGGAACCAGCACAATCCATTGCAGCCCAATCCACGGAGCTAGTCCGGAAGGAGACCATGGCTGATGGTACCAAAGGTCTCTGACAGGTCAAGTAGGCCAAGAATGGAGCCACGATGGTGCAGTGGTTAGAATAGAGGATTGCAGGAAAACTCTGCCCATAGCCTGCAGTTTGATCCTGGACTGGGCTCAAGGTTGACTCAGTCTTCTATCCTTCCGAGGTCAGTGAAATGAGGACCCAGATTGTTGGGGGCAAATAATGCAAACTACCCAAAGAATGCGATAAAGCACTGTACAGTGGTATATAAGTCTAAGTGCCATTGCTATTGCTATATCCCTCATCCCACTCTTGCTGGAAACCATCCAAAAGTGTGGCCAATGTCGTTTCCATCCTGTGCCCAGGTCTGAATTCTAAAAGGGGCACACCTGTTCACAAAAGGGGGGAGGGGCAGTCAGGCACTGAATGGAAATTGCCCAATATGGTGGGTCCAGCAATGTTCGGGGGGGGGAGGGGGGAAACCAAGGGTTCTTTAAGAGATAAAGGAACAATACACACACGCCCACACCCGGCAGCTCTAGTTAGCCAGAAGGGGCAGGCAGCCGACTTGCAGTCCACTTCCTCAGGCCCAACAGGTTCCCCTTGTCGCCTATCTCTGTCTTGGGCTGATTAAACCATGTTACCAAATTTGCAGATGATACCCTGTTTCCCTCGAAATAAGACATCCCCTGATAATAAGCCCAACTGGGCTTTTGAGTACATGACAATAAGGCCAATATAAGAGAGGGTCTTATTTTTGGGGAAACACGGTACTAAACTGGCAGGAATAGCTAACACCCTAGAAGATAGGCTCAAAATCCAGATGGATCTTGACAGACTTGAACACTATCTAACAAAATGAAATTCAATGTAGAGAAAAGTAAAGTCCTACACTTAGGTAAGAAAAACCAAAAGTACATATATAAACTCAGTGAAACCAAGCTTAATAGCAGTGGCTGTGAGATGGATCTTGGAGTCTTAGTGGACAACCAGTTAAATATGAGCCAGCCGTGTGCAGTGGCAGCCAAAAAAGCCAATGCAATCCTAAATTGCATTAACAGAGGGATACAATCAAGATCAAGTGAGGTACTAATACCACTCTATAAAGCCCTAGTAAGACTACACCTAGAGTACTGCATCCGATTTTGGTCACCACACTATAAAAAAGATGCTGAGACTCTGGAAAAAGTGCAGAGGAGACTAACTAGGATGATTAGGGGACTGGAGACTAAAACATATGAAGAACTGTTACAGGAACTGGGAATGGCTATCAAGTGAAGAGAAGGACCAGGGGAGACATGATAGCAGTGTTCCAATGTTTGAGGGGCTGCCACAGAGAGGAGGGGTTCAAGCTATTTTCCAAAACACCTGAAGGCCAGCTAAGGAATAATGGATGGAAACTGAACAAAGAGAGATTCAACATGGAAATAAGGAGAAACTTTCTGACAGTGAGAACAAGTAACGAATGGAACAGAAGTTGCCTTCAGAAGTTGTGGGAGCTTCATCACTTGAGACTTTCAAGAAAAGATTGGACTGCCATTTGTCAGAAATGGTGTAGGATCTCCTGCTTGAGCGGGGGGTTGGACTAGATGACCTTAAAATGTCCCTTCCAACTCTGTTAATCTGTTGTCTTTCTATCTATATAGCTTTATGCTCTGGGGTGCCTTTCTGATTTGAACCATATGCTTAGCATTGCTGTGAAGGTGTTCAGGGTTTATATTGGCTTCTGCTGATACTGTATTTCCTACTGGAGTGAAAGGAATAGTGATCCAGATCTAAATAAAAGCAGGCAACCCCAAATCAATAAACTCTGGGAGTTGCTTTACCTCCCATCGTCCTTTGCTCTTCCTTTTTCCCAGGCAGCAGCCTACTCACCAGTTCGATGCCCTGGGGGAAAGGGTTGTCCTCCCAGTCCTTTTCTGGAAACCGCTGGAGTATTTGGCCCTGGCCGTCTCTGCTGCCTGGAAATGAAACTGGAAGTGTTAGCTCCTTCCTGAATCCCCTGAACTTGCATACTGTGGCAACTCCTCCACCCCCTAACTGAAACAGAAAAAAACGATCATTTAATCTGATATGACAAGAGGAAGTATAAACGTAAGACACCAAATTATAAAAGTCCCAGATTTAGTCATTACAGGTAGTCCTTGACTTACAAGTTAATTAAGTGACCGTTCAAAGTGACAACGGCATTGAAAAAAGCGACCTAGGACCGTTTTTCACACAACCGCTGCTTCCCCCCACCATGCTCACATGATCAACTTCTATAGTAAGAGAAAGAAAACCTGTATAAAATGTTCTACAGATGGCACTTCCCACCCACAAGATTGGCAAGAATTAGTAAAAAATACTCCCCAATTTGTTGGAAATGTGAGGTGGATCTAGGGTCATATTACCATATGTGGTGGGAGTGCTCAAAAGCCAAAAGTTTCTGGCAGCAAATAATGAGCTGGTTAGAAGAGATGTTAATATTTAAAATAGAAGTTAAGCCGGAATTTTTCTTACTGGGCATGACAGATGGTAAATATGACAATAATGTAACCTATTTAATATTGCATATACTTACTGCGGCAAAACTAGCATTTGCTCAAAAATGGAAGTGTAAAGAAATACCCTCAGGAGAAGTAATACACAAAATTTACAGCTGTGCAGAGATGGACAGACTCACTTTAGAACTCAAAGACAAAAGTGAATTAACATAATATGAAGTCTGGAATAAATTTTATAATTGGTTAGATAAGAGGGAGAATGTCAAAAACAAGGGATAACGAATGTCTGGAAATGTATCTATCAATGTATATTAATATATCAATGTATATTGAATTTGTGAATGTAATATAGGTTTATTAAATACATGCATAGTTGTTTAGGAAGTAAAATACTGCATACTTGATATATAATGAAAAACGAGATATGTAAATTTGTACATAGATCAAGGAATAGATTACTCATTAACTTGATTTAGACACAAATGTTAGAAACCAGAGACGTTGAGCAATGTCCATTGTTTTACTTTTAAAACTAATAAAATATTTTTTTAAAAAAAACTTCTATAGTAATAGCATCAATGGACATTAAACTATAACTTAAACAAGTATTTATTGGATCCTCTACATTTATATAGAAAAGGATTGTCTAAAACAGCATTTTGTTGGAAAGATAATAAGAATACTACTACTTTACTGGACAAAGTAAATGAATATATCATGCCCTAACTATGGCTAAAAAACTAAGAATGCAGCATTGGAATAATGTGCACACACACACACATAATTATTAATCAAATTTCTATACCCACCCATTTTATGAGACAAGTCCGCATGGTATACAACACCCAATAAAAGCAATGCACAGATAAAACACAATGAAAGATGCAAAAAGCAACATTAAAGTGAAATTTAATTAAAACTAAAAAAAATATACAAACCCCAAGCAGAGAGAGAATGAGTGATAGAGGAGCCATTTAAACAAGTCCCTGGTTCCCTGGAGCCCCAAGGCCTGACTATCTGCCCTCAACTGAAGGGGCTCTTCCCTCCCCCTCCCTCTTCTCCCCTCTTCATCAGGACTATTACTCGGATACGATCTTTGAGTATAAGACTACACCAAGGACTATTCCATCTCTGTCCCTGGATTGACTGATGGATTGATAGACTTCTCTCTCCGACTATGGGTCAGCCAAATGAAGCAATCTGATAAGGAGGTCTTTGTTACACCACGATTTCGCCACCGGGAGGAGTACTTTTCGATCTATGGTCACTTGAGGGACCCCCGCCGTGAGAGGGCGGGTTGGATGTCGCTCCCGTTGGATGTAATCATCAGGACCCCTTTTACTATCGTGAGAGGACAGTGGAGGTACCAGTGGTGCCTCACTGAACAATGGCTGTATGCTACATCTTTTTTGAAACTATCATATGGACCCCTGATTATGCTCCGTGCCTCCATCGCTGCATCTGGAGATGTATATGACACTGGATCTTCTTGTGCTGCAAGATTCTCCCCTCTTGCAGATGTGGCCCTCCTCTCTATCGAGGGCCTACCTCAATGATGGGTTTGGGGACCCAGAGAGGTGGCATGCAAAAACTAGGGGGTTGAGGGATGTTTTAGCCAAATTTTTAGTTAAACTTTTAAGGGGTCCCAGGGAGGGGGAGGGTCGGATTGGAATTTGGGCTGTGGATATGGGGGATAACCCACTAAGGGGAGGGTTGGGTCTGGCGTGGGGGACCCGGGGTCGAGGGGGGGTTAGAGCTCATCCAATAGTGTTTCGAACTTCAATACAGTGGGTGGGAGAGGTAGATACGGCGGGAGCAGGGGGCCATATTGTGTTAGGGGAGTGCGCACTCGCTGTTTATGAGGGGTGGCGCGCTCCAGCCCCCAAGGCTCCACTTGTTCCCCAGGTTGCACAGACCCTCAGGGCCCAGGCCTTCGGCTGATGTTGTGCAATGCCAGGTCCGTAGTAAATAAAGCCCCCCTCATTTGTGATCTAGTTCAGGAGGGGGGAGTGGACCTGGCAGGTATTACGGAGACTTGGTTGGGCCGGGGGGGGGTTCCCCTTGTGGAAATGTGCCCACCAGGTTTCCACGCATTCCATCAGCTGAGGTTACATGGGAGGGGCATGGGGGTAGCGGTTATTATTAAAGAAAGTCTGAGACCGAGGGAGGCCACTGTTCCTCAGATGGCCGGCTGTGAGTCCCTCCTTGTGAAAGTCCCTCCATGGGGTTCAGATGGGTTTGCTGATCACGTACTTGGCTCCCTGTCACATGGCAGCAGCTCTGCCCAAGCTACTCAAGGTCATCACCGTGGTGGCGGTCGACACCCCTAGACTTATGGTTATGGGGAATTTCAAACTGCCGTCCGTAGGTGAGATGTCTGAGGTGGCTCGGGAGTTCATGGCTTCCATGACAGCTATGGACCTGACCCAGCTAATTCATAGCCCTACTCACGGGGGGAGGGGGGGGACACACACACACGCTGGACCTGGTTTTTGTCTCTGGACAATGGCTGAGATAGGGGATATAGTCACCAAGCCCTTGTCATGGTCAGATTACTGTCTCCTTCGCCTTGACCTTCGAACCGCTACACCCTGCCGCAGGGAGGCGGAGCCGATAAGATGGTTCCGCCCCAGGCGCCTGATGGAGCCTGACAGGTTCCAGATGGAGCTTGGGCCATTCCCTGAGGCTCTGGCACACGCCTCAACTGGAGACCTAGTGGCCGCCTGGGATAGGGCAGCCACTGGAGCTCTGGATCGGATTGTGCCTTTGCGGCCTCTGACCCAGCACCTATCTCATCTGGCTCCTTGGTTTACTGAGGAGCTAAGGGAGCTGAAGCGCCGGAAAAGACGCCTAGAGAGTAGTTGGAGGGACAGTCTTTCTGAATCCGACTGGACACTGGTAAGATCTCATATTAGGAATTATCTAGTGGTGATAAAAGCAGCAAAATGTACTGATTTTGCTGCTCTTATTGCATCATCAGATAACTGCCCAGCCGCCCTGTTTAGAGTGACCCGCTCCCTGCTCCACCAGGAAGCGCGGGAGGACCCCTTGGAGGGTAGAGCTGAGGATCTTGTTTAGTATCTGCATGACAAAATCATTCAGATTCGGGAAGATCTGGACTCCGACTGGGTAGTTTCAGGGGGAAGGACTGAGGCAGGTCTTGAGAATGTTATCTGGGATGAGTTTGATCCTGTGACTCCTGAGGAAGTGGACAGATTCTGGGCAGACTGAACGCGACCATGTTTATTGGACCTGTGTCCCTCCTGGTTAGTGCTGGCTTCCCAGGAAGTGAGACAAGGCTGGCTCTAGGGGATTATAAATGCTTCATTTGGTGAGGGTGAATTCCCCGCCGCCTTGAAAGAGGCGGTGGTGAGGCCTCTCCTCAAGAAGCCTTCCCTGGACCCGGCAGTGTTGGCCAATTATCATCCGTCTCCAACCTTTGCTTTGTGGCGAAGGTTGTCGAGAGTGTGATTGTGCGACAGCTACCCTAGCACCTGGATGAAACGACGTATCTGGATCTGTTCCAGTCGGGCTTCAGGCCTGGGTACAGCATGGAAACGGCATTGGTCGTATTGGTTGATGATCTCTGGAGGGCTCGGGACAGGGGTTGTCCTGGTCCTATTAGACCTCTCAGCAGCTTTTGATACCATTGACCATGGTATCATGCTGCACTGGTTGGAAGAGTTAGGGGTGGGGGGCACTGTGTTGCGGTAGTTCTCCTCCTTTCTCTCCAACTGATTGCAGTCTGTGTTGGCGGGGGGGCAGAGGTTGACCCCGGGGCCCCTCATATGTGGGGTGCCACAAGGGTCGGTCCTCTTGTCCCTCTTGTTCAACATTTATGTAAAGCCGCTGGGCGAGATCATCGTGGTTTCGGGGTGAAGTACCACCAGTACACTGACGACACTCAGCTGTACATCTCCACCCCGGACCACCCCAACGATGCCCTTGAAGTGATGTCCCGGTGCCTGGAGGCCGTGTGGATCTGGATGTGGAGGAACAGGCTCAGGTTCAACCCATCCAAGACCGAGTGGCTGTGGTTTCCGATGTCCCGATATAGTCAGTTGGCGCCACCACTGACTATTGGGGGCGAATCGTTAGCCCCCATGGAGAGGGCTTGCAACTTGGGCGTCCTCCTGGATTCACGGCTGTCTTTAGAAGAGCATTTGATGGCCGTGACCGGGAAGATTTTTCATCAGGTTCGCCTGATTCGCCAGTTGCATCCCTTTCTGGATCGGGACTCCTTACGCACGGTCACTCATGCCCTTGTCACTTCCCGCCTGGACTATTGCAATGCTCTCTACATGGGGCTCCCCTTGAGGAGCATCCGGAAGCTCCAACTGATGCAAACTGCGGCCGCGTGGGTGGTTACGGGAACTACATGACGCTCCCGTGTAACACCTCTCCTGTGCGAGCTGCACTGGCTCCCGGTGGTCTTCCAGATGCGCTTCAAGGTTTTGGTTACCACCTTTAGAGCGCTCCACGGCTTAGGACCTGGTTACCTACGGAACCGCCTACTACCACCAATAGCCTCCCACCGGCCGGTATGCTTTCATAGAGAGGGGCTCCTCCAGGTGCCGTTGGCCAAACAATGTCAACTGGCGGCCCCCAGGGGGACAGCCTTCTCTGTGGGGGCACCTACTATCTGGAATGAGCTCCTCTGGAGATACGGAGGATCCCGGATCTGTGCACCTTCCGCCGCGCTCTCAAGACCTTTTCATTCCATCAGGCTGGCCTGGCCTAATCTTTCCCTTTTTCCCTTTTAAAATGTAAATTTTAATCTGTTTTTAAATTACTGGGGTGCTTTAAATCTGTCTTGGGCCAAATTGTTTAATTCTGTTTTATTCTGTTTTTAAATTTTGTATTTATGTGTTTTATTTTGTGGTTGTTCACCGCTCTGAGTCCTTCAGGAGTAGGGCGGTATATAAATCAGCTAAGCTAAGCTAAGCTAAGCTAAGCTAAGCTAAACTAAGCTAAACTAAGCTAAGCTAAACTAAGCTAAGCTAAACTAAGCTAAGCTAAGCTAAGCTAAGCTAAGCTAAACTAAACCAAACTAAACATAACCCGGCCTTGAAGGACGTCTGAAACATCAACCATGACCAAGGTGGCCCCATGTCGGGAGGGAGACTACTTCATAAGGCAGGCAACACACAGGCCCAGAAGCCCACCACCACCTGGCACCCTCAAATGCAGAAAGGTCCTTAGCAGATGACATCTAGGCATGCCCCCTCCTCTCTGCAAATGTAATAAATGAGGAAGCTCAACCCAACGAACGGCAAACGAATTGACTACAGCTTGAGATGTTGAGCATCAGCAAACAGACAAGGACTGAGACCCTTTGAGTCAGAAGATCATAGTGGTGATCGCTGAGGATATGAGTAACCAAGACGGAACAAGGGCAGAAGTGATTCAGGCAACTCTGTCCTTAGTCTCCTTTCCTCTCTTCCCTCCACTCGCTTCATAGGTAGAAAAACCAATTTCTTCCCATTTCCCTTTGATTACTGCACATCCAGCATGAATTTATAAGGTGGCCTCATTAATTTTTACAATGCACGGATTCTTCAATATCCCAAGTGACATTTTAAGGCTCTCCTAATATGCCCTGTACTATGAACAACTTCATAGACTGACTTCCCCTTTTACTTAGATGCTTTGCCTTCTCAAACTGGGCCTGTCTGAAATAAAACAATGGTAGCTGGGGAGTTGGGGACCCCTGCCCTACAGGAATCATTTCTGGGAAGAAGTTCAACATTGCAAGTTATACCTAGAAAACATTGAGATGTGGGCATAGTTGTGATTATTTTAGTAGTAGTGATTTTCTTCATGATTATGAAATAGGAACAAAAAGGGCCCCTCATTAATTTAGCTCTGCTGAAGTAGTTTTGACTTTCATTTTTCCGATTTATTGAAATCTGGGCCAGGATGTGTTCAATGGCAACACTCAACCCTAAGTGACTGCCTGGGGCAGCCTTTAGCGATGATCCAAAAGGTTCAATGAGCCTAGAATATCACAGCCAGATTGCTGGAGGGACAACCCACTGCTGGAGCAAGGCCAAATTTGAGGTTGTTGTGTTAGCTTTTGAATCCAGTTCAAAGCACTAGTTGTTACTTAAGGGGCCATCAGCATATCCCTGCCATCTCCCAGGCCCTGCCTTGCCAAATCTGACCTATCCAACAAGGCCTGCTGAGTTGCCCCTCTCTATGAAGTTCATGGGACCTGGGTGAGGTGGCAGCCCCTGTACTAGGCCCATGCCTCACCTGGAGGAGGGAACCGCATCTACTCTCCTTATAGGTTAAAAATGGTTAACCCCTTTTTATTTCTCAGGTCTTCAGCATCACCTTTTGGCTGTGGGAGCTTATCTCTGCTGGAAATGGGTTTTATGGATCTGGGTACTTGGTTATGCTAAGTTCCCAGCATTCGAAATTTAACAGAATATTTATGGCTATAAATTGTGCATAAGAAATAACCAAAGTACTCACTGTATATCAGCAGAAAGTAAACCTGCATCATAACTGTGGCAGTGGGTTGTTGGTCTCTGATCTCTGTTAACCCCAAATTTTATAACCCAGCCAATCCCAGAACCACTGGGTCAAACTATTGGCTGCATTCTAATAAGCTTAGCCTCTCTTGGCAGTTGTGTAACAACCTCAGTAATTGTGCACCGGGCAGCCCAAAGAAAACTGCTCAGCCGGACAGGGCTGGGGCCGCAGCCCTCTTTGCAGGAAAGAGCCTTCCCCTGCCTTAGCCAAAGCCTAGAATAAGGTCAGCTGCAGGTGACTGGCTAAGCTTGGGACTGGCTACAGGAAGCCTCTCTTCTGAAACTGTTCCATGGGATTATTTTAAGCAGCTAGACTTCACCTACCAGCCCAATAGTCTATTTAAGGCACAGCCAGATGAAAAGGAAAAACCACAGAGGAACCAAGCCCTCTGCAGACACCCTGGCAGGACCTTCCCATCTGGCAGTTCCCAAGCAGAGCCAACTCTGGTCCCCATGGCAAACCGTACCTACTGATTACATGATATATTTTTTACCCAGTGCTCAGATCTCCCCATTTCACAAAATATACTGTGTTTCTATAGATAGCTATGTCCCGCTGGAGCAAAAGGACAGCAATTTACTGCGGGCGAGAGTATTTCTTTCCTCGAAGAAGGAACAGCCCTTAGCAACGATGGAGGAGCCTGTCCATTCTGAGGGGCGTCTCCTCCAAGCAGACCAGAAAGGCTTCTTCAGGCCTGGGAGCCAGATGGTCAATGGCTCCCAAGCAGAGAAGGGAGAATGGCCTCAGGAAACCGAGGGCCACTTGTCTTGAGGCCACTTTGAAAGGGAAGCGAGTGAGGAAGGCAAGCCAGGAAACGCTTCGTCAGCACAAGCAGACCTCCACGGATCCACTTCGGCAGGCAAACAGCACTAAAAATATTATTTAGCACTGCACGATTAATGTTCAGGATATGCCTGAACATTAATTGGAATGAGGATAATTTGTCCCAACCAGAAAGCTGGAATCTGATAGCAATAGCACTTAAGATTTACATACCGCTTCACAGTGCTTGACAGCCCTCTCCAAGCGGTTTACAGAGTCAGCATAAATTGCCCCCAACAATCTGGGTCCTTATTTTACTGACCTTGGAAGGATGGAAGGCTTGAGCTGGTAAGACTCGAACTGCCAAACGTCTGGCAGCCAGCAGTCAGCAGAAGTAGCCTGCAGTACTGCATTATGAGCACTGCGCCATTGCGGGTCTCTGCTTTACTGCTCTCCTCCTGGCCCTTTCACAAGGATGGGGTGGAATCCATCTTTATTAAGTGGCAAGTGCACCACGCATTTTTATTCTTTTACTTAAAACACAACTAACAGCATAACAGAGCTGAAAAGGCCCTGCTCAGGCAGGAAACCCTATACCATCATCCTTCTAAGGCTAAAGCCTCTTTTTTCATCTTAGTTCTTTCTGTCATGAAATCCTAATTATCTCTATTCTCAGTTTATTAAAAGATGGTCTTTTTGATTGGAGGTGGGGTTGGAGAGACATCAGGAGCAACTGTGGCTGGGACATCCACCCTGTCTTCCAAGAGGCCGTGCTGGGGCTGCCCGTGACCCATAGAGCCCTTCGGGGCACTGGATACATGGGCCATTTGCAGGGATGGCTTTCTCCACTTGAGGGCTACCCCACCTCCAGTCAACAGTAGCATCTGATGAGGCTCAGGAGGGACGCCTTCTCTGTGGTGGCCCCCTCCTTCAGAACAACAATACTCCAGAAATTTGGATGGCCCCAATCCTGCCATTCATTCTTTTCACAAGGCACGGCAGGATCTGATTCTTTTCCTGGGCACTGGGCGGGTTCTTGGGATTTTTAGCCGGTCAGAGGGAGGGGCAGCAAGATCTACTCCTGTCTCCCACGAATATCCATTATCATAGTATCCATGACAATGGCCGCCCAGACTCATCCACCCATATTTAAGTACATATCTGCAAGGAAACACATCCTCCACTAACTACACAACTTCAGACACCCACAGACTTCTCCGGGCAGAACATGTCTATTTTACGAATACTCGTTGAGGACGTTATGGTGGCACTGCCCCCAAAGTTATGGCCGTCACAGCACTTCAACTCCCCCCCCCCATCCATTTGGCTTCCTGCACGGTGGCACACTTCTTGGTGGCAGAGGCGGCCCTGGGACTGAAGCAGGCACTTGGGGCTTTTGGCAGTCTCAGACAGCTGCCCCACCACCTCCTGGGTCTCTGCTTCAGGCTCAGTGCCACCCTGCATCCAGTCACAGCGCCAAGCCTCAGCTACCTGACTGCCGCCCTCTGCTCTGCAGGTCCCTCCGGCCTTGCTGCCCTGTGCCTGCTGGCCCCTTGTCACCCAGCCACCAACCCCAGCTGAGCCAACAAGCTCACCAGACTGCCTGGCCCTCTGCAGGGATGCTGCTAGCTGCAGGAGACCTCCTTCCTGAGGGTCCTCTGGCCCGCCTCCTCTCAAAAGACAGCTGAGGCCTCATAAGCCTGGGGAGGAGGATACACCTGCTGCTCTCCGAATCACAGTGGCTGTTCCAACGATCCTTGGGAAAGGCAGCCTCAGGAAGAGGACCTGGTACAGTCGGCAGGCATCTTGCATAGGGCCTGGCAGGGCACCCCTCATCGGCAGAGGGAGGAAGACCACGAAGGGTACCAGGGCCAGCAGAGGCAGCCCAAGGGACAAAGACGGGGAGGAGACACAGGGGCTGCGGAGAGTCAAAGAGGGGACAGCTCCTTGCCTTACCCAGGGAAGGGAAGGGCCAAGCTGGGAGTGTCTTTGATCAGAATGGGTCTTCACCTAACAACTGGTGGAATTGGGTTAACAGCAGCAATAGGGCGAGCCGGGCAATCACCTAGAAACAGAAATTCCAATTTACACTCACGGTTGTAACTCAAGGACTCCTTGTATTTTTATTTCAGGGCCCACACTGTCTGCTTCCTCAACTAGGTGCGGAAAACTGACTTGCTGTTCTAGGTATGGCATAATTGAAGCAGAATGGAGAGAAATGAAGATCTCACCCAAACCTGACCTGATATTTCTGACAAAGCAGCCAAGGATGCCATTTGCATTTTTGCACTAGCGTCTTAATGCGGTTCATATTCCGTTTATGATCTGACAAGATATCAATTCATTTTTATTAGTGCCAAAAGGCCCAAAAACAAGTTTCAAAGGTAATCTAAACCTGACATAATTTTTTATTAACAAATAAAATATATAATAAATATTGCTTAATAGACAGACAATATGCTAAATTAAATGAAGAGACAGAGTTACAAGTTACTATACATAACGGTTCTCACTTGTAGTGGCTACAACCAACTTGGTTTGCAACTTCTAATACAGGAAATTGGGCTAAGTAAACCACAAAAGAGATAAGTAAAAATTACTGCTTATTCTATTTCTTAAGAGCCTGCAAATAGCCAAAGTTTGACCAAAGATGGTGAAGTCACGGTAACATCTGACGGCTGGTCCTCATCTTTTTATTAATAAAGGAGAATATCTGTAGCTCAGGGTTGGCATGAGGGGTCCTTGGTGCTCTCTGTGCTTTCTTGTTTTCTTGCAGTGGACTGAAGATGTTACCTAGTCTGGGTAGTGACATGTCTGCAAGAAAACAAGCAAGTTGTTTTTATTTTAATTGATATCTGTATCCTGTTTTTTTTCGGGGGGGGGGTGGTATTTTTGTCAGCATGGTGGCTTTAATTAGGTGAGCAATACAAATCAAATGAAAGCGTGAATGAAAGAATGAATAAATAAATGAGTGAATGAGTTAAAAATGGGAAAGAGAGAGGGAAGGAGGGAGAGAGAGCATGTGCACACACCTTGGTGTCTAATGTTGTTTCACAGATTTATTTCAGTGCTCTATAGGTTTTGTATTTTGCTATATCTTTAAATTTCATTTTCTTTAAAATTAAAAACTGGGAAAACAATACCTCTACTACTAACAAAATTCCATAAAATAGCCTACACAATTACCCATTTTGTTGAAATGACATGCACACAGACACACAGCAAAAGACAAAGGCCATTGTTAAATGTAATCTCGAGTGCACGTGTCTAAGGGGTACAAAACAAGAGGTCTTCCCTTCACCATAATGCAGTTAAATAGGTTGGCCGTCATGCTGTGGGACCTCTGACCTGGGAAATGCCCTCAAGCCATAGGTGGGAAGTGCCCCGCCCTGCCCTACCAATTAAAAGGACACCTGCATGGGAAGCAATCACAGAGAGAAGAAAAAGCCAACTGCCAAGGCCGGGAACGAAGGTGGGAGAAGGTTCAGAGCAAGAGAGACCCTTTCCTGTCCTCACCACAGGGGTCTGCACTTAGATTAACTTTGTCACTTAAATTGTACACTAATTGGTATACATTAAAATGAAATTTGCATATAGCTCTCAAAGGGTCACCACCTCCAATAGACACTACATAAAAAGGACAGACAGATAGATATGCATATCCACATACCCACATAGGTGACAGAGAAATAACAAAGTCTCATTCAGATGTATAAATGCACATGGCATGAGAAACGAATCTTGCGAGTTTACCAGACGGATGGCACAGGGAACAAAGCTGTAACAGAAACTGTTAGTCCTGCTAGAAATACTTTGAAACCTCCTCCCAGAGGGGAGCAACAGAATCAGACCATGAAGTGGGTGTGTGGGGTCTCTAACAATGCTTTGAGCTCTAAGCACAGAGCACTTATAAGCAGCATCCTGAATAACGGGAAGCGAGCTTCCAATAATCTCCTCGGCTGTCCACACCACTCTCTGTAGGGACTTTCTATCTGAGGCGCTGCCGCCCCCAAACCAGACAGGGATGCAGTTCGTTAAAACGCTCTCAATCATGCCTCTGGAAAAAGTGGCCAGGACAGGAGAAAGATGTGCTCTCCTCATCCAATACAGGAAATGCAGACGCTGGTTTGCACGCTTCACTCAGAATGACATGTGGAGAGACCAATTCAGATTGTTACTTATCTGCACTTCCAGATACTTAATTATGTTGACCACCCCTACAGTTGCATCCTCGATTCTGAGTGGAGTATGACTATGCCGGCTCTTTCTAAAAGCAACAATCTCCTTTTTTTAAAATTAACATTTAGAACCAGGTTACTTTTATTGCACCAGTCCACCAGAGCCTTCACCTCTTCCCTATAAGCATCTTCATTGTCATCCCAGATAAGACCCACCACTGTGTCATCTGCATGCTTCACAATGATTTGTAGTAGATTTGGCACAGCAGTCATGGGTCATCAAGGTGAACAGCAGCTGACTCAAGACACAATGTCAACCTCGCTAGTTTTGCTTTGCCGCTTCGGTTGCCATAGAATCGGGGGGAGGCGGGTATATGCTCACGCGGGCTTTCTAGAAACTTTCTGAGAAACGAAACCTTCCCTTAAGCTGTTATCAGTCCAACGGACACTGCATTCCTGGATGCTGACATGGCCAGACGTCTGCTCCCACCTGACCTCTGGAAGACCTGTGGATTGGGTGATTTATGGTGCACAAGGGAGGGGGATGCTTTCTAATTGTAACTTTCGCGCGTTTTGCTTCAGAATCCTGCTTTCTATGGTTGCGTTCAATTCATATCTAGTAAAAGTACCAGTTACCTATCGAATGGAGTCTGGGTCCTCCTTTCCTGGATACTGAAGGAAGCATACCTGACAATAAGCAGGATTCTCATCACAGCCATCCCGGATCACACCGAGGGGGCTGAAAACTTTACAGAATGTCTGATCAGGGAAGTGATACAGAACAGATGGGAGCATATGGCTCGGAAATGTCTTCATACCAGAAACCCGAAGAGGCTGAGAAATGGATGGAGAATTTACGACTGAAGGAAACGAGGGAAGAGCCAGCCCGATGGTCGACAGGGGTCGGAAGGTTGCCGGATCTGAGAAAGACCCCCCGTGGAGTAACAACCTCCAGACCCCGAAAAGGAGAAGGCGTGTGGCTGCAGGAGCAGAAGGAACGCCTCAAAATGGAGCAAGCCCTTCAACTCATTCGTGAGATTGATGAAGACCGAAAAGCCCGTGAGTCTTATGCATACCCTGGGGGGGGGGGGGGGGAAGAAGAAGACTCTAAAATAGATCCTGAGGAAGGAGTTTGTGGGGGAGAGGAAGAGAGAGCTGACGAAGATATACCCCAGGCATTGGGGGGTCAAATGAGGGATGCAGCAGTCCAGGGACCCCCAGCCTTACAGGCCCGACCCCGCAGACGGAAAAACCCTAAAATTCCCCCCCTTGCTGGAAAGTATGATGGGAACCCAAAAACTTTGGGATTTTTTTTAACCCAAGTGTGGAATCACATGCAAGACTGGGGCGAGGACTATTTGTCAGATGCCGCCCGAGTGAGATGTGTCACCAGTGCTTTAGAGGGGGTGGCAGCCGAGTGGATGGTGGTACTCCACAATAACAATTCCCCCCTGCTGCGGAATTACAACCAGTTTATGGCGGCCCTTAGGAGACGTTTCGAGGACCACCTAGCTGAGCGGAAGGCGAGGCTCCGTATGAAAAGTATCCAGCAAGGCCGGAGATCGGTAGCGGAATACACCCAAGAATTCCGGGAGCTAGCGCCATACATGACAGGGTGGTCAGAGGTAGCTTTGCTGGAAGGGTTCAAAGACGGGCTGAATGATGAAATCTACCACGACTGTAGAGCACGGGGGGTTCCCGATGATCTGGACAGTTGGTACATAGCAGCTGAGGATGCAGAAATTGAGATAAGCCGTAGCCGACTAAGGAGGGGGCGTGCCGGGGAACCCTCATTCTCCTACCACCGCAAAGAAGCCCCAAAAATGACTGGGGGAAGGCCGGAAACCAAACCCAAACCGAAGCCTTTCACTTGTTTTAAGTGCGGCATGGAAGGACACCGGGCCGCTGAGTGCTTGTCCAGGCCAGTGCCAAAACCTGCCAGCAGAACGCCAAAGAAGATGGGCAAAACACCCGCAAAAGTTCGTGAAGTCGCGCTGGAGGGGGAAGTCGTAGAGTTCGCTCCCCGGGCCAAAGGGGAGTTGGGAACTCCGACCCACGCGGACGACAGCGAGACCGACTCCGATGATCTGGTGAGTCACACTGAGGGGCCCCTACTCGTCCCCATAGAACTTAAAGTGCCGTCCACAGGGACCCATGCACAGATGCCGGCCTTATTAGACTCTGGGTGCACCAGGTGCATTATCAGCCCGAAAGTAGTAGAAAAGATGGGCCTGGGACTGAGGGAGCTGAAAAGGCCTATTGCATTCTGCCAGCTAGATGGGTCGATGGCAGGCGGGGCCCCGACTAGTTTCATAACGGAACCCATTGAAATGAAATTAGGGGACCACGTAGAGACTCTCAGTTTTGTGGTGGCCCCTAGCATGGAACGACCCCTCATTCTTGGCTTGCCCTGGCTACGGAAATGGAACCCACGAATTAACTGGAAAACGGGGGTTCTGCGCATTCGTACTAGTAAACCACCATCTGAAGGGAAGGAGCCCCCCCCTGAAGACAGAGGGGCCCCTGAAGAAGCGGAGATGGCAATAGACCACATAGAGGGGGAGGAGAAAATTCCAAAAGAGTATTGGGACCTCCGTGAAGTTTTTAGCGAGAAGGCCTCGGATGTGCTGCCCCCCCACAGGGCTACAGACTGTGCTATTGAGATACTCCCGGGAGTGAAGCTCCCTAAGCCTAAGATTTATCCTATGACCCCTCGTGAACTGGGGGAACTACGAAATTTTATTGACAAAAACCTAGAACGGGGCTTCATCCAACCAGCCAGACCACGAGTGGCCGCACCAGTTTTATTCAGAGAAAAGAAAGATGGTTCCTTTCGTCTGGTGGTTGACTATAGGAACCTAAACGCGATTTGCGTGGAAAACGTCTACCCCTTACCCCTCATGAAGGACATGTTGGCTCACTTAGGGAAGGGGAAGATTTTTACCAAGTTGGATTTACGGGAGGCTTATTACAGGGTGCGCATCAAGGAAGGGGATGAATGGAAAACTGCATTTAACTGTCCGCTGGGGTGTTTCCAGTTCCGAGTACTCCCGTTTGGACTACAAGGGGCTCCTGCGGTATTCATGCAATTAATCAATGAAATTTTGCATGAGCATTTGTATAAGGGGGTGCTCGTTTATTTGGATGACATTCTTATCTACTCTGACAACATGACCGACCATGTGAGATTAGTACGCACCGTCCTGAAAAAACTTAGGGCTGCTGAACTGTATGCAAAGCTTTCTAAATGTGAGTTCCACCAAACCAAAATTGACTATCTTGGCTATCGCATCTCCCCGGAGGGAATAGAAATGGACCCTGCGAAGGTTCAGGCGGTGTTAGAATGGGCAGCGCCACGCACCCGCAAGCAGTTACAGAGTTTTTTGGGATTTGCTAACTTTTACCGACAATTCATCCCCTCGTTTGCCAAAATCGCATTGCCAATAACTAATCTCCTGAAAATCAAGGGTGAAGGAAAACCAAAACCCTCCAAACCTCTTGAATGGACTATGGACTGTCAGGCAGCATTCGAAAAACTGAAACGGCTATTTGCTGCTGAACCAGTTCTTAAACACCCAGATATGGACGAACCTTTTGTGGTACAGGCAGATGCCAGTGATGTTGCAGTAGGGGCCGTACTTCTGCAGAAGAATGCGGATGGAAAATTACAGCCCTGCGCCTACACATCCCGGAAACTATCCGAAACCGAAAGGAGATGGGCCATATGGGAAAAGGAGGCTTTCGCCGTACGTTGGGCACTCCTAACCTGGAGACACTTTCTCGAAGGAGCTAAGCATCCTTTTGAAGTTTGGACTGATCATAAAAATCTCGAGGCTTTGAAAACCCCACGTAAGCTGTCGCCTAAACAAGTGCGCTGGGCCCAACATTTCAACCGTTTTAACTTCACTTTGCGCTACCTTCCTGGCGGGAAGAATTTCATGGCAGATGCTTTGTCCAGATTGCCTCAGTACAACAGCACCAGGGAGGAAGTTGTCCGTCCAATTGTCCCGTCAGCCCAACTGGCGGCACCAGTGACTACCCGAGCACAATCGAAACGTGACCCAAGTCTGTCGGGTGAGTTGCTCCAGCAACTAAAAGAGACTTTAAAAACCGATGAGTGGTTCCAAGCCCACTCAAATGAATGTACACTTCGTGATGGACTAGCTTGGGTTGGAGCCAAATTGTATGTCCCAGCTAATTTACGAGCAACTGTTTTGCAACACGCCCATGATTCCAAGGTGGCGGGACACTTTGGATTTGTCAAGTCCTTACACCTCGTCAAAAGACAGTTTTGGTGGCCCGCGCTCAAAAAGGACACAGAGGCATATGTAGCGAGCTGTCCAGTGTGTGCCTCGGCTAAGAGACCTCCCGGGAAGGCACCTGGTCTTCTCCAAAGTGTGGCCAGGCCCACTGCTCCTTGGAAAGAAATATCCATGGACTTCATTGTAGACCTTCCCGAGAGTGGGGGTTGCACCGTTATATGGGTAGTAACTGATCTATTTTCCAAACAGGTGCATTTTATCCCATGCACTAAGATCCCATCAGCAAAAACCCTTGCTAAGATGTTCATTCAACATGTATATAGGCTACATGGAGCGCCAAAACGTATAATTTCAGACAGGGGAGTACAGTTCACCTCCAGCTTTTGGAAAGAGTTCCTAATGTTGATAGGCTCCGCCCAAGGACTAAGCTCCGCCCACCACCCCCAGACCAATGGGGCCTGTGAAAGAACCAATGGCGTGTTAGAACAATATTTAAGATGTTATATAAACTACCAACAGGACAACTGGGTGGAATTACTGCCATTCGCAGAGGTGGCATATAACAATTCCGTACATAGCAGCACAGGTTTCACTCCTTTCAAGGTGGCTTCTGGACAAGAGTTTGTGCCAATCCCAGAGTTACCTCATGATGACCCACAAAACCCTTCTCTGATTGAGTGGATCGATCAACTACGAGCGACTTGGGCAGTGACTCGTAAAGCGTTAGATGATGCCCATCAAGCCCATAAAACCCAAGCCGACAAAAGGAGATGCCCTGCACATACCTATCAAGTGGGGGACATGGTGTATCTGTCTACCAAGTATTTACAAACTCCGCAGAAATCAAAAAAGCTTGGTCCTAAGTATGTGGGCCCTTTCCCTGTTACACGGATCATTAACCCAGTCACGGTTGAATTAGATTTACCCAAGAACTTGCGACGAATTCATCCAGTGTTTCATGTTAGTTTACTGAAACTGGAACAATCATCCTCTCTACGTCCGTCCAAGGAATCTCCTCCTGTTCCCATCCTCATTGAAGGGGAACAACACTTTGAAGTAAAAGAGATTTTGGACTCTAGAAAACATCATGGGAAAGTACAGTATCTCGTAGCCTGGAAGCACTTCCCATTATCACAAGCTGAATGGGTGAATAAACGTGATGTTAGGGCACCTAGAAAAGTGCAGCTGTTCCATACCAAATACCCTGATAAACCTTGAATGTGTTGATGAGTGTTAATTGTTGTGATATTGCCTTTTCTTTTCTCTGTTTCAGGATTAGAAGCTGTCTCTTCTGAAGGGGGGCCGAATGTCAACCTCGCTAGTTTTGCTTTGCCGCTTCGGTTGCCATAGAATCGGGGGGAGGCGGGTATATGCTCACGCGGGCTTTCTAGAAACTTTCTGAGAAACGAAACCTTCCCTTAAGCTGTTATCAGTCCAACGGACACTGCATTCCTGGATGCTGACATGGCCAGACGTCTGCTCCCACCTGACCTCTGGAAGACCTGTGGATTGGGTGATTTATGGTGCACAAGGGAGGGGGATGCTTTCTAATTGTAACTTTCGCGCGTTTTGCTTCAGAATCCTGCTTTCTATGGTTGCGTTCAATTCATATCTAGTAAAAGTACCAGTTACCTATCGAATGGAGTCTGGGTCCTCCTTTCCTGGATACTGAAGGAAGCATACCTGACACACAGCCCTGTGGGGATGGGGATGGGAAACTTTTCTTCCAACTCACAGAAACTGGGGCCTATCACTAAGGAAATCAAGTATCCAGTTACATAAAGGAGTATTAAAACCTAATAGGCCCAGTTTGTTCACTAAATGCTGAGGAATGACTATGTTGAATGCCAAACTAAAATCAACAAACAGCATTCACACATGAGTATTCTTCTCCTCCAAGGGCGGCAAGCTAAGGTGAAGCACACAGGAAAGTGCATCATCTATAGAGCAGTTCTTCCAATAGGCAAACTGTAATTAGTCAAATGTATGGGGAAGGCATGAAACCATATACAGTAGAATCTATGGTCACGAATGCTTCTGACCATGACCAAATCGAGTTCTGTCCAAAAACTTCACAATTTTTTTCGCGGCCAATTTCCCCTTCCAATGCCATTTTTTTTGTAAGCGCTTAATTTCCAAAATTAGGTTCAGGTCACGACCAAATCGGTTTGCGACCAAAGTTATGGAACAAATTATGGTCATGACCAGAGGTTCTACTGTAATCCTTTACCAATCTCTCAAAACACTTCATCATAATAATAGAAGTGAGTGCAACCGGACAGTAATCATTAAGGCATCGCGGCTAAACAAATATACAAAGATGACGAGGGTAGGATCTTAATAATAGAAGTAATCTTAAATCACAATCCGGTTATTCCTCCAGTTGTAGGAATTTATGCCCCAAATGAGGGACAAGAACAATTTTACAGGAAATTATATAATATAATCTGGAAGTTAGAAGGAGATATTTGCATCTTGGGGGACTTCAATGCCATAGTCGACAGAAAATTAGACCATAAAAGTGATAAAGCAAGAAAAGGAAATAGAAAAATACTACCCAAATCTTTCTTTAAAATGGCAGAGGAGTTGAGTATACAGGATAGCTGGAGAGAGCGAAATCAAGGGTTAAATCAATTTACAGATGATAAGAACAGGCACAAATCATGGTCCAGAATTGATATGGCTTGGATGTCAACCGAATTAAATGTGGAAGTGGAGGAAGTGAAAATAGAGGCTAAATTTTGGACAGACCATAACCCAATAGGAATTAGATGGAAGGGACAAAAGAAAATGACTAGATGGACCCTCTAAAGAGATCAATTCTAAAACATGAAGAATTTAGGCTGAAGATGGAAGAACAAATGTATTTGTTCTTTCAAGAAAATAAAAAAGAAGACACAAATATACAAAATTTATGGGACACTGCGAAGGCATTTATGAGAAGCATTGCAATTGCATATATGGCCAAAGAAAATAAAAAGAACAACCAACCAAGGGAAATTTAGAAGAGGAATATAGAAAACTAGAGACACAACTACAAAAGGAACCCCAAAGAGGAGACTTTAAACAACAAATGGAATTGATTAAACATAAGTTGAATATTATCAAAAAAGAAGAGCTAGCACAACAAATAAAGCAGAGTAAGCAAAGCTTTTTCGAAAATGCAAATAAGCCAGGGAGATGGTTAGCATATAAACTGAAAAAAACAGAAAGAAAAAAGGTGGATTAGTAAATTACAAAATGAAGAGGGAAGTATATACTACCAAAATGAAGAAAAGAAAAATATATTTCTTTCTTTCTTTCTTTCTTTCTTTCTTTCTTTCTTTCTTTCTTTCTTTCTTTCTTTCTTTCTTTCAATTTATATACCGCCCTTCTCCCCGGGAGGGGGACTCAGGGCGGTGAACAGCCAGATTAAAACACATATAATACAAATATTAAAAAATTTAAAATTAGATTAAATCGTTGGCGTTCCAAAATAAAAGTCTCAAACCCCGTTAAAACATTTGGCTGGAAGACTAAAAAGATATTTGAATAATTTTATACACACTGACCAAAATGATTTTTTGCCAAAAAGGCAAATAAGAAACAATATGAGGACAATACTGGATGCGTTAGAATACTATAAAGTCATAGTGAGACACAAGTGGCATTGATATTTCTAGATGCATAAAAAGGTTTTGATAATGTGAATTGGGATTTTATATTGAAACAGTTAAAATATATGGAATTCGGCAAAAACTTTATAAATATGTGTAAAGCAATATACTCCAATCAAGAAGCAAGTGTCATAATAAATGGGGAAGTGTGCTCACATAGGACTGCCTTCCTTCAGGTGCCATTGGAAAGACAATGTGCCCCCCCCCCGAGAAGAAATAACAAGGAAGATTTTGACATGTGCAGAAATGGACAGGCTGACACTAGAACTCAAAAACAAGAATGAGACAGAATACTATAAAATCTGGAATAAAGTGTATTATTGGCTGAAAAGGAGAAAAGGACTCGGAACAAAAAAGATTTAGGATTTGTAGTATTAGTTCTGGATAATATTAATAAATGAAAATAGTAAACAAATAGAAAATAGATAGTTAATGAAGACAAGGGATATGTATATAAGAACAAAGTAGCAATGTATGTTAAATAGTAATTATATTTGTTCTTATGGAAAGAATATGTATGGATATTCTTAAGACCAGGATGGTCACACTGTGTCCAATATTTTTAATATTTATTAAATAAAAACTTTTTTTAAAAAGGCATGTGATGATAGTTTTTTTGGGTACAATGATAGTTTTTTTGGGTACAATGATTGCAGTCTTAAAACATGATGGAACCACGAGATTGAAGATGTCTATGACAACAATGGCCAGCTGGTCAGCACACTCCTTAAGTACTCGCCTAGAGATATTATTAGGACCTGCAGCTTTTTGAGTGTTGACTTTCCGCAGGACCTTCCGAATGGCAGTTGTATCAAACCTGCACACCTGTTCATCAGGAAGGGGAACACCTTCCTTGCTGGAACGTTGTTTGCGGCCTCAAACCATCCAAAAAACATATTTAGCTTGTTTAGAAAATCGCTTGTTTAGAAAATTTAGAAACAAGCAGCTGCCTCACACATCAGGACAGAAACTCAGCAGGGCTTGTATGAGCCAGCAAGCTCAAAAGAAGCTTGTTCACTGGGTCTTCCTTAATGTGACAGGATATCATAATCCTCAAGAGATGCGGGCAATAGAAAAGCCACCATCCGTATTTCGACTCGGCTCCTTAGGCCAGGCAATAGGATTGTGATCTTAACTTTCTCTTGGTGCAGACCAAGGAAACGCATCACACGTTCAGTAGGAGGAGGGAACCTATCTTTGCAGCTGGTAAAATGAAAGACCCAGAGACTTTCTCCCAGTTTTCAGCGTCCAGGGCTTCACAGGAGGTTAATGTCCTTGACAAGAATCAGGTGGGAAATGCCAGCCTCCCAAGCGGGACCATGAGGCTCTACCCAGACCTTTTAAGGTTAAACATTCCATGAGGTCACAAGTGTTCTTTTCCAAGTGATAGCCAACATGTTTAATTGCATTGTGATGTCAGAATGCAGGAAATAACAGCCTCTATTTTTATGGCTCTATTTAAGGGAAGACAAGCAGCCAGCAATAAAGTGAACAGATACAGGGACAAAATGTTTTTAAAGGACTCTGGTTGTATCTGGATCTGACACAACTCTCCTGAAGCACAACTCAAAATCTTTTTGCATCCAAACTTTCCAAAATACACCAGGGAGCCCACTGTGTGACAGCACAAAATGAACCTGGCCTCAAATTAACAGAGGCATCCATTCAGCCCTCAGGGCTGCAAAATCTCCACTGCTTATGGGCCTGCTTGGGAGATGTGGGTCTGGCTCGGCTGGCACAATCACATTGCTCGCTTCTATTATGCATGATGGGATGGAGCCTTCTAAGCAGCTTTATGGATTTGCAGGTTTGGGTTCTTGTTGCGCATCGCCTATTTTTGAGAGCAAGTTTGATGCAGTGAAACGGGGAAACTGAGTCCTGCCTTGGACATGAAAAGAGCCAGAAGGCTTCAGGCAGGTCACGCCCCCTCAAGTACTAGATCAGCCGGTTCTCAGGAACCAAAAATGACTTGAACAAACTAAGGAGAGATCATTTTACAAGTAGTCCTCAATTTACAACCGGTTGCTTAGCAACCATTTGAAGTTCCCACTGATCCCCCCAAATAGTACTTACGACCCATTTTGTTCCGACGGTCACCCTCCCCACATCATGTGGTATCATTTTGCGCACCTGGGAACTGACCACAATTAATGACTCCTCCCCGCCCCCCCCCCCCCCAGAAACCGGTGTTTATGGTTTCCACGAAAGAATGAGCAAACTGGGTTCACTTAGTGATCATGATACTTACTTAATGACCACTGCAAAAATACTACTACTACTAATAAAATCAGGCATGGTCTGATGGTGACCTGCTTAACAATGTACTGCCGTAATTCCAGGCTCAGTTAAGTCAAGGAGCACCTATAGTTAGTTATATACTTAGAAAGTTGCTTTTCAAGATCATGCCACTCACTCCTGTGTGCTTTAAGGCAAACATTTTATCTTAGGTTTGCAGGTACCGCACTGTCCTAATACAGGCATTATATTCTTTGAGGGGCTGCCTCAAAGAAGAGGGAGTCAACTTCTTCTCCAAAGCACCCGAGGGCAGGAGAAGAAGCAACAGATGGAAACTAATCAAGGAGAGAAGCAACCTGGATCTAAGGAGAAACTTCCTGACAGTGAAGACAATTAATCAGTGGAAGAGCTTCTCTCCAGAAGTTGTGGGGCTCCATCGCTGGAGGCTTTTAAGAAGAGAATGGGCAGCCATTTGTCTGGAAATGGGGTTGGACTATTTTGGAGTGCATAATTTATGTCATCGTGAGACAATTGTCAAGTGAATTTTGCTCCATTTTATGATCTTTCTTGCCAGAGCTTTAAATGAATCACTGCGCTTGTTAAGCTAATCACATGGTTGTAAAGTGAATCTGTCTCCCCCAGATTCGTCGCAAAAGGGGATTATGTGACCCCGGGACACTGCAACCATCATAAATATGAGCCAGTTGCCAAGCATGCAAATTTTGATCACATGACCACAGGCATGCTGCAACAGTCGTAAGTATGAGGGAAAAAATCACGTCATTTGTTTAGTGCTATTATAACTTTGAAAAGTCACTAAACAAATGGTTGTAAGTCGAGGACTACCTGCATCAGAAGATAAATTATAAATACATAATTTATTTATTTTTATTTTTTTATTTATTTGAAAATACAAACAAAACAAGACAAGTAACAACAAGACATACAAAACATATAAACAAAAAGTAAGGTATACATCTTATCAAAGTTATCGCAACTGTAATCTGTTATATATTTCTCGTTTGTATTTTGATTCCTCCCTGGTTAGGTCCTGCTCATTGTGTCTAAATTTTTTAAAATCACTATTAGCCTACATTAAGTAATTTGTGTTTCTATGTCTATTTTAGGTTCCACTGGTTGCCTCCTAGTCCTGTTTTTCCCTTTTCCTGTCTTCCAACCAAGTTACCATTTATCCCATACTAGATAGTAATCATGTTCCTCTTTATCTTGAAGTTCCTTTGTGACTCTGTCCATTTCTGTACATTCCATTTTACTAATTACTCTATCTTCGCTTGGTATGTCATTATTCTTCCAATTTTGTGCGAAAATTATACGTGCTGCTGTTGTTATATGGATTATTAAATATTTTATTTCCTTTTTATAGTGTCCGGTTATTATGACTAGTAGGAAGGTTTCTGGCTTCATTTCTATTCTGTGTTGTATAATTTGTTCTATTTGTGTTCGGCTCATTTGCCTTTGGGCAAGTCCACCATGTTTGATAGTAGGTTCCTTTGTGTAGCTTACATTTCCAGCATGTTGGAGATGTGTTGGAGAACATTCTTGCCAACCTGGCCGGGGGAAGGTGCCACCTGTAGAACATTTTAAGCAGGTTTTCCTTATATGGTACAGAAATTGTCAATTTGTAATTTGTTGTCCATAGTTTTTCCCATTTATCTAATTCAATATTGTGGCCAAAGTTCTTTGCCCAGCTTATCATGTTGTCCTTAACCACCTCCTCCTCTAATTTATATGCTCGTAAGTAATTGTACATTTTTTTAATCAATTTGTCCTGTGGTCCTTGTAAGATTTTATCTAATTTGTTCTGGCCTTTTTGGAATTCAAATTGGGTCAAATCTTTCTGATATTTTGATTTTATTTGTAAGTATGGCCACCAGTCAATGTCTGTACCCGTCTCCTGCAATTCTTGTCTTGTTTTTAGCTCCCCTTGGTTGTTTAGTAAATCCTTATAAGTTTTCATTTTAGTGCTGTCCATGGTGTTTGGGTAAATCTGAGTCTCCATGGTTGATAACCATTCCGGGATTTTATAGTAATGTGCTTTCTTGATGCCCTGCCATGTGTGGTATAATGCCTGTCTAACAGTATGTCTCTGAAAGTATCTGTGTTGTTTGTCGGTGCCCTCCCACAGGAATGCCTACCATCCTCATTGTAGATCAAATCCTTCCAAATTTAGTAGTCTTTTAATTTTTAAGTTCCATCCATTCTTTGGTCCAAATCAGTGTCGATGCTTTGTAATATGTTTCCCAGTCCGGTAGCGCAAGTCCTCCTCTTTCTTTTGAGTCTTATAGGTATTTGCTTTTAAGTCTTGCTTTCTTACCTTGCCAGATGTAATCCGCTATTAATTTGTTAAGATCTTTGAAGAAATTCTTCACCGGCTTTATTAGAATCACTTGGAATAGGTATAACATTCTGGGAAGGACATTCATTTTAATTGAAGTGATCTTTCCCAATAGAGATAACTGTAGTTTTTTCCAAGTTTCTAAGTCTTTTTTGATTTGTCCTGTGAGTTTATCATAACTGTCTTCTCTAATGGATGAACTTTTGTTAGTGAGCCATATTCCTAGATACTTTATCTTCTTAGTTGTTTGTATATCTAATTCATTCTCTAATTCCTTGTCTTGCTGGTTGGTGAGGTTCTTCGTTAGTATCTTTGTCTTTTGTTTAGTGATTTTAAGTCCCGCTGCTCTCCCATATTTCTCTATTTTATCTAATAATTTAGTGCCCATTATTATTGGTTGTTCTGTGATAAATACAATGTCATCGGTGAAGGCCTGGAGTTCATATTCCTCCCTTTTAATTTTCAGACCTTGTATTTCCTTATCTCTTCAAATTTCCCTTAAGAGAATTTCCAATGTTAGTATGAATAACAAGGGAAACAGAGGGCACCCTTGTCTCACTCCTTTTGTTATTTGGAATTGTTCTGTCAGGCCACCATTCATTGTTATTTTTGCTGTTTGGGAAGAATAGATTTTCTTTATCATATTTGTGAATTTATTGCCAAATTTCATAGTCTCTAACTGTAACATGAGGAATTTCCAATTTAGGTTATCAAAGGCCTTCTGTGCATCTAAAATAATTAAGGCCAATTGTTAGTCTGAATTTGTTTCATAGTATTCTAATACATCAATTATTAATCTCAAATTATTTTTTATCTGTCTCTTTGGGATGAAACCGTTCTGGTCCGGATGGATATATTCGTTGATTATTTTCTTAATTCTTTCTATAATTATTGATGTAAATAATTTGTAGTCCATGTTTAAGAGCGATATTGGTCTACAGTTTTTAATATGGGTATGGTCTGTCTCTTCTTTCGGTATCAATGTTATGATGGCCTCTGTCCAGGAGTTGGGAATCTAGAAGCTTCTAGAAGTGCGTCATTAAATATTCCAAGTAAAATTTCATCTACTGGATGTTGGCAAGCCCTATAGAACTCTGCGGGAATACCATCCGGTTCTGGGGTTTTATTTATTTTCTGTTTCTTCCTCGCCTCTATCAATTCTGCCACCGTAATTGGCCTGTCCAAAAGATACATAATTTATAATGGCACAGAATTCTGCATGTGAGTTATGTACCATGAGAAGAAGCATTTCCAATCATAAAATTCCCAGCATCCTGTTTAAGAAGAAAGGATCCCATGCTTTCCTATTCATTTATTTTGCAGAGGAGCCTTTCGGCCATCTTGTCCAAGAGGGGAGGCCTTTTTTCTCAAGCTCTAAAACAGTGGTTCCCAAAGTAGGTGGTACCGCCCCCTGGGGGGGTGTCTTAGGGGGGCGGTAAGAGGCAAGGGGGGGCGGCAGGGGGCGCTAAGTGGCAAGGAGAGTGGCCCCCACTCTTTGGCCTGTGCAATTACCTCCTTGAAAGCAAATAGCAAGAAAAAACAACTTTCAGCTTCAGCGCAGGCTAATTAGCCCGTTGATTAGATCCGCCACTCTCAGCTGATTTGCTCTCAGCTGTTTGGCGCATGGATCTGCTGCTTGCTACAAAGAGCTAAATTGCTGGAACAGATTTTTTTTTCTCCTTGTGCAATTCAAGCTGAAAGCAAAACCGAAAGTAAAGCAGGTTATTGGCTTTGCTGTTTGCTGCAACATTGGAAAATTAGGCAGAGGCCGATTTCTTTTCTTTTTCCTCATCAAAAAAGGTAAGTGCAAGCAATGGGAAATTTAGGCAAAAGAGGAGAGTTCAAGATTTTAAAACACAAAAGAAAAAAAGTTCTATTTAACAAGGGAATTGTAATAATTGAGATACTATTGCAAATTGTGTTGAAAGCAGAAATGGTTAAATTGTGGTTTGGAGGGTATATGGGGGAAATTATTTGGTTTATTATTATTGGTAAATATAATTAATTGATTTGTAAGAAATTGGATTGCATTGAAATAATTGGAATATTTATGTTCATATTGATTAATATACAAAAAAGATAGTTATATAACTAATTGATTTATATTAAAATGTTGAATTTGTATTAAACAACTGTAATATTACATAGCTAACCAATGTGAGGATGGATATAAAAATAGATGACAATGGGAAGGGGTATAATATAGAATAGAAAGGAAAATTGAATTTGATTAATATTAGAGATGAGGATGAAGGGTAATATTGTTTTTTTTAAAAGAATAGATGAGGAATAACTATGGCAAAAAGGAAATATAGAAATTGTAAATTTAATTGAAATGACTAAACACTGTTTGTGAACCGGCCAAATACTCTGTTCAAAGAAAATACATTGTATGTTTGTATGTGTGTTTCTAATTATTGCTATGTATTCATATTTGTTCTCTTTTATTCTTTAAAGTTCAACAATTCATTCTTTATCTTAATATCTTTATATTTGTTTGGGGTTGCCTTTCTTCCATTTCATCTTTTTCTATTGGACAGCAACCTTTCTCCTCAAACCTACCATCTCTCTCTTTTCTTTCCTTATTTTCTGTTCCCCGCCTCTTCTCCTCCCTACTTCCTCTTCCTTTCTCCTTCTCCTCCTCTCTTCCTCCCTCTCTTACCCTCACTCCTACTCTAATTTCCCTTCCCTTCCTCCCTTCCCTCTCTCTCCTTCCTTCATCCCTCTCTATTGCTGTATTCATTTTCAATTTTATATTTTCCACTATGGAGTCCAGGCAACCCCTGTCTTTCTTTCTTTCTTATCAAGTATATTTCCCAACATTTCCCCTCATCTTTTTAATTATTAGCAGTATATTTCATCTTATTCCATTTTTTCTATTGAACCTAGTGTAATCATCTTTATCTTTTTTTTCAATTATTTCCTTTTCAATATTAGCTTGTTTCTCTTGCTTCTCATTTATCTTTTTTCTTTTTTTTGCAAGCTAACCAATTCTCTGCTTCTTTATTTATCTTAAATGCCTCCCTTACTTTTTGAAACATCTCCCCTAGTGTCTCATATTCATCCTCCCAATTCTCCCAATTTTCAATTTTAAAAGGCTAGGATATTTAAGCTTATTCTTTTCATTTACATATGTGTGTGTGTGTGTGTGTGGGGTGCTTTTAAAGAAGCCACAAGGGGGGCTGAGAGCAGGGTCATTCTGACAGTCTCTTTTAAAATTGCTTGGAAGACCCATTTTTCCCTAACAATAATGGTTTGTATACTTTGGAATAAAACATATACCTGGAAAAAGTATTTGCAAAACTTGGACAGAAGGAAAAGAAAGGCTGGACTGGACTCATTATCAGTAGCTAGTTAGTTCATGGTTACCAGTGACTCCCACTGATTCTAAACTCATTTTAAGACTGGGATTGGTGACTACGGAAATTTAAGTATTCCACATTGGTCTCAGAAATCTTTGATTTGAACTATCAAATCTCTGATTTGAACTATCAAATCTTTGATTTGAACTTTGATTTGAACTATGGCAAGAAAAATCATAAAATGGGGCAAAGCTCACTTAACGAATGGAATGGGTGTGAATTCATCCCACAGCCCTCTCCATCCCCCTCCTCTGTGAAATTGCTTTCTCCCACTCGCTGGTGGTCAGCAAATTGAAAAGGAACCCCCAGTTGAGAATCACTGCTCTAGATTGGTTGATTCAGGAGATTTCTTTAGTGTTAAATAATAGTGTTAGGTATTTTTGTTACAGGGATAGATTTGTATTGGAGCAGCCTGCAGGCCTCCCAAAGGCTCTGCACACCGTTTTTGCGAAAAACGAGTCCATTTTTCCCAAAAACGGGACATGCGGGGCAAGGCTTCAGGAGGCCAAAGAATGGCTGTATTCTGTGTATTTTACTGTTACTATCTTCCTTAGTGGGTCATGCAAACCGCTATTCCAAACTGCTATTTATAGGGGGTGGGGGCAGTGGTGGGTTGCCCCGGTTCTCACTGGTTCTATAGAACCGGTAGTAAAACTTTTTCTGAAGTCCTGCAAAAATCCACTTCCCTGTAATTGGATCCCATTATTTTTTCTGGAACAACACTGTACACATCTGCCTGCTGCGTGAATGACATGCCTTCCAAGATGTGAAGAAAACTCTGGAGTCTCTCACATCTTCTCTGAGCTAAACTTTATCAAACCCTCAGCCAGCCTTCAACTGGGTTTCCTTTCTCACTGGTCCTCTCCAAATGGAAAGGGTGAAGGACTCCCGTTATTTTAACACTGCCCTTCTTTGGAAGCAGCCAGTGTCTCGGGCATGATTTTCCTGTAAATGCAGCACACTCTTTGTGTTTAATCTGAAGTCCATCAAGACATCCAGATCCACTCCAACACGTACTGCTGCTCAAAATGCTCCTCCAACCAATCCTCATGCCTTTAATTTTTCCTACCCAAATATAAGACTCTGCATTTGGCCCAGTCAAAACCCTTCTGGGGGCTTTTTAAATGATCATCAGTACCATGAATCACCCCTGGAAGTATCCAGGGGTGAGGGTACATTACCCGGTTTTGGGGTGATGGTACATCAGTACCGCTGATGACACTCAGCTGTACATCTCCACCCCAGACCACCCCAATGATGCCATTGACATGATGTCCCACTGCCTGGAGGCCGTGCAGGTCCGGATGGGGAGAAATAGTCTCAGATTCAACCCTTCCAAGACCGAATGGCTGTGGCTACCAGCGTCCCGGTATAGTCAGCTGATGCCATCACTGTCTATTGGGGGTGAATCTCTACCCTCCACAGAGAGGGCTCGCAATCTGGGCGTCCTCCTGGATGCACAGCTGTCTTTAGAAGAGCATATGATGGCCGTGGCCGGGGGGGCTTTCTATCAGATTCGCCTGATTCACCAGTTGTGTCCCTTTCTGGACCGGGACACCCTGCGCATGATCACTCATGCCCTTGTAACCTCCCGGCTGGACTACTGCAATGCTCTCTACATGGGGTCCCTTTGAAGAGCACTTGGACGCTCCAACTGGTCCAGAATGCAGCCGCATAGGTGATTATGGGTGCAACTCATTGCGCCCAGGTAACATCTTTCCTGTGCAAGCTGCACTAGCTCCCAGTGGTCTTCTGGGTGTGATTCAAGGTGTTGGTTACCTCCTTTAAAGCGCTCGATGGCTCAGGACATGGATACCTACGAGACCGCCTTCTGCCACCAATAGCCTCCCACCGACCAGTTTGCTCCCACATAGAGGGACTCCTCAGGGTGTGTCGGCCAATGTATGTCGGCTGGCGACACCCAGGGGGAGAGCCTTCTCTGTGGGAGCCCCTGCCCTTTGGAATGAACTGCCCCCGGACATACGCAAGATCTCTGACCTCCGAGTTTTCCGCTGTGCTCTTAAGACCCTGCTCTTCCGACAGGCAGGGCTAGCTTCATAATTCAGTTTTAATTTTTGGAGATCTTAAATTTTTGGGTTTTTAAGCTAATTTTGGCCTTAAATTTAATACTTTTAATAATTTTAAAATTTAAATTGCGATATTTGTATTGTGTTTTTACCTGGCTGTACACCACCCCGAGTCCTTCGGGAGAGGGGTGGTATAGAAATAAAATTATCCTTATCCTTAAATCCAGAAATGCCCCAAATTGCCCATACCACTGCATTCTGGATCACCTGCATCTTCTTCAAGAGCAGCCCCAAGTACACAATGCTACAGCAATCCACATTGGGGTGTGTGAGGCACACACACACACACACGCACAGAGGGAGGGAGGGACGGAGAGAGGGAGAGGGAGAGGGAGAGAGACTCTGAGACTAAGGTATAAGTCTTTATCAGCAAGGCTTCCTGCACCAGAAATGGTCATGCCTGAGGCAGCAGAAGAACCTGTGTAAATGTCCCCTCACCACAACAGCCACCTGCTCTTTGGGCAGGAGCAGTGAGTCCAAGAGAACCCCAAATTGTGCCTCTGCTCTGACTTGGAGAAGTGCACCTCCAGGCAGAGTTAACGAGGGAAAATCACCAGAGCCAGGGTGCAATACGGCAGAATCTGGGAGCAGAGTGAAAAAAGAGGGATCAGTCTAGAGTCCCTACGTAGCCATAAGCAAACTCGGTCCAATCTCTTTTGAATGCCATTGACCCTTAACTAATTCCAAGCAGGTGCTAACCTTTATTTGAGAAGATTCCTGTGATCCTGGTCTTTCATGCCTGACACAGGGACCTCACAGCTACTCAATCTTTGACAGGATTTAACTAAGATGTTTCCCCACCCCCCTTCCTGACTTTCACAGCTTCTGGCACTGAGGAAGAACCTCAATGGCATCATTGGCTCGCCCTGAATAGAGATGTATGACTGAGTACCATTGGCAAACTGATGTTACCATATCCCATGTCAAGAGATGACCTCACCCAATGGCTGTTATGTAAATATTAAATAGAACTGGGCAGAGCCCAGAGGCAGCTCAGAAAGCAGGGGCCTTATGTTGGATCGCCCCACCCGCAACTTTAACTGGACTCAGCCTTGCAGAAAGCCTAACTGCCATAGTGCAATTCCCCCTCTCTCAACCCCCTAAGTTGACCCAGTTAGGTATGACAATAGATGATACAATCTATCCCTCAATATAATCACAGATACCTGGCACCCTCTCTTCAGGAAAACCTTCAAAGATGCACCAAAAAAGCCGGGTCTTCCTTGCCTTCTGGAATACTATTTCCTTCAGGGGCCTGCTGCTTCAAAGGGTGGGGCTGCCACAGAAAAAGCTTGCCTCCTTTGGAGTCTCTAGTAGCAACATTCCTCAGAGCTTGGAACCCAGAGCAGGTCTTCTTTACCGGATTTCATTCAATGAGCAGATTTCACTCCAAGATATCCAGATCCTAATTTGGATATTGAAGAGCTTTAAAGTTTTCAAGCAGAACAATAAGCACTCAGAAACCGACTGAAAGCTGGTGCCATTCCTGAAATGGTGATGTCACATACCAAACCTAGCTGAGCCTGTTACTAATTGCACTGCCGCATTGACGAGCAGCCAGAATTTCCAGATGGTCTTCAAGGACAGTCCCACGTAGAGTGAATTACACCAATCCAAATAAAAAGCATGATTAACCATCAATAACACTTCCTGATCTAGGAACACCTTAACTGGTACCTAGGATGAAGATGTACAAATCCCCTTCTGTCCACATTCGGGATTCTCTTTAAAAGCTTGATTTTAAGGGCTTTGCAGCACCCCAAACTTGTGCGTGGCATTCCTTGGGGCACCACCACTCTTCCTCACTGGAGGCTCCCTCCCACTTATGATCCACGATTCTTCGTTAAAAAGAGCAGCTGGAAAGACCAGGATTATTGTCACACAATGTCTCATTTTACAACTTCCTCGTTTAACAATAGAAATTCAGGTCATAAATCAAGGTTCCCCGTTACCACAATTTCTCATAGGAATTAAACTTCCTTCTGAGGCTTATCCCATACATATTTTAAACTTTTTTAATGTTGGAGAATTCATTGTTGCTTGATACCAAAGTCAAAACCTTGCAAGTCACCTGCAGAGTCAAATAATAATTTTCTAGTTTGCTCACAATTCTTTGTGGAGAATCAGTTAGATTCCACAGCAAAAAGTTCAAAATGTAAGCACAATGATGGAAATGGAAATTGGGAAAGTCGGTCTCCACCCACCCTCTGCTGCCCCAATTTTCTTGTCATTTTGATAAGAATGACCTCCAGGTTTGTCCATCCTATTGAACCTTTCTCAACATCATATCAAAATATGTTAATTACCTAACAAAAAGCACACAAGAATTCTTCCAATTGTAACAGTCTTGAAGTAACACTCATTTTAACAATATTTATTATTCCCTATAGATTCTCTGCGTAACTATTTATTAATGTCAATATTAACTTGAAACTTACAATATAAAATACTCAAATTTTCATTGAAAGAATTATTTCAAAGTACTTAAAAGAATTCAAACAATATGTAAGATTCCTTTCCTTATAAATGTTCACTGATTGAACAATTTATTAAATTATTAAATTTAAATGGCAGCAGGCTCCCAACAACTCTGATACTACCTGAAATATATTTATTATAGTTAATGGAATAACCCCAAAATGTAAATTGTGTTAAAGAGCATAATCAGCTATTATATGTTATAGTGATAATGTTTAATAATTTTCATCTTATTTCAGTAACAGAATAGCAGCTGATAATCATTGATTCAATTCTAACCACTTTAATTTCCAAATTATTATGTATCATCAAGTCTACGTCAGAAAAGACTCAAGAACATAACTTTGCCCAGAAATTTGCTGAAATTTCTAGAGCTGGCCCTGCTCCTTCCATCCTCATCTGATCACCTTTAGCGCTGTTGCTCTCTGCCCTTTGGTGTCCTTTACAACACCCATTTCGAGGCTAGGCCCTTTTCAGGTCTTTTGAAGATTTTCCTTGGTTTTCCATGCCTGTTTCTAACTGCAGTGATAGAGGAGGGTTTATCTGACTGGTCTGTTAGTCAGCAGAAGGAATTCAGTGAACTCAAGCACAGATCTCAAGGCCTTAAAACACCACTTGGGTTTGGCAAAGAGAATGTTTTACCTAATTCTAATGTCTTTCTCACTAGTCGTTTTTAATTACTTTTTTAAATACATAGAAAAAAATGAACAAAATCAAAACCCCAAACATTTCTTATTTAAGTAGTAACAGAAAGTACATAAAAGTACAACATGGATAATTTGGGAAAATATAATTGAATTTGTAATTTTAAGAGGTATCCACATTTTTTTTCTATAAAGACAATTGCAGAAACAGAACTTTTGGGGACAGCTTTCTCAGTAGAGCTAAAATACCAAGGCTCTGTATGAATACAGACTGCTGTATTTCAGTCAATGCTATTCCCACAATTTTAAATATTGATCCAAGGAAGGTTGTGTTGCAGTTTTCCGACCTTCTGCTATATTAAATCTGACTGCTAATAAACTGAATTTTCTCGGGTTGCTTCATTTCCTCCCTCTTTTGTGGTTAACAGAACATCTTTGCTCCAAGCGCTCAGTGGCTTCCCGTCCACAAACCGAGGCTGTCAGATGCTGCTGCTCCGGCAGGCCCAGAGCTGCTAGGTACCCCTTGCTGATAACTCTTCTTCAGGGGAACTTCTGAAGTGGGTGTTTCGCCTCACAGCCATAGCCAGAAAGTTAAACCGGGCAGCAGCTAGATCGCGATCGAGTAGCAGCCCTCGGGATCATTTGAAGCGCGTCTAACAAAGACCCAGCAGTTCAAGCAAAAGGCCTGAAAACCTGGCTCCATGCTCAGCCTCCTTGCTGTGTGGGCCGAGGCAGGCGAGGGCATCGCTTTCCTGTCCTCCCCGGTCCCTATTGAGCTGAACGGCCCACTTCCGGCACCGACGGTTTTTTCTGTTCTGCTCATAGCAAAGGACCGAAACCTGCTCGGTCCTGCAGGCCTCGCCTGAGGAGCCCCGGGAAGAGCATCGCGCGCCAAGCGGGAGACCCGACGGGCGGAGGCCCCGCTCAAACCTTCCGCCCCTCATGCCCGCCACCGGGCCCTTCCAGCCCACCCGCCTCCCGCGAGGGCCTGGAGCCCCTCTGCCCCAGGAGACCGGACCTTCTTCCCCCGGGCCGCCGCCCGCACACCGTTCCCTAGGGCTCCCGCTCGGCGGCGAGAGATGCTCCGCGGCCTGGATGCTCGCGGCCTTCCCCGGGAGCTCTCGCTGAGATCCGGCGGGACCGGCGCCTCTTCGTAGCAGCGCCCGCCGAGCGCCCCGATACGAAAGCTCAGCCCTGGAGGCCATCTGGGCAGCGCCGCGAGAGGCATCCGGGGCCTCCCCGAGACCGGCTGCCGCTCACCCGCCTGCTCGCTCACTTACCGCGCTTGCCCGGGCCGAAGGCGACCACCACGAAGTAGTCGGCGAGACGCGCCATGCCAGAGAAGCTCCGCGGAGCCGCCGCCACCGCTGGAAGAGGAGGAGGAGGAGGAGAAGAAGGAGGCGGCGGCCGACTTGCGGATCATCGCCGTCCAGGCGCCGCCAGTCTCGGTCCCGCCACCGCCGCCGCCCCTCCGCCCCCGGCCGCCTCCAACGCCGCCGCCGCCGCCGCCATCTTGCCCGAGAGGCGGGAGGCCGGCCTGCCTAGAACGAGCGCAGGGCGCAGGCGCAGCTCCAGGATCCAGCCAATGGTGGGCAGCTCCTCGGGGAAAGCGCGGTCGGATTGGTGGCCCGGATGCAAGGGGCCGTCCCTTCCCGTGTCCGCGCGGAGGTGGCGGGGGCCCTTCGCCGAGGCGCTTCCGCTCGCCTTCCGCGGCACAGGCCCTCCTCCCCAGGGGCGTTTCCGGCTCAGGCGCCGCCCCCCCCGCCTCCGATGCTGCCTGCCGGTGTTGTGGGGGTGGGGAGGCGGGGGAGCCCCGGGCTGGAGGCAGGGCGGCCCCGCTCGGTCCTCTCTGCCCGGAGCCCCTCGGCCTCCCCAAAGAGCGGAGCGGGGCCTTCGATTGCCGGGCTGCTTTCCTGCGCTGCCTCGTGGGGCCTGCTGTGGCTGCTGATCGGAGGCCTCCGCTGCCTGACCCAGGAGAAGGCCGAAGCCCCCCGCATCCTTTCCTGCCTGGCGCTCTTTTGCCACCGGCCCTCCGCCCGGGAAGGAGTCCCGGAGCTGCAGAGGGATCCCTTGGAGGAGGAAGAGCAAAAAGTGGCTGAGGAACATAGGTCCCGGAATGAGAACCTTCCTAACTGAGGACAATTAGCCAATGGAACCAGCTTGCCTTCAGAAGCTGTGGGTGCTCCATCCCTTTTAAAAAGCCGCTTGTCTGAAGGAGTACAGGGCTCTCCTGCTGGAGCGAGGTGGGGTTGGACTAGAAGACCTCCAGGTTTCCTTCCAGCTCCATTCTGAATTGAAAAATTGAGTCCCGTTGCAACCCTGGGGGAATGGGATGCAAAAGCCGCTGGGTACCAGCGGCTCTTTCATAATAGGGGCCACAACTGTGCTGATATCTTTTTGTGCAGCATCACAAACTGACTTCTGGTAAGTGGAGGTTGTAAGGTGGGCACCAAATTAACACCGTTTTCATGGCTTCTGTGAAACCTTGTTATTATGTTTTGTCCTGTAATGGCACTTCTCAAATTAGGTTTGAGAAATTGTAGTCTTCCTAGTTATTATTCTACAGTATAACTTCTTTCCAGTCTAAGTTTTAATTGTATATTCAACAGCTTTTGTTGAGTAGCTAGCTCGAGATGCCGGTGAAATTCCTGGTGAAAAATAGCTGATAGCCAGTGGAGTCCACAGGGGAAGAGGAGGGTCAGGTTAACAAAAGCAGCCTCGTGACATCACAAAGTGGGTCCTTTTTGGGAGGGCCTCCTCTGACTCCGGTGGGTTGCCTCTGGAGGCCACCTGCTGGGAGGCTGTGGGCAATAGACCCGCCGCTGATAGAGCAGAGCAATGAACTGGACTGGACGGCAGTCTGATCCAGCAGGGCACTGCTTGTGTCTTTATGTCCCACTCGCATATTTAACCACAGGTGGAGTTTAATTCTAATGAATGTAGCAAGATCTTGCAGATGCTGCTGAAAAGAACCACATTGCCAATCTCTTCACTTCTTAGGCTGCTGTATAAGAGTTTCAGGTTTGTCATCCACTTCCATTTTTGTTATCAAATTCTTCCCCTAGCAGGATGTGCCATTTACATTGGTTCTATGAAAAGTCCTTTTTGAGTGTTTTCTTTCAAAATCGTCAGATTGGTCAATCTCCTAGTGTATTTGTTAACCTGTCGCTAAATTTCATTACTTAGACAGTTTCTTTAAACTCAGCTGCAGTGGACCTTCCTTTCTGTTTCTGCTTCTGAAACTGGAATTGCTTTGAATGGAATAATGATTTTGCCACCAAATGTTCCTGATTTACTAGCTTTGTAAAGTTGAATCACATGGTTTTTTGTGGGGCCTTACGTTTTTCAATAAAATCTTCTCTTTATCTCCTACAACTGTCAGCAAAACGGGGACCTTTTACTTAGCAACCATTTCATTTGCCTCAAAAAAAAATTGTTAAAGCCTTTCTGTGGTTAGTGTCCTCCATCCTGCTGTTTCTTTTTTCTGTTTGATTCTGTATTATGAGGCTTACGCTAGAAACGTAGCACTGAAGTTTCCATTCAGTAGGAGCAAAAACTGGTTGAATCTAGAAGTTCATTTCTTTTTTGGAAGCCATTGACTTTTCCCTTGCAATCTAGAGAATTTGAATAGTGAGATAAATCACACTCTTTATCACTCTGGTGATAAAGCAGGTGAAATACTCTTAGTTCTCTCTTCTTGCTTCGCTGGATTGTTGTCCATTGACCCTTATTCAGATGGTTGGTTTTCCTGCGGATAAGAGCTCTTCAGTGCGTTTGCCTCTGGGCCACTGTGGCCAGCTAGCAGAAATAATATGGCAAGACTGTCCGTCTTGCCATATTATTTGGGATTCTTTTGGCCCTGTAACCTCTAAGGCAATGATGGCTAACCTTTTTGCCAACACGTGCCAGGAAGGGGGGGGGCGGGGGAGGTTTGCATGTGTGTGTGTGTGCCCACACCCATAATTCTATGGGGGTCATTTCTGATCTCCGAGAGGGTGGGGAAGGCTCTTTTCACCCTCCCCAGATGCTTAGAGAGGTGGACCCAGAAGGCCTGAAATTCAGCTGGCATGCTCGCCAGAGTTGAGCTGGGGTGCCCACTGATATGGCTGCGCGTGCCACCTGTGGCATGCATGCCATAGGTTTGCCATCAAGGCTCTAAGGAATCAGATAGGCTGCTATCAAGAGATAGCCTTGAAAAATATGCAGCAGCTCTTAGGAAAACTTGAACATAGCCCAAAAAGACAGGAGGAAGAAATTTTAGATTACCCTGCCTTGGCTCTCTCTGGTATAATAGGGAGAGAAAGACTCTGCCAGGCTTTCAAGATTCTTGGTGCTCTCGGAGCTCCTACTGGCTTCCCCATTGACTTAGCTTGTAGGAAGCCTCCATGAAGGTGCTTATAGGACTCAGGATGCTGCAATTGTCATAATTGCAGCAAAGTCCATAATTGCCACTTACCAAGTGCCTGTACTGTGATCATGTGACTGCAGGGATGTAACTCTATAAGTCCTGGTTATAAAAGCCTCCTTGTTCAGTGGTGTCCCTTCAAATAGTCACGGAACAAGAATAGTTGTAAAGCAAAAATAACCTGTATCCTTTTTCTGCATATGTTTGATCTACGTTCTCATTGTGTAATTGTTTTCTTGCTTTTAATGTTAAAGATATCCAGATTCTTATGCAGTTGGGCAGCCTATAAATTGATGGATGGATGGATGGATGAGCGATAGATCAGTGCCTCACATCTAGCCACAATAGTGAGCTACTGCAGAAATTCCACAGCTTTTGGGGGAGTTTAAACTGAACATCCTTCTCATAGACTAATTAAGTCAGAACATTCCCCTTTGTGTTTAACTTTGTCAATCTTAGGAGTAATGCCCCTGTTTGAATGTTGGGTCAGGCAACCCTTCATATGAATCTGAATTTACATGAGGAAGTGCTATGCTTTTTCTTAAATGTGATTTGTTCATTAAGGCACTGGTGACTGTGTTTTACACAGGAGGTGATGCCATTGTTTGGTTGTGCACTTCAGGTGATTTGTGCCACCCTCTAGACTGGCCAAATGTCTTTCTCATTCAGCATTGGCTTTGGAACAGAGGCTAATGAGTGTTGCTGTGACTTGTGTGTTCAAAATGTTCTGTTTCCTTGCCAATGGATTTATTTTATTGTACTGTTTACCACTAAATTATGATCTTGTTAACTGCTCTGAGAACATGTTAAATAAAAAGGAACAAGTAAATGGGTTTCATGGTTTTGTAGCCAGGAGAAACCTGGAATGAGAAAATAAAAAGGCTGTGCAGCTCTCCCAGTTGCAAAGGAAGAAGTGTTTAAGGGTGATCAACAACTCGGTCAAGCAGCTCCAGCTCCAGTGGTGGCAGAGCATGGCTCTCTGCTCTCCAAAGCCCTGCAGTGAATTAGGAGACAGAAGAAGAAATAAGTGGGTTTGGTGTAGTTTTGCTGGCATTGAAAGTCTGTGAGAATTAGTCTTTGGGACCCATTTTTAATCAGGATTATTTGCCTGTGATCTACATTTACCAATAGTTTTCCTTTTCGACAAGTAAAGAAATGGTTGCCTCTGTTTTCCCTTCTGTGTCATAACAGAAGGAACAGCCAACCCAGCTGCACCACACTTGCAAAAGCTGGGTACTTTCTTCCCTGTGAAAGAAAGCTCTGCCATATCTTTGTACGTGTGACTTGAGTGGACGGGACAAATTGATAAAGTTGTTCAACAATTCAGGCTCTTCTGGAGTTCTGAACTCTGGGAAAACCAGAAGGGAATGGATGCCAGGCACGACTGGCTCTTTCGCTTTGCAGATAGGATGAAATCAACTTTTCACAGAAGCCTTTTTGAGATAAAACGAAGGCCAGCTCTTGAAATAATTGCATGTCAACAGTAAACCTGTCTCTGATGACCAAAGGAGGCCAGAATGGAAGTCCAGCCATACCAGGGCTATTCAGAGTCTCCATTATTCCATTCGCTGAGAAACAAAGCCCCCCCCTGCCCCCCCCCCGGGGATCCTGCCAGTGCCTCTTCTTCCTGCGATGTCCTCATGAGGTCCCCTGTTCGGATACTTTGTGAGGGCAGAACAGAGGTTGCCGCATCGGCTAAGCTTTGTCCTGGAGAGCCCTCAGGATTGTAATGACTGGGAGGAAGGAACTGAAGCAGCAGAGGGAGCAAATAACAGTTTCTTTATCCATTCAAGGGTGGAGGGAGGCCTGGGAACTGGCCATAGTGAGCAAAGGTCAGTCCTTGGCAGAGACTGACCAGAAGGCCTGTGGTGAAATTGCAGTGCATCTCTGCTGTTAGCCAAGAGCCTAAAACAAATGGGCAATTTGGCTGTGAAAGTTACCTGCCTGGAGTTAAGGGAGGAGCCGTCTTCCTGCATTTCTTGAGCAGTTATGCCAGGATTTGTGGATGATGCTCTGCTTTGCAGGCTTTGAAGAGGATTTTTCAAACAACTGGACAGGTTGCAGTTATTTTGGTTGTAGGTTTTCTTTGCCACCTGAAATGTCCCTTGACTTTTATCTTGAGATAAAAGGCAGCCCTTCAGGCTAGCAAGTGACTTCTTCACATCTTCAAATAGGATGTGGAAATTCAGCATAATTCCGTGGAGTTCTGGTTGTCAGACAGAGTTTCCCTCTCAGGAATGCCCTGCAGCTGCGCCAGAGCCACCGGCACGGGAAAGTTCTCCGAGCCCTTGGCACTAGCCTCGGACGAGCTCTGTCATCCCGGCGCGGGAGCGGGCCGTCTCCGGCCAGTCCTTCAATATCCCGCTGGGAGCTACCCGAGAGGCCCTGGATGAGCGCCGCAGCGCGCGGTGGACAGTCCCGGACTGGAGCTTCTGCCGGGCGACGCAACCACAACAAGCCTGGACTTGTTGCGGGATGGGAGCGCGAGGCCGACGGCAGGCGCAACCTGGGCAGCGGGGGAGCTACGGGCAGGGAGGCGCGACCGCCTGGTTTTTGCTTCCCCGCGCCTGGGAAGCGGCCGCCGCTAAGTAAAAGCCGCGTCGGCTGGAGGGAGCGCCTTCCCTCCAAGGGGCCGCCCGTGCGGACCCCGCACCTCCTATCCAGCCATCCCCGAAGGAGGCGACTGCCGAGGCCCGGGGCGGGCCGAGCAGAGCCGTGGCGTCAGTGGCGGCCGAGCGCCCCGCCCCGTCGGGGAAGGAGCGGTATTTAACCCGGGGCCGGCCGGGTGCGACGGCACAGACGGCGACTAACCCCCGCGAGAGGCTCCAAGAGCGGCGGCTCAATCCTATCTCGAATCTGGAAGCTATCGCGGGGAGTGGGCAGCGCGGCCTCCGTCGCCGTTCCCAGGCATCTCTCCAGAGCCCGTCCCGTCTTCTGCCGCCATGAAGCACCAGTCGCCGGCTGGGCAGAGTTGCATCAGCCGCCGCTTCCTCCTCCTGCAGCTGTTGCTCCTGCTCTTCCTCCATCTGGCCGGCGCCGAACTCGGGTCGTGTTGCCCGCCTGCCCCGTCCGGGCGCGGAGCGCTGCTCTCGTTGCCCAGGTAAGCTCGCTGGCTCCATCTCCACGCGGCCCCGGGAGCCTCCGGTGGCCCTCCCGGTAGGGCAGGCTTCGTCCTTCACACTCCAGCGGCCCGTTCCCGGGTAGCGTGGAAGGTGACCAGGGCAATCCCGGACGGGAATCAATGGTACCAGGAAGACATCCCCCCACCCACATATACTCCTGCTCTCTTGTCCCTTTTCCACTACTGCCAGCATTGCTTGCTTTGCCAGCTCTTCCTCTTGGCCGCTGGTTCCAGGGCTGCCATGAACAGAATTTTCCCCTAGAGACGCAAACCCCGAGGAGAGCTCCATGCAGGCCTGGGGGCCGTGAGTTACAAGCTTTTTTTGACCTTTTCAAGGGTTAGCACCAAAACTAGACTGAGCCCTGGAATTCAGCTGAGCTGCCTTCTTCACAAAGAGTCTGTTGCACAGTATGATGTGTGTGTGCATGCTTCAAGACTTCCTTGAGGAACCGCAGTGGTGGTTACTTCTTTTTCCCTCTGCCCCCCCCCCCAATCCTGTACAGATGCTGAGTGCCTGCTGAGGGGCAGTGAGCAGGTGTGGATGGGAGGGGTTGAATAATGGACGCTTGCCATTTGCACTTACTGGGTTCCAGAGCTGCCTTCTGTATTCTGGCCATGATTCAGAACCTTGTTAAGTGTTCCCGAGCCCTTTGAAATCAATGTATTTGTGCTTAAGTAGCTCAGCAAATTAAAAAAGCTGGAATCCACTCTTAACTTGGAATAAACCCATCCTATTGGCTTAGGGCAAATGTGCATAGTAGAGCTGCTGTCCATCTTTCAACCCTCAAAGCATGACCTAACCCTAATATTGAATTCCATGTTCTTTCACATTTGGACATTTGTCCCTTAGGCTGTTGGTCTGCAGTGGAGTTCAGCTCACTAAGGAGCATCAAAAAAAAAAAGGCATAGAAACAAGTCCTAAGAATCACTCTGAAACCATTGGAACCACATAGCATTTCTGCCACCAATGATGCAATATCATTTCAAAATGCATCAGTTTTGAAACTGGAAGTCTTCTAAGGAATCCATTCTTTGACATTTGAAAGCAAAAAGGAGAAGGCAAGACAGGTCTATGGAGAAGAGCCCTAGTGTGTCAGCCCCACTCCCCCACCCATTCATGTTCGCAAGTGGGTCAGCTTCTGGAACACAGCTGGCGGATGAGAGACCTTCCACCCTAGCCTGAGAAGGAAGGCACAGCTGCAACCCTCAGCAGAAGGGCGGTTTTCCCGTCACTGTTGGTACAGAACGTGGGGGCGGAACAAGGTGGGAGAAAATTGGCTTCTCCACCCAGGGCCCTCCTCTCCAATTCTTGATGGTGTCTTGTAGCTGTATTTTACACCTTTCCTAGCAATGACAGATGCACCACATCCAATAAAAATATTTGTCCTTTTTTATTTTATTCTCCCCCCACCGTAAAAGATGGTGCTCTATTTAAGTTAACCAACCATTTAATTTTCTTATATGGATAGGGAGCTGTTCATTCTGTACCCCGAGAATGCTTCTAGAGGGAGAAGGATGATACATGGCAGTCTTGTAAATAGACTCTATGTCTTGTTGGATTGCGCATAACTCAACGTGTGCAAGTGATATCAAGCAAGGTGTGGTTGCCAAACTCCTGGGCCTCTGGTACCTTGGCAGGACAAGAGTGTCTTCACTTGGAGAAGAAGGCAGACGAGAAGAAATCAGAGTTTTAGCAACAAGGATGGAACCAGGGAGTCTGCATAATTTGTCCTCCTCAGTCTGCATAATTTGTCTGTTGTGCGTTCCACGCTGCCATGCTGATTGCAGGATCAGGATCAAAGGCTGCCATCAACAAGTGGCAGCAAGGGTGCAGAACCCTCTTTCCTTTCAATATGCCTCCATGCAAACTTCGGGTGCCAGCCTAGGAGTTCTTGGGCAATTTGGAGGTATCTTTATAGTTTAGAGAGATTGGGTAAAGAATGCACTTATGGTTCCACTCCCCTGACGCTTAGATTGCTGTAGGGAAATGAACCTGAACAAATGTTTTTCAGCCAAACGCTCAAGAGGCACAAGTGGTGGTACTTGGCCAGCAGGAGCCCAGCCATTGCCTCCTCAATTCAGCCAATCCTGAGGACAGACAGGGCTGATTGTAGGAGCTGGACAAACTGAAGCATTGCCTCTTCCGTTGGGTAGCACAGGAAGCTGGACTAGTAAGAAAGGCCACATCTTCGTTTGCTACAGGTTGTAGGATTCCTAAAGCTCTTAGTGCTGCCATCTATGATGGAACAGGAGGTGAACTGCAGTGTATCTGCTCTCTCACACATTAAGAGTAGTACATTGCACTCTGCAGGGCCACAGAGGAAGCAGTGGGTGCAAGACCAGGCTTGCTGGAGCCGGCTTCTGCTTCTCATGAGTCAGGGCAACCTACTTTCTTGAGTTGAGTTGAGTTGAGTTGGAGTGCTATTTTAAACATGGAGAATAGCAAACACAGCAAGGACTTTGCCTCTGATCACTTCCCTGGTTAGAAACCAACTTAATGCCCTGTAATCCAACTGTCAAAGGGATCCAGCAAAGACACTACAAGCAAGACTTTGGTCACCCTCTGGTCAAAGAATCAGGAGGAGCTTGGCAAGATCTTTTCTGACTAAAGACATAGGCTAGTCAACATAAAGCGGTGCTCCCAGGCACCTTCTGATTTTTGCCATGGCTCTCCTCCTTAAGACAAATCTACAGCTCCTCCTTAGCAGCAAACAGAAAAGGATGCAAACAAAAGACTGAGTTTTGGCTAGCGATGATGGTTATGCAAAGATCTTGTTATTTACACATTAAAAACTAAGCAACAGATGATGTATTCCACATATTCTTTTGTGGGGCCTTCCCTCCACTCCATTTTCTCCCCACCAGCTCTGTGGCATCAGTGTCTGTGGGACTTCCAGCTCCCAGGCTTGATACTCTAATGGGGTATCCCACCATCGGGGCACACTCTGTTCTCCATCCACCTCAGTGAGATTTTCACCAAGACAGCTGAAAAGGTCTCCAGTAGCTTCTCTAGTTTCCCTAAAGTCTGCAGGTCACTCCATCCATTGCAGGGGGGCTCTGGCAGGAAGGGATCGGGTTGCTGATACGGGATGGAAGAGGAAATACTTGAGGGGCTGCCACAGAGAGGAGGGGATCAAGCTGTTTTCCAAAGCACCTGAATGCCAGACAAGGAATAATGGGTGGAAACTGACCAAGGAGAGATTCAACCTAGAAATAATTTTCTGACAGTGAGAACCAGGGGTGAAATGCTCCCGGTTTGGACTGGATCACCCGATCCGGTAGCAATTGCGGTGGGTGGTTTGGAGAACTGGTAACAAAAATCCCTGCCCCCCCCCCCACCATGCTCAGCTGAGCCACACGATCACCAGGGGCTTTTTTAAAAACAAAACTTTTAAAAGCATTTTTTCTACACCTCTTTGGCTGAAGAGGTTATAGAAAAAATGCTTTTAAAAGGAAAAAAAGCCTCTGATGATCAGGCAACTCAGCTGGGATCGTCAGGGCCTTTTAAAAGCATTTATTTACAACCTCTTCTGCCAAAGAGGTTGTAGAAAAAATATTTTAAAAGTTTTTTTTAAAAAGGCCACGCCCACCCAGTCACATTAACACCCCCCCCCCCCAAAAATGCCATTTCCACAGAACCGGTAGTAACAAATTTTACATTTCACCACCGGTGAGAACAATCTACCAGTGGAATAGCTTGCCTTTGGAAGTTGTGGGAGCTTCATCACTTGAGACTTTCAAGAAAAGATTGGACTGCCAGTTGTCAGAAATGGTGTAGGCTTTCCTGCTTGAGTGGGGGACTGGACTAGACGGCCTATAAAATCCCTTCCAATTCAGTTAATCTGCCTGTCTATTAGAAATGCCTATGGTCAGGCCCTATGGTCAGGTCAAAGCCAAGGAATTGCTGGCCACATTGTCCGGGTAATACCATCAGACACTGAATTGGAGGGGTGTCATTTTTCAGGAAGTTTTTTCCAGCCATCCTGTGGTTCCCTGAAGGATGTGTCTGAATGGGAAAGAGGAGATGCTTGTGAATCAGTTTGATGTCCTCTTTGGCTCCCAGCAGAAGGGCTTGGCTGGAGCAGGGGGAGTGATGAAAGGAAAGGCACAAGGAAGGAGCTTTCTGTGACTGGATGTGGCATGAGATGCACAAGAGGGCACACCCTGTCTTCCTTCCTCACCCTCAGCACGGTCTTGGGAGCCAGGCATCCTCTGCTTTAACAGACACAAGTCACAAACCCATTGCAACTCTGCCAGCCCCTCCCTAGGTTTTGGTGAGCCATCCGAAACGGTGCTGACTATGAAAAGCCTCTGTGTAAGCTGGCTTGGGTGTGCAGGCTCATGCCTGTGATGCAGCTGGTGTTTGTGCACGCTCTTCTTGGGTGGCTACCAGTGTACGTGTCCCGTGGCAGGTAGCTTCTTTCCTCTCTGCACGTGCTCCTCCCTCCTCGCTTTGCCCTCTGGCCATCTCCCAGGCTCTCCCATCTCTTTCACAGCCCAGGCTCCCTGCCAGGGATTCTATCATTGACCTCACTTTTTTCTCACCTTGGCCTCCCCTTTCCAGCCTGGCCTACCATCTTCCACCTCCTTTCCTCCCTTTCCACTCCTCCCCCTGCCCTTACTGCCCTGGAAGGAAGGTGGTTCAGCTGGGCCAGAAAGGGACTGAGTGGCAAACCTAGGGCCCGACTTCATGTGGGGCTTGCAGAGCTCCAGGGAGCAACTGGTTTTCCTGGAGAGCTCCCTCCACTTCTTGGCTGTGGCTTAAGGACAGGGTTAGCACTACTCTGGCCACCGAGGATGGGGAAGAAGGTACTCTGCCCCCTGCCTTGAAATGAAGGAAAAAAAGAGCACGTGAAAAGTCAGTGTTCAAACTTTAAATTGGTTTCAAATGGCTGTAATACCTTGTTTTGATACTGCTATCTGTTTATTTATTCTTTTTTTTATTGGGATACAGATTCCATACATGGAAAAGTATACTGTTCCCTGTCCATGTGGAAAAGCAATTTCTCCAGGTTCTCAGCAAGTGTTTTTGAGAGAGGCAAAGTCACGGCCATATCCATCTGAAAATGCAGCCTAGAAACACCAGTTTTAGCTTCTTGGTTCTTGTAGAGGGTGTGGCAGAGATTGGTTGCTGGGGTGCTCCTCCAGGCCCACCAGAGGGAAGCCATGTGAGCCTCGTCTCAGGGGGAGCCATGCAGTTCACTCTGTTTCCCCTCAAGAGCGAGAATGACAGTGATTTTCCCAGCTGTTCCCAAAGGAATGCAGACTTTCTGGGTCCAAATGATTTCCCCGTTCTTTCCCCCAGAGGACAGATCAGGATTGGCTTCCCTTGGTTGGGCAGCAGCAGCAGAAGCATCAGAGTACAGCTCTATCCATGATGTTTTATTTTCTTCTTTCAGTTTTTATATTTGCAAGAACTTCCTGATCAGCCTTGGCTAATGGAAAGGCCAGATGATCCAATCTCAGCTTCATCTTTAGAAATCTCATTAAAAATTGAGAGGTCAAAATAAAGATGAAAGGAGCCAAAGTGCCAGGATACATTAATTGGGGTGGGGGTGGGGGGCAGCAACTAACACCAAGTCAGAGGGGCCAAATTAAAAGTTTTTGCAGCTTTTCTCCAGCACACACCAGCCTCAGGAAACTTGAAGTGTATTGGTAGAATGTTAGATCCACCACCTCATCATACTTTGGAGATGTGACAAGCATTTTAAAAAAATGCTGCTTTACTTCATCTAATTTATTTATTTTATATTTATTTATAATCAGATTTATATGCTGCCCTTTCTCCGTGAGGACTCTGGGCGGCTCACAACAATAAAACACCAGTCCACATTAAAATTCAGACACTAAAACTAAAATTCCCATTAAAACCCCATTCAGCCCAGGCCAGCCTGGTGAAACAACCATGTTTTAAGGTCACGGCAGAAGGAATGAAGGTCGGAGGCTACCCGGAGCTCCTAGGGGAGCTGATTCCAGAGGGTAGGTGCACCTACAGAGAAGGCTCACTCCCTAGGAGCCATCAGCCAACATTGCCTGGCCAACGGGACCCCAAGTAGGCCCTCTGTGTGTGAGCGCACCGGGCAATGGGGAGCTGTTGTTGGCTGCAGGTGTTCCGCCAAATACCCCGGACCTAAGCCATGTAGAGCTTTATAGGTGATCACCATCACCTTGAACCTCACCTGGAAGGCAACCAGTAGCCAATGCAGGTCACACAGGAGGGGTGTGACATGGGAGCATCGGGACACTCCCATCACTACCCGCACGGCCGCATTCCGCACGAGCTGTAGCCTCTGAGTGGTTTTCAAGGGTAACCCCATGTAGAGAGTGTTGCAATAGTCGATCCGGGAGGTGACGAGTGCATGGGTGACTGTGCGTAAGGCATCTTGGTCCAGGTAGGGGCGCAACTGGTGCCAGATAAATCTGGGTAAATGCCCCCCTGGTCATGGTCGTAACATGGTCTTCTAAGGTCAACCGTGCATCCAGGAGGACGTCTTAAGTTGCGCACCCTATCCACAGGGGGTAACACCTCTCCCCCTATGACCAAAGATGGAATATTCCCTTGGAACCGAGACGCCAGTGCCCACAGCCACTCCGTCTTGGCAGGGTTGAGTCAGAGCCTGTTCCTCCCCATCCAGAGCCGCATCACCTCCAGGCATCGGGACATCACGTCGAGGGCATCACTGGGCTGATTCGGGGTGGATATAAAAAGTTGGGTATCATCAGCGTATTGATGATATCCCACCCCGAAACCACAGATGATCTCCCCAAGTGGCTTCATATAGATGTTAAACAGCAAGGGAGAGAGAACCAACCCCTGGGGGACCCCACATGTGAGGGGCCTCGGGGTCGATCTCTGCCCCCCCTGCCAACACTGCTTGGGACTGCCCAGAGAGGTAGGAGAACCACCATAAAACAGTGTCTCCCACTCGCAACTCCTTGAGGCGTTGCAGCAAGATACCATGGTCGATGGTATCAAAAGCCGCCGAGAGATCTAACAGGACCAGGACAGAGGAATATCCTCTGTCCCTAGCCCTCCAGAGATCATCCACCAGTGCAACCATGCCATCTCTGTGCTATACCCGGGCCTGAAGCCCGACTGGTACGAGTCTAGGTATGATGCTTCATCCAGGACCAGTGGGAGCTGATGTGCCACCACGCTCTCAACAACCTTCGCGATAAAGCGAAGGTTGCAGACAGGATGGAAGTTGTTTAAAATAACTGGAACGTAGGTCGGCTTCTTGAGGAGAGGCCTCACCACTGCCTCCTTCAAGGCAGCGGGGAAACTCCCCTCAGCCAATGACGCAGGAACCACTGCCTGGATCCAGCTATGTGTAACCTCCCTGGCCGAATAAACGAGCCAGGAATAAACAACACAGGTCCAACAAACACGTGGTGGTACTCAGTTTCCCCATGATCCTGTCCACTTCCTCAGGAGTAACAGAATCAAACTCATCCCAAACAACCAGACCCGTCGCCACCTCTCCGATCGACCCCGCACAGTGGGAGCCCAGTTCGTCCTGAATCTGAGCGATCTTGTCCATCAGAAATTGGCTGTAATCCTCAGCCCATTCCTGCGTAGGGTCCTCTGCCTCCCTCCGGTTCAAAAGAGAGCAGGAGACCCTAAACAGGGCAGCTGGGTGATTTTCTGTGGACGCGATAAGGGCAGCAAAGTAAGAACGCTTCGCTACCTCCATCGCCACCTGCTCTCTAGGCCTCTCCTCTGGCGTTTCATCTCCTGGAGCTCCTCCGTAAACCAAGGAGCCAGCCGGGATCTATGTCGAGTCAAAGGCTGCAAAGGCACAACCCGATCAAGAGCCCCAGCAGCCGCCTTTTCCCAGGCATCCAACAGGGTCTCGACCGGGGCGTGGGAAAGCGAGACAGGGATATCTCCAAGCTCTGCCAAGAACCGCTCAGAGTCCATCAGGCGCCTGGGGCGGAACCAGATGGTCGGTTCCGACTCCCAGCGGTGGGGGGTGGGGGCGTAACGGAAGCCCAGCTGAAGGAGATAGTGATTGGTCCATGACAGGGGGTAGATGACTGGCATACCCCCACCGAACTCACTATGCCACTGCTCCGAGATAAAAACCAGATCGGGCGTGTGTCCTACCACATGAGTCGGGTCCTGAATTATTTGAGTCAGGTCCATGGCTGCGATGGAAGCCATGAACTCCCGGGCTGCTCCCAACGCCCCACCCAGGGATGGTAAATTAAAGTCCCCCAGAACAATAAGTCTAGGGAACTCCACCACCAACCCCGATAGGACGTCCAGCAGCCCGGGCAGGGGCTATGATATGTAGTTGGGAAATAGGTACATAATCAACAGACCCCACTGACCTTGTGGACCCCATCTCATGAGGAGAGACTCACACCTGTCTATCTGAGGAGCAGTAATCTCCCATGGACCATGGGACTCCGTGATAACCATTGCCACCCACTCCCCACCCCTCCCCTGGGCCTTAGCTGCTGTAGCATCCGGAAACCTGGCAGGCAAAGTTCAGTCAGAGGGACACCTCCCTCTGGGCCCAGCCAGGTTTCAGTAATGCAAGCCAGGTCCGCATTTTCCTCCTTGATCAGTTCCCTGATGAGGGTAGCTTTGTTAACTACGGACCTGGCATTAAAATAAACCAGCCTAAGTCCAGGGACTTCTCTCGCAGACCCCCAGGAAGGCAGGTGGAAAGTGGAGGGCTGGAACAGGCCACCGCTTGAAGATAGCGAGGGTGTGCTCCCAAACTCCGGCAAGGCCCTCCGTTCTTTCCTCTGTGGGCATTCCCCATCGCAACCGGGATCAAGACCCGTTCCCCCTCCCTCAGCATTCCCGGGGACCCCAACCCCGCTCCAACTTCACCGCAACCCGTCTTGAGCCTGGACTGCCAACAAACCGGAGGGCCCCCCCGCCACCTGCCAGGTATAACCCACTCCCCTCCCCAATCCACCCTAATGCTTGCCTGCCTGCCTGCGGCAATTGAGATTGATGCGTATGTGTGGATATAAACTGCCATGAAAAATAATTCTGATATATAGGCAGAATTCACAAAACTCACAAAACACCTTATGGTCAGTACTTATCATGTTGCATCCCCAAGACTAACCATATTATGGATAGCCTGATCTATACCCAATAGATTCCCCAACCTTTCAAACTCAGTCTATCAAGAACTAAAATGGGGAAGGAATGTTTCCTCTTTCTCACTCAGAAGCTCCTGCAACCCAGCATTCCTCCACCTCCATCTCTTCTTTCCTTCTTGCACATCCAGGGGTCCTCTTAGTCTTCTCTTCCTTTGTTGCAGGAAACCTTGGGACTCAAACCACCGTTCTACCTGGCTTCCGAAGAGGCTACTGAAAAAGAACGGGCTGTCTTGGCTGGCTCGGAAGCAGCCTGGGATGCCGGACAGTCTACTCCCCCTCCGAGAGCTCCCCGGGCCCAGATTGGACCCCTTGCAGCTTGGCTATGGTCCTCTGCCTTGGCCTGCACTGATGCCAGCCCTTCATCGAAAGCGCCGCGCTGCCCAGCTAATGCGTGTGGGTTGCGCTTTGGGCACTTGCCAAGTGCAAAATCTCAGCCATCGCCTTTGGCAGCTGAAGGGCCAGTTGGGACGCCAGGATTCCTCTCCCATCAGTCTCCATAGTCCCCACAGCTATGGCTGAAGGCAGAGAGTGATGCCAGGACTGGAAAGGCACCTGCTCCTTGCCCTGAACATTTCCAGCAGCCCTCTCCTCCTCGACACCTGCCATACCACCCACTGGTCTTCCTGCTGGACCTACATATAGGGCATTCTCCTGGTGGGTGGGTTGGGACATGGGCCTTGAAATAAAGCCAAGGTGGGGAGGGGGCTGCTGGTGGAGAGGCCTGAGCAGCAGAAGTCCCTGTTGCCATCTCTCAGGAGGTGCACTGGGTGTGGCTGTACAATTGCCTCGCTTCATCCTTCATACCGGCAAGAGGGAGATGAAAGTTTATCAATAGATGGGATCACACCATATTAACACTGGTAGCGTCATAGGAGAACCAGCTTGGCTTTCAGTGAATTAATTGCTTCCCTGCACGCATTCTCAAAACTAATAAAATGACCTAAGCATGGATTATATCTCTGCGTGCACCACCTCAAAGCTTGGGGCTGTAAGAGAGGATGAACCATGTCAAAAAGGAGGCATCCCTCCCCCTCGGAATGGCTCACGCGGGGGTGCTGCTACTATTGCCTAGGTAACGTGTGAGTGTGCAGCTGTGCAAGTGTGCTCTGTGAGAAAGTGAGACTGGCTGGCTTGCAAGGGAGTGTGTGCACTTCCTCAACCCCTTCTGTCTGGCTCACTTGAATTCATCAGACTCCCCCCCCCCCCCGCCCCACTAGTATGGATCAGGGTTAATGCAAGGTGCGTTTCAAACCCAGAGCTGGTCCTTGGGTCACCCGGTATGCAGCTTTTTCTCCCAACTGTCATGTGAAGGTAGAATTGTGTGTGGAACTGCCCCAGCAAAATAACCTGACAGTGATCTGATTAGTGACTGGAGTCCAGTGCAGATGATTGTCTCTTCTAGGCACCAAAAAGCAACTCTGGGCAGTTTTCCATAACAAAACCTGCCCCAGGAAAAGTGGAATGTTGAATCTTAATAAAAAATGTGAAGATAACCCTATTGGCACCCATGTTGTGTTGCTCAACAGCAGTTCATGCTTGTTGGGCTAGTTCATGACATGTTAGACCAGAGTAAAATGGGCTTTGTAGTTTGTGATTCAGGGTTTATGGAAAATGAAGTTATCTACAAGGTAGGCTGTATCCTGTTAAATCACAAAACTTGTTAAGCTATCATAAATTTATGTGTTTGGGCACGCAGGTATGTTGGGTTAGTCTGGGTAAAGTGAACTTGATGGGGGGAGGCACTGGCATTCAAAGGCTCAGCATGTCTTTTGGCCTCCAAAGGCTTCCATAGCACATGCAGTAAAATAAACGTTTTGAAGCTTTAGTAAAAAAAGCAAAACGGCAGAAAACTGCATTTTTTTGAGTGGGAGTAAACAATCCCAGGACATAGGGGACATGGTGGCTCAGTGGCTAAGATGCTGAGTTTGTCGATCAAAAGGTTGGCAGTTCAGCAGTTTGAATCCCTAGTGCAGCATAACGGGGTGAGCTCCTGTTACTTGTCCCAGCTTCTGCCAACCTAGCAGTTCAAAAGCACATCAAAAATGTAAGTAGAAAAATAGGGACCATCTTTGGTGGGAAGGTAAAAGTGTTCCGTGCACCTTTGGCGTTGAGTCATGCCAGCCACAAGACCATGGAGACGTGTTCGGACAGCACTGGCTCTTCAACTTTGAAATGGAGATGAGCACCGCCCCCTAGAGTTGGGAACGACTAGCACATATGTGCGAGGGGAACCTTTAGCTTTACCTAAACAATCCTGGACTTCTGAAAGAGGAAGCCCTAGCCCTAACCCCCCAAGGAACAGCCAGAAGGCTGTTCAAGTCAAGGCAACACCACATCTGAGGGCTGAGCTTGCTGTTTTGTTTTGAAGGGGCAGAAGTCACAGCCCTGATCTCCCTCCAGGTGGGCTTCTAGAAGTCTCCAGAAGGGTCCTTATTACCCGGAACCCAGGTTTATTCTTCCTGAATCCCTCAGTAACAAGAGGCAATTTCAGCATCCAAACTCTGCCTCCAAAGTAATGAACGCTGAACATAACAGCCCCCTCAATTGTAACAGCCGGGTTCTGCACGAGTGGCATTTCTGAACATCCACCCCAATCAGGCGGATTGCCAGGGCCCTCCTTGGAGACAGGCGGGGCTGAACGGCCTTTTGCACACACTCATCCCAGCATGCAAAGATCTGGAAAGCTGCCTTTTAAGAAGTGGGATGAACCAGGCAGTGCAAGGTCCAAATTTCCTCTGAGACGCCTGTATAAATTCCCTTGAGCCACAGACAAATCTGACCATCTGGAAAATCTGCCTCACTGGTCAAGGGAAGGGTCAGATGGAACAGAGAGATGGATTGGCTTCCTTGGAGTGCTAGGTAAAAGTTCTCTGACAGAACTTGTCACTGGGTCCAAGGGCCACGACCACTTTGCTGGCTAAGGGCTTTCTGAGAACAGTCAAGCAGAGGGGCTGAGAACTGACTCAGCAGTTTTCTGCTTCAACAAGATGTTCCTGGCAAGGGGACTCAGGAGGAGGGTCCCATCTGGGCTGACTCACCTGGAGGTTTCTCTCAAAATCCCATGACCCAGCTGCTCAGAGGCCATAACCAGAAGCCCTCTTGCCTAGGGGATCTCCGCCCCACCTTTCCAACCCCAGCTGCCTCCCCTCCCATGCAGCTTCTGTAATGTCCCAAAGATGCCCTCCCCCCAACATTCTGCAGGCTGGAAGAGAACTCTGTCCTAATGAGGGAGGATCTCGCCTCTCTCTCCTGGTCGCAGACTTCGCTGCCCTTGATTGACAGGTATCATCTGCCCTTCTGCCAGCGGGCCTTTCCTTTGATGCCCATCAGTTGCCGTCCCCAGTCCTTACAACGGGAAGCCGTACTGCCGCGAGCTGTTCTTTTCGGGAATGCCTGGAGCCCCAAAGGCCATGGGTGCCAAAGCCAAGCGCTTGGAAGCGTGGCCGGCACAAGGAGCAGCAGCTGGCAGGGAAGAGCGCTCTCTGCTGGGCTGGCATATCCTGCCGCTTCCCCTGGGCGGGCGAGCCGTTCCCAGCACCAGGAGTTTTCCATGAACTGGAGGGAGGGAGGGACGGTGCGTGGAGGGCAAAGGAGAGCCAGTGTGGCAGCCGAGGCTTCCTCTTCCTCCTTCCAGGGCGGCCGTAAGGGAAACGTTCGAGGGAGCGCCTGAAGGACAGAAAGGCGGCGTAAATGGAAGCACTTGGTCCGAGACACCACGGCGAGTCTGGTTTTCGAGAGGGGCTTCTGGCTGCCCTCGCGGCCAAGGCCGATGCGGTGCAAGATGCAGCCCCTGGGCTTCCCTGTTGAGCCCGTCTCCTGGCCCGGCGCCATGACTGACGCTTTCTTAAGGAAGCGAATTGTATTTTATTTTGCCCTCGGTCTTCCCGCCGCAGCTGCGCCTCAGCCACGCGGGTTTGCTGGTGGTCGTGCGAGCCTGGCACGGCCGCCGGTTGGCTCTTCCGAAAAGGGTCCTGGCCATTCCACGCAGAAGCCGCGGAGCCTGGCCGAGGGTCGCCCGAAGGCGTCAGCCGCCACGCCCCCTCCGGGCTTCGCCCACCGGCTGCGGGGAACGGCCTCTCTCTATAGTCGGAACCGCGGTTATGTCATCATCGCGCGCCGAGGCGGGAAATTCGAGGAGCGGCCCTCTGTTTCTTGGCCCCACAGTCTCTGGCCGGCCCGCCGGAGGTTCCGGCCTTGGCGCGATGGCCCGGCGCGGAGGGTGAGCGCAGTTCCGACTGGCGGGGGCTGTTCGTGAAAAGGTTAATGCCCGGTTTTGAGGGCGACCTCGGGAAACGCCAAGCGGGGCGGGGGGCGGCGCGGCTGAGCTGCTCCCCGTTGTCCAGCCGAGGGTGTTGGGTATGGGGGGTGGGTGGGTGGAGAGCTTCGACGGGAGATGGTCAGTTCAAGGTCTGGCCCTTTAGTTTCCTTGGACTTTTTATTAGGGAGCGGCATAACTTGCATTACCTGCCTTTCAAAGGGCCTCTATGCTCCTGGAAGTGCCTTTTTTTCTTACAGCCTAGATTTTGTTTTTGGCCATTTAGCCACCAATAGTCCTCTTACGGTCTGTTTTACAGCTCATCATCTTCAAGCAGCGACGATGAATTTGAAAAATGTAAGTATGTAAAAGTTAACCTGCAGAAGTTCAGAAAGTACTTTTTTTGGAGTATGACTTTCAGTTCTGTTTGCCTATCTACTTTCTACTACAGGCAGTCCTCGACTATGACCACAACTGAGCCCAAAATTTCCATTGCTAAATTAAACATTCATTAAGTAAATTTTGCTCCATTTTACGACCTTTATTGCCACAGTTGTTAAGTGAATCATTGTAGTTGTTAAGTTAGGAATACGATTCTTAAGTGAATCTGGCTTCCCCATTCACTTTGCTTGTCAGAAGGTCGCAAAATGTCAGACCTGCTGCAAGTTTAACATCTAAATAGAAGCGATCCTGGGCTCCATTTGTTAAGAAAGATATAGTCAAATATATTGCTGTACTGCAAAGCCAGAACTGAAAATCATACGCCAAAATCCCTAAATTCAACTTTTCCCTCCCTTAGTTACCTCCCATTGCCCACACCGTGTAGCCAATTGGGTTCAGGCAGGGTGTTTATATAATGGTTAGTCCCAAGTACAGGATAGTATGCGGCTGGTATGCCGGGTGACCTTGAAGCAGCTTCCTGAATAGATATGGCACTCACTTTCTTTCCCCTCTTACCTTCCTCCCTTAAATATGAGTCAGTTGCTAAGCATCTGAATTTGGATCACATGCTGCAACAGTTGTAAGTATGAAAAACAATCATAAGTCACTTTTTCCAGTGCCATTGTAACTTTGAACGGTCACTAAATGAAGTGGTGTAAGTTGAGGACTACCTGTATTCACTTCTGAAGAACCTTATAACACAGGTCCCTATGCTGTTCTTTGAGCGTGGCTTAAATGAGGATGGTCCAAAAATCTGTATAAATGCTATGTTTTTTTCTAGATTTTTACCACTTAATCAGATCAATATATTTTCTAACCTATTAATGGAAAGTTGATTTTGTGAGTTATCTGGAGCATTGTTCTTAGACAATTTAATTCGTTTTTCTTAATGTTACTTAGGTAGGCTAAGTGAGAACAATATAAACTGCCAAGAAGCTGAATAACTTTTAAAATGTATACACATAAACACATATCCCACCTTTCTTATTTTTATAAATAACTGAAGGAAACTAACCTCCTCCTCCTCCGCAGCAAGAACCCTGTGAGGTGAGTTGGGCTGAGAGAGAGTGTCTGATCCAAGATCACCCCACTGACTTTCATGGCTAAGACAGAATTAGAACTCACAATTTCCTGCTTTCTAGCCAGGTGCCTTAACCACTAGACCAAATTGGCTCTGTAAAATAATTAAAAATAATTGAGTAGGAGCATGTTACAACCTTTATCATATAATACCTGCACTTTGCACTATGTGACTAATGCCTTTCCTTGCCCTATCTGACTCTGTTATGGTTAAAGTAGCCTCCTTGTGGCATTCTACAGATAAGGAATCTAAGATTGAAGTTGCCAGTGTGGAAATCAAAGTGCTTGCAGATCAGTTAGGTCTGGAAAAAGGAGCACTCTAAGCTACAGTAATAATTTTTTCTTGTCTCTTGCTGAGAATGCCAAGTGTACCTTCAATGACACAGAAGAACTTATGACTTGATTGTATTTTATTTCTTTATGTGCTTTTAATATCTGCCCATATGAATAAGGCACTCTGAGAGGCGTATATCATAAAACTTAAAAAAAATTTAGACCAGGGATCCTCAGACTATGGCCCGCAGGCTGGTTATGGCCCACCAAAGCAATTAATCCAGCTTGTGCAGCAGCACAAGGCTGCCCCGCCCACCTGCTGGTCCCTGCCCTTTGGCTGAGCGCAGGCCTCACTTTCGCAGGCAGCCGCTGTGAGCAGAGTGGTGCGAGCCCATTGGGCTGCAACTGAAAGGTAAAGTCAATGGCGGAGGAGGGAAATCCGCTCTGGGCCTGCCACACTAGGCTGTAGGGCCGCCTCGGGGGTGGGGGTGGACATGGCGAGGCTCCTCCGCCTTTTGCTGCTCTGGGCTGGGCTGGGCATCAGTTCAGTTTCCCAGTTGGCCGCAACCCCTGATCCCTGCCTACTGTTCCCTTTCTCCCATGGCTGGTGGCAAAGAGAAAGGTGAGCCGCTGCCACTTGCCCCCTCCCCCCTCCAGCCCACATCTCGCTGCCCCATCTAGACTCTCCGCAGCTGCTGGGCCTCACCTGCTGTGGCTGCCAGCAGCCAGGAAGCACAAGGCTGTGCTTCCCGTATCACTCCTCTGCCAGCTAGCTTTCCCCACCGGCCCACAACCTTGGTGGGCCTTATTTTCACGGGCAGCCACAGTGAGCAGAGCGGTGCAAGCACAAGAGTGGCGCTTTGCCAGCAGGTCCTGTAGAATATGGGGAAAGCATGGCATTTCCCTGCCCGCTACCAGACCCAACAAGGCTGGCTTCCCTGAAGCGTCATGGGGGGACAGGGTAGGAAGTGGCGACCACCCCAACGCTGGAGGAAGAGGCACTTTGAGCCCCAGGCACCGGTTTGGGTAGCGGCCAGGCGACTCACATGGAAGGAAGCCTGGTTACGCACAAGCCGTGCCTTCCCAGAATTTGGCTGCAAATTCTCCACTCAGAACAGAGATGTGGCGAGGTGATGGTGGCTGCAAGGCAGAAGGTTGCCTTCAGTCCAGGGAAGGGACTCCAGCCTCGGGGCTCCATCTGAAGGCGCTGTGGAGCTCGCACAGATCCATTAGGCCAGTGCTGTTGCCGTGGCAAAGTGGCCAGCTAGAAAGGCTGAGTAGAGGTGGTAAAACCACGCCCATTCCCAGCAGGTAAAAGGCAGTTACTGTGAGTGGGGAAAGCTCAATCCTTATCGATGCTATGGCCGCCCAAGGCCAGAAGGGATTGCCCATCTCGGCTGGATCCGGGCAGCTAGGGCTCCAGTAGGGATCTGGCTTTCCTCACTCGTGGTGGCCATTTTTTACCTGCTGGACCTGAGCGTGATTTACCACCTCTACTCAGCCTTTCTAGCTGGCCGCTTTGCCTCCTTCGAGCTGTGTGGGTCTGCTGAGCGGCAGTGGAGTTGCCACCCAGGGGCTGCCAGGGTTAGAGACCCCCGATGATCTGCCTCCTTCACTGGGGCTGTTCAACAGGGAGAGCAGAGCCCCACCTTGTTCTGCGAGGCAGCAGCTCCAGAACGCTTTTGGGGTGCTGCCTGACTGATACAGCTCTTCAGACAGAGCCCTGAGGTTTGGTCCCTCCCTTCCCCCCACCACCACCACATCTCTGTTCCGAGCTGAGAGTTGCAGCCAAATTCTGGGAAGGCGTGGCTCGTGCACCTGTTGCAAAGCGGGGTTGGCGAGACACGAGCGAGCTAGGAAGTGGGGTCTGCAACAGCCGCCACTGCCTTCTCCCCCCCCCCCCCCGCTGCTTGGCTTCCTATCCTTCTCCTGCTAAGCTGCCTACTCCTTAAGAAGGACACAGCCATCTCTGCCACTGGAGAGGGAGGTAGGAAGGGCTGGCTGGCCAGCAGATCAGCACTGCTGAGCCCCTGTCTTGGGGCTTCCTTGCCACATCCCTCCAAGCAATGCCTGCCCGATCCAATTCTGCCTGCCAGATGTGCGAAGCCCTTGCCTGAGCCTGTTGCGTGCGTTCTGCACATACGGAGGAAGCTCCGGGGCAGCCAGCGAGATTCCGAAAGTGGATTGAAACTGCCGCGATGGAATGGAATGGAATGGAATTTAGCAAGGTTTCTCTTCCCCATTCCCATTTGCTCTTCTAGCACACTTTTCTGAGAGACGGGAGGGGACGGGGGGGGGGGGGAGAGAGAGATGTTGATTGTAACCTCCCTGGGGCTGAGAAGAATTGCTGCAAAACTGAGTTTTCTGAAGTTTCTCCATTAGACTCGTAAATAACTTAAAAATTATCTAGTAAAAAGAAAAGTCAAACAAAAGCAAATAAAACACCTTCAGGAGCAAAACAAATTAAGGTTTAATTTGTGTGTATTATTTAATGGACTGCTAAATTGGCCATGCCCACCCAGTCATATGATCACCTAGTCACACACCCCCAGTCCACCCCCCACCCCCCCAACAGTCTGAGAGACCATGAAATGGCCCCCTGTTCAAAAAGTTTCAGGACCTCTGGTTTAGACTATACAAAATATATATAATACCAAATTAAGCTATTATTATGGATGGTGATACTATGGAGGCTCACCAGGGAATGGCCTGACCATGATGGGAGAAACTAATATCTCCCCCGTTCCACAGGACCTTACTACTGTAATGACAGGGAAAAAAAGGTCAGTTGTATGACTGACTATTATGCGTTGGGCTCTGGATGATTTAGGACAGATCCATGACTGTTGTAGTGGCCATGAACTCTGAGATACCTCAGACCCCATACCCAGGGAAGGCAAGCTCAAGTGTCCCAAGGCCATAACCTTGGAGAAAAAAACCATCAGCTCAGAACAGAATCAAGATGCTCAGGTAGAGACGCTGCTACCGTGTTTCCCTGAAAACAAGACATCCCCTGAAAATAAGCCCTCTCCCCCAAAATAAACCCTCCCCAAAAATATTTAACTGCATGCGCAGCTGGTCCCCGCCATATCCTCTGGTTAGGGTTAGGGAGACAGCTCGAAATCAGGTAAAATGGCAAGAGGAGCCCCATCTTGCTTCATGTGTTCCAAAATAATAAGACCTTCCCAAAAATAAGGCCAAGTGCTTATTTTGGGGTTCAAAAAATATAAGATAGGGTCTTATTTTTGGGGAAACGGTATGCAGCAGGGAGGCTGGTACAACAGTAGTCCCAACCGATTCCTCTTAGTACCTAACTTAATAAATAGTGCCTCACATCTGGAAATCTGAGGAGCAGGACTCCTGGCTGTTTTCCAAGTATCTCAGATGATTGCCGCCACCCCTATTGCCCTTCTCTGGGATCCTGGCTGGTGTTGGACCCAGAACATCACTGGCATGTCTCAGGGAATGCCTTCCATCCCAGCCAGATCCTCTCCTGGCAATGCTTGCCAAGTGTCAGGCACACAGAATTAAGACTGTTAGATTCTCCTTATAGAAGATTTTTTCAGGCTTCTGCACAATCTAGTCAACGAAAGTTCAACACTCAATTGACGCCAGATAAGAGTCAATGGAACTCAAGGAGGATTGGACTTGGACCATTTATGGGAATGCCTCCCTATTGCACACTTCTGTTGAGAAATGGCTGATTTGCACAGCTGGTGGCCCCACAATCCAGCTGCCAACACCAGTTCCCACGGCCAGTTATGCCTGCAACAGGGAAGGGAATGGACCCTGGGCACTAGACACAATTCTGGCTTATATTTGGTGGGTTTCTCTGTTTTAGCCATTGCATGATCTCCAAGCTTTTTTAACCTACAGGTAGTCCTCAATTTACGACCACAATTGAGCCCGAAATTATTGTTGCTAAGTAAGACATTTGTTAAGCCCCGTGGCCTCCCCATTAGGCCCAAAGGAGCCTGAAAGAGAAGTGAATTCTTAATTAAATTAAATTAAATTTGCTTTCAAGTTGTCTTTTGGAGACTTTAATCGTTTAAGCCAGGGGACTAAATTTTGCTTTCTTCTGTGGCTTGTTTTAGTTTTGTCTAGAATGAGAATCCCCAGATCTGCTTCATGTTGTACACCAAGGACAAGAAACAGCAGGTGTGTCTGAAATTTTATACTTTATATTGAATTGGATTTTCTGAAACATTTGATTTTAAACATTTTAAGATCTGATTGGATAAAGGGTGTGTGATTTATGTTTAGTAAACAACATTTTAAAAGAGCTGTATTAACTTCAGTTACCTTAATAATTTTGTAATTTATTTATTTATTTGACCAAAGTATATAGCCACCTGTCTCAGTGTGGTTCTGAGTGGTTTACAACAAAAACAAGCAGAAAATGTAATACATGTAAATACATGACCACAGAAACAACTAAGAAATATTGGAAAAAGTGCAGTATATTTATCACAGCCCTAACAAGGCCCTTTATATTGCAAGCACTCTGTTGATTCAGCTGATTTTCCAGGTGAAGTAAAAAAAACAAGAATTTTCCCAGGGGTTGTGGGGAAGAGATCTTCCCCACAAAGTCAGTAAGACTTTCATGAACTGTTTTCTATTTCTTTTGGTGATCACCTAAAAGTGCATGATGAACCTCAGGCCAATAATAGCCAAATGAGCTGTTTATTCCACATTTCATATTTAAAACTTTGTTACAAAGGTGAAAGTGAGACTTGCTTGCTTTTGTAAATTTAATCTTAATATGAGGTAAATGCTTTTAACAATGGAAAAGATAAATCAAGCGGGTAGGATTTTAATCTCTTAAAGCAGGGGAGGGAAGAGCACCTAATTTGGAGCTCTGTGAAAGAGTGGAGGTTGGTGTAGGAGAAGGACTGGCAGAGCCAGGAGGAGGGGTGAAAAGTGTGATTATCCTGGTTTGAAAGAGGGGTCAAAGAGGCCTTCTATGTCCAAACTGACCAGCTCTCTCTCAATGGTGGTGGTGGGGGAATACAACTTCATCAATCTCCAGTCACCAACACAGTCCCCTCGGCAGTTCCAAGAAGGCTCCACACCCATTTGCACCACTCAGATGATCCTGAGGACACAAATAAACCTCTAAGTGGCCTCAACAACTCTCTAAAAACATGCAAATGATCAACTGTCTGCAAGGAATATAAATCCTTCCATTCCCCACCAACCAGTCAGAAATGAAGAAGCTTCTTGGATGAGAAGCGAAACATCTTCAAAGAAAAACCAGAAAGTCTAGTTGCCTCTTGAAAAGGCACCTTTGGGGTTATCCTAGCATCACTAGGTTGCCACAAGCAAAGTTCAAACTCCTCCCCCCCAACCCCACGCTCGACACCCTTATCTAACTAACCAAGTGCTGGCTATCAGTTGAGAAGATTTCTGTCCCCTAGGCTTTTAGCAATAAATGGACCCCACATGGACCCCACAATTTGCGCCTGACATTTGGCTTTGGGAGCGACTTTGGGACCTCTTTCAGGTCCAAGAAGGACCTGCGTGGGTTTAGCCCAGTGATGTAAAGGTGGGCCTTTCACAAGTATTGGGCTGCAGGGCCTGCTAACTTCCTAGGATGGAAGGGATGGGAAGGGAGGAATTTTAAAAATCCTTATTTGCTTCCAGAGTTTAATTCTTAATTCTATTTTTTCCCACTTCTCTCCATCTGAAAAGTTCAAAGGAAATTTTTTTTAGCTCTCCTGAAGATAAGTATGGACCTGCAGCAAAAGGCAAGTGAGTCAAAAAAAACCCCGCTCTGCTCTTGGGAGCAGGGCTTGGCAAAGTTTATCTGCTTTGTTGTTTCCCAGATTCTTAAAGAGGGAGAGTGCTGGTTCAGCGCTCAATTTGGTAGCCCCTTTTGTGCAACAGTCAGATAGCCCCTTTTGTGCAACAGTTAGAAATGCCAACTGAAGAAGATTATTTATTTATTTATTTATTTATTTATTTTATTTTATTTTATTTTATTTTATTTTATTTATTTTATTTTATTTTATTTTATTTTATTTTATTTTATTTTATTTTATTTTATTTTATTTATTTTATTTATTTTATTTATTTATTTATTTATTTATTTATTTATTTATTTATTTATTTATTTATTTATTTATTTATTTATTTATTTGATTTTTATACCGCCCTTCTCCAGCAGGACTCAGGGCGGTGAACAGCCAAGGTAAAACATAACATACAAAATTTAAAACAATTTAAAAAGATATTAAATAATTTCGGCCCACAATTCAAAACACTCCAATTAAAATCAATTATGAATTAAAACCAAAAGATGGGATCAAGCCAGCCAGGCTAGATGAAATAAGTGAGTTTTAAGGGCCCGTCGAAAAGTCCGGAGGTCCAGGATCAAATGAATCTCTGGGGGTAGGTCGTTCCAGAGGGTGGGTGCCGCCACAGAGAAGGCTCTCCCCCGGGGGGTTGCCAGCTGACATTGTCTGGCCGACGGCACCCTGAGGAGGCCCTCTCTGTGCAAGCGTACTGGCCAATGGGAGGCTATTGGCAGAAGGAGTCTCGTAAATACCCAGGCCCTAAGCCATGGAGCGCTTTAAAGGTAGTCATCAACACCTTGAAGCGCACCTGGAATACCACCGGAAGCCAGTGCAGCTCGTGCAGGAGAGGCGTCACATGGGAGTTCCCCATCGTTCCCATAATCCCCCGCGCGGACGCATTCTGGACCAGTTGGAGCCTCCTGGTGCACCCCAAGGGGAGCCCCATGTAGAGATCATTGCAGTACTCCAGGCGGGAAGTGATGAGTGCTTGAGTGACCGTGCGTAAGGAGTCCCGATCCAGAAAGGGACGCAACTGGCGTATCAGGTGAACCTGGTAAAAAGCCCCCCTGGCCATGGCCGTCATATGCTCTTCTAAAGACAGCCGTGCATCCAGGAGGACGCCCAAGTTGCGAGCCCTCTCCGTGAGGGCCAATGTACTCGCCTCCAATAACCAGCAATGGCACCAGCTGGCTATATCGGGACGCCAGAAGTCACAGCCACTCGGTCTTGGAAGGGTTGAGTCGGAGCCTGTTTCTCCCCATCCAGGCCCACATGTCCTCCAGGCACCGGGACATCACTTCAAGGGCATCGTTGGGGTGGCCTGGGGTGGAGATGTACAGCTGAGTGTCATCAGCATACTGATGGAACTCCACCCCAAAGCCACAGATGATCTCACCCAGTGGCTTCACATATATGTTGAACAGGCGGGGCGAGAGGACCGACTCCTGCAGCACCCCACAAACAAGGCGCCTCAGGGTCGACTGCTGCCTCCCTTCCAACGTAGATTGCGACTGGCCAGAGAGATAGGAGGAGAACCACCGCAAAACAGTGCCCCCCACCCTCAACCCCTCCAACCGGTGCAACATGATACCATGGTTGATGTTATCAAAAGCCGCTGAGAGATCTAACAGGACCAGGATAGAGGAGCAACTCCTATCCCGAGCCTTCCAGAGATCATCCACCAATGCAATCAATGCCGTTTCCGTGCTGTGCTCAGGCCTGAAGCCGGACTGGAGCGGATCTAGATAGACAGCTTCATCCAGGTACTGCGGAAGCTGCCGCGCCACCACACTCAACAACCTTCGCGATAAAACGAAGGTTAGAGACTGGATGATAGTTAGCAAAACAGCCGGATCCAGAGAGGGCTTCTTGCGGAGGGGCCTCACCACCGCTTCTTTCAAAGCTGCCGGCAAGACACCCTCACTCAAAGAAGCCTTAATAATCCTCTGGAGCCAGCCTCGTGTAACCTCCCAGGAAGCCAGCACCAACCAGGAGGGACACGGGTCTAATAAACATGTGGTCGCGTTCAGCAGTCCCAGAATCTTGTCCATGTCCTCGGGACAAATTCCTCCCAGATAACACTCTCAAGACCTGCCTCAATCATCCCGTCTGAACTTACCCAGTCAGAGGCCAAGCCTTCCCAAATCTGAGCGATTTTATCATGCAGATACTGCACAAAGTCCTCAGCTCGACCCTGCAAGGGATCATCCTGCGTTCCCGCGCTCCCAAGTCTTCAGCCGAGTCATGAGCCAGAGTCTCAGGAAATGGCCCAAGCTCCATCTGGAACCTATCAGGATCCATCAGGCGCCTGGGGTGGAACCACCATATTGGTTCCACTTCCCTGCAGTGGGGTGTAGTGGTTAGAAAGTCGAAGGAACGAGTGGTCAAACCATGACAAGGGTTCAATGGCTATATCTCCTGTATCAAGGCCACTTGACCACTGACCAGAGATAAAAACTAAATCCAGAGTGTGCCCGCTCCTGTGAGTAGAACCATGAATTAACTGAGTTAGGTCCATGGCCGTCATGGAAGCCATGAACTCCCAAGCCACCACAGATATTTCACCGATGGATGGCAGGTTAAAATCCCCCATGACAAAAAGCCTGGGGGTATCAACCGCCACCCTGGCTATGACGTTGAGCAGCTTGGGCAGGGCCGTTGCCATGCGGCAGAGAACCAGGTACATGATCAACAGGCCCATCTGCACCCCACGACCCCATTTCACAAAAAGGGACTCACATCCGGCTATCTGCGGTACAGTTATATATTATATTATTATATATTATAATTTTGAAGTACCTTCCTCATCATTATGAGTGCGGTTGGATGGCACTCTTGCAGCCATGCTAAAAGGCCAGAGTCTTTTAGTTAAATTCCCTGGGAGTAATGCTAAACACCCTCTCGCCATGCCCTCCCTCTCCCCCTCCAGTAATATTACCTAGTGGAAGGGTTAGCAGGCTGCATTGTTTCTGAGGAAAAGGTGACTCGTTTGAGGGCTCCTTGATGCTCTCTGAGTTTGGCTTTTTCCTTGCAAATATTTCATTACCCAAGCTAGGTAACATCATCAGTGTTAGTAGGAAGTGGGGTTTGCCCTGCTTTATATTCTAATGGATTGTCCTATCAGTGGGTGGTCTTAGAGGTTCTTGGGTTGGACTGTTTACCGTTAGCTTGTTTGGCAGTTCCTTTATTGGGGTATAGTTTACCTCTTGATTGTTGGTGTCAGGGCCTCTGATCAATCCCTAGGAAAGAAAACCCTTGACTCCATAGATTCAGAGAAAAGGTACTTTCGCTGGGAAAGAACTGATTGCAGCAAAAGTCAGTCAAGGTCTGAGGCAAAATGTGTGTGAAGAGACAAATTGAAAGTAACCCCACAGCCCAGCCCAGCCCCAGTAGCGAGGCAACCAGAGTTCAGTCATTGGCCAGGAAGATGTTTTGGGAATGTCTCTGGTCCAGATGCATCACTCCTCCAGGATGGTTGGCCTTCAAGGTGTTAAACAACCCGAGGTGGTCATTCTGAGTTCAGGCTGCCTCATTGCTTCTCAGAAATTCCACTTTCACCTCCTGCACGCTTCCCCTCCCAAATACCCATTGCTTTCACTCCCCACCCCATTTCCATGGCAGCTGGCAGCTAGCTTGAAAGAAAGTGAAGATGCAGGCTGATATTTGGTCTGATCTTAAGAGTCTGTTTTGTCATTGGCTATTGACATGGATTTGAAATAAATGAGACACCATGATCATGGGCTAACTAATTTTATGTAAAATTTATGCCAGGCTAGGTCATGATGCCAAGCTAACTTTGGCTGATGTCATAAAACTGATCAGGGATTATTTGTGGAAGAGTCACCGCCAGGAAATGCAGCATTGTAGAGTATACTGAGGAGTTGAGAAAATAGGAGAAGGAGATCCATTTCCGCCGAGAAGAACTCCAGGGAAGCTCTGCTCTACTTTCCTTATGAAAATGCCCAAATTGGCTTAGAGGACAGGATTTTGGGGTTAAGGGTGGCATGAAAGTTTAATAAATAAATAATTTTTTGAGAATGTTTAATTGCATTGGATGGAAACTACTCAAAGAAAGAAGCAACCTAGAATTAAGGAGAAATAACAATTAACCAGTGGAATGACTTTCAGAAGTTCAGAATGTTCCAACACTGGAAGTTTTGAAGAAGAGATTGGACAACCATTTGTCTAAAATAGTACAGGGTTTCCTGCCAGAGCAGTGGGTTGGACTAGAAGACCTCCAAGGTCCCTTCCAATTCTGTTGTTCTGTTCTATTGCAGAATCACAACCTCTCCACACAGCAAAAGCCTCCGATGTTGCTGGAAGGGCGGCTACCTGCTCTGCTGGGTCTGTTTTCTCTCCACTCCCATGCAGTGATCCCGACAGTGAGGACGATCCCGTCTTTGTCGGAGGCCCTCTGGGGAATCCCTCCCATCACCTGCCCCTTGCCTCTCCCTGCAGGGGCTCCGCTGCTTCCTGGGGGAGGCCAGGTGCTTTCCTCCTCCAGGGCCAGCGGCAGAGCTCAAGGGAGCCGGAGAGCTCCGATGAGGAGGTGGAAAGCCTTGCGGTTCGCATGAAGCAAAGGATGTTCTTCCCCAAAGCCAAGAGCGCCGGGAGCCAGCAAAGCCTCCGTGGTAAGAGGAGGCCCTTTCCTGGGCTGATTCCGGTGTGGGGCTTGGCTAGGCCGTGCATACAGGATGGCTTTTGTAGGAGTTGTGGTAGATGTACATTGTTCAGGATCAGAAGCGATAAGCCTCTCAGGGCTGTGTGCTATTGTGGCAGCCGTTCCTTTTCCTAGACCCTGATTGGAGCATGTGGGCCCCAAGGAAATACACATTTGAGCTAGGGGGGAAAATGAGTGTGGGTGGGGGTCGTAACCGGTACCTTGGAATAAAGTGCTTGGTGGTGGGAATATCACTGGAATGCAAGAGGTGTTTGGTGTTGGGTCTTCCTGCCTCCAGTAACAGGCCAAAGGAAAGCTGTTTCTGTAGAATTTCAACAGAATTTTGAGTCAGGGAAGGAGGGAGGTATAAATCCAGCCCTTTTTGAGTCCACCCCATTGTTTCACCCACTTGGGCCATTTTGCAAATGATGATAAAGGCCCAGCTTCGTTACAGTGCCTGTGGGTTTGTGCAGGCTGTTACAGCTAGTCTCTTTGTCCTGCTATGGAGGCAAAGCTGCTTATATACTCTGCTCTTGGTCTCCTTGCTTGGGACTTGGGAATGGAAGAGCTGCCTGGAGTGACTTAATCAGGAAGCCAACGCAGTCCTTTGCCTTTCTGCAATTCCCATCTGGTGGGCCAGGCCTGGTCAGGTTGATTTGCAGCTCCGTGCTGAGTGTTCTCTTTGCAACTTGCAGAGGAGAGAGGCCTGGGGTCTTCCCTTGAAAGCCCACCCACAGCTGCCAAGAGAGAGGGAAGCTTTCCCTCAGCAGCCGGAATCCCTGCTCCTGGCACACCGCGTTCCCCTGGGACTTTGAAAAGCAAGGCCCTCGTGGATATTACTCAGTCAGTTACTCGGATGCAAATGAGGTGAGTCTCTACTGCTTCTTTACTATTACTTTCAGAGTCCAAATGGCTGGCCAATTTTTCACACATCCATTAGGAGAAACATTTTCACAGCGAGTGAAGAAAACTGGCAAAGTGACTTTGAAAGTGACTGAAAACTTTTTAAGAGGCTGACATCTGTCAATGAGTGTTTTCATAATTCAGCACTGTTTGGACTTGGATCCTTCTAGATATATGATTTGTTTCTCTGTTTGTTTATCAAACTTATGCTGCTGAATAGTAATTGATTGTAATTGATTGATGCTGGCCAAAACAGAACCTCTGTGTTTTCAACAGATCAAAATAAGCTACAAGAAACACAGTGCAATACTACTTTCTGAATTGCACAATAGGGTTCAAGATAGCACCCAGTTATTCCCTCGAAGATCCTCCTCAGCCTTCACCATCACCAGGGAAGCCCTCCCTGGGGAGGCCAGCATCATTTCTAAAGAGACGGGAGAATCATGGTGGAAAAACGTCAGTCTGGCTTCTGATCTTCTAGGAGCCAAGGTGTATGGATGCTTGGTTCTTCCAATATTTCATTTTGACTACTAAAGATTTCCCAACGTAACCGAGGACCCACAGATTTCTCACTGGGTCTGCCTGGGGCAGTGCCACCCAACTCAGGACTAGTAGTGGAAAAACCTTGTCACCAAAATGCCCAAGTACCCAGAGCCACTCTGTCTTGCCTGGGTTGGCTCGGAGCCCATTGCATCCATCCAGAGTAGTGGGAGAGCCACCCCTGCAGACAAAGAGATGAACTCATATTTATGTATTTCAGAAAAGGGGGGGAAATGATGCATGCACACATATTCCTAATGACATAATAGATCTCGGGTTACTTCCTGCCCATCTATTAGCCACAGAGAACCGTGGTTTTAGTTAAAGAAAACGTTTGCATCTTGAGGAGTTGTGGTAGGACTGTTCTGATAAAACCTTACAATGGGCCACCATGAGTTAGACATTGTAAGGCCACATTCTTTTTGTCTTAAACTTATTTATCTGAAAACTGATCTTTCCCACAGCACACACAAGCAAAGAAATACAAGTGCCTTTAATATCCCAGTTTTGGCCTGATATTTCTATTGCAATACATAATACTTGGAATATGGGGAGAGAGAGAGCGAGATGAAGGAAATAAAACATGTCTGTGTGTACCGTGGTTAGAAGCAGGCTAATGTTCATTTGAGGAGATCTGGGGCTTCTCTGCTCAGGCAATCATGGATGGATCTTGCAAGTTGCTCAGCCACACCCAGTTCTTCCGGAGACATTCATTGTTTTATTTAAGTTTTCAACCTGCTTTTCAGGATTACACATAGATTGGGGTGAGAAGCCCACAGTCGTGTTATCGGAGGCAAGCCTTTAAGACAAGGGTGACCGTGGCCTGCCTCCCCAATGAGGAGAGGAGGGTGGGCTGCTCCTCCAGGCTTCTCTTGGCTTTTCTCTTCCCAGGGGACCCTGCCACGTCCAGGGCTGCTTCTTGCAGGAGTTGTCAGACCCAGAATCCCAACTTGCAAAACATTTCCGGAGCAAAAAAGAAGGACTGACTCAAAGGCTGTATTCTTTTTACAACCATACTGTCTTCGAGGAAAAGGTAGGGAATTTGGGTTTTATAGATGCAGCTACCCTTAGCAGGGGGTCCACGTTGCCTGGCTCAGCTTTCCAAAACCTTTGTTTCCTTTTCACCATGGTTTCCTCTCCTAAGCCTGGTGTCCTCAGCCAAAAATTGGAAGCGGAAGCAATAGCACTTAGACTTATATGCTGCTTTACAGTGCTTTTACAGCCCTCTCTAAGCGGTTTACAGAATTGGCGTATTGCCCCCAACAATCTGGGTCCTCATTTTACCCACCTCGGAAGGATGGAAGCCTTGAGTCGGTGAGAGCTGAGCCAAACTGTTACAGCTTTGGAAGTCTCTTGTTGCCTATCATTTCTCTTAGCTGCCTGAAAGAATGGAGATTACCTGGAATAAGAAGATGCAGAAGACAGCAGGGTGCTGTGTAACTGGCCAGCTGAAGGAGCCAGAGATGCAGCGTTATGCCAAGATAATGCTGTCAGAAAAAGTCTGTGATTCTGCAGGTAGGCCCTCTTGCTTCTCTGACTAGAACATGTATGGTCACAGATTGCATGGACGCAAAGGCAGATTCTCTTCTATAGAGGAGAAGGTCTGTAGCTCAGGGCTGAAATGGGGCGTCCTTGGCGCTTTCTGAATTTGGTTGTTTTCTTGCAGTTTTCTTCATTCCCCAAGCTGCGCTGATGCTGTTCTAGTTTGGGTCATGAAACATCTGCAAGAAAACAACCAAGCTCAGAGCACCAAGGACCCCTCAAACTCTCCTTTAGCACTCTGAGTTGGAAGGGGGTGGGATTTCAATTTTGTGTGACATTGAAAACCATTCCTCTGATTTCTTTCTTTTTAAATTTTTTTTTAAAACTTTTATTGTTAAAAAAATTGTACATGATGGAACTGTTTTGGCGATATCTCCGCCATACAGGGTATAACACGAGTCTCTTATGTATTCAATATACATTACTACTTACTAATTGTATACACGTACTTAACCTCTTATACACACTTACACTTCAATACTATATTACAAATCTTGCCTCTTGTTTCCATCTACATATCCTTGTTCTTACCTGTTCCGACTTCTATTCCTTAAGTCTAACCATTGATAAAATCTATTTATCTATTTTCACAGTATTCTGTCTCTCCTTTATTTTTCAGTATTTTCTTTATTATTTCCCTTTCTTTAGATATGTTTTCACTCTTCCACTGCTGGGCATAAACTATTCTCGCTGCTGTTATGATATGCAATATTAAATATGTTAACCTTTTACTTAGATCTTCTTTTATAATTCCTAATAGGAATAATTCTGGTTTGAGTTCCGGTCATTTCTTCCAACCATATTTGAATCTTTTGCCAATATTCTTTTGCTTTTCTACATGTCCATTACATGTGGTAGTAGGTGCCCGGTATTCGGTCACATTTCCATCATTCAGGTGATAATTTTTTATACATTTTGGCTAGCCTAGCTGCTGGTAGGTGCCACCACTTATAAAACATTTTATAGAAGTTCTTTATATGATGTGGCCAGAGTTAATTTCCTGTTTTTGTCCCACAATTTTTCCCACTTTTCCAATTTGATACTGTATCCAAAGTTCTTTGCCTATACCATCATTGTATCATTAACACACTCTTCCTCCATTTTGTATTCTACTAAAAACTTATATATTGCTTTGATCATTTTCTCTTCTGTCCCCAGTAGAAGTTTATCTGTCATTAAATTTCTGCTGATGCCCCACGTTTTCATATCTTTCATATAACGTGACTGAATTTGTACCCTGTTTCCCCCAAAATAAAACTTCCCCTGATAATAAGCCCAATCGGGCTTTTGAGCACATGGCAATAGGATTAGGGTTAGGGTTAGGGTTATTTTAGTCCAGCTACTTCTCCGTATTCCTCCAGTACCTCCATGAGGCTCAAACCCAATTGCAATGGTTCCTCTAGAATGAAAACTAAATCGTCAGCAAAAGCTTGCAGTTTATAACTTTCTCCTTTAATTTCCAATCCTTTAATCTGTGTGTCTTTTCTTATTATTCTTGTTAATACTTTCAATCAATATAAATAACAACGGAGATAGTGGGCACCCTTGTGTTGTGCCTTTCGGGGTTATAAAATTTTGTGTTGCCATTCCATTCACTATTACTCTGCCCTTCTATTTTAAAATATTGCCACGAACATGTTTAAAAAATTATTACCAAAATCCATATATCTTAGTTGTTGCAGCATAAAACTCCATTTGACGTTATCAAAGGCTGTTTGGGCATCTAGGAATATCAATATTGCTTGCGTTTCGCTACGTATTTTGTAATATTCTAGGGCAGTGGTTCCCAAACTTTTTCAGTCCACCGCCCCTTGGTACCACAAACTCATCCTCAGTTCCCCACCCCCCAGGGGTGGGTTCTACTTACCTTTACTACCGGTTTGCATGCATACGCTCTTCTGGACATGTGCAGAAGTGTTTTGGTGATGTCGGGGTCAGTGGGCGGGGCCTCCTGCTAGTTTTACTACCGGTTCTATAGAACCGGTGACAACCGGGGCAACGCACCACTGCCCCCCCCCCCATAAATAGCATTGTTTGGAATAGCGGTTTGCACGACCCACTAAGGAAGATAGTAACAGTAAAATACACAGAATACAGCTGTTCTTTGGCCTCCTAAAGCCTTGCTCCGCATGTCCTGTTTTTGGGAAAAACAGACTCGTTTTTCGCAAAAACAGGGTGTGCAGAGCCTTTCGAAGGCCTGCAGGCTGCTACAATACAAATCTATCCCTGTAACTGTAACAAAAATAGCTAACACTATTAGTTAACACTAAAGAAATCTCCTGAATCAACCAATCTAGAGCAGTGATTCTCAGCTGGGAGTTCCTTTTGAATTTGCTGACCACCAGCGAGTGGGAGAAAGCAATTTCAGAGGAGGGGATGGAGAGGGCTGTGGGATGAATTCACAGCCATTCCCAGACCTCCTTGGGATCAACCTGCAGTCCTCCCCTGCCTCCTCAGGTGGTGGAGCTGGGGGGGGGGGATGCTTTTCAAGAAGTCACAAGGAGGGCTGAGATCTGGTTTCTGTCCCACAAGTAAGATTTGGTCCAGAACCAACCCCAACATGAGGGTATTTTATTTGCTCCTTGTACTCCTTGTCTTTGCATTTTTAACAGGTAATAAATTAAATTTCTGATGATGTCAAAATAGTTTAGTTTAGTTTATTTATACTTATATGCCGCCCTTCTCCAGAAGGACTTGGGGTGGCTCACAAAGATAAAACAATAAAACAGTAAAATTATGACTAAAATACTCAAATTAAAACCCCCAAAAGATTAGTTAAAACTCCCATCAGATCAGTAAACTTGTTGGAAAAGCCATGTCTTCAGGCCAGCGCGGAAAGAGCGGAGGTCGGAGGCCATCCGGAGCCCAGTGGGTAAACCATTCCAGAGGGTCGGTGGGCCCACAGAGAATGCCCTCATCCTGGGCGCCATAAGCCGACATTGTCTGGCCAATGGGGCCTAGAGGACGGCAATCCTATGTGAGCGCACTGGGCGGTTGGAGGCAGGCAGAAGCTGATCCTGCAAGTACCCAGGTCCATGCCACGAAGGGCTTTATAGATAAGTACCAGCACCTTTAAGTGGATCCAAAGGACCACCGGTAACCAGTGCAGCTCGAGCAGGAGCGGTATAATATGGGAGTAATGGGAAGCCCCCGTAACAACCCTGCATTCTGGACCAGTTGGAGCCTCCAGGTGCAGCCCCATGTAGAGGGCATTGCAGTAATCCAAAGGAGAGTTGATGAGAGCATAGGTGACTGTACGGAGGGCATCCCTGTCTAGGAAAGCTCATAACTCTCCTTTCTAGACAGCTATTATCATGTCTAAAAGCAAGATACTCTTCTCCATCTTTTGTCTGGAGTACCATTTAATCCAGAGCCTTTTAATTCCAGAAGTCCAAGTTTAAAGAATGGACTTCTGGAATTAAAGCTCCCATTTTTTAGCTAAAACTTAATTCACACCTGTTAATTTTGCTTGAGCAGTGTGAACAATTGACAATTGACAGTATGATCCTCCAAAGGTCTGAAAAATATATCATTGATTTTTCTTTGGCATTTAAACTAGATAACCAATATGAAAAAATGCCTTAAGGAAGGACTGGAAAGCCAATTCATATTGAACCGTATTGGGTTTTCTGTCATTATTTGAATAAAATGAAAAGAAATCAAATAGTGGTACCTAGTGCGGAAAAAGAGACGAAATAATGGGTCATTCTCAACACTTGAATTCTCTACACTTAAAATATCTAGAAATTATTATGGTTAAGTGAGTTTTGCCCCATTTTACGATTTTTCTTGCCATGGTTCAAATCAAAGATTTGATAGTTCAAATCAGAGATTTGATAGTTCAAATCAAAGATTTCTGAGACCGGGTTTCTGGTTGGCGTCTCCGCCGTTGTCGGGCGGTTTTTGATGACCGCCGGCTTCGGTGTCCGTATAGAGCAGCCTCAACAGCTGTGAGGCGGCTCGGAAAGTCTGATCTCCATACGGAAGATCAGATGGAGCTGGCGAGATGGGGTAGAGCCCCCTGAGGAGCCCCCAGGATTGTTTTCCTGGAGAGGAATCAGGGAAAAAGGCTCCCCTTTCAACTCGCCAGAGCTCCGGACATCGGGGGATCTCTGCTTGCAGAGCAAGACGGCATGAGTAACACCTACCAAATCAATAAAAGCCTGCACTAGATGAAACAAGTTGAAATCCGGACTTTAAAGCCTCAAAACTGCAAGTATTTTATCTTTCTTAAAAAAAGGATTTAAATGGGAGAAAAGAGAAACAAAGTAATATACAATGGCGACTGACCCGAACGAACGGAAGAAGGGAGAGTTGAAAGCGAAAGTGTGAAAGTTTGTTTGCTAGTAGCAGTTAATTGGGACATTTACAATTTAAGAAGATAGATTCATTTTTTGCTCTATAAAACTGGGGAAGAAAGTTGGAAAAGGAGGGAAATCCTCTTCTCTGGAGAAGCTGAGACTCTGTGGAAGTATGACTCCGAAACAAAAACCAAGGGGGGGCTCCCTTACCCATCAGACAAAGGAAAAATCAGAAAAGCCTCAAACGCAGTTTCAGGAAACTGGAAATGAGGATTTGAAAGGCTTTATAACCAAGGCTTTGGGAAATGTTCTTGAAAAGATAGAAAGATCTCAGAAGCAAATTAGGGAATTGGTACAGGAAAAATATGACAAATTGAACCAAAATATTATTAAAGTAGTTTCTGGCCTTTCAGATGTGATGATGGAGATTGAAAAAAAAGTGGGTGAATTTAGCACAGAAGTTGAATCTAAGATGAAAGTAACAGAAGAAAAATCTTAGAAATCAAAGAATTGAAAATGATGTGATAATGCTTCAGTTTAGAGCTATGGAGTTTGCGATAAGACTAAGAGGTATAAGAGAGAACAACGGAGAAGACTTAAGAACAGACTGTGCCAAGGCATTAGCTGTATTGTTAAAGGTGGAAGATGACCAAATTTTTAGCTGTATTGATAAAGCTTACAGGGTGAACTCACGTGTGGCCAGACAAAGGAATCTGCCTAGAGATGTTGTTGTCTACTTTACTGACAGAAGATTGAGGAATGATATTTTGCAGAAGTCTTACCATGCTACCGTTCAGGTAGAAGGTAATCAAATTGGTGTTTACAAAGAGTTACCACCTAAGATGTTAAGAGACAGGAACTGGTATGGTCTTCTCAGCTCCCTAACTCTTTTTGGGACTTGCTTTAGAACTGTCAGTTGTTTCCCTCTGTATTCTATTGGATCGTCCCTTGTCCTGTGCAGTACTTCATTCCAAATTGATTTCTTCACGAACTTAACGTGTACTTCTTTTGGTAGATTGTGTCTCCTTGCGTAATTTGTGTGTATTCTATAGGTCTCATCTATTTCTGTTAGCATTTCCTCCTTTTCTGTTCCAAGTGCTTTCGCTATTAATTCTGCCATAATAGCTGGAAAGTCTTTAATGTTCTGGAAGCTTATGTAATGTGTCACTTTTTCTGATTCGAGAAAGATAACTGTAGCCTCTAATTCCTTATTCGCCTGAATTAATTTCTCACTCATTTCATCCATTTTTTTTTCTTCTCTCTCCATCCTTTCTTCCATCAACTGCAGTTTCTGCATTTTTGGTAATTTGCTGTTGGAAAAATTCAAATTGATAATCCCATTTTTTGCATTTTTTCTTTAAGTTCTCCCTTGTAATTTCTTACCTCTCCTATCTCATTTTTTCATCTCGTCATGATTTTTAGTCATAGCTTCTTCCATTGTTTGCAACATGGACTGCAGATCTTTAAACGAATTGGACTTTTCCCTTCGGACCACGTCTTCTATTGATCTCTGCGTTGACGGACTAGATGAAGCCGATGATACCTGAGCAGTTTGCTTCCTCCCTACCCCTATTTTAGTTAAATTCATAGTACTTGTCATCTTTGGAAATTTTTCTGCAAAGTTGGACTCCAACCAACACTCCCACCACTTTTTCACACCAATAGAACCCTCCGCTGCTCGTTACTTGAGTTATTAATATTAGTTAGATATCAGAACTTATTCTATTTATATAAACCTAACTATATTTTAACTTGTTGATCTAGCTCCATATATACTGTTATCAATACACATCTTTATCTTTATCTTTTATTAGATTTATATACCTCCCTTCTCCTTTCGGACTCAGGGCAGTGAACAGCCAGAGTAAAAACATTTGTACACAAAAGTTAAAATAATTTTAAAAGTAATTGAATAAATTTGGCCCATAATTTAAAACATTTCAATTAAAATCACATACCGCTGAACTTAATATATACAATCCTAGTAATACTTGTAATATTTACAATAGTCAAAGTGGTATATCGAAAATACTTCTGATAATAGCAGTGATGTTGATGATAACTTCTGGATTCCAATAGCTTCTAAACGATTATTGAAATTCAGTTCAGTAATTTTCTAATGTTGCCTTCTGCTCAGATCAAATGCTCAACATATGGCTCTATATATTCGTACCACCAACGTATCTCTTATTGCTATATATGACCCCTATTTGTCCTCCAACACAGATTTGTAAACTTATCACTTCATCAATGTTCCTAAATCTACAGTTTAACAGGCACTTAAAAGGGCTTTCTTTCTTCGAAATTTCCAACTTACATGTATATACCTTCCTTGGCCAGTAGATGTCTCCCTAGAGTCTTATCTCAATTCTGACATAGAAAGTGCCTCCTCAGTGTCCAAAGAAAAGGAGGACAGCCATATTCTCCTATAAGTTTGTCTGATCTCCAATTTCCACCCTATTCAACTTTTCCCGTAACAGCCCACAAAGTTTTCCAGCTCCAAATCCAGTTAGCTTCCGTTGCCTCTCTCCTTCTATCCTGTCTTTATAGGTCTTAAGATCTTAATAAAGCTCCACAATCTCCGCTGTTTCTTTCATGGGGGTTGGGGGTGGGGGTGTCCACTCCTCCTATTAGGAGTCTCTTCTTCTCTTAAGACAGCCAGGAGTCTCTTCTTCTCTTAAGACAGCCAGGAGTCTCTTCTTCTCTTAAGACAATCCACTTTCCTCCTGTTCCACTTCCTCTTTTCCATCAATTCAGGTCCACCAACATACCGCTTCTCACACCGCTATCTTTGTCCTGCTGTCAGCTCTATGATTTGGCCATTGCAGATTGTCTTCTTCCCTGTCCGCTCTTGTTGAAAATTCCACCGCCTCCCAGTCTGGACTGCCATCTGAACTCAGTAAATTGGCTACCTTCCTTACAAATCATCCTTCCAGGGTGACTTTGGCTTCCGAGAAGCCCCCAGGACGGCTGGAAATCAGTTGTGTTTCATGGAGTACCCGTTCACACAACTTTCCGAGCTGACAGCTGGCTCTCTTCCCCCCCCCCCCCCCATTCCTCTGATTTCTTATCATCCAAGAATGGTAGGGAGAAGCAGGGAGGAGGAGTTGCAGATTTGCAGTTCTTATTTTAATACAATTTGGGCAATTACAGTGTCCAAGCCATTTGGCTCTTTTACATTACCTGTTCCCCCCACCCCCTCCAATATTTATGTGAATTTATGCTTCCTGTGGGTTCTTCAGCAGCAACCAGGCAGTTGTCCTAAATTGAGGCAACTTTCAGCTCTTCTGCAGTATTGGGGGACTCATGTAGCTTGCTCATTTTTGTTCTTAATGAATGGTGGCAAGAAATCAGGCCAACTGTTGGAAATTGGCCGCTTGGTTAAATTATCATTTCATTGATTTAAACCGCAACAATATTCTCTGCTTTACCGTTTGTGAATAAAGATACTATATTACTAGTTCTGCCCACCTAGCAGTTGGAAAACAGACAAACGCGAGTAGATAAATAGGTACCACTTAGGTGGGAAGGTAACTGTGCTCTGTGCGCCTCTGGCATATAGCCATGCTGGCCACATGTCCATGGAAATGTCTTCAGACAATACTGGCTCTTTGGCTGTGAGACGGAAATGAACACTGCCTCCCTAGAGTCGAACACGACTGGAACAGGAGAAGCCTTTACCTTTTTATTGTAAGTTCACATATCCTATATAATTTAGATGGTGGTTTTTAATTGTTCTTGGCTAAATATTCAGCTTCAGTATAAAGCATTAACTGGAACATTATCGTAGGAGAAGGAGTGGCGGAACCTGAGGGTGGAGTCAAAAGAGGAAGCGGCCTAGAGTCGCTATGTAGCTCCAAACTTAGTCCAACCTCTTTTGAATTCTGTTGACCATCACCTAGTGTCAAAATATTGCTAAGCATTAGTTGAGTAGGTTCCTGTACTGAGGCACGAATAATAATAGATCAGTTTAGTTGGGACTTCATGTGTGGCCCTGGCCTTCCATACCTGACAGAGTTAACATTTTATACTTAGATTCGGAGCAATGCGCATGGCATACAGTCCTACAGAGAAGTTTCATTGTTCTCTTATTTCATGCCATGCTTAGATCGACTTCGGGATACTCTCATCCATGAACTGTGTCATGCAGCGACATGGTTAATCCACGGTGTTCGAGACGGGCATGGGCGATTCTGGAATTTATATGCCAAGAAGTCTGCTATGATTCATCCGGAGCTCCCAGTGGTCTCACGATGCCACAACTATGAGATAAAATACAAGTTTACTTATGAATGCTTACAGTGCAAAAACACGTGAGTGGAGAATTTCCTTTCGCCTAGCAGTACTTTTTCTTTTTTCTTTTTAATTCACGGATACTGTATTGTCTGCCGTTTGGTAAACCATTCTCCCAATAGCTCCACTCATCTGGTTTACAGTTGCAAAAAAAGTATGTGAACCCCTTGGGATTACGTGGAGTTTTGCATCAATTGGTCATAAAATGTGCTCTGAACTTCATCTAAGTCACAACAATAGAAAAACACAGTCTGCTTAAAATAATACTACACAAACATTAGATATTGCCATGGTTTATTTGAACATAACATGTACACATTCACAGTGCAGGGAGGAAAAAGTATGTGAATCTTTGGACTTAATAACTAGTTGACCCTCCTTTGGCAGCAATAACCTCAACCAAACGTTTCCTGTAGTTGCAGATCAGACCTGCACAATGATCTGGAGTAACTTTGGACCACTCCTCTTCACAAAACTGTTTCAGTGTAGCAATATTCTTGGGATGTCTGGTGTGAATCACTCTCCTAAGGTCATGCTACAGCATTTCAATCGGGTTGAGGTCAGGACTCTGACTGGGCCACTCCACAAGGCGTATTCTGTGCTGTTGAAGCCAATTTTTTGTTGAATTACTTGTATGCTTTGGCTCATTGTCCCGTTGCATCACCCATCCTCTGCGGAGCTTCACTTGGTGGACAGATGGTCATACGTTTTCCTGCAAAATGTCTTGATAAATTCTGGAATTCATTTTCCCATCAATGACAACAATCCGTCCAGGCCCTGAGGCAGCAAAGCAGCCCCAAACCATGATGCTCCCTCCACCATGTTTTATAGTGGGGATGAAGTTTTGATGTTGGTGTGCTATGCCTTTTTTTCTCTACACATAGTGTGTGTTCTTCCCAAACAACTCAATTTTGGTTTCATCTGTCCACAGTATATTTTGCCTGTAGTGCTGTGGAACATCCAGGTGCTCTTTTGCAAACTTCAAACATGCTGCAATATTTTTTTTTGATAGCAATGGCTTCCTCCGTGGTGTCCTCCCATGTACTCCATTCGTGTTTAATGTTTTCCTTATTGTAGATATGTCAACAAAAATGTTAGCACGTGCCAGAGATTTCTGTAGGTCTTTAGGTGACACTCTAGGATTCTTCTTTACCTCATGAAGCATTCTGCGTTGTGCTCTTGCAGTCATTTTTACAGGACGACCACGCCTAGGAAGAGTAGCAACAGTGCTAAACTTTCTCCATTTGTAGACAGTCTGTTTTACCGTGGACACATGAACATCAAGGCTTTTGGAGATACTTTTGTAACCCTTGTAACTGAATTGATCCAGTTGATAATGGATCTTATCTACAAGAGGCTCCACATTGTACGTGTTTTCTTTTTTTAGTATTTGGCACAGCTGAGATACGATGTCGTATGGAAAAGAGAGCACTTGGAAACTTTCAAGGCGAAGACTTGCCTTGTCACCTTAAGTCAGCAAAGTGCTGGCAAGGGAGAATCAGAGAGCCACAAATGTTGTCTGCAGCAGTTTTGAGGCTGAAGACCAGAGAATTCCACGAGGTGGCTTGAATTCACTCCCCAGCTGCTTTTTCGCCCACTGGTTCCCGCTTGTGGCACCCATCTGTCCATGCTCTGCATTCTCTCCAGCCCTCCATAATGCTCACTCTGGGCACTTGTAGCTCTGGCCCACTGGCCTACTTTGGGGCTCCCACCTCTTCCCACGCCATAGTCGCTTAACAACCTGGGTGGTCCTCAGGTTATATTGGCAGTTGGGACTGCTGGAATTGTCATCTCTAAGTGAAGCAGTCGTATGATGGAGATAGAAAGTTTGGTCCCAACTGCTGTGTAACCTGAGGAAAACCTGTACACTGAAGTAGAATTTTAGTATTAAGGATACATGATCATTTCTTGCTTACAACCAGTATTTTCAAGATAGAATTATGTATAGAGTTTTTAATGGCCATTGTTTATGCTGGAGATGTTAATAAGCTTGTGCTCAATCACCTGGATTGAAGTGACTATATTTTCAGTATTAGAAAACTGTCAGAAATATTTTGTTCCCTAGCAATAAAAATACATTATAATTTTCTAGTGTAAAAAATAAGTTTAAAAAAATTAATCTCTTACCTGAAGGTTTTGCTTCTATAATTTCAGCTGTAAATGCATGCCGCCATCGTCTTTCCTTAGCAGCTTTCTGTCTTCAAAGACACCTCTTGCGTTTGCCTTTCAGAATTGGGCGCCACTCCAAATCCCTGGACACACAGCGCTTTGTCTGCGCTCTTTGCAAGGGGCAGCTTGAGCTTTGCCAGCCCAAGCTCAAAAGCGGCACCCCAGCCAAAGCCCCACTCGCTCCATTTGCAAAATACGTGAAGGAAAACTACAGCTCTGTGAAGCACTCTCAGCAGGGCCTGAGCCACGGAGCCATAATGAGGAAGCTCAGCGTGGACTTTGCCTCCTGCATTTGATTGAACGATCGGTATGGTAGCTCCAGACCAATGGTTGCAAAATGAGGAGGAGACAGAGGCCGATGGAAAACCATTGTTATAATTAAGCCTTTTAAATGTTATTTGTATGTGTTCATTTTCTCTTAGGGCTTCGAATCAAGCATTTGTTATTAAGTACTAATAAACTGATCTGTTTGTATTTTATTTCTGATTACAATGATGTTGGTATACAGTAAATATTGCTGTGGTTCTCTATAGTGATAATCCCCAATATGTTAAATTCTATTAGTTCTAGCCTAATGCTAGAAATGCACATAATCTGCAAATTAGGTATTTTTCTCATCAAGACATTTGTAATATGAAAAACTGGAGGATTTGGACTTGGGCCCCGGACTAGATGCGTTTCTCCCATTTGATAAGAGTTACTTGTAAGCACTCCTTGATTACCGTCTCTGAGGCAGCTACTCAAGAGATCAAACCTTCCAGCTGATGCTTAACTAAGCTTGCTGACCAGCATGTAATGGAATAACTTATGAACAGATTTGTTGAATCCCATATATATTTAACAATCTACTAAGAAAGTCACTGGACCAAAAACGAGATAAAATCAGTGTAAAATCTCCATTCTCACCCCACTCTGGGGCCAGCCAGAAGTGGTATTTGCCAGTTCTCCAAACTACTCAAAATTTCTGCTACCGGTTCTCTGAACTACTCAAAATTTCCACTACCAGTTTTCCAGAACCTGTCAGAATCTGCTGGATTTCACCCCTACTTGAATCACCGCACCAAACTGGCAATGTAGCATTGCTTTCCAAGACCTTACACAACCAAGTTTTTGCAATCTGCTCTCTAGAATCTTGTCTGTCTGAAGTTCCTCTTTATTCTGGGAATCAGTGAACTGTATTGGACTAGAATGCATCATCAAATGAGTATCAGTTCTACTGCAGTGGATCTGATTAGTCATTATTAGCCCCCATAATTAATAAAAGGGTGTCTCAGGACAGTGCTCTGATACAGGTAACTCTCTGTTTAAGATTGTAATTGAGTTTGGGAATATGGTTGTAAATTGAAGCAGCCATAGGACCAGAAGAAATTTTCTGGCCTGTTTTGTGACAGTTAAAGGCTTGAATGGGTGCTTTTTGCCAGAAGCAGCAGCGGTGGGGGGGGGGGGGGGAGAAAGGCTGGAAACCAGCAAAAATATGTGACACGGCTTGGGGGTGGGGGTGGGGGTGGGGGTTGCAACCATTTTTTTAAAAATTTGATTTATATGCCGCCCTTCTCCGGAGACTCAGGGCGGCTTACAATGCGTTAAGCAATAGCCTTCATACTTTTGTATATTTATACAAAGTCAGCTTATTGCCCCCACAAACTGGGCCCTCAATTTACCTTAGAAAGGATGGAAGGCTAAGTTGACCTTGTGCTTGGTGAGAATTGAACTCGCAATAATTGCAGGCAGCTGGATGTTAAATGCCTTAGTAGGAGGCATTAACCTCCTATGCCACTCAGGCTCCCAGCTATTTATAATAGCTGGGTTAATTATGGGTTATAAAATATCAATTCTGTGACCATCATAATTTTGAATGTCATGAAACGAGCAATCAGAAGTTAAGGACTGACTACAATAAAAAAAATGAATTATCTCAATTTGAGCCCAAGGAAGGCAAATTCCTTAAAAGCCGAGGTGGCGCAGTGGTTAGAGTGCTGTACTGCAGCTACTTCAGCTGACTGCTAGTTCAGCAGATCAAATCTCACTGGTTCAAGGTTGACTGAGCCTTCCATCCTTCCGAGATGGGTAAAATGAGGACCCAGATTGGTGGGGGCAATGTGCTATTTAGTATACTGTCGATTGTTGTAAGCTGCCCAGAGTCATCGGAGAGTGGGCAGCATAGAAATATAATTAATAAATAAATTCATATTACAATACCACAAATCAACACTGCTATCAGCTCCTCAGTCGTAGATCTGGTGAAATTTACTATTTTAAATGACATTTAAGAGACCGAATTTCTGTAAGTCTCCTACATCCTGGACTGCACAAATTATTCTTCCCAACACACATACAAATTGGATTGCACTTAGATCTTCTTGCCCTTTGTACCCCTCTGCAGGTGCCCAATTATATGAATTAATTCCATCTCTAATGATATACTGTGTCTTTGGGAATTCTTACTTTTATTTTAGACACCTTAGTGTAAAGGTGAAAAGCAGAACACACTTGTTACCCCAGTTTGCCAAGGCAGAGAAACACTACCCCCTTGTCTTCTCCCTCAGCTATGGAGGCAGTGCAAAGGCTGCTTCCGGGGTCTGTTCCAGGGCTATGTTAGTCTTCCTGCTGCTGCCATTAAAAGCCCTTCATGCAAGCCATGTATGCTACGGGAGCTGCTGTGCCAGAGGGCATAATGGTTCTTCCATGTTGGTCTTCTGCATCTGAGTTCTTGACCGTGTCTTTGCTGGCCCTTGGAGACTTGCGAGAGATTCTGGCCTTTTGTTCATGGATAGATGGAGAGGAAAACCTACCTGAGTCCTGGTAGGCAGGCTGGTCCTACCCCCGGCTCTCCTCTGCCGAGTTAGCCAGCTGTGTGCATGGGCCAAATCTTCCCCATATTGGAGTTCCTGAAGAAGCTGTTCTTTCTGCTCCTGGAGCTGATGCACAATGGCCTTTAGGCCCTGAGCTCTCTTGATGAGGTTCAGCAGTTCATTACGCAATCTCCCATTTTCAGCTTTTATCTGCTTAGTGTGTTGGATGAGGCTGCGGACGGCTTCTTTCTCGGCCTTTTTGGCCAAAGTTTGGACTCTCTGCTGGGACTCCATTTCATATTCTGCCTTCTTTTGTAGGAACTGGCTCTTCACGGTGTGCATTTGCTCAGAATGGTGGATTTTCATAGCCAGCAGGTCTTTCTCCAGCTCCCGGATACGGGCAAGCTGGTCCGATTGCAGCTCCTTGAAGGGCCTCAGTTCATCAACCTCCTTGTTCATGAGGGAATACTTGGTCTCCATCTCAATCAACTGGCTCCTGACCTCCTTCTCTCTGTCTTTGTATTGAGAGGTCAACTCATCCTTCTGCTTCAGGACAGAGGCCAGATCCGATCGGTTCTGGTCATTTAAGGAAATGATGGCTTTCTGGCACAGGAGAGTACGTTTGGCTAAGTAGGTGAGGTAAGCTTTGTTGTTTTCTTGGATCTCCTGGGCTTCCTTGTCCAGGAATTCATTTTCATCTTGAAAGCGATCCACTCGATCTGAATAGGTGTTGATATGCTCTGTCAGAGTGGCATATTCTTTCTTCAGGTGTAGTTCTCTCTCAGTGATAAATTGCCCAGAGGTGCTTTGCTGCTTGACTATACTTTTCTTAACTTTTAGCTTGTTTTTCTGTTGCGCCATGTTGTCTGTCAAATGAAAGGGAACAGGGTAAAACACAGTGGTTGTGTAGCCTGTATGGAAACAACAGGTGGGAGAGTATGATTAGAGATGCTATGAGATGTTGGGGAGAAATTTGGCTGCACTGGGGGGATAAAGGAGAGATGACAAAATAAATAGTGGAACAGAGAATTGGCCGTGCATTGATTGGCACTGTCTACAGTTTTAGCAACCAGCTGCTCCAAACATTTGGCTTGCGTGTCCCTCCCAGCCATTTCCATGGTGGCGGCGGGGAAGATGTGTGCCCTGCCTGCTCCGTTCTTGCTGGCCACAGGTGGGGCTCTGTGCTGCCGCCTCCCAGCCAGAGCACCACATTTCTTTGCTTGCTGGTCATATCTGAGGAGGGAGCTGCGTTCAGGCCGCCCGGGCCCCCTGCAGCCAGGGGAGAGGGAGAGGGAAGGGGGGTGTCTCCACGACAGGTTTTTTTAAATTAATTATTTTATTTTATTTTTATATATATCAATATCAATACATGAACAGTGAGGCATCTGGGTATCATTCATTTAAATACAAGTAGTAATGATAGTATTAATATTGTTTTATTTAGATCTTACTTATATAATTATATTATTATATGTATTTGTGATAATATATAGGCCCTCATTTTTTAGTTGTTCAACATTTTAGTCCCTCATTTCAATGACAATAACAATATCAGTACAACATACGTAGTGTCACCATCTTTCAACATCTAATCTTTATATCTAGTTATTAGCTTTAAGTATATTATATAAAAATAGCCACCTCTATCTGCACTGTTAAATAAGCAGAAACTGCAAATGCAGCAGGGTGCCTGATTACGGAGTGCTCATTTTTTTGGAAACCTGGCTAATTACTTTCCCAGAATCCCTAGAAAGGGATGGGCGCCATTTGATTTGCTTTACACCAGGAACAAAGGCTGGCTTTCCCTACGTGAGGTGATTTCTAAAGGGCTCAGGGTGGCAACCTATGAGCAGATAATCATATGTTATATAATTTTGGAATAAACTTCACTTCTGATTCAAGCAACTGCCTGCGCATCTTAAAGTTATTCCTGGCTGAGAAACAAAGCTGATTTCTTTTTAACAATTTCTAGAAGACATATGGTGGACTCAGGCTAACTGGGGCACTTGGTATCTTTTTAAAAGGTGCATATGTCCCTCATGTTCATTTGACCTCATAGCCAAACATCCAGTCAGTGTCTGAGGTATCATCCACCTTTGCTGTTGAGGTGACCTAAACTTTATCCTGTAGAGTCAAATCTCCCAACCTCTCTCAGTGCCATGACTTCTGAGAAAGTCACCCAGGGAGGCTTCCCAGATAACATGAGATCTTATTCAACCTATGTGAATTTGTGCAAGGTTGAAGTTAAACTGAAAGCACCATCTACTGGTGAATGAAATAGAAATTATACTCCTACAATCCTGGGAAAAATAATAAGACAAATACTTATCAGCTCCAAGACTACTGGAGTTCTAATGGTGAAAACACCGAAGACATTTAATTAAAGTGACTTTCAAACATCAGGAGTTATAACTGTACTTATAGAGTGGACTTAAGGAGACATTTTGAAATCTTCCTGGATTACCTAAAAAGAGCTAAATTGACTAACTGTGGGACATAACTACCATACTTTTTGATTGATTGATTGATTTGATTTATTAGATTTAAATACCGCCCTTCCCACAAGGGACTCAGGGCAGTGTACAGCCATGATAAAAAGACAATAAACTCTACAACATTTAAAACCCATTTAAAACAAAATTAAATAAATGTTGGCTTTCTTACTAAAAAACCATAATTTAAAATACCCCATCCAAATTATTTTAGTCAGCTAGGCCAGCCTGTTGAAATAACAGGGTCTTGAAGGCCCGGCGAACAGTACAGAGATCAGGAATCATGAGTATCCCACGGGGTAGTTCATTCCAGAGGGCGGATGCTCCCACAGAGAAGGCTCTCCCCCTGGGGGTCGCCAGCCTATATTGTTTTGCTAGTGGCACCGTGAGGAGTCCCCCTCTGTGGGAGTGCGTTGGTCAGTGGGAGGCTCTTGGTGGCAGAAGATGGTCCCGTAGGTATCCAGGCCCTAAGCCATGGAGCGCTTTAAAGGTGGTAACCAGCACCTTGAACCGCACCCGGAAGACCACTGGGAGCCAGTGCAACTCATGCAGGAGAGGTGTTAATGGGTGCGTCGAGTCACACCCGTAATCACCTGCGTGGCTGCATTCTGGACCAACTGGAGCCTCCGGGTGCACTTCAAGGGAAGCCCCATGTAGAGAGTGTTGCAGTAGTCCAGGCAGGACATGATGAGGGCGTGAGTGACCATGCGCAGGGCGTCTCGGTCCAGAAAGGGACGCAACTGGGACATCAGGCAAACCTGATAAACTCCCCCCCGGCCACAGCCGTCGTATGTTCGTCTAATGACAGCTATGCATCCAGGAGGACACCCAGATTGTGCGCCCACTCCGAGAGGGCTAACAGTTCACCCCCAATAGCCAGCGATGGAACCATCTGGCTACACTGAGACGCCGGGAGCCATAGCCACTCAATCTTAGAGGAGTTGAGCTTGAGCCTGTTTCTCCCCATCCAGATCTGCCAGGCCTCCAGACAGCGAGACATCACATCAAGGCTTCATTGGAGTGGTCTGGGGTGGAGATGTACAGCTGAGTATCATCAGCGTACAGTTGGCACTCCACCCCAAAATCACAGATGATCTTCCCCAGCGGCTTCACATAAACGTTGAACAACAGGGGTGAGAGAACCGACTCTTGGGGCACCCCATACACAAGGTGCCTCGGAGTTGATCTCTGTCCCCCTACTAACACAGACTGTGTATGGCCAGAGAGGAAGGAGGAGAACCACCGCAACATGATGCCCCTCACTCCTAACACCTCTAGCCGGCACAGCATGATACCATGGTCGATGGTATCAAAAGCCGCTGAAAGTTCCAATAGGACTAAGACAGAGGAGCAATCCCTGTCCCGAGCCCTCCTGAGATCATCAACCAATGCGACCAATGCTGTTTCCGTGCTTTAACCTGGCCTGAATGGATCTAGATAGACTGCTTCATCCAGGTACCAGGGAAGTTGTTGCGCCACCACACTCTCAACAACCTTCGCCACAAAGCAAAGGTTGGAGACTGGACGATAATTTGATAGTACAACCGTGTCCAGAGAGGGCTTCTTGAGGAAGGGCCTCACCACCGCTTCTTTCAAAGCTGGGGGGAGAAAACCCTCAGTCAAAGAGGCATTTATAGTCTTCTGGAGCCAGCCTCGTGTAACCTCCTGGGAGGCCAGCACCAACCAAGAGGGACACGGGTCAAATAAGCACGTGGCAGAGCTCAACCTACCCAGTATCCTGTCCATGTCCTTGGGAGCCACAGAATCAAACTCCTCCCAGATAACACTCTCAAGACACACCCCCAACACTCCCTCCGGACCCACCCAATCAGAGTTCAAGCCTTCCTGAATCTGAGTGATTTTATCATGCAGGAATTGCGCAATATCCTCAGCCCTGTCCTGCAAGGGGCCTTCCCACGCTCCCACATGAAGGGGGGAGCGGTTCACCCTAAACAGGACGGCTGGGCGGTTCTCTGTGGATGCTATAAGAATGGAAAAATAGTTAGATTTTGTCGCTTTTATTGCCACTAGGTAGGTCTTACCTCCCAGAAAACAACACCACCATCCTTTTTTGAAATGTCCCGGCACAATTGAAAGTCTGTTGTTCCTCCACCAAGGGAACTCAAAATAGCTGTACTGTAATGGTACCCCAAGCGTGACTCCAGAAGTAGTAAAAACAATTGCAGTATTTCTCATATTCCCTCAACCAGCCAACCATAACGCTAGAAAAATACTGTCTAAAGGAATGAAATTCCATTATAGTTCTGTCCTGAATTCCTACACTTTTTTGCGTGACTGACGGTGCATCAGTTTCATACAGTCTATCAGCAGATTCCCTTTGTCTCCATGGGCTTTTAAGGACAGTACAGTCATTCATTCCCATAATTTGTAATTGCCCACAAGGAATGTTGAATTATGAGCAAAGAACTGAACCTGCTGATAAGCAAGGTATATCACAACAACCATATATTTTGATGTGTTTGTAAGGTACTGGTTTAATACAAGTTAGCTTCGTATTGTTATAAAAGTGATATTGGGCTTATCTTTTGTATGAAGCTGTTTTATTGTTGAGCTACTTTCAGTAGAAATTCAGTACCGGGTAAGTGGAAAACAAACGGAGATATTCAACTACAGAACAACTAAGGTCAGGCTACACGCATGGTTGGAAAGAAATGGGTATTAGAAGGTCATAAAGTTTACTGTATGTGGAAACCTCCATTGCAATTCTGAAAGGCAGGTTCAAATATTCCAAGGGAGCCCCACGCGAATCCTGTGAAAAGCACCAACCTGTATCATATAGTTGCTTTCCTTATTCCTTAAATAATTGTTTTCAGATAGGAGTCTATCAAACATGAAGAAAAGGGTCAGGAATCAGGAGGGAGCAACTAACCTCTAAGGAAGGTTGTGTGCATCCATGGAAATGGAAGGACTTGACATCATAAGGAACAATGGGTGGAATCATCACTACTTTTGACCCACCTAGAACATCGGAAGAGCTGTAATACCACCTTAGCTGGGGTTCGGGTTCGGGTTCGGGTTCGGGGTTCGGGGTTCGGGGTTCGGGGTTCGGGGTTGGGGTTGGGGTTGGGGTTGGGGTTGGGGTTAGGGTTAGGGTTAGGGTTCGGGTTGTTAGGGTTGTTAGGGTTGTTAGGGTTGTGGTCGGGGTCGGGGTCGGGGTCGGGGTCGGGGTCGGGGTCGGGGTCGGGGGTCGGGGGTCGGGGGTCGGGGGTCGGGGGTCGGGGGTCGGGGGTCGGGGGTCGGGGGTCGGGGGTCGGGGGTCGGGGGTCGGGGGTCGGGGGTCGGGGGTCGGGGGTCAGGGGTCAGGGGTCAGGGGTCAGGGGTCAGGGGTCAGGGGTCAGGGGTCAGGGGTCAGGGGTCAGGGGTCAGGGGTTAGGGGTTAGGGGTTAGGGGTTAGGGGTTAGGGGTTAGGGGTTAGGGGTTAGGGTTAGGGTTAGGGTTAGGGTTAGGGTTAGGGTTAGGGTTAGGGTTAGGGTTAGGGTTAGGGTTAGGGTTAGGGTTAGGGTTAGGGTTAGGGTTAGGGTTAGGGTTAGGGTTAGGGTTAGGGTTAGGGTTAGGGTTAGGGTTAGGGTTAGGGTTAGGGTTAGGGTTAGGGTTAGGGTTAGGGTTAGGGTTAGGGTTAGGGTTAGGGTTAGGGTTAGGGTTAGGGTTAGGGTTAGGGTTAGGGTTAGGGTTAGGGTTAGGGTTAGGGTTAGGGTTAGGGTTAGGGTTAGGGTTAGGGTTAGGGTTAGGGTTAGGGTTAGGGTTAGGGTTAGGGTTAGGGTTAGGGTTAGGGTTAGGGTTAGGGTTAGGGTTAGGGTTAGGGTTAGGGTTAGGGTTAGGGTTAGGGTTAGGGTTAGGGTTAGGGTTAGGGTTAGGGTTAGGGTTAGGGTTAGGGTTAGGGTTAGGGTTAGGGTTAGGGTTAGGGTTAGGGTTAGGGTTAGGGTTAGGGTTAGGGTTAGGGTTAGGGTTAGGGTTAGGGTTAGGGTTAGGGTTAGGGTTAGGGTTAGGGTTAGGGTTAGGGTTAGGGTTAGGGTTAGGGTTAGGGTTAGGGTTAGGGTTAGGGTTAGGGTTAGGGTTAGGGTTAGGGTTAGGGTTAGGGTTAGGGTTAGGGTTAGGGTTAGGGTTAGGGTTAGGGTTAGGGTTAGGGTTAGGGTTAGGGTTAGGGTTAGGGTTAGGGTTAGGGTTAGGGTTAGGGTTAGGGTTAGGGTTAGGGTTAGGGTTAGGGTTAGGGTTAGGGTTAGGGTTAGGGTTAGGGTTAGGGTTAGGGTTAGGGTTAGGGTTAGGGTTAGGGTTAGGGTTAGGGTTAGGGTTAGGGTTAGGGTTAGGGTTAGGGTTAGGGTTAGGGTTAGGGTTAGGGTTAGGGTTAGGGTTAGGGTTAGGGTTAGGGTTAGGGTTAGGGTTAGGGTTAGGGTTAGGGTTAGGGTTAGGGTTAGGGTTAGGGTTAGGGTTAGGGTTAGGGTTAGGGTTAGGGTTAGGGTTAGGGTTAGGGTTAGGGTTAGGGTTAGGGTTAGGGTTAGGGTTAGGGTTAGGGTTAGGGTTAGGGTTAGGGTTAGGGTTAGGGTTAGGGTTAGGGTTAGGGTTAGGGTTAGGGTTAGGGTTAGGGTTAGGGTTAGGGTTAGGGTTAGGGTTAGGGTTAGGGTTAGGGTTAGGGTTAGGGTTAGGGTTAGGGTTAGGGTTAGGGTTAGGGTTAGGGTTAGGGTTAGGGTTAGGGTTAGGGTTAGGGTTAGGGTTAGGGTTAGGGTTAGGGTTAGGGTTAGGGTTAGGGTTAGGGTTAGGGTTAGGGTTAGGGTTAGGGTTAGGGTTAGGGTTAGGGTTAGGGTTAGGGTTAGGGTTAGGGTTAGGGGTTAGGGGTTAGGGTTAGGGTTAGGGTTAGGGGTTAGGGTTAGGGTTAGGGTTAGGGTTAGGGTTAGGGTTAGGGTTAGGGTTAGGGTTAGGGTTAGGGTTAGGGTTAGGGTTAGGGTTAGGGTTAGGGTTAGGGTTAGGGTTAGGGTTAGGGTTAGGGTTAGGGTTAGGGTTAGGGTTAGGGTTAGGGTTAGGGTTAGGGTTAGGGTTAGGGTTAGGGTTAGGGTTAGGGTTAGGGTTAGGGTTAGGGTTAGGGTTAGGGTTAGGGTTAGGGTTAGGGTTAGGGTTAGGGTTAGGGTTAGGGTTAGGGTTAGGGTTAGGGTTAGGGTTAGGGTTAGGGTTAGGGTTAGGGTTAGGGTTAGGGTTAGGGTTAGGGTTAGGGTTAGGGTTAGGGTTAGGGTTAGGGTTAGGGTTAGGGTTAGGGTTAGGGTTAGGGTTAGGGTTAGGGTTAGGGTTAGGGTTAGGGTTAGGGTTAGGGTTAGGGTTAGGGTTAGGGTTAGGGTTAGGGTTAGGGTTAGGGTTAGGGTTAGGGTTAGGGTTAGGGTTAGGGTTAGGGTTAGGGTTAGGGTTAGGGTTAGGGTTAGGGTTAGGGTTAGGGTTAGGGTTAGGGTTAGGGTTAGGGTTAGGGTTAGGGTTAGGGTTAGGGTTAGGGTTAGGGTTAGGGTTAGGGTTAGGGTTAGGGTTAGGGTTAGGGTTAGGGTTAGGGTTAGGGTTAGGGTTAGGGTTAGGGTTAGGGTTAGGGTTAGGGTTAGGGTTAGGGTTAGGGTTAGGGTTAGGGTTAGGGTTAGGGTTAGGGTTAGGGTTAGGGTTAGGGTTAGGGTTAGGGTTAGGGTTAGGGTTAGGGTTAGGGTTAGGGTTAGGGTTAGGGTTAGGGTTAGGGTTAGGGTTAGGGTTAGGGTTAGGGTTAGGGTTAGGGTTAGGGTTAGGGTTAGGGTTAGGGTTAGGGTTAGGGTTAGGGTTAGGGTTAGGGTTAGGGTTAGGGTTAGGGTTAGGGTTAGGGTTAGGGTTAGGGTTAGGGTTAGGGTTAGGGTTAGGGTTAGGGTTAGGGTTAGGGTTAGGGTTAGGGTTAGGGTTAGGGTTAGGGTTAGGGTTAGGGTTAGGGTTAGGGTTAGGGTTAGGGTTAGGGTTAGGGTTAGGGTTAGGGTTAGGGTTAGGGTTAGGGTTAGGGTTAGGGTTAGGGTTAGGGTTAGGGTTAGGGTTAGGGTTAGGGTTAGGGTTAGGGTTAGGGTTAGGGTTAGGGTTAGGGTTAGGGTTAGGGTTAGGGTTAGGGTTAGGGTTAGGGTTAGGGTTAGGGTTAGGGTTAGGGTTAGGGTTAGGGTTAGGGTTAGGGTTAGGGTTAGGGTTAGGGTTAGGGTTAGGGTTAGGGTTAGGGTTAGGGTTAGGGTTAGGGTTAGGGTTAGGGTTAGGGTTAGGGTTAGGGTTAGGGTTAGGGTTAGGGTTAGGGTTAGGGTTAGGGTTAGGGTTAGGGTTAGGGTTAGGGTTAGGGTTAGGGTTAGGGTTAGGGTTAGGGTTAGGGTTAGGGTTAGGGTTAGGGTTAGGGTTAGGGTTAGGGTTAGGGTTAGGGTTAGGGTTAGGGTTAGGGTTAGGGTTAGGGTTAGGGTTAGGGTTAGGGTTAGGGTTAGGGTTAGGGTTAGGGTTAGGGTTAGGGTTAGGGTTAGGGTTAGGGTTAGGGTTAGGGTTAGGGTTAGGGTTAGGGTTAGGGTTAGGGTTAGGGTTAGGGTTAGGGTTAGGGTTAGGGTTAGGGTTAGGGTTAGGGTTAGGGTTAGGGTTAGGGTTAGGGTTAGGGTTAGGGTTAGGGTTAGGGTTAGGGTTAGGGTTAGGGTTAGGGTTAGGGTTAGGGTTAGGGTTAGGGTTAGGGTTAGGGTTAGGGTTAGGGTTAGGGTTAGGGTTAGGGTTAGGGTTAGGGTTAGGGTTAGGGTTAGGGTTAGGGTTAGGGTTAGGGTTAGGGTTAGGGTTAGGGTTAGGGTTAGGGTTAGGGTTAGGGTTAGGGTTAGGGTTAGGGTTAGGGTTAGGGTTAGGGTTAGGGTTAGGGTTAGGGTTAGGGTTAGGGTTAGGGTTAGGGTTAGGGTTAGGGTTAGGGTTAGGGTTAGGGTTAGGGTTAGGGTTAGGGTTAGGGTTAGGGTTAGGGTTAGGGTTAGGGTTAGGGTTAGGGTTAGGGTTAGGGTTAGGGTTAGGGTTAGGGTTAGGGTTAGGGTTAGGGTTAGGGTTAGGGTTAGGGTTAGGGTTAGGGTTAGGGTTAGGGTTAGGGTTAGGGTTAGGGTTAGGGTTAGGGTTAGGGTTAGGGTTAGGGTTAGGGTTAGGGTTAGGGTTAGGGTTAGGGTTAGGGTTAGGGTTAGGGTTAGGGTTAGGGTTAGGGTTAGGGTTAGGGTTAGGGTTAGGGTTAGGGTTAGGGTTAGGGTTAGGGTTAGGGTTAGGGTTAGGGTTAGGGTTAGGGTTAGGGTTAGGGTTAGGGTTAGGGTTAGGGTTAGGGTTAGGGTTAGGGTTAGGGTTAGGGTTAGGGTTAGGGTTAGGGTTAGGGTTAGGGTTAGGGTTAGGGTTAGGGTTAGGGTTAGGGTTAGGGTTAGGGTTAGGGTTAGGGTTAGGGTTAGGGTTAGGGTTAGGGTTAGGGTTAGGGTTAGGGTTAGGGTTAGGGTTAGGGTTAGGGTTAGGGTTAGGGTTAGGGTTAGGGTTAGGGTTAGGGTTAGGGTTAGGGTTAGGGTTAGGGTTAGGGTTAGGGTTAGGGTTAGGGTTAGGGTTAGGGTTAGGGTTAGGGTTAGGGTTAGGGTTAGGGTTAGGGTTAGGGTTAGGGTTAGGGTTAGGGTTAGGGTTAGGGTTAGGGTTAGGGTTAGGGTTAGGGTTAGGGTTAGGGTTAGGGTTAGGGTTAGGGTTAGGGTTAGGGTTAGGGTTAGGGTTAGGGTTAGGGTTAGGGTTAGGGTTAGGGTTAGGGTTAGGGTTAGGGTTAGGGTTAGGGTTAGGGTTAGGGTTAGGGTTAGGGTTAGGGTTAGGGTTAGGGTTAGGGTTAGGGTTAGGGTTAGGGTTAGGGTTAGGGTTAGGGTTAGGGTTAGGGTTAGGGTTAGGGTTAGGGTTAGGGTTAGGGTTAGGGTTAGGGTTAGGGTTAGGGTTAGGGTTAGGGTTAGGGTTAGGGTTAGGGTTAGGGTTAGGGTTAGGGTTAGGGTTAGGGTTAGGGTTAGGGTTAGGGTTAGGGTTAGGGTTAGGGTTAGGGTTAGGGTTAGGGTTAGGGTTAGGGTTAGGGTTAGGGTTAGGGTTAGGGTTAGGGTTAGGGTTAGGGTTAGGGTTAGGGTTAGGGTTAGGGTTAGGGTTAGGGTTAGGGTTAGGGTTAGGGTTAGGGTTAGGGTTAGGGTTAGGGTTAGGGTTAGGGTTAGGGTTAGGGTTAGGGTTAGGGTTAGGGTTAGGGTTAGGGTTAGGGTTAGGGTTAGGGTTAGGGTTAGGGTTAGGGTTAGGGTTAGGGTTAGGGTTAGGGTTAGGGTTAGGGTTAGGGTTAGGGTTAGGGTTAGGGTTAGGGTTAGGGTTAGGGTTAGGGTTAGGGTTAGGGTTAGGGTTAGGGTTAGGGTTAGGGTTAGGGTTAGGGTTAGGGTTAGGGTTAGGGTTAGGGTTAGGGTTAGGGTTAGGGTTAGGGTTAGGGTTAGGGTTAGGGTTAGGGTTAGGGTTAGGGTTAGGGTTAGGGTTAGGGTTAGGGTTAGGGTTAGGGTTAGGGTTAGGGTTAGGGTTAGGGTTAGGGTTAGGGTTAGGGTTAGGGTTAGGGTTAGGGTTAGGGTTAGGGTTAGGGTTAGGGTTAGGGTTAGGGTTAGGGTTAGGGTTAGGGTTAGGGTTAGGGTTAGGGTTAGGGTTAGGGTTAGGGTTAGGGTTAGGGTTAGGGTTAGGGTTAGGGTTAGGGTTAGGGTTAGGGTTAGGGTTAGGGTTAGGGTTAGGGTTAGGGTTAGGGTTAGGGTTAGGGTTAGGGTTAGGGTTAGGGTTAGGGTTAGGGTTAGGGTTAGGGTTAGGGTTAGGGTTAGGGTTAGGGTTAGGGTTAGGGTTAGGGTTAGGGTTAGGGTTAGGGTTAGGGTTAGGGTTAGGGTTAGGGTTAGGGTTAGGGTTAGGGTTAGGGTTAGGGTTAGGGTTAGGGTTAGGGTTAGGGTTAGGGTTAGGGTTAGGGTTAGGGTTAGGGTTAGGGTTAGGGTTAGGGTTAGGGTTAGGGTTAGGGTTAGGGTTAGGGTTAGGGTTAGGGTTAGGGTTAGGGTTAGGGTTAGGGTTAGGGTTAGGGTTAGGGTTAGGGTTAGGGTTAGGGTTAGGGTTAGGGTTAGGGTTAGGGTTAGGGTTAGGGTTAGGGTTAGGGTTAGGGTTAGGGTTAGGGTTAGGGTTAGGGTTAGGGTTAGGGTTAGGGTTAGGGTTAGGGTTAGGGTTAGGGTTAGGGTTAGGGTTAGGGTTAGGGTTAGGGTTAGGGTTAGGGTTAGGGTTAGGGTTAGGGTTAGGGTTAGGGTTAGGGTTAGGGTTAGGGTTAGGGTTAGGGTTAGGGTTAGGGTTAGGGTTAGGGTTAGGGTTAGGGTTAGGGTTAGGGTTAGGGTTAGGGTTAGGGTTAGGGTTAGGGTTAGGGTTAGGGTTAGGGTTAGGGTTAGGGTTAGGGTTAGGGTTAGGGTTAGGGTTAGGGTTAGGGTTAGGGTTAGGGTTAGGGTTAGGGTTAGGGTTAGGGTTAGGGTTAGGGTTAGGGTTAGGGTTAGGGTTAGGGTTAGGGTTAGGGTTAGGGTTAGGGTTAGGGTTAGGGTTAGGGTTAGGGTTAGGGTTAGGGTTAGGGTTAGGGTTAGGGTTAGGGTTAGGGTTAGGGTTAGGGTTAGGGTTAGGGTTAGGGTTAGGGTTAGGGTTAGGGTTAGGGTTAGGGTTAGGGTTAGGGTTAGGGTTAGGGTTAGGGTTAGGGTTAGGGTTAGGGTTAGGGTTAGGGTTAGGGTTAGGGTTAGGGTTAGGGTTAGGGTTAGGGTTAGGGTTAGGGTTAGGGTTAGGGTTAGGGTTAGGGTTAGGGTTAGGGTTAGGGTTAGGGTT